>CM060365.1:158030510-159290510 GCA_030545235.1 Helianthus tuberosus
TAATTATGTCGTTAAATAACATTTTTAGAAAATTTAGGAGGAATGGATTAAAATTCCGATATAGGAACACCAAATGATTCTAATAGGGTTTGAGAATCCCTCAAGAATTCAACACCTACAATGTATGAGTAAAATGTAAATATATAAGATATTTAAATAGTTTTAATGATTTGTTAAAAAATAATATATTCAAATATTTAATTGAGGAAAGAGAAGTTAAATTCGAATTTGAAATCCTAATATACTAAGGCTATAGAGTGTGGTCATGACCCTCCACGTCAGTGTCATGTCACCCACCTCTAATCCACCGTCTAAAACCTACCCTAAGGGTGTGGTCATGACCCAAACCCTTATCCTCTTATTTATTTTATTTATCTTTGTCTAAAGAAAAAGGAAATGATTTTTTTGAAAAATCGAAAGGAGGACCATGGTTGTCATGGTTTAATTCATGCAAACCATGGTGGATCATGCAAGGGGGTGGTGTAGCCTTCCATTCATGTTCCTACGTGACAAATCATGTCTCAACCATGACCCCGCCACCCTTTAGCCTAATTAATTATGTATTTTTATTAAAAAGATTTCCATACCATACAAAATTCAAATTTCTAAATTATTTAATAAATATATAAAATGAGTTTTATATAAAATAACTTGATTAGTTATTAATCTAAGCTATAAAATTAAAAGTTTGTAAAATAATAACTTGATTGGTCTTAAATTAAGAAGTTAATAAATGATAATTACAAATTAAAGAATAATTGAAATTGATTCAGAAATCTGCCATAAATAAACATATTTCAAATTTAGAAAAAATATACATAACTGAATATGTTAATAATTTAGAGAGTGAATTGCAAGTTTTGTTGTTTATCTTTATACTCAATTTCAGGCGGTGTCCTTTGTCTTTATAATTGATGAGTCTTGTACTTAATGTTTTAAAATGTTACACGTTATGTCCTCTTGCCCTAACTCAGTTAATTTTCTTCGTTAAATTAGATCACGTAGACCCCATTTGAGGGTGTTCTTTGTCTTTTACTAACAAAGTGCATATTATACATACTATTAAAAGGCTATGTCGGTGATAGCCTTTTTTCAATTTTTTTTTCTTTTTTTTTGTCTTTTTCTACCAACATTTGATTTTTCTTTTTTTTCTTAATTTACGTTTTCGGCCTTTATGCTTTGTGTGTTGTTTCTTAAATACTAACTTCTTTTGCAATTTACAGTTTTCATCTACTTTTTAACTTTACGTTTCATCTTTCAAACTTTGCCAGCACCAACCCTCTACTTTGGTTTTCCACCATTACCCCTTAGCTCTTACACAGTTACGCCACCAACCATCTTTTTTTATATTTCCACCAACACCCCTCATCTTTTACATATTTTCGCCACAACCCCTATACTTTTACACTATCATTTTTAGACTTTGTTTTTTACCTCTTGCACTATTACTCCATTTTTACACCCGCCCAACTTTAAAAAAATTGCAATTGTAACCCCTAGACTACAACTCCTACTTTTCCAAATGCCAACGCATTGTGTTTTACGAAATATCTTAGGCATTGTGTTTTACACTTTATGTCTACCTTTGTGTTTTACACATTTTTTTTTGTAATTGTCTTTCACGCACTGCGTTTTACGAATCGTGTTTTGTCTTACTATATGTTTCCACCCGTCGCGCGCCGCCGGAACGCGCGGCGGGCAAAATACTAGTATATAACTTAAAAAAAATAAAATAAGACCAAGCCCACCCCCACCCAACCCTTTCTCACTCTCTCTATGTTCCAACCACCACTACTACCACCTGCACCACTAGTCCACCACCCCTCCCCTCATCTGAAATAAGAGTCCTCTAATACTGGCCATCTACACGAGCTCCGGCCTCCCACCCACCTCAATCTGGTGTCTCCCAAACTACCCCTACCCAACACCCACTTCCAAGTTCTCAACCTTTATCCACAATCACTCCCTCTACAACCTTAAACTTGACCCAAATTCAAGAAATCTTTCCACAAAACGATATGGGATTTCGAGGTCTAAAAACGGAAATTAAGCTCTCGATTAACGCGTCCTCTATTAACGCATCCGTACGATCGCAGTCGCATTGTTAGCATTCGTCTAGTGGATCAGTGACTCGTTTTTTTAGCGAAAACTAACATTTTTTGGAAGATATTGTGTACTGTGTGTGTGAGTTTGTTTACAGATATGAAGAATATTATAAGAAAAATTATTAGTTTACTGTGTGTGTGAGTTTGTTTACAGATATGAAGAATATTATAAGAAAATTTATTAGATAAAATTTGTTGAATTGCAAGTTTTATTCAAGAGTATTCAATTTTTGAAAATGGTGAAACAATCTTGAGAATAATAAGGCTAGCTTCTTTGCAGAATTTGAGAATGGTGAGCCGCATTTTGTACATTCTTCTTTTAGGTTTAGTTTGTGTTCGCAAGTTGAGCTTAAATCTTTGATTGTTAATTCTTCAAGTTATACGGTTTTCACGGTGAATTTGGATAATAGGTTGGTTGATTGAACCAAGATCTCAGGAGTTGAAATGGTGGAGAATTTGAGTTAATTGGGGGTTTGTTTATTGTATTTATTGTAATATTTTTAAATAATTATTTTTGGTGGAAAATAGAGAATACAAGGGAAATGACTAATCTATCCTCATGTGCAAGGCACATGACCATATTTAACCAAAAAATCTAACTAGGATAGGCCTAAAGGACATAACGTGTAACATTTTAAAACATTAAGTACAAGACTCATCAATTATAAAGGCAAAGAAAACCGTCTGAATTTGGGTATAAAGATAAAGGACAAAATTTGCAATTCACTCTAATTTAGACAATGCTTAACAAATTCAAAATTCAAATTATTCAATAAAATAATCTATGCTTTAAAAGCAAAGGTTAGTAAAATAATAACTTGATTGCTCTTAGTTTGTTCCATAATTATATACCTCTATCATTAAATCTTTTATATTCGACAGTAAACAAATAAAATAAGTTTCGGTTATAAGGTTGTTAAATTAGGAAGTTAATATATAATAATTACAAATTAAATCGGCCATAAATAAACATATTTCAAATTTTAAGATTTCAAAAATATACATAACTTAATATTTTACAAAACAGAAAATCTAATTATAACATACAATAATCTTCTACAAACATAGATAAAAATTTGAAAAATCTAAGACATAAAATTTGTTATTATTATAAAACATGAAAAAATATATTATTTACATATAGATAACAAACAATATATAATTGTGAGTGCATAATGTCTATCACTTTCATCAATCCCGAATCATAGCAGAAAACTGAACAAAACAAGGTTTTATATTGTTAAATATAGGGGAATGGCATAATTGTAAATAAGGAGATCTTCCTTATGTGAACCCTATAAATAGGAGCCTTGTGTTTAGAATTTAGAACTTTTGCAACTTTGGAGCATTAGAGAAGATCTAGAGAGAGAAAGTGCTTCAAGTTGATTCAAGGTTTTGTATTTGTCATATCATCAATCGAATCATCGTATTATTATGTTCTTGTGTCGATCCACACATGTACACGGATTCCGCACGTGATACGTTTTCTTTGCAATCCTGTCAGGAGTTCGAAATCGATCCGGACTCGCATCCACAATAATCCAAATTGTTGGTGCACTAAATGTCTGCTGATTACGTCATTATCAAGTCTTATGTCTAGGATTGTTTAAATGATCACACCATAGGGTTTAAGTTAGGGTTTTTAAGGTTTAAACATGAGATTTCGCTTGAAAGGTTATGTGAATGCTTGAAGCGAAATCAAGAGGTGATGATTTCGCTTCAGACATGCTCAAGCGAAATCTCAAGCTTCTATATATAGGTGTGTGGTCATTTGAAGCGATAACAGTTGTCATTGTATGTGTGACGAAGTGCTGACGGATTTGTATCAGAAAACCTTGTACAAGCACTCAAATTAATCAGAAAAGAAAGATTAAAAGGATTAGAGCTGTTATGACTTAGTTTACTTTGATTCCGCCTCTGTAAACTGAGATGAACATCCTTAACTGACGGTTAACAGTCATAGAACGGTCCAACAAGTGGTATCAGAGCTCAGGACGAGGAGTTCATACCATAGCAGCGGATTATCTTCTTTCTACTCATTTCTTTTTATATTTTTCAGATCTGAACAAGTTCCAACGGTCGAAATGGTCTAATTTTCGAGTATAACGTGTAAAACTGAGTTTTAACAAAGCCTACAAAGTTTCGGACTAAAATTCAGATTAAAACGTGTTAAAATTGACCTAAAACTAGATTTCGCTTGAAGATTGTTCATAGATAACAGGTTGATTTCGCTTCAGATCTAAATTTTTGGACAATTTCGCTTGAAAAACTGCTGAAGCGAAATAGTTTCTGTTGGATTTCGCTTGAAACTTGAAGCGAAATTGTTTGTTGTTGATTTCGCTTGGAGGTCTGATCTGTTGAAGCGAAATAGGGCTGTTTGATTTCGCTTGAACAAATATTATTGTGCTGTTTCGCTTGAAGCTGTTTAATTCAAGTATTTCGCTTGAAACTGTTCTATTTTCAAAAACCCAAAAATTTTCTAAGTGTTTGACTGATTTTTTCAGGTACGATCAAGATGGATGATATTTTCATGAATCCTTTCAGTGATATGTATGCATTCACGGGCAGTTCAGGAAACAACGATACTTCTTCAAGTGATGCAAACAAAAGTCCACCGAAAGAAAGAAAGAAAGAAGCTTGGGAGTCCGAAAGTGCATTTGGAACGTTTAACAAACCTCCTAAGCTGATGGCTATAGAAGATTATAGCAGGTGGGCAACAAAATTCGAAGACTGGTTGATGGCATTCGCATTTCCTAGCTGGAAGAGTTTGAAAAACGGTTATGAACATGGAAAGAAATATGGTGAAACTTTAAGAGCAGCTGAGGAGATTGATTCATTTGTAGCTGAACAAAAGTGTGTGGCATTGTTATTTCAGTCAGTCCGGGAAGATATAATCTCACTTATCGACTATTCAAATGCAAAAGATCTTTGGGAAAAGTTAGAAAAGAAATGTATAGGTAGTCAAGAAATTAAGAAAAACAAAAAGAAACTTCTTAGGAAAGAGTTTGATCTGTTTGGTTGTCTTAAGAATGAGTCGGTATGTAAAATGATAGAAAGGTTCGGTCATCTGAAGCTAGAATTAGTAAGACATAAGATTGACATTCCTGAAGAAGATCTTATCGACAAATTGTTCGATTCGTTGCCTGATGAGATGGATTGGAGATATTATGCGATGATGCTGAAGAATACCATCAAAGAACCAGAAAAGCTGACATTAGATTTGCTGATTGAAAAACTCGAGAGTCATGAACTAGAGTTGAAAAAGACGTACAAAATTAATCATTCATCTTATCAGCAGAATCTGGATCTATACTATCCAAAGAGCATGATGCCGAAAGCTACTTCTCCAAAGACTGCATTTTCTGCTGAAAATGTGTCGACAGTCGGCAAAGAAAGTCAAAGTGGTCAAAGCAGTGGAAGCCATAGTGGTTATCACAGTGGATCTACATCTTCTGCAAATCATTCTGATGCAAAATTTTCTTGCAATATCGCGATAGATTTGAAGAATGCACAGAATTTTGATGCGGAGTCGGCCAAGCAACAAATGGTCTTTTTGGCATCTGTTTTGGAATCCTACGAAGGATTGGTGGCTGGAAAAATTGGGAATACAAATCTGACGAAAGAAGACTACGATCAGATAGACCCTGAAGAAATGGAGCTGATCGACATTCGTTGGGCAATGGCAAGTGCAGTTCGACGTGCACAACGCTTCATGGAAATTACAGGGAGAAAAACAATTGGTGGTCCGTCTACAAAACTGGGGTTCGATAAGTCAAAAGTGACTTGCTTCAAATGTAAGCAGAAGGGTCACTTTAAACGAGAATGCCGAAACGCTTATGCTGATGAGTCAGAGAATCCTTTTAGAGATGATTATTACAAAAAGGCAATCTACCATCAAAATAAATCTGAGCCGCCTAGATTGAAGCAGGTTGAAGACAACAGAGACAAATCAAGAGCTCTTGCTGTGATTTATGATGATGAAGGGTATGATTGGAGTAAGGAAGTTCTACCGGAAGAAGATGCGGTGGGTTACGCATTCATGGCAAGCAATGATGAACCTAAGCCATGGAAAGATGATCGTACTGAAGAACAGAAATATCACTACCGGAAGATGGTTGCTGAAACAAAGATTATCAGACTTTCTCGTATCTATCTGAATGCAAGGAGAGCCAATAGATGGGATCCAGATAGAGAGTGCTATCTTGATGAGTATGGTAATATTGCAATTGATGATAGTACACTTGATATCGAAGCCATCATCAAGGAGTACAAAGAAGAAGATGAATATTGGCAACACAAGTGGTGGGGAACACCAACTTCGAAAATGATTGAAGAAGCAAAAGAGAAAGAGAGAAAGGAGAAAGAAGAGAAAGAGAAGAAAGAAAAGCAGGTTGATACAGGCATAATTGATACTACGCAAGAGTTGACAGCTGAAAACCTGGGAGTGATGGCTGACAAAGTGCTAGCTGCAAAAGCACTTGAGGTAGATTCTAATTCTGTTACTGAGTCAAAGGAGTCGGTCAGTCAAAGTGTGTCAACAAATGCGTCAGGTAACAAGATTGAGTCAGGTAACAAGATTGATGGAAATGCTGACTGCAAAAATTGCACCAAACAATGCAATTTTTGTAGCACTGTCACGTATCTTAACAATGAGAAAATCCAGAACCTGACAACAAAGGTTAGAAATGTTGAAAATCAGATTCTTGATCGTGACAAAAGTGTAAGAGCTTCAACTGAACGGATTAAAGAATTAACGGCTCAAATTGAAAATGATAAAACTGATCGTGAGAAAATCAAATCTGAAAATGAAAAGTTAATTCTTGAAAATCGCCAAATTTCTGAAAAGTTTGAGAAATTGAAAAGCATTGTCAAAGATAGTGATGATCGTAATGGCAAAACATTTAAAGAAAATGAACATCTAAGAGCTGTTTTGAGATTAAAAGAAGAATCGATTAATGAACAACTGGATCAAATTGCTAAACTGAAACTTAAAGTTCAAGAAGCTGAAATCGAGAATGAACGAATCCAGTTGAAGCTTAACAGCTATAAATCGGCAAGCTTTGTTTTGCAGCATATTGTTCCTAAACCTATAGGGAAAAACAAAGATGGCGAGGATGTGTTTTCTGATGGAACGGGTGTAGGTTTTCACAAAGTTCCACCGCCAATTTTAGACAACTACACGAAAAAGCAGTCTAGTTTGGTGGAAATTGAGGAAGAAAGTGAAGTTAAACTTCCTGAAAACATTGATGTCACGTTCACATCTTCCAATGACAAGGGTGTCCAAAGTGATGTGGTGAAAAGTGTGGTAGACAAAGTGCTTAAACCGGATTGTGACACTTCTGAGGAGGATGGGTGTTTTCTAGACAGATACATTTCGAAACAAAAGTCCAAGAACTACTTAGATGAAGAATCAAACCTTGTCATGTACAAGATGATGGGTTCGGATAAGTTGTTTTCAGATTCAGAGTTTCCAATAGAGAATGTTAACATGAACAAATTGACAAATGTTTTCAAACTTGTTGAAGTCGAATTGTCAGCAGTGAATAATCTGAGTCGAAAGAAAGACAGGGTTTATAACAAGAAAACTGTTTATTCACCACGTTTTTACAATAACAATCGAAACAATTGGTCAGGTGATTATCGGGGTGGTAATAGTTATCGGAAGAACAGTTTTCAAAACAAGAGGTTTACTGAAAAGAAGGTGTTTGTGAATGGTTCACGGTTACTTTCTGATGAGAAAAATGAAATCTTTTCAAAATCGAATGAAGAGTTTTTTGAGAAAAGAGCTTCACAGGCTCAGTCTGAAGGCACGAGTCGAGTAGTTGATACTCGTACTTGTTTTAGATGTGAACAAGTTGGTCATATTGCACGAAAGTGTACATATGTGAAGCCTAGGACTGAAGCTGTGAAGGTTCAACAAAAGAAGGTTGATGTGAAGGGTAAAGCACCAATGTATGTTGAGAAAAAAGTGGTTGAGAAGCAAAATGTTAAAATCAACAATGTAAAAGCAAAAAATGAACCTGTAAAGAAATTGGTAACTCGAAATGACAATTTTTATAAACGGGTTGCATTAACTGAACAAATTTGGAAACCAAAAGGTGAAATGAAAATTTCAACTTCTGAAGTGAAAAAGGGTGAAGAATCAATTTCGGTTGATTATAATGCAAATTTTCCACCTTTGAAGGCTGAAAATTTCAAAATTCAAGTTGCTAGAGTCAAGGCTACACCTAAGGCTGATGAGGCCTGGGTGGACACCATGTTTGAATAAGCAGTTTGAATTGCCGGAGCTTCCTGGATTGCGAAGCATGAATCGGCATCTTTCTTGAAGTTGTTTAAATCGTAGTTGGTTTTGTGCAGGATCTTCCACAACTGATATCCAGATGGATTATGGATAGTGGCGCATCTCGACATATGACAGGGAAGACCGCGTTGCTGTATGATGTGAAGAACATTAATGGTGGTTATGTGGGATTTGCTGGTCATGAAGGTGGTAGAATTGTTGGTGAAGGAACGTTGTCCAATGGGATCGTGACGTTTGAGAGAGTTAACTACATCACTGAACTGGAGAACAATCTGCTTAGTATCTCGCAGATTTGTGACAATCAGTATACTACTCACTTCACTGATAAGGAATGTTTGATTTTGAAACCTGGTTTTGTTGTTCCTGAAGAATGGATTATTATGAGGGCACCTAGAGTGAATGATTTATATGTGTTAGATATGTCGGTAGCAACTACAACTACTGGTCAAGCACATTGTTTCATGTCTAGAGCAACTGAGAAAGAATCTAGATTGTGGCACCGAAAGATGGGGCATATACATCTAAGGAAGATGAATCACTTGGTGCACAATGGTTTGGTATTGGGAGTAAATATCAAAGGTTTTCATCTAGAAGGGGAGTGCATTAGCTGCATCAAAGGCAAGCAGAAGAAAAAGTCACATCCTACAAAGCAAGTCAATTCAGTTTCGAGACCTCTGGAAAGACTTCACATGGATTTGTTTGGTCCTGTGAATGTTAAAAGTATTACAGGAGATTACTATTGTTTGGTCGTTACTGATGATTATTCCAGATTTTCGTGGGTTTCTTTCTTGAAGACAAAAGATGAAACATTTGACAGTTTGATGGGTCTGTTCAGAAAGATAGAGAATTTGTACCAAAGGCGTATCAAGAAAATTCGAAGTGATAATGGTACTGAATTCAAGAACAGCAAAATGGAAGAATTTTGTGATGAAAGAGGTATTTTGCATGAGTTTAGTGCTCCGTACACTCCTCAGCAGAATGGAGTCGCAGAACGCAAAAACCGGACGCTAATCGAGACGGCTAGAACGATGCTAGCAGATTCAAAGTTACCGATTAATTTTTGGGCTGAAGCTGTTTCTGCCGCATGCTATACGCTCAACAGGGTTCTTACTGTCAAGAAGTTCAACAAAACATGCTTTGAGCTTATCAATAACCGCAAACCGAATTTGAAGTATCTAGAACCGTTCGGGTCACCTTGTACGGTTATAGAGCCTTTTGGGAAGTTTGGTCCGAAGTGCATTGAGGGTATATTTGTTGGTTATTCAAATCCATTGCGACGTGTCTTCGTTCCAAATGAGAAGCGGATTATTGAAGCTGCAAATGTTGAATGTCAAGGTTATACTATGCCGCCGCAGAATCCTGGTGATTCATGGCGTTATCATTATGACAAACTTTGGGATTCGTTTGACATGAGAGAAGAATCAGAGGATGAAGAAGATTTCTTTGATGAGTTGGATATTTTGCGTGAATATGAGTCGCAGCTAAGATTCCCAGCTGAGTATTCAAGGAGACCACGGGAAACTTCAAATGATGATGAAGCAGGTCCAAGTAATGCTGGTGAACATGATGATGTCCAACAGAATGAAGTTGCTCAGGATAATCAGTCGGTTCAGAATGATAATTTAGAAGCTGAGAACATGCCAATATTTGATCATGGTGATTTAGATTCAGATTCTGAGGGGGAGCAAATTCAGATTTCAGGTCAAACAAACCAAGTTGGTGAACAAGATGCAGAACAGAATGTTACTAATCTGGAGGGAAATGTAGATGTTCAAAGTGAAGTGATGCCACGAACTTTTTCATATCATCCAGAGGAGTTGATCATAGGAGAATTGCAGAAAGGCGTTCGCACTCGAAATCAGATTGATAAAGGGCTTACATGTTTTTATACAAAAGTTGCTCCTTTGCAAACTGAATTTTCTTTGAGTTGTTTTATTTCGCAGGTTGAACCAAGAACTTACAGAGAGGCGCTTACTGAAGACTCTTGGGTCAATGCTATGCAGGAGGAACTTAGTCAATTTGAGAAATTGGGAGTGTGGAAATTAGTTGATTTGCCGGATGGTCATAGGAAAATTAACACTAAGTGGGTGTTTAAGTGTAAGAGGGACGATAGAGGAGTTGTTGTAAGGAACAAAGCTCGACTCGTTGTTCAGGGCTTTAGTCAACAGGAGGGGATTGATTTTACCGAAGTCTATGCTCCTGTAGCACGACTAGAAGCTATCAGAATTTTTCTTGCATTTGCGTCTTGGAAGAATTTCAAAGTATATCAGTTGGATGTTAAATCGGCGTTTCTTTACGGGAAGGTTAAAGAGGAGGTTTATGTTGGTCAGCCGCCGGGCTTTACTGACCCAATCCACAAAAACAAGGTCTACTTATTGGACAAAGCGTTGTATGGTCTACATCAGGCACCGAGAGCCTGGTACGAGACTTTGTCTCAACACCTACTCGCTAACAAGTTCATTCGTGGAAAAGTGGATGCCACTCTCTTCACTAAAGTCGTTGATGGTCATCTTCTGATAGTACAGATTTATGTGGACGATATAATCTTTGGGTCGACGAATGAAAATTTATGCAAAGATTTTGAATCAGTGATGAAGCAGAAGTTTGAAATGTCATCAATGGGGGAAATGAAATTCTTTCTGGGATTACAAGTTGAACAACTTCCTGAGGGAATTTTCATTCATCAGTCAAAGTACGTTCATGATATTCTAGAGAAATTTGGGATGTCAGGTTCTACTCCAGCTGCTACCCCACTTGCAACAAATCATGGGATTCACCCAGATCTCTCCGGAGACAGGGCTGATGAAACGTTTTACCGATCCATGATAGGTTCTTTAATGTGCCTCGCAGCAAGATTTCAGTCTAATCCGAGAGCATCGCACATGATTATTGTGAAGAGGATATTGCGCTACCTGAAAGGAACTCCTTCATTGGGGTTGTGGTATCCTAGAAAAGGCGACTTTACGCTCGAAGGGTATTCCGATTCGGATTTCGGATGCTGCAAAGTCAATTCAAAATCAACAACTGCAGGATGCCAGTTCTTTGGTCCTAGATTGGTTACCTGGCAGTGTAAGAAACAAACGTCTGTGGCGTTATCTACATGTGAAGCGGAGTATGTATCTGCTAGCAGTTGCTGCTCTCAGATCTTGTGGATACAGCAACAGATGCGCGACTACGGTTTGCAGTTTCTTAACACACCTCTTTTTGTTGATAATGAGGCCGCAATAAATATAACTAAAAATCCAGTACATCACGCTAAAACTAAACACATAGAAATTCGTCATCACTTTATTCGTGATTGTTTTGAGAAAAAGTTGATACGAATTGAGAAAATCCACACTGACGAACAGAAAGCTGATTTACATACCAAAGCTTTTGATAAAAATCGGTTTAAATATTTGTTAAAACTGAACGGTATGAAGCTTCTGTCGGTGTCGGATGGCATAATTGGCGTTGATGAGGGTACTGTTGTGGATGAAGACGAGAAACAATCTGCAATGGTTTGTCGAATTTTTACTTGTTTTGGTATGCAAAAATACAAAAACATGATAAAATGAAAAAGAGCTTGTGTATATAGGGAAAATGATAGTACATCAGCTAGACGTTCACAGTATGCTAAAGATTTGAAAAGTTTAAAAGAGTTAAACAATCTTACTGATGATGTGTCGATAGGTTTTCACACATTTAGTAGATTTATTCGGGATATAAACCTAAATTCAAACTTGTGAATTCGTGGGGAACACTACTTGGATATATAGGTAACCCCTGAAATCTCGTTTGAAAGGTCTCTTAATCTGATATACTAGGTCTTTATACTCTATGATGTCTGGGGTATTATTCCGGGACTTCTGCTGAACGGTAGTTCTGACCTAGTCCCTGGCTAATACTTGCTGCAATGCTTGAAATACAGCATTAAACCCTCAGCATGCTGAAACAATAAAATTGATATATGCTGCTGTTGTAAGCAAAAAGATCCTCTAAAGGGGACATACCGAAAAGTCGAAGCTGATATCTCTCTGTGTATACGAAAGTATCGATCTGAGATCCCTCGGCCCTCGCATACCTAAATTATATACAGATATCATTGTAGTATTCTCACCTGTAAGACTGATTATTGAGATTCTGGATACGGGAGTATATTCAAGAGGTGGGACACATGAATGATCTAAGTTCTTAATTCATCTAAATTGTATCCTGAATAAGTTGAACTTTGTATGAGAATTTAAGATGGATCAGTATATCGACAATCGAGGTAAATTGTTTAAATCTGAGTATGAAATGTAGCTTAACGGTACTTGTGTTTTGTCTGAAAAGCTGATATGATTCCCTGACACGCTCATCAAAAATATGTTTGTAAATAGTTTACTTTGTTTAATTTCTGCAATTTAAGTTTTCTGTATTTCATTTCTTAGTTTAGAATACTTTGATAAAATCCAAAAAGATTTTATTTCTGCTTTATTTTCCGACAAACCAAAGTGGAGAGTTAATTGTTGGATTCTCAGATGTTTGAAGCAGATGCAGGAGATTCTGGACTGAAGAATGAGGAGAGCTTACTTTGAAGAAGTTTGGATTGTTTGATATGACAAAAACAAGTTCATTAACTTGATACTTGTTATTTTCAGAAATTGTTTGAAAATGTTGTTTTTAAAATCAGTTTGATTCGTCAAATGATCAACCAAGGTCATTAATTTGGACTTGGTAGATTAATTGAGTAATCAGGGTCATTAACTTGGACCTGAGTACTTGAGTGGATTGTTAAAGCTGATTGAGTTTGCGTTTTATTGTTAAAAAGATAGAATGGTTATGTTTGTTGGTTGAGTAACAGGATTGGTCTTCATTATTTCAACGGAAGCTGAATGTTAAAGCTTGAACCAGATTTCTCAGATTCTAGCATATTGAGAGGAGGAGTCTGTGAAAGGGGGAGTTTGGATCAACAGTTAAAGGGAAGATTGAAGTTTAAAGTTTAAAGCTTGAAGTTAAAGATTGATGAGAGTTTTTACAATGTTTGAAGATTATTAAAGACAAAGACTTGAAGCCAAAGACTTCATCAACATCCAAGGGGGAGTCTGTTGGTGCACTAAATGTCTGCTGATTACGTCATTATCAAGTCTTATGTCTAGGATTGTTTAAATGATCACACCATAGGGTTTAAGTTAGGGTTTTTAAGGTTTAAACATGAGATTTCGCTTGAAAGGTTATGTGAATGCTTGAAGCGAAATCAAGAGGTGATGATTTCGCTTCAGACATGCTCAAGCGAAATCTCAAGCTTCTATATATAGGTGTGTGGTCATTTGAAGCGATAACAGTTGTCATTGTATGTGTGACGAAGTGCTGACGGATTTGTATCAGAAAACCTTGTACAAGCACTCAAATTAATCAGAAAAGAAAGATTAAAAGGATTAGAGCTGTTATGACTTAGTTTACTTTGATTCCGCCTCTGTAAACTGAGATGAACATCCTTAACTGACGGTTAACAGTCATAGAACGGTCCAACACAAATAAACAAATCTGTTTAGTACTAAATACTATAAAAATAATGAAAAAAATGGACTACATAAAATGTTATCAAATGCCATCATCTTCAAATCTGTTTTTAAAGTCAATACCAAAATCTTCAAATATTTCAAAAAACTGAGCCGATCTTGAACTTTAATATAACACATCAAAGAAATAACATATACAAAATACATAAAAATATATATGAATCGATGATGATTTTATTTTTTTGGTGATGAACATGATGCAGATGAACATATATCTAAAGAAGTGATGTTAACCAGAAAAAAAAAAAAACATAGATACAATGTTAACAATAAAACTTGAAATTAATGAAAGAAAAACATACATTTTATTAAGATAGAAGAATCAGACTGAAAAGAACCACGTATCATATAGCTCGAGTTTTAATGATTAGAATTTAACGAAAAAATAAAAGATTAATAACTTCGATTAACATATAAAAGTAAATAGTCACAGCCCCCGACCCTACCCAAGGCAGGAGCCGTGATACCAGATGACAGGTGGTATCGGTGTTTATTAAATTTGTAGCGGAATAAAATATTATCAGGATCATAGTTAGGAAATAATTTCAGAGTTTGAAAAATACCAAACTTTTAATATTAAACAAATGGGATAAAACCTATGTTACATTCAAATGTTTTTATTGGGATAAACCCTAATTACTAAGAACATAAATTTCTTCTTTTATTTAGATAATCATAGCCACTTTATTTAAGCCTTCAGTGCTCCTTAGCGGGCTTCTATTATCTTCACAGTAAGTTACCTGAAACGCGTTTTGAAAACATTTTATCAGCGAAAAATACTGGCGAGTTCATTCAATTTTATAAAAAGACACATTGTTATATTTTACAATATCAAGGGTGATTACATTGTTTATATCTAACAAATACTCCATTTGGTATTTGTCACTCGACTGGATCTGTGACTATGGTCATATCACACATTGGCTAACTCCGTTGTCCAACGGTGAAGCTTATCAAGTAATGTATACAAAACCCCACGTACCAGTAGTAATTTGCAGAATATAAAACCTTAATCACTGTAAGTATAACTGAAAAACATTTAGGTTTTGCAAAGCATTTGGTAAAAAGAAAAAAATGACTCACTTTGTAGGCTTAGGGTTTTAACTTAAAGCCTCCTGATATAATTCTTAAGTTCCTAATAAAATATACAATGCACACGTGTTAGTGTAATAACCCAACTCAGACTTATCGATACATCACGAGATCAAAACCCCAACGTAGTTAACAAAGTATAGCCTTATTCAGGCAGCACCTTGACATCGTTGCTGGGATTTAGATCGATCGGACAGGGTATCGAATCAGTGATTAGGTTAAAACACTTACAACGGGGCAAAGCTTTGTAGAGCTTAGGGGGTATAGCAAGAAAACGGAAATATAAGCAGAAGTTTTTGTCAAAAGAACGTCGAAATGGTGTGCAGGTTTTAGTCCCAAGCCACCCCATTTATAGGGAAATTGGGCTGCTCCCGTGCGTCGAGCACGGGACTGGTGTCCCTTCCGTGTGTTGCCTAAGCGACCTATTTTGCCTAGACAGGCTTCGTTGCATGTATAGCCCTGCCACTCATTGCGCTCAAGATAAACACGTCTTGGTACTCTGCCATGACTCCCGGAAGATTTAGGGCTCAATCTTTGGTTCTTGTAAACGGGTCACCGACGTTTGAGTTTGGTTGTGGTAAAGGTCTTCGGCAAGGAGATCCAATATCCCCATTTTTATTTATTATTGTTATGGAGGCGTTTTCGAGCATCATTTGTAAGGCTTGTGACGTTGGGTCTTTTGATGGTGTGAGACTTCCTAACGGGGGACCGATGGTGTGACAACCCGAGATCTCAAGGTCCCTTCTATATGCATCTCTTGTTTCTCCAATCTTGTTTTCACAATTCGTTTTACGTTGTAACATGTGCTCGATATATGAATGATTAAAGTATTGTTAATGTGTGGTTGTTAAATGAAACTTAGGAGTTGTCTAATGTTTAGACATAGCACGTTCATGTTTCACAACTTGGGCCGCACACCACACTCAACTCAACGAAGAACTTGGTTCTTCGTTGACTGTTTTTTGGACGAAGAAGGTTCTTCGTAACAAGACCTTCTTGACGAAAAAGGTTCTTCGCCAAGACAGTTATTCGCCAATAAGGGGCTCTCGGCCCAGATCCGAACAGAACCCAAGTGGGCTCGGCCCACTTGTGACAACACAAAAATGGCACACGGCTCTCATACATCTTTCGTGCAACACCTAAAATCAAAACCCTAGAACCCATCCTCTCTCTACTCGGTGGCAGTTACCGGTTCGAAGTCTCATTCCTCTCGAAGCGTATCTCTCGTACCTAGCAACGATCATCTCTCAGTGAGTATGAATACGATTGTGGTAATTTGTTTCATTGTACTCGGCTATGTGTAATTGGTGGATGTGTGTGCAACAATGATCTTGAACCATGTTGATCTAGGGTTGTTGATTAATCTGATTCATAACATGAGCAATAATATTTGTTGAATACAAACAGGTTAGGGTTGATCTATTAGTGTTTTTTTACTGTTACTAATCAATAACTAGGGTATGTATGATGTCGATGAATCGATTGCTATTGGTTTGATGATGCTTGCAAAAAACTGTGATGGAAGAACTAGTATTCATAAGGAAATCGTTTAACAATTGAACGATGATACATGAAACTGCCATGATTAGGGTTTGTAGGAAATCATCACTATCTGTTGAAGTGCAGCAACGAAGGATTCCCCACGAAGAACCCAAGACGACGAAGATTATGATCCTTCGTTGGCTAGCCTTCGATGAACCACTAGGTTTCTTCATCGAAGTCACTTGACGAAGTACAGTGTTTCGCCAATATGGTTCTTCGTCGCAACGCTCTTAGACGAAGAATGGTCCTTCACCAATATGGTTCTTCGCCATGAGAACATCCCACGAACCACTAGTTCTTCGTGGAGATGCTGTAAGTAAACGAAATAAACAGAACTGTTCAAACAGTAGATGTGTTCACATAATATAAAGTTTCGTATAGTTCATGATGCATATGATGGTGAATGTTTCTGTAATTAGAAAAGAGGAACTTGATTTGACTCGTGTGAATAGATAATCCATCTGTTAAATGTTATTATGTGACATGCACATGGGATGTGGACTTATATGAGAACTGAGTACTTGCTTTGTGATAAACGGTGATCTTCGCAATGAATGTAAACTGTGAAAATACGTGGCTTGATTAATTATGTAATTGATTTTTTTATTGGTAACCACGGTAGGGTTTGGGTTGACCAACTTGGAACGGGTAACTTAACATACCAAGCAACACTAAGGTGAGTTCATTCCTCTTGAGCATGCGTCCCGGTGGGTGGGACAATCAAATGGGTATTCCTGAGAGGAATAAGTCTTTTGGGTAAAAACTGAGATGTTAGATAATACACTTATTTCCTATCACTTTAAGTCCCGTCTTATACCGAATTAGTTACCTGAGAGGTAACGGGGTATTAGTTGATAGCGCTATTAGGCTTGGCAACCTCACACCGTACCTGAGAGGACGGGCGTGAACTAATGACCTTAATCATGACCAATGCTTAGATAGGGGGCATTAGGGACGGGCAAAACAATCTGGAGCCATCTTGTATGGTACTCGAGTTATTATCAACATTATTAATAAACTGAACTAAACACTTGGCGATTAACGTTTCGTAAAACTATGAACTCACCAGCGTTGTCTGATACACTTGTTGCATGCTCCCAGGTCGTTAGATGCTATGGACAAGGAACTTGCTATCTGGGATTGCTGGAGTAGTCATGGGTCGAGCCTTTTGGAGAACACATGACAATACATTTGGTTTTCATATATTTGGTTTTGAAATATTGAATGATGACTTATCTTTTGCTTTCGCTGAACATGTTAAACTTGGATTATTGTAATAACCCGCACTTTCGTGCGTTGTTACTACTCGATATACTCGTTACGCCTAGCACCAGAGATTCGGATCATAATGTAACCATGTCGCATACATCGCTATTCGAAGGATAATCACATATTTTCGCAATACATTATCGTTACACCCCATCACAAACACTAACTCTCATGATGACATTGAGTGAGGACCTATTCTACCCTCCTCGGTGGCCGTGATGTGTCGAAACGCAGACAATTAACGCTAACAAAGACTCTCGGGTGAGTGCTATATCTCCAGTCGTCATGACGATGATGACAATATGAGTGAGTGGTACCCCGTAGGTCATTGTGGCACAACACACCATAACGTTCACGATGACATCGAGAAAGGACCTATACTACCCTCCTTGATGTCGGTGAAACGTCACTAATAATCGCATACTCGAATCGAAAACCGATTGTTATTTTTCGAAACTTTGAAACATGGATACGTAAATACGACCCCTAGTGATATATATATACATATATAATAATAATATAAACTAACTATGGAAAGCGCGTACTCCAAAAACTAACGCAACGCTCGAAAACGGAGAAGTTCCCCCGCGTCGGAGTGGCCATCCGAACGGATGGGCCATCCGAACGGATGGGCATCCGAACGGATGGGCCATCCGCCCCAACACCTCCATTCTCCACTTTTGCCTATAAATAGCATGTCACATCACTGTTCAAGTGATGTGACAGCTCCCACTCGACCAAGCACGCTCTAGGACCCTTTTCTCTCGATTCCTCGCGATTCCGGTAAGATTTCAACCTAGAACTTGTACTTCTCTGATCTACACTCAATTCTACATCATTCTGTCTTTTAAAACTCAATTTCTATCCGTGAAATCTACTGATTTGAGGTGTTTTAAGGTGATGTCACCAAGAGTTCAAATGTAACTTCAAAGTGTGATCTCATCCCACCATAAACGACTCAGATCTGGGTGATTTCCACGTGTTTTTACAACAATCTCACCTAAAAATCTATGTATTTAACCAAGGAACTGTGCTTTTGAGTTAACCATGAGAAACCGTCAAGAACGGCCAGATCTGATGGAATGGGGTGATTCCCGGCCATTAGAACGGGTCGGAACTGGTGGAACTTCAATTGTTAATACGAAATTACACTGTCCCAGTGAAACCGCACGTATTTCTTCCGAAAACACTCAAGAACAGTTGATCGGGACATTAAAACAAACGTGTTATCCGACTGGACAACATGTCATCCGAACGGACCACATGCCATCCGATCGGATAGCATGTCATCCGATCGGATAGCATGCATCCGATCGGATAGTATGTCATCCGACCGGATGACTGTTATCCGACCCAATCAACATGTCATCCGATCCACTGAACTGGTCATCCGAACGGAGATGGTCTCATCCGATCGGACAGCCTCATCCGACCAGGAAATGGTCATCCGACCGGATATACTCATCCGACAAGGAAATGGTCATCCGACCAGATATACTCATCCGACCAAGAATGGTCATCCGACCGGATCAGCTCATCCGACAGGATTTACATCCGATCGAATCACCATTTAGGCTGATCATTTGACTCTTCGCGTTTAGCACGCTTACGATATCATCCGATGTTCAGGCTAACTCAGACGTACTCGCAACCGATCCAATCAAGTTGTACCCTCGCTAAACACGCACTGTGAGTATACTTGAACCCTTTTAATCGCATTTTGGGTGTAACATACGTTTCTAACAAATCGAACTTATCAAACGAATTATTCAAACAATCGAATTATCACTTACGAATAACTGTTATGCATAGATATACGTGATGCTAGTTGCATATGTGCTAGGGCTTATACTCGCGACGTCCCACCACGACTAGTATAGTACTATTGCGCCCGACGGGGTCTAGTTTGCCATCGCGTATTCGAGCATCGAGGACTTAGTTGGTAGTATTAGCTTTGTGAGTATGTATGTCGTGTGTTACGTTTATGCATATGGAAATTCGCTGCACATTTTAATCTATTACGCTATACATATCAAACCTGTATACTCGCCAATACTTTTGTATTGACATTATTTTAACGTATGTTGCAGGTTAGATCGCAGACTATTTCAAATCAAGCTAGGAAGTCTAGAAACTCAACAAAGAAACCTAGGTTGTCGGATTTGTATTGTTCGAGAGGGCAAGAAATCTGTGATAACTTCTGTGATTGTATTATTTGTTAGTATGGGATAACGAATGTATTAAATATTATCACAACATAGTTGTTATGGATTCTCTTGAGCAATCTGATTCGCCTAGTGTCGCGCCCCGGTGATTCCGCCATCGGTTGGGGTGTGACAATTATGTTTATGAATGTTTTATCTTAATTAATGGAGACTTTATTTAAATCTTGTTATTAGTTCAATGTGATTGGTGGCTAGATCCTGGTACGTCACACGCCTAGCGAGGTTTTTGCACGTGGTATTTTGGGGGTGTGAGAGTTTGGTATCAGACTATAACCGAACAGATTCGAAATCGACCATGACACTCAGCTCCAGATTGCAAGGTTCGTCTCTCGTTTACTTATTGCACAACATATCTAGTGTACACTTATGTATGATATTGCATGTGATGCACACTTAGCACTACAGTATGAGTTCCTATGTTACTTGCCTACGTTGTGTGTTTGATAGTGTGACACTCCTCTAAACCTTCATGATCTATGTTATTGTGTCTTTTAATCTTGCTACTCAAATTTGAGGAACCTTTTAGCACCAGTTGGGAGGAGCTGAGATAAACATGCAAATCGCATTATTATGGGTGCACACATAATAATAATGTGGGGTGCATGTGAGTCCCAGTGAGGCTTAACGAGTGTGAATAGGGTTCTGCTTTGTTGTTTGACGTAATGATAGAACTCAGAATCAGTGGAAGTTACAGTGATGCTTGACTCCTACTCAAACCCGACTTCTAACCTTTTCCATTCTTCTCATGTAGAATCATGAGCGGATGAAATGGTGGACGTGGTGGAGGCCGCGGCGGTGGACGTGACAACATTTTTATGTCTCAAGATGAATTAACCGACCTGATCAATACTCGTGTGGCAGATGCCCTAGCGGCTCAGCAGGCTGGTATGTTATGTGCCAAATACTCTTTGTTCTTGAGTTGCGTACTCGATTCTTACCGGTGTGTTGTATTTTCTTTCGTCCTTAGGTCAGCAAGTGAATCAGAATCAAAACAATCCACCTGTTTGCACATTTAAGACATTTATGGATTGTAAGCCTCAGACGTTTAGTGGGACTGAAGGAGCAGTGGGGTTACTGCATTGGTTTGAAAAGGCGGAATCGGTGTTCGCTATGTGTAACTGTCCTGCTGGGGATAGAGTTAAGTATGCTTCAGGCACACTTGAAGATGGTGCCTTGACTTGGTGGAATTCCCAAGTTCAAATGCTGGGTATTGAAATGGCAAACGCGACTACTTGGGACGATTTCAAGGAGCTGATGCGTGAAGAGTACTGTCCTCGTGACGAGATTCAAAAGTTGGAAAATGAGTATTATAATCCGAAGATGGCAGGGTCTTAGATCGAAGCGTATACGAAACGGTCTCATGAACTCGCGAACATGTGTCCCAACCTATCACGACCACCCCACCGTAGGATTGAGTTGTACATCAATGGTTTAGCACCACAGGTCAAGGGTTTGGTCACTGCGGAGAATCTTGACAAATTGCCTCGAATCATTCGTCTAGCTCACAAGATCACTGACCAGGAGGTGGAGCATGGTTTGCTACCACCACGTGTTTCTACTACTGCCTCTACTGCTACGGCTACTACCCCAGCTACGGATAACAAGCGTAAGTGGAATGATACGGACAAGGTGTCCAACTCGAACCAGTCGCAGAAGAAGCCAGACAACAGTGGCAACCGCAGTTTTAATCAGTCGTCCTCAGTTAATCAAAATAAGACCAATAACTCGAATCCGGGTTCTTACGCAGGGAAACAACCAAGGTGTAACAAGTGCAACTTCCACCATCATGGGACGTGCACCCGGGTCTATCACAGGTGCAACAAGGTGGGCCATATGGCTAGAGATTGCAGGGGCCCCACTCCCAAAACAGCAGCAGGAGAGGCAACAAGCCTCAACAGAATGAAGGAAATCGTAAGGGGTGTTTTCAGTGTGGAGACGAGGGTCATTTCAGGCGAGATTGCCCTCAACTGAATCAGAATGTTGGTAGTAACAATAATAACACTAGGAACAACAACAACGGGAGCAATGGTGGGAATGGTGCGCATGGAAGAGTGTTTACTATTGGTGCTGGAGAAGCTAGGAATGATGGCAACGAGGTGATCGGTACTTTTTCTGTGAACAATCTATTTGCTTCTGTCTTATTCGACTCTGGTGCCGATTGGAGTTATGTGTCTTTGGGGTTCAGTCGTCAGTTAGGGTTGACTCCTACACCTCTTGTAAACAAACACGTAGTAGAATTAGCTGATGGCAAATCGATTGAAGCTTCACATGTTCTTTTTGGGTGTAAACTCGATCTTATGGGTCAAGTGTTCGACATTGACCTACTTCCCGTTACTCTTGGAAGCTTCGATGTAGTTATTGGAATGGACTGGTTGTCTAAGCACCAAGCGGAAATTCTTTGTAAGGAGAAAATCGTTCCCTCTCCCCAGTGGAGAATCCCGTCGGTTCAAGGTCATCGTTGTGGTGCCATGGTTGGCATCATCTCAGCCACGAAAGCCTAGAAGTGTCTACGAAAGGGCTATCCTGCTATTTTAGCACTTGTCACTGATACTTAGCCTGAAGAAAGGAAAATCAAAGACCTACCAGTTGTTCGTGAGTTTTCCGATGTATTTCCTGAAGAACTTCCTGGTTTACCCCCACACCGCCAGGTGGAATTTCAGACTGACCTTACACCAGGAGCAGCCCCGATTGCTCGTGCTCCT
This sequence comes from Helianthus tuberosus, assembly GCA_030545235.1. Taxonomy (NCBI): domain Eukaryota; kingdom Viridiplantae; phylum Streptophyta; class Magnoliopsida; order Asterales; family Asteraceae; genus Helianthus; species Helianthus tuberosus. The sequence continues at coordinate 158,053,290 of CM060365.1, forward strand.
TATCGTCTTGCACCAGGAGAGTTGCATGAACTGTCTAACCAACTTCAAGAACTGTTGGATAGAGGTTTCATCTAACCCAGTTCTTCGCCTTGGGGAGCCCCAATTCTATTTGTAAAGAAGAAAGAGGGGTCCTTTCGTATGTGTATAGATTATCGCGAACTCAACAAGGTGACCGTCAAGAATCGTTACCCTTTACCTTGCATTGATGACCTGTTTGACCAGCTGCAAGGGTCAAGCTTCTACTCGAAAATCGACTTAAGATCAGGCTATCATCAGATGAGAGTCCGAGAGGATGATGTTCCAAAAACAGTTTTTCGAATGCGGTATGGCCATTATGAGTTTCTGGTTATGCCATTCGGGTTGACAAATGCACCAGCGGTTTTCATGGACCTTATGAATCGTGTGTGCAAACCATATCTTAACAACTTCGTCATTGTGTTTATCGATGACATTTTGATATATTCTAAGAGCAAGGAGGACTACGAGTGACACTTGCGTCTTATCTTGGAGCTCCTGAGGATCTACGTGAAATTCTCGAAGTGTGACTTCTGGATTCGAGAAGTACACTTCCTTGGCCACATTGTTAATGAATCAGGGATACACGTGGATCCTGCAAAGATAGATGCTATCAGGAATTGGGTGGCACCGAAGAATCCTTCGAAGGTGCGAAAATTTCTTGGTCTCGCTGGGTACTATCGCAGATTTATTAAAGACTTCTCGAAGATCGCTCAACCTCTCACCGCGTTAACACAGAAAGGCATTGTATATTCTTGGGGAACGAAGCAGGAGGATGCTTTCCAACTCTTGAAACAAAAACTCTGCAGTGCACCAATCTTGTCATTACGTGAGGGTACCGAGGATTTTGTGGTGTATTGTGATGCTTCTATTCAGGATCTCGGTTGTGTGCTAATGCAACACGAGAAGGTGACAGCGTATGCTTCTCGGCAGTTGAAGGTTCATGAGAAGAATTACACGAATCACGACTTAGAGTTGGGGGTCGTGGTCTTTGCGTTAAAAATCTGGAGGCATTACTTGTACGGTACTAAATGCACTATTTATACTGACCACAAGAGCCTTCAGCATATCTTTGATCAGAAGGAATTGAATATGCGACATCGTCGCTAGGTGGAACTCTTAAACGACTACGATTGTGCAATCAAGTACCATCCAGGTAAAGCTAACGTTGTAGCTAATGCCCTTAGTCGAAAGGAAACAAAACCCAAGCGTGTCCTTGCTCTACAGCTCACTATCCACTCTAATCTGCCTGATCAGATCCGTTCTGCTCAGACTGAAGCGTTGAAGGAAGAAAACCTGGAAGCTGAATATTTGCGGGGCATGGAGAAACGACTCGTAGAGAGATCTGACGGCATTCGTTATTTTATGGAACGGATATGGGTTCCTTTGTATGGTAATCTTAGAGAGCTCGTGATGGATGAAACACACAAGTCTCGATAATCTGTTCACCCGGGTTCAGATAAGATGTATTAGGACCTCAAGGTTTTATATTGGTGGCCGAAGATAAAAGCTCACATCGCGACGTATGTGAGTAAATGTTTGACTTGTGCGAAAGTCAAGGTAGAGTATCAGAATCCCTCAGGCCTGCTTCAGCAACCAGAAATACCCTTGTGAAAATGGGAGCAAATTGCTATGGATTTCATCACAGGTTTGCAAAGAACTCAAAACGGAAACAATACCATCTGGGTGATCGTTGACCATCTCACAAAGTCAGCGCACTTCCTAGCAATCAAGGAAATGGATAAGTTCTCACAACTTGCTGCTGTCTATCTTAAGGAGGTGGTTTCTAGGCACGGGGTGCCAACCTCTATTATCTCGGATCGTGACCCGCGTTTCATATCGGATTTGTGGCAATCAATGCATAAATCATTCGGCTCACGTCTCGACATGAGCACTGCTTATAACCCACAGACGGATGGTCAAAGCGAACGAACCATCCAGACACTTGAAGACATGCTGCGAGCATGTGTGATCGATTTTGGTAAGGGTGGGAGAAACATTTTCCGTTGATAGAGTTCTCTTACAACAACAGTTACCATACTAGCATCCAGGCAGCTCCGTTCGAAGCATTGTACGGGCGGAAATGCCGTTCTCCTCTTTGTTGGGCTAAGGTGGGTGACAGCCAGATCACAGGTCTGGAACTTGTACTTGAAACTTCAGAGAAGATTGTCCAAATCAGAAATCGTATGGCGGCAGCGCGTGACTATCAGAAAAGCTACGTTGACAAGCGTAGGAAACCTTTGGAGTTCACTGTAAGCGATCGTGTTGTGTAGAAAGTCTCACCCTGGAAGGGTGTGGTACGCTTTGGGAAACGCGACAAGCTTAATCCGCGTTATGTCGGGCCATTCAAAATTCTGGAACGAATTGGTAAAGTTGCCTACAAGCTTGAGTTACCTGCTGAGTTGGGTAACGTTCATGATGTCTTCCATGTTTCGCAATTAAAGAAGTGTATGACCGATGAAACATTTGTCGTACCACTTCAAGAACTGAAAATCGACGACAAATTGCAGTTTGTCGAAGAACGCATCGAAATTATGGATCGGGAAGTCATGTTCCAAAAGCATAGTCGAATCCTGATCGTGAGAGTCCGTTGGAACTCAAGACGTGGACCGGATTTTACATGGGAACGCGAGGATCAGATGAAACTCAAGTATCCTCAACTTTTCACAACTGACCAGTCTAATCCTGATGCAACTGGTGAATTTCGGGACAAAATTCCATTCCAAGATGGGGATAATGTGGCACCCGAGGAAAATCCACAATCATCCTCATCTAACACTTTGCCGCTTTGGGGTTACTTATCAAATTTCAGGACGAAATTTCTTTCAAGTTGGGGGATGATGTGACAACCCAAGATCTCAAGGTCCTTTCTTAATGCATCTCTTGTTTCTCAAATCTTGTTTTCACAATTCGTTTTACGTTGTAACATGTGCTCGATATATGAATGATTAAAGTATTGTTAATGTGTGGTTGTTAAATGAAACTTAGGAGTTGTCTAATGTTTAGACATAGCACGTTCATGTTTCACAACTTGGGCCGCACACCACACTCAACTCGACGAAGAACTTGGTTCTTCGTTGACTGTCTTTTGGACGAAGAAGGTTCTTCGTAACAAGACCTTCTTGACAAAAAAGGTTCTTCGCCAAGACGGTTATTCGCCAATAAGGGGCTCTCGGCCCAGTTCCGAACAGAACCCAAGTGGGCTCGGCCCACTTGTGACAACACAAAAATGGCACACGGCTCTCATACATCTTTCATGAAACACCTAAAATCAAAACCCTATAACCCCATCCTCTCTCTACTCGGCGGCAGTTACCGGTTCGAATACTCATTCCGCTCGAAGCGTATCTCTCGTACCTAGCAACGATCATCTCTCTGTGAGTATGAATACGATTATGGTAATTTGTTTCATTGTACTCGGCTATGTGTAATTGGTGGATGTGTGTGCAACAATGATCTTGAACCATGTTGATCTAGGGTTGCTGATTAATCTGATTCATAACATGAGCAATAATATTTGTTGAATAAAAACAGGTTAGGGTTGATCTATTAGTGTTTTTTACTGTTACTAATCAATAACTAGGGTATGTATGATGTCGATGAATCGATTGCTATTGGTTTGATGATGCTTGCAAAAATTGTGATGGAAGAACTAGTATTCATAAGGAAATCGTTTAACAATTGAACGATGATACATGAAACTGCCATGATTAGGGTTTGTAGGAAATCATCACTATCTGTTGAAGTGCAGCAGCGAAGGATTCCCCACGAAGAACCCAAGACGACGAAGATTATGATCCTTCGTTGGCTAGCCTTCGACGAACCACTAGGGTTCTTCATCGAAGTCACTTCTTGATGAAGTACAGTGTTTCGCCAATATGGTTCTTCGTCGCATCACTCTTAGATGAAGAATGGTCCTTCACCAATATGGTTCTTCGCCATGAGAACATCCCACGAACCACTAGTTCTTCGTGGTGATGCTGTAAGTAAACGAAATAAACAGAACTGTTCAAACAGTAGATGTGTTCACATAATATAAAGTTTCGTATAGTTCATGATGCATATGATGGTGAATGTTTCTGGTTATACAATTATGTTTGTTGCATGTTAACAATATGAATTAGAAAAGAGGAACTTGATTTGACTCGTGTGAATAGCCAATCCATCTGTTAAATGTTATTATGTGACATGGACATGGGATGTGGACTTATATGAGAACTGAGTACTTGCTTTGTGATAAACGGTGATCTTTGCGATGAATGTAAACTGTGAAAATACGTGGCTTGATTAATTATGAAACTGATTTTTTTTATTGGTAACCATGGTAGGGTTTGGGTTGACCAACTTGGAATGGGTAACTTAACATACCAAGCAACACTAAGGTGAGTTCATTCCTCTTGAGCATGCGTCCCGGTGGGTGGGACAATCAAATGGGTATTCCTGAGAGGAATAAGTCTTTTGGGTAAAAACTGGGATGTTAGATAATACACTCATTTCCTATCACTTTAAGTCCCATCTTATACCGAATTAGTTACCTGAGAGGTAACGGGGTATTAGTTGATAGCACTATTAGGCTTAGCAACCTCACACCGTACCTGAGAGGACGGGCGTGAACTAATGACCTTAATCATGACCAATGCTTAGATAGGGGCATTGGGGACGGGCAAAACAATCTGGAGCCATCTTGTACGGTACTCGAGTTATTATCAACATTATTAATAAGCTGAACTAAACACTTGGTGATTAACGTTTCGTAAAACTATGAACTCACCAGCGTTGTCTGATACACTTGTTGCATGCTCGCAGGTCGTTAGATGCTATGGACAAGGAACTTGCTATCTGGGATTGCTGGAGTAGTCATGGGTCAAGCCTTTTGGAGAACTCATGACAATACATTTGGTTTTCATATATTTGGTTTTGAAATATTGAATGATGACTTATCTTTTGCTTCCGCTGAACATGTTAAACTTGGATTATGTTTATGAATGTTTTATCTTAATAAATGGAGACTTTATTTAAATCTTGTTATTAGGTCAATGTGATTGGTGGCTAGATCCTGGTACGTCACATGGCTAGCGAGTTTTTCGCACGTGGTATTTTGGGGGTGTGACAGATGGTTTCTCACCTGTTATATGCGGATGACGCCATGGTGATGGGCGATTGGTCTCGTTTTAATTTTCGAGCTCTAAGGAGGATCTTGCGCATGTTTCACTTGTGTTCGGGGCTCCGGATCAACATAAAAAATTGATTTTATTCGGGGTAAGGAAGAGTCACGAGAAAGTAAATCTTGAGGCAAGTGTTTTGGGATGTCGATCGGGAGTTTTGTCGTTTAAGTACTTGGGTATTCAAGTGGGTGTTAATATGGGACGTATCAATAATTTGGAGCCGGTATTAAAGTTGTTTAATAACCGGTTGTCGAAATGGAAGGCTAGTGTTCTATCCATAGGGGGAAATATAACAACCCTCCTGAATTTTTCTGACACCCTAATATATTTTAAAATATCCTTATATGTCCTAAAATGTACCCCGTATGTGAAAACCGAGCCCAAAATACTATACATGATAAAAAATTAAATAAAAACAAAGTTTTAATGTCGCTCGCGGGCCGCATAGACCCCTTAGGGATCTTACGCGGGGCGCGACAACTCAACCACCAGGCCACACCTGGTGCTGCCACGTGGCATAATGCGTGTGAAGGCTAGATCAATGACTGGGCCAGGCTAGGGCCTACCTAGCCTACTACGCTGGCCACGTAGACCACGGCTACACCTTACGCGGGCCGCGAGAGAGTCCAGAATCAGGACTATAAATAGGTGCATTCGGCAGTTCATTCAAATTGTTCAAATTTCTTTTCTCTCTCGAATTTCCACATAGCAATAGCTATTTTCGGGCATAATACCCCCTAGTTAACGAAGTTCTGCCCCATTGTAAGTATTATAACCCCGGTTACGTATTAGATACACTGCCCGATTGATCCAGTGTTCCGTAACCGCTGTCGAGGTTCTGCCCGACGTAGTCGTTGGAATGCCGTCTCGAGGAGGGTATTACTAATGTAAATATTGGGTTATTATACTAACACATGTACATTTGTGTAATTAATAGATAACTACCAGGAAACCCTTAAAGGAAGTCTAAGACAGCAATGTGAGTAATCTCCTTTTTGTAAACTGTTTTTACAAAACCTTAAATGTTTTACAATGCGATTAAGCAGTGATTGAGTCTTTATAGTTCTTCAATTACTGCTGGTATGTTGGGGTTTTGTATACAAAATGTGGAACACGTTACCATTGGACAAAGAGTTAGCCAATGTGTAATATGACCCACCAGTCAGGATTGACAGTACTGAATGAGTAATTATGTAGACATAAACATTGTAATAGCTCTCAATACTGTGAAAATTGATAAAACTCTTCTTGATTAAACTGGGATTCACTCACCAGTATTTCCCACTAACAAAATGTTTTTAAACGCGTTTCAGGTAACAAAATGTGAAAGCCAACTAGAAGCCAACTGGACAACACTGAAGGCTTGGAAAAAGTGGCTATAAAAGCTACCTAAATAAAAGAAGATGTTTTATTCAATAAAATAGGGAATTTCCCTAGGAAAATGTTTGTAATGAAAACTTGGGTTTTATCCCAATATGTTTAATATTATAAAAGTGTGGTATCTACTCAGATAAATATTTCCTAACTACGGTCCTGATGAAATTTCCACTGCCAAAATGATTAACACCGATACCACCAAAAATGGTCTCGCGGTCGCCCGTTCCCGGGACAGATAGGAGACGGGGGTTGCGACAGAAGGTGGTATCAGAGCTAAGCCACTGATTCAGCCACAGAAGTGTTCTGCTGACACCAAGATATTATTGAAATTGTTAGGAAATTAATTATGAAAATACGTGCATATCTGTGTTTTATTGTTATGTGTTATTTGACTATTTGTTAGTTTACAATATGAGTGATCAAGGACCCTCAGACGTTTATCGTCAGTTATCAGACTCACCTAGGAGTGAAGGTACCTCTTCACAGCCTGCCCTCTCTGGGTATGCAGCTGATAATGAAGAAGGGATGTTTATGTTTAAGGCTCAGTCTGAAGAGCCATTCCCTTAGAAAAAGAGAGGATGGTTCAGTAAGGGAGCACACGAGCGTAGGAAGAGAATGAGGAAGTTGCAACAGCAGAGAGTCCTAGCAGCAGCTAAGCGAGAGACAGATGCCCATACACAGGAAATGCTTAGTAGAAGCTTAGCCAATTTTCATATCCTAGCAACCACAGCTGCCGACCCAAACCTGGAGCAACACATAGCCCCACAACCCTTACCTTTATTTCCCACGCAGCCGATAGAGATAGAAATCAACCCAGAAAACCAAGTCCAAATGCATGATTTCAACCCTGAGGAGATACCTAGGATACCAGCCCCTAATCCATTAGACCCAGACTACGATCCGTGGTTTGATGATCATAGGGATTATGTGCAACGCTACCACCTAACCGACGAACCCACGCTGAACTTAGCAGCCTATCCAGGTCTGGACCCTCTAGATCCCTACTACGATAACGATGAATACATTAGGGAGATCTTAGAGAATCTATACCCTCGGGAGGAACCCATGCCCCAGTACCCAGACCCAGTACCAGCACCTGCACCCCCAATGAGTGCAGAAAATGTGCAAGAGCTCTGAACTTTCGGAGAAGAGATTTTAGAAAGTAGTGAGAGAATGAGGCAGGTCAGAGAGCGACTCATCTGGAAGTACGATGAGCGCCATATGGATTTCTGGATGAATCCATATCCGTGAAGGTGATGGAGGAGATAGTAATAATAATTAATATATATAATATGAATATATATATATAATATGTGTAATAATAATAATAATATATGTTGTAGTATAGACCACTTTGGTTAGCGATGCATAGTAGTATTGTAATTTTAAATTCTAGTATCGGTTTGTATTAGATGTATAATAGATAAGAAAGAGTAAGTCGCAATGATCGACGTTTTTGACCAATATGTGTTGTGTGGTTATTGCCTAAATTATTAATTATTTTGTGATATTAATAATTGGCAAATGTTTAAAATTTAGATGGACAACGAAGTGAACCAGGAAAACCAGAATAATGATAACAAGAGTAACAATAACCCGGATAATGAAAACCCGAACAACAACGATAACGGAAACCAAGTGGATAACAGTGTCATTCAACATATAGTAGCACAAGGGATAATAGATGCAATGCCATATATTATCAAAACGGTTAAGGAAGCGGAAAATAAAAGTAAACATGATAGTAAACGACCTTCTGAACCTGAAAACAGCGTAAACAATGGACCCATACTTCAAGTGCCCATTCCCAAAAGAAGAAGAACCGTGTCTTATGGTTGTTCATATAAAGAATTTTGGTCTTGTAAACCAATGGAATTCTCGGGCAATGAAGGGGCCGTTGCATCTCTATGCTGGATAGAAAAGACTGAGGCTGTCTTAAGAATAAGTAAATGCGTGGAAGAGGATAAGATAATGTTTGCTTCCAATCTATTTAAGAATTCAGCACTAGAATGGTGGAACACTATCCTCCTGTCTAGGGGAAGTGATAGAACTTACAATATGGAATGAGAAGAATTCAAAAACATGGTAGAAAGAAAATTCTGCCCTCCCAATGAAAAAAGAACAGATAGCAAACAAATTCCTAAACCTTAGGATGACTGGGGTAGATAGTAAGGGTTATACTACATTATTCTTTGAATATGCTCGAATAGTACCAACCCTTGCATCACCTGAACCAGTATTAATCTCCCGTTACATCTGGGGATTAATTGGGGAGATTAGGCATGTAGTCAAGGCAGCTAGACCCCAAACCATAGAAGAAGCAGTAGAACTAGCAAATACCTTGACAGATGAATTAGTCCGTACACGAGAAGAGGATCAAAGGAGGAACCTAACCCAGAAGCTTACTCAAGAATTCCGTTCTGGAAATTCTAACCATGGGAAAAATGTAGGTTCTACTTCTGCACCCTATTGCAAGTACTGCAAAAGGAAGCATTCAGGAAAATGCTCCATATACTGTAACTTCTGCAAAATATCTGGACATAAGGAGGAAGATTGCAGGAAGAAGCCTAACAACAGGATATGCTACAACTGTGGAGAACAAGGTCATATCAAGCCTAACTATCCAAAGCTAGCTCCAGCCACGAACACCAAGAATACTAAGAATGCTAGAGCATTTGTTCTGACTTTAGAAGAAGCAAAGATGATCCCGGATGTGATCGCCGGTACACTTTTAGTTAATGATGTTTTTGCTAAAGTATTATTTAACTCTGGTGCGAACCAAAGTTTTATTAATACTTCATTTTGTAAACTTCTCAATCAACCATTAACTAAACTCCCACAAGAATGTCTAGTAGAAACAGCAAATGGGGAAACCATTAAGATTTCTGAGATTTTGCCGGGAGCAAGAATAGAAATTTTAAATCAGAAATTTATTGCAAATCTTTACCCAATGAATCTGGCAGGATTTGATGTTGTATTAGGAATGGATTGCTTAATAGCCAATAAAGCCAGTATTTTATGTGATCAAAAGTCAATCCAAGTAAATTCACCAAGGGGTGAAAAGATCACAATTAAAGGAAATAAAACCTCTAGATCTACAAAATTCATCTCTGTGATGAAAACAACAAGTTATATAAGAAAAGGGTCACTAGTGTATTTGATTTCCATAATCACTAACACTAAAGGAAAAGAATTAAAGGATATTCCAGTAGTATCCCAGTTTTCAGATGTATTTCCAGAACAATAACCCGGATAACGAAAACCCAAACAACAACAATAATGGAAACCAAGTGGAGAACAGTGCCATGCAACATATAGTGGCACAAGGGATAATAGATGCGATGCCATATATTATCAAAACGGTTAGGGAAGCGGAAAATAAAAGTAAACATGATAGTAAACGACCCTCTGAACCTGAACACAGCGTGAACAATGGACCCGTACTTCAAATGCCCATTCCCAAAAGAAGAAGAACCATGTCTTATTGTTGTTCTTATAAAGAATTCTGGTCTTGTAAACCAATGGAATTCTCGGGCAATGAAGGGGCCGTTGCATCTCTACGCTGGATAGAAAAGACTGAGGCAGTCTTAAGAATAAGTAAATGCGCGGAAGAGGATAAGATAACGTTTGCTTCTAATCTATTTAAGAACTCAGCACTAGAATGGTGGAACACTATCCTTCAGTCTAAAGGAAGTGATAGGGTTTATAATATGGAATGGGAGGAATTTAAAAACATGTTAGAAAGAAAATTCTGCCCTCCCAATGAAAAGGAACAGATAGCCAATAAGTTCCTAAACCTTAGGATGACTGGAGTAGATAGTAAGGGTTATACTACGTTATTCTTTGAATATGCTCGAATAGTACCAACCCTTGTATCACCAGAACCAGTATAAATCTCCCGTTACATTTGGGGATTAATCAGTGAAATAAGGCATGTAGTCAAGGCAGCTAGACCTCAAACCATAGAAGAAACAGTAGAACTAGCAAATACCTTGACAGATGAATTAGTCCGTACACGAGAAGAGGATCAAAGGAGGAACCTAACCCAGAAGCTTACCCAAGAATTCCGTTCTGGAAATTCTAACCGTGGGAAAAATGTAGGTTCTACCTCTGCACCCTATTACAAGTATTGCAAAAGGAAGCATTCTGGAAGATGCTCCATATACTGTAACTTCTGCAAAATATCTAGACACAAGGAGGAAGATTGCAGGAAGAAGCCTAACCATAGGATATGCTACAATTGTGGAGAACAAGGTCATATCAAGCCTAACTGTCCAAAACTAGCCCCAGCCACGAACACTAAGAATACTAAAAATGTTGGAGCATTTGTTCTGACTGCAGAAGAAGCAAAGATGATCCCGGATGTAATCACCGGTACGTTTTTAGTTAATGATGTTTTTGCTAAAGTATTATTTGACTCTGGTGCGAACCAAAGTTTTATTAATACTTCATTTTGCAAACTTCTTAATCAACCATTAACTAAACTCCCACAAGAATGTCTAGTAGAGACAGCAAATGGGGAAACCATTAAGATTTCTGAAATCTTTCAGGGAGCAAGAATAGAAATTCTAAATCAGAAATTTATTGCAAATCTTTACCCAATGAATCTGGCAGGATTCGATGTCGTATTAGGAATGGATTGGTTAATAGCCAATATGTGATCAAAAGTCAATTCAAGTAAATTTACCAAGGGGTGAAAAGATCACAATTAAAGGAAATAAAACCTCTATATCCACAAAATTCATCTCTGTGATAAAAACAACAAGTTATATAAGAAAAGGATCATTAGTGTATTTGATTTCCATAATCACTAACACTAAAGGAAAAGAATTAAAGGATATTCCAATAGTATCCCAGTTTTCAGATGTATTTCCAGAAGAGCTACCAGGGCAACCTCCAGATAGAGAAGTTGAATTCCGAATCCATTTGATACCAGGAACCGCACCAATTGCCAAAGCACCCTACCGTTTGGCACCCACAGAAATGCAGGAACTAAAGAAACACTTAGATGAATTATTGGAGAAAGGATTCATTCAGCCAAGCTCATCACCGTGGGGAGCACCGATTTTATTCGTTAAAAAGAAGGACGGATCAATGCGTATGTGCATTGACTACCGTGAATTGAACAAAGTCACGATTAAGAATCGGTATCCATTACCAAGAATCGATGATCTGTTCGATCAATTGCAAGGAGCACGATTTTTATCTAAAATCGATTTAAGGTCAGGATATCATCAATTAAAGGTATAGGAAGAGGACATTCCTAAGACTGCTTTCAGAACAAGGTATGGCCATTATTAATTTACTGTCATGCCATTTGGTTTAACCAATGCCCCAACTGCATTTATGGACACGATGAACCGAATATGTAAGCCATATTTGGATAAATTCATAATTGTCTTTATAGATGATATTCTTATTTATTCTAAGAGCAAAGAGGAACATGCAGCGCATCTGCTCGCACTTCTAAGTTTATTGAGAAAAGAAAAGCATTATGCTAAGTTTTCAAAATGTGAATTTTGGTTAGAACAGGTACAGTTTCTTGGGCATTTAGTCAATCATGAAGGAATTCATGTAGATCCCACCAAGATCGAGGCAATTACCAAATGGAAAACCCCTGAGTCACCAACCGAGGTTAGAAGTTTCTTAGGATTGGCCGGTTATTATAGAAGATTTATTCGAGATTTTTCTAGAATAGCCATTCCCTTAACTAAGCTAACCTGTAAATCCGTTAAGTTTTAATGGGGACCAAAACAAGAAGAAGCCTTTAGAATTCTTAAGCAAAGATTAACCAACGCACCCATACTAGCGTTACCAGAAGGAACTGAAGATTTTGTAATCTATTGTGACGCTTCTAATTTAGGTTATGCATGTGTGTTAATGCAACGTCAAAAGGTTATAGCTTACGCCTCTAGACAACTTAAGAATCATGAAGAAAATTATTCAACCCATGATCTAGAATTAGGAGCTATAATTTTTGCCCTCAAAATTTGGAGACATTACCTATATGGTTGTAAGTTTACCATTTTCACCGACCATAAGAGTTTAAGATATGTTTTCGGGCAAAAGGAGTTGAATACAAAGACGCTGGATGGAGATACTTAGTGATTATGATTGTGATATCCAGTACCATGCAGGAAAGGCAAATATAGTAGCTGATTGTCACACCCCCAAAAAATCCACCCGCGGAGTACTACCGCTTGGAGGCGTGACTGACCAGGATCCAGCCACCAATCATATTGAACATGCGAGTTAAAAGATATAAAGTTTAACCAATACAATTGGTGTCCAAACAAACACATAGTTAAGTTGCAAGCGGAAGCATAAGTCTTAAAACAAAACATAAGTTTAATTTGTTTCATAGTTTAACATGGCACACAGTCGTCCATGTCCCACAACGATCCTCCTCCATGCAAGCTCCAGCTTAAGAACCTAAGGACCTGCAAAGCATGTAGTAACGAGTCAACAACTAGTTGAGTGAGTTCACGGTTGGGTGTTTGTTTTAAGTTGTTTCGAAAACAGTTTCCTTTAGCTGGCATCCTGCCGTGGGGGTTACCCCATAGTTAAAAACGTGACTTGTTTATTCCCGGTTACTCTGGCAATCCTGCCGTGGGGGCTACCCCGTGTTAGTTATCTGGCATTTCGGCCGTGGGGGCTACCCCATGTATACACTAGACTCGTTACCATATCGACTGCTGACTGTAGTCATGTTTAAGTGCCCTGAAACTGTCAATGTCTATCATCATTGACGTGCCCCAGATCCATTAGTTCACGCCCGTCCTCTGCGGCACGGTGTGAGGTTTGTCAGACCTAAATAGCGCTATCTAACTAATGACCCGCTCGCCATTGGCCCGGCGATTAAGTCGATATAAAAATGAGGGACTTCGTGATAGAGTTTTGGTCTAGTACGAGTTATCTGTCCGTGAGGACGAGGAATTACATTCCTGAACCTTTGCTGTCCTACCCAAGGAGGACGAGGAACCCAGTTCCTTAACCCCAATTCCCGACCCCTGGGAATCCCATGCTTTGTAGAGGGTGTGAACTCACCTTGGTTTGCTCGGTAGAAAACACAGAAAAGTCAAACAAGCAACGTTGAAGCTACTCACGTCCTATCATAGTTGTATCATACAATCAGGTTCGTATTCAAGTAGTGCACGTATGGGTTACACGTTTAATCATGGCAGTTCATCGACATTCACATTTAACAGTAACATATCAGGTCTGTACCCTAGGCCCAAGCGTTCGGCCCAATCAAATAAGCCCATAATTAAACAAGTCCAACAGTGTGTACCCGTATATGATCCCGAGTCGCAACTAGGTGTTTGCGACTCGCAACCGGAGTCGCAACCATGGTTTCGGTCCGTGCTGTTTTGGTTACGAGTCGCAACCGGACTCGCAACGGTGGTTTCGAGTCACAAGGTTTATGTGCTGATCATGTGTGGTTCCGAGTCGCAACCAGGTGTTTGCGACTCGCAACCGGTGTCGCAACTGGGCGGTTTCGACTCATCATGCATGGTTTCGAGTCGCAACCAATGGTTTCGGTTGGACAACTACTGATTCGGAACAGTGTACTATTCTGATTTCATGTAACAGTTTGTACTATCCAACCAAATTCCTTAAACATGTTCCTTGTCTAGCAATTTACTAAAAATGGATCAAACAAATCAGGATTCAAATATTCAACCATGTTCTTATGATATTCAACCATGTTCTTCATACATTCATCCTGTTCATCATCATTCAAATGTTCAAGTAACTCATCTTCATTCATATGAACCTAAGTCTAACAAGAATCATGAACAACTTATCAACAATCACCCTAGTTGGCAAACTTTCGGTTCTTAACACAAGAATACACAATCCGATTTATATGAACATCAACAACTAGTGCTTTAGACTACATTTAAACACAAAACATCATGAGTTCATTATGCCACATATCCGAAATCAAGCATATGCATCCTAGATGAACAACAACAATCTTAACAAGTAAACATGGTATCAAATCATCATCATCAACCGAAAATCATACATCATTATCAACTCAAAACACCATACACATCCGGTTCACAAATATCATCAAACATACACTACACTAGTTAAGTTCTATCATTCATACTATTACTAAACAACAACAAACATCATAATTTCACTAACCGGTTCAAGTGTGGGTTCAAAGGTGCGAGTGAGGCTTCCAACCGGTGTGTGTAAGAGACGATCCGAGAGCTTCTTACGGTTGTTGATTGGATCCGAGAATGAAGGAGAGTAGTGTTGTGGTTTAGGGTTTTAGTGTGAGAGAATAGAGAGTGTGTGTGTCCAAGAAAATGGCAAGGTTTGCTAGAAGCATGGTATAAATACTAGTCCTAGTAGGTTTTGGGTGGGTTACATGAGGTGCGGCCCAACCGGCCCATGTGTGGCGTGATGTTTACTCGAGACCACATGGTCTCGGGTCGGGTCCTTGTTGCTTCGGTACATATACACATAATATATACATACAAGCACACACAAATAACACATACTCACATAAAGATTCATTGTCATTAATCACATAAGTTAACTAGTCACACGTTTAAGCATACAACGAAAGGTTCTAAATTTCGAGTTGTCACAT
This sequence comes from Helianthus tuberosus, assembly GCA_030545235.1. Lineage (NCBI taxonomy): Eukaryota > Viridiplantae > Streptophyta > Magnoliopsida > Asterales > Asteraceae > Helianthus > Helianthus tuberosus. Next base: position 158,068,458 of record CM060365.1, read on the forward strand.
CATCCCCAAGTTGAAAGAAATTTCGTCCCGAAATTTGGTAGGCACTCACTGAGGAAGCTAGTTAAGTCGTATGTTTTCCCTGGTTTTCCTGGGGTGTCACACTGATGGTTTAAGTCGAAAGTATCATGAAAAGCCAAAAAGAGTATGTTCTCTTAAGTTAAATCTGCAAATAGATTTAAATGAACAGATTAAAAAAGCACAAGAAGCAGTAGTCAAGGATGATACTGAAAAGTTAAAAGGAATGATTAAAGAATTAGAACAAGGAACTGATGGAATTTGGAGATTCCATAAGAAAAGAATGTGGATACCTAAATTAGGAAACCTACGTCACCGTATATTAGAAGAAGCCCATAAGTCTAAGTATACGATGCATCCTGGAAGTGACAAGATGTATCGGGACTTAAGAAAGAATTTATGGTGGATAGGAATGAAAAAGGATATAGCAACATATGTTGCAAAGTGTTTAACCTGTTCACAAGTCAAAGCTGAACACCAGAAACCCTCAGGTTTGCTGCAGCAGTTAGAAATGCCTGTATGGAAATGGGAATTGATAACAATGGATTTTGTTACCAAATTACCCAAAACAAGAAAAGGTAATGATACAATCTGGGTGATTATAGACAGGCTAACTAAGTCAGCTCATTTCCTACCAATGAAAGAAACTTTCAGTATGGAACAACTAGCTAAATTATATGTAAATGAAATAGTTTCATTACATGGAATTCCTCTATCAATTGTTTCTGACAGAGATAGTTGTTTTACCTCTCATTTTTGGACAAGTTTCCAAAAAGAAATGGGAACCAAGTTGAATCTAAGCACCGCTTATCATCCTCAAACGGACGGACAAAGCGAAAGGACAATTCAGACGCTGGAGGACATGCTTAGAGCTTGTGTAATTGATTTTGGAGGTAATTGGGACGATTATTTATCATTTATAGAATTTTCTTATAATAACAGTTATCACACAAGTATCAATGCTGCACCATTCGAAGCACTTTATGGACGAAAGTGTCGAACGCCAGTCTGTTGGGCAGAAATTGGAGAAAAGCAACTATCTGGACCTGAGATAGTACAAGAAACAACAGACAAGATTATTCAAGTCAAGGAACGACTGAAAACAGCATGTGATCGACAAAAGAGTTATGCTGATATCAGACGAAAGCCATTGGAATTTCAGGTAGGAGATAAAGTATTATTGAAAGTCTCTCCTTGGAAAGGAGTGGTAAGATTCATCAAAAGGGGAAAGCTAAGCGCCAGGTATGTTGGATCTTTTAAGATTATTAGAAGAATAAGACCTGTAGCATATCAGCTACAACTGCCAGAGGAAATGGCAGAAATACATGATGTATTTCATGTATCTAATCTCAAGAAATGTTTAGCTGATGAGTCACTGATAGTGCCTCTTAAAGATATAGAGGTAAATGAACAGTTAAAATTTGTAGAAAGGCCTCTACAGATTGAAGACAGGAAAGTCAAGAACCTCAAGCACAAGAGATTAGTTCTGGTCAAAGTGAAATGGGACTTCAAAAGAGGACCAGAGTACACATGGGAGCTTGAATCAGAAATGCAAAGGAAATATCCACACCTATTCCAGTAGATCTCGAGGACGAGCTCTAAAACAAGGTGGGGAGGATATAACAACCCTCCTGAATTTTTCTGACACCCTAATATATTTTAAAATATCCTTATATGTCCTAAAATGTACCCCGTATGTGAAAACCAAGCCTAAAATACTATACATGATTAAAAATGAAATAAAAACAAAGTTTTAATGTCGCTCGCGGGCCGCGTATACCCCTTAGGGATCTTACGCGGGGCGCGGCAACTCAACCACCAGGCCACACCCGGTGCTGCCACGTGGCATAACGTGTGTGAAGGCTAGATCGATGACTGGGCCAGGCTAGGGCCTACCCAGCCTACTACGCGGGCCGCGTAGACCTCGGCTACACCTTACGCGGGCCGCGAGAGAGTCCATAATCAGGACTATAAATAGGTGCATTCGGTAGTTCATTCAAATCGTTCAAATTTCTTTTCTCTCTCGAATTTCCACATAGCAATAGCTATTTTCGGACATAATACCCCCCCTAATTAACGAAGTTCTGCCCCATTGTAAGTATTATAACTCCGGTTACGTATTAGATACGCTGCCCGATTGATCCAGGGTTTCGTAACGGCTGTCGAGGTTCTGCCCGACATAGTCGTTGGAATGCCGTCTCGGGGAGGGTATTACTAATGTAAATATTGGGTTATTATACTAACACATGTACATTTGTGTAATTAATAGATAACTACCAGGAAACCCTTAAAGGAAGTCTAAGACAACAATGTGAGTAATCTCCTTTTTGTAAACTGTTTTTACAAAACCTTAAATGTTTTACAATGCGATTAAGCAGTGATTGAGTCGTTGTAGTTCTTCAATTACTGCCGGTATGTTGGGGTTTTGTATACAAAATGTGGAACACGTTACCATTGGACAAAGAGTTAGCCAATGTGTAATATGACCCACCAGTCAGGATTAATAGTACTGAATGAGTAATTGTGTAGACATAAACATTGTAATAGCTCTCAATAGTGTGAAAATTGATAAAACTCTTCTTGATTAAACTGGGATTCACTCACCAGTATTTCCCACTGACAAAATGTTTTTAAACGCGTTTCAGGTAACAAAATGTGAAAGCCAACTAGAAGCCAGCTGGACAGCACCGAAGGCTTGGAAAAAGTGGCTATAAAAGTTACCTAAATAAAAGAAGATGTTTTATTCAATAAAATAGGGAATTTCCCTAGGAAAATGTTTGTAATGAAAACTTGGGTTTTATCCCAATATGTTTAATATTATAAAAGCATGGTATCTACTCTGATAAATATTTCCTAACTACGGTCCTGATGAAATTTCCGCTGCCAAAATGATTAACACCGATACCACCAAAACTGGTCTCGCGGCCGCCCGTTCCCGGGACAGATAGGGGACGGGGGTTGCGACAGGAAGGGTTGTGCTTATTAAATCCGTGTTAGAAAGCCTTCCTACATACTATTTTTCATTGTATAAAGCGCCGGTTTCCATGGTGAATAAACTTGAAGATACTATCAAGCGTTTTCTTTGGGGAGGAAATAGTGAAGTGAACAAGGTCCACTGGGTCGGTTGGGATAAGGTGACTAAGGCGAAAAGCGACGGAGGTTTGGGATTAAATAAGCTAGAAGTGACCAATAACGCTTTACTTTTGAAGTGGTTATGGAGGTATAGAATTGAGTGTGACGCTCTTTGGAGGAAAGTGATCGATGCTATCCATGTTTCCGGATGAAGATGGGACGGGTATCCTTCTAATAAAAAGAATTCGGACACGTGGTCTAAGGTGGTGAGTGTTGGGTATCGATTGAAGGTTCATGGCGTGCACTTTATTAATATGATTCAGGGTGTTGTTGGTGAAGGTACGAAGGTCAGATTCTGGATCGACCCTTGGATAACTGCCGAGCCTTTAAAGGTTTTATTCCCAAACATTTTTCGTTTAGACAATAATAAATGGTGTATGATTTACGAGAGGATCGGGTCTCAATCGGATGCTGGTTTAGTTGCTTAGGACTGGAAGAAATATCCTGAATCAGAGTTAGAGGTTACGGAGCTGTTGGCATGTCATCGGCTAGTGATGGATGTTCGACTTAATAATAAGAAGGATGATTGGGTTTGGAATAATGGGGCTCATTCAGAATACTCGGCGAATGAGACTAGGATATGGTTGCTTGGTGAAGTTCCGAAAGATGATCATTGTAATTTTAAGTGGTGTAAGTGGATGTCGAATAAATGTAATATCTTCATGTGGAGGGCGAGTATGGATAGGATTCCGACTATGGGGGCTCTTAGGAGGAGAAACATTATAATAGGCGATGGTTGTTGTCTGTTTTGTGGCGAAGTGGTACGGATCACATTTTTACGACATGTAGGTTGGCGAGTGGTGTTTGGGGTGGCATATCCTCTTGGTGTAAGTTAGCTCCGATATATATGTTCTCCATTTCTGATATGTTGCAGCTTATAAATCATATGAACGGTTCGAAGAAGAAAAAAGAGATTGTGTATGGTGTTCTCATCTTGACATGTTGGCGTATTTGGAAAGCAAGAAACGAGAAGATCTTTTCAAACAATGATGTAAATGTTGTTCATATAGTGTCGAATGTTAAGGCTTTGGGGTATTTGTGGTTTAGGAGTAGGTACAAAGAGGGCACAGTAGATTGAAAGAGTTGGTGTAGTTTTTCGATTGATATGATGCAACTCTTTGGTTGAGCGGTTATCTCTAAATATTTATTTTGTGTTTATGAAGTGCACCTTTAAAAAAAAAAGTTAGATTTCCTTTTTTGGTAGTTAATTGGTTTAAGTTGTATTACTAATAGGAATGCTTGAGAAGGTCAAATGTGATCATAATGTAAGCTTCAAGTTAGATTTCCTTTTTTGGTAGTTAATTGGTTTTATTCGGCTATAGGTAATAGGAATGCTTGAGAAGGTCAAATGTGATCATAATGTAAGCTTCAAGTTAGATTTCCTTTTTTGGTAGTTAATATTTCTTGGGGTATATCAACGACAATTTTGAACTCACATTATATTCTTTTACTCTCTACTATTATATATTCGTCGAGTTACCGTGTTCTTCTTCATCACTTATCTCAATCATTTGTAAGTTTAAACTCGAGTCTATATGAGATCCTTCAATCCCATTGACCTATCGCAATCCTGTGAAACAAACGATCAATAGCAAGATCTCGATCTTGATAACGTTAGGTAAAATATTTCACTAGATGGATACATATACAATAGATATTCTCACTAAATACTAAATGTGGCAAATAATTGTCTTTCAAAATAAAATGTGGCAAATAATTAACATCATTTTCTATATATTCTTTCAATGCATTCCATTTCAACAATAATGAGAATGAGTGTTTCAAATATTCATTTATTTTACATCCACATCAAATGAGGTTGATGGGGATAGAAATCCAAATAAATCATAATGCAAATGACAAAATGAAGATCAAGTATACATATGATATAGTCCATGTTCTAAGCCTGTAAAAAAGGGAAATCAAAGCAAGAATCTTTAAATCAACACCTTGATTCTTGTAGCCCATAATCCTCTCTCTAATGCCTCTTCATTTCTTGGAAAATATTCGACACTTTCGGCGATAATCTTGGAAGAAATTTGAACATCTAAACGATAAACAAAAGATGTGCACGTTTAAATATTCGCCAAATGTTATGACTCCACCAAAAGCATAAATATTTATCGAAATTGAACACAAAGCTGTTGCCCTTGTTAATTACTTCCAACTCATTGGTCTTTTCTAGGGGTGTTCACGGTCTGGTTCATCCAGTTTTAACGGAACATTCTGGATGAATCGTTAACTATGGTTTCTAGAATAGACAAACCAAACAAGCCGGTTTTAGCAGTTTAACGGTTCAGTTTTGACGTTTTGAAAATATTTTTCTTTTTTCAGAATCTTGAGTTTGTAGTCAATTTTTTTAATATAATAAATATGGTTCATGGACATAATATACATCATCATCATCATCATCATACTCAGTAAATCCCACCAATAGCAAAGCAAAGGTAGGGTCTGAGGAGGGTAAGATGTAGACAGCCTTACCTCTACCACGTAGGAATAGAGAGGCTGCTTCCACATTCCCAATTTCAAAGAAGATGTAGAATATTTGTTGCAAGTTTTGAACGAAGAACGTACCCAAAGCTTCACACACGCATCAATGACCACCGGAATCAGGCAGACAAATATGATAATGGCAGAATGATCAACATCGAAACCATAATGATCCACAATTATTTCTAGCAAAGTCTGCCAACCTGATTCTGAATGATACCTACAAATGTTGAGAATTTAACACCAAAATGATTATTTGTCGATTTCATAGTCAAAGGAACTAATTTAACAATCAAAAGTCAAACGTCAAGTCTTTTTATGAGAAAGGGAATTACCCGAGAAAAATATCTGTGATAAGTATGATTAAGAATGCCTTCCCGGTGTCGGTAATGTTGTTTATTATCTTATACCCTGTAAATTTCAGCAAAGCTACCTACAAAAAGGATAGAGAGAAAACTATTAATCTTTATGCAAATATAAATCATGTCAATATGGAGTTGATAAGTACATGATTTGACTGTAACGGTCAAACTTTGACTCGAAAGAGGTTTGTTGACCTTTTGTTTATAGATAATGTAGATGACCTCAGATTCATATGTTTCATAAGTTTTTGAAAGAATTTTCTTACCCAAGAGTCAACTATTCTAAGAACTAATCGTCTTATGATATAACAAGTCCACGTTTGACTTACGAAAGTCAAAAATTATCACGAATCAATCCAAGTATAAAGAAAATCTAGCGAATTACATGAAATAACAGACGTAAACCACTTGGAACTATATGTGAAAAGGGTTTTATAGAAAATGAGTAAGGAACTAACAGGTTGACTTTCATAAGTCAAACATGAACAGATGAGTCTAGTATTTTGCATATAGACCATTTTCATGATACAAATCTGTGAATGTTTTCCAATAATGAAAATTGTTCGATAGGAAAAAAGAAAGCAAAACACACCTGATTTTGGTTGAAGTACAAAAGAACAAATAATGAGATCCCGAATACCATATCGGACCATATATTAGCAAATGCGCTACGGTTTATTAATCTCCATTCATCTCTTAGTTCTAACCTGTCACCAAAAGACAGGCAAACATCAATATACAGTATTCTCAAAACGTACAACCAATCTAGAGCAATAACCGATATGGTGATATCCCACCGCGATAACCTATATCTCAAATATTGGCCCTAGACCACTATTTGATTTTGGACCGCTAAAACTGCATAGACGGGTAATAGTTCTAACTAACAATCCAACTATAAAAGGGAAACAAGTCAAGGAGGTCGAATGTCACACAAACTGAATTTCTAAGCATATAATTTCTTAAATCCTTTTATTCAAAAAAATATTTAATAAAATGCAGAAAAGAGACGGGAGAAAAACTGTTTCACGTCGACCCAACCCAACCATATTTCCACCTCTAGACACCTCATGTACGAAAACATTGCAAGATTTTAAGTTTCATCCGGTCCTATATTAACCCTTACAGATCATCAACTTGGCACTATTTTTTTCAAAATAGCTTTTAAACATGATTATGAAACAAAGAATAAATGCATAAAAGAAGACTGCAAAAGCAGTGAATTTACGCTTTATGCCGCAACTCCAAATAGAGCTCTTCGTCGGAAATTGGTGGGGATTTCCCAATTTCAACCTCAAATTTGTATCTTTCTTTTTCGGTTTTTAACTCCTTCACCATTTCAAGTTTTTGATGCTTTCTTACGTCAAGAATCTCTGCTGCAAGTGGTACCGTCTTCACATACCTGTTTTTTGGTTGGCAAATTCTTTAATTTTATAAACATACCGTCTAACAACCAACCTTACAAGACACAAGAATTTCTTTTTCTTGACATATGAATAGAAAGGCAATGGATACAGAATAGTTTAGTCAATAATCTATTTTGTACGATTATGTAACATGTTATTTATTTGTACAATATTTTATAAAATGAGATAAAATATTTACTTGCGAGTGGGATAAATGCTCAGCTCGTTTTATCTGAACTTAAATTTCCAAATTTGATCTTAACCAGTTTTGACCCGTTACCTGACCGACCCTTTTATTCCACCACTGAATATCATATAATTATGATCTAAAGGGTTAAGATATATAACGAAACTTGAGAGGAAATTAACTTAGTTTCAAAATTCAACCTCAAAGTAATTGTATATGTAACCCTTTGACCTTGAAAGTCAATTTTTTTTTTTTTTGGAATAAAGGAAGAAGAAAAAACATAAAAAAAAGTTTCCCGTGTAGGCGTGTAGCAATGGTTACCTATCAAGAAATGGCATAAGAACATAGTCATGAACAAAAAAATCCAAAGCCCATGGTATAATAATCAACGCCGCCAAAAATTTTGCCTGCAAAAGGATGATTATGGTTTTAGGAGGCGACATAATCTACAAAAGACTGGACTTATGCCAATGCAATAAAGCACGGATAATTATGTATTTAAATACTTATAATCTCCCTTGTAGCGCTGCATATTAGAAACTAATCAATATGATTAAACATCAAACAATTTGAAGAAATGAAAGTAAGACATGTTGAAAAGAGGAAGCGTTGGTTATGGAGTGTTTGGATGTGTGTTTTGGGTACTCATTTTATGAAACTTATGGATAGTTTGAATGTTACTATGCTAGATAATTAACATTTATCTCAGTAATTAGTTTTTCATGGCAAGTACTTACGTGCTTCCGGCCTTCCGTATCTAATTGTGTTGGCATCAGAGAACCTGTAGCCTAACGGTATCAAGGTGTGTTGGAAAGGTGTTCCTCCCCAAGAGGTAGAGAGTTCAAGTGCCATCGTGAACAAGGGTGTAGCTTTAGGAGTAGGATTAGAGGGTGCGTTCGTTAGCCGTCCAAAAAAAAATCTAATTATTTGACCAAAATAATCAAAAGCTCTGAATTTGATAAGTTTTTTTTTTTTACCAATTACCACAACTTCAAGTCACGGAAATCAGTTTCGACACACATCCATACATCCCTCTACATTCAAAAACTAGTTTCCCGGTTTCCCCTCTAGTGATTGCACAAACAATAACGACTCATATATCACAAACTATATACTATTATGGTCTAGTATTTCATCTTCGACTTATCTATAAAGCAAGTAAATGAGTCGTGTAGCTAAACGACAAGACTTAAGCATTTAGGCTACATTAATCGACTGATCTTTGCAATATCTGTTGCATTGTAAATTATAATAGCCGTAACGCCTACCAAACAAAACACAATTCTAATAGTCCCATGCTACAATTCACCATATAAATGTACTTACCGAATTAAATGAGGCATAGCGAAACACACGATCTTCATACAATATTTCATCATCTTCCCTTCCGAACACCAAATCCCTCACCGATTCAGTAAACCCTTTTCCAGGGATAAGATCACTCGAATCCCCCTCAACACTTTCATCACTCGGTTCTTGAAACCACGACGAACCATTACCATTACTATTCCCACCACCACCATTCGTCCCATCAAGAAGCCAATCTTCCCACTTCCTCTCTTCTTCATTCTGCACGTTTTCTTGCGCCTCCCTTAACTCCACAAGCGCCTCCGCCCTCCGTCTCCACGCTTCAAACTTTTCGTTCTCCGATAACCCTTCATCATCACTACCACTCTTTGCCGCTTCCTCCTCCACTTCAAGCATTTCATCGTCTTTTAACCCGAGCCAATTCCCATCTTCATCGAAAAAGAATTTCTGCCACCAAGTTCGTTTTCGGGTATGTTTCTTCTTAGCATTCGGAACCAACCTTCCAAATCCCCTTCTTCCCCTACCACTTAACCGAATCACACTATCCAAACACAACGGTTTTCGACAGGCAAATATTTGATCAGAAAACAATAAATTGTTATAACACAAGACCATTGAAGAGCTCATCAAGAACATGTATACCATAACCCCACATCTTTCAACCTCATACAATGGTAAAGCAATCTACTTTCGGACTCCATACACAAAATTGAGAGAAACCATCAAATACCCAGAATGGAAATTCAAGATTACACCCAAATTTGTAAGCTGTTTTCATCAACAAACTTCATAATTGAACTATAATCTGTTGAGAACTTACCAGATTGAACAAAACCCTAAATTCCCAGATGAGATTGATGGTCAGATGCTGAAATGAGTTGCTGAGAGAGGTGTAATGTGGAGTTGGATGCGTAAAGATTGTTTGGGATTATTGGAATTTTTGTGTGTGGCGTTGGGATAAAATTCGTCGCTTCTTTGTTCAGCTGGAAATGGATGTTTGAGAGAGCATGGGACCAGCAGAAGCCACGAGAGGGAAAAGGAGAAAAGGATAACGGTAGATATCACCTAATATACAATTCTTCTTTTGATAAAAAATTCTTTTTGTGTGTGGCGTTGGGATAAAATTCGTCGCCTCTTCTTGGAGTTGGATGTTTGTGTAAAAATTAAGTTTTTTTAATTTTATTTTTATGTAAATACAATTCTTTTGATATTTTTAGGGAAAATTTTTAGAAGTGTTCTAATTAGATCACCTGTATTGTTTTTATCCCAATTAGATAACTTAACATTCAAATCGAGTCATGTCTTTTTTTTTCATATATCAAGAAAAAATGGAGCATAAGATGTTGGTGTCGGATTATTTTAAAATATGAAATTATATTTATTAAAAGTAAAAACACTTTAATTACATTAAAATTTAAAAAACAAGTTACAATCTACGTCATCACTTGACGTTAGCATCAAATAAAAGGGAAAAAAGAAACAAAAATCCACATCATCACGGTTCGTTAAAGTGCTAAATTGTGTAACTTATAAGGTATGAAGTACCTTTTGTGGTATGGTTTCAATCCCAACACTTTACAAGTTATTCTGGATGTTTAATCACTATTTATGCATGTTATTTTAACTTGTAATGCTGAATTTTGCTGAAATAATGTAGAATTTGTTGTTTATAGTGTATTTCGGACAGTTTTTAGTGCTTGTTTTAGCTTCCGGAAAGTTTTATTATAAACCCTTGTTTTCCCTCTTGGGTTTTAACATATTTTTTATGTCGGACCTACATCTAAGTCCTAAATCTACCGTTTAACTCAGTACTGAGGTTGTGCAGACACAACTTGTCTAACCGGTGAGTTTACTAATTGTTTCGACGCAACGCTTAAAGTATTTCACAATGCGATAAATGACATATGTAACATGCATGATTTATATGTGTGACATGCAAGCATATAATGTTGACATTAAAAACACATTAATGCAGGAAATAAATAATTAATAAAATAGTATGAAAGTTACCGGTTTCGTGCCGATTTTCACACTCTATAGGTTAGAGAGAACAAGAGAGAAAGAAACGGAATACAGACTTATTTATTTTATATATCTGTTTCATATTTTACACCACAGTCCCTATATATTAAATATTTACAGAATAGTCCCTCTACTGGTGAAAAGACAAATATATCCTCATGTGCAAGTCACATGACCAGATTTAACAGAAAAATCTAACTGGGTTAGGGCTAAAGGACATAACGTGCAAGATTTTAAAACATTAAGTAAAAGACTCGTCAATTTTAAAAATAAAGGACACCGTCTGAAATTCACTATAAAGATAAAGGACAAAATTTTAAATTCACTCAAAAATTAAAAAAAATTAGTATTACACATGTACAACACTACGAAAAACCTAAACCGGCCACCCCCCCCCCCCCCCAAAAAAAAAAAAAACCTAAAAACTGAACCCGAAACCTAGACCCCTCAAAAACCTAAACCCCCACCCCACAAAAAAAAAAAAATACCCCTAAAAACAAAACCTATGCTTTGCACATGATCTAATTTAACAGAAAAAACATAGTTTCAAGGTAAGTTTCGCATCATTCGACTCGTATCCTCGTTCTGATCAAAAGCCATAAAACGTCAGCTTGTAAGTCAGAAAAAAAAAACTTAACTTCGTTAAATTTTTTTAACTGGGGACCGGTGGAGAAAAAATAAGTGAAATGTGGGACTGGCATGGGGAATATTCAAAGGTGGGACTGGCAATGGCCAATGACGTCTAGTTGGGATTATTATAGGCCAATTTCCCTATAAAAAAATAAGTACTACACGTGTGCATTACTACGCAAAACCTAAACCTTTTAACCCACCCCCACACTATAACAACCCTCCTAAATATTTTTCGACACCCTAATATATTTTAAAATATTCCTATACGTCCTAAAATACACCTCGTATGCGAAAACAGGCCCCGAATATCTTTAATATTATTAAAATTAAATAAAAACAAGAAAAATAAGGCTGTCGCGGGGCGCGTAGCCTTTGGCTACCTCCTACGCGGGCCGCGAGCGATCATCAACAAGGCAAGACCCTGGGCTGCCACGTGGCAGCCACACGTCGGAGCTAGGATGCTGACCCGGATCAGCTAGGGCCTACCCTAGGGAGCCTCGCGGGCCGCGAAGGCCCTGGCCGTGTTCTACGCGGGGCGTGAAGGAACCAAAATCAGGCCCTATATAAAGAGGGCATCGACCTTCAGTTCCGATCGCTCATTTCCTTTCTTTATCTCGAATTTCTTAAATGTAGAAGTAATTCTCGGGCATAATACCCCCCTAAATAACGAAGTTTTGCTCCGTTGTAAGTATCATAACCCCGGTTACGTATTAGATACGCTGCCCGATTGATCCAGGGTTCCGTAACGGCTGTCGAGGTTCTGTCCGACGTAGTCATTGGAATGTCGTCTCGGGGAGGGTATTACTAATGTAAATATTGGGTTATTATACTAACACATGTATATTTGTGTAATTAATAGATAACTACCTGGAAACCCTTAAAAGAAGTCTAAGACAGCAATGTGAGTAATCTCCTTTTTGCAAACTTTTTTTTTTTTTACAAAACCTTAAATCTTTTACAATGTGGTTAAGCAGTGATTGAATCTTTGTAATTCTTCAATTACTGCCGGTATGTTGGGGTTTTTTGTATGTAAAATGTGGAACACGTTACCATTGGACAAAGAGTTAGCCAATGTGTAATATGACCCACCAGTCAGGATTGACAGTACTGAATGAGTAATTGTGTAGATGTAAACATTGTAATAGCTCTCAATACTGTGAAAATTGATAAAACTCTTCTTGATTAAACTGGGATTCATTCACCAGTAATTCCCACTGACAAAATATTTTTAAACGCGTTTAAGGTAACAAAATGTGAAAGCCAACTAGAAGCCAGCTGGACAGCACTGAAGGCTTGGAAAAAGTGGCTATAAAAGTTACCTAAATAAAAAAAGATGTTTTATTCAATAAAATAGGGATTTTCCCTATGAAAATGTTTGTAATGAAAACTTGGGTTTTATCCCAATATGTTTAATATTATAAAAGAGTGGTATTTACTCTGATAAAATATTTCCTAACTACGGTCCTGATGTAATTTCTGCTGCCAAAATGATAAACACCGATACCACCAAAACTGGTCTCGCGGCCGCCCGTTTTCAGGACAGATAGGGGACGGGGTTGCGACAGAAGGTGGTATCAGAGCTAAGCCACTGATTCAGCCACAGAAGTGTTCTGCTGACACCAAGATATTATTCAAATTGTTAGGAAATTAATTATGGAAATACGTGCATATCTGTATTTTATTGTTGTGTGTTATTTGACTATTTGTTAGTTTACAGTATGAGTGATTAAGGACCCTCAGACGTTTATCGTCAGTTGTCCGATTCACCTAGGAGTGAAGGTACCTCTTCACAGCCTGCCCTCTCTGGGTATTCTGCTGACCAGGAAGAAGGGATGTTTGTGTTTAAGGCCCAGTCTGAAGAGCCATTCCCTCAGAAAAAGAGAGGATGGTTCAGTAAGGGAGCACACGAGCGTAGGAAGAGAATGCGAAAGTTGCAACAACAGAGAGTCCTAGCAGCTGCTAAACGAGAGACAGATGCCTATACACAGGACATGCTTAATAGGAGCTTAGCCAATTTTCATATCCTAGCAACCACAGCTGCCGACCCAAACCTGGAACAACTAGTAGCCCCACAACCCTTACCCTTGTTTCCCACACAATCGATGGAGATAGAAAATAACCCAGAAAACCAAGTCCAAATGCATGATTTCAACCCTGAGGAGATACCTAGGATACCAGCCCCTAATCCCTTAGACCCTGATTACGATCCGTGGTTTGATGATCACAGGGATTATGTGCAACGCTACCACCTAACCGACGAACCCATGCCAAACTTAGCAGCCTATCCAGGTCTGGACCCTCTAGATCCCTACTACAATAACAATGAATACATTAGGGAGATCTTAGAGAATCCATACCCTCAGGAGGAGCCCATGCCCCAGTACCCAAACCCAGTACCAGCACCTGCACCCCCAATGAGTGCAGAAAATGTGCAAGAGCTCCGAACTTTCGGAGAAGAGATTTTAGAAATTAGTGAGAGAATGAGGCAGGTCGGAGAGCGACTCGTCTGGAAGTACGACGAGCGCCATATGGATTTCTGGATAAATCCATATCCGTAAAGACGATAGTGGAGATAGTAATAGTAATAATAATAATTATATATATAATATGTGTGTATGAAATAATAATAATATATGTTGTAGTATAAACTACTTCGTGGTTAGCGATGCATAGTAGTATTGTAATTTTAAATTCTAGTATCAGTTTGTAGTAGATGTATAATAGATAAGAAAGAGTAAGTCGCAATGCTCGACGCTTTTGACCAATATGTGTGTTGTGTGATTGTTGCCTAAATTATTAATTATTTTGTGATATTAATAATTGGCAAATGTTTAAAAATTCAGATGGACAACGAAGTGAACCAGGAAAACCAGAATAATGATAACCAGAGTAACAATAACCCGGATAATGAAAACCCGAACAACAACGATAATGGAAACCAAGTGGATAACAGTGCCATGCAACATATAGTAGCACAAAGGATAATAGATGCAATGCCATATATTATCAAAACGGTTAAGAAAGCGGAAAATAAAAGTAAATATGATAGTAAACGACCTTCTGAACCTGAAAACAGCGTAAACAATGGACCCAAACTTCAAGTGCCCATTCCCAAAAGAAGAAGAACCGTGTCTTATGGTTGTTCATATAAAGAATTTTGGTCTTGTAACCAATGGAATTCTCGGGCAATGAAGGGGTCGTTGCATCTCTACGCTGGATAGAAAAGACTGAGGCTGTCTTAAGAATAAGTAAATGCACGGAAGAGGATAAGATAATGTTTGCTTCCAATCTATTTAAGAATTCAGCACTAGAATGGTGGAACACTATCCTCCAGTCTAGGGGAAGTGATAGAACTTACAATATGGAATGAGAAGAATTCAAAAACATAGTAGAAAGAAAATTCTGCCCTCCCAATGAAAAAGAACAGATAGCAAACAAATTCCTAAACCTTAGGATGACTGGGGTAGATAGTAAGGGTTATACTACATTATTCTTTGAATATGCTTGAATAGTACCAACCCTTGCATCACCTGAACCAGTATTAATCTCCCGTTACATCTGGGGATTAATTGGGGAGATTAGGCATGTAGTCAAGGCAGCTAGACCCTAAACAATAAAAGAAGCAGTAGAACTAGCAAATACCTTGATAGATGAATTAGTCCGTACACGAGAAGAGGATCAAAGGAGGAACCTAACCCAGAAGCTTACTCAAGAATTCCGTTCTGGAAATTCTAACCGTGGGAAAAATGTAGGTTCTACTTCTGCACCCTATTGCAAGTACTGCTAAAGGAAGCATTCAGGAAAATGCTCCATATAATGTAACTTCTGCAAAATATCTGGACATAAGGAGGAAGATTGCAGGAAGAAGCCTAACAACAGGATATGCTACAACTATGGAGAACAAGGTCATATCAAGCCTAACTATCCAAAGCTAGCTCCAGCCACGAACACCAAGAATACTAAGAATGCTAGAGCATTTGTTCTGACTTCAGAAGAAGCAAAGATGATCCCGGATGTGATCGCCGGTACACTTTTAGTTAATGATGTTTTTGCTAAAGTATTATTTAACTCTGGTGCGAACCAAAGTTTTATTAATACTTCATTTTGTAAACTTCTCAATCAACCATTAACTAAACTCCCACAAGAATGTCTAGTAGAAACAGCAAATGGGGAAACCATTAAGATTTCTGAGATCTTGCAGGGAGCAAGAATAGAAATTTTAAATCAGAAATTTATTGCAAATATTTACCCAATGAATCTGGCAGGATTTGATGTTGTATTAGGAATGGATTGGTTAATAGCCAATAAAGCCAGTATTTTATGTGATCAAAAGTAAATCCAAGTAAATTCACCAAGGGGTGAAAAGATCACAATTAAAGGAAATAAAACCTCTAGATCCACAAAATTCATCTCTGTGATGAAAACAACAAGTTATATAAGAAAAGGGTCACTAGTGTATTTGATTTCCATAATCACTAACACTAAAGGAAAATAATTAAAGGATATTTCAGTAGTATCCCAGTTTTCAGATGTATTTCCAGAAGAATTACCAGGGCAACCTCCAGATAGAGAAGTTGAATTCAGAATCCATTTGATACCAGGAACCGCACCAATTGCCAAAGCACCCTACCATTTGGCACCCGCAGAAATGCAGGAACTAAAGAAACAGTTAGATAAATTATTGGAAAAGGGATTCATACAGCCAAGCTCATCGCCATGGGGAGCACCGATTTTATTCGTTAAAAAGAAGGACGGATCAATGCGTATGTGCATTGACTACCGTGAATTGAACAAAGTCACGATTAAGAATCGGTATCCACTACCAAGAATCGATGATCTGTTCGATCAATTGCAAGGAGCACGATTTTTCTCTAAAATCGATTTAAGGTCAGGATATCATCAATTAAAGGTACAGGAAGAGGACATTCCTAAGACCGCTTTCAGAACAAGGTATGGCCATTATGAATCTACTGTCATGCCATTTGGTTTAACCAATGCCCCAGCTGAATTTATGGACATGATGAACCGAATATGTAAGCCATATTTGGATAAATTCATAATTGTTTTTATAGATGATATTCTCATTTACTCTAAGAGCAAAGAGGAACATGCAGCTCAGCTGCACGCACTTCTAAGTTTATTGAGAAAAGAAAAACTTTATGCTAAGTTTTCAAAGTTTGAGTTTTGGTTAGAACAGGTACAATTTCTTGGACATCTAGTCAATCATGAAGGAATTCATGTAGATCCCACCAAGATCGAGGCAATTACCAAATGGAAAACCCCTGAGTCACCAACCGAGGTTAGAAGTTTCTTAGGATTAGCCGGTTATTATAGAAGGTTTATTTGAGATTTTTCTAGAATAGCCATTCCCTTAACTAAGTTAACCTGTAAATCTGTTAAATTTGAATGGGGACCAAAACAAGAAGAAGCCTTTAGAATTCTTAAGCAAAGACTAACCCATGCACCCATACTAGCGTTACCAGAAGGAACTGAAGACTTTATAATTTATTGTGACTCTTCTAAATTAGGTTATAGATGTGTGTTAATGCAACGTCAAAAGGTTATAGCTTACGCCTCTAGACAACTTAAGAATCATGAAGAGAATTATTCAACCCATGATCTAGAATTAGGAGCTATAATTTTTTCCCTTAAAATTTGGAGACATTACCTTTATGGTAGTTAGTTGCTGAGAATTTGAGATTGAGAATGAAATTGTAAGGTAAGGCAAAGCCTTACGCGGCCCGCGTCAACACCCGGTCAACATATAGCTTAGCTGGGACAGTGTATAGGTCCGCCACGATGTTGACACGTGTCAGCTCAGGGTGTCTCTGCGTTAGATGATCTCTCACGACCCGCGTTAACTTAAACGGGGTCTTACGCGGCCCGTATCAACTTATAAATTCACCGAAATAAGTTTAAGCCTTGATACCGCCCTCGTGAAGTTGGGGTGGGATCCTACGCGGCCCGCCTCAACTCAATATTTCTTGTTTTTAATTTATTTTAAATGTTATAACATACTTGGGGCTCGGTTTCCACATACGGGGTGTAATTAAAGACATATTGGGACATACTAGGGTGTCGGAAATATAAGGGTGTTGGTTTTACTGAGGGTTGTTACATTCTCCCCACCTTGTTTTAGAGCTCGTCCTCGAGATCTACTGAAACAAATGCGGATATTTCTTTTGCATTTCAGATTCAAGTTCCCATGTGTACTCAGGTCCTCTTTTGGAGTCCCACTTCACTTTGACCAGAACTAATCTCTTATGCTTGAGATTCTTGACCTTCCTGTCTTCAATTTGTAGAGGCCTTTCTACAAACTCGAGTTGTTCATTTACCTCTATATCCTTATGAGGTACTATTAGTGATTCATCAGCTAAACACTTTTTGAGATTAGATACATGAAACACATCATGTATTCCTTCCATTTCCTCTGGTAGTTGTAGCTGATAGGCTACAGGTCCTATTCTTCTAATAATCTTAAAAGGTCCAACATACTTGGGACTTAACTTTCCCCGTTTGATGAATTTTACTATTCCTTTCCAAGGAGAGACTTTTAATAATACTTTATCTCCTACGTGAAATTCTAATGGCTTGCTTCGGTTATCAGCATAACTTTTATGTCTATCAGGTGCTGCTTTTAGTCGTTCCTTGACTTGAATAATCTTGTCAGTTGTTTCTTGTACTATCTCAGGTCCAGATAGTTGCTTTTCCCCAATTTCCGCCCAACAGACTGAGGTTCGGCACTTTCTTCCATAAAGTGCTTCGAATGGTGCAGCATTGATACTTGTGTGATAACTATTATTATATGAAAATTCTATTAAAGGTAATTGATTGTCCCAGTTACCTCCGAAATCGATTACACAAGCTCTAAGCATGTCTTCCATTGTCTGAATTGTT
The DNA here is from genome assembly GCA_030545235.1 of Helianthus tuberosus. Taxonomy (NCBI): domain Eukaryota; kingdom Viridiplantae; phylum Streptophyta; class Magnoliopsida; order Asterales; family Asteraceae; genus Helianthus; species Helianthus tuberosus. The sequence continues at coordinate 158,086,913 of CM060365.1, forward strand.
CTTTCGCTTTGTCCATCCGTTTGAGGATGATAAGCTGTACTTAATTATAACTTGGTTCCCATTGCCTTTTGGAAACTTGACCAAAAATGAGAGGTAAATCGACTATCTCTATCAGAAACAATTGATAAAGGAATTCCATGTAAAGAAACAATTTCATTTACATATAATTTAGATAATTGTTCCATGCTAATTGTTTCCTTCATTGGTAGGAAATGAGCTGACTTGGTTAACCTATCTACAATCACCCAGATTGTATCATTTCCTTTCTTAGTTTTAGGTAATTTAGTAACAAAATCCATTGTTATCAATTCCCATTTCCACACTGGTATTTCTAATTGATGTAACAAACCTGAGGGTTTCTGGTGTTCAGCTTTAACTTGTGAACAAGTTAAACATTTAGAAACATAGGCTGCTATGTCCTTTTTCATTCCTATCCACCAGAAATTTTTCCTTAAATCCTGATACATTTTATCATTTCCTGGATGCATCGTATACTTAGACTTATGGGCTTCTTCTAATATACGATGACGTAAATTTCCTAATTTAGGTATCCACATTCTCTTTTTATGGAATCTCCAAATTCCATCTATTCCTTGTTCCAATTCTTTTAGCATACCTTTTAATTTTTCAGAGTCATCTTTGATTACTGAATCTTGTGCTTCTCTTATCTGATCATTTAAATCTACTTGAAGATTTAATTTAAGAGAACGTACCCTTTTTGACTTTTCATGATACTTTCGGCTTAAAGCATCTGCTACTACATTTGCTTTTCCTTCATGATACTGGATATCACAATCATAATCACTAAGCATCTCCATCCAGCGTCTTTGTCTCATATTCAATTCCTTTTGTTTGAAAATATACCTTAAACTCTTATGATCAGTGAATATGGTAAACTTACTACCATAAAGGTAATGTCTCTAAATCTTAAGAGCAAAAATTATAGCTCCTAACTCTAAATCATGGGTGGAATAATTCTCTTCATGATTCTTAAGTTGTCTAGATGCGTAAGCTATAGCCTTTTGACGTTGCATTAACACACACCCATAACCTAATTTAGAAGCATCGCAATAGATTACAAAGTCTTCAGCTCCTTCTGGTAATGCTAGTATGGGTGTATGGGTTAATCTTTGCTTAAGGATTCTAAAGGATTCTTCTTGTTTTACTCCCCATTCAAACTTAACAGATTTACAGGTTAGCTTAGTTAAGGGAATGGTTATTCTAGAAAAATCTTGAATAAACCTTCTATAATAACCGGCCAATCCTAAGAAACTTCTAACCTCAGTTGGTGATTCAGGGGTTTTCCATTTAGTGATTGCCTTGATTTTTGTTGGATCTACATGAATTCCTTCATGATTGACTAGGTGTCCTAGAAACTGTACTTGTTCTAACCAAAATTCGCACTTTGAAAACTTAGCATAAAGTTTTATTTTTCTTAATAGGCTTAAAAGTGCGTGCAAATGCTTTGCATGCTCCTTTTTACTCTTAGAGTAAATTAGAATATCATCTATAAAGACAATTATGAATTTATCCAAATATGGCTTACATATTCGGTTCATCATGTCCATAAATGCAGCTGGGGCATTGGTTAAACCAAATGGCATGATAGTAAATTCATAATGGCCATACCTCGTTCTGAATGCGGTTTTAGGAATATCCTCTTCCTGTACCTTTAATTGATGATATCCTGACCTTAAATCGATTTTAGAGAAAAATCGAGCTCCTTGCAGTTGATCAAACAGATCATCAATTCTTGGTAATGGGTACCGATTCTTAATCGTGATCTTGTTTAATTCATGGTAGTCAATGCACATACGCATTGATCCATCCTTCTTTTTAACGAACAGTATCGGCGCTCCCCATGGCGACGAACTTGGCTGTATGAATCCCTTTTCCAATAATTCATCTAATTGTTTCTTTAATTCTTGCCTTTCTGCAGGTGCCAAATGGTAAGGTGCTTTGGCAATCGGTGCCGTTCCTGGTAGTAGATGAATCCTGAATTCAACTTCTCTATCGGGTGGTATTCCTGGTAATTCTTCTGGAAAGACATCTGAAAACTGAGATACTACCGGAATGTCTTTTAGTTCTTTTCCTTTAGTGTTAGTGATTATAGAAATCAAATACACTATAGAACCTTTTCTTATAGAACTTGCAGTTTTCATCACAGAGATGAATTTTATGGATCTAAATGGCTTATCTCCTTTAATTGTGATCGTTTTACCTTTTGGTGAATTTACTTGTATTGACTTTTGATCACATAAAATACTGCCTTTATTGGCTATTAACCAATCCATTCCTAAAACAACATCGAATCCTGCCAGATTCATGGGATAAAGGTTTGCAATAAATTTCTGATTTAAAATTTCTATGCTTGCTCCCTGCAAGATTTCAGAAATTCTAACGGTTTCTCCATTGGCTGTCTATACTAAGCATTCATGTGGTAGTTTAGTTAATGACTGATTTAGAAATTCGCAAAACGATGTATTAATAAAAATTTGGTTTGCACCAGAGTCAAATAATACTTTAGCAAAAATATCATTAACTAAAAACGTACCAGCTATGACATCTGGAATCATCTTAGCTTCATCTGCAGTCAGAACAAATGCTCTAGCATTTTTAGTATTCTTGTTGTTTGTAGCTGGAGCTAATTTCGGACAGTTTAGCCTGATATGACCTTTTTCTCCACAGTTGTAGCATTATCCATTACTGGATTTCTTCCTGCAATTTTCTTCCTTGTGTCCTGGCATCTTGCAATAATTGCAGAGAGTGGAGCATTTTCCCGAATGCTTTTCTTGCAGACCTTGCAGTATGGTGCAGAGGTAGAACCCATATTCCTACGATTGTAATTTCCAGAACGGAATTCTTGCGTAAGCCTTTGGGTTAGGTTCCTCCTCTGGTCTTCTTCTCTAGTACGGATTAATTCATCTGTCAAGGTATTGGCTAGTTCTACAGTTTCTTCTATAGTTTGAGGTCTAGCTGCCTTGACTACATGTCTAATCTCTCCAATTAATCCCCAAATATAACGGGAGATTAACACTGGTTCTGGTGAAGCAAGAGTTGGCACTATTCTAGCATATTCGAAGAATATTTTAGTGTATCCCTTACTATCCAATCCATTCATCCTAAGATTTAGGAATTTGTTTGCTATTTGTTCCTTTTCATTAGGAGGGCAGAATTTCCTTTCTACCATATTCCTAAATTCTTCCCAATCCATACTATAAATCCTATCACTTCCTCTAGACTGAAGGATAGTGTTCCACCATTCTAATGCTGAATTCTTAAATAGGTTGGAAGCAAACATTATCTTGTCCTCTTCCACACATTTACTTATTTTCAAAACAGCCTCAGTCTTTTCTATCCAGCGTAGAGTTACAATGGGTTCTTCATTGCCCGAGAATTCTATTGGTTTACAAGACCAGAATTCTTTGTAAGAACAACCGTAAGACACGGTTCTTCTTCTTTTGGGAATAGGCATTTGAAGTACAGGGCCATTGTTCACACTGTGTTCCGGTTCAATTGGTCGCTTACTGCTATGTTTACTTTTATTATTCGCTTCTTGAACCGTTTGAAGAATAAATGGCATTGCATCTATAATTCCTTGTGCCACTATGTGTTGAATAGCACTATTATCCACTTGATTTCCATTGTTATTGATGCTTGGATTTTCATTAACCATGTTAATGTTATTCTGGTTATCGTTATTCAGATTTCCTTGATTTCCTTCGTTGGCCATCTGAATTTTAAACATTTACCAGTAATTAATATCACAAGATAATATTTACTATAGTTAATCACATGGCACGTAATATAGCCAAAAGCGTCGATCATTGCGACTTGTACTCTATTTCCATATACTATGCGTCTATTACACACTAGTACTGAAATAAAATTACAATACCAACAGAAATAGAATCACACTAATAGTAATATGCATCCGTACACACATATTTTATTTTGTTATTTTATTCTATTATATTATTATTATTACTATTACCGTTTCCTCCATTCTAACATTCACGGATATGGATTTATCCAAAAATCCATATTGCGTTCATCGTATTTCCATACGAGACGCTCTCCCACCTGACACATTCTCTCACTGCTTTCTAAAATTTCCTCCCCAAAAGTCCTAAGTTCTTGTACGTTTTCTGCACTCATTGGGGGTGCAGGTTCTCGGACTGGGTTTGGAATCTGGGGTGCGGGTTCCTGATATGGGGGTGAAAGTGCCTGAAATCGGTAAGGATCTTCTAAGATCTCCCTAATATAATCATCGTGGTAATAGGGATCTAAAGGGTCCATACCTGGATAGGCTCCTATGTTCTGTATGGGTGTGTCTTCATGAATAGGGTAACGTTGCACAAAGTCCCTATTATCGTCCCACCAGGGGTCGTAATTTGGGTCTAGGGGGTTTGGTGCAGGTACCCTGGGGATTTCTTCTGGGTTGAAGTCATGCATCTCCACTTGGTTTTCAGGATTTTCTATTTCCATGGGTTGGTCTGGGATTTGCGGTTGTGGTTGGGGTGCTACTAATTGTTCCAGACTTAGGTCAGCAGCAGTTGTAGCTAGGATGTTGTCACACCCCGACCACGTAGAACATACAAAACGTGGCGGAAATGTCGGGGAGTGTTGTAACAGAATTAATTGTTTCAAATCCATGGCAATTGAAGTTTCGTTTTATTGATTAAAAGTGTTACAATGTCTTAACAAACAAGAAAATACAACATAATTAACTAGTCTTGCATCTTTTATTGTCACTAAAGCCCAAGTCTGCCTATGTGTATCTTGATCATCTTATGCAACAGCTCCTGAAAAACACATGTGAAAATAGGTACGTCAGCATAAAAATGCCTGTGAGATACATAGGTTTTGTGAAAATAGGTTTCATGACTTATGTTTGAGAAAATGTTTAGTCATGAACCTTGTAATTTGCTTTGTTTTGTAAATCATTTGAAAAAAACGATAAGATCAGATGATATGTATAAATAAGAGAATAATGTATGGTTAAATGAATAACCATTGTAAAATGAGTTTGTATAAGATAAGTTGTTTGTAAATCAATGTCTTGTGAAAAGTATGTTATTTGTATAAAATGTTATATGTCTCAAACTGAAATGATTCAAATAACGCTACAATATGTAATACCATACAAACACTTATATATAGGAAGTACCAGCGGCGTATCCACCATGCTTGTATCATATTACACATGCATCGTTACTTAATCACTTAATCAAACCAAACCACCAAAGTAATGTTTAACAATTGTAGAAATGTTTATGTATGGTCAAATACGGTTCACACGGTTCACAGATACAAACGGTTCACAGATACAAACGGATCACAGATACAAACGGTTCACAGATACAAACGGTTCACAGATACAAACGGTTCATAGATACAAACGGTTCACAGATACAAACGGTTCACAGATACAACGGTTCACAGATACAAACGGTTCATAGATACAACGGTTCAAAATACAGTATAATGTGTTCACATGCTGGATGAGCATATGCAACAGAAATGTAATGTAAAACAATGTACTAAGTATGAACTAAATGGACATACATAGCATAAATGTAATGTAAAACGATGTACTAAGTAATGCACACAATGGGCACACCTAGCATGAAAATGTAATGAAATCATGTACTATAATGTACTAACGAACATAGCAGTTATATGATGTGAAAACAGGAAAGCACGAAAGTAACAAGTAGGCACATGTGTTCCACCCCAAAACGTTTGGAAAACAGTAAAAGAGGGGTCTATGTACTCACTTGAGATTGCTTAGTAGTCCTTGAGTAACAACCAAACAATGCTAGAGATCGCGGATATCAAACGGCATCTAATATAGGTAACTATGTTAATAACCGGACCTAAATCGGATGATTGGATAGAATGAGGGTTCGTAAACCAAACGAGTATAGAGACTCGTGTAATATGGTTTAACAAAGCCTACATACTAAATGAAACTTAACCTAAGTGCTTTCGACCCATTACGACCCGTTTAGGTAGCTTATGTTACTTTACCGCGTCGTTCGCGTGAAACGCGTTCGGACCGCCTAACTAGTCCTATGACAAGTGTTATATGCCTAAACATGTTACATAATCAGTTATGTGACAAAAGTTTAGGTTACATATGCTTAATTACCAATTATACATGAAAAGGGTATTCTGGTAATTTACCTAAGGCATATAAACTACCTATCATACAACTACTTAAACGATGTGACCATAAGGTATAACCTCGGAAGGTTATTCCCTACACTATGGTCACCTAAAGTATTTGGTCGGATCCTAATGATCGACCAAACTGGGTCGGGTTCGAAGGTATAGGCGATTTATCAGATCGCCTACCCTACGACCCTAGACAACGTGGTAATCAGTGGGCATAGTCCCAAGGGACTATAACCAACGTGATTACACTCACGTTGCGAAGTTCAAACGAACTTCGCATTGACCATAACTGGTCAATGCAGAAAGTCAAACAAAGTTTGACTTTCAGACTCGAAAGACTCGAAAAGCAATAAAAGAACGAAAGAATACTTACGAAGGGTCCCCGAATGCTAATCTCGATCCAAGAACTCAGGTATGAAACAATGGTTTCAACTTAGAGCTCTCAAATCCAGATTCTTGTGAGAAATGAGGTTAAATGGGTTGGGTATTTATAGGAATACCCGAACCGTTAAGATCGTTTGTCAAATATCGTGCCTTAATCGTATCCGTACAAGTGTCGGGAAGTTATGGTGCCTAAAAACCATCCTTATCAGCTGATTAGGCAAGTGGAGAGTGTGTGGTTGTGGTTAAAACAGCTGGAACATGCTGACTGTTCGATCAAATCTGATCAGGGAGGCGGACGCGGGCCGCGTAATGGACACAAGAATCTCACGCGGGCCGCCTGGCCTGCACAGATCAGAAACAAGTTTACAAAATGGCAGTTTCAGTCCCTGCACGTGTTTAAGCCATTTTCGACACTTCTAAGGCCCGTAAAGCCAACTTTAAGGCCCTAAAATGTTGCCTAAACATTGTGGATATGAAACATGCTCAAAAATATGTCGGATGTTGGTTCGTTTGGCCGTACGAACGCGATGTTCGCTTAATTACGACGGAATGCGCACAAGCGCGAAAAACGATCCAAATGACGAAACGAATGGATTTTTCTCATGCCAAACACTAAAATAAAATATTATAGTGCTTAAATAAATTTTTGGATGTCCGGAGGTATTCAGATCGTAAGTTATGCGCGAAAATGCAAACTTGTGTACTTTTTGACGCTTTTAGTCCCTGAATGACCCAAAAGTTTATTTTAGCACACCGAACCCCTCAAAGCCTATTTATAAGCTATGTAAAGGATATTTATTGTGTGTTTAACTTATGGTCATGTTCCGGAATGTCTGTTACAGTTCAAATTGGCATACTTTCGCAGTTTGTCAACTTTAGTCCCTGTAAGCGATTTAACTTGTTTTTGCAATACCAAAGCCTTCAAAACTTATTTCTAAGTTATTTAAAGGTTATTTAAGGTATGTTAAGTATATGTCACTATTCCGGAGCGTTCGTTGCATTAAACTGGTTATATTTACGCATCAGTGCGCGTATAACCTTCCAGAAAGCGATATAGAGTTTGAAATCGAACAAGAATTGATATGTGTAAACGATACACATATTTTTTACAAATCCCAAGTATGAAATACAATATTTCATTGGTTGAGCATTTGTTTGATGGTCTCAGTGACGCAGGTGTCACAGTCTCCCCTACTTCAGGAAATTTCGTCCCGAAATTAATTCGTAGGAGTCTATTTGTGACTTTGTGTCAGATAACCACCAGAGATATGTAAAGCATAATCCTGTCATTTCCTTAACGGACATTCTTCAGAACGAAAATGAACAGACGGAGTCATTTTCCTCAACGAGTATTCTTCAGAAGCGGAAATGAAGGAATAAACAAACGGGGATTCATTTCTTTAACGGACAATCTTCAGAAACGAAAATGAACAAACGGAGTCATTTTCAACGGATGCTTCCTCAGAAACGGAAATGAAAATGATAGACAAACGGATATTCATTTCCTCAACGGACAAATCTTCAGAAACGAAAATGAACAAACGGAGTCATTTTCAACGGTTGCTTCCTCAGAAACGGAAATGAAAATGATAGACAAACGGATATTCATTTCCTCAACGGACAAATCTTCAGAAACGAAAATGAACAAACGGAGTCATTTTCAACGGTTGCTTCCTCAGAAACGGAAATGAAAATGATAGACAAACGGATATTCATTTCCTCAACGGATAATCTTCAGAAACGAAAATGAACTAACGGAGTCATTTTCAACGGTTGTTTCCTCAGGTTCGGAAATGAAGGATTTAAGCAACGGATATTCATTTCCTCAACGGATAATCTTCAGAAACGAAAATGAACTAACGGAGTCATTTTCAACGGTTGTTTCCTCAGGTTCGGAAATGAAGAATTAAATAAATGGATATTCATTTCCCTTGACGGATACTCTTCAGAACAAAAAAATGAACAAACGGAGTCATTTTCCTCAACGGGTATTCTTCAGAATTGGAAATGAAGGATAAACGGATATTCATTTCCTCAACGGATATTCTTCAGAAGTGAAAAATGAATAGCTAGTTCATTTTTCCTCAACGGATACTTCATCAGAATTGGAAATGAATAGGATTAACTTCTAGGTACATGACAAAGCTCGCTGTGGTTTCTGTGCACTGAATTCCATAATTATGTATGCATCCATAATTACGCAATTCCTTGCATAGTCCGCACAATTTGCTTGTAATGTGAAGGGGAGGAAAATCAAACCTGTGATGAGTGTGACTAGACTACCATAGGGTCCTTTTAATTAGATCAACAAATGATCCTTTTAATTAGGCCACCAAGGAGTCCTTTCAGCTATATCATCACATGATATTCCTAACCAGATTTTTGGATCAATCTGTTTACCTAGACCACTCAGGGGTCTAATTATGGAATGGTACAATATAATCCAAGGGTCTTTACTATTACGTACAAGCCCATTGAGGATTTAATATAGTACCTTTGGATATCCTACTATGAATTCCTTATACGAAGATATGGAAGATTCTACGAGGATTTGGATAACAAGAATTTGGATCACACGAAAACATTAAAGAGAACACATAAGCACAAAATCACATAGTTGTTTAACTTGTTTATTAATTTGTTATCTTTGGACGCGGATACTTAAAGCACACCAGGAATCCAATTTGTGGATTTCATTTGGCACTTTAATCATTTCAAGAATCTATCTATGAAGATAGGATAATCTTAAAAGGAATTCGGCTTTGTCCTTATTGAATTGTGATGTACGTATTGAATCATACAAAGAATTCAATTAAGGACTCCGATGAATGATACCCATCCACAAGGATCTAATTATGAGGATAGAAAGATCCTACATGGATTTTTGGAGTTTGTGTAACGGGAGGTGTTCCGACACCTTGCACTAGGCGTGTTTACGTCGATACACAAGGTAGAAAGTTCATGAGGTTGAGGCGCCAGATATGTCAAGCGACATATGAAGCAGAGTTTGAAGGTTGAGCAGCAGCAGGATTTGTAACAGCTTTGCTTTGGATTGCAAAGCGGCACATGTTATCCAAATGTCTCCATCGTCCACCGTGGGTACTTTTGAAACAGGGTATTTGGTTCGGATAATGGCAGTGGTATTAATTGCACCAAGGAACAGTTCCCTTTATACAGCTTCCTCCCTGAGACAAGTCATGGGGATAGCTAAATCATCGGTACTCTGGAGTATGACGCCTATTTGCTGGGTAGTTGCAGCACCTGGTTCGGACATTGTTGTTGCGATGAAGAAGCATCTTGAAGATAACGAAAGGCATAGGAGGAAACAAGCGAAAGATAATCAAAAGAGAATAACAACACATGAAGATTGTGACCATTTGTTTGTTACCAAAGGCAAACAAATGAGATGGTGACTAATCAAAGTAAGCGGGTCAATATAATGTATCGCGAAGACATGCTCGCCTATAAGTGAACACTCATCCCAAGAATTCCCAGGTAAGCACAACTGGTCTCGCGTCTGATGAGATGTATACGAAGTGCTTGCCTAGACAGAAAACCCAGAATACAGGCATTCACCCTTCCAGTTTGCACGTGTTCACATTATTAAAAACCCAAAACCTTGACGAGAGTTTTGAGAACTCAAAGGGGTTCAAAACCATATAACAGAGGGTTCAAAACCTAGTAATCAATCATCCTTGAACAGATGATTAGTTTTCAAAGCGGTTTTGAAATTTATGTTCTTGTTGTGGTCGTCGCCTAAGGATAGGTGACGGTATTGTTTTATGACTAAACGCAAGTAAACTCGCGTTAGGGTCCTAGAAAGGTTATAGACTAGGTCAAAGCATTACTAATAACCTAATTCCCTATAACCATTGGCTCTGATACCATCTTTTCTGTCACACCCCGACCACATAGAACATACAAAACGTGGCGGAAATGTCGGGGAGTGTTGTAACAGAATTAATTGTTTCAAATCCATGGCAATTGAAGTTTCGTTTTATTGATTAAAAGTGTTACAATGTCTTAACAAACAAGAAAATACAACATAATTAACTAGTCTTGCATCTTTTATTGTCACTAAAGCCCAAGTCTGCCTATGTGTATCTTGATCATCTTATGCAACAGCTCCTGAAAAACACATGTGAAAATAGGTACGTCAGCATAAAAATGCCTGTGAGATACATAGGTTTTGTGAAAATAGGTTTCATGACTTATGTTTGAGAAAATGTTTAGTCATGAACCTTGTAATTTGCTTTGTTTTGTAAATCATTTGAAAAAAATGATAAGATCAGATGATATGTATAAATAAGAGAATAATGTATGGTTAAATGAATAACCATTGTAAAATGAGTTTGTATAAGATAAGTTGTTTGTAAATCAATGTCTTGTGAAAAGTATGTTATTTGTATAAAATGTTATATGTCTCAAACTGAAATGATTCAAATAACGCTACAATATGTAATACCATACAAACACTTATATATAGGAAGTACCAGCGGCGTATCCACCATGCTTGTATCATATTACACATGCATCGTTACTTAATCACTTAATCAAACCAAACCACCAAAGTAATGTTTAACAATTGTAGAAATGTTTATGTATGGTCAAATACGGTTCACACGGTTCACAGATACAAACGGTTCACAGATACAAACGGATCACAGATACAAACGGTTCACAGATACAAACGGTTCACAGATACAAACGGTTCATAGATACAAACGGTTCACAGATACAAACGGTTCACAGATACAACGGTTCACAGATACAAACGGTTCACAGATACAAACGGTTCACAGATACAACGGTTCACAGATACAAACGGTTCATAGATACAACGGTTCAAAATACAGTATAATGTGTTCACATGCTGGATGAGCATATGCAACAGAAATGTAATGTAAAACAATGTACTAAGTATGAACTAAATGGACATACATAGCATAAATGTAATGTAAAACGATGTACTAAGTAATGCACACAATGGGCACACCTAGCATGAAAATGTAATGAAATCATGTACTATAATGTACTAACGAACATAGCAGTTATATGATGTGAAAACAGGAAAGCACGAAAGTAACAAGTAGGCACATGTGTTCCACCCCAAAACGTTTGGAAAACAGTAAAAGAGGGGTCTATGTACTCACTTGAGATTGCTTAGTAGTCCTTGAGTAACAACCAAACAATGCTAGAGATCGCGGATATCAAACGGCACCTAATATAGGTAACTATGTTAATAACCGGACCTAAATCGGATGATTGGATAGAATGAGGGTTCGTAAACCAAACGAGTATAGAGACTCGTGTAATATGGTTTAACAAAGCCTACATACTAAATGAAACTTAACCTAAGTGCTTTCGACCCATTACGACCCGTTTAGGTAGCTTATGTTACTTTAACGCGTCGTTCGCGTGAAACGCGTTCGGACCGCCTAACTAGTCCTATGACAAGTGTTATATGCCTAAACATGTTACATAATCAGTTATGTGACAAAAGTTTAGGTTACATATGCTTAATTACCAATTATACATGAAAAGGGTATTCTGGTAATTTACCTAAGGCATATAAACTACCTATCATACAACTACTTAAACGATGTGACCATAAGGTATAACCTCGGAAGGTTATTCCCTACACTATGGTCACCTAAAGTATTTGGTCGGATCCTAATGATCGACCAAACTGGGTCGGGTTCGAAGGTATAGGCGATTTATCAGATCGCCTACCCTACGACCCTAGACAACGTGGTAATCAGTGGGCATAGTCCCAAGGGACTATAACCAACGTGATTACACTCACGTTGCGAAGTTCAAACGAACTTCGCATTGACCATAACTGGTCAATGCAGAAAGTCAAACAAAGTTTGACTTTCAGACTCGAAAGACTCGAAAAGCAATAAAAGAACGAAAGAATACTTACGAAGGGTCCCCGAATGCTAATCTCGATCCAAGAACTCAGGTATGAAACAATGGTTTCAACTTAGAGCTCTCAAATCCAGATTCTTGTGAGAAATGAGGTTAAATGGGTTGGGTATTTATAGGAATACCCGAACCGTTAAGATCGTTTGTCGAATATCGTGCCTTAATCGTATCCGTACAAGTGTCGGGAAGTTATGGTGCCTAAAAACCATCCTTATCAGCTGATTAGGCAAGTGGTGAGTGTGTGGTTGTGGTTAAAACAGCTGGAACATGCTGACTGTTCGATCAAATCTAATCAGGGAGGCGGACGCGGGCCGCGTAATGGACACAAGAATCTCACGCGGGCCGCCTGGCCTGCACAGATCAGAAACAAGTTTACAAAATGGCAGTTTCAGTCCCTGCACGTGTTTAAGCCATTTTCGACACTTCTAAGGCCCGTAAAGCCAAATTTAAGGCCCTAGAATGTTGCCTAAACATTGTGGACATGAAACATGCTTAAAAATATGTCGGATGTTGGTTCGTTTGGCCGTACGAACGCGATGTTCGCTTAATTACGACGGAATGCGCACAAGCGCGAAAAACGATCCAAATGACGAAACGAATGGATTTTTCTCATGCCAAACACTAAAATAAAATATTATAGTGCTTACATAAATTTTTGGATGTCCGGAGGTATTCAGATCGTAAGTTATGCGCGAAAATGCAAACTTGTGCACTTTTTGACGCTTTTAGTCCCTGAATGACCCAAAAGTTTATTTTAGCACACCGAACCCCTCAAAGCCTATTTCTAAGCTATGTAAAGGATATTTATGGTGTGTTTAACTTATGGTCATGTTCCGGAATGTCTGTTACAGTTCAAATTGGCATACTTTCGCAGTTTGTCAACTTTAGTCCCTGTAAGCGATTTAACTTGTTTTTGCAATACCAAAGCCTTCAAAACTTATTTCTAAGTTATTTAAAGGTTATTTAAGGTATGTTAAGTATATGTCACTATTCCGGAGCGTTCGTTGCATTAAACTGGTTATATTTACGCATCAGTGAGCGTATAACCTTCAAGAAAGCGATATAGAGTTTGAAATCGAACAAGAATTGATATGTGTAAACGATACACATATTTTTTACAAATCCCAAGTATGAAATACAATATTTCATTGGTTGAGCATTTGTTTGATGGTCTCAGTGACACAGGTGGCACATATATGAAAATTGGCTAGGCTTCTATTAAGCATATCCTGTGTATGGGCATCTGTCTTTCGCTTAGCAGCTGCTAAAACTCTTTACTGTTGCAACTTTCGCATTCTTTTCCTACGAGCAAAGGCTTCCTTACTGAACCATCCTCGTTTCTTATGAGGGAATGGCTCTTCTGACTGAGCTCTAAAAGCAAACACTCCTTCTTCCTGATCAGCAGAATACCCAGAAAGGGCAGGCTGTGAAGAAGTACCTTCACTCTTAGGTGAATCAGACAACTGACGACTCATGTCTGAGGGTCCTTGATCACTCATACTGTAAACTAACAAATAGTCAAATAACACATAACAAATCAATACAATTATGCACGTATTTACGTAATTTATTTCCTAACACAAAATTTATAATTTAAGTGTCAGCAGAACACTTCTTTGGCTCAGACCAGTGGCTAGGCTCAGATACCACCTTCTGTCGCAACCCCCGATCCCTGAGTCCCGGGAACGGGCGGACGCGAGCTCAGATTTTCGGTTGTATCAGCTATTTAATCTTGCAGCGGAAATTACATCAGGACCGTAGTTAGGAAATGTTTATCAGAGTAAAACCACCATATTTGATATTAATAATAACATGGGTAAAGCCCAAGTTTCTCATTACAATACAATTATAGGGATAAACCCTATTTTATTGAATTTAAAACATCGTTTATTAGGTAACTTTTATAGCCACATTTTTCCCAAGCCTTCAGTGCTCTCCAGCTGGCTTTTTACTAATTGGCTGTCACATTGTGTTACCTGAAACGCGTTTTAAAAACATTTGTTAGTCGGAAATACTAGTGAGTGAATCCCAGTTTAATCAAGAAACATTTTATCAATTAAAACAATATTGAGAGCGATCACATTGTTTATTTCTACACAATTACTCCATTAGTACTGTCAATCCTGACTTGCGGGTCATATTACACATTGGCTAACTCATTGTCCAATGGTAACGTATTGTCATCCCGACTTACTACTCACAGTGTAGTACATTTTGTATACAAAACCCCAACATACCGACAGTAATTGAAGAACTACAAAGACCCAATCACCGCTTAATTGCATTGTAAAACATTTAAGGTTTTGTAAAACATTACAAAAAGGTTAACAAATAGAGGATAAACTCACATTGCTATCTTAGACTTCGCGTAAGGGTTTCCTGGGAATAATCTATAATTTATACAAATGTACATTGGTTAATATCATAACCCTTTGCAAATATTAATGATACCCTCCCCGAGACGGCATTCCAACAACTACGTCGGGCAGAACCACGACAGTTGTTACGGAACCCTAAATCAATCGGGCAGCGTAACTATTACGAAACTGGGGTTATAATACTTACAACAGAGCAGAACCTCGTTAATTAGGGGTATAATACCCGAGTATAATAACACTACTACAGAATTTGAGATTGAGAATGAAATTGTGAGCGAGTTCGACTGAGATCCGAAGCCCTCTATTTATAGTTGTTGATACTCGACTCTCAGGCGACCCGCGTAAGGTAAGGCAAAGCCTTACGCGGCCCGCGTCAACACCCGGTCAACATATAGCTTAGCTTGGACAGCGTATAGGTCCGCCACGATGTCGACACGTGTCAGCTCAGGGTGTCTCTGCGTTAGATGATCTCTCACGGCCCGCGTTAACTTAAACGGGGTCTTACGCGGCCCGTATCAACTTATAAATTCACCGAAATAAGTTTAAGCCTTGATACCGCCCGCGTGAAGTTGGGGTGGGATCCTACGCGGCCCGCCTCAACTCAATATTTCTTGTTTTTAATTTATTTTAAATGTTATAACATACTTGGGTCTCGGTTTCCACATACGGGGTGTAATTAAAGACATATTGGGAAATACTAGGGTGTCGGAAATATAAGGGTGTTGGTTTTACTGAGGGTTGTTACAAAAAGGAATTAAATATGAGACAAAGACGCTGGATGGAGATACTTAGTGATTATGATTGTAATATCCAGTATCATGCAGGAAAGGCAAATGTAGTAGCTGATGCTTTAAGTTGAAAGTATCATGAAAAGCCAAAAAGAGTACGTTCTCTTAATTTAAATCTGCAAATAAATTTAAATGTACAGATTAGAAAAGCACAAGAATCAGTAATCAAGGATGATACTGAAAAATTAAAAGGAATGATTATGGAATTAGAACAAGGAACAGATGGGATTTGGAGATTCCATAAGAAAAGAATATGGATACCTAAATTAGGAAACCTACACCACCGTATATTAGAAGAAGCCCATAAGTCTAAATATACAATGCATCCTGGAAGTGAAAAGATGTATCAGGACTTAAGAAAGAATTTTTGGTGGATAAGAATGAAAAAGGATATAGCAGCATATGTTGCAAAGTGTTTAACCTGTTCACAAGTCAAAGCTGAACATCAGAAACCCTCAGGTTTATTGCGACAGTTAAAAATGCCAGTTTGGAAATGGGAATTGATAACAATGGATTTTATTACTAAATTACCCAAAACAAGAAAAGGTAATGATACAATCAGGGTGATTGTAAACAGACTAACTAAGTCAGCTCATTTCCTACCAATGAAAGAAACTTTCAGTATGGAACAACTAGCTAAATTATATGTAAATGAAATAGTTTCATTACATGGAATTCCTCTATCAATTGTTTCTGACAGAGATAGTCGTTTTACCTCACATTTTTGGACAAGTTTCTAAAAAGCAATGGGAACCAAGTTGAATCTAAGCACCGCTTATCATCCTCAAACGGACGGACAAAGTGAAAGGACAATTCAGACACTGGAAGACATGCTTAGAGCTTGTGTAATTGATTTCGGAGGTAATTGGGACGGTCATTTACCATTGATAGAATTTTCTTTTAATAACAGTTATCATACAAGTATCAATGCTGCACCATTCGAAGCACTTGATGGACGAAAGTGCCGAACATCAGTCTGTTGGGCAGAAATTGGAGAAAAGTAACTATCTGGACCTGAGATAGTACAAGAAACAACAGACAAAATCATTCAAGTCAAGGAACGACTGAAAGCAGCACGTGATCGACAAAAGAGTTATGCTGATAACAGACGAAAGCCATTGGAATTTATGTAAGAGATAAAGTGTTATTGAAAGTCTCTCCTTGGAAAGGAGTGATAAGATTCATTAAAAGGGGAAAGCTAAGCCCCAGGTATGTTGGACCTTTTGAAATTATTAGAAGAATATGACCTGTTCCTATCAGCTACAACTGCCAGAGGAAATGGCAAGAATACATGATGTATTTCATGTATCTAATCTCAAGAAATGTTTAACTGATGAATCACTGATGGTGCCTCTTAAGGATATAGAGGTAAATGAACAGTTAAAGTTTGTAGAGAAGCCTCTACAGATTGAAGACAGGAAAATTAAGAAACTCAAGCACAAGATATTAGTTCTGGTCAAAGTGAAATGGGACTCCAAAAGAGGACCAGTATACACATGGGAGCTTGAATCAGAAATGCAAAGGAAATATCCGCACCTGTTCCAGTAGATCTCGAGGACGAGCTCTAAAACAAGGTGGGGAGGATATAACAACCCTCCTGAATATTTTTCGACACCCTAATATATTTTAAAATATTCCTATACGTCCTAAAATACACCCTGTATGTGAAAACAGGCCCCGAATATCTTTAATATTATTAAAATTAAATAAAAACAAGAATATTAAGGCTGTCGCGGGGCGCGTAGCCTTTGGCTACCTCCTACGTGGGCCGCGAGCGATCATCAACGAGGCAAGACCCTGGGCTCCCACGTGGCAGCCACACGTCGGAGCTAGGATGCTGACCCGGATCAGCTAGGGCCTACCCTAGGGAGCCTCGCGGGCCGCGAAGGCCCTGGCCGTGTTCTACGCGGGGGGCGAATGAACCAAAATCAGGCCCTATATAAAGAGGGCATCGGCCTTCAGTTCCGATCACTCATTTCCTTTCTTTATCTCGAATTTCTTAAGAGTAGAAGTAATTCTCGGGCATAATACCCCCCTAAATAACGAAGTTCTGCTCCGTTGTAAGTATCATAACCCCGGTTACGTATTAGATACGCTGCCCAATTGATCCAGGGTTCCGTAACGGCTGTCGAGGTTCTGCCCGACGTAGTCATTGGAATGCTGTCTCGGGGAAGGTATTACTAATGTAAATATTGGGTTATTATACTAACACATGTACATTTGTGTAATTAATAGATAACTACCAGGAAACCCTTAAAAGAATTCTAAGACAGCAATGTGAGTAATCTCCTTTTTGCAAACTGTTTTTTTACAAAACCTTAAATCTTTTACAATGTGGTTAAACAGTGATTGAGTCTTTGTAATTCTTCAATTACTTCCAGTATGTTGGGGTTTTGTATACAAAATGTGGAACACGTTACCATTGGACAAAGAGTTAGCCAATGTGTAATATGACCCACCAGTCAGGATTGACAGTACTAAATGAGTAATTGTGTAGATGTAAACATTGTAATAGCTCTCAATACTGTGAAAATTGATAAAACTCTTCTTGATTAAACTGGGATTCACTCACCAGTAATTACCACTGACAAAATATTTTTAAACGTGTTTCAAGTAACAAAATGTGAAAGCCAACTAGAAGCCAACTGGACAACACTGAAGGCTTGGAAAAAGTGGCTATAAAAGTTACCTAAATAAAAGAAGATGTTTTATTCAATAAAATAGGGATTTTCCCTATGAAAATGTTTTTAATAAAAACTTGGGTTTTATCCCAATATGTTTAATATTATAAAAGAGTGGTATTTACTCTGATAAAATATTTCCTAACTACGATCCTGATGTAATTTCCGTTGCCAAAATGATAAACACTGATACCACCAAAACTGGTCTCGCGGCCGCCCGTTTCCGGGACAGATAGGGGACGGGGGTTGCGACACACACCGCCACCCCTCAAAAACCTAAACCCCCACCCCACCTCCCAAAAAACTAAACCCCCTAAAAATTCCGCAACCCCCCGCCCCCCTCAAAAAAAAAAAAAAAGTAATCACCCCCCAACTTAAATCTAAACCCTCAAAAACCTAACACTAAAAGCTAAGCTAAACTAAACCCAAAACCTAAATCCTAAGCCTAAATTGCATGTGCAAATAAAGCACATGTGCAATATTATTTTTTTTAAATTTTTTTATACATTAAAAACATCGAATTGATTTTGGTCTCATGAGACGGCTTGGTTAAAGAGGTTCTTGAAACCGGTTTGGTTGTCTAAAAAGTCGTCAAACCCAGTTTCATAAGAGGTTGGTCGGGTGGGAACCGGAACAAAGGGTTGGTTTGGAACGTGGCTTTGGTTTGGTTCTTTCTTCGAACCACCATTTGGACGGGGAGGAATGAAACGCGTGCTATAGGGATGCATTTTTTTTAGAGTGAAAGCTTTTTTTTAAAAAATATATAAGAGAGTGAAGAGAATGAGAGGTAAGATAGTGGTATAAAAATATAAAGTGATTGGTTTATATAGGTTTGAAAAAGTTAAAAAATAAAATAAATAACTAAGTATTCAAAATTCCACCCATTATGCACATCTCAGGCTCGGTAAAAACCAACACACGGCTCCGAGAGGGGCAGTGTTCCCGACGTTGTGGGGCACCATAGACAACATAATAGCCACTACACATGCTCTTATTCAACAACACAAGTTCGACTTCTGTAGAACCCTAATTCGCCATCCACTCGTTGAGATTTTCGTCTTCAAACATTAACGCTCTGTTCCCGAGTTAACTTAACGTGGGAAAAGAAAATAAACTAAAAGTGACAAAGGAAAGGACGAGAAAGGAAAAAGGATGTTTTTCCCACCATTTTCTCCCAAATCGGAAGGAAAGAAAAACTAAAGAATTTAGCCCAGTTTTCCTTTCATTTTCTTTTTTAAATGAAATTCGGGAACACAACATGTTTTATTTTCCTTTCTTTTCCTTCCTTAAATGAAACTCTAGAACACAAAATATTTTTACTTTCTTTTTATTTCTTTTCCTTTCCTTCCATTAGTAAACTCTGGAATGAAACACATTGTAAATCTGGTAACTTTCGCTCTCCCGGTCGGTGCTTCTAGAAGGACATGCTTATTGATTTACTTTCTAATAGGGGTGTAAACGAGCCGAGCCCGAGCCCAAGCCCGACTAGGCTCGAGCTTCTAGAAGGACATGCTTGTTGATTCACTCCTATATTTTAGCGATTCAAATTTAAACTTATTCTAAAATTCGGACATTCTAAAAAATCCAGAAAATATGTAACTGCTACAAGAAATATATAACACTATACATCCATTATATAACACTATATAACACCGTATAACACTATGTAACACCATATAACACTATGTAACACTATATAACAATATATAACACTATACATCTATCATAGACATGCTATCAGAAAAATATAACACTATATAACTCTAAAATAACACTATATAATACCATATAACATCATATAGCACTATATAATATTATACATCCATCATATAACACTATATAACACCAAAAAACACTATATAACACCATATAACACTATATAACACTATACAGTTATGAACGAGATGACACAAATTCGTAGATTAATTCTTAATTTGTATTCCTATAATTAAGGGTGGCGGTTATGAAAGGTTATTAATTAATTAAATCAATAAGAAAATTACTTGTTTACCCTTTTGAATGAATTTAGATTTAGGACACTTGCCATCACCACAATATTTCTCACCCTTCTCACACTTTTAGATTAATGTACATGATCCTCTACCTGTATATATAATCTTTTTTATTTTTTAAAACTTTTGTTTAAAGTCCTTTTTTTAATTTTAAAAAAGGCTGGATATTATTATTACACAATTAGTCCCTGCAAAGCGAATTGACAAAAATGCTCTCATGTGCAAGGCACATGACCAGATTTAACTGGAAAATCTAACTGAAGAGGGCTAAATGACATAACGTGCACGATTTTAAAACATTAAGTACAAGACTCGTCAACTTGAAAGATAAAGGACACCGTCTAAAATTCACTATAAAGATAAAGGACAAATTTGTAATTCACTCTAAATAAAAAAATAAAAAATAAAAATAAAAAACACAGCTTAACTCAAAAACATCAGTGGGCCTAAAAATCTGTCTGGCACTCTGGCTTTGAAATACACTGGTACTTATTTTTGTGAGGTTGCCCAAAGAGCAGGCCCAATGAACCGGTGACAAACAAAGACAAAATTTTAAAACAAAAGCCTAAGACCAAACTCAGTGTCTCAGCCAAATTTCTATCATTTGTAACTTTACAAAAAGGGTTATTGGATTTTAGTAATCCTTAGTTTCACCTGTTGGCTGATAATAATTTCAACTTAAAATTTTTTTTCCAACGATCTCAACTTGTAAGAATTTGGCCCCCATTGATTAACCATACCCGCCCCATTGCCATCCCTATTGATTACCAAGTTAATGTTGATCAGTTGTTGTTGATCACTTACTATTGATCTCGCTTGCCACAAAAGAACTAGTTGTTCTTGATCCCAATTTCCACTAATGATCATTAGCAACTTATATAATAATCAATTCCAACAGATGATCACTTTTTATGCAACTTTTCATCAATCATGTAAAGATAAATTAACTTGCTCGTCAGTGCGGCTCCCGCCAGAAGCGTTGTCCCTTGGACCCCGCCAAAGGAGCATTGTCCCCTCGGAACCCCTAGTCACTAGGAGGCTTCACCCTGCCAAAAATGGGAATAGTTTTGTAGAAGTATGCATTGCATATCTTCTTACTTGTAACAAAGTTTTTTTTTTTTTTTCATTCTTTTTGGTTTTAAGTAAACCCTGTTAAACTTAAATGACCTTGATGACTCTATGATCACCAACACGTCTTTGCTTACATTTTGTTAATTTCTTTAGCTAAAAACTATTATCACAAACTAAGCTGGGTATATATTATCGTATCTATGGATGTGGAAAAACAATTCAAGACTAACTTTTATCACATAACAACAAAAGAAATCAAAGTAAAGTAAACTTAACCAAACAAGACTATTGTTCCAAATCCAATCAAAACACATATAATGCTATCCAAGTAGTTCTTTTATTAATTGTCATTTTCTACTTTATAAAATGCATTAAATTACAAACATATAAACTCTTTTATAGAAAACCCTAGAACTTTTTATTTATTTATAATAAATTTATTTAAATGTTAGAATATGCCATGTTAAGATTTTATTATTGAAGAAACACGGAACTAATTAAGGGACTAATCAGTTTGGTTTATGTTCCTATCATAGTGGTTAATCTTCTTTATGGTTTCCTGAGCTCCTTAATGACCGGATTATCCTGCAAAACAGAACACCGTTACTCGTTAAGAGGGGAATGTGGGGGTTTCCCTCTTAACCGGGCTCCGGCGTGAGAATAAGCGACCGTGCTTGGGAGATAATTAAGTATTAAGAGTGAGAGTAGAGGGAATGAAATGTTTAACCTGTGAAGTGATGTCTCTATTTATAGCCGGAGAGGTGTAAGAGGATGTGGGCTGATGGGCCTTGGGCCGTAAGGTGACAACACAACGGATATGCTCCTTGTCTCACTGTTGTCGACCGTTAGTGGCTTCTAGAGGTTCCACGGCGCTGGCGCACCGTGAGTGGAGCCACGTGTCACTGTTGTCGGCCTTGTTGTCTCTCTGCCATCAGAAGGTAAGTGGAGATCGTGGGGCAGGTGTCTCTGCCTTGTGATTGGTGCCACGTAGACGTCCTTGAGTACTTTCTGTCTCCTGTATGTCAGACGATCGTGGAGCACGATTGAGCAGGGCCAGAAGGACGCCGATTGGCTCTTTCCATCTGCCACCTGTACCTTATGTACTGTCAGGAAAGGCCTTACGCCGTAATCACGCATGACTCTTGCTGAGCACGTTACTACTCCGTGCGAGGTATGGGCTTCCAAATGTTCTTTCAGGATGCTAAGTGTTGGGAACGGAGTCTCCGCTTGCGCAGACCTCGCGCCGGATCATTACACGTCTTTGTAGCCCGCGCGAGGTTGGCAATAAGAAATATGCTGAATAAGGAGTATGGTCCTGCGCGCGTCCTGACCGGAGGGTTGCGCGGCGTTTTTGGAACCATACCCCTTCAAGTCCCCCCAGTCCAGTGCTGCACCATGCGCGAGGCAAGTGGTTGGAGCTCTGGACTTAGAAAAAATTGAAGTAAAATGCTTGTTTTTTGTTTGGTAGGCACGCGCATACAAATGTTTTATCACTTGTTACGGCCCGGCTACGTATCTGGTAGTTGATGATGCTTTGTTTTCTGATTGGTAGGCGCGCGCCTGCAAATGTCTCAGCATTTGTTACGGCGCGGCTATGTGTTTGGCAGTTGGTAATGCTTTGGGTAGCAATGCGCATTGCGCGGCATGGATAACCTCTATATTAAGTTTTTGAACTTTTGGGCGGGAATATCCTCGAAATTTGAATTTCTGACAGGTTGGTAAAAATGTCGTGGTTGGTGACGTTTGAGTTGACATCTGACATGGTTGTCATCAACTTGTCCCTGACGAATCGGATTTCCGTCAGGAGAGTGAGGCCCACGCGCGCGTGGTAACCGTCACTCCGGGAAACACGCCTTACGTGGCGTCTTCTGATTGGTCACGTGCGCGGCGACTTCGGCACGTTTACCCATCGCATTAAATGCAATGGGTATATATATCTGAAGAGACGTGGGGAGTTATCACTTTCTCTTCTACTCTTTTTCTTATTTCCTCTCGAATTCCTTTGAATCTTCAAACTTTTGAAGAACACGGTAGCAGATCTTCAAGTTTCTTGAAGAAATATTCAAATCTGTTGAAGAACATCGTAGCAGATCTTCGAGTCTTTGAAGAAGATCTTTAAGTCTGTTTGCCGCATACTCAAAGCTTCTTTGTCGGTTATTAATGGCTGAAGAACACCAGGAAGAGAATCCCGGTGAGGAGGGTCCTGTTCCCGTTCTCAGGTGGGACTTAGGTCTTTTCGAGCAGATCACGAGGAGTTTCCGGTTTCCAACGGAATGGGACGCTAAGTACCCCGGTCAAAACCAGACGGCCGCTGATGCACCACCGGGGTATATCACGTTGTTCGAAGATTTCTTTCATCAAGGCAACTTCCGGTTACCGGCGACGAATTTTATGGCCCATATTCTTCAGTTTTATGGGTTTCATATTTCGCAGATGAGCCCTCCCGGGATGGTCAGGGTTCGACACTTCGAGTTCCTCTGCCGATCCCATGATATTGAGCCTACTGTTGAAAAATTCAGGGTCTTTTACCAACTAATCAGAAACATGGGCTTCTATTCATTCGCTAGTCGGGGTGCTGCGAAGAAGATACTTCTGAACCCCCCAAGAGTTTTCATGAGTGGAAACCGAAGTTCTTTTATATTCGCGAGGAGGTGATATCGATCGCCATGACTTTTCGCGCATGGTTCGAACCGATCTTGAAGGAGGATTTGGCGATTCCCAAGAATGACGCTTGGTACAAGAAGCTTACTTCTACCCCAAACCGAGTGTTTGGAAAAAATGTCTTGGTAGCGGCGCACATGAGTGACCAGTGGCCGGCTGATAGCAAGGACGTTCCGGTCTTAAAGCTTGAAGATAAAGGTTAGTTATTTCCTCAATTCCTTTGATCTCTTCGTTTTGTAACCTGTGCTAATCTATATACTTGCTCGTGTAGAGGTGCAACTGTACCAAGCTGCTTTCCCCACCTTTGGTGGTTCCATGGGCGTGCGCCCGCTCCAGGCTGGAGAGGAGTACTGGTATGAATAGATTAAGGGTAACTTCATGTACCCAGTTGCTGATGCATTTGCCGCTCCGCCTACTGCAACCGAAGGTGCGCATATACCTAACCCTCGTCCCTTGCGCTCTGTCACTTCTGCTGGGAAAGAGGTTGTCTATCTTTCCAGCGAGGAGTCTGTGGGATCATCAAACGGAGAGCTAAGTTCGTGGTCTAACATCTTTGCAAGTGTGTTACGCGACTTGGGGATTGACCCTGAAGATAAGAAGAAAAAACCTTTGCAAGTGTGTTGCGCGACTTGGGGAGTGACCAGCAAGGGAGCTGGGAGTAGTCGCGCAACCGCTAGCGCTGCTGACAAAGGTACTCTCCGTCTTCGTAAAAGTAACTTGGAGGATTACGTTATTATCAGTGATTCATTTGAAGGTTTGTCGCGTATAGGCGAGAAGAAGACTGGAGGAGCTGGTTCGAAGAGCTCAGGTAGCGCGAGTTCTCGCAACCCGGATGCTGGTGCCACTCCTTCCTCTGTTGCGCATGAGGAAGAGGAAGTAGAGGAAGAAGAGGAGGAGGCTGCTGAAAAGTTGATCAGCAGAAAAAGAAGTAGAAGCGAGACCACTGCTGGTGTGGTTGCTGCGCCTAAAGCTGGTGCGGTTCCTTTGATCGGGAAATCGAGCAACTTGCGCTCCCTTTATCGGTTTTCCCCCGGTTAGTTTTCCTTAGCTTCTCATTCTCTGTTTCACTTTTTTGACACTTTATTCTTCTGCAGAGGCCAAGAAGAAAACGCCTGAAAAGAAAGGAGTTGTGTTCACGGAGCCTTCAGAGCCAGAGCCAAAGAGGCCTAAGATTACCGTTAAACCTTTAAAGACTGCTTGAGTGGAGTCTGAGAAGGGAAAACATGCTGCGGGGGATAAGGAGAAAGTTGCTGAAGAGAAGAAGGCTGAGGAAAAGAAAGCCGAGGAAGACAAGAAGAAGAAGGCTGAGGAAAAGAGAGCCGAGGAAGACAAAAAGAAGAAGGCTGCTGAGGAGGATAAGAAGAAGAAAAAAGCTGATGATGAGAAGAAGAAGCGAGCTGAGTAGGAGAGAGAGAAACGGGCTGCTGAA
Organism: Helianthus tuberosus; assembly: GCA_030545235.1. Classification (NCBI taxonomy): domain Eukaryota; kingdom Viridiplantae; phylum Streptophyta; class Magnoliopsida; order Asterales; family Asteraceae; genus Helianthus; species Helianthus tuberosus. The sequence continues at coordinate 158,112,425 of CM060365.1, forward strand.
AAGTCTGTTGCTGATGCTGAGAAGGAGAAGGAGAAGAAATAGGCTCCTGAAGGGCCTATTGATGATGCTCTAAAGTATACCGGTGCCGCTTCTATCACTGCTCATGATAAGGCGCAGGGTCCGGAGGTCGTGAGCGTCACGGGGCTTGACCAGCCTCAACAAGAGAAGAGGAAGGAACCCGGGGTGGGTAAGCCTACCCATTCTGCACGGCCTGAAGCTTCCCATCGCTTCAAGGGGACTACTGGGAGATCAGGTCCATATGTTTCTGGTGGCGCGAGTTCTGGTGGTGCTGGGGGTTATAACCCACAAGTTATCAGGGCGAGGGATACCCTTGGTGACATTTATTATAAAACTTATACTGAAGAGGAACGTGGTAATGCCCCCCACCAAGCTCCCTAGGGTTTGAAGCAAAAAGACACCTTCCAAGAGTTCGGCCCTTGCCGCGATTGGTTCTTAAACTCCTTCCCTCTTGCTGAGGTTAATCGGCAGAGGGCGAAGACTCATGATGGGCTATATCGCACTTATGTGATTGGGGAGGCCAATACCCGCGCCGCCGACCACCAAATCGTCCGTGAGTGGCGAATGATGGTTAGGGAGCGGGCCGATTGGGAGAACTACCGCGAGCGCCTTGTCAGGCAAGTTAAGGAGTTTGAGAAGGCTAGCGCCAAGTTTGAGGAAGAGAGGGCAAAGTTTGAGGCTGACAAGAAAGCGGAGGAATGGGGGCGCGAGGGCCTGAAAAACAAACTTCAAGCTGCCGAGGATCTGTTGGCAAAGGAGAAAGCTGAGTGGAAGAAAATTTGCGCTAAAGACAACGAGCGCATGTATGTGGCTCGAGCTAAAATTACCGATCTTGAGAGCCAAGTTACGGAGTTGAAGGGGAAGGTTGAAGAAGCGCAAGTTGCGCAAGCTGCTAAGGAGCAGACTGAGGTTTGGGACACTTCTCTTCCAATTTGTGCTTTTGTTTAGCAGGTTAACTTAGTCTTTTATTCCTTGCAGGTTGAGCTGGCTGAGGTGAAGGTGCAGTTGTCAAGTAGGGACAAGGATTTGATTGCCAAGGATGTCGAAATTGCTGAGCTGAAACGTCGCCTGCGAGAGCAGGTTGACAAAAGTGAATCCTTGGAGATCGATCTGGAGGCTGAAAAGTCAAAGGCTGCCTCAGCTGAAGAAGCCAGGCAAAAGGCCGAGGAGGCGCGAGCCATAAGCTCTTCAGCCTTGAATGTGGCTCAAAATAATTATGCTGAGGTCCAGGGTATTGTTGACACGCTGTCCTCAGATATTGAATGGCTGCATGGCAGGGGAATAGTTCTGGTACTGATCTCTTTTTAACTTGGGTTTTATTTACTAAGTCAGTTCCTCATTTGCTCGTTTTGATGTAGATGGCCAACTCGATTTTGAATGCTGGGGAACTGGACGAGACTGTTGCTGCTCTCATAGATGCTTCTCGCGCGGTTGGTCATCGCGGAGGTTATATGGAGTGTGCGCAGCATGTCGAAGAAGTGTATGGTCAAGAGTTTGATACTAGTCATTGCTCGGTGACCGATGAAGCTGATGCCGAGTTGGCTCGTGCTGAAAATGCTTACAATCATCTAGCCTTGCCTGTGATGGACTTGGTTTCGAAGGCTCTAGAACATGATTACTGGTGCGAACGTGTAAAGGGCATTCTTGACCCACCAGAGCATGTTGAACTATCTGACGAAGATGAAGCGGCGGGCAATGATGGTGATGGTGAAGGTGGTGACGGTGGCGATGCTGGTGATGGTTTGGAGTAGGTAGTATTGACAGTCTTTCTGCCTTGTAATTTTTCTTTTATCTTTGTAATGTCAGTAGTTGCGCGGTTGCGCTTGTTTCCGATCAAAGGAGTGACACTTTGTTTTAATGTAACTGTTGCGCGGTCGCGCTTGTTTTAAATATGATGCTCGTTTATTCTTTCCCGTTACAATTATTGCACTGTTATTAGAAACTTTGGTTAAGTTAGCGCGAATAAATGTAAGTGTGGCTCTTGTGTGAGTGTAATTGCCCGGTCTCGTGCTATGTTCGCGGAGGACCTTGAAGGCATAACTCAAGAGCTCGTAAGTTACTGGAGTGTTTTCGTGCTAATCAGAAGTTTAACATGCATTTGTAATGAAAGAAGTCATCGTGATAAAAGAAAACATGTCATATGCTTTCATTGACTAAGAAACAGGCGCTTAGGCCAACATACATTGCTTGTAACGTAAAGGGCGTTTAGCCAACATAGGAAAGTAAAGAGGCGCATGGCCAACATCAGTGGGTAAAGGCGCAAGGCCGAGAGCAATTACATATAGCATTTGCGCAGTTGTTGCGCATTCCACGTTCGCGGGATGATGTGACCATCCAGGGTGCGCAATTTGTAAGCCCCTTTTCCTAGCACTTCGTGAACCAAGTATGGGCCTTCCCATTTGGGTGCTAGTTTTCCTGGGCGTTCAGCATTTGAAGCTTCGTTGTCTCGGAAGACGTATTCTCCTGGAGTGAAGGTACAGATGCGGACTCTCGCATTGTAGTACCTTTCCAGTTGTGTTTTGTACTTGGCTTCTTTAATTCTCACAATTTCGCGCCTTTCTTCTAGAAAATCCAAGTCAAGACGACGCTCTGCCTCGTTGTCGATTGCGTTGACTGCTGTCAAGCGCGGAGAGGGCAGGCCAACTTCTGCCGAGATAACCGCTTCTGAGCCATAGACTAGGCTAAAAGGGGTTTTGCCGGTACTTGTCTTCGACATGGTTCGGTGAGCCCACAAGATACTCGGGAGCTCATCCACCCAGCCTCTTTGCTTTGTGCCCAGCCGGGCCTTTATCCCATCGACGATACACTTGTTCACACTTTCAACCTGCCCGTTGCCTTGAGGATGCGCAACGGAGGAGAAAGTGTGTTTGATTTTCATCTCTTTCATCCACTTCTGGAGGTCCTCGGACGCAAAGTTGGTGCCGTTGTCAGTTACAATCTTGAGTGGTAGGCCAAATCTGCAGATGATGTGTTCCCAAATGAACTTACGCACCATCATGGCTGTAGTTGAAGCGAGGGATTTGGCCTCCACCCATTTCGTAAAGTAATCGACGGCCACTATTATAAACTTGACGGCGCCAGGAGCCTCTGGGAAAGGTCCCACCATATCAATTCCCCACTGCTGAAAAGGCCAAGCAGTGGATACAGGGATAAGATCGTTTTTAGGGCGCAGGGATTTAGGAGAGTGTCGCTGACAGGAGTCGCACTTGCGCAGTTCCTTCAGGGCATCGACATGCATCCCTGGCCAGTAATATCCAGCATTCATAATCTTCGCAACAACCATGCGTGGCCCTGCATGGATGCCGCAGATCCCTTCGTGGATCTCCCTGATCAAATAATTCGCATCTTGGGGGTCCACACAGCGCAACAGTGGTCCCAAGAAGGATTTTCGGTACAAAATACCACCATTCATCTCGTAATGCAGGGCCTTGTTTTGAATCTTCCTTGCCTCTGCTTTGCTCTCAGGGAGTATCCCTTCTTACAAATATTGAATTATAGGGGTCATCCAGGATGGCTGCCCTATTTCGATCACGTTGACTTGTCGTAGCAGAACTGATGGATTCTTGAGTACTTCAATCCTTACATCTTTTGCTAAATGTTGAAAGGAAGTTGAAGCAAGCTTGCTCAAAGCGTCAGCTGGTTTGTTTTCGGAGCGACTGATGTGGACTACTTTGTAAGACTTGAACTGTTGAAGTAGCTCTTTCGCTTGCTCTAGATATAGGGCCATAACTTCGCCCTTTGCATCATATATACCGTTAATTTGGCTGGCTATCAAGAGTGAATCAACGTGCGCTTGAAGATTCTTGGCTCCCATTTTTATGGCGAGGCGTAAGCCTGCCAGAAATGCCTCGTACTCTGCCTTGTTGTTGGTATTCTTAAAATCTAACCTGATGGCGTACGTAAATTCATGATTTTCGGGGCTCACAAGGCGCAACCCTGCTCCCGCGCCATCTTCGTTTGAGGCCCCATCAGTGTATAACATCCATAACTCGTTGGTCGTGTCTTTCAAGGGAGTCTCAACAAGCTCACAATCTTTGATTTTTTCCCTTAGGACTTCTGTGATAAAGTCTGCAAGGACTTGACCCTTAATGGCTGGGCGTGGCCTGTACAAAATGTTGTGGCCCCCCAGCTCGATGGCCCATTTTGCTAACCGCCCGGATGTTTCTGGCTTTTGCAATATCGTGCCAATGTGGAAATTAGTAAGTACGGTGATCACATGCCCTGTAAAATATCTGCGCAGCCTTCGGGAGGCGTGTAGCAGCGCAAGCACCAATTTTTCCATCGTGGAATATCTCGTTTCTGGATCCGTTAGCACTCTACTGACGTAATAGATAGGAGTCTGAACTTCGTTTCTTTCTACAAGCAATACCGACCCCACTGCCTTGTCTGATGATGACAAGTACAAGATGAGCGGCTCCTTTTCGAATGGTGCAGTCAGGGTAGGGAGTTCGATCAAACACTCCTTCATTTGCTGAAAAGCCTTCTCTGCTTCAGGGGTCCATCTGAACTCTTGTTTCTTCACACAGTTGCGCAGAGTGCTGATAAAAGGGCATGACTTTGCGGCGTGATTTGATAGAAAACGATTAAGCGCGGCTAGGCGGCCGGCCAACCTTTGCATCTCTTTGATTGTTCTTGGTGATGGCATTCGTTCTATTGCCTGGACTTTTTCTGGATTCACCTTAAAGCCGCCATTTGTGACTATGAAGCCTAAGAATTTCCCTTCTTCCATACCAAAAGAACACTTGGCTGGATTCAATTTCATATTCACGCTACGCAATGAGTTGAATGTTTTTTCGATATCCTTCAACATTTGGTCCTCTTCAGGACTTTTGATCACCAGATCATCGATGTAAACCTCGATATGCTTCTCGATATCTCCAGCGAAGGTCTTATCCATCAAGCGTTGATACGTTGCACCAGCATTCTTCAGGCCGAAAGGCATCTTTGTGTAGCAGAAGATCCCTAGATCGGTTCGAAAAGCTATCTTGTCTTCATCTTCTAGCTTCATTTGAACCTGATGGTACCCTTTATAGCAATCCAAGAAGCATTTCCATCTGTATGGCGTGAGAGAGTCTATCTTTTTGTCGATCTCAGGCAAAGAGTAACAATCTTTAGGGCATGCCTTGTTGAGATCGGTATAATCAACACACATTCGCCATCCTCCACTAGACTTCTCTACCATCACGGGGTTCGCAACCCAACTTTGATAATGGACCTCTCGCAAGATTCCCGCTTTGAGTAGTTCGCATACTTGCTCATTCATTGCCTTGGTTTTGTCTGCCCCTAAGCTGCGTCTCCTTTGGACTTTCGGCTCAACAGAGGGGTAGGTGTTTAAACAATGTTTCGTAATGTCGCGCGGGACACCGGTCATGTCGGCCGGGGTCCAGGCGAAGATATCCATGTTCTTGAACAGGAGATGCTTGAGATGAGTTCTGATGCTTGGTGAGATTGCGTGGCCTATCGTCACCGTTTGCTCCGGGTACTTGCGGTTTAAAACCCATTTTTCAGGCTCGGTTGTTGAAACCTTCGCCGCTTTTGTTGGGCGCATCTCTTCTGTGGACATTACTTCTTTCTTGGCATAGATAATCGCCACCCCCATCTTGGTTGGAAACCCTATCGCTGAGTGGGGCGTGGAGGTTACCATGTTCAATTCGCCCTGGGTTTCTCTCCCAATCAATACATCGTGCCTCGATTTGACAGGCATCACCATGAAGTTTACATTTGTTGTTCTTGAATGCTTCCCGTCAGAGAGCATGACGGGGAAGCTGATTTGGCCTAGCGGGAAGACCATTTCGTTGCAAAATCCAGACAGTGGATAATCAACTGGCTCAAGTCTCGCTTTATCATCTTCATCAAACTGATTAAAACACTGCTCATAGATGATGTCAGCCGTACTTCCTGGGTCGATGAACACGTACTCCATTTCATAATGGCCGATAATACCGGTAATGACGACGGGTCGAGTGGCGCGAGGACCGCCACGCACTACCGGGAAGATGACCTGTTGCTCTTGCCATGAGGGTTCATAAGGGCGCTTGCCTTTCTCTTTTGCGCTGTATCTTGGTCCGTTGACCATATGGGTTTCTAGGCGTCTGACTTTCTTGTGATTCCCCTCATCATGGCGTTGGAGCTGTCGGGTTTCCTTGCGCATGTTTTTCACTAGGTGACTTAGCTTCCCGCTTTTTAATGCTCTTTCGATCTCCTGACGTAAACTGTAACAGTCGTCTGTCAGGTGTCCCGTATCTTTATGGAAGTCGCAGTACAAGTTGGGGTCTTGCCCCTTTTTATTTGTCATAGGCCTTGGCGCCTTGAAATCATGATTCTCCGTCATCAGTACCTCTTTTGGTGTTTTTATGAGCGGAGTCCAGTGCTTATCTCGGTTGTCATCTCTGACTGCCTTTCGATACCCAATTCGATCAATAGTGTCTCGCGCATCTTCTCTGTAGCGTGACCGTTCGTCATAACGAGGCCGTTCACCATAACCGCTGGAGTGGTTGGCTTTCCACCCAGGGTTCTTACCTTTATTCCGTTTGTTGTTATCGCGCGAATGACCTCCTTTAGAAAATCGATCTTCGGTATGATAGCTCTTGTTTCTGGCGAGTGACTCTTCAGTTTGCGTGACTATCTTCGCGGCTTCCATGAGCTTATCCCACTCTTTGGGCATTCCATCTTTCCCCGTGATAGTTCTGATGAGACTATCACAGCGAATGGCTTTCTTGAAGTGGCAACGCATGAGTTGTTCGTTTATGCCACCGATTTCTAAGCATTCTTTGTTAAAGCGAGTGATGAAATCCTCCAATCCCTCGTTATCTCTGCGCCAGATGTCCTCAACCTCGGCTGTGTCGCACTGGTATCGTCTCTGTTGACTAAAGTGACTCAAAAACTGAGTCCTGAAATCCACCCATGACTTTATCTTTCCCGGAGGAAGGCTATCGAACCAGGCGCGAGCAGCCCCTGTGAGCGTTTGAATAAACAGATGGCACCAACTGGGCATATTCCATCCTCCCATGCAGCCCACGCTTGTGAAAACTCTGACGTGATCATCGGGATCAGTCAATCCGTTAAACTTTCCGACTGTCGGAGGTAACTTCTCTCTTTTGAGCGGCGCTAGCGCGATCTTTGGAATGAACTTTAAATGTTCTACGGCTTCAGCTGGTCGGTAGGCGAGGCGAAAGTCTTGTTCTGCCTCTTCGGTATACCCAACGTGTTGTCTTGGTTTGTAGTATTCGTGATTTCTTTGTAAACGATTGAAGACCGAAGATTCTTCATCGTCCTCCCAAGTTGGATCATTCGGGTTAGTGTCTTCCCATTCATTGTTCATGTTGCGCGGCGTGAGCCAGCTATGAACTGGGCCTCTTTGGACGTGTGACGGATAGTCATAGTAGCTTTCTGTTTCTCCCCGTGTGTCGCGCTTGTCGTGCACGCTTAGTCTCCTGGTAGGGGGAGGTCTATTAATTCTGCCTTGGATGTTCTGATGCGGGGGTATCTGGCGCGCCCCCTGACTCTGTCCCTGAGGAGTAACCAAGGACGGTTCTGCCGTTAAGACTGCTTGCTGTGCGATCAGGGATTGATACGCCGCGTTAATGGTGGCAATATTCTTGGCGTACTACGAGGCCGGAGTTTCGCCCTCTGGTAGCCCTAATAGCGCCGAAACATTCTGGGATGGAGCTGGGTTTGAAGGCCCAGCGCCATTGCTTCCTGGGGTTACCGTCTCAGTGATGCGGGTGATGCTCCCGCGCGGTCCCCCAATGTTGGTTACTTCGATTTCGCCAATTTCTTCAACGTGTTGGGGTTGGACGTTTTGATTATCCACCCCCAACGCTGCATTAGAGTTTGCTCCAAAACCAACAAACTCAGGAATGATTCCTTGACCAGCCATGATCGAAGGAAGAAAAACCACAAAAGCTCAGAAAAAGAAGATGAAAGTGATTTGTAGAAAACCAGTGGGCGCCAATGAAGAAACACGGAACTAATTAAGGGACTAATCAGTTTGGTTTATGTTCCTATCATAGTGATTAATCTTCTTTATGGTTTCCTGAGCTCCTTAATGACCGGATTATCCTGCAAAACAGAACACCGTTACTCGTTAAGAGGGGAATATGGGGGTTTCCCTCTTAACCGGGCTCCGGCGTGAGAATAAGCGACCGTGCTTGGGAGATAATTAAGTATTAAGAGTGAGAGTAGAGGGAATGGAATGTTTAACCTGTGAAGTGAGGTCTCTATTTATAGCCGGAGAGGTGTAAGAGGATGTGGGCTGATGGGCCTTGGGCCGTAAGGTGACAACACAGCGGATATGCTCCTTGTCTCACTGTTGTCGACCGTTAGTGGCTTCTAGAGGTTCCACGGCGCTGGCGCACCGTGAGTGGAGCCACGTGTCACTGTTGTCGGCCTTGTTGTCTCTCTGCCATCAGCAGGTAAGTGGAGATCGCGGGGCAGCTGTCTCTGCCTTGTGATTGGTGCCACATAGGCGTCCTTGAGTACTTTCTGTCTCCTGTATGTCAGACGATCGTGGAGCATGATTGAGCAGGGCCAGAAGGACGCAGATTGGCTCTTTCCATCTGCCACCTGTACCTTATGTACTGTTTGGAAAGGCCTTACGCCGTAATCACGCATGACTCTTGCTGAGCACGTTACTACTCCGCGCGGGGTATGGGCTTCCAAATGTTCTTTCAGGATGCTAAGTGTTGGGAACGGAGTCTCCACTTGCGCAGACCTCGCGCCGGATCATTACACGTCTTTGTAGCCCGCGCGAGGTTGGCAATAAGAAATATGCTGAATAAGGAGTATGGTCCTGCGCGCGTCCTGACCGGAGGGTTGCGCGGTGTTTTTGGGACCATACCCCTTCAATTATAGAAAGCATCGCATTCTAAATAGTTAAAAATAATATATTATTTTATTTTTATTTAAATTTGTTCTAGTTCGAACACGCAGCAAGTCTCGAGATAGTTCAAATATCTTAATCTGATTTTTAGCTTAATGTGGATTGTGCCAATGTGGTCACCAAATCTATGTTTTAAGGAATGTGCTGGCACTATTCTCTAGTCCTCCAACTTAAAAATATAATAATCATGATTATTAACTTTTTTTTAAGGAAAATTTCATTAAAACCGGCCGGCCTGACAAAAAACGTACGACCGTGTCACATACAAACTACAACATATACAGAGGATAATTACACCATTCTCTCCAAACAATGTTACGGTGTTTGGATCTACATTTTAACCAAAGAAAACCTAAAGACCTTGCCTCCCCGAAGATATCTTCGCTAGCACCTTGATATTCGCTAATTTACACATATTTTAGTCCCCCGTTTTACCCCTATTTTATGCGTTTTCGGCCGTAAAACCTTCGTTCGGATGCTTAATCATCTACACTTTTGTTTACAGGCCTAAAACTGCATACCAGACAAGATGATAGCGAAAACGAAGACTTTCCGGACAAAACGACGAAGCTGCGAACCTTCTGTTAGAAAACTGACCTGGGCGTGTGGAACGGTCGTGCGGCCCATTGCACGACCGTGCATCTCCGACAAATGTTGATCAGCCCGGAAAAGAACGAGGGTGCGACTAGGCGTGCAAGGCATACAAGGGCCAGCCCGGTGACGAACGGACGTGCTATACGAAGAACGACCGTGCAGATCCGATGATCAGCCAGAGCCTCGGTGATGAACGACCAGTGCAGCAGCTCGTGCAACAAGAACCCGGCGTTGAACGACCATGCCATATGAAGAACGGTCGTGCGATATCGAATCTGGTCAACGATCTGATGACGTCATGCAGTATGGTGCACCATACCCAATAATTGCTTAAAGTGCACGGTCGTGCCTCAGGAAGAACGACCGTGCCACATCGAAAAAATATAAAAACAGAACAGAAACATTCTGCTCGATATTCTGGAATTTTGGGAGCTTCACAGGCGATTTTACAGGCTCCGGAGGCTATGCTTTTGACCCGGATTCAAGCCACATTGTGCCGTTTAGCTCCATTACTATCCGGATTCTTAGTCTAGTGCTTGTTTATGGTTAGGTTTTCTAATCTTTCCATGTTTTTGTTAATCTTTCAAGCGTTTAGATTAATCTTTATGTATTATTGTAGCCTTTGGGAAAAAACACAACAATCCATTGCTTGATTATAGCCATTAGTGTGTTAAGCTTTGTTTGTAATGACACTTTGAAGTATTTTCTATGTTAATCTTTGATGATTAGTTTGCAACCTTGTTATTGATATTGATTTCTTGATTATAAGTAATTATGTTGGATGATTGATGCTTGGTTAGTTAAGATAGTTGAAAAATGAAGCTTAATTAATCTTGTATTAGTAAACTTTGAACTTGGTTAACTAGTTTAGCTTGGTTTAAATGTATGCATCATGATACTAGAAATGGTTAGTGATTTAATAAAATGTAATTATTGTTAATCAAGAGAGCTTGCCGTCACGTAAGGACCTTAACGGGTTAGATGGTGTCGTTATAAATTCTTGCCATGATTTGTTAGCTTAGTTAGTAGTTTAGGCCAAAGTTGCTATCTTGGTGAATTATTATGCAAGATTTGTAAAATGAACTCGGTTGTGCTTTAATCTAGTTTATGCTTGTCTCGGTGGTTGCATTGTGTTTATCGGTGTCTCTTTCCTTGATTAAGTGCGGTGAGAAAACTCCTAACGGATGACTAACTTATTTTTAAGAGATTTTCATAGACATTTATCAATTGCACGTTAAAGAACAATTTTAGGTGGTTAAAGTGTGTTTATCGTTTTAACTTTCCGAATGATTGTCATGTTAGGATTCCCGAAAGGGATACTAATTGTTTTAAATTAGAGAATTGATCGAATGCTTCTAGTGCCAAAACCGACTTAGTTGACATGCTTTGGTTGTGTATTAAGCAAGGCTATTTATCTACTATTTATTATGTTTTTATTTGTACTTGTTTACGCTTACTTTAGTTTAATTAAAATCAAACAAAACTTATGTTTTTACCGGTAGTTTAGTGACAAAGGTCTAGTATTATTTCTCCGCCCATTTCCTTGGATCGATACTTGGTTCTTACCGATACTTTATTACATATATGACGGGGTACACTTGCCTCTTTCGTGTGTGTTTTGATGTAGAAGTATAAATCACTTTTATAAATTTAAAACCAAATCGTGTGTAAATTCATTGCAAAATTATGTATATATACGCACACGTCAAGTTTTTGGCGCCGTTGCCGGGGAAATGGCGAGTTTTTAGGAACGACCCGAGTCATTGTGTTATCGGTGTATATACTTGTTTATATTTGTGAATACTTTCTTGATTATTTATTTGTTTATTTATTTGTGAATATTTCTTGTCTTAATTCGATTTATTCGTTTTCGTGCATATTTTTGTTCCATTTATTCATTTGATCCGGATTTATTTATTTATTCACTTATTCTTTGGGTTTTCGGCACCCTAAAACCATTTTTGTATTAGCCGATTCATTTATTTTTAGTGTTGTAGTTTTTATAAAATTTCGGGCTCATTTTCGGATTTTTATAAAAATTTTTCAGCCCATTTATAATAATATTCTGCTTCTATTCAGCTGAAAAAAAACAGCATTATTTTATTAATAAAATATTCATTGATTCAAATTTTCGTTTGCAGGTTGATGTTCTCGACCCCCGCTCCAGAAGTTGTTGAACCGTCAGACGAACCCGAACGTGATCTAAGGAGACGTCTTTACGCGAGAGGGCGTGCGGTTGGGCTACTGCTCGCATCTGGTGAGCTGGAGCAGGTGGTACCCACTGAAGCCGAGGGCTCAGGGGCAGCAGGGAACGCAATCATGGCAGATGACAAGCGACCTTTGAATGAATCTAATCAGCCTGGAGCGACAGGCCTGGAGCCGAGTATCCTTAGACCTACTATAGATGCACCTGTTTTTGAAATTAAATCTAGTATTATTAATATGGTGCAGAATTCGGTGCAGTTCGACGGGCGTGAACATGAGGATCCAGGACGACATATAGCGGCTTTTCTCGAAGTTTGTTCCACGTTTAAGATGAGGGATGTTTCGGAGGATGCTGTTCGGTTGGGTTGTTTCCTTTCTCACTGCGTGACAAAGCTAGAGCATGGCTTATGTCACTACCAGCTGGGTCCATCAGGACCTGGAATGGGTTGGCGGAGCTGTTTATGAAAAAATACTTTCCACCCGAGAAGACAACCAAGTTAAGAAACCGAGTGGTGACCTTTTGTCAGGATGAGGGAGAGTCGTTGCATGCGGCTTGGGAGAGATTCAAGGATCTGTTACTGGATGTCCCACATCATGGATTCTCCAAGAGACAGCTAGTCTTGACTTTCTATCAGGGGCTTAGCTACAATACGCAGGAGCGACTAGATATGAATTCAGGAGGCGATTTGGGAACGAAGACGCCCAATGAGGCTTATGATATCATTGAAAAGGCTGTGTTGAAGTCTAGCTCTCGTCGCGAAGGAGATAGAAGTCGGGCTACATCATCATCATCAGGATCCCGCGCAGGAGTTCATGCTGTAGACGACTATACAGCCATCACTGCACAGATCTCGGCTCTTGCATAGAAGTTTGATAGATCCCAGACAGTTGCGCAGGCTGGGTCAGGATGTGACCAGTGTGGAGTGTCACACGAGCCTGGTGCATGCTTTCAGGGAGTCATGTATGAGGGTCACGAGGAGGTAGACTTCATAAGTAATCAAACTAGGCCTCAGAACAACCCTTACAGCAACACCTATAATCCCGGTTGGAGAAATCACCCAAATTTTGGGTGGCGTGCGAATACAGGTAATCAAAAACCTTTGGGATTTACTCAGCGCGCTCCAGGGCCCCAGCAAGGTCAGGGTCAGCAGTTCCAGCAATACTACCAACCTTACCAGCAGCGTCCATATTCATATCAGAATCAGGGCACTGGGAGCAGTTCCCAGCAGCAGGCCCCTCAGTCTAGTTCCAAGCTGGAGGATATGATGGCTCAGCTTCTTACTAGCTCCTCGAGCGCGAATTAGTTAGCTGAAAAACACTATCAGCAGAGCGAGGATCGTTTTCTCTCTCATGAGGGGGAAATGAGGAGTCACAAAGCCTCGATTTAGAATATCGAGAATCAGGTTGTTCAGCTGGCACAGATGATGTCAAAGAGACCCCAGGGTGGTCTTCCGGGTAATACAGAACCAAACCCGAGCGGGCACAGGGATGTGAATGCGATCATAACCAGGAGTGGAAAAACTACCGGACCCGTCATATCGGACTCATCACCGATCACTGAAGCGGTCCCGACTGACACACCGGACGAGGTGCAAGCCAGGCTACGCCCAGCAAGTACAGCACAAGTCCAGGAGCCGGTCAAAGATTACGCTCCTCCAGTACCTTATCCAGGCAGGCTGAAGAAGCAGAAGAATGAAGAACAATACGGTAAGTTCCTTGAGTTGTTTAAGCAACTACACATCAATATACCGTTTGTTGAAGCCTTGGCCCAAATGCCAAAGTATGCGAAATTCCTTAAGGATATCCTCTCAAATAAACAGAAGCTCGAGGATATTTCATGTGTGGTGATGAATGAAACTTGTTCTGCCGTTCTACAAAACCGTCTGCCCATGAAAATGGGAGATCCGGGTAGTTTTACGCTTCCGTGTTTGATTGGAAACATGTCTGTTAGCCATGCATTGGCTGACTTGGGAGCGAGTATCAACCTTATGCCTTATAAGGTTTTTACTAAACTGGATCTAGGTGAGCCGTCACCTACTAGGATGAGCATTCGGTTGGCAGACCGTTCAATCAAGTATCCGCGTGGATTTGTGGAAAACATGCTTGTAAAAATTGATAAATTTGTTTTCCCCGTGGATTTTGTTATTCTTGATATGGATGAGGATTCAAGAGTACCTTTGATTCTTGGACGCCCTTTCCTCAATACAGCGAGGACGATTGTTGATGTGGCAGCTGGCCAGATCACGCTCTGAGTGAATGATGAGCACGTGACATTCGATATCAAAAGATCGATGCAGCATCCGCAATGTTACGATGACAAGCTTTATTACGTCGACATTGTCGATGCATGTGTGTGCTCTCATTTTCAAGTACTGTTGACGAGATTGATTCGGACACACGTCTGTCGTGTGGGGACCTGATTGGCATTACGCAGGAGGGCCACGATTTAGAGCAGCCAGTCTATCAGATTGGTGACGATGGTTCCCAGAGTCAGGAGAGATTTCTTGAAATTGTCCATGAAGAAGAAGAGAAAGCAAAACCGTCGGTTGAAGATTCACCGTCTTTGGAGTTGAAAGAACTCCCGCCACATCTCGAGTATGCATTTCTTGACGAGGAGCATCGCTTACCGGTCATAATTTCGGCTTCATTGGAAAAGGTTGAGAAAAATCAGCTTCTTGAGGTTCTGAGACTTCATAAGAGGGCCATTGCATGGAAAATCATGGATATCAAGGGCATCAATCCTTCTTTCTGTACTCACAAGATTCTGATGGAAGACGAGTACAAACCATGTGCACAGCATCAGAGGCGTTTAAATCCAAATATGCAGGACGTGGTAAAGAAGGAGGTGATTAAGTTGTTGGATGCCGGGATGATATATCCTATTTCGGACTCTGTGTGGGTGAGTCCAGTGCAGGTTGTACCCAAGAAAGGTGGTATGACTGTAGTCTCAAATGATAGGAATGAACTAATTCCTACCCGTACCGTCACTGGGTGGCGAGTTTGCATTGACTACCGCAAACTCAACGATGCTACTCGTAAGGATCACTTCCCGCTTCCATTCATCGATCAGATGTTGGAACGTCTGTCGGGGAAGTTGTATTACTGTTTCCTGGATGGGTTCTCTAGGTACTTTCAGATTCCTATTGCTCCTGAGGATCAGGAGAAGACTACCTTTACCTGCCCCTTCGACACCTTCGCCTACAGGCGGATGCCTTTTGGGTTGTGTAATGCACCAGCGACCTTCCAGAGATGCATGGTTGCAATTTTCCATGACATGATCGAGGATTCCATGGAGGTTTTCATGGATGATTTTTTGGTATTTGGGGATTCCTTCGATCATTGTTTGGAAAATTTGAAAAAGATGTTGAAGAGGTGTGAGGAGACGAATCTGGTTCTGAACTGGGAGAAATGCCACTTCATGGTGAAGGAGGGCATAGTTTTGGGACATAAGATCTCTCGGGCTGGTATGGAAGTCGATCCAGCTAAAGTCAACGTTATTTCACGACTTCCGCCTCCCACCTATGTGAGAGCGATACGGAGCTTTCTTGGTCATGCGGGGTTCTATCGGCGATTCATAAAAGACTTTTCAAAAATCGCTAGGCCCATGACCCGTTTGTTGGAGAAAGGTGCTCCGTTTGTGTTTGGAGATGATTGCTTGAGGGTTTTTGACCTCCTCAATCAAAAGTTGATTGAGGCCCCTATTTTAGTTGCACCGGACTGGAGTCTGCCATTTGAAATCATGTGCGACGCGAGTGATTACGCTATAGGGGCCGTTCTGGGTCAAAAGAAGGAAAAGCACTTTCACCCGATCTATTATGCGAGCAAAACTCTTCACGACGCTCAGGAGCATTACACCACGACTGAAAAAGAGCTCTTGGCGGTCGTTTTCGCATTTGATAAATTTAGATTGTATTTGGTGCTTTTGAAAACCGTTGTATATACTGATCATGCAGCCATTAGATATCTCTTCAGCAAACAGGACGCTAAACCGCGTCTAATCAGATGGATCCTGTTGCTGCAAGAGTTTGATATTGAAATTCAAGATAAAAAGGGTGCTTTGAATGTAGCGGCTGACCATCTATCTCGGTTAGAGCACGGAGACATCGAGGACTCGCGTTGGGATTCAATCAATGACAATTTCCCACACGAGTCTTTGATGGTTGTTGAGATATGCGATGAGTCGCCATGGTTCGCCGACTTTGCGAACTATCTTGCTTGCGGGATTCTGATTAAAGGGTTGACTCACCAGGAAAAGAGGAAATTCTTTTCGGATCTCAAGCACTACATATGGGACGACCCTTTCTTATTCAAGGTGGGTGCTGATCAGGTGATCAGAAGATGTGTATCAGGTACTGAAGCGACCGATATTTTGCGCCAGTGTCATGAGGGACCTACCGGAGGCCACCACGGAGCCAACTTCACCGCGAAGAAGGTGTTGGATTCCGGGTTTTACTGGCCGACCATTTTCCGTGACGCGCAGAGTTGGGTGAAAGCGTGCGATGCTTGTCAGAGGGCGACGAACATATCGGCACGCGACGAAATGCCCCAGAACTGGATACAAGTTTGTGAAGTCTTTGATGTTTGAGGGATAGACTTCATGGGACCATTTCCCCCCTCACGTGGAAACAAGTACATACTCGTGGCTGTTGACTATGTATCAAAGTGGGCGGAGGCGCAAGCCTTACCCACTAACGACGCCAGAGTAGTTGTGAGGTTTCTTAAAAGTTTGTTCGCCCGATTTGGCGCTCCGAAAGCTCTCATTAGTGACCGAGGGACTCATTTCTGTAACACATAGCTTGAAAAGGCTTTGTCCCGATACGGTGTGCATCACCGTTTGTCCACGCCCTATCATCCGCAGACGAGCGGGCAGGTGGAAGTCACGAACCGTGGGCTTAAGCGCATCCTTGAGCGGTCTGTTGGTGCAAACCGCAAGGAGTGGTCGGACAAACTTGGGGAAGCATTATGGGCATTCCGTACAGCTTATAAGACCCCTACAGGGACCACCCCCTTTAGGTTGGTATACGGAAAGGCATGCCATTTACCGGTGGAGTTGGAGCACAAGGCTATGTGGGCTTTGAAAACCGCGAATTTGGACCTTAAAACCGGAGGTGAAGCCCGGTTTCTCCAAATTCACGAATTGGAAGAATTGCGGCACCAAGCCTATGAAAGCTTCGTACTCTACAAGGAGCGCACGAAGAAACTTCACGACAAACGCTTGAAGGACCATAAAGAATTCCAAGCGGGTGATCTTGTTCTTCTGTACAATTCAAGGCTGCGCTTATTTCCTGGGAAGCTTCATTCACGCTGGACAGGACCATACACGGTTAAGGAAGTGTTTCCGTATGGTACTGTTGCAGTAGAGAACGGGGATGGCGTTACGTTCAAGGTAAATGGTCACCGGTTGAAGTTGTACGTTGCCGGGCCGATAGAGTCGGCGGTGGAGGTAATTGAGCTCCAAACCCCGCACACATCATAAGTGTGGGGAGGAGAGAGTCTACGCTACTGACTCGCGGATCAAAGATGTAGCAAGAGCGTATTTTGCGCTTTAGGGGTAGTATCGTCTTTTTAGGAATTTTTCTAGTTTTAGCATGGAGTCTTGCTATCGACTCGCCGACAAAAATTTAGCATGAGTCTACGCTACTGACTCGCCGACAAAAATGTAGCAGGAGCGTCTTTGGAGCTATAAGGGTAAAATAGTCCATTTATGTATTTTTGTAGTTTTAGCGTAATTTAGGTTAGTTAGGTAGTTTCCGTTTGTTTGTTTAAGTTTCTTACGTGCCGGGCGAAGGTTCTGTGTTGAAATATTGTTTAAACAGTTTGTGTGTCGAAAAAAATGGCGAAAAACGGCCGAAACAGTTGCTGGAAATAGCTTCTGCGGAAAATTCTGATCTGCAGTTGTTGCACGGTCGTTCCTCGGGTCGCACGACCGTGCGTTTCCGAGGGCCGGCACGGTGGATCGCACCCCCGGTGCATTTCCGAGAACAGTTGTCTGGGTTTGAGCGATGTCGGTGACGCCCGACCGTGCGAAAGGTCGAACGACCGTGCGTCAGGCTGAGGGCATTTTTGTCATTTGGTACTATAAATACCCTCATCTGCAGCCCCCATTCACAATTCGCGAAACCCTAGCCAACTGCAGCCGTTCCAGAGCGATATTTCTTCAAAATCGCACGGTTCTTCGCACGATCTCACACTCTACTTTGCACGGTACGTTCCTAGTTGTAGATTATCTGTTTCTTTGTTTTCTAGGGTAGATTTCCTCCGATTCTTGAAGGCATTTTTAGGGTTCTCTTCATAAACAAATCGAAACCCTAACCCTGTTTAAATCGTAGTATCGTGAACATCTGGTGCATTTTCTGACCCCTGTTTGTGTAAAACTTGTTTATTTGTGAAAAAATCGGGCTACTAAGAGCCTGGGTCAGATTCTGCAGAAATACGCAGTCGCACGGACGTTCCTTGAATGGAACGGTCGTGCCATTCCTGATGTTTTCGATAATCTGCTGTTGGTCGGTGTTGCACGGTGGTGCCGTTGGTCGCACGCCATGCAGTTCTGACAGATTTGGGCCACATGCACTTGTCATCGGCGACGCACGACCGTGCGTCTCGTCGCACGACCGTGCGTCTCGTCGCACGACCGTGCCATATGCCCAGATCAGTTTCACAGAATCTTCATAATTGGCTGCTCGGCTGTTTTTGATTCAAATTTTTCCTGTTTCCATCTTTCTAACGTTATTCCTCATACAGATGGATCATCCTTTCCTTCAGTTTGACCCCAATATTGAGAAAGAAGCTCTTTGCATTCCACGACGCGATGCCTTATGGGCGAGACGGGGGCAGTTCGGAGTTCCCCGATGGTTGGATTGGGAAGTGATGCGGGAACTCAATCAGTATGACAGACTTGACGACATGATGAGTATCCCGCTTGCAAATCTGGTCGGTGTTAACCGACCCATTTACCATGAGCTGACAATTGAGTTCTTCGCATCTTATGCCTATGAAAAGCCGGTTGCTCATCGAAAACCCAAATTCCGCCACAAGGAGCGGGTAGCTTTTAGGTTATGTGGAAGATGGCATTCGTGGTCAGTTGGTCGGTTGGGTAGAAGACTCGGGATTTATACTAGGGATGACATGGATGATACCGATGTCTTCACAGATCAGTTCACCTTCCCTTCTGATGCAGCACGGGATGCATTTTGTGCTGAAAACGCTATTGGGGACCCCTACAACCCGAGGATGTCGAAGGCTTCACGACTGAGAGACCCTTTGGTGTGAGTGATGCACCATGTATTTAGCCATATGATATGCGGTCGCATGGACAGTCTTGGTAACTGTCCAACACCTGACTTGATTTTTCTATATGCGTTGGTTGAGAAAGCACCTATCAACCTTGCCACACGCATGGCTGAGTACTTTGTGAAGTGCTCGGGGCGGACTCCCAACAGTGAGATACATGGCGGTCAGTATGTGACCGAGATAGCGTACAATGAACGCTATATGACTGAGGAGGTGGTTCAGAGTCTCACTCTGATAACCGAGGGGGTTCATGTCGACATTAGGTCTCTGAAGGCCATGGGGTTGATTGTAGAGCTAGATAGGGGAGATAGGTTGAGGGGGTTGAACAACGAGGTCTGGGACCCGTTGCCTCCAGCTGTGGAGGAAGATGAGGATGTAGAGATGGGAGAGCAGCATCCGGAGCAGCAGCACCAGCACCAGCCGCAGACACCACCACATTCACCGCAGCACCATGCATTCCACCAGCATCAGGACTGGCCCGAGTTCTATCAGCAGTTCCAGGAACAGCATGGGGTTTACATTGACCAGATCCGGTCTAGACAGGACGAGATTCGGGCCAGTCAGGATCAGATTCGGGCCACCCAGGACCAGCTTCGGCAGAGGCAGGATACTTTATTCCAGGGGGTGAGTGCGGGATTTTCATATCTTTTCGGGGAGATGCATCACGCATATCCCGACTACTTCCAGCATCCCCCGCAGTTCCCACCGTGGAACCCCCTGGTTATGGCGATGCCGGCCCATCCTTTACGAGAGACGACGATGATGGTGATGAGTAGGAGGCAGTGGTGATGGCAGTTGGTGGTGGTTTTTATTTCAGTACTTTCTTTATTTTGGGTGTTTATTTTGACTGTTATTTCAAACACCCCGGTTATGTATTTCAGACAATTTACTTTATGTCTTGTTTGGATTTTAGTATTTATATTTATGTATATTATGGTTGATTTGTGATTTTTCTGTTTCTGTTATGTTTTGGTGCACATGTGACATACTTGCAGGTTTTGGCTATCGGATCTTGGACCGGAGCACGTACCAGATACAGCTTCGGAAGTCTCATGGAATCATCATCATCTTGAGGGGAGTATTATTATCCCTTTCTCTATATTTCGGGTCTCGCATTGGGGACAATGCGAAGTTCAAGTGTGGGGAGGGGGTTAACTTTGTTAACTTTGTTTGTCCTCATTTGTCAAAAAAAAAAAAATCAGAAAATCAGAAAAATCATTCAAAAATACTTGTATTTTGTATATATTTTAGTAAATAAACCGGTTGGTTGTGTTTTAGAAAGCGTCGGACTTGATAAAAACTCGACAAGCAAAATATTTTTGAAAAAGGAAACCGGAAAGCGTGACAAACAAAGAAAGACTTACATGATAGTTTTCACACTTTTACCCATTCCTTCTGTTACGTGAGCATATTTGAGCCTATTGTTATATATTTGTTCATTTCGGATATAGGAGTGAGCCGGATGTTATGTGTAATTTAGAACTTGTTACTAGTATGCTTGTTAAGACCATGAACTTGTGAATTTGTGTAAAATTGATAGAGGCACTTAGATTACCCCTTTGTTGTGTACTTGTTCTTTGTGTTGTACTTCCCGTTCACCTTATATTACCCTTTAGGATTAACCTTGTCGAGCCTTCCCGTTTACCTTTGTTTACCCACATTATCGCCCACTTAACCAAATTTAGCCTTTTTATGTTTTAAACCTTTTTAGTGTTGAAACTTGGTCAAAATAATAGTTTAACTAGCGCTTGTTGTTGTTTGTTTTCATTGTATAAATTAGTATGTTTATATATAAAAAAAACACCCTAAAATAGGGTGAAGTTGATAAAAATCGAGCAATTTTGAAAGCTTAAATGTTAAAATTTCGTTGATAAGCTCGATTGCGCAATCGTCGCCTTTTTAAGGCTTTTGTATGTATAGTTGTATTGTTTGTTGCTAGTTAAACGCTATTACCGAGTTTTAACCATTTTCGCCACTTTTAATGTCCACTTCCATACCCTTCGCCCAAGCCTAACGTTACAACCCGTAAAGACCTCTTGATTTACACTTGTTTACATGTTAGTTGGTGGAGACGAGATCTTATGACAAGCTTATGATATTGCACATTTCATTGACTAGGCATTGAGTGTTTACACATACACATTTTATGTATGTTTCATAAATAAAACCGAGTGTGTGTGAACATTGTGAGTCGTGTGAAGATTAACATGTTGAGTCAATTAAATGTGAAGTCACGGCTTTTTGGTTGTCGCTTTATAATTGCATATGCTTGTTGGGTTTGAGTCTTTTGATGTTGTCTTTCGACAAACCGGCTAACCGTTTATAGTAGTTTTCAATAAAATAGTGTGTAAATTATCGTTCTTGTTTGTTTCTGTCTTTTATTGCTTTTTAGTTCAGCTTGCTTGAGGACAAGCAAGGTTCAAGTGTGGGGAGATTTGATATTCGCTAATTTACACATATTTTAGTCCCCCGTTTTACCCCTATTTTATGCGTTTTCGGCCGTAAAACCTTCGTTCGGATGCTTAATCATCTACACTTTTGTTTACAGGCCTAAAACTGCATACCAGACAAGATGATAGCGAAAACGAAGACTTTCCGGACAAAATGACGAAGCTGCGAACCTTCTGTTAGAAAACTGACCTGGGCGTGTGGAACGGTCGTGCGGCCCATTGCACGACCGTGCATCTCCGACAAATGTTGATCAGCCCGGAAAAGAATGAGGGTGCGACTAGGCGTGCAAGGCATACAAGGGCCAGCCCGGTGACGAACGGACGTGCTATACGAAGAACGACCGTGCGGATCCGATGATCAGCCAGAGCCTCGGTGATGAACGACCAGTGGAGCAGCTCGTGCAACAAGAACCCGGCGTTGAACGACTGTGCCATATGAAGAACGGTCGTGCGATATCGAATCTGGTCAACGATCTGATGACGTCATGCAGTATGGTGCACCATACCCAATAATTGCTTAAAGTGCACGGTCGTGCCTCAGGAAGAACGACCGTGCCACATCGAAAAAATATAAAAACAGAACATAAACATTTTGCTCGATATTCTGGAATTTTGGGAGCTTCACAGGCGATTTTACAGGCTCCGAAGGCTATGCTTTTGACCCGGATTCAAGCCACATTGTGCCGTTTAGCTCCATTACTATCCGGATTCTTAGTCTAGTGCTTGTTTATGGTTTGGTTTTCTAATCTTTCCATGTTTTTGTTAATCTTTCAAGCATTTAGATTAATCTTTATGTATTATTGTAGCCTTTGGGCAAAAACACAACAATCCCTTGCTTGATTATAGCCATTAGTGTGTTAAGCTTTGTTTGTAATGACACTTTGAAGTATTTTCTATGTTAATCTTTGATGATTAGTTTGCAACCTTGTTATTGATATTGATTTCTTGATTATAAGTAATTATGTTGGATGATTGATGCTTGGTTAGTTAAGATAGTTGAAAAATGAAGCTTAATTAATCTTGTATTAGTAAACTTTGAACTTGGTTAACTAGTTTAGCTTGGTTTAAATGTATGCATCATGATACTAGAAATGGTTAGTGATTTAATAAAATGTAATTATTGTTAATCAAGAGAGCTTGCCATCACGTAAGGACCTTAACGGGTTAGATGGTGTCGTTATAAATTCTTGCCATGATTTGTTAGCTTAGTTAGTAGTTTAGGCCAAAGTTGCTATCTTGGTGAATTATTATGCAAGATTTGTAAAATGAACTCGGTTGTGCTTTAATCTAGTTTATGCTTGTCTCGGTGGTTGCATTGTGTTTATCGGTGTCTCTTTCCTTGATTAAGTGCGGTTAGAAAACTCCTAACGGATGACTAACTTATTTTTAAGAGATTTTCATAGACATTTATCAATTGCACGTTAAAGAACAATTTTAGGTGGTTAAAGTGTGTTTATCGTTTTAACTTTCCGAATGATTGTCATGTTAGGATTCCCGAAAGGGATACTAATTGTTTTAAATTGGAGAATTGATCGAATGCTTCTAGTGCCAAAACCGACTTAGTTGACATGCTTTGGTTGTGTATTAAGCAAGGCTATTTGTCTACTATTTATTATGTTTTTATTTGTACTTGTTTACGCTTACTTTAGTTTAATTAAAATCAAACAAAACTTATGTTTTTACCGGTAGTTTAGTGACAAAGGTCTAGTATTATTTCTCCGCCCATTTCCTTGGATCGATACTTGGTTCTTACCGATACTTTATTACATATATGACGGGGTACACTTGCCTCTTTCGTGTGTGTTTTGATGTAGAAGTATAAATCACTTTTATAAATTTAAAACCAAATCATGTGTAAATTCATTGCAAAATTATGTATATATACGCACACGTCACACCTCTACCATTGGAGAATATTTTTGAGTTCCTAGCTTTCCAAATGCACCAACAAGTCACAACAATAAGCCCACTGTAGGTCCCTTAATCACGTATGGATCGAACAAGACTGTTAATCTATCAAGGGTGCGGAATCCCCTTGATTGATCTTCGAACACAGAAACAAGAAAGTGTAGAAGAACAAGAACACGAACACACAAACACACAAACTTTCAAACTGATCTTCTGTGATTATCAAACCCTTAGAAGTGTTTTACAATCACTAAGATCTACAAGAACCTAACAGCCGATTTCTGTTTTGTTCTTCAACTCTCAAACTTGAATGCTCTCCCTAGTGTTCTTCTTGAAAGTGTCTTTCAAGTTCTCTCAAGTGTCTCGTGTGTCTTTGGTGTCTAATAGACATAATATAAACTTGGACTTGATTGGGCTTCATAGAACTCGTTTTTCTTTAAGTCTTCATGATCCAATCTTCTGTTTAATATCCAAAGACCAATCCAAAGCTGTTGTCATATAACATGCACCAACAAACTCCCCCTTGACAATAGCTTGCAAAGGAAACTTTAGTCTTCAGAATCTCACAGTCTTTGGTCTTTGGATAGCGTCAGCTTCAACATGAATTCTGTCTTTGTCAGCAACATCTTTGTCAGCAACAGACTCCCCCTAAGCTGATGCATCCAATCACCAAATCTTCCAAGTTTTTGAGTCAGCATTCAATGTTAGTCTTCACAGCATCCACTCTGCATTGTAGAAGGAGGACTCTACCAAGCAGCAACAAACTCCTCATCTCTTCACAGCAACTTCTCATCAACAAACTGCTTCAATCTGTATACTATAAAACAAACATCTCGAGAAACCATAAGAATTTTTCAACATAGTTAAACAATTATTATTATTCAAGAGATAAATCAACTGTATCACAGATTAAGCATTTCCCTTTTAGTACCAACACGCAACAATTTTTAATCAAACACCTTTTATAACCTGCATCATTTCAAAATTTTGAACCCACTTACTAACACAGTCTCCCCCTATCGGTAACAATTCCTCCAAGAATAACAGTTTTCCGTACATTAAGAATTTTAACAGAAAAAGACACTATTTTTGGATTTTTATATTTTCTGAAAGCAAATAAATACGAAAAGCAATAAACACTCTATTTTTGTGAGAATCACCGGTAAGAAGATCATATCAGCACAATCAAACTGTTTCACACAATTATATAATTCTTTATTCAAGTTTTAGTGAAAAGCAGTTCAAGACGATTACCAGTATGTTTGTCCACTTAAACAAAATGCATGAACATTTCAAGTACCATTACCGTATGATATGTTAAGGTAAATTTTATTATACCGAAATACTAGTGTGTCCCACTTCAGGATATACCCCCGCGATCAAGGTATGCACAAAGATTCATCGTAGTCGGTGAGTATACTGATTATCATCTGTTTGACCGTATAAATGATGTGAGAAACTCACTTATTTTGATTGAAAACAAGCCCTATGTGATAGAATCACTTATTGATAAGGAACTTGATTTTCATATGCATGAGGGCACAAGAGCAAGTCCGTGAACAGGTCAGTACTTTCGTACAGCAGAGAGACGAACTTGACTCCCGGATAAATGTGATATTTTATCACTTATTTGAGGGACATGTGATTGTTGATCACTTATTGAGGTCGAATGCAGTATGTATACGTATGTATGGTATCATGGAAGATCTAGACTTCGTCTCCGTTTGTTTCGGTAAAAGAAACAACCATGATACCCAGATGATAAGCATAAAGACCGAAAACCTCAGACTTTGGCAATCTATCAACGCAAGATTTAAGGTCATTAAACCATACACCACTGATGTGTTCCCCACTCATACTCAGTGCATTTAGGTTTATATCACTTTGGTAAGTTGATTATTTCATGCTTTTGTCTACTGGTACATCATATAATGAAGCTGCTATCACACTTTAAGCAATATTATGGTTCAATTTAGTGTGACAGTCTAACTTGCCGATGTACTATCATTTCTTCTTTTTCACACAGTGATAACTCAATTTTTGATTTTCTATTATATTTTTTTTTTTTGAGTTTTTGATTTTTCAAATGTTTTTGTATTTTTAATTTTAAGAAAAAAACAGTAAACTTTTTACAAAAATTCTTATGAAAAACCAGTTATTCAGGATTCCTCATCCCATTGAGTTCGACTAAGTGTTCAAAGCGAGCTCGATCAAAAGCTTTTGTGTAAAGATCCGCAAGGTTATCTTCTGTGTCTACTCGGTGCAAAGAACTTCAATTTAAATCAATCAATATAAATATATCAACAACCTCACACCCCCTTCATATGCCTAGAGCAGCCATTTTCAACATAAGTTGATAATCCTCCTTAGCAGCTCCTGCACACACCAACTAAGAAATTAGTTAGATTGGGGGACCCAAGCCTTAATGGTCTTGGGTCGTCCAAATTCACCAACCACTGGAACATCCATCCAATATCCATTACTCCTAACTGGAGTCTTGGATCTTGGACCTGTTGATGGAAATTGGTTTTGATTTCCATAAGGTCTCTGGTCCTGAGGGTTCCTATATGTATTTGGACTATTTGACCTTTGAAAATTTTGATTTTGAAACCTTGAATTTGGATTCCAAGAAGCTTGATTGTTATAATTTCTAAAGCCGTTGTTATAAAAATTTCGACCACCATTATTTTGGTATCGATTTTGATATTGACTTTGACTTCTGAAATTATTTGAATATCCATTAAAATTGTTCATTCTAGATGAACTGCTTCTAGGTCTCTCAAATCTGCCTGGTGGAGATCTAGGCTGAAATCTTTGTTGATTTCTTTGAAAACGAGGAACTTGTGGAGTTCCTTTTTCAGCCTTATCTACACCAACAGCAACATTCTTTGGTTGCTTAGGAGCAGATTTCTTTTGAGAATTTGATCCTTTCTCCTCACTATCACCTTCCTTCACTGGTAACTTCCCTCTCTGTTTTTCACTAACTTGTGCTTCAACCTTTTTGTTAAGACAGCAGCTAGCTACATGTCCCTTTGTGTGACATTTGAAGCACGATCTCTTTTTCGAAGACTTCTTAGATGAAGCCTTTGAACTAGATTCTGGTTTTGATGATGATGCCTTGGAAGGATTTTGATCAGTTTGCTTAATTTCAGATTTTTCTATGTTTTTGTTTTTAGCAAACTCTACATTTGATTCCTTTTCGATAACAGCTGTTTCGGTTTTCATATCACTTCCTTGAACAAAATTGACCTTTTTAACAAAAGTTTGATTATTGTTTTTAGAAGGTGTATTTTTCTTTTTCAAAACAGATTTGCTGTTATTTTCCTTCTTAGCATCATTATCTTCAAACACATCACCTTGACAGGATGTGGAACTACTTGGTGATGTTGACAGAAAGTCTGTAAGCTCATCCTCACCAGGTAGGAAAGAGTAGTCATGACTAAGAGGAGGTGGGACTTCATTAAAGCCTTGGAATCCCACACTTGTCTTGTCATTACTCTTCTTTAACCCACCCATCATGTGTTTCATAACAAAAGACGAATCTCTGAATTGACTCAATTTCTTTTCAAGTTCAACAATTTTGAGTTGTGCATCTGACAACTCTTTGCATTTTTCAGAAATCTCTTTTGTTTTCTCACCCATCATATCATGAGCTAAATCTATTACTTGAAGTTTTTCATTTAACTTGCATGTTAAAGCTTCAATTTCAGCTTCACAACCTTTTATTTTCTTCAAGTATGATGATTCATTTCTTTTAACAAAAAAGTTTGCTTCTTTTATGTTAGACATCTCACTTACCAGACTTTGGTTTTGTGTTGTCAACCTGACAACCTCACCCTGTAGTTCACGACATCTCAAACATACTGAATTAGATTGTACCTCTTTCTCATGAACTTCTGTATTTTCATCAGGAACAGCCTGTTCAGCTTCACTCTTCTTCTCTACTTCAGCATTCACTTTTGCTTCAGCATTCTCCACTTGAGCTTTAGCATTCTCCACTTGAGCTTCAACATTTTTTACTTCAGATTCAGCATCACTCACAATAGTTTCAGCCTCATCAACTGGCACTATCTCTGCCATGAATGCCTGAGTGGCACTCTCATTTCCCTGATATCGCTTTTGTAATGCATCCCACATATCCTTTGAATTAGTGTACTTTGTGAAGGTATGCTTGATGCTATCAGGTAAGCACATCTTTATCGCCGCCAAGGCTCTTTTTTCAGCATCAACCACCTGTCTCTCAGATTCATCCATCTTGTCATAAGACAGCACTAAGACCCTTCCTTCAATACTACGCGTAGGAGCAACATAGCCATCTATCATACAGTACCACATTCTCGTATCCTTATTCTGAACATATGCCTCAACCTTCTTTTTCCATTCAGCATATTCATTGACATTTAAAAGCTTTGGCCAGTTCTTAACAACCTCACTTCCATTATCCATCTTAGCCATCACGCAGCGTAAAGGTTCAAATGAATTTTGATAACCTGAATCAAAATCCAAATCTAACTTCTCTTGTTGGTCCTTGTCGAGCTTTTACCGTAAGCGAACTGATAAAACCGTACAGACAGTGGTTATCAAATTACACCGTTAGAATCGTCTCGAAAAGACGAATCCAATGATATATAATGTCGAAAACCGTATTCGGGACTTTCCAGAGTCTTTTTTTTTTTTTTTTTTTTTTTTTTTTTTTTTTTTTTTTTTCCTAAAAATCCCACGAGTTCAACGGTGCAAACGGTTTGACCAGATGAGTTACGGATGATTCTCTAAACACGAAACAGTTCAATTTTTTCTACGGTTGCCTAGAAAAATTCCACCGCTTTCAAAAACACTTGTTGCGAGTCGAGACCTTAGTTGCGAGTCGAGACCTTAGTTGCGAGTCGAGACCACAGTTGCGAGTCAAGTCAGCACAAGCCGAAACCACTAGTTACGAGTCGTAACCACGGTTGCGAGTCAACCAGCACAAGTCGCAATCACGGTTGCGAGTCAACCAGCACAAGTCGCAATCACGGTTGCGAGTCTACCAGCACAAGTCGCAATCACGGTTGCGAGTCGGGATCACGGTTGCGAGTCAAAATCAGCAGACAACCAGCCACCCAGCCACCCAATCCTGAAACATGCAGCAGCAGACAACCAGCAGCAGCCAGCAGACAACAGCAGCAGCTGACAACAGCACCTAATCCAAGCAGAGTTTCTACAAACACGAAAAATAGTCAAACCAATAATCAAAACAGACTAAAACACACAAATTTAAACTGTTCTTCAAATGTTCTTCCTGTTCTTCGTGTTCTTCGCAAAAACCCAGAACTTTAACTCGAAATCTTCAAACAACCAACTACCAAAACAGATCAAAACGCAGAATTTTGAACTGTTCTTCCTTGTTCTTGCTGTTCTTCACGAATATTTATGAATGAGACACCAAAACTTTCATCAACCGAAACACAACTTGAATCCTTTCGATCAGTCTTGAACCACGCACAAGAGCAAAAGCTCTGATACCAATTGTAGGTCCCTGATTCCCATCAAGGGTGCGGAATCCCCTTGATTGATCTTCGAACACAGAAACAAGAAAGTGTAGAAGAATAAGAACTCGAACACACAAGCTTTTCCAACTGATCTTCTGTGATTATCAAACCTTAGAAACGTTTTACAATCACTAAGATCTCCT
Source organism: Helianthus tuberosus (assembly GCA_030545235.1). Classification (NCBI taxonomy): domain Eukaryota; kingdom Viridiplantae; phylum Streptophyta; class Magnoliopsida; order Asterales; family Asteraceae; genus Helianthus; species Helianthus tuberosus. The sequence continues at coordinate 158,141,442 of CM060365.1, forward strand.
AGAACCTAAACAGCCGATTTCTGTTTTGTTCTTCAACTCTCAAACTTGAATGCTCTCTCTAGTTGTCTAAAGTGTTCTTCTTCCAAGTGTCTAACCAAGTTCTCTCAAGTGTCTCTACCTAAACATGTAGCAAGAGGTTGTTTATATACTACAACCTACCATACATGAATTGGGCTTTGCCCATATTACATATGTTACATAAACTTGGGCCTAATAGACATAATATAAACTTGGACTTGATTGGGCTTCATAGAACTCGTTTTTCTTTAAGTCTTCATGATCCAATCTTCTGTTTAATATCCAAAGACCAATCCAAAGCTGTTGTCATATAACATGCACCAACAAACTCCCCCTTGACAATAGCTTGCAAAGGAAACTTTAGTCTTCAGAATCTCACAGTCTTTGGTCTTTGGATAGCGTCAGCTTCAACATGAATTCTGTCTTTGTCAGCAACATCTTTGTCAGCAACACCCACGGACGATCTCCTTAGCCTTTTTATCTCCGCCTATCCCGTTATGACAATCAAGCAGGTCCCTGAAAGAGAAGGCGAAAATAGGAGGAATCTTAACCCAATTACTCAGCCGATTCCAAACCCTCAATCGTGATGTTTCTCCTAACTAACACTTGCCTAGTCGGGATACGGTCGAGCACCGCCCTCTAAATAAAAATATTACACTTGGAAGGGACCCAGCCACAAATCTTAGCCGGATAACAATCCTCAGCGATAAGAGACTCCTCAGCAAAGATTTTAAACGAACTTGTAAAGAATTTACCTGAAGCATCCGGAAGCCACACCCACCTATCTTTCTAAGGAGAAGTGATGAGACCAAGCAAGGTAGCCGAACAATCAGCCAGCTCCGCCAGCTCCTCCACAGAATCCGGAGGTCTCGACCAGCACCAGCGCTGAACGGGGTCCTCCCCTGACGCCGATAAACGATCCTTAACCAGGCAGGATTTATGTCTTTCAAGCGCGAAAATCTTAGGCCACTTAAGCATGAGGGGGGTGTCTCCAAGCCACTGATCAATCTAGAACCGAATGCTGCCCCCGTCTCCCAAAACCCCCTTGATTAAATTGTGTATCCTCTTACCTTTAAGCAATAATTTGGACTCTAGTCTCGAGATGTTGCTCCACACTCCCGACATAGCTGGGTTTGAGGGTAAACACGACCATTTTCTCTTCCTACCATGGCAAGCCAGCATAACCCTTCTCCAAAGGCTCTCTTCTTCGACTTTAATTCTCCAAACCCATTTTGTGAGAAGAGCTTCATTCACCCTTTTAAGTTTGCAAATACCAAAAAACCACCAGATTTTTTAGGGAGAGTAACTTTGTCCCAAGAAACCCAACTCATTTCCCTAATATCCTCTGTACCGCCCCAAAGGAAATTCCTCATATTAGACTCCAATTTGTCCACCACTTTTACCGGAGCTTTAAAGATAGAGAAATAATAAATAGGAAGACTCTCAAGGACAACCTTGATGAGGGTCACCTATAGATAAAGAATGAGCTTTCCAAGAAGCTAAACGATTTTTGAAAATCTTCACAATGGGATCCCAATTATTGACGCGGTTCATGTTAGCACCCAAAGGAATTCCCAAATAATTAAACGGAGAAACCCCTTTCTTACAACCCACAATCGAAGCCATTTGAGCAATAACTTCCTCTTCAACTCCCACCCCGAAAAGGTTAGATTTGTGGAAATTAATTTTCAGGCCTGAACAAGCATAGAAAACCCGAAGAATTCAAGCAACCATGTGAATATTCTCCTCCTCCCATTCCCCCACAATCAAGGATCATGATTATTAACTAAAAAAATAATTATCCATTTGGGTTGGATGAAAAAAGCCAAGAAAAAACGCATGTTTTTTAAGGTTGATATTAGAAGAAGAAGAGTTTTTTATATGGGGTGTGCAAGACAGATGAAGAGGTAGGTAGCATGGCAAGGAGACAAAATTGTAAACCTGGAGTGCTTCTGTTCATGTATTTAGGAAGGAAAGTCAGAGCAAATATGAATCTAGTTGGAAGTTGGAAAGAAGTCATTGGCAAGTTTAATAAGAGGTTGTCGAATTGGAAAGTAAAGAACCTCTCGTTGGTGAGAAGAACAACTCTAATAAAATCTTTACTTGGAAGCATGGTTGTAAAAGTCCCGACTAGTCTCCAATTAGTCGTCGATTAATCACTAATCGGAGGTTCACCGATTAATCGCTAGGCGGTCAATGGCGGTCCTATTATTGCCAAAATTTGGCTAGACGCTGGTCAAATTTTGACCAAACCTTATAAATTTCTTCCAATTACTTAAAAAAATGGTCAATGAGGGGTTAAAGCATGCCTACTTTAGAAAACTACATATAAAAATGTGCGTGTGTGTGTGTATAACTAAAAATTACATATAAAAATCTCGATCCGATTAATTTTGATTAATCCCTGTTAATCCCGATTAATTGCTAGTCGGTACCCCACCGCTCGACTAGCGTCTAGCGATTCTTACAACCCTACTTGGAAGCATACCGAACTATTACTTATCCTTTTTTCCAAAGCTCCTAGGGCCACAATCAACACATTGGAAGGAATTAGACGTCGTTTTTTGTTGGGTGGAAATGGCGGGCGGAATAGACAAGATTAGGTGGGAAACATGGGAAAGAATCATGAGGACAAAGAAAATGAGAGGTCTTGTGTAACACCTCGTAAAATAGTGTCCAATGATGTATTGACACGTCTAATGAACCCTAATAAAGTCAAACGTTGACTATGAGGGACTAATTTCATCAAAAATCGAAAACCTTGATTATAGAAGGACTGAAAGTGTCAACTTGCTTAAACTAAGCCTCTGAGTGACCTTATATGGTGTCCGTATTCTCAAATGAGCCATTTGTTGGACGAGAGGAGCCGTTTGCGTAATTATGTGAAAGTTTGCGCGTCGAAGGGTTAAAAGTGTCAACATGTTAATTCTTACCTCTGAGTGACCTTTTAACAAGCCGAGAGCTTCATAATGTTTGATCATATTCTCGGGAATGCCTAATATTGGCCATTCAAGGCTTTTATGCTAATAAGTGAAGTTACGCCCAAGTTTGCGAGTTAAAGGGGTTAAAAGCTTCAATAACCGCGTAAGTTTGCATTTACGCGCATATCTTACGTTCTGACCAAACAAACCGACATCCGTGATATTTCCATTCAAGTTTCAAGTCCCCTAAACTTTAACTTCCTTGTAGAGCCATGAAAATGGCTTAACGGGGGTTGAATAAGTCGAAATTGCACATAGAAGTGTACAGGGACTGAAACTGCAAATTCTGAAACTTGCAGCCCAGCCCTCGCGTCGCGCGACCCCTGAGGGGTTCTTCTGTCACGGCACGTGACCACTTCATTTCGACAGCAGGTTGATTTTCAACCTGCAGCTTGTTTCTTAGGGGCTTTCATGCAAATTCCTTTGTGTAGGCACCAAGTTTAAGTATTCTTCAAGGCTTCAAACCACCACCAACCATTTGTAAGGTCAAGATTATTCCTTGGAGCCTACACAATACACTTGTCTTGATCTTGTGCATCTCCAACAAGTATAAATAGCCTTGAAATCTCATTCATTCACTTGCACCATTTCATTTCTATCCCTCCTCTCTCTAGTTCAAGTGTTTTCTTGAGCATTCTGGGATTCCTAGTCATAAGGAAGCTTATTCTTTAGTAGAAAAGATTACTAGGACCCTTTGTAAGTGTCTTAACCCCCTCTTTAGTTCAGTTTTGTTAATTAAAAACCGAAAAGTCAAAGTTACGCAAAATGGATTTGACTCTCGGTTTAAACTCAAACGGTCCAGCCATTGTTCGAGACAAATATGGCTATGTGACCGTAATTAGGTAGGTGTTAATCCCTTAAAAGGGCACCTCCTAATTTTCTCGTTTGCTTAGTTAATTGTCGGGTCAAACTATTTAATTAAAAAGTCAAACTAGTCAAGTTTGTAAATAAAAATATAATATGATAAAACAGAAGGTATAAACCATATTTTATCACTTTAATAACTTGGTAATTATTATTAGAACATGTCTAAGCATGTTCAACCCGACAATTCTGAGTTTAGGGTCGGTTCATAACCGAAAGTCGCAAAAGCTTGACTTTTGCTTTGACTCTCAGTTCTGACCCGATTAAGCTTAATTCTTCTATGTTTTAAGCTTCCATTAGGACCATATTATGTTGTAGTATAATCCTCTGAGGTTATATTACCTGGTCATTAATATTCTGAATTATATGCTAGTTTCCGTTATTATGCTTATAAATGCCCATTTTGCCCTTTTGATCTAAAAATGAAATTTTTGCATATGTGAGCATACTAATAGGTTAAGTGCTGATATGTAAGCATGTCTAAATTAATTTGACATGATTCTCTGGTCTCAAAACGATGTTATGCACGATATCGTAAAATTGAAATTTTTATTATTTAAATTACGCTTTTGTGCATAATATATGTTTAAACATAGAATTTGACCCAAAACTCATTACCTACTGTTAAGATATCATTTTTAGGAATTTTTAGAATGTTGGGTCAGATTTGATACTGACCATAACATATAGTTCTTGTATAAATTCTTTAATTGATGATAATGCCCTTTTGACTAATAAAATGAGATGTACATGTGATTAGCATGCCAAACCTTTTCCTACTGATTTGATATGAAAAATAAAATATCTTAAACATTCAAGGTTATTCAAAATCTCAGAATCATATAAACATCTTAAATATCATCAATTAACGACTTTTACGCTAATTAGGTGCATAGTATGGTTTAAAACCATAATTAGCACCTAAGACTTGATACCTACTGATTTTATAAATAAATTTTAATATTTTTGCAGTAGGTATAACTCATGAACTCAGAACTTCCAATTATGTCCTTAAAAGCATATGTGAAATGACCAAAATACCCTTTCGGGGCATAGTTTGGCCATAAATGGTAAATCACACATATGTATGATATCTTACTATTATAACAACATAAAATAAATATTTTTACTGATTACTTAAGACCAGAATATCAGTTTACTTTAAAACCTCTTTTCTAAATATCAAAATAACCAAAATGCCCTTACGGGACTTAATTTGGTTTTACTTACTTTTGGGCATATATGTTAACATCCTACTGATGTATTAACATATTTCAAGCATAATAACATAAGGGACTTGTATATGCTTCATTTGGTTGCCCGTTATGCATTTACGCATTCGGATCGGTTTATGTAACTAGTTTACGTAAGTTTGCCGAAACGGGTTTAACCTTATCGTTTTTGCTTCAAAATCCAGAATGTACTTAGTTTACCCATATTATACAAGTCTTCATACTTGTTGGGTCTAAATGACATTCTATTCCGGTCATCGATTAATCTAGCGTATCGTACCGTTTTAGATACTTTAAGCTAGCCGGTCTAAGTCTACGACTTAAATAAGACCGTTAGCATTCTGAATTGGTTATATATTACCATCACTCCAGACTAGAGCCACTCGGTAAAAGCTACCTGCATTTAGATAGATTGGGTACAACTGAGTTATTTTGCAGTGAATCAAGTATTAGCTCAGGTAAATACTTTTAACTTAATTTCCGTTATACGGGCTTGGGATACTGTATTATAATAATACCGCTTGGTCGGGTATGAAATCATTTAATCGGATTGTGATTAATAAATTTACATAACCCGTTTTAATCTGTTTTGTTTGATAACATAAACATTGGGGGTTAATACGACCGTGTCCTGGATATCCTCGGCTCATTTCATTTGTAAATGACCACGACCTATGCACGGGGTGTAGGCATACACTTGACAGATGCAAATGCTAAATAACCCACATGTTGGGGATAACTCCTTTGTGGGTTCTATAAGTGGTGAGTCGGTTAATCATGACCGGCTTCCAAACCGGCCCCATATGTATGACAAACATATAAAACAAAATGTTGAGTTATTCAAAGTTCTGTAGAATTCAAGAAAACAAAACAACGAATTAAACAGATGTTGAGTTATTCAAAGTTCTGTTGAATACTAAATGAGATGTTGACCAAAATTCAAACAGATGTTGACCAAAAGTCAATCAGCTGTTGACCAATAGTCAAACAGATGTTGACCTTAAATAGATGTTTGGTTTAAGGCAAAACATCTGTTTATAGCCAAACATCTGTTTAAGGTCAAACATCTGTTTAAGTCCAAATATCTGATATAAAAGGCCAAACATCTATTTAAGGCAAAACATCTGTTTAAGGTCAAACATCTGTTTATGGCCAAACATCTGTTTAAGGTCAAAAAACTGTTTAAGTCTAAACATCTGATATAGAAGGCCAAACATCTGTTTAAGGCCAAACATCTGTTTAAACCTGAACAGATGTTTAACTTAATCAGATCTACTGTCTTCTCACACTGTTTTCCTCTTCAAAACACTGTTCAACCTAACATGGATTTCCATCAACTGTTGACCAAAATGCAAACAGATGTTCAAACCACTGTTTGTTATTGTACTTCTTTACAAAATTACATAGAATTCAAGAAAACAAAACAATGACTTAAAGAACAATAATTTAACACCCAATCTAATCGGGCAAAGCAATCTATTATCTGATAATCCCTTGGTTTTTACAACATGAAACACAACATCATCATGCCAAATACAGTCATATATATCCATCCATTATTCTGAATTCATAAACCCATAAATGCAGAGGAATGTCACATTTGAGATTAATAAACCAAGTTTCTACTAATTGCAGTTACTATTAGCAAAAAGAAGCATGATATCATCTATATTTAAAACACAAAGGGCTAATAACAGGGTTTTATCATGTTAGCCATACATATCAACAAAACATCAAGTTAATAAGTTAAGAAAAAAAACCATGCAACATCACCTTGAAAAAATTTATAGTTATAATATCTGATATCAGAACATACTTAAAAGTCCTTGTTAAACTGAAGTAACGTGATTTAATACGATCTTCTGCTGCGAAGACACGTATGTAAAATGCAACATATCACCAAACTTCAAGTTATTCTCAGTCATAAACTTCCGCCAACCATCCAACGCATAATGTGGCTTCAATTCATTTAACTCCATCTTGACATCATAAACATCCACAACTCCAACCATGTTTTGAACTTTCAAAGGATGAAGATCAACAAAAAGACCTGCTCGTCTGGCAACTTCAGCAGGAAGATGCTACATGTGTTGTGTGGAAAAAAATAATAGTCAAACAAATAAACATAAATCATTAGTTTGTTATAAAAAATGGTATACCAGCCTATAGTCTCCTTTGTGATCAAAATGAAAGAACTCAAGGTCTCTATTCGACTTAATCTTGTACTTATTGTTAAGTGTGTTTTATATATATATGTGGTGTGCATTATATTTGAGGTGTAGGTTAATAATATATTTAGAATTAATATTATGTTTGTTTTAATAAAAACATGGAACCTTGCCAAACACCCCCTCACGAACTCACCCCAGCCGAAAACACAAGGTGTTTTCGTCCACCATGTGTCCAACGAAAACGGAAATGGGCTTCGGCCCAGTAGCGAGCAAGATATTAACCTTTTTACGTTAGAATTCTAATCAGTAAACTCTAGAGTCTCTTTCTCCGAGTGACGGCATTAGCGATTCCTCCAAGCTTCCTCTAGTGATCAATCATTCTATCTGTTTCGGTTAGTTGTACTGTTGTTTATTTGAGCATGACTTTTGATAAATAATTACATGTCTTGCATATGTATATATATATCTGATTAATACGTTCTGTGCTTTGAAAGTACATGTCCATGGATCTTGTAATGTTATTAGACTTATTTGATTGATTCGTTAACTAATCTGGATGTAGGGTCGGTTGTCAATATGAGGCCGATGTATTGTAACAGGACTCGTGAATAAAATTGATTATAGTGGTTGTCTAAATGTTAGCAGATTAGGGTTCCTGATAATCACAACAACTTGCTAATGCTGAATAATGGTTGAATGTTATTCATGATTGTATGATGATTGCGGATGTCGAATGATAACTGAATGATGACCGTGTGATGGAATTGATGTTATGATAATGTAACTGTTAATGATGATGTTGAGGTCCCAGACGAAAACACAAAAAATCAGACGAAAACACAAAGTGTTTTTGCCAAGCATTAAGTCCGACGAAAACCATTGGGTTTTCGTCCAAGGTGATTTCGTCCCTAGGTGTTTTCGCCAGAACAGGGATTTCACCATGTGGTGATTTCGCCAATGAGGGTTTTCGCCCACTAAGTGTTTTCGTCTAATGACCTGTAACTCTGTAACTCGTATGTTAAATCGATTAGATGGTTAACACTGTTAAGCATTAACTGTGTTAAGTATGTCAAGTATGTTATGTATGTTAACTGGGTTATGTTAACTATGTTATGAATGTTAAGCTCATTATATATGATAACTCTGTTAATTTTGATCTAACTCTGTTATGACACACTAACTATGATAAGTGTGTTAACTCAACTATGCATGTTAGTTCTATTGATCCTAGTTAACGATGTTAACACAGTTAAGTGTACCAAGACTGTTAATGAATAATTAAGTTAAAGTAAACTGAGGAAGCCTATAATGTAAAACTTGAATTGCATGAATCGATTAACTGCTTATGTGCTACATGATGTTAACTGTCAAACACACCTTGTGACATAGAGTGTATTTGAAACTTTACAAACACGTACTGATTGTGTATACGTGCATAACTATAGGACTTGACTGATTTCTTGTGAGCACATAGTTTAGTATACCGAGCAAACCAAGGTGAGTTCACACTCTTACCAAGGCATGGGATTCCCGGTGGGTTGGGAATGGGATTTGTATGACTACCCGTATTTTCATCACTTCTAGACTACTTACTACCGTCCTCGGGTTGGGAAGGACGCCAGTGCTAAACCCTACGTAAAACCTACGTACTATTGTCCTCGGTTTGGGAAGGACACCAGTGTTAGAACCTACGTAAAACCTACGTACTATTATCCTCGGTTGGGAAGGACACCAGCGCTAAACCTACGTACTCGCTACGTACTACTGTCCTCGGATGGGGAAGGGCACTTACGTAAAACCTACGTAAACTCATACTTACCACTGTCCTCAGATTGGGAAGGACACCTATAGATACAATTAGTCTAGTACCATACAACATGGGAAGCCCCCACTTATTATTGTAAAGGTTTGGGAAACAAGGATACAGGGTAACGCATGGTTATGAAACAAACTTACGATTTCTGAAACGAACTCATTAGCTGAACAATCAACTGTGAACTCACTCAACTTTGTTGTTGACTCGTTGTTACATGCCTTGCAGGTCGATAGGTACTCATGGAGCTTGCACAGGGAGGCACAGTCGTTGTGGGACATGGACAGCTGTGTGCCATGCTAAACATTTGAAACGCTTAAACTTATGTGTTATGGTTTTAAACATTATGCTTCCGCTTACAACTTAAACTATGTTATGTTTGGACACCAATTGTATTGTGTTGGATTTTATAAACTACTTATATTTACACGCTGTGTTCAATATGATTGGTGGCTTGATCCTGGTCAGTCACGTCTCCAAGCGGGAATACTGCACTCATGATGACATCCACAAGTTGGAAGTGGAGTTCTTTAACCTGAAGATGACAGGGTCAGAGATAGAGGCGTATACGAAAAGGTCAAACGAGTTGGCCATCTTGTGTCCAACTATGGTGGATCCTCCCATCAAGCGTATCGAACTGTACCTCAAAGGCTTAGTACCAGAGATTCAAAGCCATGTGACCTCTGCTAATCTTGCTACCATCCAGGATGTTACTCGTCTGGCTTATCGTCTCACAGACCAGGCAGTGGAACAGAACAAGTTGCCTAAGCGTATCGGTGCTACTACCACTACCACTTCTGCTACTCCTAGTGACAACAAGCGAAAATGGGATGGAACCTCCAGCAAGGGTTCGACTACGATTCAGTCCTAGGCACAGCAGCGAAAGACTGATGACTACCAGAGTCCTGGTCAGCAATCTTCTGGTAGTCAAGGGCAGGGTGGATATCGAGGAAATCACCCAAAGTGCAATAGATGCAATAGACACCACAGTGGTCAGTGCAACAAGGGTCGTTGTCAGAGGTGTCTCAAGGTGGGTCATGAAGCTAAGGATTGCAGGAGCTCACGGCCTGCATATCAGAACCAGCAACAGCAACAGGGCAACAAGGGATGCTTTCATTGTGGCGCTGAAGGTCACTTCAAGAGACACTGCCCGCAGTTAAATCAGAATCAGAATCAGAACCACAACCAGGGAAACGGGAACAATAACGGGAACAACAATGGGGGAAACAATAATGACAACGGTGCTAGGGGTCGAGTGTTCGTGCTGGGTCAGGGTGAAGCAAGGAATGATCCTAATGTGGTGATGGGTAAGTTCCTTCTTGATGACTTTTATGTTACTGTTTTATTTGATTCGGGTGCCAATACCAGTTATGTGTCTCTAAAAGTTAGTCAAACGTTAAAGCGCACACCAACACTTTTGAATACCAAGCATGTCATAGAGTTAGCAAATGGTAAAAGTCTAGGGGCTACACACATAGTTCAGGGTTGTAATCTTATCCTCGCTGGTTAGACTTTCTCTATCGATCTCATTCCTATAGCTCTGGGTAGTTTCGACATCGTTATTGGGATGGATTGGTTGTCCCAACAGCAAGCAGAGATCCTATGCAAAGAGAAGATTGTTCGTATTCCCCGTTCTGGTAAAGAACCTCTCGAAATTCAAGGCGACAAGAGTGGTGCCGTGGTGGGCATCATCTCCTTTCTTAAGGCCCAGAAGTGTTTACGAAAGGGCCACACCGCTATTTTAGCACTTATTACTGATACATCCACGAAGGAGAAGAGATTAGAGGATATTCCAGTAGTACGCGATTTTCCTCAAGTGTTTCCTGAAGATTTACCTGGGCTACCGCCTCATCGCCAGGTCGAATTCCAGATCGATCTAGCTCCAGGAGCTGCGCCAATAGCTCGTGCACCGTATCGCTTGGCTCCAGCAAAACTGGAAGAACTATCTACACAACTACAAGAACTCTTGGATAAGGGTTTCATACGTCCTAGCTCTTCGCCTTGGGGAGCTCCAGTGTTTTTTGTGAAGAAGAAAGACGGTACTTTCTGTATGTGCATAGATTACCGCGAACTCAACAAGGTGACCGTGAAGAATTGCTATCCTCTTCCACGCATTGATGACTTATTCGACCACTTGCAAGGGTCGAGCTTCTATTCAAAGATTGATCTGAGGTCAGGCTACCACCAACTGAGAGTCCGGGACGAGGACGTCTCCAAAACAGCATTCAGAACACGCTACGGCCACTACGAGTTTCTGGTCATGCCATTCGGGTTAACAAACGCGCCTGCAGTTTTCATGGATCTTATGAACAGAGTGTGCAAGCCTTACTTGGATAAGTTTGTTATTGTATTCATCGACGACATTCTGATCTACTCTAAGAGTCAGGAGGAACACGAGCAGCATTTACGACTTATTTTGGAACTCCTTCGAACAGAACAACTGTACGCAAAGTTTTCAAAATGCAACTTCTGGCTTCGGGAAGTCCATTTCTTAGGCCACGTGGTAAACGGGAATGGGATTCACGTTGATCCATCAGACTCGATTAAGAACTGGCCTCCACCGCGTACACCAACAGAAATCCGCCAATTCTTGGGTTTGGCGGGCTACTACAGAAGGTTCATCAAAGACTTCTCGAAGATTGCGCAGCCGCTTACTCTACTGACTCAGAAGGGGATCGCCTATCGTTGGGGTGATGCTCAAGAATCGGCGTTTCAACATTTGAAGAGCAGACTTTGTAGCGCACCTATTCTCTCATTGCCTGAGGGCACGGACGATTTTGTAGTTTATTGCGACGCATCCATTCAGGGTCTTGGGTGTGTATTGATGCAACGTGACAAGGTTATTGCATATGCGTCACGTCAACTTAAAGTTCATGAAAGGAATTACACCACACACGACTTAGAGCTGGGAGCTGTTATTTTCGCACTTAAGATATGGAGACATTACCTGTACGGTACCAGGTGCACCATCTACACCGATCACAGAAGTCTCGAGTATATCTTCAAACAGAAGGAATTAAACATGCGACAACGTCGATGGGTTGAGCTATTGAATGATTATGAATGTGCCATCAAGTACCATCCGGGCAAAGCCAATGTTGTGGCTGATGCCCTCAGCCGAAAAGATACTGCACCTAAGCATGTGCGAGCATTACAACTTACCATCCAGTCTAGTCTTCCTGCACAGATACGAGATGCTCAGGTAGAAGCATTGAAACCAGAAAACGTCAGGGCTGAAGCCCTACGCGGCTCAAGGCAACGGTTAGAACAAAAGGAAGACGGCGCCTACTACGTAACAGGACGCATCTGGGTCCCACTTTATGGCAACTTACGCGAACTTGTGATGGATGAAGCGCATAAGTCTCGTTACTCGGTACATCCTGGTTCGGATAAGATGTACCACGACTTAAAGACTACATACCGGTGGCCTAGCATGAAAGCTCACATAGCAACTTACGTTGGCAAATGTTTGACTTGTGCGAGGGTCAAGACTGAATATCAGAAACCATCGGGCCTACTCCAGCAACCAAGGATACCACAATGGAAATGGGAGGAAATTTCCATGGATTTTGTTAATGGCTTGCCTAGATCTCAACGTGGGAATGATACTATTTGGGTGATCGTGGATCGACTCACTAAATCTGCACACTTCTTGGCTATCAAGGAAACAGACAAGTTCTCTACTTTAGCAGACGTTTACCTTAAGGAAGTTGTCTCGAGGCACGGGGTGCCAACCTCTATTATTTCCGATCGTGATGCACGTTTTACTTCTGAACTGTGGCAAGCAATGCACAAGTCCTTTGGCTCGCGATTAGACATGAGCACAGCTTACCACCCGCAAACAGATGGGCAGTCTGAATGCACCATCCAAACTCTAGAAGACATGCTTCGTGCATGTGTAATCGATTTCGGCAACGGTTGGGAAAAACATCTCCCGTTAGTGGAGTTTTCATATAACAACAGTTACCACACCAGCATTCAAGCCGCTCCATTTGAGGCATTGTACGGCGTAAATGCCGATCACCTCTTTGTTGGGCAGAGGTGGGTGATAGTCAGATCACGGGTCCAGAACTGGTAGTAGACGCAACGGAAAGAATTGCTCAGATACGACAACGAATGGCGGCAGCTCGTGACCGTCAGAAAAGCTACGCTGATAAGCGCAGGAAACCACTCGAGTTCCAGGTTGGGGATCGAGTGCTACTCAAAGTCTCACCTTGGAAAGGTGTAGTTCATTTTGGCAAACGAGGCAAGCTCAATCCGCGATATGTCGGACCATTTGAAATCGTTGAGAAAATAGGCAAGGTGGCCTACAAACTGGACCTACCAGCAGAACTTGGTGGAGTTCACAACGTTTTTCACGTATCAAATCTGAAGAAGTGTCTGTCAGATGAGACCCTCATAGTTCCTTTGAAGGAGCCCACTATCGACGATCAGTTGCGATTCGTCGAGGAACCAGTTGAAATCACGGACCGAGACGTTAAGGTCCTCAAGCACACCAGAATACCTCTTGTTCGAGTTCGTTGGAACTCCCGTCGTGGCCCAGAGTTCACCTGGGAACGAGAAGACCAAATGAAACTCAAGTATCCCCAGTTGTTCGGGAACAATGCAACCACTACTGAGGCTGAAGCTACTACTGAATTTCGGGACGAAATTCCAAATCAACGGGGGGACGATGTGACACCCCAGGAAAACCAGGAAACAACACTGCAACACAACTAGCTTCCTCAGTAACTACGTGCTAAATTTCAGGACGAAATTTCTTTCAAGTTGGGGATAATGTGACAACTCGAGTTTTCAAGGTCTCTATTCGACTTAATCTTGTACTTATTGTTAAGTGTGTTTTATATATATATGTGGTGTGCATTATATTTGAGGTGTAGGTTAATAATATATTTAGAATTAATATTATGTTTGTTTAATTAAAAACATGGAACCTTGCCAAACACACCCTCACGAAATCACCCCAGCCGAAAACACAAGGTGTTTTCGTCCACCATGTGTCCAACGAAAACGGAAATGGGCTTCAGCCCAGTAGCGAGCAAGATATTAACCTTTTTACGTTAGAATTCTAATCAGTAAACCCTAGAGTCTCTCTCTCTGAGTGACGGCATTAGCGATTCCTCCAAGCTTCCTCTAGTGATCAATCATTCTTTCTGTTTCGGTTAGTTGTACTGTTGTTAATTTGAGCATGACTTTTGATAAATAATTACATGTCTTGCATATGTATATATATATCTGATTAATACGTTCTGTGCTTTGAAAGTACATGTCCATGGATCTTGTAATGTTATTAGACTTATTTGATTGATTCGTTAACTAATCTGGATGTAGGGTCGGTTGTCAATATGAGGCCGATGTATTGTAACAGGACTCGTGAATAAAATTGATGATACTGGTTGTCTAAATGTTAGCAGATTAGGGTTCCTGATAATCACAACAACTTGCTAATGCTGAATAATGGTAGAATGTTATTCATGATTGTATGATGATTGCGGATGTCGAATGGTAACTGAATGATGACCGTGTGATGGAATTGATGTTATGATAATGTAACTGTTGATGATGATGTTGAGGTTCCAGACAAAAACACAAAAAAATCAGACGAAAACACAAAGTGTTTTCGCCAAGCATTAAGTCCGACAAAAACCATTGGGTTTTCGTCCAAGGTGATTTCGTCCCTAGGTGTTTTCACCAGAACAGGGATTTCACCATGTGGTGATTTCGCCAATGAGGGTTTTCGCCCACTAAGTGTTTTCGTCTAATGACCTGTAACTCTGTAACTCGTATGTTAAATCGGTTAGATGGTTAACACTGTTAAGCATTAACTGTGTTAAGTATGTCAAGTATGTTATGTATGTTAACTGGGTTATGTTAACTATGTTATGAATGTTAAGCTCATTATATATGATAACTCTGTTAATTTTGATCTAACTCTGTTATGACACACTGACTATGATAAGTGTGTTAACTCAACTATGCATGTTAGTTCTATTGACCCTAGTTAACGCTGTTAACACAGTTAAGTGTACCAAGACTGTTAATGAATAATTAAGTTAAAGTAAACTGAGGAAGCCTATAATGTAAAACTTGAATTGCATGAATCGATTAACTGCTTATGTGCTACATGATGTTAACTGTCAAACACTCCTTGTGACATAGAGTGTATGTGAAACTTTACAAACACGTACTGATTGTGTATACGTGCATAACTATAGGACTTGACTGATTTCTTGTGAGCACATAGTTTAGCATACCGAGCAAACCAAGGTGAGTTCATACTCTTACCAAGGCATGGGATTCCTGGTGGGTTGGGAATGGGATTTGTATGACTACCTGTATTTTCATCACTACTAGACTACTTACTACCGTCCTCGGGTTGGGAAGGATGCCAGTGCTAAACCCTACGTAAAACCTACGTACTATTGTCCTCAGTTTGGGAAGGACACCAGTGTTAGAACCTACGTAAAACCTATCTACTATTGTCCTCGGTTGGGAAGGACACCAGCGCTAAACCTACGTACTCGCTACGTACTACTGTCCTCGGATGGGGAAGGGCACTTACGTAAAACCTACATAAACTCATACTTACCACTGTCCTCAGATTGGGAAGGACACCTATAGATACAATTAATCTAGTACCATACAACATGGGAAGCCCCCACTTATTATTGTAAAGGTTTTGGGAAACAAGGATACAGGGTAACGGATGGTTATGAAACAAACTTACGATTTCTGAAACGAACTCATTAGCTGAACAATCAACTGTGAACTCGCTCAACTTTGTTGTTGATTCGTTGTTACATGCCTTGCAGGTCGATAGGTACTCATGGAGCTTACACAGGGAGGCGCAGTCGTTGTGGGACATGGACAGCTGTGTGCCATGCTAAACATTTGAAACGCTTAAACTTATGTTATGGTTTTAAACATTATGCTTCCGCTTCCGCTTACAACTTAAACTATGTTATGTTTGGACACCAATTGTATTGTGTTGGATTTTATAAACTACTTATATTTACACGCTATGTTCAATATGATTGGTGGCTTGATCCTGGTCAGTCACGTCTCCAAGCGGTGATACTCCACAAGTGGATTTTGGGGGGTGTGACATCATAGATGTCCTGGTCAACATTAATGGAATAATTGATAAAATGCTAAAAATAATTAAATCTTTTACTGCTAATGCTAAATACATACGTACCTTGAATACATTCTCAACATAATCAGCCTTGGATATCTCAAGTACACTATCATCGTCAGATTCAGGTTTCTTCAAGAAGCAAATCTCGTGTCTCATTTCGATAAACTACTAATTCAAAAACAACATCATCAATTCTGCTAAACACAAGCAAATCATCCTCCAGTATCCCAACATCGTTGCACATTTCTGGCCATCCTCTAGCAAATACAAAGTTGGTATCAAACTTAGACGCCTCAACATTCCAGTAAGAACCCTGATAACATATTTGATATATGCCACTTGGTGGGCTGTTTACATAAAATTGTTTAATGAAACAATCTTCAATTACCTGCATAAAATTAAAAATAATGAATACTATATGTGAAGTATGTAACTTATGAGAATAAGTGTTGACAAGTTTAAAGTGAAAAAGAATTGAAGGTAAGATCAATAGTCATACCGTAAAACCAAATCTTGCATAATGATTAAACGTGAAATAAGATTCACCACACATGCCATCCACAAAACATGAAAGTTCAAGCCAAAATCATCTAACGGTCTGAAAACCAACAAAGTATCCCTCGGCAGATTGAGATCTTTAACAACACTGTCCCAACCATCAGTTATTATTGGCGTTGAATTTTCTGTTCTGACCCTCACAACCCATTTTTTACTAGACTCATGATAGATTCGCAATTTATTTTTTTCCCAACAATCTCCCCACTTTTGATTAGCAAAGGCTATAAGTACATCATGTATATAATTTTTAAGTAGTGTAAGAAAATATAAACCATAACAACTGTTAAATATATATCTCAATAAAAATAAATTATGTATATAAAAACATGTCATACCAGTTTCAAAGATTCTGGGTTATCAAGAAACTTGACAAATGTAGTATACATGATAAAACTGTTGGACTCTGTATGCCCAAGACACATATTAAATTGATGTGGCTAGTATGTTATGATCCAAGTCGAGTCATACCCAATAACAAGCTAGACAAACACTTATATTATTTATTTGTGATATGATCAAACAAATAAATATTAACACTTACAATATTTAGAAATTGGTTTTCTAAATAATTACACTTGATATACTAATAAGTTATATGGATAATTTATTTTGAGAGAATATTTTATTTTGTTATTTAATGGGTTAAATAACTTAATAAAAGTTGTATAAAGTCTTGTGAACATATGATGTTATATTCTATAAAAGTTATAAAATACAAGACTTATATTATTTAAAAGAATTTTTTTAAATAAAGCAAGGCCGCCACCCCCCCCCCCATGGTGTTCTTCCATAAAATTTTAGTCCAATAGAAATGCATGCAAATGCATGTGCTAGAGAAGATTTGATTGGGTGGTCTAACCAAGACCATTTTGGTCCAATGGGGTTTCATGCACTTGCATGTGTAAGTTGGCACATGATTGGTCAAGATGGGTGGCAATTCTCTCTCATGGTTCTATAAATACCAAGATGTCAAATGCAAGAACTTGCAAGACTTATGAACTTGAAAGAAAACTAGAGAATTTCTTCTCTAAATTTCGGTCAACAAGTGTTGGTTCAAGAGGTTTTCAAGTTTGTAATTCAAGTGCCAAGAACTCTCATATTCCCTAGTGGAATTTTCGGCCAAGGGTTGGCTCCAAGAAGGAAGTTTTAGTGAGTTCACAAGTGTTCAAATCCTAGCTAAAACTAAGGTGTTTGTCGGAAGGCTTGGGGTATGCAAGCTTGAGGTCTTCTACACTTGAAGGTAACCATTCAAGAAGCATCATCTTCTTCATATCCATTACTCCTTGGAAGGTAGTATTCTAAACACTCTATGGTTGTGTTCTATTTTGATAGCATGCATGTTCGTATATGGATCCGGGATTGGGTTTTACATATAAAATGAGTTTTATATCTAGTAAGTAACATGTTTTTAAATAATTATTTCCGCTGCGTTTTTATTTCATAAGGATGAAATTACTTTGATAAACATGGACAAAAACCCAACAGTGGTATCAGAGCCGCTTATATGAATGCTTGCTTCATAGGATATGAAATTTTCGGGTTTCGGGTTTGGTTAAAACCCTATGGCCGAAATTTTATATGTGGCTATCCTTTTGTTTTTCAAGATTATTTTAATACATGCATAAAAGTATCTTGAAAAATTATGTCATTTGGATGATTTGTTTGTTTGGACAAAAACCCACTTTTTCGGTTTTTTCATTCTTGACCGAAAAGTAGGTTGTAAAAAGGAAACCATTTTGCTTCTTGAATTTTATATATGTGGATATATATATTTTGGTGTTCATAACCTAGCCATGACCTTGTGTGAATATGTTGAATATTTGTGTTTGTGATTTATATTTGATTATTTCAATGGGTTGTAATAATTAATTATCTTTGTTCTTCCATTTGTGAAATATGTAATTTATTTATTTTCATTTGGTATGTAAAATAAATAGATTAGGTGCATTTTATTTTACTAGAAAAAATGTATTAGGATATATTTTGTAAAAGAAGATGCACACAAAAATGCGATTTTGGTTTTGGCTAATTTCGGGCCAAAAGGACTTCATAGTTCTTAACGGGATTTTAGCCCGATAACCAAAACACATTTTGAAGTCCAAAAGAGTTTGGACCTGAATATAAAAGACATTTGGAAGCCCAAAGAATGTGAAGAAATCACAACACAAGATGGAGACTTGAAGCATATGGATGCGGAATCAAGTGGGAGTTCAACGACACATCGCTTGTGCCATTTTTCACCCTTTAGGAAGGACCTTTTGGCACACTTGTTTCGGCTAACAAGTGTGGTCAAAATAGTTGGCTATGGTTATGCACCTATTGTTATGTATGTTGTGCTTGTATGGTTGCTTATTTTATTGTTTGGATGATATTTGGATATGCATGCTTAACAAACTAATAATCAACAACAAGCTTAAAATTGGTTCTTAACAAAATCATTAAAATGCTTAATAAAAGGTTTTATTAAAAAATTAATGATTTTTTATAATAAAATGTGTTTTATTAAAAAGAACCTTAAAAATTGATTTTCACTAAAGTACCAAGGATTTGAATGCATGCAAATGTATGGTACATAAAGTTTTCTAAATTAGAATTTTGAAAACTCAAAATCCCTTTTATAAAACAAGTCAAACACCATCCTTTTATACAACACTCGAATCACTTGGGAACTCTTATTGTGGGATAAAGGTCACCTAACCACATTTGAGGGAACTTGTATATTCGAGGTGGGTTTACCATGTTTGTGGGATAAAGGTCACCTAACCACTTATGTGAATAAACTCACACGTGTGTGTAAGTTGGACGACTTGATTTGGAAACCATGAACTTAGGGTCACCAAAGCATGGCGAATAAAAGGTGTTGATGGGATTAAACATGCCAACTAAACATAAAGATGTTTAACCGATCCCATATGACTAGAAGTTGCAAAGGGTTGCAATTGTCAAACGTTGACTACCTTGTTAATTTAAATAATGGGATAAAGGTCACCTAACCAATATTTAAATGTAACGTTGGATTCTAGATTTTAATTATTAATTGTCTATGAGACACAAAAGGGTATTAATGATTAAAATATAATAATATCGAAAATACTAAAATTGAACCTTGTTAAATTTTGTAGATGGCCGCTAACAATATTACCCAAACCGTCCGTAACTTATCACTAAAAACAATCCTTGAAAAGGATCGTATCAATCAAAACACTTTATGGATTAATATCGAAACTTAAGAATCGTTCTCAAGTAAGAAAAGATATCCTATGTGTTGAACGATCCTAATCCCGATGAACATCTTATGGAAGATAAGGATGCCTATAACGATTGGATTAAGTATATCGAGGATACTATGCAAGCCTCTTGCCTCATGTTAGGAATTATGATTCCCAAGATTCAAAAGGATTTTTTGAATATCGTGAGCATACGACATGATTACCCAATTGAAGGAAATGTTCCTACAATATGCAAGGGTAGAACGCTTCGAAACGGTTCGAGCGCTTCATGCATGTCGAATGAAGGAAAACCAATCAGTCTCATCTTATGTCTTTAAGATGAAAAGCCACATTGATCACCTAGAAAGGCTCAATATGGATAAAAGGGTTTTATCCATTCTAACGATCAATGAGGGTGGCAACTAGAAAAGGCATCACCCCGACACCAAAGCAAATGTTGAAAATGGAAACGGGTAATTCAAAGGGAAAAGATTAGAAAGACTAAAGCGAAACCACCGAAACCAAAAGAGAAGAAGGCAAAGGTTGCCATGAACGATCCATACTTTGAGTGTGGTGAGATAGGGCATTTAAATAGGAATTGTCCAACCTATCTCAAAGAGTTGAAAAACAAGAGGGATGCGGGGCAAACCTCAGGTACAATCTTTATGAAACATATTGACCTTAATGTTATTTCTTCTAACACATGGGTATTAGATACCGGATGTGGAACTCATGTTTGCTATTTGTTGCAAAAGGTTCAAAATAAATAAGCATTACAAGTAAGGAGACTATGTTTTGAAACTTCCAAATGGCTTGGAAATTGTTTTAAAAATATATTGTGTGCTCCTAGTTTGACTAGGAACATTATTCAAGTTTTCCTTATAACACAATATGGTTTTTGAGTTAAAGTTTGTAAACAATGACATTTATATTTCGATGAATGACATGTTTTACCTTAAACATATGCCTTCAAATGGTATTTATGAATTGGTTCATAATAATACATCATTTGATAGTTTAATGTACCTATCAATCACCAAGAAACTCAAAATGGATTTGAGTAAGACCTATCCTTGGCATTATCGCCTTGGTCATATAAACAAATGTCGCATGTAAACATTTCGAAAGAATTGTCTTTTGGAAACAAATGAAATTGGTTCATTTGATACATGTGAATCTTATTCACAAGGTAAAATGACTAAGGAACCCTTTAGTGGAAAAGGGCA
This sequence comes from Helianthus tuberosus, assembly GCA_030545235.1. NCBI lineage: Eukaryota > Viridiplantae > Streptophyta > Magnoliopsida > Asterales > Asteraceae > Helianthus > Helianthus tuberosus. The sequence continues at coordinate 158,162,652 of CM060365.1, forward strand.
AAAGATTTATTAGGTATCATACATTTGGATGTATGTGATCCTTTTAGGCAATGATTAGGAATGGTGAAATATACTTCATTACCTTTAACCAATGACTATAGTAGTTATGGTTATGTGTACTTGCTAGGACACAAAGTTGAAGTATTTGAAATGTTCAAAGCCTTCAAAAGGTGAAGTACTAAATCAACTCTTTTAAAGATCTTCGTTTCGATAGAGGAGGAGTCAAAATCTATTAGATATGGTTCGATCTATGATGGCTAGGAGCGCATTATCTCTATTACTTTGGGGTTACGCTTTGCTCTCCGCGGCCAGTATGGCCCCAACCAAGAAAGTGGATACGACATCTTTTGAAATATGGCATGGAAGGGTTCCATCATTATCATATTTAAAGGAAGGGGTTGTAAAGCTTATGTTAAGCTATACACCTCAAATAAATTGAAAGTCCGATCCACTAAGTGTATCTTCGTAGGATATCCTAAAGATGGTATAGGATATTAATTCTACGATCCAACAGAGCAAAAGGTATTTGTTGCTCGAAAGGCTGAGTTCATGGAAACTAAGTTCCTTGTGGAAGGAATTAGTAGAACAATGGAACTTGATGAGGATCAAGAACCACAAGCCGATACACATTTGGTTAAAACTAGCAATCAACAAGAGGTTGTTGAAAACGATCAAGTGGTTGATCAACACACACAAAACGTTCGCAGATCTGGTAGAATTAGCAGTCCACCTAAAAGATATGGATGGATGCTACGTGGTAGACTCGGGTGAACCTACCACATACCATGATCCAATGTCAAAATCCGATTGTGACAAATGGCTTGAAGCCATGAACATAGAGATGCAATCCATGTATGACAACCAAGTATGGGAATTGGTTGTGTCATCTCTTAATTCCAAAGTGGTTGGAAATAAGTGGGTTTTCAGGATGAAAACACATATGCATGGTAACTTAGATACTTATAAAGCGAGACTTGTAGCAAAAGGTTTCACTCAAACTCAAAGGGTTGATTATGATGAGACCTTCTCGCCAATGGCGATGCTAAAGTCAATTAAGGATATTACTTGCCATACCTGCATAATATGATTATGAGATTTGGCGAATGGATGTCAAAACGGCTTTCCTTAATAGATATCTTGATGAAGATGTCCATATGGTTCAGCCTGAAGGTTTTGTCAATCCAAAACATCCTAACAAAGTATGCAAGTTAAAGAAATCAATCTATGGATTGAAACAAGCATCTAGAAGTTGTAATCACCGTTTTGATGAAGAGATTAGGGAATATGGATTCATCAAGAACGTCGATAAAGCTTGTGTATAAGAAGGCTAGTGGGAGCATTTTTACTTTCTTAATATTGCATGTTGATGACATTCTACTATATGGAAATGATATTCCAACCATGGTAGGTGTAAAAGCCTGGCTTGGAAGTTGTTTTTCCATTAAGGATCTTGGTGAAGTCGCCTATATTTTGGGAATAAAGATCTACAGGGATAGATCAAGGCGCTTGATAGGTTTAAACTAAAGTGCATACATTGACAAAGTCTTGAAAAGGTTCAAGATGGAGAACTCTGTGAAAGGTTTGGTACCTATTCAAGAGAGGACAATATTGAGTACGTCTCAATGTCCAAGCTCAAAGGGTGAGCAGGAAAGAATGAAAGGAATCCCATATGCGTCTGCTATAGGATCTATTATGTATATAATGATATGCACTAGACCGGACATGTCATGCGCTTTAAGCATGACAAGAAGATACCAGCAAAATCCTAGTAACGGTCATTGGGTGACTGTTAAAAAAATATATTGAAATACCTTAGAAGGACTAAGGATATATTTCTAATATATAGATCTGGTGAAAAAGAACTCGTTATAAAAGGTTACAGGGATGCGAGTTTCGGAATTCGTTGTAAAGGGTTACATGGATACGAGTTTCCAAACTAATCGAGATGGTTCTCGATCACAATCAGGGTAGCATTGTCCACTACATAATCAGAATACATCGCTGCTTCATTGATTGAGATAATTCATATGGATCTGCCACTTGAATTATTGCCGATCTAGGGGTAGTCCCTACCATTCAGGACCCCTAGAGATCTTTGTGATAACGATGGTGTGATTGATCAAATCAAGGAACCTCATGTACATCAAAAGACTAGCACATTGAGCGGAGTTTCAACTACATAAGGGATGAAGTTGAAAAAGGGAAAGATATGTATTCGCAAAGTTCACATTGATCAAAATATTGCGGATCCACTCACGGAGCTCCTTAAACGGGCAAAGCATGAAGGGTCATACTTGTGCCTTAGGACTTCGATATTCTAGTGATTGGATTTGATCTATTTTGTATTTGGATATTGGAACAATTGTTATTATAACTCTTTATGGTATTTTGAGTTATGTTCCATATTAGCATGTTTAAATCCATGAATAAGTTACATATTCTAAATGTCCGTAGTCGATCATACTTGTGGGAACAAATATGAATGTAAGACTATTATGAATTTGGATTGGTGGATATTCATTAGATATGAATATAGAGCAAAGTGTTGCTGCCAAAGTTCATAGATATTTGTGGGATACAAATATTGGACTGACTCGCTCTCAAATATTACTGCATGGAATCATCTGTGATTGATCATAAGTAAATTTGAGTAAAGGAGAATATCATAGTATCCTCTGACCTGAGATACATATTGGGTCTTGATATTCACCAAATATTGTACCTTGACTTATTTCTTCGCTGTCAGTAATATGACAGTACATAAGGCTAAGCTCAGGTATGGTACAAGGTGATTGTGAGAGACGTATGTAGTCAAGACGGGATTTGTTCCTCTTATTCGTTGAGAGTAAGATGTCTAAGGCCTGATAAAGTTAAATCAACAGAGAGTGATCACTCTATGTCTCTGGATTTAACATGACATCTGTAACGAAAGGATAAATGATAGATTCACCTAAATCATGTTCAGGTAAGGGACTTGAAAGGGATGATGTTATTGAATGGCAAATATAGTCATACGTATTGGGGGTAGTAAACTGTAGTTAGGCGTCATTTACTGCTTACATCAATCTTCTATGTATCTTGTGCAAGTGGGAGATTGTTGGACTCTGTATGCCCAAGACACATATTAAATTGATGTGGCTAGTACGTTATGATCCAAGTCGAGTCATACCCAATAACAAGCTAGACAAACACTTATATTATTTATTTGTGATATGATCAAACAAATAAATATTAACACTTACAATATTTAGAAATTGGTTTTCTAAATAATTACACTTGATATACTAATAAGTTATATGGATAATTTATTTTGAGAGAATATTTTATTTTGTTATTTAATGGGTTAAATAACTTAATAAAAGTTGTATAAAGTCTTGTGAACATATGATGTTATATTTTATAAAAGTTATAAAATACAAGACTTATATTATTTAAAAGAAATTTTTTTTAAATAAAGCAAGGCCGCCACCCCCCCCCCCCCATGGTGTTCTTCCCTAAAATTTTAGTCCAATAGAAATGCATGCAAATGCATGTGCTAGAGAAGATTTGATTGGGTGGTCTTGGTCCAATGGGGTTTCATGCACTTGCATGTGTAAGTTGGCACATGATTGGTCAAGATGGGTGGCAATTCTCTCTCATGGTTCTATAAATACCAAGATGTCAAATGCAAGAACTTGCAAGACTTATGAACTTGAAAGAAAACTAGAGAATTTCTTCTCTAAATTTCGGTCAACAAGTGTTGGTTCAAGAGGTTTTCAAGTTTGTAATTCAAGTGCCAAGAACTCTCATATTCCCTAGTGGAATTTTCGGCCAAGGGTTGGCTCCAAGAAGGAAGTTTTAGTGAGTTCACAAGTGTTCAAATCCTAGCTAAAACTAAGGTGTTTGTCGGAAGGCTTGGGGTATGCAAGCTTGAGGTCTTCTACACTTGAAGGCAACCATTCAAGAAGCATCATCTTCTTCATATCCATTACTCATTGGAAGGTAGTATTCTAAACACTCTATGGTTGTGTTTTATTTTGATAGCATGCATGTTCGTATATGGATCCGGGATTGGGTTTTACATATAAAATGAGTTTTATATCTAGTAAGTAACATGTTTTTAAATAATTATTTCCGCTGCGTTTTTATTTCATAAGGATGAAATTACTTTGATAAACATGGACAAAAACCCAACAAAAACCTGAATCAGTAAAGATGTTAAAAGATTGAAATTAAAAAGTTGGCTTCGAAGATGAACATTAACTTTTTGTATTAACAGAGTATCTACTGAAATTAATCATAGAAACAGAGTATGAGTAAAAATATTTCTGCAAATAATGACTATTTTAACATGTTCTCAACAAATGATTCAAACACCTAACTAAACCCTTCTTGAATGTATAGCAATAAACGTTTAAAATCGTATTTGTAGCAAGATAGGATTTGAATTAAGATCGGTTAAACACTAAAAAGTTCATTACAATATGAATGTACATACCAGTTGCTGAAGAAAAAACAATAAAACCTCTGGTGATTGAAGTGTAGAAGACGGGGAATAAGAAAGTTGAAACCCTAGAAAATGACTGGGAAGAAGAGATTTTTAAAAGAAGAGATGATAGATGTTTGATGTGTAATGATGCTAAAGAAATAATGAAGGTTGTGTTTTCGTTTTCCCATATTTTCAACTGATGAAAAATATTTATTCATACACCCCTTTTTGAATTTATTATTTACATTTACATTGAGATACAAGAGTAAAGTGGATGATGTCACACCCCGACCACGTAGAACATACAAAACGTGGCGGAAACGTCGGGGAGTGTTGTAACAGAATTAATTGTTTCAAATCCATGGCAATTGAGTTTCGTTTTATTAATCAAACATGAAAGTTTACATTGTTTTAAACAAGAAATAAAGAGTACATAACAAAAATTAACTAGTTCTTGTCTCATTTTAAGTCACTAAGGCACAGGTCCGCCTAAGTATGTCTTGATAAGTCCTATGCATCATCTCCTGAAAACACATGTGAAAATAGGTACGTCAGCATAAAAATGCCTGTGAGATACATAAGTTTTGTGAAAACAGAATTCATGACTTATGTTTGAGAAAACGTTTAGTCATGAACCTTGTAACTTGCTTTGTCTTGTAAATCATTTGAAAAACGATAAGATCAGATGATATGTATAAATAAGATAATGATGTATGGTTAAATGAATAACCATGTAAAATGAGTTTGTATAAGATAAGTTGTTTGTAAATCAATGTCTTGTGAATAGTATGTTATTTGTATACAATGTTATATGTCTCAAATTGAAATGATTCAAATAACGCTACAATATGTGATACCATACAAACACTTATATATAGGAAGTACCAGCGGCGTATCCACCATGCTTGTATCATATTACACAAGTCTCGTTACTTAAATCACTTACTCAAACCAAACCACAAAGATGTAATGTTTAACAATTGTAGAAATGTTTATGTATAGTCAGTTACGGGTCACACGGTTCAATAGCTACAAACGGTTCAAATGTTCAAACGGTTACAACGGTTCACATAGTCAAATGGTTACAACGGTTCACATAGTCAAATGGTTACCACGGTTCAAAATGTAGTATAATGTGTTCATATGCTGGATGAGCATATGCAACAGAAATGCAATGTAAAACAATGTACTAAGTATGCTAAGTTAACATACAAAGCAGAAAAGTCATGTAAATCAATGTGCTAGCATGATATCAGTAAACATACATAGCAGAAATGTAAGGTAAAACAATGTACTAAGTATGCACATAATGGACATACATAGCATGAAATGTAATGTAAAACAATGTACTAAATACTGTACTAACAAACATAGCAGGTATATGATGTGAAAACAGGAAAGCACGAAAGTAACAAGTAGGCACATGTGTTTCACCCCAAAACAGTTTGGAAAACAGTAAAAGAGGGGTCTATGTACTCACTTGAAATTGCTCAGAAGTCCTTGAGTAACAACCAAACAATGCTAGAGATCACGGATATCAAACGGCACCTAATATAGGTAACTATGTTAATAAACCGGACCTAAATCGGAGGATCGGATAGAATGAGGGTTCGTAAACCAAACGAGTATGGAAACTCGTGTAATATGGTTTAACAAAGCCTACATACTAAATGAAACCTAACATAAGTGCTTTCGACCCATCGCGACCCATTAAGGTAGCTTAGGCTACTTTAACGCGTCGTGCGCGCAAAAGCCCACTCGAGACGTCTAACTAGCCCTATGACAAGTGTTATATGCCTAAACATGTTACATAATCAGTTATGTGACAAAAGTTTAGGTTACATATGCTTAATTACCAATTATACATGAAAAGGGTATTCTGGTAATTTACCTAAGGCATATAAACTACCTATCATACAACTACTCAAACGATGTGACCATAGGGTATAACCTCGGAAGGTTATTCCCTACCTACTATGGTCACCTAATGTATTTGGTCGGATCCTAATGATCAACCAAATGGGTCGGGTTCGAAGGTATAGGCGATTTATCAGATCGCTTACCCTTACGACCCTAGACAACGTGGTAATCAGTAGGCATAGTCACAAAGGACTATAACCATCGTGATTACAATCACGTTGCGAAGTTCAAACGAACTTCGCATTGACCATAAACTGGTCAACGTAGAAAGTCAAACGAAGGACTCGAAAAGCAATAAAAGAAAGAAAAGAACGAAAGAATACTTACGAAGGGTCCCCGAATGCTAATCTCGATCCAAGTAACTCAGGTATGAAACAATGGTTTCAACTTAGAGTTTCTCAAATCAAAATTCTTGTGGGTTTTGCAATGAAGTGGGTTGGGTATTTATAGGATTCGGAGAGCCGTTAAGATCGTTTCTCGGACAACGTGCTTTGATCTTGGCCATACACTTGCACACATGGTATTGTAATACCATGTGCACATCCAAAACCAGCCCATAGATTCCCCAAAACCATGTGCAACAAGTGAAACGGACTAGATTTGATGTTTCTGCATGTTTCTGTCCAGCTTAGGCAGTCGCGTAGTGTGACTGGTAAGGCCCTTAGGGCTCGCGCTACACTACCATACACCTGATTCAGAAATGTTTCAAAAATGGCAGAAATGGTCCCTGCAGCCCGTTTAAGCTATTTTCGATGCGTTTGAACCCCGTTAACCTCATTTTAAGGCTCTAAAATGAAGTTAAAGTATAGGGAACTCAAAACATGCTCAAAAATATCTCGGATGTCGGTTCGTTTGGTCGTACGGTTGTGTTGTTCGCTTAATTACGACGGAATGCGCACAAGCGCGAAAAACGATCCAAATGACGCGACGAATGGATTTTTCTTATGCCAAACACTAAAATAAAATATTTTAGTGCTTACATAAATTTTTGGATGTCCGGATGTATTCAGAACGTAAGTTATGCGCGAAAATGCAAACTTGTGCACTTTTTGACACTTTTAGTCCCTGAATGACCCAAAAGTTTATTTTAGCACACCGAACCCCTCAAAGCCTATTTCTAAGCTATGTAAAGGATATTTATGGTATGTTTAACTTATGTTCATGTTCCGGAAAGTCTGTTACAGTTCAAATTGGCATACTTTCACAGTTTGTCAACTTTAGTCCCTGTAAGCGATTTAACTTGATTTTGCCATACCAAAGCCTTCAAAACTTATTTCTAAGTTATATAAAGGTTATTTAAGGTATGTTAAGCCTATTTCACTATTCCAGAGTGTTTGTTGCATTAAACTGGTTATATTTATGCATCAGCGCGCGTATAACCTTCTAGAAAGCGATTTAGAGCTTGAAATCGAACAAGAGTTGATATGTGCAAAAGATACACATATTTATACAAGTCCAAAGTATGAAATACAATATTTCATTGGTTTGGTATTTGTTTGATGGTCGCAGTGACACAGGTGTTACAGTCTCCCCTACTTTAGGAAATTTCGTCCCGAAATTTATTCGTAGGAGTCTATTTGTGACTTTGTGTCAAATAACCACCAGAGATATGTAAGGCATAATCCTGTCATTTCCTTAACGGATGTTCTTCAGAATGAAAATGAACAGACGGAGTCATTTTCCTCAACGAGTATTCTTCAGAAGCGGAAATGAAGGAATAAACAAACGGGGATTCATTTCCTCAACGGACAAATCTTCAGAAACGAAAATGAACAAACGGAGTCATTTTCAACGGGTGCTTCCTCAGAAACGGAAATGAAAAAGGATAGTCAAACGGATATTCATTTCCTCAACGGATAAATCTTCATAAACGAAAATGAACAAACGGAGTCATTTTCAACGGGTGCTTCCTCAGAAACGGAAATGAAAAAGGATAGTCAAACGGATATTCATTTCCTCAACGGACAAATCTTCAGAAACAAAAATGAACAAACGGAGTCATTTTCAACGGGTGCTTCCTCAGAAACGGAAATGAAAAAGGATAGTCAAACGGATATTCATTTCCTCAACGGACAAATCTTTAGAAACGAAAATGAACAAACGGAGTCATTTTCAACGGGTGCTTCCTCAGAAACGGAAATGAATAGGGCTAATTCTGGACACATGACAAAACTCGCTGTGGTTTCTGTGCACTAAATTCCATAATTATGTATGCATCCATAATTACGTAATTCCTTGCACAGTCCGCATAGTTTGTCTTGAAATGTTTAGGGGAGGAAAATCAAATCTGTGATGAGGGTGACTAGACTACCATAGGGTCCTTTTAATTAGATCAACAGAGGATCTTCTTAATTAGGCCACCAAGGAGTCCTTTCAGCTGTATCATCACATGATGTTCCTAACCAGATTTTTTTGATCAATCTGCTTAACTAGACCACTCAAGGGGTCTAATTATGGAGTAGTACTTTATAACCCAAGGGACTTAACTACAACGTAGAAGTCCATTAAGGATTTTAGATAGTACCTTTGGGTATCCTACTATGAATCTCTTGTACAAGGATATGTAAGATTCTACGACGATTTGGATAACATAATTTGGATCACACGACACATAAAAGGGAACACATAAGCACATAATCACATAATTGTTTAATTGTTATTATCTTGTTATTGATTTCTATAAACTTGACACCTCGTACTTCGTTTCTCTTGGAAGAAACGGGTACTTAGGATTTTCTTGGAAAACGCAAGAGATCATACAATGGAAGAAATTTGGGGGTAGTCTGTTCTTCAAGGAATACGGTTCCTTGATTGTTGGTATAGTAGAGGATATGTTTATACATGCAATCACATAAACATATTGAAATGTAAATAAAAGATTTATTTATAAACAACGATAACAACTGTTTCTTGGACCTTGACAACAAAAGAAAATAATACATAAGATGTGATTATTTCTAAACGATGTTGTCTTCTAGTCAGTTAGATGCTCATCCCTGTGCTGGATTTGCATTAGCAAGCTTTGGGCAATTTCTTCGGAAATGACCCATCTCGCCACAGTTATAGCAAGAACCTGGTAGAAAACGACCTTGAGCGGTATTGTTGCCAGCTTGGTTTGGTGCAGCTGTAGCTGGGCAGACTCTTGCTGTATGGCCTATAAGTCCACAAGTTTGGCATTTGCGGCACTTTACATTGGCATTATGATGGAGGCTACATTGGTTGCACAAGGGTGCAGTTCCATTGTATGGCTTCCTAGCAGGGGGTTGAGCTGGTTGGTTGGGGACGGCTTGATCATTGTGAGTAACCATGGCGAAGTTCTGAGAAGCCTTTCGCTTCTTTGACCTCTTAGGGGATCCAATCTGTTCATCCATGGTCTTTGATTCCTCGATTGGGTTCGATTCCTCGACCGGTTTCTTGTCACCTTTTCGGAAAAGTTTACCTTTCCTGATCTTTGATTCAGTCAAGGTTGCAGATAGCTCAATGGCCTGTCTAACTGTAGTAGGGTTGCTACCAGTCACAATGTCTTGTATTGAGTCAGGGAGGCCATCAATGTACTTTTCGATTGCTTTATCCAAAGGCGTGACCATGTTTGGGCATAACAGACTTAACTCCTCATAACGGTCCGTGTAGGCTCGATGCTCACCGCTGTCTTGCTCAAGATTGTCGAATTCCCTTTCCAAGGCCCTGATCTCGTGACGAGGACAAAACTCCTTCATCATGAGAGCCCTAAGTTCGGCCCAAGTCTGGGCTAAGGCAACCTCAGCACCATGGTCTCTCATAACCCCGTTCCACCACGTAAGAGCCCTCTTCTGAAACACACTTGAAGAAAACTCGACCTTGCGATTGTCAGGACACTGCACGTGGCGGAAAGTATTCTCAATGCTCTCGAACCATTGAAGAAGCCCAGTCGCTCCCTCAGAACCACTAAACTTGAGTGGTTTAGCCGAGTTAAAACTCTTGAAATTGCATGGACCATTGTTGTTGTTGTTGGCTTGGTTCCATTGAGCAAAGAGGTTTGGGAATTGAGCAGCCATTTGCTGCGCAATGATTTCTACCAGTTCGGCAGTTGCTATCTGGTTTTCGCATCGAGGAGGCATTCTAAAAGAGGAAACATGAAATGAAACGAGTGAGAGAATTAGACGAAAAGAATGAGATGAAACAAATCTGTTGAAAGCAAGGATAGTGGTCATTTGTTTGTTACCACAAGGTAAACAAACGACACACAGTGACTAAATTAAAGTAAATGGGTCAAAAATAATGTATCGCGAAGACATGCTCGCCTATAAGTGAACACTCATCCCAAGAATTCGCAGGTAAGCACAACTGGTCTCGCGTCTGATGAGATATATACGAAGTGCTTGCCTAGACAGAAAACCCAGAATACAGGCATTCACCCTTCCAGTTTGCACGTGTTCACATTATTTAAAACCCAAAACCTTGACGAGATTTTGAAAACTCAAAGGGTTCAAAACCATATAACAGAGGGTTCAAAACCTTACAATAGAGGGTTCAAAACCTAGTAATCAATCATCCTAGAACAGATGATTAGTTTTCAAAGCGGTTTTGAAATCTATGTTCTTGTTGTGGTCGTCGCCTAAGGATAGGTGACGGTATTGTTTTATGACTAAACGCAAGTAAACTCGCGTTAGGGTCCTAAAAAGGTTATAGACTAGGTCAAAGCATTACTAATAACCTAATTCCCTATAACCATTGGCTCTGATACCATCTTTTCCATCACACCCCGACCACGTAGAACATACAAAACATGGCGGAAACGTCAGGGAGTGTTGTAACAAAATTAATTGTTTCAAATCCATGGCAATTGAGTTTCGTTTTATTAATCAAACATGAAAGTTTACATTGTTTTAAACAAGAAACAAAGAGTACATAACAAAAATTAACTAGTTCTTGTCTCATTTTAAGTCACTAAGGCACAGGTCCGCCTAAGTATGTCTTGATAAGTCCTATGCATCATCTCCTGAAAACACATGTGAAAATAGGTACGTCAGCATAAAAATGCCTGTGAGATACATAAGTTTTGTGAAAACAGAATTCATGACTTATGTTTGAGAAAATGTTTAGTCATGAACCTTGTAACTTGCTTTGTCTTGTAAATCATTTGAAAAACGATAAGATCAGATGATATGTATAAATAAGATAATGATGTATGGTTAAATGAATAACCATGTAAAATGAGTTTGTATAAGATAAGTTGTTTGTAAATCAATGTCTTGTGAATAGTATGTTATTTGTATACAATGTTATATGTCTCAAATTGAAATGATTCAAATAACGCTACAATATGTGATACCATACAAACACTTATATATAGGAAGTACCAGCGGCGTATCCACCATGCTTGTATCATATTACACAAGTCTCGTTACTTAAATCACTTACTCAAACCAAACCACAAAGATGTAATGTTTAACAATTGTAGAAATGTTTATGTATAGTCAGTTACGGGTCACACGGTTCAATAGCTACAAACGGTTCAAATGTTCAAACGGTTACAACGGTTCACATAGTCAAATGGTTACAACGGTTCACATAGTCAAATGGTTACAACGGTTCAAAATGTAGTATAATGTGTTCATATGCTGGATGAGCATATGCAACAGAAATGCAATGTAAAACAATGTACTAAGTATGCTAAGTTAACATACAAAGCAGAAAAGTCATGTAAATCAATGTGCTAGCATGCTATCAGTAAACATACATAGCATAAATGTAAGGTAAAACAATGTACTAAGTATGCACATAATGGACATACATAACATGAAATGTAATGTAAAACGATGTACTAAATACTGTACTAACAAACATAGCAGGTATATGATGTGAAAACAGGAAAGCACGAAAGTAACAAGTAGGCACATGTGTTTCACCCCAAAACAGTTTGGAAAACAGTAAAAGAGGGGTCTATGTACTCACTTGAAATTGCTCAGAAGTCCTTGAGTAACAACCAAACAATGCTAGAGATCACGGATATCAAATGGCACCTAATCTAGGTAACTATGTTAATAAACCGGACCTAAATCGGAGGATCGGATAGAATGAGGGTTCGTAAACCAAACGAGTATGGAAACTCGTGTAATATGGTTTAACAAAGCCTACATACTAAATGAAACCTAACATAAGTGCTTTCGACCCATCGCGACCCATTAAGGTAGCTTAGGCTACTTTAACGCGTCGTGCGCACAAAAGCCCACTCGAGACGTCTAACTAGCCCTATGACAAGTGTTATATGCCTAAACATGTTACATAATCAGTTATGTGACAAAAGTTTAGGTTACATATGCTTAATTACCAATTATACATGAAAAGGGTATTCTGGTAATTTTCCTAAGGCATATAAACTACCTATCATACAACTACTCAAACGATGTGACCATAGGGTATAACCTCGGAAGGTTATTCCCTACCTACTATGGTCACCTAATGTATTTGGTCGGATCCTAATGATCGACCAAATGGGTCGGGTTCGAAGGTATAAGTGATTTATCAGATCGCTTACCCTTACGACCCTAGACAACGTGGTAATCAGTAGGCATAGTCACAAAAGACTATAACCATCGTGATTACAATCACGTTGCGAAGTTCAAACGAACTTCGCATTGACCATAAACTGGTCAACGCAGAAAGTCAAACAAAGTTTGACTTTCGGACTCGAAAAGCAATAAAAGAAAGAAAAGAACGAAAGAATACTTACGAAGGGTCACCGAATGCTAATCTTGATCCAAGTAACTCAGGTATGAAACAATGGTTTCAACTTAGAGTTTCTCAAATCAAAATTCTTGTGGGTTTTGCAATGAAGTGGGTTGGGTATTTATAGGATTCGGAGAGCCGTTAAGATCGTTTCTCGGACAACGTGCTTTGATCTTGGCCATACACTTGCACACATGGTATTGTAATACCATGTGCACATCCAAAACCAGCCCATAGATTCCCCAAAACCATGTGCAACAAGTGAAACGGACCAGATTCGATGTTTCTGCATGTTTCTGTCCAGCTTAGGCAGTCGCATAGCGCGACTGGTAAGGCCCTTAGGGCTCGCGCTACGCTACCATACACCTGATTCAGAAATGTTTCAAAAATGGCAGAAATGGTCCATGCAGCCCGTTTAAGCTATTTTCGATGCGTTTGAACCCCGTTAACCTCATTTCAAGGCTCTAAAATGAATTTAAAGTATAGGGAACTCAAAACATGCTCAAAAATATCTTGGATGTCGGTTCGTTTTGTCGTACGGTTGCGTTGTTCGCTTAATTACGACGGAATGCGCACAAGCGCGAAAAACGATCCAAATGACGCGACGAATGGATTTTTCTTATGCCAAACACTAAAATAAAATATTTTAGTGCTTACATAAATTTTTGGATGTCCGGATGTATTCAGAACGTAAGTTATGCGCGAAAATGCAAACTTGTGCACTTTTTGACACTTTTAGTCCCTGAATGACCCAAAAGTTTATTTTAGCACACCGAACCCCTCAAAGCCTATTTCTAAGCTATGTAAAGGATATTTATGGTATGTTTAACTTATGGTCATGTTCCGGAAAGTCTGTTACAGTTCAAATTGGCATACTTTCACAGTTTGTCAACTTTAGTCCCTGTAAGCGATTTAACTTGATTTTGCCATACCAAAGCCTTCAAAACTTATTTCTAAGTTATATAAAGGTTATTTAAGGTATGTTAAGCCTATTTCACTATTCCAGAGTGTTCATTGCATTAAACTGGTTATATTTACGCATCAGCGCGCGTATAACCTTCTAGAAAGCGATTTAGAGCTTGAAATCGAACAAGAGTTGATATGTGCAAAAGATACACATATTTATACAAGTCCAAAGTATGAAATACAATATTTCATTGGTTTGGTATTTGTTTGATGGTCGCAGTGACACAGGTGTTACAGATGATTAGTTGAGTTGATTTGGTATTCACATTAACAAAGAATAATAATTTTTCTTATAGCAAAGCCATTAATATATCATATATTTTCTATGATTTAATCATGTATTAATCATAATTAGCTTTTAACATAAGTAAGTTTCTTGAGCTCGGGAAGCAATCCCAGGTGAAAATCTAGTTTTATCTATTATAATTAGCTTTTAACATAAGTAGTTTGACTTTGGTCAAACAGACTTTGGTCAAACCGCGTTTTAACTTTGGTCAAACAGACTTTTGAACAACTAAGAATAATATTTTTGCAAACACTTGTTTGACTTTAGTCAAACAGTGGTTTGATTTTGGTCAAACAGTTTTTTGGTTGGTGTAGGTTTGAAATTGATCAGTTCGTAGCCTCTTATGCAGTCCAAATCTGGTAAGTTGTGAATATTATTATTAATTTTGTTCATGCATAAAGGTTTGACAAAAACTAAAAATAAACTATATGCTAACGAAGACAACAATGGTATGCTTGAACCTTTATGCATGAACAAAATTAATAATAATATAAGTAACTTTCTTGAGCCCGGGAAGCAATCCCGGGCAATAACCTAGTTATATATACACATCGATTATCGATCTATTCCAAACAGTCTTCCGGTATAATTTTCTTCCATATTGACAGTGAACACGGGGATCTTCAGAATTGACTGCGTTGTAAATTACTTACGAATAAATTTATCACACATGGTTCTAAGATGCAAAACACAATAGAGTTTATAAAGTTTAAACCAAATAAAGTTTAAACAAAATAGTAATTAAGAAAATATATATACAACTATACTTAGAATGGTGGAAGTTAAAACTCAGAAAAAACAATGATTACAAGCTAGTAAAAACTTCTTTGTAAACGACATTAGAAGTCTTATTTGTTGGTTTTCTATCAGCGCCGTAGTATTTTAATGCCTTCTCTGGTCTTGAACCTTGATAATGCAACGTACAACTGACCATGGGTGAAGACAGGATCTTTCAAATAAAGACCAACCTTTGATAACGATTGTCCTTGACTCTTGTTAATTGTCATGGCAAAACAAACTGATAAAGGAAATTGTCTTCGTTGAAATTGAAAAGGTATTTTTTTGTTAGACGGGATCATATTAATCCTTGGAGTAAAAACTCTCATGCCAATGTTACCACCAGATATTACTTCAGCTTCTATAACTCGTTTACCAAGAAAAGTAATTTGAAGCCTTGTACCGTTACATAACCCTTTCTGTTGATCAATGTTTCGAAGAAGCATCACAGGAACACCAACTTTAAGAACTAATATGTGATTAGGCAAGCCAGAAATCTTAAGAGCATTCAAATTTTATGTTGAGTATAAGCTTTCTTGAAAAGAATCAAGAATTTGTTCAGTTTGACATATAGTATCAGAACTCATATACTCTTTCGCATCACCAGGAAATAACGAAAGCAATCGATCGTTAATTTCATGAACTACCTCATTTTTGGGTGCTAGAATTGCTCGCTCCGAAAAAAATCCAGGAATCCTAAATTGTTCAATAATTGAAGGATATACAAAGTCAATTAAACTTTGTATCGGGTCATAAATATCGGTGATTAGTAGATCATCTGGTATCTCTATAATGGCTTCACCATCATTATCATCTCCAACGTTTCCTTCACCAATATCAATAAGCCATTTTGCAAATTCTCTGATAGACTCATATTTGAACTTTCAGCTCCAATAGTTAGACGCATGTTTTTAGTCAGCCGTAACAGTCTGCATTTTGACCATATATATGAAGAGCTTAAAGATGCACTAACAATTTCTTGTCTAGTACTATTAGGAATAACAGGTAAGATTTGTCTAAAGTCACCACCAAATACAATAACTTTACCTCCAAAAGGAATATCCGAATGAATACTCCTACCTTCTGAAAATACGTCGGTCATCGTCCTATCTAAAGCTTCAAAGGCATGTTTGTGTACCATCGGTGCTTCGTCCCATATGATTAATTGGGTTTCCTTTAATAATTTGGCAATATCACTATTTGGCTTAATATTGCACATTGAATCCTCTGTTAAATTAATGGGGATATGGAACCGAGAATGAGCTGTCCTTCCACAGGAAAGTAATAACGAAGAAATACCACTTGAAGCCACATTTAAAACTATTGAGTTTCTACATCGAACAGTTGAAGCCAAAGTCTTCCATAAGAAGGTTTTTCCAGTTCCACCGTAACCATAGACAAAAAAAGGCCTCCTTTACGGCATACAACTGCTTCCATTATTTCATCAAAAACCGCTCGTTGTTCATCTGTAAGAGATTGATGCAACCTGTTAAACTCAGCTTGTACTTCATCTACGTCATGTGACAGCTCTTCATTGATCAGACGATTAGTAGCATCACGTAAGGAATCGTTATCAGGGTACGGCATAGTGAGAAACCTTCGTAATGATGAACCATTGGAAATTAAATAGTTTTCAATTTTCAACAAAGTAAGGTTCTTAATCTGATATTCATGAAGCACTAAACCTAACAAATCAAAAAATTAACATTATTAATTAAAAAATCAAAATGTAGTATGTGAAATAAAAAAGATAGATTAGAACCTGAAATATTTGTTTCTTTTTGACGTCTATAAACAATATCATCAGCTAAGTATTTCCACGTGTTCTCCCAAACAAATTCTGGTCGTGAAAGAGTATTTGACAAAAGTAGGGTAGCAAATAACGCTCGGAGATACCCAGCATATCCTTCAAAACTTGCTTCTTTAATGGCCTCAACGTATTCATTGTCATCATCTAAGAGTCCCATCGCATAACAGGCATCTCTAAAAGTCGGGAATAATTGGCCGTTAACTGTACGTATCTCCTAGAATGATCTAGGTCCTTTAACTTTATTGAGTAGTATCCTCAAAAAATAAGGTTCGCCCAATGCAGGAGATACAGAATGAATCCAGCCAACACACTGGTAACTCTTACGTACCTGCCAACATTTATCTTTAAGTATCCAAACAAATTTGGAAGGAAACTCAACATAAGTCAGCTTTCTAGCATCTTCATTTGTCTCGTTCAACTTCACCCATTGCACATATATTGAAGAAGCAACAGAAGGCTTGCTTAAAACATTATCAATATCATCATCCGCACCATACACAACATTCTGTTGGCCTGGAAAATTAAAGGGAAGCCTCATAACAACAGGATACCTATAATGAACCTCATTAGAGAATATTCTCCAGGATGCCTCACACGCTGAAATATATCTACAATCATAATACTCCTTGATCTTGTCTTTAGGCTTTTCCTTAATGGTTGAATTTGTATCACCAGAAACTACCGCAGTAGCCATATCAGGGCCTTTGTTAATGTATTTGCACAAATATTTCACTGAACTGATGTGTGCTTCATATCTTTTCAGATGCCTTTTGTTATAAGGAACAACATTTCTGTTGTCTAATCTAACATTATATTTTATAACTGTATGACCTGAATCTCTTCTTCTGTATACAGGAAAACCACTTGAATCAATAGTTGTATGTGGTGTGAATTTCTTCGGAAAGTTTTTTGAACATCTTTTATCAACCATGCAAGGACAATTCAAATTAACATTCCCACACGGACCATGAATCATATAATCAGTCACAAGAGAATAAAGTTCAGGATCTTCTTTTTTATCGGGAATCTCAACAGAAATAAATGGATCTATGTGATCTATGGTTGGAAGTTTGTGATCGACCTTCATGAATAAGCATATATGTGCATGAGGAAGACCACGCTTTTGAAATTCTACTGTATAAACAACTAAATAAAAAGGATAAATAAATAGATTTAGTAGTTAATAACCTTGATTACAAAATATATATCAGAGGATAAGATGTGAAAACGAAATAACATACCAGCGTTAATCTCACCGAAATACTTAGAATCCTTCAAATCTTTGAGTGAGGAATCAAGCTTCATTTTAAACAACCGACACAATATGTCAGGCCTGTCTTCGGCTTTAATGGTTGAATCTTTTAGAAATATTTTTACTTCTGGCGACTTAGGATTACACGCTATAGTTATGAAGAAATCAGGGTACCCATACCACTTACATAAGGCCATTGCATCGAGGTAATTTTGTTGCATGAATCTTGCACCACCAGTAAATGAAGAAGGAAGTATAACAGGCTTTCCAGTATCTGTTAAAACTTCCTTACTTTTAGATTTATGCTTTTGAAGATTCTCAAATGTTTTAGAGCGAAGGTTCGCTTGTTGCCTCCGGATGTACTTTAGTCTTTCGCTCTCAATCATTGTGTACGCATCAACCAAAAACTATTGTAACAACCTTCGCCCATTTAAAATTAAGGAAAATCCATGGTTAACAACTGCTGTTGTAGTAAGCAGTGGATAGAGAATCAGTGATTAAGGATTAAGTGTTAAGGAAGAGCAGTGGTTAACAACTGCTGATACCAGCCCAAAACTTATAGAATATGTTGAGAAAAAGTAACATTTAAGTTTACCTACAACCATTGATGAATTTAGAATGAATAAAGCAAACAACTGTTAAGTCAAACAGCTGATGCAAACCTTGTAAGCACTGCTAGTGATTAAAACACTGATGGTACTTAACAACTGATAGTGAACTACAGATGGTTAACAACTGCTGTTGTAGTAAGCAGTGGATAGGGAATCAGTGATTAAGGATTAAGTGTTAAGGAAGAGCAGTGGTTAACAACTGCTGATACTAGCCAAAAACTTATAGAATATGTTGAGAAAAAGTAACATTTCAGTTTACCTACAACCACAGATGAATTTAGAATGAATAAAGCAAACTACTGTTAAGTCAAACAGCTGATGGAAACCTTGTAAGCACTGCTAGTGATTAAAACACTGATGGTACTTAACAACTGATAGTGAACTACTAATGGTTCAATTTCTAGTTGTTCTTTAATAGAATAAAAATGGAACTTAGAAATCACTCGTACCTGAATAATGCCTCTCTGTTTGTTATTTCATTTTCGGTATCATGTATGTATAGCTGACAAAACTTAGCTTCATTTCCATCTAGAGGCTTGAGACTACCCATGCAATGATAGTTTTGGCCACTGATACGATATATAAATGGAGCATTACCCTTGTTGATATTAGAATAAACCTTTCCACCCATAGATGTAAAAGAGAACATAGAGTTATATCGTCTTATGTTCTTCTGGAAGAACTTGCTTTTTTACATTTGAGGAAGAAAACAAAATTTGATAAGACGGATGTGCATCCTTTAAAGGCGGTAGCTGAACTTTACCATACCCACAACACATACTATAACATATCTTATTTATAGTTAAACGACCTTTTCCACCTTCTGATGTCCATAACTTTGCACTACAAACCTGACATGTAAGCACTTGGTCACCATGGTCCAAATAATATGTTAAAAAATGATTGATAGTTATATTATAGGTGGCATACAACAAATGTCCTAAAACAGTAAAATAGATTAAAACCTTTAGATATCCCTTTATAAGGATCTTCATCGGTGCACAAAAACACATCGTCTTCATCTGAATCCAAATTCAGCATAGGTACAGGAGTATTGTCACGTTTCTTGCGCCCGAGGTTACGTTTACCAGAAGACAGCCGTGTAAGGATAAAAGTACTACCCAATATCGGTTGATTGTTACTGCTAATGATGCTAGAAGTAATGGAATATCGACGGTTGCTATCTAACGGTGTACCTTTGTTTATGCCGTTATCTGAACATTCAATATTTGAACATACATGTTAGTACAGGTATGTTGTTTAGTAACGTATTTATCAAAAGAAATAATAAAGAAACAAAATACAAACCTGGTGTAGTTGAAATTAAAGAACCAGTAGCATTTCTAACTGCTCGACGTGCAATGGAGTACATATGTTGGTCTGTAGTATCAGAACATACCAGCAAATTTGCATTGTCAGAAAAGATATTACGAACATTCGTTGATGATGACGATGCATTCTTTGATTTCTTATTATCAAGTATTAATTTTCGAAGCTTACGCCTTTCAACCGGTGAAGTAACTGAATAAGAGAGAAAGTATAATATGTACGAAACACAAGAATCAGTCCCCTTGAAAACATAAAACGGAAAAAAGTATATTTGTAATCAAATTCAAGAGCTATTACCATTTGTGATATCTGAAAGAGGAGATCTATTTGAGATATCTGAAAGAGGAGATCTATTTGAGATATCTGAAAGAGGAGTTCTCATAAGAGGAACTACAAAAAAACCAATTAGAATTATCATTTCAATCTGAAATCTGATTTTGTTTTGGCAAATGATGAGTTAAGAAGTTAGCATTTCACTTACTGTGTAAATTTCGTTGAGATAAATTAGCAGCCGTAGAAGATGAACGTGAATTCCTTGACATTGCATACGTGAGAGAAGGAGAAGGATTCAAAAGAAGAAAGAGTAAAAGATCAGGAACATTAAAAAAATAGAAGCAAACAGTGGTTTTTAAATTTTGAATTATAATATGTCATACCTAGGGATTCACATATCCTCAACAAATTATAATATTCCATTTTATCATTTTCTAATTAAAAATCATTTCATGAAAAGCAAAATAGAATTGTTTCAAATTATTGAATTAATTATTTCAAGGAATCTATTATATTGAGAAAACATTAACAACAAATTTTGTAATCTTTGTAGAATGTAAATCGGGTATTCATCGGTTAGGTTTATGGTTTATTTGTATATGATTTATAAAATATTATTATCTTTATTTAATAAATAATTAAGTTAAACGGTTTATTTTTCAGTTATCTAAATAAAACAAACAAAACAAATAAAATAAAACGTGGATCCATAAACCGAACAAAAAACCGAATAAAATGTGTTTTGGTTTACGCTTCTTACTTGGTTACAGTTTTTCTCAACACCCTACTTGGAATCACTTAGACAAAATTTGAAGTATATAAATAAGCTAGTGAATGAGATGACTTAAATAAATTAATGGGAGAAACAGGCACAAATTAAATATTTTTTAAAAACTGAAATATATGACGGATACTTATTAAACCTTAGTGGCTAGGGATAATGGTAAAAACCAATAAAGAACAACCACATCCACTAATAATCCTATATAAATTATGAGATAAGATGATAAGATTAGAAATGCTTAAAGATAACAAATGTTTGTAGATAAAAAAGTTGTTATTTGGGTTTATACAATATATATTATAAATTGTTGCTTCTCTCCATACACATAAGTTTTAAACATAAATATTGAATGTTGAACATCTCAATATTTATTTAACATATACATTATAATATGCAAAGAAAGGTCATACTCATTATAATATTAGAACAAAACAGTATAATAAGCAGATAAGTTTTAGGGAATTCAAAACCACACAATCAGTCCAAAACATAACAGCACCAAACACCCAAAACCAACAAAACGAAAACCATAAGTTCAACGTGGCAAAAGCATATGAAATCAACACATAAATGTTTTCGAAAAGACAGAGAAAACTATTTCTCAATCTTCGGAATCAAAAGCTTTGAAACACCAGCATCTTCATCCTGAGACAGTTCATCACTCATGCGGCGCTTTGTCGAGGAACAACCTAATGCATCATCTACGTCGCACACTTCATGAATATTACATTTTGTTTCGTCAGAAGAGGAATTCTTATTGCCTACGAGTGCTTTGGATAGAGGTGTAACATTGTCACCGCTGCATGACATCTCATCCTGATATAAAAAGACAATAAGTATTAATGTTTCAAAAAATTTAGTACAAATAACAAAATTCTTATATTACCGTCATAAGGTCAACAGGAGTAGACAAACTGCAGAAATTAGGAACATCCAATGATTCGGACTGCTCATACTTTAAGTACATAATACACAGTAACATAAAATACACACAATGGTATAAATCTATTTCAAAACGATATGACTATGAAATGAAAAGAATGACATAATGAAGATTTAAACCTGGTTAAGATTGAATTTGGCGTAGAGCGCGACAAGGATCTCATCATCGTTAGTGGCCATTCCAATACCATAGTTTTCAACCTGATGCTCAATGTTATAGTCTTTAACATTTATGATGAACGCATACTTTTTTCCAATCAATGTGTCAAAAATCTCAGGATATGAGGTCGGTATCTCTCCAGAATTAACAACCTATGATTTTATAAAAATTAATATAAATTACTATGAGCACAAAGATTCCATAATTGAGAACCTACAATTTTATAAAAAATAATTTTAAATTATATTTATTACATGGCCAAATAACTGAATGCATGTATTTATTACCTGATCTTGGATTGCAAATAACTCTTTGGCAGATTTCTTAAGAATCTTGTAAACTTCATAATCAAAGAGTGTCAAAGACACAGTACCGGAAGAGTCTTGCACTGTAATACCCCGAACCTTAATATACTGTTTATAAACGTATGAAATATGTAATTTATATTTCATATATTGTTAAACGAGTAAGATGATGGTGTGAAAGGTGAAATATCTTGACAAGCCTTAGCTAATATAGGAGACTGTTTAAAATTAATAATTAAATATATTATTTTTGACCTTACTCCATTTTTAATGAAACTTAGGTTAAAACGTAGATAAAAATATGCTCGTTCTAATGACATATTCGTTGTTTTATAAAACGTCATATTTTAAAAGTTATACAAGAAAAACGAGTGAAGCAGCTGAAATAAAATAACTAAGCTAGCTAGCTAGCACGTCAATTGTCCCACATCGCCCAGGAAGCCATTGAGGTGCTTGCTTGCTTCACATATATATAGGAGTTAAATTGTAGGATTTTAGATACACCAAAATTTTAACAGGAACACTCTAGTATTGAGAATCCCGAGTATACGATACCCCGTTGGGTGTTGTTAGTAGTCGTTTTTGGAGCACGAGTAGGAGCAGGAGAAGGGAAACTCTACATCAACGTGCCGTAGATAGTTTTGAGGTATACTCTCGTTTAAGTTTATGTTTAGTTATTTATTATTTATTTTTAGTAGTTAATATTAGTTTTATTATTAGTAATAATATATTAGTAGTAGTAGTGTTAGTATTATTTTTAGGTACTAGGGTTATTGTCAGGGGCGGGTATTGGGTAGCCTAGCCTTAGTTAGTCATGGACTGATCACCCATGCTTAAACAAGGCAGCACTAACCAATATCCAACCATGATAATGACTAGTTAGGTGTACCATTACCTAACCTAGGATTATGTAATTGTGTCAGGACCTTGAGACATAACCCAGTCGTACTAGCAGCAGTTAAGCAATTGCTAATCAGGTGAGTCATCATACTTGTCTTTTAAACTGTGATAGTATACTCGTCCATAACTGGTAATAATGAGAATGCTGCAGTATGCATGTGTCAGTAGGGGTATATGGGATCCTATTATGCTTAATGAGGTGTGTCACTCTGGGAAGGGTAATAAGGTGTTGTACCCACAGGCACTTCGTGCTTTTAAGGTCCAGCGACACACACTCATACGTATGTGACGGCCGTAGGGGGACACAGCTGGAGGACTAGTATGTCTCTTGTACAGTGGTTTGTGACAAGTCAAATGTGACCTATAAGGTTCAATGAGGTCCAACCTGACTATAATGTGGTCACATGCCCATATTGTGTATGCATATAATGTAAACTGTGGTCTGTCTTTATAAAAATTGTATAGTATGAGCTCACCAGTATATATCTAACGTCGTTTTTAGTATACTTATCTCAGGTGAGTAATGAGGAAAGCTATAGGAACTACTTGACAGTTGTGGAGTTTCAGAAGATCAAGGAGTTCTTAGTTGCCAAAAGTTTGTAAATAAATAAAGTATTGTACTCAGACTATTATAAGTTTTAATAAAAGTTTAGTTTGTTTCCGCTGTAAGTGTATCAATTGTGCACAATCACCCGGGTTACGGGGTGGGTGTTACATGCACCCTGATAGGTATCTTGAAGCTATCAAAGTTAAAAACAAATGAAAACATTAGTATTACTAATAACAGAAGTGTCCTTCATATTAATATTTAGTATAAGGAAATAAAACTGTAATCTCAAACCGCGGAATAGAATAGATGTCAACTGCTTCACATTTATCATTTGTACACACCAAAGCTTTTGTATGATCAACATCAAATGAACTATCCACATTCTCTTTCGTTACAAATCTTTCCTCCACACTGGACTTACAGTGGTTACAACCATTGTAATACCAAAGTTAATCAGTGCATATGGCTGTGATTGTGCCGAGAACCAAATCCTTCTTTGTCTATCGATATCAAACAAAAATAATAATCCTTAGAAAAGACTATAAAAAAACTCAGCATGTAAAATACTTATAAGAAAATACACACCGTTAATATGGTTCCAAGGAAACCAATAAGCATGAAATCAGGGTTATTAAGGAACTCATCTTCAACACTTAAGATAACGTAAGAACCAACATGCTCATTTGATGAAGATGAAGCATAAATTTTCTTTACATACCTAAAAAGATTCATGTGATCAAATTAAAACGTAAAAAGTAAATGTAAAATCAAAATAATATTGTTTAATGTTTATATGCATATTACTAACTATACCTCTTCCTAAAAGAGCATATCTCTTCAATGTCAGTGTCGATAAAAAGTCTGCTAAGGTCAAACCCATTTGCAACTCCACGCTTGCCTGAATTTAAAAATAAACCAAATGTAGATCAATATAAACAGTGTCAAAATTAAAACATATAAATAAATATAAATATAAATTACTAAATAAATAAAAATTAAACTAATTAAGTTTAAATTGTACCTTTGTAAAGGTTGACCATACCAAAATGACAAAGGATAACAACATGTTTCTCTCGTTTCTTATCATTCATGTAAGCAAACATGTCAATAGCAAAAGCATCCCACAAAGTAACCGGACACTTTTGACCTCTAAAATATTAACATAAAACATAATAACATCAAGCAACCTTGTAATGCTTTAAACATCAAAATGCAACAACTTAATAAAAAGAACTCACTCAAGGTCTTCAACTCTAAGATTAAGCCTCTTGCCCTTGCTCCCATCCTTCTTTGTTATATCCTCTAGATTGAAACATACTTCCACATAACCAATCCAATCTATAAACAAAAATATATTGTTAAAAGAAAACAGCATTAAGAAGCGATAACATGAAAAAAAAAACAATAAGACAAAGCATTACATATATATCATGTAGTGATTTACATACCAATAACTGTATTAACTTCAATTTTATTTTGAACAACATCCTTGAGGTTAACGAAATTAAAACGGTATTTCGGTCCAGACCAGTCAAGGCATTTCTCAACAGAAGTATAGAAATACAGAGATATTTTGTCATATTTGTTGGTATACTTAGCAGAGGACTTATTAGCAGCAAGAGACGGTTTGGTGATAAGAAGACATTGATCCAGCTGAAGGAAGTCTTTGAATCTTTCTAGCATCTTATGCAGACAACTGGCTTGTATCATAGTTCCCTAACAATATGAAACATCCGATTAAATAAAAAACGTGTTATATAACATTTGTGTATTCAAATGTACAAAAAAATTATAAGAAAAATATATACAGTACCATCTCATCCATGAAGATCATATCAAGGCGATATGTTTCATTTTTGTTTTGATTCATCATCTTCCTCGACATGCTAACAATCTTCACTCTGATCGAATAGTTATTTGAGAATGTATTAAGATCGTTAAGCATGCTAACCTTTGCAACCTCCATTTGAAGACTGTACATACAAAAAAGAATAAGTAAAATATATCTATTGATAAACGTAATATGATAATACAATTAGCATGGATGTTCATAAAAAAATATCAAGATTGGAATTCAAGCTTACCGATTCTCCATTCACAATTTAGATTGAATCCAATGGCAAATGGGTTTTGAAAGGTAAGTAGTGCATATCCTTATATCCTGCTTTATTAAAGTAATTAAATATTAGAAATGATATGCAAAGTAGGAAAAAAAAAGAGAAAGAACGTCAATTTTAAATTACAATTTTGCATATTTTGAATTTCAAAACTTATTGATATTATCAGTAATTACTGATTTGATTTGAAAGCAATTGTCATGATGACTTTTCTAATTTTTATTTTAACTTTAATTAAGAGATAATAACCGTCAATTTGAAATTCAGATTTTGCATATTTTCAATGTCCAAAGCTCAAGAAATTAGCATTAATTACTGATTTGATTTGCAACAAATTATCATCAAGATTATTTTTTTATTTTTTATTTTAACTTTAATTTTTATCATGAAAACAATGTTGGAGGAACTTTTATCTCATTGGAATATAACGATTAGGTAAAATGGTAATTTCATTGTAATTCTAGTTTTCTTTTGATAATTTCATTCTATCACTAATTAACCCCATCAATAATAAAAATGTGAGCAGTGGCTGTTCTTTAGGGAAACCACTGATGGTCAATATCAGTGGATGTCAACAATAAAAATGTGAGCATTGGCTGTTTTTTAACTATCAGTGGATAGCCAACAGTGATTGAAACACTGATGTTTGGTCAGTCAATGGTCAACATGAAGAATGAAGAAACAGAGGTTGGTTTCAGCAGTGGATAACTTTTAACAATCAGATATTTGAACCAACACAGTGGTTGTAACATACTTTTAAGAATTAATTAAAACTAACATTCTTAACTATTTTGAAGAGTGTTAAAAGATGAGAAGACAGTGGATCTGGTTAAGCATATGTTTAGACTTAAACAGATGTTGGGGCTTAAACAGATGTTTGGCCTTATATATCAGTTGTCTGGACTTAAACAGCTTAATAATCATCCAAGTGTACTTCATTTTTATTTATTAGTATAAAGATCAAACAACTGTTCAATTTATAGTACAGATCAAACCACTGAGGTAATGTGATAAATACTGTTACATATAAACACTGTTGTGATAAACACTGTTACATATAAACATTGATGTCATAAATACTGTTACATATAAACACTGAGGTGATGACATCTAACAACCTAACAGACTATAAAACACTGATGTGATAAATACTGTTACATATAAACACTGTTAACATAAACAAAGGTAGAATAACTGATGTTGGTGCTGAACCACTGTTGTTGTTGGGCAGTGGTTCACCTTTGGTTGATCAGGCCTTTGGTTCATCAGTGTTTGTCTTCAACAGAGCTTTGGTCTTCATGAGTGCTTTGGTCTTCAACAGTGGATGATCTTCATCAGTCTTTGTGTATAATAGTCTTTATATCCAACAGTTGTTAGGCAGATCAGTGTTTTGCCTTATTAACTTGTTATAACCACTGTCATTGGAGGAAACTTAGATGGGCAGTGCTTATTATGGATCAACGTGCAGCTTCAACAGCCAGATCAACATCCTCTTTATCTCCTTCAGCAATATCCGCTATCTTTTCTTCGGTTCTTGGATCAAATGTCTTGAACGTTTTCCCTTTTCATCAAAACAAAACCAATATATATATATATAGCAACAATTAATCTGAAAAAAACACATGGAACTAATGGCAAAAAGTGTACCTGAAACAGAATCGACGATTAAGAATCAAAAAAACATGTGGAATTAACAATGCATGGATTAGTGAACGAAACTTACAGTGCTGTTTAAGAAAACTCCGTTTAATTGCTCAAATTGAGATGACGGGTGATCTGCAAGTGATTACAAATGAATCAATGCATCAATTAACGGTAAATCAAAATGTTACAAATACCAAAAAAATAAATCAGACCAACTGAGTTTACCTTGGTGTTGTGCAATGAAGAAGGAAGAAGATGATGCGACAATTATATGGCAAAAGAAGAGATTTAACTATATTATTACTCAAAAAAGTCACATATTAGTTTTTATGCAATTGCTCTACACCAAAAATACAACTTGGAGGCATGTGAAATCACCTCGATGTCCATGAGAACAGCACCTTCTTAAAAAACAAAGTAAAACTGATTGTAAGATTAAAACATTCAATGACTTACAGTACATGGGTCCAACTGATCTCAATCATACACTACAATTCCTCTACTCATCTGAGATTGTCTTCCGCTCCACCATCTTAATTCAACTCTCCCTAACTTCAATTGTAAAGAAAAGGGCAAAAATCAAATACATGACGAAAACAACCTCATTGAAAGTGGGACTGTAAATGAGTACCATACCGAATAACAAAAAGCGATGAAGCCTAAACTTTTGGGCTGGTATCACCTATCAACAGACCTGAAAACAAAATCAGTTTCTAAACAATGACTTCATGAAACTGAAAATCATTAAAGTAAACACAAATTAAGTAACAACCAACCTTAATTCACAAGCCTGCAAATATAAAGTTGCGACATGAATAATCAAGTAGAACTTGCTGCAAAAATAGTAAAGCTACTCAATTTAGTTAACTACATAAACAATCCAACAATGAATTTACCGTCCTTCTCCTTCTCTTTCACATTTCCAACTCCCCAACAACGATCCGGCAGAGGTTACTTCTAATCAACAAACTCTATAAAATCAACAAAACAGATTGTGAAAAACAAAAACTACAAATATATCAAAATCAATCTACTCGTAATCACATGATACAACAAAGCAAGCATCTGAATAAACAATAACAAATGAAAGACAAAATCAAAAGCTACAAACAGAGTTATTCATACCAGTGTCACCGATTGACAGAAGCTTGTACAAAAGGGTTAATCGTGTACGATAAGAAACCCTAGGAGAGCTTCTTCTTCTTCTGAGGGTACAAAAGAGTTCATCGTGTTCAGTATGAGAAAATAGATAAAACCAAATAAAATTTCTGAATGAGAAAATAGATCTTACATGAATATTTTGTTCTTCAACTACTCGACGATACATGATTTAGGGTTTCAAACGCAGATGTATCCAATAGAAGTAACCTCTGCCGGACGTTGTTGAGGAGATGGAAATGTGAAGAAGGAGAAGGATGAATAGCAGAAAGAAAGAGGATCTTGTATGGAAAGGTGAAGGAGAAAAATGAAGTAGGGTTTGTGAAAATGTGAGAATAAAGGGCAGTGGTACTGTTGAGCGGGAAAAGGGAAAAAACAATGCCCTAATCTACTGACACGTGGCCCAAATAAATTTCATTTATTATACATAATAGATATATAACGTTTTTACCCGTATAGGAGAGGGTTAAAGCGAAAAAGGAGTGATAACTCGAAAACTCCTAAAAATTATTATAAAACACACCAATATTTTTTAAATACTTTTTAGCTGTAAACCTAGCATTTTTAAAATAAAAAAGAAATATTTTTTTTTGAAAAATAATAAAAAAAAATTAGTATTACACATGTCAACACTACGAAAAACATAAACCGACCAACCTCCCCACCCCATCCCACCCCCAAAAAACCTAAACTCCCCACCCCCACCCCGAAAAACCTAAAAACCAAACTCGAAACCTAAACCCTTCTAAAACCTAACCCTAAAAGCTAAACTAACACAAAACCTAAACCCTAAGGCTAAGTAGTATTGTATATATGCAATACTATAATAGTAGGCAGTAGCATTGAAAAAAGAACGCAATGTTAAATATTTTGTTTGTGTGCTCGAATATGCTCGAATGAAAGATAATTTTTTTTTTTTTTTTTTATGGTGAATTTTTTTAAATAATAACATACAAAAAATATTGGAATGTTTGAAATTTTATATATATTTTTTTTCTAATTTTGTCTCTCCTTTATTAAAAGCCCGCTTTCATTTATTAAGAAGTTTTCGAATTCTCTCTCGCTGTGTATTTAATTGAACCTTCCTTACCCGTACATGATACATAGTCACATACATGATACATACATATTATTTTTATCTTCCATCCACTTATAAAACCAAGTTTTCTTTAATAATTGATATTGATATTTTTATACAATGTACTTTAGATTTACCAGTGCTTTCATTGGCCAATTCATTTTCTTTCATAAAAGTAACTTTTGCATCACTACGCAGGGGACCAACTTATTTTTGTGTAAAGAAATGTTACATTCATTAATGATACGACTTTGTCATTCATCTAAGGGGCTGTTTGGTAGCCTCTTAATGACCATTCAGATGCTACCTCTTAATGGTTTAAAACCTCTGAATGAATAAGAGGTAACCTCAAGTCTGAATGGTTAAGAGGTAACCTCTGAATGATAAATCATCACATGTCACATTCTTCTACCTTCTCATTGGTAAAATTTTTAATGATTCCATTAAGAGGTAACCTCTTAATGACCATTCAGAGGCTACCAAACAGCCCCTAAATGTTCATTTTATTTTATTCTATTTTTTTTTTTTGTTAAAGGCAGCATTAATTAACTACAATGGAAATACATCGACATCAATAGTCCGAGCTACCTTCTACATGAAATGTTGATTCTGTGAGAGTGAATAAATTAATAATTGTATTCTTTTTTTTTACTAGATTCTTAAATAATAAAAACATAAAGATATTATATTGATTTTGTACATCAAGTAATAATATTTTTTTTGAGCATTTAACAAATTTAATTTTTTTTATAACTCGGTGCCAATATTAAAAGGCTATGATGAATTATCATGAAGAGAATGGTTATTCAAGAAAAAGAATGAAGTGTGTACGAAGTGTAGGAAAAGAGTTGATCAATGATTAAGATTAAGTGAACCCTAAATCATGTAGAGAAATGTTATTGTATAAAAGGAATGAAGTGTACGAACGGTAGGAAAATGGTCGATCAATGGTTGAGATTAAGTAATCCTTAAATTTAGAATTCAGATAATTAAAAACAAGGAAAATAAGTGATGCAAATGGCAAAACATGAAAATAAAATATTATTGACTCATAAACCCACTTTCTTCTTAATTTTCAAACGGCTATAACTTTTTCTTACGGTAATATTTTTTTTATAAATATTACACCGTATTAACGAGCATTTCATTATCTTTAATTCGAGCAACATATTGCTAAAGTTTTCTTAAAAAAATTATAGGATTTTGAATAACCATTACGTAATTACATGATTTTGAATACCCAGTAAGTGAATACATGATTTTAAATACCCATTACGTGATTTCATTATAGTATTTTATGTGTAACCCCATTAAGTGATTACGTAATTAGGTAAAAACAAAACATGTAATAAGTAGTCGAAATCCTGTAATTTTTTTAAGAAAACTATAACAATAGGGTGTTCGAATTAAAGAAAATAAAATACTCGTTAATACAGAACACATAGGTTTCTAACTTAGTATGTTTATATAAAGGTGCATAACTTGAGCTAATTTAAATAGTACAAAATAGGTTTGATAATTGTGTTCTTTCAATAGATTTCATGATAAGTGATCGGATCATGTATAAGAGAGAATCATGTGCGAAGTATACATGGGTGACAAGTCTCATTGGCAGGAAGTGAATTTTAGTCTTTCTCGGTGAACTTGTTTCCCCATTGATTTTCAAACGGCTGTAACTTTCACATACGTTAATATTTTAAATAAAAAAAAATACTGTATTAAAGAGTATTTTATTTTCTTTAATTCGAACACCCTATTGTTATAGTTTTCTTAAAAAAATTACAGGATTTCGACTACTTATTACATGTTTTGTTTTTACCTAATTGTTAATATTTTTTTTATTTAAAATATTAACGTATGTGAAAGTTACAGCCGTTTGAAAATCAAGGGGGAAACAAGTTCACCGAGAAAGACTAAAATTCACTTCCTGCCAATGAGACTTGTCACTCCATGTATACTTCGCACATGATTCTCTCTTATACATGATCCGATCACTTATCATGAAATCTATTGAAAGAACACAATTATCAAACCTATTTTGTACTATTTAAATTAGCTCAAGTTATGCACCTTTATATAAACATACTAAGTTAGAAACCTATGTGTTATATAGATTGAATAATTAAAATATTAAATAGATGGTAATGATAATTTGGGGTAAGATCAAACAAAAAGTTTATTTTGTCTAAGTAGGATGATAAGTAATCTTAACCATTCATTTTTCAAATCAATTGTTACGATGAAAATGTAAGAAAAAAGAGGAATGTAAGGGTATCTTACGAAAATCCTATTTATTGGCTTTCTCTCTCCACATACAAGGCACATGCATATTCCACCCCTATTTTTTAAACGTTTATAACTTTTTTATACGACAATATTTTATCATAAAAATTTACCATAAAATTAAGCGTCTTTTTATCTTTAATTTGAGTACCGTATTCTTATATAAAATATGACAACTAAAAAAAACCCAAAAAAATGTGTTGCATTTTTATGTTGTATAGTATTTTTTTGTGCTGGATTTTTGTACTACATTTTTGCGTTGAATTTTTGTCTTAAATTTTTTTTTTGTCTTAACTGTTTTTTTCTGAATTTTTGTGCTGGATTTTTTGTTCTACAAGTTTTGTGCTGATTTTTTATGCTATATTTTTTGTACTACATTTTTTCGAGCTATTTTTTTTGTATTGAATTTTTTGTACTATATTTTTTTGTATGAAATTTTTTATGCTATATTTTTTGTACTGTATTTTTAAAAAATAAAAGGAGTGGCACATGTCATTTTTACACCCCTACTTATAAGATTAAAATGTTTTAGTATCAAAATGCCCTTTCTTCCTACTTATAAAAAGTGTCACATGTCATTATCACAATCTTTCTTAGACTACTTAGACAAAACTACTTTTTAGTGAATTCTTCCCTTATATAATCCATTAAGTATAAACTAACATTTTGAAATAAAATGTACTTAAAAAATAAGAGATATTGGAATAAGTGAAATTAGGAAAACATTTATTTCACAAAATTGTGACACATGGTACATATATAGTTACTAATTAATTAGATATATAAAATAAAATAAATAAATATACTACGACTCACATAAAATTCATTAAATATTTGAGAATTATATTAAAAAATAAAAATACACTATAAGATCATGAGTAATGGTTAATGTCCTTTTTAGGGGCATTTTTCACCACATCAGCTTTATAATGCCTGTTCAACAACATGTGTAACGGTTAATGCTCATTAATGCACATTCCATTCGTTACTTTCCATTTTTTTCTCTTCTTTGGACATTATTCTAAATGTCTCTCCCTTTTCATGCCCTATAATGCTAAAAGGGACGATATTAAGGGCGTTATTAAACCCTTTCACACCTCTATAATACTCACTGTAATTATAATGACCAAAGATATATAGATAAAACTGAGTGGATAATAGGAATCCCTTTTATTGTCTTTTAGATTCTTAAATGAAATGCATGATGGATTTCATCCTCAAGCAGGGGTTTTTCCAGCTAGATTACCTCAATCATTGTCCAATCTTTTTTCCACACTTTGCCTACTGTCTCATATTCTAATATATTTTAACGATAATCCAATATAATTGTTTGATATATATATAAGAGTAAACTTTCGTTTTGCTCCTTATGGTTTGGTCACTTTAACGGTTTTGCCCCAAACCTTTAAAATAGTCATTTTCCTCCAATAGTTTGCTATGGTTTTTTTCATTTTGCTCCCCGCCTCTAACTCCATCCAAATTGTCTGTTTTTTCATTTTGCTCCCCGCTGGGAGCAAAATGGAAAAATCATAGCAAACTATTGAAGGAAAATGACTATTTTTAAAAGTTTGGGGCAAAACCGTTAAAGGGGCAAAACCGTTAAATTGACAAAACCACAGGGAGCAAAACGGAAGTTTACTCTATACATAATATACATACTATAACGATAATCATATGTTAAAATACTTTCTTCAAAAATTAAAGTTAACTTATGGGGTCTAAAATAAGATTGGAATTTAATTATTGGTTAAACAATAAAAAGACCATTCTTAAACTATACAAAAGGTATTGCAATTCGACTATAATATATATTAGATTTGATTGGGTGAATTGGATATTTCTAATTTTATACAACTTATTTACAGTTTAATAAATTTTGTGTTCGTCAACTTACAAATACATGATAACGATAAATATGTGATAATGACATTATAACCATATAGATAAATGATAGTGATCACGGTATACAAATAGGTTGTCTCCTGTGAGAGATTTTCTTAGCTTCACTCTGAACTAAAATAGTAAGGATAATGGCTAGCTTGGTGGATCCAGAATTTTTTCTAACAAGTTCCTTTTGATAGATTATCACTATTTTTTTTTTTCAAATTATACAAGGTTTTCACTAATTCTCACTATTTTTTTTTCCAAATTGATTGGGTTCCTAGGAACCCACAAAATGTAACTAAATCCCAGAGCTGTCCCCGAGAACTCTGAAAAAAATTTAGCCTCGGGCGACAAAAAGAATTGGGTCCAAATTATGGTTAAGGGAAATTAATTTAAAAAATAAAAACTTGATGGTGGAGCCAAGACTTGAACTTGAAACCTCTATATTATTTTGTGATGACTTTTTCCACTTCACCACCAACATTTTTTAAAATAAAAATGGATGCATTATATATATAAACTTATTAAAACCTTTCGGGCTCATTGGAAATTTAGGCCTCGAGCGATGGCACAGTTTAACAGGCCCAAGAGCCGGCCCTGCTAAATCGGCCACTGACTTCTGATCATGTTTAAAGAAGTGATCAAGTGTAGAAAAGGAAAAAAAGATAATAGGATTTAGATTTCAATGTTTACATGAATTACTCATTCCCATCCCATGGGCTGATTTTGGCTTTCCTTCCCATCCCACTCCTATTAACCTGATTATCTTGGTCGGAGGCATCTCTATCGAAGGTTAAGAAATCAATGTTGGAGACGATTATCATGAGTGCTTGGTTATTTGGTGGTTCTGGAACAATTTGGTGTTCGGGAATGTTAACGAGTCTTGGGAACACATTTTTGATAGTATTATAAATTATTCGTTTTTGCGGTTTGCAAATAAGAACCATAAAGTGAACATTTTTGATAGTATTATCAATTATTCTTCATGTCTAGCTTCTTGCTAATCAGTGTGTTAAAAAATTCTAGCCGTTCAAAAAAACATGAATTAATCATTCAAAAAGTTATTTTCATATTTTAACACTTTTGAGTTGAGTTAAAGTGTTGAAAAAAAGTAATTTGAACACATATTAAAATACTAAGGGAATTCAATGACCAAGTTTCTCATTTAACCAACAATGGAGAAGGGTCACCCTTTTACTTAAAATGTAAGGAATCATTTTTACAAAAACTAAAGAACCCTTTTTCTTTCAAAAACTTGTTCATTTGCTAAATAAATCAAACTAGAATTACGACCCGCCGCAATGCGGCGGGGATTCTTTAGTTATAACTAAGTCGATTTAGGACGTGCACGTTATGTTAAACCTGTCAAACGGGGAAAAAATAGACGATGTAAAAACGTTCACCCGCACACGCACGTTGCGTTGTGTTAACTCGCAAAATTTAGAACGAAATGTAAAAAATGTTAAACCAAAGACGCACGTTGCGATGTGTTAAGTCACAAAATTTAGAATGAAGCGTAAAGAGAAAATTTTGAGGAAAATAAAAACTATAAAGGACCAAAGTTGAAAGTAAAAAAAGTTGTGAGGATAGATTGCAAAAGATAAAAAGTTTTGTGTTAAAAGTAAAAAAACAAATAGTTTTAGGTTAAAAGTAATTTATGAAATACTTTTGGGTGAAAAGTAAAAAAAAAAATCAATTTTTTTTAAAACTCTCAAAGCCAAGGTTACAACAACCATATGCATAACCATTTTTTTCTTTGAAAAAACCCCAAAGCCAAGATTACAACATATAAGTAAAAAAAATCAAAGTGGTTAAATCGCAAAAGATGGAAACTTTTGAATTAGAAGTGAAAAATCAAATTAATCAAAGGATTCAATTGTATAAGATGGAAACTTTTGAATTAGAAATGAAAAATCAAATTAATCAAAGGGGTTAAATTACCAAAGATTAAAACTTTAAACTTAAATTGTCAAAGATTAAAACTTTAGAGTTAAAAAGAAAAATTCTATTTTTTTTTAAAAGTACCCTAAGCCAAAGTTACAACATGTATGCATAAAGATATTTCTTCTTTATATTGTTTAATTACCAGTTCCTAGTTCCTACTAAGTTATGATGCTGAAATGCTTTCTTATTTTAAACTTTTGTATAAAGCCTTGATTTCCTTTATAAAGTTCAGATATGATTAAAAACAATGTGGGATTTTATAAGTTAGGTTGTGAGTTATTTTACCTGTCGAATACCCAAATCCCGGCTGACGTTCAATGGATCTTCGCTGACGTCAAGATGTCCCGTTTCTTGTAGCTACAAAAGAATAAACCGTTAGCCTCGTCACGGAGGGCCCCGGGAGGGGGATCCGTGACCAAGCTCCGGCGTGAGAGTAAGTAAACTTGCCGGAGAAATGGAGGAGCTTATTCCGATGAGTATAATCACCGGAATGTTCCCTCAAAGGTGTGAATCCAATAAACGTGGTGTATGTGATTAATGTGTGAGAATGTTGGTCGGAAGTAAATGTGAGAGTAGTAAATGAGAGCGAAGTAAATGAGATAGTCCTGAAGATGATACCTCCGATCCTCTTGTTACCGTTTTCTTCCTCTTATATAAGTCCCAGACCTTATCTTGCATGTGGGATATTTGTTGAGATGATCCGACGGTTTTGGGAAGTCCTCGAGGGGCTCAGACACGTGTCTGACCCCTAACGGTTGGATTGGCAGCGTCATTTATTGTTCCGGCAGAAGAAGTACAATGCCAGCCAAGATACTCTTCTTATCAGCCATTAATGGTGGCCTGCATGCTCTGATTCCTCGTTTCCCGCTCGTTTTGTAAAGGGGGAAACCTTAATGGGCAAGTTAAACCATGGTTGGGCTTATACCCTGTTGGGCCCGTATGTAGACAGCCCAAAGCGGGTAAAAATGGGATTTCCCATTGGCCCGTCGTCAAGTCATCTTTAGTCCCTAGTTCTGAGACCCGAGGCTCATGATCCGGGGCTGAATCATAATAGTTCGAGAGGAGGGCTTACTTTTTTGGGCTTCAAGTGCGGGCCCACTTCTGAGCGGTTATAATGAGTTACTCTTTTCTACACTAGCCATCATTTCGCCGAATGCTGGCGGCGGGAGTTAATCCCCTAGAGACACGTGCATCTTTTTGAATTTTGAAGGGACGAATGGCAAGACGGTTTCCTGTACGTCAGTTACCCTCTTTAAATACCCCATTACTCTTTGAATTTTCTACCCATCCTTTCTGGTTCCTTCTCCTCTTCCGTCATATTTCCTCCGATCACCATTTCTTCTCCGACTATGAGTCGTTCCGGTCGTCTTGCTATTAGATCAGTCTTGACGGCGAAGGACCTAAAGTCTTTCGTCGAGACATACAACATTCCCGAGCAGTTCTCTCCTACCTTGCCGGGCCCCAACGAACCGGCTGAATGTACTCCGGACAAGATTCCTCTTTATACGTTGGCGTTTTCCTCTTGCGGAGTCCGATATCCCCTCTCTCCTTTCAAGGTTGCTTTACTTCGCCATTTTGGGGTTCACTTTTCTCAGTTGCATCCCTTAGGATTGATGAGAGTGGTGCACTTTGAGTTATCCTGTGCGGCCGTTTCTGGTGAACCTTCAGTTCCCTTGTTTTGCATGTTCTATAAACTGATCTCCGATGGAGATTGGTTTACTTTTGCCAAGAGACAGAACAGCGTGTCAAAACCCTGTTACACTTTTATGCCAACCTCCACTTACCCGAAGGATTGGAAAAGTAGGTTCATTTTTGTTTCTGCCGCCATGATACCGGAATCCCCATTGCCTAAGGATGTCGACGCCACTATTGAAGATACTGTTCCTACCCTATCGGCTAACGAGATGGTTCAGTGGAAACGTATGTATGAAAACCCTACGAGGGCTTTTACCTTTTCTGAGGGAATTTTGGCCATGGGAGGGTTGAGTCCTTCCTACCCTGTTCGTCCCAAGGCCTTCTTCGGTAAAAAAGGTATCTTTTTGCCTTGGATCTGCATTTGTTTGTTTTTTGTTTCTTGGTATTTGTGTAGTCATCTTTAGTGTCTTTCTTTCACAGAGTTGACTTTGTGGAGGCTGCTTCAGGGAGATTCCAAGGATGTGAAGTTTGTAGTTGGTGATGAAGTTGATCCGGGCTTGAACCGGAGTGGGGCGATGCAGGTTGCCGGGGGGTTCTGCCTAGGCTGGGGGCTCCGTTGCTGTAGAAGGGGTTGAGGAAACCTCCTCTGATGGGGAGGAGAGTTCCCCTGATCCTGCCCCTGTCAATCATTCTGGTCAAAGCGATGATAAAGCTCTGGAGGTTCGTTTAGTTCGTAAGAGGAAAGCTACAAGTCCTAAGCCAACCCCTGCCCCTCGTGATATCCGGCAAAGGCTCCGGAGTGCCAGTGGACAGAAGCCCCCTCCTTCGTCGAAGGCTGCTTCCGAACTTCCCCCTGTTGGGGTCAAGGGTTCTTTGTCCAAACACCTGAGATCTTCGAGTCTTGTGAGTGCACCTCTGTTGGTGAGTTCTTTTTTCTTCTTGTTTATCTGCCCCATCCCTGTTTTATTTCTGATGTTCTTTTTCTTTCTGGGGGGTTCTCATGATCCCATAGAGATCCCTACTGGTCCCTCCTCTTCCCGTGTTCGGGACAAAACCCCGGAGGTAGGCATGGCTCATATTACCTCGGCCTTTGAACTCTCACCCCTTCATGCTACGGGGACCAGTAGGCCCACTCAACCCGAGGGTCCTGCTCATCGGTCCCCTTTGGCTCCTCTGTTTTCCGATGCTATCCCCTTCACCTATGTCCCCAAATGGAAGGTGACTCATTCCTCGGTGATAGGGACTCCTGAGGCTGCTAGGGACTTCCTGAGTCATGTTGTTCCCCCTCCCATAAATTTATGAATTCTGCTTTGAGGGACGATCTTTTCGAGGATCAGTATAGCATGTCTCTTTGTGAGAGCTTTTTCAGGGGTGCTGGCATGCTGCAGCGGATTGACGATTTGAGAAGGGCGAATGAAGGACTCAAGGGTGAGCTGAAGACTTCTCAGTCTGTTGCTGCTGAACTCAGGTGCCGAGTGGTTGAAGCTGAGAGAAAGTTGCAGGAGGAGAAGGTATATAGCCTTTCTCCTTCTCTCCCCCCCTTTTTATATATATATATACCTTCCAACAACTTTGTGGATTTTTATGACGTTTCTTGCCCAGGGAGCTGGAGCCTTGCTGGAGCGAAAGGAACGGGCTTGGGAAAGGGAGATGGCGGTGTTAGTGGAAGAGAAGGAAGAGTTGATTGCTGAGTTGAAGCATTTGAAGGAAGTTGGCTCCGTTTCCCAGGAACAATTGAATACCATGTATGCAGATTATGGGATAACTTCTGATGATAACCAGCGACTGGCCAAGGAGAAACATTGGTTGATCACTGAGGGGTTCGGGGCCTTTCTTTCCGCCGTTGCTCAGTCAGAGGAATTTAAAAGTGGCTTGGAGGAGGTGTATAGGGCGTACCGGGATGTCGGCTACCAGGTTGGACTAAAGGATGGTTATGCTTACTCTGCCCAAGGTCTGGGCAGAAAAGAGAATCCGCTTTACAATTCCAAAGCTAAGAAGCGGTTGTCCAAGCTGGACCAGGAGTTCGGTGCCAAGACCCCGGCCATTCTCAAGAAGATCCTGGAGCATCCCATGATATCCATAGATGAATTGAAGGCCCTGTTTTCCTCTGCTGGTCCCTCGTCTCCAAAGTCTGTTTCCGGGGGTGGTTCCCCGTGATCCCTGAACATTAATTACTTTCGATATGGTTGTAATCTGGATAACTTGCCTACCCTAGGATACTTAAACTTTTTTGGTTGTTTGGAAGGAGGTCCTTTGTGTTGGGGGCCTCCTTGGTATCGAATCATGCAACTTTATGATTGTGTGTTGTGTTTTTGCCTTTTGCTTGTTTCTTGTTGTGGTTTTTCATGTTGCAGGGGCTTTTGCCAGGAATCAAGTTGGCGCTTCCCTGAAGACCCTTGGGTGTTTTGCAAGAAGATGTGCTTTGGTCTAAGTTTGTGTTTGTTGTTTTGTATGCTTTTTTGCTTTTGCCGAAGTTATTAGGGCTTTTCTTTGTATATTTATTTTGCAAATAAATAAAGAAAGACTTCTTTTTGTAGTTTGCTTACGGAAGTGTGTTGTATTTATGGTTTGTTTGGGAAACCAAGATTGTCTGTTCGAGGCCAATCGCTGGACAGATTTATAATGTGAGATTATGTTTTTAGTTGGCTTTGTCCGCTTTCTTTGGGTTAGCTAGACCCTATTTTGCCCCACAGCCGGGCTTTTGGTATGTTTGATATACCTTATACACGTGTGTTCATTTATTGGTTAGGTTTATAGTGTTCCTGGGCACGTCTGCCTGGTTATAACACCTGTTATTTTACCAAAAGAGGACAGATTAGTTGTCCGTTTGTCATTTACTTCTTGGGGATTAAACTTCCCAGCATAAGTTGTTACAAAAGATCTGTTCTTGGGGGAGCCCCAGACTAATAGTTAAATATTACAAAAGTGGCTCTTGGCCGTTCTTGGGGGAGCTCCTCAAATGTAGTACTTCCTAAGTTGCATGAGGTTCCACGTCCTGGGGACCTCCTTGCCCTGGAGAGTTTCCAATTTGCAGCTTCCTTTGCCGTTTTCCCATACGACCCGATAGGGCCCTTCCCAATTGGGTCCTAGCTTTCCAGTGCTTTCCTGCAGGCTGGCTTCGTTTGCTCTCAGGACCAAATCTCCCGGGACGAGGTTAAGTTTCTTCGTCTTGGCATTGTAATAGCTTTCCAGCTGCTTCTTATACTTAGCCTCCCTGACCGCTGCCACTTCTCTCCTTTCTTCCAGTAAGTTCAGGTTCATCCGGAGGTCCTGTTCGTTCTCCGCCTCCCTGAGCCTCATCCTTGCAGTCGGGGATCCTATTTCAGCTGGGATGACTGCCTCAGTCCCATAAGTCAAGCTAAAAGGAGTTTCCCCATTGCAGTCTTTAGGTGTGGTCCTGTATGCCCATAGTACGAATGGTAGCTCCTCCAGCCATCCTTTTTGTTTCCTCCCTAGTCTTCCCTTCATCCCTTTGATGACGCTTTGGTTAGCTCTTTCTACCAGTCCATTGCTTTGGGCATGAGTGACAGAGGTAAACACCTGCTGTATATGCATCTGTTCGCACCATGGTTTGAAAGGTCTTCCAGCAAATTGGACACCGTTATCACTCACCAGCTCTTTTGGGACCCCGTACCTACAGATGATGTTGTCTAATACAAATCGCCTCATCTGTTCCCCGGTTATTTTTGCCAAGGGCCTTGCTTCGATCCACTTGGTAAAATAATCAATAGCCACCACCACATACTTGACTCCTCCTGGACCCTCCGGAAATGGCCCGATTATGTCGATGGCCCATTTCTGGAAGGGCCAGGATGTTGAGACTGGTATCATAGGGTGTTTGTGTCGATGAGTCATAGGTGCATGCACCTGGCAGTTGTCACACCTCTTGATCTCCTCGGATGCTGTTTCGTACATTCGAGGCCAATAGAATCCCGCATTCATTGCCTTTGCCACTATCATTCTTGGCCCCGAATGCATTCCACAAATTCCCTCATGCGTCTCCCTAATCACATACTCAGCTTCTTCCATGTCAACACACTTCAGGGATGGGTCCAGGTATGACCTCCTGTATAGTTCTCCATCAACCATCTCATATTGCAAGGCTTTTACCCTTATCTTCCTAGCTGCCCAGTCTCCCTCGGGTAGTGTCCCGTCCCGGAGGAACTTTATGATTGGTGTCATCCATGTTTCTTGCACATTCTCAACCGCATCTACTTCCTTTGTGCTGAGGGAGGGGGAAGTCAGGACTTCCACTTTGACTTCTCTTGCTAGATGGTCAAATGCTACTGAGGCCAGCTTGCTGAGGGCATCAGATTTTCTATTTCTTCCTCGGGGGATGTATTCTAGCTTGAAAGTTTTAAATGCTTCAGCTGTCTCCTTTACTTTCGCCACATATTGAGCCATGGTGTTGTATTTAGCCTCATATTCTCCTTGGTACTGCTTGACCACCAGCTGTGAATCGGTGCTAGCTTCCACATGCCTTGCTTTCATTTTTTGTGCCAGCCTCATCCCTGCTAAAAGGGCTTCATATTCTGCAGTGTTGTTAGTGTTCTCGAAATCTAGTCTTATGGCGTAGGTTAACTCAACTCCTTCAGGGCTTATCAAAGTGACACCTACTCCGCTTCCTTCTTCACTAGAGGCCCCGTCTGTGAGTAGCTTCCACACGGCCTCGGTCTCTTTCTCTTTTTCTTCTTTTTCCAGGGCTTCCCATTTGAGAAGCTCTTTTTCCTCATCTTCAGGGACTTCTGCTAAGAAATCGGCCAGAATCTGTCCTTTCATGGCTGTTCTGGGTTTGAACTCCAAGGAGTGTTCCCCCAGCTCCACGGCCCATTTAGCCAACCGCCCCGACAGCTCCGGCCTTCTGAGTACCTTTTGGAGGGGTTGATCAGTCATTAGGGTGATATTGTGCCCTTGGAAGTATCTCCTGAGTCTCCGGGATGCGAAAACAAGGGCCAATGCTAACTTCTCCAGAGTCATGTAGCGTTCTTCGGGGCCTTTAAGTGTTCTACTGATGAAATATATCGGTATCTGCTTTCCCTCCCGTTCCACCATCATGACCGCACTTATGGTTGTTTTTGAGGCGGACATATATAAGAGGAGTTGCTCTCCGGGTACTGGGGTGGCCAATGTTGGGAGTTTGCAGATATAAGCTTTCATTTCTTGAAAGGCAGCCTCTGCCTCGGAGGTCCATTTAAACCTGTCTGTTTGGAGGCAGTCCTTCAGTACCTTCATGAAGGGGAGAGTCCTGTCAGCTACTTTTGACAAAAAACGGTTTAATGCGATTAGCCTCCCGTTCAGCTGCTGGATGTCCTTCAGGGACCTGGGAGACCGCATTTCAGCCACAACTTGAGTGTTCTCCGGGTTAGCTTGGATTTCGCCCTTAGTGACTACTACCCCCAAGAATTTTCCCTCTTCTACCCCAAAACAGCACTTCCCGGGGTTTAGCTTCATATTCACATTCACATCTTGCATGGTGCGGAGGGTCTCAGCTATGTCATCTATCATGGCCATCTCGGTCAGGCTCTTGATAACGATGTCATCAACGTATACCTCCAAGTTCCTCCCCCGTTGTTCCCTGAAGAGGGCGTTCATAAATCTTTGATATGTGGTCCCAGCGTTTTTAAGACCGAAGGGCATCTTGGTATAACAAAATGTCCATTCGTCCGTGATGAAGGCGGTTTTTTCCTCGTCCTCTATTGACATTTGAATCTGATGGTATCCTTTATAGGCATCCAGGAAACATTCCAGGGGGTATTGGGATAAGGAATCCACTTGGACGTCTATTTCTGGGAGGGGGTAGCAGTCCTTAGGACATGCTTTGTTCAGATCTTGGAAGTCAATGCACATCCTCCATCCCCCGTCTTTCTTCTGAACCATGACTGGGTTGGCGACCCAGGATGGATATTTTACCTCCCTAACTATTCCTGCTCTGAGTAGTTTTCTGGTCTCCTCACAGGCAGCCCTCATTTTATTGGGGCCCATGCTCCGTTTCTTCTGTTTTATTGGCTTTGCCAAAGTGTACGTATTGAGCCGGTGTTCAGTTAGGCTTATTGGAATTCCTGTCATATCCCCATGTTGAAATGCAAATACGTTAATGTTGAGAAGGAGCAATTCCTTAAGAGCACTCTTGCACTTGTCACTCAGGTGACTTCCTACTTTAATCGTCTGCTCCGGGAACCTGTCGCAAAGGACCCATTCCTTGACCCCCTCCTTATGGGGCTTCTCGGATGCTTCCTCCTCAGACACGGAAGAAACCACTTCGTATGCGGACTTTACCCAAGCCAGGCCCTTTTGCGTCTGGAACACTAAGGCTCCGTGTGGGGTGGATGCTTGTGCTTGCAAGTCCCCGATTCCAGGTCTTCCCAGGATTGCGTTGTACTTTGAGGGTGCTCGGACCATTGTAAAAGTTAGGTTTATAGTTCAAACGCGATCTCCTACCCCAACTGTGAATGGGAGTCTGATCTTTCCCAGGGGGTGTGACACACTGTTGTTGAATCCTACTAGAGGGATGGAGTCCTCCTCAAGCCTGTCTCTTACATCCCTGTCAAACCTGAGGAAACAGTGCTCGTATATAACTTCTACCCCGGATCCCCCGTCCACGTGTATTCTGGCCATTTTGTGACCGGCTATTATGGCTGAGATGTTTAGTGGGAGCCGCTGCACCTCACTTTCCTCTAAGTGTGGCATCAGGATGGGAGCTTTCATGCAGTCCGGGGAGCCCAGGATTCTGGCCTTTACGCTTCTGGTGGTATCAAATTCATTCCTCCTTCTAATCATATCCACATCTGCCCTCCCAGGCTCCCTTGCATCTTTCCCTCTGCGATCCCCCCTCCTTCCTTAATTTCCTTAACCGGATGGGCCAGTTTTCCCGTTTTCACCGCGGCTTCTATTTCCCTCTTTAGGTACATGCAATCATCGGTCTTATGGCCAAATCCTTTGTGAAAGTCACAATATTCGCTTGGTTGTGCCTTTGGCCCAGGCTTTATGGGTGGTGGCCTTGGGAAGGAGTTCTTCACCCTCTCAGTGGCCAATATTTCACTAGGGGTCTTGGTGAGAGGGGTGAAGCTGTCAGAGTAGGGGGATGGGCCTCTCCCCCGAGGTCT
Organism: Helianthus tuberosus; assembly: GCA_030545235.1. Taxonomy (NCBI): domain Eukaryota; kingdom Viridiplantae; phylum Streptophyta; class Magnoliopsida; order Asterales; family Asteraceae; genus Helianthus; species Helianthus tuberosus. The sequence goes on from CM060365.1 coordinate 158,207,539, forward strand.
ATATGGGGAGTATGAGGGTCTTGCCCTGTCATGCAACATTCTATCAAAAGCAGGTTTTCTGGAATAAGGTGTGCCTTTATCAAGAGGTTTGGCGACCGGGGTGACCTTTCGGGGTAGGGTATCTATCTCCTTAGCCTTGCTGACTGTATCTTTGCCTCTGATAAAGGCCCTGACCCTGTCCATGAGATTGTCAAATGAGTGTGGGAACTCTTCCCCCAGTTTCTCGCATAGTTGTGCATGTTTTAATCCGTTTATGAAGCCGCTGATCTTCATAACCTCCGGGACATCCTTTATGTTCATGCTTTCCTTGACAAACCTCTCCATGTATTGGTCTATCCGTTCGTTGTCTCTTTGCCTAATGTGCAAAATTTCGTTTGGGTTCTGGACCACCTTTCTTTGTTGACCAAAGCTCAGGAACTTTTCACTCAGTTCTTCGTAGCTATCAATCCCCCCGGGAGGGAGGCTGTCAAACCAGAGCCAGACCCCCTCCGTCAAGGTTTGTACAAACATGTGGCACCAAACTGGCATGGGCCACCGCCCCAGTTGTCCCGCTCCCCTGAAAGCATGGAGATGATCTTCAGGGTCTCTTGTCCCATCATACCGGTCAAAGTTTGGGGGTAACTTCGTCTTGGGGGGCATTGGTGCTTCTGCAATCCTCCGGGTGAACTTTGAGACTTCAGCTAAGTCCCGTGGGAGGTAGGGTTGGTCCAGACCGTCACCACTTTGGTTCTCCTTCTCTTTTCCTTTTCCTTTCGGCTTCTTTCCTGTGATTAGATCTTCCCTCTCTTTCGAAGACATCTGTCTAAGGGCAGTCATGAATGTTTCTAGTGGGTCGTTACCACTGCTCTTGCTCTTTGGGTTTATCTCATCCTGGTTAGAAGGTGTGTCGAAAGACAGTTTAGCCCTAAGGCTGTTAAGCTTTCCTTGTCTCTCTAAATCTTCGACACACCGTTTTAACTTGTCCTTATGCATGGCGACAAAATCTGGGTGATGGTCTCTTCTCTTTCCAGGATTTCTACCTAATCCTCGTTCTCGTCCTCATGAGTTATGTCTTCTACTGTGACTTTGTCATGGTCATTCTGCACCGTCTGGGTGATGTGTGAACCGGGTGTAGTATCTATGTTGTCGCTTCTGAAACGGGTTATCTTTGACGTCGGAGTTCAGTGTGGAGACACCGGTCAGGCTGATGTCCCACGGATGGCGCCAATGTCGAATACCCAAATCCCGGCTGACGTTCAATGGATCTTCGCTGACGTCAAGATGTCCCGTTTCTTGTAGCTACAAAAGAATAAACCGTTAGCCTCATCACGGAGGGCCCCGGGAGGGGGATCCGTGACCAAGCTCCGGCGTGAGAGTAAGTAAACTTGCCGGAGAAATGGAGGAGCTTATTCCGAGGAGTGTAATCACCGGAATGTTCCCTCAAAGGTGTGAATCCAATAAACGTGGTGTATGTGATTAATGTGTGAGAATGTTGGTCGGAAGTAAATGTGAGAGTAGTAAATGAGAGCGAAGTAAATGAGATAGTCCTGAAGATGATACCTCCGATCCTCTTGTTACCGTTTTCTTCCTCTTATATAAGTCCCAGACCTTATCTTGCATGTGGGATATTTGTTGAGATGATCCGACGGTTTTGGGAAGTCCTCGAGGGGCTCAGACACGTGTCTAACCCCTAACGGTTGGATTGGCAGCGTCATTTATTGTTCCGGCAGAAGAAGTACAATGCCAGCCAAGATACTCTTCTTATCAGCCATTAATGGTGGCCTGCATGCTCTGATTCCTCGTTTCCCGCTCGTTTTGTAAAGGGGGAAACCTTAATCGGAAAGTTAAACCATGGTTGGGCTTATACCCTGTTGGGCCCGTATGTAGACAGCCCAAAGCGGGTAAAAATGGGATTTCCCATTGGCCCGTCGTCATTACCTACCAATTTTCAGTCATACTTAATCATGCACTAGAGGACACGTTGACATTAGATGAAATATGTTTACATCTTGTCTTGATTCTAAATACAACGACAATGCCAAAAGAAAAAGTGTATGAAACCCAAGAGTTAGTAATATTTCTTTTTAGCCAAGTATCCAAATACAATTGTGTATTAGTGGATTTTTCAATCAACATGATTCATATGCACCTCATAACCTTGGTGATAAGCCGACCAGTGGCAGTGGTGGAGCTTGAACGAAAACTCAGTGAGGGCCGGATTATTAAAAATCCAAAATTTTACACTAGAAAAAAACAAATTTTCAGTTAAATTAACACTACGCGTGAAAAATCGGTGAGAGATGGGGCACCCGTGTCTCCGTAGTCCGTTATCCTCCGCCCTTGGAGCTGAGATCATGACGTCTCCATTCTCGCAGATCCTGAATTTCACAAGTGGTATCAGAGTGGGTGCTTGAGTGCAAGGATTGAAGACACGAAGATTCATGCTTCTATATCAAATTCAGAGCTGATTTCATCTTCTTCATCACACTTCTTCTTCTATTCATCTTCATTTCATTTTTCTTTGAACTTTAAACTCAAATCCACAGAGATTTCACGGTTAAAAACGGCTAGATTTTTTATATAACGTGTGAAACCCAATTTTAATCAATCCTACAAATTTTCAGATCAAAATTCGCACTAAATCAGATCCAAATCAGTGAAAAACATGAAAAATATGAACTTGTTCATCACAGACTAGCCTCGTACGAAGCCACAGTACAGCTTCGTACGAACCCACGTTTATATTTGTTATTGTGTATAAGATTGGCTTCGTACGAACTCAGGCGTTCATAGCTTCGTATGAACGCACGGATTAGTTTGATTTTCAGATTTGATCAAGTGTTTGTTTGATTGTGTTTGTAGGTGATCATGGCTGAAGAATTTTGCAACATGTTCTACAATGCGTATACATCCGAAACAACAACTGATCCTATCCCGGTTTCAACTAAAACAGTTTCCAGTGCTATTTCCGAGAGTCTAAAAAATGATACTTTGTACGGAAATCATCAATGACCACCAAAACTAATGAACATTGAAGATTATCATTGGTGGAGTACTCGTTTTGAAAACTGGGTGAAGGCTTATGCCTATGAGTGTTGGATAATGATGACGTATGGATATAAAAAACCTGTAACCGAACAAAATGAATTACTTCCAATTCCAAAATATTCAAAAGTTGATAAAGAAAAACATTCTGATGAACTAAAAATGGTAACATTATTACAACAATCTAGTTAGAGAGGATATTCTATTTTTATTACAACATGGTGAAACATCTAAGTCTATGTGGGAAGCCTTAAAGCTGAAAGCCGATGGTGGCAAAGATATTAAGAAGAACAAAATATCTTTGTTGAATTTTTTTTTTTTGATCTATTTGGATGTATGAAAGGCGAAACGGTTCGACAAATGATTGAAAGGTTTTGTCATCTCAAGATTGAGTTAGATAGGTTTGGAATTAACAAAGATAGAGAAGAGATTGTTGATAAACCTGTCGAGGCATTACCTCAAGTTGATGATTGGAAAACGTTTGTGATTGTTTTGAAAAATGATCCAAAGTTTGAAGAAATGACATTGGATTGATTGATAGAAAAACTTGAAGGACATGATTTGCAGTTACAGAAACAAAACAAAATGTCTAGTTCAAGTTATCAGCAAAATGTTGATATTTACTATCGAAGAAGCTTATTTCAAAACAGTCAGTCACCAAAGATCGGTACAACATTTAGTACTGATAATGTTGGTGATTCATCAAAGAACAAGTCTTCAAGCTATGATCCAGGATATCATTCATCGTCTACATCATCAAATTCCAGTCCAAATGAAAACTGGAAAGATTCTCCAAATTTGAACTCTGATTTCGCAAAACAACATATGAGTTTCTTGGCATCTGTTCTAGAGTCATATGAAAGTTTAATTGCAGGAAAGATCGGTAATCCAAACATGACCAAAAAAGATTACGATCAAGTTGATTTGGAAGAGATGGAACTCATGGATATTCGTTGGTGCATGGCTAGCGTCATCAGGATGGCTCAACGGTTTATGGAGATTACCGGTAGAAAATGTCTGGAAGGTCTTGATATGAAGTTGGGATTTGATAAAGCCAAAGTCACTTGTTTCAAGTGCAAACAAAAGGGACGCTTCAAGAGAGAGTGTTCAAATCGTCAAGCAGATGATATAGTGAATCCTTTTCATGATGACTACTACAAGAAAGCCATCTATCATCGCAACAACGAACAGCCAACAAGAAAGCAGATTAAAGAAGGATCGTCTAAAGAGAAGAAACAAGCTATGTTGATGATTCAGGAGAGTTTCAGACCCAGTATGTTACATCAAGAAGATGAAGGCTTTGACTGGGGAAAGTACATCAAAGATGAGAGAAAAGAGAAAAAGGCATTTGTTGCTGAGGTTAAACAAAGTCGAGAGGTAAAACATGCATGAGCCTATTTGGATAAGGCATACGATGCTCACAAAGAAGCAAGGCGTGCTAATAGGTGAGGTCGAGAACAGGAGTGTTATGTTGATCCCAAAGGAAACCCGATAGTTGACCCTGATGTGGTGGATTTTGATGCTCTAGTTGCTGCAATACCAACTGTTGGTGTCTGGTATCGAGGGCTCAGAGAGATTCCACACTATAGAGAAAAAGTGGATGAAGAAATTAACAAAGTGATCTATGTGAGCTTGGAGAAGAAGAAGAAGACAACAGTGGAAGATATTGTGGTTGAGAGTCAGAAGTTGGTGAATGAGGTGAAGAAAGAGAAAGTAGCTGATGAAAGATTGCAGGAGTCAACCGAGGAAGCTGTTGCAGAGAAACAACCAGAAGAAGAAAATCAGAAAAAGAAGCCAGAAGAAGCCAATGTGCCTAACACTGAGGTAAATACTCAAACTGAATCTTCTGAAATGGTAGGTAAATCTGAAATTGAACAACAGTGCAAGAAATGCATGGAAACATGCAAAGATTGTACTGGAAAAGATAAAAATCTGAGACCCAGAGACATTGAGTTTACTAAAATTGAAAAAAATTTCAAAGAAAAATGTAATGAAATGTTAGATAATGAAAAGTCTTTAAAACAAGAAAATGAAAAGCTAACATAAAAATGTGATAGTCTTGAAAAAGAAAACAAAATTTTGAAAGAAAAGTGTTCAGCAGTTTGCAACGAATGTATTCCTAAAGATAAAACTCTTCAAGAATTGCAAAAAGAATATGATGTGATGAAAATGTCATATCATACGGTAAAGGAAGCTTATGAGATTTTAAAAAGTAAAATCACAAGTCTGGATAATAGATTGTCAGCATGCCAAGAATCAAATAAATTTCTAGAAGCCAGATTTGAAGGAAAACAAAAGGTTTTAAATGATTATATTGATAAAGTGGCTAAACTAAAACAAGAATTGGCTGAAAAAGAAAAATTAGTTAATAAACTTCAAAGTTATCATGCTTCATCATATATTTTAGAAAGAATTTTCAACATCACACCCGATGGAAAAGATTCTGAAAAAAAAAAAAACAAAAAGGGAATTGTGTCAGAATACCATCAGGTTCCACCACCGTTGGAGGATAATTATACTTTCTATGATGGCAAAAAGGTGGAAAAAGCTATAAATATGGTTAACCAATTACCTGACAACATCGATGTGACTTACACCAAACCTGACGATCTTGATGATTCAGAGGTGGTAGGTAAGGTTGTTGAAAGTGTTCTCAAAGAGGAGTCTATTAACACTGATAAATCTGAATCACCTAATGAAAATGAGGGAAGTTTTCATGAAAGTTATTTGAAAAATTCAAAATCTGAGAAAGTTGTGAATGATGATTCAAAAGGATTGGTTTACACTATGATTGGATAGGACAAACTATTCTTGGATGATGAATTTCTAATTCAGAATGTGATTTCAAATAAAATCAACAAAGTTTTTAAACTGGTAGAAATTGAGAAAACTGAAATTTCAAAATTTGCTGTAAAGGGCAAGAAAACTTTTTATAACAAACCGAGTTACAAAAAGAAAAACATGAAAGTTGAGTTAGGTTATAAGAAGAAAAATAATCAGAAACGTTTTGAGAAGAAAAATTATCAGGAAAAGATGAACTTCGTTCACGGAACAAGTTCTGAAGAAGAGAAAGAACTCCAATTTAGATGACAGTCTAATGAAGAGTTCTATGCTCAGAAAAAGTAACAACAACAGGCCAAAGATGTCTCAAAAAGAACATGTTTTAAATGTGATCAAACTGGACATCTTGCTCGTAAGTGTCCAAATCCGAAGCCTGTTGGTGTTGAGAAAAAGAAGTCTGATGTTGTGAATCAGAATTCAATCAAGTTTGAATCAAAACAAACTTGGAAACTGAAAACGTCAAAGGCAGAACCAAAACAAATATGGAAACCTAAAAATTATTTGTCAAAACAAAACATTCAAAATGATTCAAAATTTTATCGAATGAATGTTTTAAAAGGACAAGCGTGGGTGGTCAAGAAACAAACTTTTGTGTGTAATAATCATAATGAAGATGTTTTTGAGAAGAATGAACGAAACTATCCAGTTCTACCTGGAAAGATTCATATTCAGTTACCTAAGTCTAAACAGGCTTAGGTTGCATTGTTCAAATGATCAAATTATTTGAATGTGCAGATGCTCTCAAAGATGGTTGAATGTCAGAAGGAACAGAGTAAGAGGAGGAGGCTGCTGATCCCTGCAACTGAAAACAGGGAGTTTGTTCGTTTATGTACATAAATAAACCATATTAAAAATCCTAAAAAGTGAAAAAAAAATTAAAAATCCAAAAATATGTTTTTACTTTGTTAAAGATTGAAAAACTGAAAAAATATGTTTGTGTTTTAATTTTTGTCAAAAATCAAAAATTTCAAAAATATGTTTTGAGTGAATATGCTGAAACCCTCACGGCTGAACAAACATGATTATTTCACAATTGAAAATGGTTTTAACATGGTTAAAAATCAGTGTGTTGTAAATCATGGGGGTACTTTATGCAAAACAGAGCATGTTATTGCAGAAAATGGATGGCGTGACAAAGCTATCTGCATCGGGTTGTCAAATTTTCTTAAATGTTTTGGATTTTAGGGGGAGTAAAAATTTTAGAAAATACAAAAACATTTGAAAATTTGAAAAAGCCAAAAACATAAAAAATTCAAAATTGAGTTTTTGTGTAAAAAGAGGAAATGATAGTACATCAGTAGACAATCACAGCACGCTAAAGAAATGGAAAGTTAAAATGTGATAAACGGTCTCACTGATGATATGCCAGTAGGTTTTTACACGCTTAGTAGATTGATCTCGAGATATAAACCTAAATATCGATAATTTTCTTATCTCGTGGGGAACATCTCTCGGATATATGGGTGTCACACCCCAACCGATGGAGGAAACATCGTGGTGCGAGCACTAAGCGTTCAGATTGCTCGCGAGATTCCATAACACTAGTAATTTCAATATATATTAAATAAGTTTCATGCATAAGTTTGTCTAAAATAGCATCACCAACAAAAGATTCAAATACAACCATTAATCATTGTTCAAAGTCTAGATTTAAACTAGGTGGGTTTCTAAGCATCAGCCCTAGCTTGATTTCCATGATTCGGCGTCCTATCAGCCTGCAACATGTATTAAAATAGAGTCAGTACAAAATGTACCGGCGAGTATACAAGTTTGAGTAATAGCATAATAGTTTAAAATAACTCATATCCATATGTAAATGTTAACAAAATAGTTTCAGCCATGCTAGTGTTCGCAGTCCAATAAGTGATAGCCCAAGTATCCCGATGCTTTGTTGTTTTCCCAAGTCTCAAGGAAAAGTAGAATCCGCCTAACAATACCCCCGAGAATAATGGTGTCAGACCCCAACCGATGGCGGAATCATCGGGGCGCGGCACTGAGCGAAACAGATTGTTTAAAGAAATTCCATAACGACTAAGTTACCGAATAGTTTAAATATTATGTCCCATACCATAACCCATAAGATAATCTAGTTATTACAGACGGAGATATTCTTCAAAGTAATAAACATGTTCCGACAACTCAGATTTTCAAATAAAATAAATTGTCTTTGTTTCAAGACCCTTTCCTAGCCTTGATTTCACAGCAATCCAAGCATTTTAACATCTTAAACACCTGCCACATACGTTAAAGTAAAAGTTAATACACATAGTGTAAAGGTGAGCATACAAGTTTGATAGATATAATAGAGTTTGAAATCGTTTACGCATAACCAGCACGTACACAGTGTGAAATGAAGCACGTAAATTATCGACATGATCCTATCAATACCAATGACTGCGGGTTGACTGCGCAAGGCAGTTCGTAATACACATTGTCCTTAACAACCCCTGAGTGAACAGGTGCTGAGTCCAAACTATAGTACTATCGTTGCTAAGGTAGGTAGACAGCAATCCATGTGTAAACATAACAAACAAGCAATCATTGAGTCACGTATACATGCAGTAGCGGTTAGCGTTAAAAGGTTTGCGTAGTGTGTTCGATGTGATTTAGAATAAGTAACGTATGTAACACCCAAAAGTGCGTAAAGCAAAAAGGGTTCGAGTATACTCACAGCAATGATGGATTGAAGGGAGCGCTAGAGTGAGATTAGCCTGATTAGAACGATAGCACAAAAGATAAGCGGCGCGTAAAATGATGTGATGAGTCAATGGATCGGACGGTAATCCGATCGGGTGGTAATCCGATCGGGTGGCCGGTCGATCGGATGACAATCCGTTCGGGCGGTCACCCGATCGGGTGGCCACTCGATTGGATTGTCACCTCGTTTGGGATGGATGAGTTTGTGTATGATGGCTTGCCTTTTGAAGTTTTCGTTGCAGCATTTTGAAAATAGAGAAGTATCTCCACATAATACAACTAAATCGATAACATAAATATATTATCTACAAGTCAAAGAAGTTAAAACAGGAGTTGAGCAAGGAGTGACAGATCGCAATTAGCAATCCTTCCTTCCTTTGACTTCAATCTTGACTTTGACTTTGACTTTCGAAAGACGGGGTGTTACAGCCTCCCCTTCTTAAGGGAATTTCATCCCGAAATTAGGCTGAAGCTATAACAAACAACTGCGGGTACTTTGCCTTCATGTCGCTTTCGAGTTCCCAAGTGAACTTCGGTGCCTCGTTTGCCTTCCCATCGGACTTTCACAATGGGAATGCGTGAGCGTCGGAGCTGCTTGGTTTGGCGGTCCATGACTTCGACAGGCTTCTCCATGAAGTGTAGTGTTTCGTTTACTTGAAGATCCTCGAGAGGTACATGCAAATCTTCATCAGCCAGGCACTTTCTGAGGTTCGAAACGTGGATGGTCGGGTGGACGTTGTTAAGTTCCTCTGGTAGTTTGAGTCGGTAAGCCACTTTTCTGATCCTTTCCAGAATCTTTAACATATCGAGGCGCGAGCTTTCCTCTCTTACCGAATCTGACCACACCCTTCCAAGGTGATACCTTTAGAAGTACGTGGTCGCCAACGTCAAATTCAAGGGGCTTGCGTCGTCTATCGGCGTAACTTTTCTGACGACTCCGAGCTTTCAGTAGATTGTCTCGAATTTGGAGGATTTTGTCAGTCGTTTCTTGCAATAGCTCAGGACCGGTTAACTGCGAGTGCCCGATCTCTTGCCATACAATAGGCGGTCGACATCTTCTTCCATACAATGCCTCAAATGGTGCTATTTGAATGCTGGAATGATAGCTGTTATTGTACCAGAATTCGACCAAAGGTAAGTATGCGTCCCAATTACCACCGAAATCTATGACACACGAACGGAGCATGTCTTTAAGGGTACGAATCGTTCTTTCAGTCTGACCATCGGTTTGAGGATGGAATGCGGTACTTAGATTAAGCGCAATACCAAGAGCAGATTGAAATGTTTCCGAACAACGCGAGGTAAACCGAGTATCACGGTTAGAAATGATGTCGCGAGGCATCCCATGTCGATAGATGATCTCCTTGGTGTAGATTCGGGCTAACTTTTCTACCTTGTAGTCTTCCCGTATTGGCAAAAAGTGAGCAGATTTAGTCAAACGGTCAACGACAACCCAGATGCTGTCGTGACCTGAGGGCGTACGCGGGAGCTTCGTTATGAATTCCATGGCTATACTCTCCCACTTCCACATCAGGATCTCGGGTTGAACGAGTAAGCTAGAGGGTCTTTGATGCTCAGCCTTGACCTTCGAGCAGGTTAGGCATTTCGAAACATAGAGGGCGATATCTCTCTTCATGCCCGGCCACTAGTACTTGTAGCCAAGGTCCTGGTACATCTTGTCGGCACCGGGATGAATAGAATATCGGGATTTGTGGGCTTCGTCCATCAAGATCTGTCGTAAATTGGTCCATTTAGGGATCCAAACTCGGTCCAGATAATGGAATATCCCATTCGACTTATTCACTAGTTGGGCTCCATTGTTGAGAATCCTTTCCTTCTTCAGGGTGCGTTCATTAAAACAGGCATGTTGGGCTTCGCGGATGAGGGTTTCGAGATCATATTGGGCTTGGACATTACGAGCGCTGTGCAAATAACTCCGTCTGCTGATAGTGTCGGCAACGACATTTGCTTTGCCAGGATGATAACGAATCTCACAGTCATAATCATTGAGAAGTTCTACCCATCGGCGTTGACGCATATTTAGTTCCTTCTGGTCAAAGATATGTTGTAGGCTCCTATGATCGGTGAAGATCGTACACTTGGTACCATAAAGGTAGTGTCGCCAGATCTTTAACGCAAAAACAACCGCGCCTAGCTCAAGGTCGTGGGTTGTATAGTTCTTCTCGTGGATCTTGAGCTGACGAGATGCGTAAGCAATAACCTTGTCTCGTTGCATGAGAACACAACCAAGACCAAGGTTCGAGGCATCACAATAAACAATAAAGTCATCGTTTCCATCGGGTAAAGTGAGAACAGGAGCATTGCAAAGCATGTACTTGAGAGTTTGGAAGGCAGTCTCTTATTCAGTTCCCCAAACAAAAGGCTTGACTATTAACAATGTGACCGAGGAATTGAACCTCCTCCAACCAGAATTCACACTTGGAGAATTTGGCATAGAGTCGATTCCCCCAAAGTAGCTCGAGAACCAAACGTAGATGCTGCGTGTGTTCGGCCTTCGACTTGGAATAGATCAGGATATCATCGATGAACACGATGAAGAAGTGGTCGAGAAAAGGTTTACACACGCGATTCATCAAGTCCATAAAAACCGCGGGTGCGTTGGTTAAACCAAAAGGCATAACAACAAATTCATAATGGCCATATCGAGTGCGTAAAGCAGTTTTGGGAATATCCTCCTCTTGTATGCGTAACTGGTGGTAGCCTGAGCGTAGATCGATCTTGGAGAAACACGTAGCGCCTTGTAACTGGTCAAACAAATCATCGATGCGAGGCAGAGGGTATCGGTTCTTGATTGTCAGCTTATTCAATTCCCGATAGTCGATGCACATCCGGAACGACCCATCCTTCTTTTTGATGAAAAGGACTGGTGCGCCCCAAGGAGAGGTGCTAGGGCGAATAAAGCCTTTGTCAAGCAATTCCTGGAGCTGGCTTGAAAGTTCACGCATTTAAGACGGCGCGAGTCGATAAGGAGCTTTAGCAATGGGGTTTGCTCCAGGAATGAGGTTGATGCGAAAGTCGATATCACGACTTGGCGGTAGTCCAGGAAGATCCTCAGGAAAAACATTAGGAAATTCACAAACAACGGGGACGTCCTTCACCTTCTTACCTTCCTTTTTCTCCGCTACTACAATGTGTGCCAGAAAAGCTTGGTATTCCTTGCGGAGATACTTGCTAGCCTGGACACATGACATGAGTTGGAGTTTCTTCGACGCGACTTCACCATAGACACATAACTGATCACCATTAGTGAGCGAGAATCGAATCATCTTGTCAAAGCAAACAACTTCAGCATGGTTTTCCCGAAGAAAGTCCATGCCTACTATGACATCAAAACTTCCGAGTTGCATCGGAATAAGATCGATGGGGAAGATGTGATTGTTGAGCTCGAGAGTACAATCACGAAGAACAGAGTTGACGGTGACAGTTCTTCCGATAGCAACTTCAACATCGAACGTCGAGGGGAGATGGGCGCGCTTACGATTAAGAAGCTTTTCGAACTCAAACGATACAAAGTAGTTATCAGCTCCAGTATCAAAAAAACACGAAGCATAAATACCATTCACAAGGAACGTACCATTCACCACGTTGTTGTAAGCCTGAGCCTGGCGCACGTTAATGTTGAAAGTTCGAGCACGAGCGGCTTGTTGCTGTTGTTGCTGAGGCTGCTGCTGCTGCTGTTGAGGCTCCTGCTTCACAACCCGATTGGGGCACATGTTTGCGAAGTGGTTGGGATCACCACACGCAAAGCAGACTCTAGCGTTGACCGCGGGTGCATGAGCTGCTTGTTGGCCTTGAGGGGCAGGAAGCAGAGCTTGATGAACAGTAGCTGGTTCTGGCGCTTGTTGAGGACCTGTACGGCAGTTGGCGGTAAAATGACCGTACATGTTGCAGTGTACACAAAATCTGCAGGTAATCCCCATTGGGTGATGATAGGTACAAGTTGGGCAGGCAGGATGAGGACCAGTATAAGCACGCTTTGCCGGCGGTGCTTGAGTTACCGGTGCCGCAACCTGGCGGTGTTGAGCTTGCTGTTGAGCGGGTACAGCTTGGAGCGGGGCAGCGGTGGTTATAGCGCAATTCTTGTTGCTGGAGTTGCTGTTGTTATTCTTCCTCTTGTGACGAGAGGCCTTTGAAGACTGAGAAGCGGCGGCGGTTTCAGCAGTTGGTGCGGTGGTAGCTTGATGGAGGTTCTTCGAAGCTTTATCCCAAAAACCAGCTTTGACTCGCTTGTCATTGATTTCAGCGGCAAGCAAGTAGGTTTCCTCGATTGTTGCTGGTTTTGAAGCATGCACAAAATCTGCAACACAATCCGGCAGAGCTCGGATATACTTCTTGATCGTCATATCAGCAGTCTTGACTTGATCAGGACAGATAATACTGAGCTGCTTGAAGCGTGCAGTTAAAGTTGCATTGTCACCCTCCTTTTTCTTGATGTGCCAGAATAAGTCCTCCAACTTTTGGAGCTCATGAGGAGGGCAGAAATCTTCCAACATGACGTTCTTCAACTCATCCCATGTTAAACCATAAGCTGCATCGTTTCCGCGTTTGTTTCTCTTGGCCGTCCACCACTCTAAAGCGCGGGACCGGAAGACGCCGGTAGCATTCAGAGTGTGGAGTTTGTCAGGATAGCCACTCTGGCGCAGGGTGACCTTGATCGAATCAAACCATTGAAATAGGGCCGTAGGACCATCTTCGCCAGTAAATTCTTTCGGTCCGCAAGCTTTAAACTGCTTGAAGCTAAAAGTAGCTTTGGGAGCATCAGTCCTTGACTCTTTGGAAAATTTGCTCGCATTCTCGTGTAGTACACTCACGATCTGAGGGATGACCTTCGCCATTTGCTTAGTAATCATAGAGGCGAGGCGTTTGTCGGCCTGCTTTCAGCAAGCAGATTGGGTGGTGCGAGATCCAGATGACGACATTGTCTGCAACAGACATCGCCACAGGACTCAAACACAATATAATCGAATCTCACCTCACACGCCTAGTACTACTAAAGCTCAGGAACACGTTCACAAAACACGTATACACATAGACACTTAATCACAGATTCACATAAGCACAAAAGCACATAAGCACAGAAGCATATAAGCATGTAAAGCACGGAAACACATAACACAAGAGGCAGTCAGAATACAGAAATCTAACTATATGTTGCACGTATTCCCTATCCTTCACAGTGCGTATAGCGATTATTTATAGCGATTGCGGGCATCGAACAGCGATTGCGAACAATGACCAGCGATTCGTGGGCGATCGTGTAGTGTGTTGTGCGTGTTGATCGGAGGCGAAAAATGAAAAACGAAGAAATCACCATGCTAGTGTTTGCAGTCCAAAAAGTGATAGCCCAAGTATCCCGATGCTTTGTTGTTTTCCCAAGTCTCAAGGAAAACTAGAATCCTCCTAACAATACCCCCGAGAATAATGGTGTCACACCCCAACCGATGGCGGAATCATCGGGGCGCGGCACTGAGCGAAACAGATTGTTTAAAGAAATTCCATAACGACTAAGTTACCGAATAGTTTAAATATTATGTCCCATACCATAACCCATAAGATAATCTAGTTATTACAGACAGAGATATTCTTCAAAGTAATAAACATGTTCCGACAACTCAGATTTTCAAATAAAATAAATTGTCTTTGTTTCAAGACCCTTTCCTAGCCTCGATTTCACAGCAATCCAAGCATTTTAACATCTTAAACACATGCCACATACGTTAAAGTAAAAGTCAATACACATAGTGTAAAGGTAAGCATACAAGTTTGATAGATATAATAGAGTTCGAAATCGTTTACGCATAACCAGCACGTACACAGTGTGAAATGAAGCACGTAAGTTATCGACATGATCCTATCAATACCAATGACTGCTGGTTGATTGCGCAAGGCAGTTCATAATAAACACTCACCACTGTGAGCCATGTAATTAATTGTCCTTAACAACCCCTGAGTGAACAGGTGCTGAGTCTAAACTATAGTTCTGTCGTTGCTAAGGCAGGTAGACAACAATCCATGTGTAAACATAACAAACAAGCAATCATTGAGTCACGTATACATGCAGTAGAGGTTAGCGTTAAAAGTATTGCGTATTGTGTTCGATGTGATTTAGAATAAGTAACGTATGTAACACCCAAAAGTGCATAAAGCAAAAAGGGTTCGAGTATACTCACAGCGATGATGGATTGAAAGGAGCGCTAGAGTGAGATTAGCCTGATCAGAACGATAGCACAAAAGATAAGCGGCGCGTAAAATGATGTGATGAGTCAATGGATCGGATGGTAATCCGATCGGGTGGCAATCCGATCGGGTGGCCGGTCGATCAGATGACAATCCGTTCAGGCGGTCACCCGATCGGGTGGCCACTCAATTGGATTGTCACCTCATTTGGGATGGATGTGTTTGTGTATGATGGCTTGCCTTTTGAAGTTTTCGTTGCATCATTTTGAAAATAGAGAAGTATCTCTACCTTTCAGGTGGGTCGATCGAAAGGTCGGTCGATCGGACATCAATCCAATTGGCGAGGCTTCTTATTTGAGAACAAGTTCACAGCAGGACGGTCACTCGATCGGATGGCTATCCGATCGGGTTGCAATGCGTATATACTGAACATATTGAAAATTGTTAAGTATCCAAGTCCCAAACGTCACACGATCGGACGGTCACTCGATCGGGTGGTAACCCGATCGGGTGGCAATCCGTTTCAACGTTCAGATCCTTGAATATGTTGAAAAATAGTTTAAGTGTGGGACCCAAGTACAACCCGATCGGATGGCCGGTCGATCGGGTGGCAATCCGATCAGACAGCAATCCGTCCCGACTCTCCGTTTGTCTTGACACTTGACTCGTTTGAAGTTTTGTAGCGTTGAACGAGATATTTTGATAACATGCTTGAACAACAGAACCCTCAACTCGGCCCAAGTGACCCGACCGAACAGGAATCACCCTAGTCCGACCGGTTCTCGGTTCGAGTCGGTAGTTCATGTTCAAACCTGAAGTCAATACCTCTTGGATGGAATTCAGATCTGGAACCGATACATCACCAAGAATGGGTAGAAGATTAGAACTAACTCCGATTCCATCGGGTTTGAGTGCATTGAGTGTAAAGAGTTGAAAGAAAGTTGGAAAACCATCTTTCAATCCTTCTCACCACGAATATGCTCAGATCTATGAAAGATCTTTGTTTATTCATGTGGAAATCATTCAGATCTAAGTTGTTCTTGGTGGATTGAATCCAAAACATGAAGTTCATAAGAACCCCATGATGACATCATCCTAGAACACCTCAAATCTAGTGATTTCACGGTTAAAAGTAAAGATTCAAAAGATAGAAAGGTGTAGGAGTGCGTGTAGATCAAGAAAGTACAAGATTTAGGTTGAAAACTTACAAGAATCGAAAGAAATCACGAGAAAAGAAGGCTGGAGCGAGTTGGGTCGAGTGAGAGCTGTCAACATCAAGTGATATGACATATGAGGGTATTTATAGGGTTTCCATAAAAGGAAAGTGGAGGATGGTGGCTGGTCGATCGGGTGGCAGCCCGATCGGGTGGCAACTCGATCAGTTGGCCACTCGAGTGGAGAGTTCGGTGTGACGAGTTTTGTGGTTTCGATTCGCATGCTAAGCGTTGCGATGCGATTCAAGAGAGCGATGCGATAGATTTACTCATCGAATTACTTTTAATCCCAACTACTATATCTAACATACAATCATCATAATTAACTTGTGTTTAGCGTTTCGATTCGATTGCGATGCGATAGATTGCGATTTCGATTAACACCTCAACATAAACATAACATGCACAAGTAACACATAAGTAGCACACACACGTAAAAAAACATTCAGAACACATAATTCGAGTTGCGAATGCGATAGCGATAAGCGATAAATCAATTAAACATGCGATTAATACGCGATTAAACCTCGATTATTAACAAGTACTCAACATAATACAACTAAAGCGATAACATAAATAGATTATCTACAAGTCAAAGAAGTCAAAACAGGAGTTGAGCAAGGAGTGACAAATCGCAATTAGCAATAAGAATTATTAGCAACACACTTCAATCTATTTTTAAAGGGGATAACAAAGCTTGTTTAGACATAAGAATTATTAGTGACACACTACACTCGAGCTCTAAACAACTCTCGGCGATTACACACTTTTTGCACACTAGTGATCCTTGTACCAAGCTTGTTATCATCCTGATTTGTAAACGTTGTTTGTTTAATATAGTTGGTGATCGGTAGTTTCCATCACCCGAGGTTTTTTTGTGCCGGAGATCATTCATTGATCATGGGTTTTTTCCTCGTATAAATCCTTGTGTTCAGCATTCATATCATTCGTTCATTGTTTATACATTTGTTCATTCAATCAAGCATCACACCTCACAAAATCGGATTTGGTTGCATTATCCTTGTGTGATTTTTGACCAAAGCAGTTTGGCGCCCACCGTGGGGCAATTGGTGCTTCATTTCTGAGAAATTTTGTTCATTTCATTCATTTCTCTTCATTGTCTTCAACTACATGGCTTCTCAAGCGAAGAACACTTCAAGTTCCATGCCGGCGATCACCTCTTCACAGGGCATTCCACCTTTGCCTCCTACACCTTCTGGATCCCAGAAGAATGCTGAGAATGCTCCGAAGAAACAAACCCCCGTTTTCTCAAAACCAACTACTGCTGCGTATTCTGGTCCTACTAACAATGATATTTATTCTCTGATTTTGCAGATGAAAGATTACATGCAGCAGCAGGACAGAACTAATGACAGGATCCTTCGAGAGATTGATGAAATCAAGAAATTGAAGAGATCAGCGGAGGATCACTCTCCGTTGATGCCCAAATCACTGAATTTCGATTCTCCAACCATGACGGCCCAACACTCCACAGCATCAGGCACTCAATACCTGGGTGGATTATCGAGTATACGCTATGGATCATCGGCAATGACTCAGGCTCAAGGATCCTACTTTCAATCTTTAGGATCCTCTCTTCAGCCTCAAGGATCCTCCTTCCAGCATCAAGGATCCTTCTTCAGTTCTGGAGGATATATGGGAACGCAGACGGTTCAAGGATCCTCATCTCAGGGTCAAGGATCCTCCTCTCTGGTTCAAGGATCCTCCTCTCAGGTTCAAGGATCCTCATCTCAGGTTCACGGATTCATGGATTATCCTTCAAGACCCCCAAATTCGGTGTATCAAGGATCCAACATCTTTCAGGATCAAGGATCCTTAAGGAATGTACAACCCAGAAGTTCAGAGATTCACATGGGAGACTTCATCCCTATGCAAACTATTGATTCATCTGGTCCCTCAACGTGACATTTGTGCTTGTAATCATTGTAAACAGTTCAGTTATCAATGAAATAAAGTTATTTGATCCCAATATTTGTTTGTTTATGTTTGACATTTTCATGTTTTGATTTTTATTCAATTTCAAACTCTATATCGCTTTCTGGAGGGTTATACGCAAACTGGTGCGTAAACGTAATCAGTTTAACGCGACAAATACTCCGGAACATCAACATATTCTTAACATACCTTAAATAACCTTTACATAACTTAGAAATAAGTTTTGAAGGCTTTGGTATGGCAAAATCAAGTCTATTCACTTACAGGGACTAAATTTGACAAACTGCGAAAGTATGCCGATTTGAACTGTAACGGACATTCTGGAACTTGATCATAAGTTAAACACACCCTAAATATCCTTTACATAGCTTAGAAATAGGCTTTGAGAGGTTCGGTGTGCTAAAATAAACTTTATGCTCATTCAGGGACTAAAAGCGTCAAAAAGTGCATAAGTTTGCATTTATCGCATAACTTACGTTCTGAATACATCCGGACATCCAAAAATTTATGTCAGCATTTAAATATTTTATTTTAATGTTTGGCATAAGAAAAATCTATTCGTCGCGCAATTTGGATAGTTTTTCGCGCTTATGCGCATTCCGTCGTAATTAAGCAGACATCGCGATCATACGACCAAACGAACTGACATCCGGCATATTTTGAGCATGTTTCATGTCCAAAATGTTTAAGCATCATTTTAGGGCCTTAAAGTTTGCTTAACGGGCCTTAGAAGTGTCGGAATGAGCTTAAAACACATCAGGGACTGAAACTGTCATTTCTGCAAAGTTGTTTGCTGATCAGAGTGCCCAGGCGGGCCGCGTAGCTTATGATGGAACCTTACGAGGGCCGTGTGGCCCTCCCAGATATGTAGAATCTGTTTAAACAGCTGTTTACAGCTGTTATACTCATGTATTCCACTTGCAAATGGTTTCTAGCAAACAAGGGGCTTAATCTAGGGGCTCCAATGGTTTTATAAAACTATGGGCTCGAGGTGTACGGCTGTGATTGAATCTCGGATAACGAGGAACGATCTTAACGGTTCTACTACATCTATAAATACCCCCCCATGTCTTGCTCAAAACCCACAATTTGAATCTGATTTATGCTCTCTAAGTTGAAGTATATGCTTCATACCTGAGAGAAAATCGGATCAAATCTTGTGGGGACCCTCTGTAAGTATTCTTTCGTTCTTTTCATTCGTTTTTAGCATTAAAGTCAAACTGCGTTTGACTTTCTGCATTGACCAGTTTATGGTCAATGCGAAGTTCGTTTGAACTTCATAACGTGAGCGTAATCACGATGGTTATAGTCCCTAGTGACTATACCTACTGATTACCACGTTATCTAGGCTCAGTGACGAGTCGTAGTTTTGGCCAAAATGCGTATTCTCGCGTATTTTGTAACCAAACTACTTGTGGGTATCAAAACCGTTTATTTTGATACCAAACCTGTTTTCAAACATCGTTAAACATGTTTTAACATGTTTAACTCGTCACTTTTAGATTTGTGCTTGTCTAGGGTCGTAAAGGTAAGCGATCTAATCAATCGCTTATACTTTCGAACCCTACCCATTTTGTCGATCATTAGGATCTGACCAAACACATTAGGTGACCATAGTTGTATAGGAAATAACCTTCCGAGGCTATACCTTATGGTCACATCGTTTGAGTAGTTGTATGATAGGTAGTATATATGCCTTAGGTAAATTACCAAAATGCCCTTTTTATGCCAAAATTCATTTTAAGCCTATGTAACGTAACTTTTGACATCTAAAATGATTTAGCAACAATATTAGACATGTTAAGGCATATTTTACTTGTCATAGGACTAGTTAGGTGGTCCAAACGCGCTTTACGCGAACGACGCGTTAAAGTAGCATAAGCTACCTAAACGGGTCGTAACGGGTCAAAAGCACTTTCGATAAGTTCTGTTTTAGTATGTAGGCTTTGTTAAACCATATTACATGAGTTCTTACACTCATTTGGTTTACGAACCCTCATGCTACCCGATCCTCCGAATAGGTCCGTTTATTAACATAGTTACCTATATTAGGTGCCGTTTGATTCCGTGATCTTCTAGCTTTGCTTGGTGGTTATCTTAGCACTTCTGATAAATCTCAAGTGAGTACATAGACCCCTCTTTTACTGTTTTTCAAATGTTTTGGGGTGAAACACATGTGCCTACTTGTTACTTTCGTGTTTTCCAAGTTTTCATATCATATACTTGCTATGTTCATTAGTACACTATTAGTACATGATTTCATTTTGTTTTGCTATGTATGTTTACTTAGCATGTTAGCACATTGATTTACATTACATCTTCTTTTGCTATGTATGTTTACTGAGCATGCTAGCACATTGATTTACATGACTTTTCTGCTTTGTATGTTAACTTAGCATACTTAGTACATTACTTTCATTACATGTTTACATTTGGTATGACATTTGGTTTGTTCAACGGGTCTAAACTACATTCATTAACATTAGCTACACTGCTCGATAGTAAGTAATGGTACCATAGGACTTGACAATTCCCGTTCCTGACATCCTAGGTCTGTTTGGGTGTAAGGAATGACTGAATCCGAAAACATTTTTCTTTGATAATCTTTACTCTAAGGTTATCCTGCTATCTCAAGGCTTGAATGTATGCGTTAACTTACTGCATAAGTGTTTGTATCAGTAAAACATGCATTTATTTTACAAAACATAACTTTTGATTTATTCAAAATACTTTGTTTTGTACATTTTTACTTGTGGTTTAAGTAGTCTCATTTTTACTTACCATACATAACTTTTGTTTACACATTACATGATTTATATTTAACTTGGGTTATACTATGACATTTGACTATTGGATTAAACATGGACATTTTACATTGTTGGTTGGTTTGAGTGACTTAAATAACGAGGCGTGTGTAATATGATACAAGCATGGTGGATATACCGCTGGTACTTCCTATAAATAAGTGCTTGTATGATATTACATATCGTAGCGTTATTTAAACCATTTCAGTTTAGACATGCTACATTTACAACGCATTTTCACTTAAACATTGTTTTACAAATAACTTGGTTTACACAAACCCTTTTTACTTGGTTATTCTTTTAACCATACATTATTCTTTTATATATACATATCATCTGATTTTGCTAACATTTTTCAAATGATTTATAAAACAAAACAATTAACAAGGTTTATGACTGAATTTTATTAAACATTTCTTTAAACTCAAGTCATGAATCCTATTTTCATAAAACCTATGTATCTCACAGGCATTTTTATGCTGACGTACCTATTTTCACATGTGTTTTCAGGAGCTGTTGCTTAGGATGTTCGTGACACACTAGGGCGGACCTGTGCCTTAGAGACTTAAAATAAAGATAGAACTAGTTTAATTATGTGATGTACTCTTTGTTTCAGTTATTTTAAGACAATGTAACTCTTTGTTTGATGAATAAAACATAACTTTTAAATGCCATGGTTGTGAAACAATAATTCTGTTACAACACGCCTCGACCTCTCCGCCATGATTTGATGTTTTACGTGGTCGGGGTGTGACAGAAGAGTTGGTATCAGAGCCAATGGTTATAGGGAATTAGGTTATTAGTAATGCTTTGACCTAGACTATAACCTTTCTAGGACCCCAACACAAGTTGTCTTGTGTTTAGATTTTAAAACATGCACTTCACCTATCCTTAGGTGATCACCAAAACAAGAACCCAATTTTCCGAAACGATTTTTGAAAATCAATCATCTGTTTTTAAATGATTTATTATATGGTTTTGAACTCTTTGATTTTTCAAAATGATTTTGAAAATTTACCAACCATTTTTGAATGATTCTTTTGGCCTTGTGCCTTCCAAGTTTTCAAAATCTCGTCAAAGTTTTGGGTTCTAAATAGTGTGAACACGTGCAAACTGGAAGGGTGAATGCCTGTACCCTGGGTTTTCTGTCTAAGGCTAGAGTGTTCGTACAAATCCACATAATCGGACCAGTCACTCTTACCTGGGAACTCTTGGGGTGAGTGTTCACTTATAGGCGAGCATGTCTTCGCGATACATTATTTTTGACCCATTTACTTTGATTAGTCACTGTGAGTCATTTGTTTGCTTTGTGATACGGACAAATGACCACCATCTTTGCCTTTGTTGATTTTATTTCGTCTCGTTCTTTTCATCTAACCTTCTCACTCGTTTCCTCTCATGTTTCTTCTTTTTAGAATGCCTCCTCGACGTGAAAACCCACTATCTAAAGCCGAAATGGCAGATATTATGGCACAACACATGGCTGCCGTACTCCCAAACATTATAGCTCAGGTGAACCAGGCCAACAACAATCAAAACGCTCCATGCAACTTCAAGAGTTTTAATTCGGCCAAACCACTCAAGATCAGGGGTTCTGAAGGGGCAACTGGGCTCCTTCAATGGTTCGAGAGCATTGATAGTACATTCCGTCACGTCCTGTGTCCTGAGAATCGAGAAGTCGAGTTTGCATCAAGCGTGTTTCAGAAGAGGGCTCTCACATGGTGGAACGGGGTTATGAGAGACCGTGGTGCTGAGGTTGCTTTAGCACAAACATGGGCTGAACTTAGGGCGCTTATGATGAGGGAGTTTTGTCCTCGTCATGAACTGCGAGCTTTAGAAAGGGAATTTGATGACCTGAAGCAGGATAGTGGCGAGCACCAGGCGTATACTGATAGGTATGAGGAGCTGAGTTTGTTATGCCCAACAATGGTAACCCCACTCGAGAAGGCTATCGAGAGGTATATCGATGGCCTACCTGACTCTGTACAAGACATCGTTACTGGTAGTAACCCTACCACAGTTCGTCAGGCGATCGAGCTATGTGCGACATTGACTGAGTCGCAGGTTCGGAAGGGTAAGCTGCATAGAAAGGGTGACAAGGGTAAGAAGCAGGCGTCTGATAAAGGTGAAAGCAAGAAAGGTAAAAACAAGAAGGGTAAGGATTCTGGTTCCTTGAAGGGTTCTAGGAAGCGTAAGGCTTCCCAAAATTTCGCCGTTACTGCACAAGCTGCACCAAATCAGCCTGCGCAACCACTTGCCAAGAAACCTTATCTTGGCAATGCACCTTTGTGCAACAGATGTAACGGTTATCATCAGCCGCACCTCCAATGTCGTCATTCCACCAACTGTGGAAGATCTGGTCATCTTGCTGACACATGCCGCATTCCTGCTAATCAAAATCGGGCAATTCAGAACCCGGCTCAACAAGTTGCTCAGCCTCTTGCTCAGCAATAATGTCAAGCCGCACGACCTCACTACCCACCAGGTTCTTTTTTAATTGTGGGGATCTGACCCACTACCGTAATCAATGTCCAAGATTGGTGAATGCGAATCCAGCTCAGGCTCAGGCTCGAGGTCGAGTCTTTAATATGAATGCACAAGAGGCGCAAGCAGACAATGAAGTGGTTAACGGTACGTTCTTTGTTAATAATCAACCCGCATCTGTTCTTTTTTATTCTGGTGCCGATAAGAGTTTTGTGTCATTATCTTTTGAGCCATTGCTTCGCATGTCTAGAATGAAACTAGGTAAGCCTTTGACAGTAGAAGTTGCTAGTGGTGATCCCGTTGTTCTTGATTCTGTTTTTCACAATTGCCAATTGAACCTTAACAACCATCTTTTTCCTATCGACCTCACGCCAATGCAACTTGGGAGTTTCGACGTTATAGTGGGTATGGATTGGTTAGCCAAGCATCACGCAGAGGTAGTTTGTTTCGAGAAGATTGTTCGTGTTCCATTTTCGTCAGGTGAGATCCTACATGTTCGTGGTGTGAAGCCTGCTAGTAGTCTCAAGCTCATGTCTTGTTTTCAAGCTCGGAAGTATCTACGAAAGAACTATGTGGCCTTCTTGGCACATGTTGTAGCAGATAAAGGAAAAGGTAAGTCTATTCAAGATATCCCTGTCGTTCGGGATTATCCGGAGCTATTTCCTAAGGAGTTACCTGGATTACCCCCAACACGCCAAGTCGAGTTCCGTATTGATCTTGTACCTAGTGCAAATCCTATTGCCAGATCTCCATATCGTCTTGCACCGTCTGAGATGCAAGAATTATCTAAGCAGCTTCAGGAGCTTTCAGATAAAGGTTTTATTCATCCTAGCTTTTCACCTTGGGGTGCTCCCGTTCTTTTTGTTAAGAAGAAGGATGGATCTTTCAGAATGTGCATCGATTATCGTGAGCTTAACAAGCTTACCATCAAGAATCGATATCCCCTACCTCGCATTGATGATCTCTTTGATCAGTTACAGGGCACTTCTTATTTTTTGAAGATTGATCTTCGTTCTGGGTATCATTAACTTCATGTGCATGAAGAAGATATTCCCAAGACAGCCTTCCGCACTCGTTATGCGCATTATGAATTTACAGTTATGCCATTCGGTTTGACTAATGCTCCTGCTGTTTTCATGGACTTGATGAATAGGGTTTGCAAGCCTTATTTAGATAAGTTCATCATCGTTTTTATTGATGACATTTTAATATACTCTAAGATGCAAGCTGATCATGAGCAACATCTTCGTCTTACTCTGGAACTCCTAAAGAAAGAGCAACTTTTCGCCAAGTTCTCCAAGTGTGAATTTTGGCTTAAGGAAGTTCAATTTTTGGGTCATATCGTCAACGAACAAGGTATTCATGTAGATCCCTCCAAGATCAGTGCGATTAAGGATTGGGAGACGCCTACTACACCCACCGAAGTTTGTTCGTTCCTTGGTCTCGCGGGTTATTACCACCGCTTCATTGAAAATTTCTCGAGGATTGCAGTTGCCCTAACTGCTCTAACTCAGAAGAATAAGCCCTTTGAATGGGGTTCTAAACAAGAAGAAGCGTTTCAGACCTTGAAGCAGAAGCTTTGTGATGCGCCTATCCTATCTTTGCCTGAAGGCAATGATGATTTTGTCATGTACTGCGATGCATCCAATTTGGGACTTGGCTGTGTTCTGATGCAAAGGAACAAAGTCATAGCATATGCATCGAGGCAGTTGAAGGTGCATGAGAAAAACTACACCACTCATGATCTTGAGTTGGGTGCAGTTGTGTTCGCTCTTAAGATCTGGAGACACTATTTGTATGGTACAAAATGTGTGGTTTTCACTGACCACAAAAGTCTTCAGCATATCTTTAATTAGAAAGAACTCAACATGAGGCAACGACGTTGGGTTGAACTTCTAAACGACTATGACTGCGAAATTCGCTACCATCCTGGTAAGGCGAATGTCGTGGCTGATGCTTTGAGTTGTAAAGAACGTGTCAAGCTTCATTGTGTTCGTGTTCAATCTGATATTCAAGCTCCATCTGATATTCAAGCCCGCATCTCTCAGGCTCAACATGCTTGTGTTTCACAAGACTTGAGGGGTAAGGAATTACCCTATCACATTAAGCCTGATCTTGAACTGAAGGACGATGGATCGTATTATTTCATGGACCGTTTGTGGGTCCCAAGCCTAGATGATCTCCGCACTTTGCTTATGGATGAAGCTCATAAGTCTCGTTATTCTATTCATCCTGGCTCAGATAAGATGTATAAGGATCTTCGTACTCAGTATTTGTGGCCTGGTATGAAGAAAGACATTTCCTTATACGTTTCAAAATGCCTTACTTGTCTTAAGGTTAAGGCTGAACATCAACATCCTTCTGGTCTTTTGGAGCAACCAGAGATTCCAGTTTGGAAATAGGAAAACATCGCTATGGATCTTATTACCAAACTTCCGCGCACAAAGAAAGGTCATGATGCCATCTGGGTAGTTGTTGATCGTCTTACAAAGTCAGCGCATTTCTTACCAATCCGCGAGGATCTGTCTGCTGACAAGCTTGCTAAAATCTATGTGGATGAAATCGTATCTCGACATGGTGTTCCTTTGAACATTATTTCAGATAGAGATGCTCGTTTCTCTTCTCGTTTTTGGAGAACCATGCAATCTGCTATGGGGACCCAACTTAATCTGAGCACTACTTATCATCCGCAATCTGATGGTCAATCTGAAAGAACAATCCAGACTTTGGAGGATATGCTTAGAGCTTGTGTGATCGATTTTGGTGGTAGTTGGGATTCACATCTTCCATTGATAGAATTCTCCTACAACAATAGTTATCACTCCAGCATCAACATGGCTCCTTTCGAGGCTCTCTATGGTCGAAAATGTCATTCACCAGTCTGCTGGAATGAGATAGGTGAGGCTCAACTTACTGGGCCTGACCTCATTCTAGAGACAACTGATAAGGTTAAGAAAGTTCGTGATAACCTCCAGACAGCTCGAAGCCGTCAAAAAAGTTACGCGGACCAACGACACAAGCCCTTGGAATTTCAAGTCGGTGATCATGTATTACTTAAGGTCTCACCTTGGAAAGGTGTGATCAGATTTGGAAAGATAGGAAAACTTGCACCTAGATATGTTGGACCATTCAAGATCGTCAAAAGAATCGGTAAGGTAGCCTACAGACTTGAGTTACCTCCTGAACTTGGAAATGTTCATCCAACCTTTCATGTGTCCAATCTCAAGAAGTGTCTAGCTGATGAGAACCTCCACATTTCGCTTGATGAAATTCGTGTGGATAACATGATGCATTTTGTTGAGAAACCAGTGGAAATCATGGACCGTATAGTCAAATGGCTTAAACGCAAGCGCATTCCTTTGGTCAAAGTTCGCTGGGAATCTAAACGTGGACCGGAGTTTACTTGGGAACGTGAAGATCAAATGAAAGCGAAATACCCGCATCTATTCTCACGAGTTTCCTCTAAATAAATTTCAAGATAAAATTTCCACAAGTAGGGGAGACTGTGACATCTGTTCTAGTAATCATTGTAAACAGTTTAGTTATCAATGAAATAAAGTTACTTGATCCCAATATTTGTTTGTTTATGTTTGACATTTTTCATGTTTTGATTTTTATTCAATTTCAAACTCTATATCGCTTTCTAGAGGGTTATACGCAAACTGGTGCGTAAAGGTAATTAGTTTAACACGAAAAATACTCCGGAACATCAACATATGCTTAACATACCTTAAATAACCTTTACATAACTTAGAAATAAGTTTTGAAGGCTTTGGTATGGCAAAATCAAGTTTATTCACTTACAGGGACTAAATTTGACAAACTGCGAAAGTATGTCGATTTGAACTGTAACGGACATTCCGGAACTTGATCATAAGTTAAACACACCCTAAATATCCTTTACATAGCTTAGAAATAGGCTTTGAGAGGTTCGGTGTGCTAAAATAAACTTTATGCTCATTCAGGGACTAAAAGCGTCAAAAAGTGCATAAGTTTGCATTTTCGCGCATAACTTACGTTCTGAATACATCCGGACATCCAAAATTTATGTAAGCATTAAAATATTTCATTTTAGTGTTTGTCATAAGAAAAATCCATTCGTCGCGCAATTTGGATCGTTTTTCGCGCTTATGCGCATTCTGTCGTAATTAAGCAGACATCGCGATCATACGACCAAACGAACCGACATCCGGCATATTTTTGAGCATGTTTCATGTCCACAATGTTTAAGCATCATTTTAGGGCCTTAAATTTGGCTTAACGGGCCTTAGAAGTGTCGGAATGAGCTTAAAACACATCAGGGACTGAAACTGTCATTTCTACAAAGTTGTTTGCTGATCAGAGTGCCCAGGCGGGCCCCGTAGCTTATGATGGAATCTTACACGGGCCGTGTGGCCCTCCCAGATATGCAGAATCTGTTTAAACAGCTGTTTACAGCTGTTATACTCATGTATTCCACTTGCAAATGGTTTCTAGCAAACAAGGGGCTTAATCTAGGGGCTCCAATGGTTTTATAAAACTATGGGCTCGAGGTGTACGGCTGTGATTGAATCTCGGATAACGAGGAACGATCTTAACGGTTCTACTACATCTATAAATACCCCCCCATGTCTTGCTCAAAACCCACAATTTGAATCTGATTTATGCTCTCTAAGTTGAAGTATATGCTTCATACCTGAGAGAAAATCGAATCAAATCTTGCGGGGACCCTCTGTAAGTATTCTTTCGTTCTTTTCATTCGTTTTTAGCATTAAAGTCAAACTGCGTTTGACTTTCTGCATTGACAAGTTTATGGTCAATGCGAAGTTCGTTTGAACTTCATAACGTGAGCGTAATCACGATGGTTATAGTCCCTAGTGACTATACCTACTGATTACCACGTTATCTAGGCTCAGTGACGAGTCGTAGTTTCGGCCAAAATGCGTATTCTCGCGTATTTTGTAACCAAACTACTTGTGGGTATCAAATCCATTTGTTTTGATACCAAACCTATTTTCAAACCTCGTTAAACATGTTTTAACATGTTTAGCTCGTCAATTTTAGATTTGTGCTTGTCTAGGGTCGTAAAGGTAAGCGATCTAATCAATCGCTTATACTTTCGAACCCGACCCATTTGGTCGATAATTAGGATCCGACCAAACACATTAGGTGACCATAGTTGTATAGGAAATAACCTTCCGAGGTTATACCTTATGGTCACATCGTTTGAGTAGTTGTATGATAGGTAGTATATATGCCTTAGGTAAATTACCAAAATGCCCTTTTTACACCAAAATTCATTTTAAGCCTATGTAACGTAACTTTTGACATCTAAACTGATTTAGCAACAATATTAGACATGTTAAGGCATATTTGACTTGTTATAAGACTAGTTAGGCGGTCCAAACGCGCTTTACGCGAACGACGCGTTAAAGTAGCATTAGCTACCTAAACGGGTCGTAACGGGTCAAAAGCACTTACGATAAGTTCCGTTTTAGTATGTAGGCTTTGTTAAACCATATTACATGAGTTCTTACACTCATTTGGTTTACGAACCCTCATGCTACCCGATCCTCCGAATAGGTCCGTTTATTAACATAGTTACCTATATTAGGTGCCGTTTGATTCCGTGATCTTCTAGCTTTGCTTGGTGGTTATCTTAGGACTTCTGAGCAATCTCAAGTGAGTACATAGACCCCTCTTTTACTGTTTTTCAAATGTTTTGGGGTGAAACACATGTGCCTACTTGTTACTTTCGTGCTTTCCATGTTTTCATATCATATACTTGCTATGTTCATTAGTACACTATTAGTACATGATTTCATTTTGTTTTGCTATGTATGTTTACTTAGCATGCTAGCACATTGAGTTACATTACATCTTCTTTTGCTATGTATGTTTACTGAGCATGCTAGCACATTGATTTACATGACTTCTCTGCTTTGTATGTTAACTTAGCATACTTAGTACATTACTTTCATTACATGTTTACATTTGGTATGACATTTGGTTTGTTCAACGGGTCTAAACTACATTCATTAACATTAGCTATGCCGCTCGGTAGTAAGTAATGGTACCATAGGACTTGACAAATCCCGTTCCTGACATCCTAGGTCTGTTTGGGTGTAAGGAATGACTGAATCCGAAAACATTTTTCTTTGATAATCTTTACTCTAAGGTTATCCTGCTGTCTTAAGGCTTGAATGTATGCGTTAACTTACTGCATAAGTGTTTGTATTAGTAAAACATGCATTTATTTTACAAAACATAACTTTTGATTTATTCAAAATACTTTGTTTTGTACATTTTTACTTGTGGTTTAAGTAGTCTCATTTTTACTTACCATACATAACTTTTGTTTACACATTACATGATTTATATTTAACTTGGGTTATACTATGACATTTGACTATTGGATTAAACATGGACATTTTACATTGTTGGATGGTTTAAGTGACTTAAATAACGAGGCGTGTGTAATATGATACAAGCATGGTGGATACACCGCAGGTACTTCCTATATATAAGTGCTTGTATGATATTACATATCGTAACGTTATTTAAACCGTTTCAGTTTAGACATGCTACATTTACAACACATTTTCACTTAAACATTGTTTTACAAATAACTTGGTTTACACAAACCCTTTTTACTTGGTTATTCTTTTAACCATACATTATTCTTTTATGTATTCATATCATCTGATTTTGCTAACGTTTTTCAAATGATTTATAAAACAAAACAATTAACAAGGTTCATGACTGAATTTTATTAAACATTTCTTTAAACTCAAGTCATGAATCCTATTTTCATAAAACCTATGTATCTCACAGGCATTTTTATGTTGACGTACCTATTTTCACATGTGTTTTCAGGAGCTGTTGCTTAGGATGTTCGTGACACACTAGGGCGGACCTGTGCCTTAGAGACTTAAAATAAAGATAGAACTAGTTTAATTATGTGATGTACTCTTTGTTTCAGTTATTTTAAGACAATGTAACTCTTTGTTTGATGAATAAAACATAACTTTTAAATGCCATGGTTGTGAAACAATAATTCTGTTACAACACTCCCCGACGTTTCCGCCACGATTTGATGTTTTACGTGGTCGGGGTGTGACACTCAATCATGCCAGAATCCCATCAATATGGATTCACATCAGGAATTCCACCCTTGAATCCATCAGGAGGTAACACTTTGAATACTACTTATAATGCTAACCATGGCTTTGTGCAGGATACAGGAATCAACCAAACTATGGCTAGAGAGTTACAAAAGCTTAAGGATATGATATCCAGCGTTCCAGGAGTGGTTAAACCCATTCCTGAAATTCCAGATGGAAGCCATAGGATATCTCGTTTTGCACCACCTATTTGTGATGCAGAAATACCAAAGAGGTTTCAAACACCAAACATGAAGCTATACGATGGTACAACTAATCCAGAAGAGCATGTAGCTCAATACAGGGAGAGAATGGAGATCAACCCCATTCCTGAAAGGTTGAAAGAAGCATGTCTATGCAAGGGTTTCGGATCCACACTGACAGTATCAGCTCTTAAATGGCTGCTAAGTCTTGCCCCTTACTCTATTACTTCATTTGCTAATCTAGTTAATTTGTTTAATAGTCAATTCTCATGTAGTAGGAGATTTGAACGATTAACTAGTGATCTATATACGGTAACACAAGGTCAAAATGAATCACTTAGAGATTATATCACTAAATTCAGTAGAGAATCCTTAGAAATTCCTAATTTGGATATTGCTACGGCTGTAGAAGCCTTCAAAATGGGTTTACTTAAGGATTCACAGTTCTATGATGATCTTGTCATGACCCCTTGCAGGAACCTTGATGAAGTAAGAACCAGAGCCCTTAGATTCATCCATTTAGAGGATGATAAAATGATCCAAGAAAGACTGGTAGGATCCTCAAAGCAGGAAAAGCAAGGATCCTACTTCAGGAACAATAAGTCCAAATCATACAACAAGTCTGATAATCAGAACGTGCATATAGTGGAGCAAGAAGAGGATGATGAGGATTATCCTCCCATTTCTGAATATTGCTTTTCTGTTGATAATAATGAACTAATCCTTGCAATGCAGAATCTAGGTGAAATAGCAAGATGGCCCAGAAAGAGTGATAAACCAGCCGCAACAAAAGACAAATCTAAATGGTGTGCATATCATGAAGATTTTGGCCATCTCACTGATGAATGCATAGCACTCAGGAAAGATATTGGTTGTTTTTTAAGCAAAGGGCATTTGAAGGAGCTGTTTGGGAGGAAAAAGTTAAGGATCCAGGATCCTGAAAAGATCCTAGAAAGAGCTCCAGCTCCTCCTGCTGATGCATAAATTATCAACTTCATATCTGGAGGATCAGACATATATGGCACTTCCTTTTCAGCAGCCAAGAGGCATGCTAAAGAAACAAAGATGGATAATGGGGACAGACCTGTTCGAACCTCGATCCTCACGCAGGAGAAAGTTATATCCATTGATGAGGATGATCGTCCATGATATTCAGGATCCTCATCAAGATGGTCTTGTTATTACATTGTTTATATCTAATCATTTTGTTCGCAGGATTCTGATAGATGGAGGAAGCTCAGTGAACTTCATTCAACTTGATGTCCTCAAAAAGATTAATATCCCTGAATCATAAATTATCCTAAGATCTTCAGTTCTTGTGGGATTTAGTGGAGAAACCAAAAACACATTGGGGGACATTAAACTTCCCATTTACATAGAGGGAGTTAATTCTTTTCAAAAATTTTGTGTGATAGATTGCTTATCCTGTTGCAATGTTATCCTTAGCAGGCCATGGATACATGACATGAAAGCAGTTCCATCTACATATCATCAATGTGTCAAACTCCCTACTCCATGGGGTGTGGTGAAGATAGAAAGTGACCAACAGGAAGCTAAAAATTGTTAAACTTCATCCATGAAACCAGCCTCGAGAACTAGGGAGCAATAGCAATTAAAGTATCCTCCAAGAGATGTCCTGGAGGCAAGAGAACAAGATGTCAAGGATATCCTGATGGATCCTAAGGATCCTGAATCCAAAGTTTTTATAGGATCCGGGATCCTCAACAATATTGAAGAGGATCTAGTATCCTTCCTAAAGAGAAGAAAAACTACCTTTGCCTGGAAGCATGAATACATGACAGGTATTTCCAAAGATATTAATACTCATAAACTTGGCATTGACAGGTCGTTCAAACCCATACATCAAAAAAGGAGAAAGTTTGCACCTAAGAGGAATGCCATCATCCAGGAGGAGGTAGACAAACTGCTCAGAGCAGGTATGATTAGGGAGGTTAAGTATCCAAGATGGTTAGCCAAAGTGGTTGTTGTTCAAAAGAAAAATGGAAAGTGGAGGGTATGTGTCGATTTCACTGATTTAAATAAGGTATGTCCCAAGGATCCTTTCCCGTTACCCCACATTAACTCCATGGTGGATGCTACTACGGGTCATGAGTTGTTGACTTTCATGGATGCTTCATCTGGATTCCAACAAATTCATATGGAACCATCTGATCAAGAAGATACAGCCTTTATGACCCCTACTGGTATCTATTGTTATATTGTTATGCCCTTTGGATTAAGAAATGCAGGTGCTACCTACCAAAGGCTAGTTAATATGATGTTTAAAGAACAAATAGGACACACAATGGAAGTCTATATAGATGACATGGTGGTTAAGTCCAAGAGAGCTGAAGATCACCTTAGAGATTTGGAGGAAGCATTTGATATCTTTGATAGATACAATATGAAATTAAATCCTTCCAAGTGCCACTTGGTGTGAAAGCTGGCAAGTTTCTAGGGTACATGGTGACAAAAAGAGGGATAGAGGCAAGTCCAGAGTGAATCAAGGCAATTGTGAATATCAAATCTCCTACTAATGCCAAGGATGTGCAAAGATTGATAGGAAGTATCGCAGCCTTGAATAGGTTCATCTCAAAGTCATCAGAGAAATGCAAGGAATTCTATGACATTTTGAGAAAGAACAAGAAATTTGAGTGGACTGAAAAGCATGAAAATGCTCTCAAGGCCCTCAAGGATTACCTATCCTCAGCCCCAGCATTAATGAAACCAGAAAAGGGGGATATATTATCCTTATATTTGGCAGTCTCTTCTAAGGCAGTAAGTGCAGTCCTTGTTAAGGATCATGAAGGTACACAACAACCTGTATATTATGTAAGTAAAAGTTTGCTTGATGCTGAATCCAGGTATTCTCATTTAGAAAAAAATATCCTTGCTTTAATTATGGCATATACTAAACTTCGCCATTATTTTGAAACACATGCTATTATAGTTAAGACTAACTCTCCAATTAAGAATGTTCTCAGGAAACCTGAAATGTCAGGAAGGATGGCAAAATGGGCAGTCAAGCTTAGTGCCTATGATATCATATATGAACAAAGAACTGCCATTAAATCTCAGGCCTTGGCTGACTTTGTGGCTGATTTCAGTAGTGATCTACAAAGGGAAGCTGAGTTGGAAGTTCAACAGCTTGAAGAGACTAAGGATCCTTGGATACTCTTCACAGATGGAGCCTCTAACGTCAAAGGAACTGGACTAGGCATACTACTAAAATCGCCACAGGGGGACATAATACCCCACTTAATTGCTTGTGAGTTTCAAACTACTAATAATGAGGCTGAGTGTGAAGCCTTAATACTGGTTTGCAAATTGCCAAGCATATGAGGATCAGGTATCTTGAGGTACATGTAGATTCTTTATTGATCACTAACCACTTTAATGGTTCTTATGCTGTTAAAGGTGAAAGACTAATCAAATATCTTGAGATAGTCAAGAAATTGGCAGACTCTTTTGCTTCTTTCAGTTTGACACAGGTACCCAGAGAAGAAAATGCAGAAGCTGATGCTCTAGCCAACCTTGGATCATCATTGACGATCCCAGAGGATATTAAAATTCCCATTATCCACATTTTGGCTCCTGCTATTGAGGATCACACGGCTATGGAAATAGTGGAGGATTCTGCAATCATACCTAGTGATGATGCACAGTCAAATTTAGGATCCTGGATCCTTCCAATTATGAAATATATTCAACATGGAGAGATTCCTATAGGAGAAAATCCTAGAGCTTTCAAAGTGAAGGTATCTCAATTTACAATACTAAATAACATGTTATATAAACGATCTCTTGCAGGTCCATATCTAAGGTGCATCGAGGATCCTGAAATCCAAGAAGTTCTTAAGGATTTTCATGAAGGAGATTGTGGAAACCACACTGGGGGCAGAGCACTGTTTTCAAGGATCCTTAGGACAGGATACTATTAGCCTACTATGAAGAAGGATGCTGTGGATTATGCCAACAAATGTGATGCCTGTCAAAGACATAGCAATATGCTTCATCAACCAGCAGAGCTCCAGCATCCTATATCCTCTTCTTGGCCATTCATGAGATGGGAAATGGATATAGTTGGTAAACTTTCAAAAGCACCAGGAGGAAAAGTGTTTATGCTTGCCATGACTGATTACTTTTCCAAATGGATAGAAGCTGAAGCATTTGCTCAAGTCAGAGAAAAGGAAGTGATATCCTTTATTAAAAGAAACATTATTACCAGATTTGGTATCCCTTCTCAAATTTTTTGTGATAATGGATCCCAATTTATTGGGAATAGAACTACTAACTTTTGTGACAATTGGGGCATTAAGATGATAACATCAACACCAGTCCATCCACAAGCTAATGGTCAAGCAGAATCATCCAATAAGATCATCATCAACAACTTGAAGAAGAATCTTGGATCCAAGAAAGGAAAATGGGCAGAAGAGCTACCTTATGTGTTATGGGCTGATAGAACAACTCCCAAGAATGCTACTGGCCAAACTCCATTTTCTTTAGTGTTTGGAGTTGAATCAGTGATCCCTACAGAGATGGTAGTCCCTACTGCAAGAACAAGCATCCGTGATCCTGAAGGAAATGCTGAAAACTTGGTTCAAGACTTGGATACCATAGAAGAACTCAGGGATTTGGCAAGGATAAGATTAGCTAGTTATCAACAGAGGATGGCTGGAGCTTATAACAAGAATGTCAGGATCAGAAAGTTTCAAGTTGGTGACATGGTATTGAGGAAAGCATTCCAAAATACCACAAATCCTGCTGATGGTTAGCACCAAAGTGGGAAGGCCCTATCTTATTGAAGCTGAGGCAGGAAAGGGGGCATATTGGTTATTAACAATGGAAGGTGATTTGCTACCAAGAGCTTGGAATGCTGTCCATTTAAAAAGATACTTCATGTAGGAAGGATCCAGGATCCTTAATCATCCTCATGTCCGGTATACACAAAGGATCCTTAGAGGATATACGATCCTCATTATGGTAATGATTTGATTCTAATTTACCTAATCCTTTAATTTATTTGTTTACAAGGAAAAGGATCCAGGATCCTTTAACCTTTTTCACTAAATTCTGAGTTTTGCAGAAGTTCATGCATCCTTGACAGAGGATCAAGTATCCACAGAAGTATCCTAAGTTTTATGGGCTTGTCCCCAGTTCTATGGGTTTATCCCCAGTTTTTTGGGCTTGTCTCCAGTTTAAGGTATCCACTACCTTCTGCGAATCAGGTTCTTACACCTTCGCCAGTAGCGCATGATTATCCTGGTGCAGTTAAAGGCAATGGGACCAGTACCCACTTTAGGGGCTGGCAATTTCATTGTACTGGCTGTATTCAGGATCCTAAGTATAATGGTAGACGTACCATACATCCGTTCCTAAGGTTTCTAACGTTTTCACGTTAGCTAAGGTTTTGGCATCTTCATGTCACTAAGTGTGGATAGTTGCCAGTAAGAGCCATACTCCAGTTTACACAGGATCCTTTGGGCTTGTCCCCAGTTTTTGGGCTAGTCCCTAGTTTTTTGGGCTTGTCCCCAGTTTATTGGGCTTGTCCCCAGATTGTTGGGCTTGTCCCCAGACACTAATTCTTTCTTTTACAGGTTGGCTTAGTCCCAAGTTATTTCTCATTTCAGGATTCTAAAGTTAAACAGCTAAGGATCCCGGATCCTAGCTTTCCACAAGGGTTTGTCTTATGATTGTTACTGTGACAACTGTCAAATTTGCATGCATCCGTACAATTAATTAACTATGATTAGTGCCTAACGACTGTGCTGATTTACAATTTATGACTTGAATTGCGCTCTGATTTCTGCGTCATGTTTACATGTGCATCACATTTCATACTGTCACACCATTTATCACATACAAACTTTAGTGACATAAACGATGCACAAAGCACGGTTAGCACAGTGAGCGAATAACTCAGAAAATGCTGACGATGTTTAGTACATAGACAGACAGTGTTTAAAGACCCAGTATGGGCCAGAGACAAGGTACTACACTAGCATGGAGTGTAGGGAAGTAAGGACCATAAAACTGCGTCACTAGGTGATAGTTTGAGTGTCGGAAAGTGCCTAAAACCCACTTATAGTGCAGAATTCTACATTTTCAGCAAAATTCAGCTTTTTAACATACTAGTATTATGCAGAAAATTGACTAAATGGTCCTGAATGCTTTCCTAAGTGTTGGGAATTAAAAGTGTCACAAAAAGCAACATAAAGATCATTAAACGGAATAGCTTGACACTTTAACGAACCGGTATCAAACCGAACAACCGGACATTACCCGGAACACCAAAAGTTTACTAGAAACATTGTTTTATTATTTTTGGAAAGTTATGATCCCCGAACACCCTAACACACTATATAATGTGCCATACACATAAAACGCTAGACTTTTACACTTAACCTCCAACTATTTACCTACATTTACCATCAACTAACAAATTACCCCCCCCCCCCAATCATAATTTACGGCCCAAAGGGGAGGACCCCACCACCATATCCCACTAGATTTCATTCCTTATTTTATTTAGATATTGCATGATTGTTTGAACAAAATATAGAGGAGAGATCTTTATAAGTATGGCTTGTGATCTTGCAAAATCATTTCACTTCTCACTTCACAAACTTCACCACTCCAACTCCCTCATACTCTCTCTCTCCCTCTCGGCTCTACCTAGTGCCGCCACCACCACCACCTTGCAACCACCATTCACCCATTTTCAAGCTCATTCCAAGTGCAAAAAGGTGCTATATGGAGCTTGGTGCTTGAAGAACTTGAAGAACCTTCATCCATTGCTTTTATCATCCATTTTCATCATCTTTTTCTCTAGTGATCTTCCCTAGCCTTTGAGCTAGTTGTAAGCTTCTTGTTACTAGTTTTTATTTCTTATTTTGTTAGTTAAAAAGATGTATATTGTTATGAATCACAAGGACACTAAAAGACTTAAACAAGAATCATAAACATAAGCTTACAAATGATGAAATCTTGTTGAAATAATGTTGTTTAAGTACATGCATGACACTTGATTGTTATTTACTTGAAATTATGATGTTGATCATCATAAGGAGCTTGCTAGATTGTGATTAAACACATGATCTAGCAAGTTAGAGGATGATTATGTGTTAACCCAAGAAGATCATCCTCACTTATAAACATGAACTTGAAAATAAAATGATTTCTTGAAAAACAATAAATAAAGTGAGTTAGTAAATTTGTGAAATTTAAGAGTCATGAATGATTTTTCCAAGAAAACCAAGTCCAAAATATGATTTTTAGTAGAACTTAATTCTTACGTAAATGTACACTATTTTTGGTGATAAAATAAGTGTAAGAACACTTTATTTACAAGAAGAGTTCAAAAGAATAATTTTTGTAGAAAATGTTTACAAGTTGTAAACACCTAGTTTCGTTAAGAATGAGATTTTTAAAGAAGTAAACACACTTTAGAGGGTAACTAAACCTACTAAAAACGCCACCAAGTTACGACAAGTTTTAATAAAATTTCAAGTTCATATTGTTATTTATGTTGTATAATTTTTGCACTTGGGAAGTGTAGATTGATGATTGATTGTTGGGATGATTTTTGAAAAGAAAATGATATGCTTTAATAGCATGGACACCTCCATTTTTAGGGGAAACTATGGCAAAATTTCCTAAAAATATAAACACTTAGAAAATACTTTCTAAACAAGTGTTTACAAGTATGTTTTAAACTATGTTTTTCAATAAAAACCTTGCCAGAATTTTTGTAACAAAAATACAAGTATTGGAGGTTGGTTTTTTGTAAATAAAAACGGATAAATATATATTTAGAATATATATTTTATATCAAGACACTTGGGTGAATATTTGTATACTTGTGGAATAGTTATATTATTTTAGGGTAAAATAATATAACTTACAAATACCAAGAATTTACAACTCCAAAATAATACCAAAGATCACAAGGAATGAAATATAAGTTACACACTTAATATTGTGAAGCCAAACAATAAAACGTAACTTACGAAATATTCCGGGAAATATCAATACAAATATATTTTTGGTAAATATTATTTTGGATACAAAGGAAGTGAAAATATGATTTTTGTAAATATTACCAAGTTACAACACATTTTCAACAAGGAGAAAATGTATTATTTTTGGGAGATAAAAATATATTTTCTTAGTATGTTTGGAAGATATATGATTTTTGGGAAAAATATATATTTTCGGGAGATACAGTGTTTTTGGACAAGATAAGTTTATATATATTTTCTAAGTAAGACTTGAAAATATATTGCTTTGGGAATATATTGAATATTTGTTTAGAAAATACGTACACACCGGAATACGACGTCAATACATGGCAAGATATACCAATACAAGAATACGGACATACATGTATAAGATACCCCCATCCTTGGGAAGGAAATACTTGAGAAGTATTGTTACAAAATATCGTTTAACAAATTATTCCAAAACTAAATATAATTTAAAGTTAAAATAATTATGATTTTAGTAAATAATTATAACTTGGAATAATATTGGGAACATAAAAGGAACGTGACTCAAACACGTAAATACTAAAACAAGGCACGACCCGTCCGTCTAATAGACATCAGTACATTGTAGGTAGTCGTGTTTGCCGAAGGGATTTGAGTTACAATTGTGAAGACGCAATACTGTGAGTTCATGTCCCCCTTTTCTTTTAACTGTTTTCAGTTTTATACTTCGGGGGTGAAATACATGTTACGGTTATTACAAACGTTTATTACATGGTTTGGTTAGCTAAGGAGGGTTACTACTAGATCATGTGCATGGGTAGGGCGATTAAGGCCATCAATCCTCGTTGTAGGACCGAGGGGCATGAGTGATAGATCTATTTGGGTGTAGCGAGCCCCACTCCTGAGTCCACAGAGTGGACCATGTGGTGACTATGTCTTACAGCCGGAAGCCCGGTGCGAATCTGCTAGGTTTGAGTCTTCCTGCATCACTTCACACATACCATTGGCTTTGCAACCCAGTGGTGATATCTTTTTCCTTATTGCTACATACCAGGGACTTACATACATACTTATAATGTTTCAAAGGCCTATACATACACACAAACGAACACATGAACTCGCTCAACTTTTGTTGATGTTTTTCAAACTACATGTATTTCAGGGAATTTATAAGTGGATCTGGCGGGCGTTGGAAGTTTTTATGCTGCGTTAAGAATAAAGATGTCATCCATGGTCTTTGATTTGGTTAATGTGTCTTATTCCTGGACGAGACACGTCATCCAAACCTTGGTGTTATTCAATATCTTTTGACGAGTCCTTAATGAACTCATAAACAATTTGTACGGTTTGTAAAACTTGAATTTGAAGTCTGCAATGTTGTTATGTTTTAAACTTATTTAATGGATGACAAACCTATGGTTTTTATCATATAGTTAATGTTATGATTGAATGCAATGATATTAAGAAAGTCACACCATAATCACGCTTCCGCAAAAGTCAGGGTGTGACAGCTTGGTATCAGAGCCTCAATCGTAGCGAACTAGGATTCCTTCTCGAGTCTAGACTACGATCATTAAGGCTCTCACGAAAATGTTTTTACGAACATGTTTTCATTGCATACACAAAACATCCAAATCCAGGGAACAAACATTTTTACAAACAAAAGGCACAATAACACATTTCAAAGGGCTATGTTTATAATTCAGTCTTAGAGACTGAGGGAGTTCAGTCTTAGAGACTGAGGGAATTGAGTCTTAGAGACCAGGGAGGTTCAGTCTTAGAGACTGAGGGAGGTTGAGTCTTAGAGACTGGGGATGTTCAGTCTTAGAGGCTGGGGAGGTTCAGTCTTAGAGGCTAGGGAGGTTCAGTCTTAGAGGCTGGGGAGGTTCAGTCTTAGAGGCTGGGAAGGTTCAGACTGGGAAAGTTTAGTCTTAGAGACTGGGAAAGTTTAGTCTTAGAGACTGGGTGTTTAGTCTAGGAGACTAGGAAGGATAGAAAGTTTCAGGAAGAATAATGTGAATACGTGACTACATGATAAATTACCTTGTTTGCATACATTAATTATTAGTGATTACTATGGACATACCTGCTATGACTATTATGTACCGGCACACATGTCACCTTGGTTAGAAAGCGAGTTGTCAGACATTGATAACCCTACGGCCACCGCCACAGATAATGGGATTACATCTGTGCCAGAGATATTTACGTCAGACACTGACAGTGATCCTGATATGCTGACCAAGGACGAGGATGACTTTCAACAGTCCGCGCTCCCAGATTCTGGTGACGATTTACCCTTGCTGATGGCTTCTCCAACAAGAATCCTCCTGTCACTCTTGTTTCAGTCCATGACCACTTCATCACTGGTCATCCCGATGGTGAACCCACCATGGCTCCGATCCTCGACAATGCGCCTCCTGTGGACTTTCCTTCCGAAGGTTGGCTACTCAATGAATAATTGATGATGACGTTGACATATTATTGATGGTCCTTCTGATAACACCCATGATGATGGAAAGTTAGATGAGAACATTGCTACTAATTTCACTTCTTGAGACCCCTGTTAACAAGCTATCCTCTGATTCTAACATGCATTCGATTTCAGACTCCTTTGAGTCTGTGACATCTGCAGTCTTACAGACAGCCGGATTACAACTTCCTACTACTGACGCGGACGCCGACGCCGTTATGACTGCTACACTATCACCTGCTCGAGGCACCACACCGTTATACGACCCAGAGCCTGCTCCTGAGCTAGCTTCTGCACCTTTTTGGGTCAGCCTGATGATACGCCTAATGATCTTGAGCCAATTCCTGATCTTAACCATGTTCCTTTTGGTTTACCTAACAACGCGCCCCTTATACCTGACCCAGTACCTGCACCTGATGATCTCCTCTTTTGTTGAGACATTTGTTTTTGCACCCACAACCGCTGATGTTGCTCCTCTTTTCCTATGGAGACCGACGTCCATTGCACTGGCATGCCTATCGCTTTCTTTTAGGACCTACCCGCACCCCGGAAAGGTACTCTAGGTCGGCACCCGCGTAACGATCCCTTTTGCTACAGCAGCATTTGCTACGACCTCACAGGCCGCACCGTTTGCTACATTCACCTCTACATCGCTGGACGAGCCGTTTCGATGGTTCATATAATACACTATGCTGATTTTAGACCCTTACCATCCCTCACAATATGGAGGCTACACACGGGATGAGTACTCCTGTAACAACAGCTACAGTATGAGATTATAAGTCGCATAATGTTGGAGCTTGATCTGACACCACGTCCTCCACTCTGTCTATTGCCAGTATACTTTGATCCTCCACATTTATCAAGATTCCTTTTGTGCTCACACCTGGTTCTATTACGCCTTTCCCAGTTTTTTGATGCTCGTTTCTTTACTGTCGAGCGGCAGATCAGTTAATTACTTCAGCATATATACAAACTCGAGGAGGAGTTCACGCATGATTACAGTTTACTTTTCTCTTCCACCTCGATCACCAGTGTAAATGGTTTCTGGATTATGCGGATTGCATTACATTTGGGTAAAGACGCTAATGATAAACCGAGATTGTGGAGACTTGTGATAACCACATCTGACTATGTAATTTTGATACACTGATATACTTGTTGGACAAGGGTAGGGTGACCCTGTGTCCCTTTTGATGCGATACATTTTGTAAGATAATGCAATTGGGGTCGGAAAATAATGAGGGTCCAATCATCATTAAACATGCGACGATACTTTCTGGCCAATAAACAATGAAGGCTCAGTCGTTATGTCTTCGTTAAGCATGTTGTTGATCTTTATGTATGTGCTATAATTATAATGCTACGTGCTCGCTTGCTATGCTCTCGTTAAACGTAATTTCCAAATTACTTGGTTATGCTATGATTATGCTATTGCTGAATTGGTTGATATGATAATGTGTGTGTACATATGACCCGTAAAACAACTATATGCACTCACTGAACAAATAAGACCTGACCAAACCAATCTTCTTCTTAGAAGATGTCGACACAAGGGAACGTCGATACCAACAACCCTCTGCCAACAACAGCGGCAGAACTACAAGAGCGCATCTCACAGGCCATTGCACAGCTCGAGACCCTTCGCTCCGAACACAGTGAAGGCTGCACCTACAAGCAGTTCTTGGACCACAAACCTCGAGAATTCGACGGCACTGGGGGTGCCTTAACCTTCGTTCGTTGGGTTGAGAAGACGGATTCTGTTTTACGACTGAGCAAATGTGACCCAGAACATCAGGTCACGTGCATAACTGGACTATTTTTAGATGGGGCTCTGTCATGGTGGAACCTTCATGTTCAGACAATGGGCGAAACCGCTGCGTATGCTTTGACGTGGGACGAACTGAAAGAACTGATGCGTAAGAGATATTGCTCGAGGGCAGAAGTCCAAAAGTTGGAGACTGAACTGTGGAACTTGAAAATGGAGGGACCAAAGATAGCTGAATATGTGCAGAGATTTAACGATTTATCACAAGTTGCTACGCTCCTGGTGGGACCAGAGTTTAAGAGAGTCGAACGTTTCATAGGGGGATTGGCACCTCAGATTCTAAGTCTGGTAACCACATCTAAACATTCAACGATCACCGAGGCTATCGACATAAGCGTGGCGCTCACTGAAGAAGCGGTTAGAGTAGGAAAATTTTCCATTATGGAAGAGAAAGAGGAGACTCTTGTAGAGTCATCTGGAGATAACAAGGGAAAGCTCTCAAATTTCAAGAAGGTTACTCGGGCGAGTAACAAGAAGAAGGCCAAAAAGGGAAGAGACTACATGGGTATCCTACCTAAGTGCGATAATTGTTTACGTTATTATGTCGGGCGATGTAAATATGGAAAATGTGATAACTGTGGCAAAAGGGGGCATCCTAAGGAAACTTGTAGGCAGGATACTGAACATAGTAATGGAGACCAAGAGGGTAGCGAGAATCACGGATGAAACAATGACAATGACAATTATCAAGGCAGAACGAGTGACAGATAGAAACGTGCTCAAGGTTGTTTCAACTGTGGAAGCAAAAAGCAATTCAGAAAATGTTGCCTTGAAAATGATCAGGCACAAGAATGAAAGCTCAACACCAGAGCTAGGGAGACACGCCAGGAATTCAAGCGAGGATATCGGTACGTCCCATATTACTCAACGTTATGCATTTGTGTTGCCAGATACTGTTGCAAATTTTACGCTTCGCATCTCTAGAGTTTGAGAGTATACTTGGTTTAGTAGCAAGTAAGTAGATAACCCGCACTCGATAGAACTAGCTAAGGGGAAGCTAGTGGAAGCCAACGCGGTAACTAGAAACGGCAAGATAGAACCCGGAGAGCATGAATTTACGCTTGATCTACTGCCAGTTGAGTTGGAAAGCTTCGACGAGGTAACCTGGATGGATTGGTGGACGAACGATTGAGCGGAGATTGATATCCATATCCCGGTGGCAAATGAAGAAACGATCATGACTCACGAAGCAGGATACGCCTCTACAATTTACTAATTGCTTGAAGGCACGAAAATTGTTGCGTATAGGATGTGTTGTTTTCTTGGCTTATGTCGTGGACAAGGGAGCCGAAGAACCAGAACTCGAAGATACCCCTGTGATAAGGAAATATCCTGAAGTCTTCCCCGAAGACTTACCAGAATTATCTCCTTAAAAACTAGTCGAATTTCGCATCAATTTGATTCCAGGCGTCGCGCCCGTAGTCGATGCACCTTAGCGACTTACAGCTTCGGAGATGCAAGGATTGTGAGTGTAACCTCTGAAGTTGATAGAGAAGGAAGATAACAGACCAAGATTCCCTTTTTGGGTAACCCCAGTTCTGCTCGTCAAGAAGAAGGACGATGATTTTCAAATGAGCATCAACTACCAGGAGCCGAACGAGCTAACCTACAAGAGTCGGTAACTCTTGCTGAGGATCACCGAATTTCTTACTTAACTAACTGAGAGGATCCAACCACTATTATATGACTGACCGATGATCGAGTGTCATTAGCTAAGAATTCAGGAAGAAAGTATACCGGGGAAATTGTGGGACAATAACTTGTTTTAAACGTACACAGAAATGGTGCTTCCTACACGATGCACAGAACAATTTTACACCGAATACGAAACTCTGAGAATCTAGGAAACATGTACTTAAGGTCTTTGGGAAACCAGGACCAAACTCATAAAGGTTGCTTAGGAACCATATCTGTTAACTCAATCAAACACCATTAACCTGACATATATGCCATTTCAGTTAACAAAACAGAAAGTACTTAAATTTCTTTTATTGAAATCTTCACTTTTTGCTTCTAGCGAGTAGATGTTTGCATCTCTACTCCCCTTAATGGTAGTTGCATCGCGTTAATCTTCTTCGCTGAGAGCG
This sequence comes from Helianthus tuberosus, assembly GCA_030545235.1. NCBI lineage: Eukaryota > Viridiplantae > Streptophyta > Magnoliopsida > Asterales > Asteraceae > Helianthus > Helianthus tuberosus. Next base: position 158,252,481 of record CM060365.1, read on the forward strand.
AACACACATTTGCTTCGATACTTGGTCATTTCTTCATACTCATTGTTTCATTGCTTGAAAACTCATATGTTACGCATGCACCATTTGCTATGCATGCGGTTTCATTTCAAACGCTTCATTGAAGTTCAAATATTATGTTGCTAAATCTAATTACTGGTTTATGATTCGAATGACCTACATTATTGTAATTGTTGGCTCTTTTGTTATCAAGTCAACACACTTTCTTGAAACTTCTTTTCTTTCAAGTTACATTCATGGTTTATTTTTGTAACCATGCTGAGATTCCCCTTGTTGGTACATACGTTTATTGTCGGGCTACGCTGAAACCAGGATCAATTGCTTGAACTTATCCATTTCGCATGTTCGTTTTGAGACGCTGTATGATGTATTGAGAGCATCATATTCAAATATTTTTGCAAAGATTCTTTCATTATGAGTCAGAGTAGATTCGGTTGGTCTACGACTCCACTAAATCGTTTGAGTGGTTTCGATACCTTACGGTGATACTTTCACGAAATTGAAGCTTGCGCTAATTTGGTTACTCACTTCATACACGGATTTAATTATTTATTTACTAATTTTCTCTAAATCCGTCTTGTTTATCACGATTAAAGCAGTCTCAACACAGTTGTGTGTTAAGGCAATGGTACATAGATTCATTTCATAAGCACAATGTACCTCCTAACGATTCTTTCATTGTCAATCGAATACCTTGCAGTACTTAATACTTCTTCACCTTCGATCAAAAACAATGGCTCTTTGATGTTCCGTATTTAACTAAAAACTTTATGACATTGTGTAAATCAAATCTACAGATTATCTCAGTACACTTCCATTTGATTTCAGGTACGGTGAACTTGTTCAGTCACCACTATTATTGAATCTCGTCATTACGACACCTTGTGGTGTCATTAGCTTGTGCTAATCATGGTCAACTGTTTCACACAAAACTACATATACTTTTGTTTGACTTGTCATTTAAACAATTCTGATACAACTACGAATTAAGACAATGATACACCAGATTCGCTTGTACTTCATTTGGTGCATTTTCGCAATTCGAGAATGTCAACACACAAATCCTTACCATTTACTTATTCAAAAGTTGACAGGTCACTTTCATCTCCTAGTTGTTGATTTTGAGTTCATATAGCGGATTCTATGGTTTGTGAAAGTTTGCATACTGTGACCGATCGTTTGAGAACCCTATTGGCCAAAACTCCTCTTTTGTGGAACCCCTGTAACTGGATTACACTAGACTATACGTCAATACGTCTTGTATCTTTGACAGCAAATCCTGAAACACATACTTTTTAACTGCTGGGTTTTGATTATAGTAAGATACCCTTGGTTTCGCCTGAATTGAATAAGGTTTTATTCGGTTTTGTGATTACTTACCTCAATATGATCCATATACATATACGCATAATGTAACCCTAAAGAGATAAGGTAGTATAAATTTCGAGGACGAAATTTTCTTAACAGGGGGAGAATGTGACAATGTCAAATTTGCATGCATCCGTACAATTAATTAACTATGATTAGTGCCTAACGACTATGCTGATTTACAATTTATAACTTGAATTGCGTTCTGATTTCTGCGTCATGTTTACATGTGCATCACATTTCATACTGTCACACCATTTATCACATACAAACTTTAGTGACATAAACGATGCACAAAGCACGGTTAGTGTCGCAACCCCCGATCCCTGAGTCCCGGGAACGAGCGGACGTGAGCTCAGATTTTCGGTGGTATCAGCTATTTAATCTTGCAGCGGAAATTACATCAGGATCGTAGTTAGGAAATGTTTATCAGAGTAAAACCACCATATTTGATATTAATAATAACATGGGTAAAACCCAAGTTTCTCATTACAATACAATTATAGGGATAAACCCTATTTTATTGAATTTAAAACATCGTTTATTAGGTAACTTTTATAGCCACATTTTTCCCAAGCCTTCAGTGCTCTCCAGCTGGCTTTTTACTAATTAGCTGTCACATTGTGTTACCTGAAACGCGTTTTAAAAACATTTGTCAGTCGGAAATACTGGTGAGTGAATCCCAGTTTAATCAAGAAACATTTTATCAATTAAAACAGTATTGAGAGCGATCACATTGTTTATTTCTACACAATTACTCCATTAGTACTGTCAATCCTGACTTGTGGGTCATATTACACATTGGCTAACTCATTGTCCAATGGTAACATATTGTCATCCCGACTTACTACTCACAGTGTAGTACATTTTGTATACAAAACCCCAACATACCGATAGTAATTGAAGAATTACAAAGACTCAATCACCACTTAATCACATTGTAAAATAGTTAAGGTTTTGTAAAAACAGATTATAAAATGGTTAACAAAAAGAGGATAAACTCACATTGCTATCTTAGACTTCCCGTAAGGGTTTCCTGGATATAATCTATAATTTATACAATGTACATAGGTTAGTATCATAACCCTTTCAAAATATTAAGGATACCCTCCCCGAGCGGCATTCCAACAACTACGTCGGGCAGAACCACGACAGTTGTTACGGAACCCTAAATCAATCGGGCAGCGTAACTATTATGAAACTGGGGTTATAATACTTACAACGGAGCATAATCTCGCTAATTAGGGGTATAATACCCGTGTATTATAAGCCTACTACTTCAGAATTCGTTTAGAAAGAAAAGATGTGAGCGACGGAAATGAAATCCCGAGGCCTCCTTATATAGTTGCTGAAATCTGGTCTCCACGCGGCCCGCGTAAAGAACAGACAAGGGTTACGCGGCCCGCGTCAACCCTGGTCAACGGAATAGCTTGTCCCGGTCATGATCTAGACCCGCCATGATGTCGACACGTGTCAGCTCAGGGTGTCTCCGCGTTGTTGATCTCTCGCGGCCCGCGTTAACTTAAACGGGGTCTTACGCAGCCCGCTTTAACTAAAGAAATCAAAGGAATCCGGTTTCCACCTTGATACCGCCCGCGTAAATGGTTGGGGTGGGTCTACGCGGCCCGCCTCAGCTTACTATTTCTTGTTTTTAAATTATTTTAAATACTATAACGTATTTCGGGCTCGGTTTTCACATACGGGGTGTATTATAAGACATATTGGGACATTTTACAATATACTAGGGTGTCGGAAATATTATAAGGGTATCAGTTTTACTGAGGGTTATTACATTCTCCCCACCTTGTTTTAGAGCTCGTCCTCGAGATCTACTGGAACAAGTGCGGATACTTTCTTTGCATTTCTGACTCGAGCTCCCATGTATACTCAGGTCCTCTTTTGGAGTCCCACTTCACTTTGACCAGAACTAGTCTCTTATGCTTGAGATTCTTGACCTTCGTGTCTTCAATCTGTAGAGGCCTTTCTACAAACTTGAGTTGTTCATTTACCTCTATATCCTTAAGAGGTACTATTAGTGATTCATCAGCTAAACACTTTTTGAGATTAGATACATGAAACACATCATGTATTCCTGCCATTTCCTCTGGCAGTTGTAGCTGATAGGCTACAGGTCCTATTCTTCTAATAATCTTAAAAGGTCCAACATACCTGGGACTTAACTTTCCCCGTTTGATGAATCTTACTATTCCTTTCCAAGGAGAGACTTTCAACAATACTTTATCCCCTACTTGAAATTCTAATGGCTTGCGTCGGTTATCAGCATAACTTTTCTGTCGATCACGTGCTGCTTTTAGTCGTTCCTTGACTTGAATAATCTTGTCAGTTGTTTCTTGTACTATCTCAGGTCCAGATAGTTGCTTTTCCCCAATTTCTGCCCAACAGACTGGGGTTCGGCACTTTCGTCCATAAAGTGCTTCGAATGGTGCAGCATTGATACTTGTGTGATAACTATTATTATATGAAAATTCTATTAAAGGTAAGTGATCATCCCAATTACCTCCAAAATCAATTACACAAGCTCTAAGCATGTCTTCCATTGTCTGAATTGTTCTTTTGCTTTGTCCATCCGTTTGAGGATGATAAGTTGTACTTAATTTTAACTTGGTTCCCATTGCCTTTTGGAAACTTGACCAAAAATGAGAGGTAAATCGGCTATCTCTATCAGAAACAATTGATAAAGGAATGCCATGTAAAGAAACAATTTCATTTACATATAATTTAGATAATTGTTCCATACTAATTGTTTCCTTCATTGGTAGGAAATGAGCTGACTTGGTTAGCCTATCTACAATCACCCAGATTGTATCATTTCCTTTCTTTGTTTTAGGTAATTTAGTAACAAAATCCATTGTTATCAATTCCCATTTCCACACTGGCATTTCTAATTGCTGTAGAAATCCTGAGGGTTTCTGATGTTCAGCTTTGACTTGTGAACAAGTTAAACATTTAGAAACATAGGCTGCTATGTCCTTTTTCATTCCTATCCACCAGAAATTTTTCCTTAAATCCTGGTACATTTTATCACTTCCTGGATGCATCGTATACTTAGACTTATGGGCTTCTTCTAATATACGATGACGTAGATTTCCTAATTTAGGTATCCACATTCTCTTTTTATGGAATCTCCAAATTCCATCTATTCCTTGTTCCAATTCTTTTAGCATACCTTTTAATTTTTCAGAATCATCCTTGATTACTGAATCTTGTGCTTCTCTTATCTGATCATTTAAATCTACTTGCAGATTTAATTTAAAAGAACGTACCCTTTTTTGCTTTTCATGATACTTTCGGCTTAAAGCATCTGCTACTACATTTGCTTTTCCTTCATGATACTGGATATCACAATCATAATCACTAAGCATTTCCATCCAGCATCTTTGTCTCATATTCAACTCCTTTTGAATGAAAATATATCTTAAACTCTTATGATCAGTGAATATGGTAAATTTACTACCATAAAGGTAATGTCTCCAAATCTTAAGAGCAAAAATTATAGCTCCTAACTCTAAGTCATGGGTGGAATAATTCTCTTCATGATTCTTAAGTTGTCTAGATGCGTAAGCTATAACCTTTTGTCGTTGCATTAACACACATCCATAACCTAATTTAGAAGCATCGCAATAGACTACAAAGTCTTCAGCTCCTTCTGGTAATGCTAGTATGGGTGTATGGGTTAATCTTTGCTTAAGGATTCTAAAGGCTTCTTCTTGTTTTACTCCCCATTCAAACTTAACAGATTTACAGGTTAGCTTAGTTAAGGGAATGGCTATTCTAGAAAAATCTTGAATAAACCTTCTATAAGAATCGGCCAATCCTAAGAAACTTCTAACCTCAGTTGGTGATTCTGGAGTTTTCCATTTAGTGACTGCCTCGATCTTTGTTGGATCTACATGAATTCCTTCATGATTGACTAGGTGTCCAAGGAATTGTACTTGTTCTAACCAAAATTCGCACTTTGAAAACTTAGCATAAAGCTTTTCCTTTCTTAATAGGCTTAAAAGTGCGTGCAAATGCTTTGCATGATCCTCTTTACTCTTAGAGTAAATTAGAATATCATCTATAAAGACAATTATGAATTTATCCAAATATGGCTTACATATTCGGTTCATCATGTCCATAAATGCAGCTGGGGCATTGGTTAAACCAAATGGCATGACAGTAAATTCATAATGGCCATACCTCATTCTGAATGCGGTTTTAGGAATGTCCTCTTCCTGTACCTTTAATTGATGATATCCTGACCTTAAATCGATTTTAGAGAAAAATCGAGCTCCTTGCAGTTGATCAAACAGATCATCGATTCTTGGTAATGGGTACCGATTCTTAATCGTGACCTTGTTTAATTCACGGTAGTCAATGCACATACGCATTGATCCGTCCTTCTTTTTAACGAACAGTATCGGCGCTCCCCATGGCGATGAACTTGGCTGTATGAATCCCTTTTCCAATAATTCATATAATTGTTTCTTCAGTTCCTGCATTTCAGCGGGTGCCAAACGGTAGGGTGCTTTGGCAATTGGTGTTGTTCCTGGTAGTAGATGAATCCTGAATTCAACTTCTCTGTCGGGTGGTAGTCCTGGTAATTCTTCTGGAAAGACATCTGAAAACTGAGATACTACTGGAATGTCTTTTAGTTCTTTTCCTTTAGTGTTAGTGATTATAGAAATCAAATACACTATAGAACCTTTTTCTTATAGAACTTGCAGTTTTCATCACAGAGATGAATTTTGTGGATCTAAATGGCTTATCTCCTTTAATTGTGATCGTTTTACCTTTTGGTGAATTTACTTGTACTGACTTTTGATCACATAAAATATTGGCTTTATTGGCTATTAACCAATCCATTCCTAAAACAACATCGAATCCTGCCAGATTCATGGGATAAAGGTTTGCAATAAATTTCTGATTTAAAATTTCTATGCTTGCTCCCTGCAAGATTTCAGAAATTCTAACGGTTTCTCCATTGGCTGTCTCTACTAAACATTCATGTGGTAGTTTAGTTAATGATTGATTTAAAAATTTGCAAAACGATGTATTAATAAAACTTTGGTTTGCACCAGAGTCAAATAATACTTTAGCAAAGACATCATTAACTAAAAACATACCAGCTATGACATCTGGAATCATCTTAGCTTCATCTGCAGTCAGAACAAATGCTCTAGCATTTTTAGTATTCTTGTTGTTTGTAGCTGGAGCTAATTTCGAACAGTTTGGCCTGATATGACCTTTTTCTCCACAGTTGAAGCATAATCCATTACTGGATTTCTTCCTGCAATTTTCTTCCTTGTGTCCTGGCATCTTGCAATAATTACAGAGAGTGGAGCATTTTCCCGAATGCCTTTTCTTGCAGACCTTGCAGTATGGTGCAGAGGTAGAACCCATATTCCTACGATTGTAATTTCCAGAACGGAATTCTTGAGTAATCCTTTGGGTTAGGTTCCTCCTCTGGTCTTCTTCTCTAGTACGGATTAATTCATCTGTCAAGGTATTGGCTAGTTCTACAGTTTCTTCTATAGTTTGAGGTCTAGTTGCCTTGACTACATGTCTAATCTCTCCAATTAATCCCCAAATATAACGGGAGATTAACACTGGTTCTGGTGAAGCAAGAGTTGGCACTATTCTAGCATATTTGAAGAATATTTTAGTGTATCCCTTACTATCCACACCAGTCATCCTAAGATTTAGGAATTTGTTTGCTATCTGTTCCTTTTCATTAGGAGGGCATAATTTCCTTTCTACCATATTCCTAAATTCTTCCCAATCCATACTATAAATCCTATCACTTCCTCTGGACTGAAGGATAGTGTTCCACCATTCTAATGCTGAATTCTTAAATAGATTGGAAGCAAACATTATCTTGTCCTCTTCTGCACATTTACTTATTTTCAAAACAGCCTCAGTCTTTTCTATCCAGCGTAGAGCTGCAATGGGTTCTTCATTGCCCGAGAATTCTATTGGTTTACAAGACCAAAATTCTTTGTAAGAACAACCGTAAGGCACGGTTCTTCTTCTTTTGGGAATGGGCATTTGAAGAACAGGCCCATTGTTCACACTGTGTTCCGGTTCAATTGGTCGCTTATTGCTATGTTTACTTTTATTATTCGCTTCTTGAACCGTTTGAAGAATAAATGGCATTGCATCTATAATTCCTTGTGCCACTATGTGTTGGATAGCACTATTATCTACTTGATTTCCATTGTTATTGATGCTTGGATTTTCATTAACCACGTTAATGTTACTCTGGTTATCGTTATTCAGATTTTCTTGATTTCCTTCGTCGGCCATCTGAATTTTAAACATTTACCAGTAATTAATATCACAAAATAATATTTACTATAGTTAATCACATGGCACGTAATCTAGCCAAAAGCATCGATCACTGCGACTTGTACTCTATTTCCATATACTATGCGTCTATTACACACTAGTACTGAAATAAAATTACAATACCAATAGAAATAGAATCACACTAATAGTAATATGCATCCGTACACACATATTTTATTTTATTATTTTATTCTATTATCTTATTATTATTACTACCGTTTCCTCCATTCTAACATTCATGGATATGGATTTATCCAAAAATCCATATTGCGTTCATCGTATTTCCATACGAGACGCTCTCCCACCTGACGCATTCTCTCACTGTTCTCTAAAATTTCCTCCCCAAAAGTCCTAAGTTCTTGTACGTTTTCTGCACTCATTGGGGGTGCAGGTTCTCGGAATGGGTTTGGAATATGGGGTGCGGGTTTCTGATATGGGGGTGAAAGTGCCTGAAATCGGTAAGGATCTTCTAAGATCTCCCTAATATAATCATCGTGGTAATATGGATTTAAAGGGTCCATACCTGGATAGGCTCCTATGTTCTGTATGGGTGTGTCTTCATGAATAGGGTAACGTTGCACAAAGTCCCTATTATCGTCCCACCGGGGGTCGTAATTTGGGTCTAGGGGGTTTGGTGCAGGTACCCTGGGGATTTCTTCTGGGTTGAAGTCATGCATCTCCACTTGGTTTTCAGGGTTTTCTATTTCCATGGGTTGGTCTGGGATTTGTGGTTGTGGTTGGGGTGCTACTAATTGTTCCAGACTTGGGTCAGCAGCAGTTGTAGCTAGGATATGGAAATTGGCTAGGCTTCTATTAAGCATATCCTGTGTATGGGCATCTGTCTTTCGCTTAGCGGCTGCTAAAACTCTTTGTTGTTGCAACTTTCGCATTATTTTCCTACGAGCAAAGGCTTCCTTACTGAACCATCCTCGTTTCTTATGAGGGAATGTCTCTTCTGACTGGGCTCTAAAAGCAAACACTCCTTCTTCCTGATCAGCAGAATACCCAGAAAGGGCAGGCTGTGAAGAAGTACCTTCACTTTTAGGTGAATCAGACAACTGACGCCTCATGTCTGAGGATCTTTGATCACTCATACTGTAAACTAACAAATAGTCAAATAACACAAAACAAATAAATACAGTTATGCACGTATTGCCGTAATTTATTTCCTAACACAAAATTTAGAATTTAAGTGTCAGCATTACACTTCTTTGGCTTAGACCAGTGGCTAGGCTCTGATACCACCTTCTGTCGCAACCCCCGATCCCTGAGTCCCGGGAACGGGCGGACGCGAGCTCAGATTTTCGGTGGTATCAGCTATTAAATCTTGCAGCGGAAATTACATCAGGACCGTAGTTAGGAAATGTTTATCAGAGTAAAACCACCATATTTGATATTAATAATAACATGGGTAAAACCCAAGTTTCTCATTACAATACAATTATAGGGATAATCCCTATTTTATTGAATTTAAAACATCGTTTATTAGGTAACTTTTATAGCCACATTTTTCCCAAGCCTTCAGTGCTCTCCAGCTGGCTTTTTACTAATTGGCTGTCACATTGTGTTACCTGAAACGCGTTTTAAAAACATTTGTCAGTCGGAAATACTGGTGAGTGAATCCCAGTTTAATCAAGAAACATTTTATCAATTAAAACAGTATTGAGAGCGATCACATTGTTTATTTCTACACAATTACTCCATTAGTACTGTCAATCCTGACTTGTGGGTCATATTACACATTGGCTAACTCATTGTCCAATGGTAACATATTGTCATCCCGACTTACTACTCACAGTGTAGTACATTTTGTATACAAAACCCCAACATACCGGCAGTAATTGAAGAATTACAAAGACTCAATCACCGCTTAATCACATTGTAAAATAGTTAAGGTTTTGTAAAAACAGAGTATAAAATGGTTAACAAAAAGAGGATAAACTCACATTGCTATCTTAGACTTCGCGTAAGGGTTTCCTGGATATAATCTATAATTTATACAATGTACATAGGTTAGTATCATAACCCTTTGAAAATATTAAGGATACCCTCCCCGAGACGGCATTCCAACAACTACGTCGGGCAGAACCACGACAGTTGTTACGGAACCCTAAATCAATCGGGCAGCGTAACTATTACGAAACTGGGGTTATAATACTTACAACGGAGCAGAATCTCGCTAATTATGGGTATAATACCCGTGTATTATAAGCCTACTACTTCAGAATTCGTTTAGAAAGAAAAGATGTGAGCGACGGAAATGAAATCCCGAGGCCTCCTTATATAGTTGCTAAAATCTGGTCTCCACGCGGCCCGCGTAAAGAACAGACAAGGGTTACGCGGCCCGCGTCAACCCTGGTCAACGGAATAGCTTGTCCCGGTCATGATCTAGACCCGCCACGATGTCGACACGTGTCAGCTCAGGGTGTCTCCGCGTTGTTGATCTCTCACGGCCCGCGTTAACTTAAATGGGGTCTTACGCGGCCCGTTTTAACTAAAGAAATCAAAGGAATCCGGTATCCACATTGATACCGCCTGCGTAAATGGTTGGGGTGGGTCTACGCGGCCCGCCTCAGCTTACTATTTCTTGTTTTTAAATTATTTAAAATACTATAACGTATTTCAGGCTCGATTTTCACATACGGGGTGTATTATAAGACATATTGGGACATTTTACAATATACTAGGGTGTCGGAAATATTATAAGGGTGTCGGTTTTACTGAGGGTTGTTACAGTTAGCACAGTGAGCGGATAACTCAGAAAATGCTGACGATGTTCAGTACATAGACAGACAGTGTTTAAAGACCCAGTATGGGCCAGAGACAAGGTACTACACTAGTATGGAGTGTAGGGAAGTAAGGACCATAAAACTGCGTCACTAGGTGATAGTTTGAGTGCCGGAAAGTGCCTAAAACCCACTTATAGTGCAGAATTCTACATTTTTCAGCAAAATTCAGCTTTTTAACATACTAGTATTATGCAGAAAATTGACTAAATGGTCCTGAATGCTTTCCTAAGTGTTGGGAATTAAAAGTGTCACAAAAAGCAACATAAAGATCATTAAACGGAATAGCTAGACACTTTAACGAACCGGTATCAAACCGAACAACCGGACATTACCCGGAACACCAAAATTTTACTAGAAACATTGTTTTATTATTTTTGGACTAGTTATGATCCCCGAACACCCTAACACACTATATAATGTGCCATACACATAAAACGCTAGACTTTTACACTTAACCTCCAACTATTTACCTACATTTACCATCAACATACAAATTACCCCCCCCCCCCATCATAATTTACGGCCCAAAGGGGAGGACCCCACCACCATATCCCACTAGATTTCATTCCTTATTTTATTTAGATATTGCTTGATTGTTTGAACAAAATATAGAGGAGAGATCTTTATAAGTATGGCTTGTGATCTGGCAAAATCATTTCACTTCTCACTTCACAAACTTCACCACTCCAACTCCCTCATACTCTCTCTCTCTCCCTCTCAGCTCTACCTAGTGCCGCCACCACCACCACCACCTTGCAACCACCATTCACCCATTTTCAAGCTCATTCCAAGTGCAAGAAGGTGTTATATGGAGCTTGGTGCTTAAAGAACTTGAAGAACCTTTATCCATTGCTTTTATCATCCATTTTCATCATCTTTTTCTCTAGTGATCTTCCCTAGCCTTTGAGCTAGTTGTAAGCTTCTTGTTACTAGTTTTTATTTCTTATTTTGTTGGTTAAAAAGATGTATATTGTTATGAATCACAAGGACACTAAAAGACTTAAACAAGAATCATAATGAAATCTTGTTGAAATAATGTTGTTTAAGTACATGCATGACACTTGATTGTTATTTACTTGAAATTATGATGTTGATCATCATAAGGAGCTTGCTAGATTGTGATTAAACACATGATCTAGCAAGTTAGACGATGATTATGTGTTAACCCAAGAAGATCATCCTCACTTATAAACATGAACTTGAAAATAAAATGATTTCTTGAAAAACAATAAATAAAGTGAGCTAGTAATTTTGTGAAATCTAAGAGTCATGAATGATTTTTCCAAGAAAACCAAGTCCAAAATATGATTTTTAGTAGAACTTAATTCTTACGTAAATGTACACTATTTTTGGTGATAAAATAAATGTAAGAACACTTTATTTACAAGAAGAGTTCAAAAGAATAATTTTTGTAGAAAATGTTTACAAGTTGTAAACACCTAGTTTCTTTAAGAATGAGATTTTTAAAGAAGTAAACACACTTTAGAGGGTAACTAAACCTACTAAAAACACCACCAAGTTACTACAAGTTTTAATAAAAGTTCAAGTTCATATTGTTATTTATGTTGTATAATTTTTGCACTTGGGAAGTGTAGATTGATGATTGATTGTTGGGATGATTTTCGAAAAGAAAATGATATGCTTTAATAGCATGGACACCTCCATTTTTAGGAGAAACTATGGCAAAATTTCCTAAAAATATAAACACTTAGAAAGTACTTTCTAAACAAGTGTTTACAAGTATGTTTTAAACTATGTTTTTCAATAAAAACCTTGCCATAATTTTTGTAACAAAAATACAAGTATTGGAGGTTGGTTTTTTGTAAATAAAAACGGATAAATATATATTTAGAATATATATTTTATATCAAGACACTTGGGTGAATATTTGTATACTTGTGGAATAGTTATATTATTTTAGGGTAAAATAATATAACTTACAAATACCAAGAATTTACAACTCCAAAATAATACCAAAGATCACAAGGAATGAAATATAAGTTACACACTTAATATTGTGAAGCCGAACAATAAAACGTAACTTACGAAATATTCCGGGAAATATCAATACAAATATATTTTTGGTAAATATTATTTTGGATATAAAGGAAGTGAAAATATGATTTTTGTAAATATTACCAAGTTACAACACATTTTCAACAAGGAGAAAATGTATTATTTTTGGGAGATAAAAATATATTTTCTTAGTATGTTTGGAAGATATATGATTTTTGGGAAAAATATATATTTTCGGGAGATACAGTGTTTTTGGACAAGATAAGTTTATATATATTTTCTAAGTAAGACTTGAAAATATATTGTTTTGGGAGTATATTGAATATTTGTTTAGAAAATACGTACACACCGGAATACGACGTCAATACATGGTAAGATATACCAATACAAGAATACGGACATACATGTATAAGATACCCCCATCCTTGGGAAGGAAATACTTGAGAAGTATTGTTACAAAATATCGTTTAACAAATTATTCCAAAACTAAATATATTTTAAAGTTAAAATAATTATTATTTTAGCAAATAATTATAATTTTAACAAATTATTATTTAAAGTTAAAATAATTATTATTTTAACAAATTATTCCAAAACAAAATATCGTTGTAGGACCGAGGGGCATGAGTGATAGATCTATTTGGGTGTAGCGAGCCCCACTCCTGAGTCCGCTGAGTGGACCATGTGGTGACTATGTCTTACAGCCGGAAGCCCGGTGCGAAATCTGCTAGGTTTGAGTCTTCCTGCATCACTTCACACATACCATTGGCTTTGCAACCCAGTGGTGATCTCTTTTTCCTTATTGCTACATACCAGGGACTTACATACATACTTACAATGTTTCAAAGGCTTATACATACACACAAACGAACACATGAACTCGCTCAACTTTTGTTGATGTTTTTCAAACTACATGTATTTCAGGGAATTTATAAGTGGATCTGGCGGGCGTTGGAAGTTTTTATGCTGCGTTAAGAATAAAGTTGTCATCCATGGTCTTTGATTTGGTTAATGTGTCTTATTCCTGGACGAGACACGTCATCCAAACCTTGGTGTTATTCAATATCTTTTGACGAGTCCTTAATGAACTCATAAACAATTTGTACGGTTTGTAAAACTTGAATTTGAAGTCTGCAATGTTGTTATGTTTTAAACTTATTTAATGGATGACAAACCTATGGTTTTTATCATATAGTTGATGTTATGATTGAATGCAATGATATTAAGAAAGTCACACCATAATCACGCTTCCGCAAAAGTCAGGGTGTGACAGTTACAATTGTATTCATTAAGGATATAGGATCCTAACTTGGATTCTTTGGTATGATCCTTATTTACATTATATTTATTCTTGGTTTATCGATGTTACCCTTATTCTTTGACAACAGGATGTATGATCCTAAAATTAACTTGCTTTTTTAAACTTTTCGACTAAAGGATGTTTGATCCTTGATCATATCCTAACCTTTTGATATAAACTAATTTTTACACCTTCACTAATAACTTGTGAATCCAAGAAATTGTTCAGTAACGATTGAAAGGTAAATAGAGACAAAGTGAACAACACAAGATAGTCAAAAGGTTAAAGCTTTATTTATCATAATTAAACCCTTCAAAGGTTGTCAAAATTACCTACCCCGAGCATCTACCAGCAATACGTGGCCCATCCGCTGGGGTAGGTAAAGGGTGTCCATACTAAAAAGTTCTGAGTTATGCAGGAAATTAAAAGTTGAGGGGCATCAAAGGCTTCATTCTCCACAAACAGAAGGACCCATCCACCTTTGCTACCCCTATTGTCCCAAGGATCCGTGATCCTTAAACCTAAATACTATTGTTTAGTTACAAACCAGCATTGTTTAAAAACATCACAACCAGAAAACAATAAAACCATAAAAAATGGGCTCCGGACGCGTCTAGATAAATCCATCATCGCCCATTGTTGCAGCCTAAACCTTCGCTGCTTCCACCACCTTTTCACCATCACCACCTGCTGCCTCAGGATCCTTCACTCCACTGCTGCCAGCTTCAATCGCCAAGACCTCCACAGCTTCTTCTTCATCATCCAGCTCCGCCAGCCTCTGCCTCCAAGCCTCCTGATCCCAGATAGACCTATCAAAAGCAGGATCCTCAGCCTCCTTAGCCATTTGTAGCTTGATCTTCAGCATGGCAATAGTGGCAGACAGCTTAGCTCCATCCATAACCCCCACTTTCTCTTGCTGAGCTATGATCTGGGTCAGGACCAGCTCCTTTTGCAGCAGATTGATGTCCTTCTCAAGGGAGGAGATTTTCTTATTTTTGGCCAGGAACATCTGCTGGAAGTCTTGCTTTTGCTGCTCGGTCTCAGCCACATGTTGATCTAGGAGCATTTGGATCTCGGCAAATTTCTGCATAAAAGAAGCATATAGTCAGGATCTGTTATCCTCAGAAAGTAAAGTACAGACCTAAGGATTTAGGATCCTTACCTGGGATACATACTCCTTGAACTGGTGTTGGATGCGAGGGAGGCCTTCAGTGGGCTCAGAGGTCTTTCTTTTCTTGGCACCCTTGCCCGGTGTGCTCATGCCTTTAGGGTTCAGGATGCTTGGGCTTGCAGCCAGCTCCTTCTTGATGGACTTTGAGGAAGCAAATGCATCAAGATCACTGACGCTAAACCTGGAAGCAGACTTAGAGGATTTTCCAGCGCCTACAAATACAAAACACAGATAAGTATTCATGCTTTACATTCATTTAAACATTTATTTACTCAAAGAAATGGATACTTACTTGACATCGTGTAGGAACCGGAGGAGACTTCTTGTGAATCCTATATTTTAGCTTGAAATGTTCCTACAGCAGGATCAAGCTTCCAGAAAGCGGAAATCCTTTCTTGTGTAGCAGGTGTTTCTTGAATATGAGAGAGCGAGATAGCTACAGAAACAAAAGGAAGGATCAGTTATCCTTAACAGAAAAAGAATCCTACTTTGGTCCTGGTCTAAGGATCCCATATCCTACCCTGGGTGATCCACTTTTTAGGAAGGTCTTTCCCATCTGGGATTGAGTCCCTCCTTATGAAGAAGAACCGGCTTCACCAGTTGGTATCATTTTTGGTGGTTTTTAGGATCGGATGAGGCTGACCGGGTTTATAATTGAACAAAAAACGGTGAGAACCATGGCTAACAAGGTTGTATAACTGACCCAAATCAGACACCCCTATTTCAACACCTTCCTGCTCAATGATGTTTTCAAGAGTGTGAAGAACTCTCCACATCATTGGTATGGCTTGTATATAGCACATGCCAGTGAGCGTGAAGAAAGATTGGGTTAAAGTAGGGAAAGGATAAGTAAACCCTATCAGAAAAGGGGTTACCGGGAAGGTGATCCAGTGATCAGAAACACAGTCACTCTTCGTTGAAGAGTCGAATGATCTGAAGACGGCTCCTGCTGGGAAGCAATGGCGTATCCGATCAATTTCAGGATCGGTGAAACGACAGAGTTCCAACGAAGGATTTTTAGTTACACCCTGGCTTTTCAAAGGGCTGTCCTTCTTAGGATCCTTGGCAGGGGAGGATCGAAGCTTCATCTTGGCAATGAGATTTTGAAGAAACAAAAAATTGGAAGAAGAAGAAATCTTAGAGAAAAGGATAGAGAGATACCTGTTGGAGTCTCCGAATGAAGATTTAAAGGAGAGAAACGCTCGAATTTAAATGCAATTTGATCCTTATCTCTAACCTTGTTTATATAATGATGATTGTGCAGGGAAGTCTTGTCACTGACGTCACCCTCGCAACGGCTAGTCCTATCTCAACGGCTAGTTTTTCGCTAACCAACTTGTTCCGAATCAAGCAGAAAATATGAATCATTCAATTACAATTAATTCCTCAAATTTTGGGGGCAATTGTTAGGGATAGAATTTCCAAGCTTATGGATCACGGATCCTCAAGTGCAGCCAGGATCACGGATCCTCAATTCAGTTTGAATTAAGGATCCTTAGAAGACATTGCAGGACTAAGGATCCAGGATCCTCATTATTATCCTAATACTAACAATTGTTTCCATTATATTTGAACTTTTTTTTGCAGGAGTATTCGAATGGGACTTGGTCTAAGCGAGATTCCAGGGGAATATGCCTTCTAATTCTGCACGTGCATGAGCTCTTCGACCGTTGTGGTGATCGTGGGGAGCTTGCACCTTTTTCGGATTATTTGTTAGTTAGTTGATTTCTATTTTTAAAGGGGATAACAAAGCTTGTTTAGACATAAGAATTATTAGCAACACACTACACTCGAGCTCTAAATAACTCTCGGCGATTACACACTTTTTGCACACTAGTGATCCTTGTACCAAGCTTGTTATCATCCCGATTTGTAAACGTTGTTTGTTTAATATAGTTGGTGATCGGTAGTTGATGGGTGGTCCGTAAGACAACCCTTAAATGAGTTAATTACGTGCATATTCCATCTTTTACACGGTTATGTATCCTGAATGTGATAACTACGAGTACTCATGGTTTTTCAGGTTAGACGCTTAATTTGGTGAAGTTAACGTGATTAGAGATGAAGCGGAACAGCCGGGGATAATAATCGAGTGAATTACATTAAACCGTAGCCTATGACAGTTCTGAAATTGCTAACAACAATTCACGAAAAACAAAGGGGGGCAGACTTCGAGATTGAGGCAGCACATCATGTGAGGGTTTTGACTTTAATTAAAGATTGCAAAACATCATCTTCACATGTACATGAAAGTTAGTCAACAACTTCATCATCATTGATACATTCTAAGTAGAAAGTGGGCACATGAAAGCAGCAAACAATCACGTTGACCAAGAAAGAACATAATCATCATCCTAAATTCAACATATCATCATCATCTCGCACATGGGAGACAACTTGGATGTATCATCACAGCGGCGGCTGGGCTTTTGTTTAATTGGGCCGCACATGGCTGTGGATGAACATCACATGTGGGCTCTTTTGAGATAGGGGCGGCACATATTAACACATCGAAGGGTTTTGTTTTTCGGTCAACATCCATCATCATCACTTTGGCAGAAAATACATACACATCTTTTGGTAACAAAAGGACATGTGGGCTTGGCACATTGGACTCTCTTGGGCGGTTGACTTGTGGAGTTATTTGGATTGGGCCAACACTAATTCACAACACATGTGGGATGGAGACTTGGGCCCATATGATTGGTCTTTGGGGGCGGCAATTAAGGAGCACAAGAAGCAGACAATTGTTTTGTCAAGATGATGATGATTACTTAAAAATCAACAACAATCCTCCACCTTGGCGGCGCATGTGAGTTAAAGAGGCAAGCAACACGTGGATACATATAAACATCATCGATTACATTATCAGAGAAAGGGGTATTCACGTGACTTGGGTTGACGGCTGTTGATCATGTGAAGTCAATTAATTTTAGACATCATCAGCTTTAGTCAACAACATCATCAATAATAGTCATCAAATCATCATCACGGCACAACCTATTCTGATCATCGGACTTTGGCAGACATCATCACGTGAACAAGGAATAACAATCAGCTTGTCACCGTAAATTACGGTCTCACCGTAATTTACGGTGGACTTGATTTTGATCATTTCCTCACCGTAAATCAGACATTTCTCGCCGTAAACAATTCATGACCACCGTAATTTACGGTGGAGCTGTAAATTACGGTGAAGGCTCCGATCAAGTTTGTAACTGCCTCATTAAAGTCGTTTTTATTGTGTCTTTTCAAATGTTCTCATGATTGGACGGTTTTGGGACTCACTAGGGGCGAATTTTGGTGTTCTTGCTTGGTTGGAGACAATTTCTATCATTCGGTTTATGTTTTTGATTCGTATGAACATTGAATTGTTTGTGATGATGATTCACCAAGCTATGTCCGGCTAAACTTTTCGGTGATCATCTTAGGTGAAGGTTTCTCTTGAACTTTTGTGTGTTTATTTCTGAATTTCTAGAATGATAACTTGCGTTGCTTGAATATCATGGTGTATGTTTAATTGCTTGTAACTTGTTAATCGATATTGCAATTTCTAGTCTTAATCGTACCTTCTTGGTGCCGTTGGCAATCGAGATATCACGGGAAGGGTTAGGGTTGGTTATTGATTAATTGGTCATCGGGAAACAACCTCGCGTTTATAAATCCGAGTACTTTGTTCCCTTTTATCACTTCGATTATTCATGCACGAGTTATGTCTATGTAACTCTTTCTAGTTGAAATTGCACACAATTGTTTAAAGAAACTGAAACCTGAGATGGTCATTGTTTTCTCCTAATCTGTTTTAAAACCTACATTTGATTTGCTATTAGTTTAATTTAGTTTTCTAAAACAACAATCCAAAGTATTGATCTTTAATTTCTGCAAATTAGGATAATTGTAGTATAATTGCAAGGCTATATAATTGACATATTTTCCACATACTCCCTGAGTTCGATACCCTATTACCGCTATCTATATAGTTGTTTTTGGGATTAAATTTGCGTGACCCACGACAATCACGTCAAATTTTGGCGCCGTTGCCGGGGAGTAGTGCGCAACGTGTGTTATTTTCTTTCTTTCTTTTTAAGTTTGTTATTTTTCTGGTTTACGTTGGGTGTGTTAGTGTGCAGGTATTGACAGGTGCATGCGTACTAGGAGCTCTCACAAGCTATCACCTTTGGCATTTGATCCTGAAATTGAGCGAACGTTAAGAGGAAACAGAATTTTGCTAAGAGAGAACAGAATCAGTGGTTCACCAACAACACCAACTACACCAATCACACCAATTCGATACATGGATCCACCACCACCACCACCCACTACGGGTGAACCTACTTCACCATTCATACCAACATCCACTCAACCTTCACCAAATACCACCATGCCTAGTTCTACTACCGAATTTACTTCACCATTTGATATTCCATCACCCAATACTACATTACCTACCACTACTCAAACTGAACCTACCATTACCTTTAGCCCTGCTTCTACAATTCCACCACTTACCCATTTCTTTCCAGCTTCAGGTCAATCATCATCCACCCATACATTACCACAAGGCTCAACTGTTGTTCATGCTACTTCATTATTTGGAGCACCAAACCAGTCAGGTTTTCAATACTCATCTATTCCATTTGGGCCATCATCGGGGGGTATAGAAGGAGATGGATATGAAGAAGGATATGAGGATTTTGAGGGTTATGAGGAAGAGGGTTATGCGTATGTGGGTAGTGGAGATCAAGGGGAGTTGACTTATGTACCTGGTCAAACGCAAAGAATGTCAAGTGTTGGTGGGATTCCACAACAACAACTCATACCACAACACATTAGACCAAGGCCACAAGGGCCACCATTGCAACGCCCTATACCATTGCAACAAATTCAGCCACAACATGTACAACCAAATGTTCAACAATTCCAAAGACCAATTCAACGCCCACCAATGCCGCAACAGCAATTTCAACAACCAAATGCACCACAAGGGCATGTACCAAGGCCAATGGGTCCTATTCGCCCAAGGGGTAGGTTTGGTGTACCAAGGAGACACCTTAGAGAAAATGTGAGGGGCATTGAAGCACATTTTCGGCCGGTAATCACTCAAAACCCTTCACCGGTAGTTATTCCTCACAATGATCAAGGGAGAACATTTGAAGTGAGGACCAACTCTTTGCAAAGTTTACCAAAATACAAAGGGTTGGCAACGGAGGAGCCTTACTTTCATTTAGAGGCTTATGACTCAATTTGCAACACTCTTGGGAGTCAAGGGTTCTCGGCTGATGACATCAAATTGGTATTATTCCAATTTTCTTTGGAAGATAAGGCGAAGAAATGGTTCTACACGTTACCTTCGGCATCCATATATACATGGGGGGAGATGCAACAAACTTTTTTGGATGAGTTTTACACCGCCCAAAAGACCAACGATGCACGAAAGGGGTTGAGAAGCTTCCAACAACAACATGGTGAGATGTTTCATGAGGCATTCGAGCGTTTCAATATGATGATTAAAAATTACCCTCACCATGGAATTGAATTGTGGGAGTTGATGAATGCCTTTCACGAGGGGTTGAGTGCCGAGGATGCACGTGACTTGATGTCTATTACCGGTGGGACTTTTGGAACAAATTATGAGAATGATGATTGGGAGTTTTTGGAATAAATGGCCATTACTTCAAAGAGGAAAGCTCAAGCATCAAGGAGAGCACGACCGGCTGTCACGAGATCGCAAGTTCATGCAGTTGATGATGGTAATGTTCTACCCTCTAACCAAATTTATGATGTTTGTGCTATTTGCAATGAAATAGGTCATGCGGCTGAAAATTGCCAAGGAGGTGATGGGCAATACGAAGAGGTTCATGCTGTGCAAGGTCAAGGAGGGGGTGGTAGGAACTTTAACATGAATTCTAACACTTACCACCCCGGGTTGAGGAACCACCCAAATTTTCGCTATGGGAACCCTTCAAATCAAGCTAACCCGAATTTCCAAGGAAACCAAGGATTTCAAAGGCAATATCAAACGGGTCAAAGCTCTTCGGGTGGAAATGAGATGATGGAGATGTTGAAGGCGATGCAAAGTGAAATGCAACGAATGAACCAACGTGATGAGGTTCGGATGCAAAAGGACGAGGTTCGTGACAAAAGCATCCAATTGTTGACCACTCAAATGGGTCAACTTGCAAGTGACGTGGCGATGTTAAAGAAAGCAAAAGGCCAGCTACCGAGTGATATGGTGCCAAATCCCAAGAACATAAAAAGCATTAACATCAATGTGGTAAGCACCGTTCCAAATAACGAATTTAATGAAAAATTGCTAACTTCTTCGTGTCAAGTGAATGCAGGTTTGGAGAAAGATGCTGAAGTCGAGAATGATAAAGAATATGGAGTGCCAATCGTGCCTATCCGTGTGGGAAAATTAAAAATCCCTCACGCATTGTTGGACTATGGGGCAAGCATGAGTGTGCTACCAAGCGATCTATACGATATGTACGACTTTGGTCCACTTGAAGGTATAGACACCATGGTGAGCTTGGCGGATGGAAGTTGGAGGCGTCCACGGGGAATGGTTAGGAATGTTAAGATTCAGTTGGGAGAATTTGAATACCCGGTGGATTTCCTAGTTTTGGACTATGCTTCTACCAATATGGCATCACAACAAAGGGTAATTTTAGGTCGACCGTTTCTATACACTGCAAATGCTCAAATTAATTGTAGAGACGAGATTATTACTATGACCGAAAAGAACCGTAGCTTGTACTTTGATGTTCAAACTAGAGGGATTAGTTATGAGTCCATTGAGAGGAAGGGTGGTGAGTCTAGTGATTGTATGAAAAATGTGTTACAACGAATGAGAAAAAAACACCCACCGGACCGTGAAGAAGCATATATGGGTGCGAGCAAGAATGTATTTGATTACCCACCGAGTCAAAACAAGATGGATGCATTTTGCTCAATGGCACAAGGAAGTGATGGAAGTGATAGGAACCGGTTCTTTGAGCCACCATAAATGGGGGTGGTACGGTCTGGCTGAAGACCTGAAAACTTAGCGCTGCTTGGGAGGCAACCCGAGGTTTTTCATTGATCTTGTTGTTTTTATCTTTCTATGTTTCAGGGCCATGGCGACATTCAAGTGTGGGGAAGATTTACGGATATTTGGGTGAAGGTGGTGATTGGAAGTCGGATTATCTACAACATCTGTTGTGCCAAACTTTACCAGGTCAATGTACTTTTTCCTTAGACTTGTCATGTTCTTTAGCTTTGAAATATTGTTAGTCTATTAGTTTGCTTTTTTTTATTAAAAAAAATCCAAAAAGAAATTTGGGGTTTTGAGAGTTTAAGCAAAGGCTGATGTTGTGGGTTAAAAGTGATCTTTCCTTCAAAGCCATACATTGGGACAATGTATCCCAAGTGTGGGGATGGGGGAAATTTTTGATAGTTTTAAAAATTTTGTAAATCCGAGCGAAAAATTGTTAAAATTTGAAAACTTGATATTATACCATTTGACACACCGACACCCATTCTTAGTCTTTTCTTGGTGAGGATTTGAGCCACACATGATTGTTATTGATATTTCATTGTTTGAGTGGCGGTGTGCGTTCTGTGTTAATAGAACTTGTGTGTGAATACTTGTTAAATCCTAGAATTAGCATGCTTTTGAAAATGATAGGGGGACTTTTAGGAAGCCTCATCTAGATGTGTGAGAGTGCGGGATTTGTGGGTTGGACCTCATACGTTACATATATGAGCTTGGTATTGTGAGGGGTGGGGGTTTGGTCCTTAGAAAGCCATGTTGAGCCTTAGACCATTCGATTGTGACCCGAGCCTACTTCCTACAAAATTTTACCTATTGAGATGACCCGGTTTAGGAGATTTAGTTTGTAGTATTGATGTTCTTGTATATATTGTTGAGTTTGATGTGTTATGAAAAAAAAATGATGAAAAAAAAAAAAGAGAAAGAGAAAAAAGTATTTAGTTGCAATAGTAGTTGAGAATGTTAAAGAAGTTGTGTATATAATTGATGTTTGCTTTGTTTAGTGGTAGAAATAAAAACCGGGTCAAATCAATTAGCTCTCGTATATATATTCCACCATTTTCCTACCTTTACACCTAGCCCCGTTGCAACCCGCAAGTCCCTTTGATTCTAAAGCATGTTAGATATTTGTTAGGAGGAAACTTGATTTGTATACAAGCTTATTGTCGCGCACACACACACACGCATTGAGTGGTTTAGCATTATGCTAATAATTCTTGTAACCGAGAGATTTTTGTGAGGGGTGTGTCTTGTGGTATGATTGAAAGTTAGTAAAAGGACAGCACATTTAGCTTGGTTTGCATGTTTGATCGCTTTGGTTTTGAAATAGTTTTTGAATGGGTTGCTTGGGACAAGCAACGGTTAAGTGTGGGGATGTGACGGGTGGTCCGTAAGACAACCCTTAAATGAGTTAATTACGTGCATATTCCATCTTTTACACGGTTATGTATCCTGAATGTGATAACTACGAGTACTCATGGTTTTTCAGGTTAGACGCTTAATTTGGTGAAGTTAACGTGATTAGAGATGAAGCGGAACAGCCGGGGATAATAATCGAGTGAATTACATTAAACCGTAGCCTATGACAGTTCTGAAATTGCTAACAACAATTCACGAAAAACAAAGGGGGGCAGACTTCGAGATTGAGGCAGCACATCATGTGAGGGTTTTGACTTTAATTAAAGATTGCAAAACATCATCTTCACATGTACATGAAAGTTAGTCAACAACTTCATCATCATTGATACATTCTAAGTAGAAAGTGGGCACATGAAAGCAGCAAACAATCACGTTGACCAAGAAAGAACATAATCATCATCCTAAATTCAACATATCATCATCATCTCGCACATGGGAGACAACTTGGATGTATCATCACAGCGGCGGCTGGGCTTTTGTTTAATTGGGCCGCACATGGCTGTGGATGAACATCACATGTGGGCTCTTTTGAGATAGGGGCGGCACATATTAACACATCGAAGGGTTTTGTTTTTCGGTCAACATCCATCATCATCACTTTGGCAGAAAATACATACACATCTTTTGGTAACAAAAGGACATGTGGGCTTGGCACATTGGACTCTCTTGGGCGGTTGACTTGTGGAGTTATTTGGATTGGGCCAACACTAATTCACAACACATGTGGGATGGAGACTTGGGCCCATATGATTGGTCTTTGGGGGCGGCAATTAAGGAGCACAAGAAGCAGACAATTGTT
The DNA here is from genome assembly GCA_030545235.1 of Helianthus tuberosus. Lineage (NCBI taxonomy): Eukaryota > Viridiplantae > Streptophyta > Magnoliopsida > Asterales > Asteraceae > Helianthus > Helianthus tuberosus. The sequence goes on from CM060365.1 coordinate 158,276,739, forward strand.
TTGTCAAGATGATGATGATTACTTAAAAATCAACAACAATCCTCCACCTTGGCGGCGCATGTGAGTTAAAGAGGCAAGCAACACGTGGATACATATAAACATCATCGATTACATTATCAGAGAAAGGGGTATTCACGTGACTTGGGTTGACGGCTGTTGATCATGTGAAGTCAATTAATTTTAGACATCATCAGCTTTAGTCAACAACATCATCAATAATAGTCATCAAATCATCATCACGGCACAACCTATTCTGATCATCGGACTTTGGCAGACATCATCACGTGAACAAGGAATAACAATCAGCTTGTCAACGTAAATTACGGTCTCACCGTAATTTACGGTGGACTTGATTTTGATCATTTCCTCACCATAAATCAGACATTTCTCGCCGTAAACAATTCATGACCACCGTAATTTACGGTGGAGCCGTAAATTACGGTGAAGGCTGCGATCAAGTTTGTAACTGCCTCATTAAAGTCGTTTTTATTGTGTCTTTTCAAATGTTCTCATGATTGGACGGTTTTGGGACTCACTAGGGGCGAATTTTGGTGTTCTTGCTTGGTTGGAGACAATTTCTATCATTCGGTTTATGTTTTTGATTCGTATGAACATTGAATTGTTTGTGATGATGATTCACCAAGCTATGTCCGGCTAAACTTTTCGGTGATCATCTTAGGTGAAGGTTTCTCTTAAACTTTTGTGTGTTTATTTCTGAATTTCTAGAATGATAACTTGCGTTGCTTGAATATCATGGTGTATGTTTAATTGCTTGTAACTTGTTAATCGATATTGCAATTTCTAGTCTTAATCGTACGTTCTTGGTGCCGTTGGCAATCGAGATATCACGGGAAGGGTTAGGGTTGGTTATTGATTAATTGGTCATCGGGAAACAACCTCGCGTTTATAAATCCGAGTACTTTGTTCCCTTTTATCACTTCGATTATTCATGCACGAGTTATGGCTATGTAACTCTTTCTAGTTGAAATTGCACACAATTGTTTAAAGAAACTGAAACCTGAGATGGTCATTGTTTTCTCCTAATCTGTTTTAAAACCTACATTTGATTTGCTATTAGTTTAATTTAGTTTTCTAAAACAACAATCCAAAGTATTGATCTTTAATTTCTGCAAATTAGGATAATTGTAGTATAATTGCAAGGCTATATAATTGACATATTTTCCACATACTCCCTGAGTTCGATACCCTATTACCGCTATCTATATAGTTGTTTTTGGGATTAAATTTGCGTGACCCACGACAATCACGTCAGTAGTTTCCATCACCCGAGGTTTTTTGTGTCGGAGATCATTCATTGATCAAGAGCTTTTTCCTCGTATAAATCCTTGTGTTCAACATTCATATCATTCGTTCATTGTTTACACATTTGTTCATTCAATCAAGCATCACACCTCACAAAATCGGATTTGGTTGCATTATCCTTGTGTGATTTTTGACCAAAACAGGAACCACCCCAGTCTGTTCAGTCGTCTGCCCGTGATGGTGCTTATGTCAGAATCCGTACTCCGGTCGTCTCCTCCGGTAACTATCCCTTTCCAAACCGACTCCAGACTAATACTCAAGTCTAAAGTCCGTTTAGATCCAGATCTCACCGTTTTATTGTAAAAGTTCAAGAAAAGATGAGGATAAACATAGGTTTTAGTTTGAAAGGTTTAGATCTAGCATGGATTTAGTGTAAAACGCATGAAATTTCTCAAATCTGAGCAAGATCTTGGCTAGAATGACATCACACAACAGTTTGGTACAAACCACCATGATGACATCACCTTCAAGAGCTCAAATCTTAGAGATTTCACGGTGGAAAGTGAGATCTCAAAGGAGAATCTCGTAAAGAATGATGTGTAGATCAAAGATGTACAAGAATCTAGTGCAAAACGTACTGAAATCGCCGAGAAATGGAAGAAAAGAGGAGTGTGTGTGTCTGGTCGAGTGAGGCTGTCACATCAGTGAAAATGGTGATATGACAGGCCTATTTATGGTGTGAGAATGAATGAAGGCGGTGTGCACTCGGATCGGATGGCGGTTCGTTCGAGTGGCCATCCGATCGGGTGGTCATCCGATCGGATTGCCACTCGGTCAATCCCATTACATGATTCTGTTAGAGATTGGGGAGCTAAAGTTGAAGATAAAAGCAGATCCACGGGGATTCGGTTAGAGATTGGGGAGTCTGTGTTGTCGCAGCCCCCGATCCCTAACCCCGGGAGCGGGTGTCGCGAGATCTCAGAGCCGGTGGTATCAGTGTTTATTAATTTGGCAGCGGAATACACCCGGACCGTAGTTAGGAAATATTTTATCAATGTTAAACACCAAATTTTTATAATAATAAATGGGATAAAAACCAAGTTTCATTTGACAATGCATTTGTAGTGATAAACCCTAGTTTATTGAAACAAAACTCCTTTTTCTTTAGGTAACTTTTATAGCCACTTTTCCAAGCCTTCAGTGCTCTCCAGACTCCAGCTAGCTTCTATTAGCTTCACATTAATTTACCTGAAACGCGTTTTAAAAGGTTTTTTCAGCAAGAAATACTGGCGAGTGCATCCCAGTTTAATCAAAACAGTTTTATAATTTCACAGTACTGAGAGCGATTACAATGTTTATATCTACACAGTTACTCATTCAGTACTGTCAATCCTGACTTGTGGGTCATGCTACTCATTGGCTAACTCTTTGTCCAATAGTAACGGATTCCAAATAATGTATACAAAACCCTAACATACCGACAGTAATTGTAGAATACATATACTCAATCACTGTTAATTATAATTTTAAAATATTTGAGGTTTTGGTAAAACATTTTGACTCACAAGAGAATTACAAAAGGTGACAAAAAGTAAGATGTACTCACATTGTTGACTTCGGTGATACTACTATAGCTTCCTGGTTGTCACACCCCGACCACGTAAAACAACGAAACGTGGCGGAAACGTCGGGGAGTGTTGTAACAGAATTAATTGTTTCACAACCATGGAAATTAAAGTTACGTTTTATTTATCAATCAAGAGAGTTACAATGTCTTATACAAGAAACAAAGAGTACATAACATAAATTAACTAGTTCTTGCTTTGTTTTAAGTCACTAAGGCACAGGTCCGCCTAAGTGTGTCTCGAACATCCTATGCAACAGCTCCTAAAAACACATGTGAAAATAGGTACGTCAGCATAAAAATGCCTGTGAGATACATAGGTTTTGTGAAAATAGGATTCATGACTTGAGTTTAAAGAAACTGTTTAATAAAAAGTAGCCATGAATCTTGTTGAGTGTTCCTTTTGATAAATCATTTGAAAAGTGCTAAATAAACCAAATGATATATATGTAAAAAAGAATAATGCATGGTTAAGTGAATAACCATGTAAAATGAGTTTGTATACGTTAAGTTATTTGTAAAACAATGTTTATGTGAAGATGTATTGTAGATGTAATATGTCTAAACTGAAATGGTTTAAATAACGCTACGATATGTAATACCATAAAAGCACTTATATATAGGAAGTACCAGCGGCGTATCCACCATGTTTTTATCATATTACACGTCGCTTCGTTACTTAAATCACTTAACCAAACAACCACCAAAATGTAATGTTTAACAATCGTAGAAATGTTTATGTATGGTCAAATACGGTTCACATGGTTCATAGTTACAAACGGTTCACATAATCAAATGGTTATAACGGTTCACATAGTCAAAAGGTTACAACGGTTCACATAGTCAAAAGGTTACAACGGTTCACGTAGTCAAATGATTACAATGGTTCACATAGTCAAATAGTTGTAAACGGTTCTAAATGTAATATAATGTGTTCATATGCTGGATGAGCATATGCAACAAATTGTAATGTAAAACAATGTGCTAAGTATGCTAAGTTAACATACAAAGCAGAAAAGTCATGTAAATCAATGTGCTAGCATGCTCAGTCAACATACATAGCAGAAATGTAAAGTAAAACAATGTACTAAGTATGCTAAGTAAACATACAAAGCAGAAAAGTCATGTAAATCAATGTGCTAGCATGCTCAGTCAACATACATAGCAAAAATGTAAAGTAAAACTATGTACTAAGTATGCTAAGTAAACATACATAGCAAAACAATGTAATGTAAATCATGTACTATAAATGTACTAATGAACATAGCAAGTATATGAAGTGAAAACAGGAAAGCACGAAAGTAACAAGTTGGCACATGTGTTTCACCCCAAAACAGTTTGAAAACAGTAAAAGAGGGGTCTATGTACTCACTTGAGATTGCCTAGAAGTCCTTGTGTAACAACCAAACAATGCTAGAGATCACGGAAATCAAACGGCACCTAATATTGGTAACTATGTTAATAAACCGGACCTAAATCGGAGGATCGGATAGAATGAGGGTTCATAAACCAAACGAGTATGGGAACTCATGTAATATGGTTTAACAAAGCCTACATACTAAAATGAAACCTAACCTAAGTGCTTACGACCCATTACGACCCGTTTAGGTAGCTTATGCTACTTTAACGCGTCGTTCGCGTAAAACGTGTTTGGAATGCCTAACTAGCCATATGATAAGTAAAATATGCCTTAACATGTCTAATATTGTTACTAAATCAGTTTAGATGGTCAAAAATTAAGTTACATAGGTTTAAAATGAATTTTGGCGTAAAAAGGGCATTTTGGTAATTTACCTAAGGCATACAAACTACTTATCATACAACTACTTAAACGAAGCGACCATAAGGTATAACCTCGGAAGGTTATTCCCTATATACTATGGTCACCTAATGTGTTTGGTCGGATCTTAAAGATCGACCAAACGGGTCGGGTTCGAAAGTATAAGCGATTGTTTAGATCGCTTACCTTTACGACCCTAGACAAGCACTAAACCTAAAGTGACGAGCTAAGCATGTTAAAACATGCTTAACTAAGTTAGAAAACAATTTTGGTATCAAAACAAACGGTTTTGATACCTAAAAGTAGTTTGGTTACAAAATACGCAAGAATACGCATTTTGGCCGAAACTACGACTCGTCACTGAGCCTAGTTAACGTGGTAATCAGTAGGTATAGTCACTAGGGACTATAACCATCGTGATTACGCTCACGTTATGAAGTTCAAACGAACTTTTCATTGACCATAAACTGGTCAAAGCAGAAAGTCAAACGCAGATTGACTTTAACGATAAAAACGAACGAAAAGAACGAAAGAATACTTACAGAAGGTCCCCGCAAGCTCTTGATCCGATTTACTCTCAGGTATGAAGCATAAACTTCAACTTAGAGAGCCAAAATCAGATTCAAGTGTGAGTTTGCAAGGAAATGAAGGTGGGTATTTATAGGAATTCAAGAACCGTTAAGATCGTTCATCGAAAACTGAGCTTTGATCTGGACCTTACATGTGTGCCCATGGTTTTCTAAAACCATGGGAGCCCCTAATAATGGACTAGGTTCATTGAATACTAGCCCATGGTTTTGCAAAACCATGGGTTAAAACCATCAACACTTCAAAATGGACTAGGTTCATTGAATCTGGTCAGAAATTTCAAAAATGGTCCTTGCACTTGTAAAACTTGATTTTTTTGCACTTTTAAGCCCCGTTAACCCCATTTCCAGGCTCTAAAATAAATTTGAAGTATAGGGAACTCAAAACATGCTCAAAAGTATCTCGGATGTCGGTTCGTTTGGTCGTACGGTTGCGTTATTCGCTTAATTACGACGGAAGTCATAACGAACGCAAAAACGATCCAAATTAAGCGACGAATGGAATTTTATCATGCCAAACACTAAAATAAAATATTTTAATGCTTACATAAATTTTTGTATGTCCGGATATATTCAGAACGTAAGATATGCGCGAAAATACAAACTTGTGCACTTTTTGACACTTTCAGTCCCTGAATGACCCAAAAGTTTATTTTAGCACACCGAACCCCTCAAAGCCTATTTCTAAGCTATGTAAAGGATATTTATGGTATATTTAACTTATGGTCATGTTTTGGAATGTCTGTTCTAGTACGAATCATCATACTTTCGCAGTTTGTCGAATTTAGTCCCTGTAAGCGATTAAACTTGTTTTTGCCATACCAAAGCCTTCAAAACTTATTCCTAAGTTATGTAAAGGTTATTTAAGGTATGTTAAGTATATTTTGATGTTCCGGAGCATTTTTCGCGTTTAAACTGATTACGTTTACGCACCAGTTTGCGTATAACTCTCCAGAAGGCGATTTAAAGCTTGAAATCGAACAAGAATTGATATGTGCAAAAGATACACATATTTATACAAATCCCAAGTATGAAATACAATAATTCATTGGTTTGGTATTTGTTTGATGGTCACAGTGACACAGGTGTCACACTGGTGATTCTCCTGGTTATTATCTAATAAAATTAAACAATGCACACGTGTTAGTAATATTTCCCAAATCACATTAACCGTACAACTCGAGACAGAACTCCAATGACTGAGTCAGGCAAAGCCTTGACTTGCATTACGGAGTCCTAGATCAATCGGGTGTAACACGAGACCAAACTCCAACGACTGAGTCAGGCAGAGCCTTGACATGCGTTACGCAGCCCTAGATCAATCGTGTAGGGTAATAGATACGTGATCAGGAGTTATAATACTTACAACGAGGCAAAGCTTCGCTTTCTAAGGGTATTATATCCCGAGTGTTTAGACTATCAGAGAGTTTGAGAGAGAAAAGATTTCTGAACGATTGTAAACTGAGGCTTGAGGCCCCTTTTATAGGCTGGACGAAGGGCGGCTCGCGCCCCGCGACAGATCCAGCTTTGGCCTTCGCGCCCCGCGACAGAGGTAGGTTAGGCCCTAGCCTTGACCAGTCAGCACACTAGCCTCGACACGCATTAGGACACGTGGCGGCATGGGTGTCCGGCAAGTAACCAGGGCTTGCGCTCCGCAACAGACCCAAAGGGCTGGGTCGCGGCCCGCGAGGGCACCATATATGTGTTTTTGTTTGATTTTTATAAATATTAAGGTATTTTAGGCTCGTTTCTCATATACAGGGTATATTTTAGGACGTTTAGGGTTATATTAAGGGGTTTTAGGAGGGTTGTTATATGTGTTGCTGACATTGTCAACATTACTAAAAGACTCAGAGAGAGATAGAAAGCAACGAGATTGACTGCAGCAATATCCAAGGGGGAGTCTGTGAGAGCATATGTCTATCACTTGCATCAATCACGTAACGTAGCTGTGTCAAATGATACAAGACTGGAGCTGAATTTAAGAAAGCAAGTTATGAAGCAAAGGAAGCTTCGTACGAAGGCAACTATTCAAGCCTTGTTTGAACCCACACTTCTATATATAGGTGGTTAGTCTTGTTCATTGGTAATCTTCTGGGCATTCTTGAGGCGAAGCTCTGCCCGTTTGTTTTCACGGTTCTGTACTGTCATATTCAGTAATAGAAAACAGTATAATTACATCTCCGTGTTCATTCCACACACCTGATTGGATTCCGCACATTTCACGTGTCAGTTCGCATTCAACGGTCAATGAATTCATCCAGATCCTGAATTTCACAGTGATATTCTTGTTTGGTGACATGTCATTGAAGATCAACTCCTGCTTGAATGCTATTTATAATAATGGAGTCCAAAATAGCATTTTACACTGATATTGATCCCTTCATGCCATGCATATATTCATCAAGAACAAAGCTCACATGATGACATATCACTGTCATCAGTCTTTTTTTTTTGAATATTTGTCCATCTCATTCAGCAAAAGCTTATAGAGATACCCACATCAGAGAAGAATCCATTCAGTGAAACTTCATGTAGAACAATAGTGGATATAGAAGAAACGAGCTTTGCCATCTGTAGTTTTTTTAACTATTGTTTTGGCGTTTAAAGTGAGTGGTTTCTAGGAAACATGACGTTTGTTTTCTGGGTATGATCAATTCATTGTGTAGAGACCTCTCTCTTATAGGATGTTTTTGGCACGTAGTTTAGGCGGGATTTTTATTATAATAAATGATAGTAATTAATAAAGTAACCGTCTTTTCAGTTACTATGTGTATTTACTGTTTTGTTCAGCTTTATCAGTTTTAGGGTGATTGACGTCCCATCTTCCAAGTTTGGCGTTTTTTTTAATGGCGTTATGTAGACCAAGATGACAAAATTTAATAACAGAGAAAATATTAAACAGGAAAAATATTTTTTATTATTTTTGGCGTTTTGTAAGCAATAACTTTTTGTAGTATTTTTTTTTGGCGTTTTGAAACTAAATGGAGAAACATAGCATTTAATTATCTTAAAAAAAGATTACACAGAAGAAAACCAAAAAAAAACTTAAAACTCCTCGTCAGAAGGTACTTTATCTGAGAAGTATCCATCACTTCCGTCGTCTTCTTCCTCGGAGTCTTCATCTAGACTTTCATCCATGTCATCACTTTCACTTTCATTGGCTTCTTGTTGTTGAAGATTCTGAAGCCTCCATTTGAACATGTCCTGCATCAACGCCTTTTTTAAGTCCATGTTTGTGTTCAAACAAGTGGCGTTGTGCAATTCTTCCATGAACCCAATCCCCTGCTTTGTCATGATGTCTTCAAGCAGGTAGTCTCCCTGCTTTGCCGAACGATTCACGAATTGTTCACTAAACGTTTGATTTGTTTACAGTCCTAAATATAGCACTAGAACACTCATATTATTATATGTATCAAATTTTAACATGGGTTTGCGCCACCTCCTTTTGTAACTTTTGATTTTCTGCGACAATAGTTTGCTTCCTTTACTTTTTCCCCATGATCATTTGAGTCCTTTAACGTGGATTCAAGATGTAACAATGAGAATTGTATTTATTTAATTTCATACATTAAAAGAGGCTTATAACACTTGCCATATAATTAAAATATATATGAATCTACAAGGGCATAAACGGCTAATAAGTAATTTTGTTTTTTATGATATCTTTTTTAATGATATATTCTTATGAATTTTTATTATTTGGTATTTGTTTAATAACTTTCGTTTTTTAATTTTTAAGCGTTTATTTTTTTATCAACATCCGATGTATATTTCATTACATTACAAAAGTTATATTGTTGGTGCATACGTCTGTCGACTTCGTCTTGTATCGAGTCTTGTATTGTAATAGATAGATCAGGGCACGGAAAAAGAGGATATGTGTGTTTATAGGTATTTCGCATGAAATGACACAGGGGTCATTTCATACGAAATCAAGCTGAGTATTTCGCATGAAATCAAATGTTGATTTCGTTTGAGTAATTTCGTGCGAAATCAGATTTCGCTTGGCCAGTTCATGCGAAATTAGCTCACCTATAAATACCTGTCGTGCCAATTCATTTGTAACGATTCTGATTCTGGTAGCGAAGCTCTACCGAAGTGTCTACAGCATTGTAATCGATCTGATATCAATCTAAAGACAGTTTAAAGTGAATTGCAAGCTGAATTACCTTGATACGTTTGTTTCCGCCTCTCGTATTGAGCAAAAACTCTTCTGAACGACTCGTTTGGTCGGTAAAACGATCCTACAAGTGGTATCAGAGCTCAGGAGGAAGAGTTCTTACTAATTCAGCTGCAAAATCTGATTTCTACACCTTCTTTTTCAAAATTAACAAGTTTTCACGGTCAAAATGGCTTGATTTTCTCACATTATATGCGAAATAGTGTTTTAACAAACCCTAGAAAGAATCAGACTCTAACTCGAATTAAAACTTGATCAAAATGTTCAAAAACTGTCTGAAAGCTTGATTTCGTACGAAATCAGATCTTATTTCGCTTCAGAGGTTATTTCGTTTGAGAGTTCAACACGAAATCAGTTATTTCGCATCAAATTGGAATTTCGTTTGAGTATTTCACACGAAATCACCTATTTCGTTTGAAAGGGTGTTATTTCGCATGAAATTTGTGTATTTCGCACCAAAGTGGTTATTTCGTTTGAAAGGGTGATTTTGAACCAAAGTTCATTTCGCTTGAAAGGGTATTTCGTTTGAAGGTTATTTCAATTGGAAGATCAAGTTTAGAAAATTTTTGAGAACTAAATCATGGATAACGAGTTTTATAATGCCTTTGCTAGTTCAATGACTGTTACTCAGAGTACGTTGCTTGAAAATGAAACAGGGACAACACAAAAACCGCCTAAGCTCATGAGTATCAAGGAGTATAGTGGATGGGCTGAACGTTTTGAAAACTGGGTACAAGCATATCATTTAGATGCTTGGGAACATACTAAAGTTCAATAAAGTAGACCAGTTAGAGATAATAGAGTGAAACTTGCAATCAGAGAGCTAAGTGTTGAAGAGAAAAAGAAATATAAAGATGAAAAAATGATGGTTAGTCTGTTGCAACAAGCGATTAAAGAAGATATCTTGATTTTACTTCAACACAATGGAAGTGCACATTCGAGATGGACAGAATTAGAATCAAAGTTTCTTGGTAGTGATGAGATGATGAAAAACAAAAAGTCACTTTTGAAGAAAGAATTTGATCTATTCCGTGGGTTGAGAACTGAAAACACTAAGCAGATTATTGAAAGATATTGCAATTTATTGAAGAATATGAATAGATTAAACATCCAAAAAGATAAAGACGAATTGATTGAAAAATTGGCTGATGCATTGCCACATGATGAGTGGGGCACATATCTTATGATGTTGAAAAATAAACCAGGTTTTAACGAGCTAACGTTGAGCGGGTTCATTAAACAACTTGAAGCTCAAGAGATGGAACAACGAAAGATAGCAAGAATGAAGAATTATGATGGAGAACAAGACATTAGTTTGTATTACAAAGGTGGTGTTAGTGATAAAATCAACATTTCTCCAAAGATTGAAACTGCCTACAATGCAAAAAGTTCTTCTGAAAGTTCATCTCAGGGATCAAGCAGCAAAACAGGATTTACTTCATTTCCATCATTTGATCCACATTTTTCTGCAACAAAAAGTGGCAAAGTTCTTCAATGCAACATTGCTTTAAATCTTGAGAATGATCAGAACTACTCGGAAGAAGTTGCAAAAAGTCATATGTCTCTGTTGGTGACTGTGCTAGAATCGTATGGAAGTTTGGTTGCAGGTAGGATCGGAAATCCAATGCTGACTAAGGAGGATTACGATCAGGGTGATGCTGAGGAGATGGAACTGATGGATATAAAGTGGTGTTTGGCAAGTGTGTTGAGAAGAGCTGAAAAGTTTAAACAAATTACGGGAAGAGATGATTTTCGTGATGCAAATGTTTCTACTTTAGGATTTGATAAATCTAAAGTTAATTGTTTTCGTTGCAGGGGAAAAGGGCATTTTAAGCGAGAGTGCACAAACCGTGAAGCAAGTGGAGCTCAAAACCCTTTCGGAAACAATGACTACTATCGAAAGGCGATTTATCATCAAGTTGCTCAACAGCCGTATCAACAACAACAACCACAAACTGCACATGCTCAGAAAGTGATTGAAGATTCAAAGAAAGCTTGTCTTGTTAATCAAGATGATGGAAGTTCATCAAAAGAAAACAGTTGGGATAAATATATTTCAGTAGAGAGTAAAGCATGTGTGATGAACAAAATGATAGATCAAGATGATGAAAGGCTTCCAGAGGGTTTCAGTTGGAAAGATTTCAGTTGGGATAATTATGATCCTAACAAAACTTCTGGTCATAAAGCTTTTGTTGCTCAAAAAGTTGACAATAATACTTATGATTATTGGGCAGAAAAAATAACAAAATATTTAGCCAGGCAAGGTAAAAAAGTTGAAGAAAAGGTTAGTGTGATAAAGAAGCAAGATAAAGAAATTCCAGTGTTTGAGGTTAAAAAGGAAGCTGTTGCAGATAAGGTGACTGTAAATTGTGAAAACTGTGAGACTATGAAGAAGCAAAACAGTGAATTGATTCACAACTTGAACAGGATGAAAGAGTCATATGATGTCCTGAACAAAGCCATGAATCAATTCAACGAGTCGAGCAGTGAACAAGCTATAGCAATGAAGACACTTAAAGGAGCGTACATGAGACAGCTAGATAGTGTTAACTGTTACACTGAGATGTGTGCTGAGCTTGAAAAGAAATTGGAAACTCAGAGAATAGAAACCGAGAGAGTAAATAGATTATTAAAAAGTTACTCATGTTCTACTTTTGTGGTTGACAGGATTTACTGTAACACCCCAAAAATGGGTTTGGTAATTAAACCACGTTACTAGTAACGACGGGTAAAATACCGTTAGTGGTAAAAAAAAAATTAACCCGGTTAATATTAGGATTTAAATAAATAAATTTGATGTTAATTAAAAGAGGATAAATACTTTGAGGAAAACAAAGTATATAGAAGGCCCGAGCTAACGGGACTTAAAATAAGACGGGTTATGACTACCCCGAACTCACTAAGTTAAACTAGCAAAGTTTAACCTAGTTAACAAAACAAAGTATTGTTGAAAATAAGTAGGTTGTAGCCTACTTACTAGTTAACAAAACTTGAGGGACCAAAATCGTTAAAAAGGGAACAAGTTCTTTTAATAAAAAAACACACACACACCACACACACTTTGTGTGTGTGGATCGATCATCAGGAGCGACCAAGAGAGCTCAAACCCTAAAATCAACAAATTCACCAAATTGGAGCTCGAATCAAGCCCCAAATCAATGCATGAACGCGTATAAATGATCACCAAGTCAAAGGGATCGTAAGGTATGTTAAATTTTGTAATTTGGTGATGTCTTGAAGTTATGATGAACACTCAAAATCACAATTTGGGAATGGATGATGAATCCATGAGTGTAGTTGTGAAGAAATCTATGTGTAGGAACAACCCTAGTTAACAATTTGATGAACTAGTGTTGAAAACTAGGGAATTGATGATTTCCCTTGTATGTGCTAAGTGGGTTATGGCTAGATAATGAAGATGATGATATAATTGTGCTAGAAATCATCATAGTTGATAGTAGAAACAAAGTACTTGAACAAATTTACATGATTGAGTACTTGTTCATACATGATAGAGATGGGTTTTTATGATATGATGATGTTAGTGTCTAAATTGTGATTAGAATCCTCATATTAGATAATAAAAGTATGCTACTTGAACCATTTAGGTGTTTGAGTACATGAATCATAATTACCATGAATTGGGTTTGGTGTAAAAAGAATGGAAATGATGATAAATTCATGTTAAAAATGAAGCTTGATATCATCATGTGTTAAGAAAGATTAATGTAGTGTTAATTCGATGAATTATGGTTATAAAACTTGGTAAACAAAGTGAATAAACGGTAGCCTAAGTATGATGCTACCGTGTATTTGACCAAGTAGTTAAATGAGTAGTAAAGCTACATCATGTAATCACTTATGATTAATAGGCCGTTGACTTTAAACAGTCAAACCGACTTATAATACGATGAATGATAATTCTTGAATATAAAATGCGTAGGGTGGAATGATCGTATTAAGTTATGACTAAACTAACCACCTTGTGAAATGATGAATAATAGTTGGCGCTTAAACAAGCTAGGTGAAGCTTGGAGTGAAAGCGGGTCAAACGAATCAAGAATGAAGGGAAAAGCATAATTCGGATGCAAGGTAAGTATAACTTACACTAGTCTTATATTTTAGAATATTCTCTTATCGTATTAGTTACGAATAAGATAAATACATAATTGAGGTATGATGTTCCGGCATGTAAACGTACGGAACAAGATAGTCGAGTATGACAAGAAACCATGTTGATGGTTTAAAAGGAGTTAAATCGGTAATTTGATCATTTTATGACAAACGGAAAATAAACTTTTGAATGGTTGCCTTATAGGGTAAACCAAAACAAACAATAAGGGTAAAACGGTAAATTGGTCATGCATCGACCATAACTATTGGCTTTAAAAGACACTTATGAAGTAAGCCTTAATAGGCCGAAAAGTGTTAAGAAATGAATTATAAGTAAAGCGACCGCCCGATGTAAATCGGAGCGAGTCATATAGTCGAGATGAAAATACATGTCATCTCGCCAATATAATCGGTCATTTAGACCAAACGGGTCAAAGGGTGAAGATACCACCTTTTGATAATAGCGACTAATGATTCTTGTCGAGTTATATGATTTTAGGAATAAATGTAGAAATGATATTTGCATCGCTACTATTTAGCGAATATTATAGCAAGGCATTAAATCAGGTCAATACATTGACCCGAGCCAGGTATGTGTAATAGAGTAATGATTCATTGAGAACGTAAGGTTCAATGAGTATTTAATGAAGTCTTAGATAGACAATGGGTTACTTAAGTGGGTAAACCGAATGTTTTAAAAGAGGGTAGTGGCGTTTTGAAAAGCATATTGACTTTTCGAGCAAGATCATAATTCAAAAGAAGAATCATGGGTCAAACATGCTCTCAAAAGACCTTGTCGTAATTGAAAGACTAAAAAGGACCAAAACGCCCTTGTTAGCTAATTCGAACAAACAACCTTTAAAGGTTGTTTGGAAACAAGTTTTATGATTAAGTAAATACTTAGATTAAGTATAGAAGTTGAAAGAGGTATTATATTAGTCAAACGGTACTATTTGAGTTTTTGCCGTAAAATAATGATTCGAGAGGTAAAATTTGGTTTATATAGATCACCACATCAAACGCCATAAACACAATTGTGGTGGGAGATTATAGGATAAGAAATGTGGTGATGAAATGCTAGAAACAATCGAAAGCGATTTTAGGCTCGAAAGTGCTTAAATACCCTTAACGGGTCAAAATAAGCATACAAGCGAAAACGGGTTTAAATTGTGTAATAAACCTATGATTAGAACCTAATATGGTAGGTAACATTAATTTGTAGAAGTGTATGTAATATAGGAATCAAACAAATACGTTTGTTTGATAAAATGCATAAACGGGTTAAAATTCGGTAAAAAGGTAACGAGTCAAAGGCTTAGAAGTCTCAAAATTTCTTATGTTGGATGTAGGATTTTAACTCCATAAGATGGAGGATTAAATTACGGACGCGTAGGAAAAAGAATCGGGTAAAACGGATCAATAACGAAGAAGTTATGGCCGTTTCCGTAAAAACTGGCATAGCTGATCTGAACTGCAACCTGCTGGAAACTGGTTTCCCAGGCGACACGCGAAGGAACAACATGGTTCCTCCGCGACACGCGACAGAACCCTGATTTAGCGAAAAAAATTTATTTTAATCTGTTTCGCTTCCCGGACTCGTTTAAATACGTTCTAAGTTACATATGACTAATCCAACTCATGTTTTATGAGTTTCAGGTATGATTTTAGCACCGGATGTGATAACCCTCAAAAAAAAAATCCCATGCATTCCGTACAATTCAATTAATAATAATTAATGTGCTTGACGACTGTGTGGAATCACTTAACTGCTTTCTGATATCTGTGTTATGCTTACACGTATTTGTTAATATACTAATAGTATACAGAAAGGTCACTAAATAGTCCGTTATATTTTCCTATGTGTTAGAAAGTAAAAACATTGCAAAAATATACATATAGGACGCTTTGCGAATTAATTAAGCAGTTTAGCGGAACAGTGTCAAACCGAACAACCGGACTTTACCCGGAACATGAAAATATTATTACTTTCACTATTTATATTTTCTGAGCTAGTTAGGGTCCCTGATTACCCTAACACCCGTCATAACACGCTTTATATTACTAACGAGGTTAAACACTTAACTTAACTTAGTTAACATAACTAACCTCCTAACTACCTAGTTATAATCGAACTAACCCCCCCCCCCCCCATTCTCTAATCGGCCCTAACTATGGGGGAACACAATGGTACAAGTTTGATTAAGATAATCTACCTTGTCTAGTATCTAGACAACACATAAACCAATGGATAATTACCTTCAAATTTACCTATAAGTTCTTGTCATTACACTCATGATCTTTCACTTCACATTTCAACACTTGAACACTTCTCTCTCTCTCTCAAAGGCTACGGCCAAACATCACTACCATCCATCCATCATTTTCGATCTTGTTCAAGTAATTCCAAGTCCATGCAAGTGTCGAGGATCACGTATTAGGAGCCTTGGAGCAAACGGAACGCGAAGAACCTCTCCGCTTTGCTTTTATCCACGCATTTTCCATCAAGAACTTCCCTAGCCTTGAGCTAGTGGTAAGAACTTAGATCCGTTCCTTCTTTATGGTATTTAGGTGGTTAATAGATGTTCGATGATGAAAATGCATGAAACACTAAAGAACTTACATTAATCTTAAACATAAAGTGATAAAGGGTGGATAAAGAAAAGTTAGGTGTATAAATCATGTGGATCTTGTGTGATCATGATTATTTGTTGATTATCTGATGCTTTACTGAATGATATTAGTATATGATGTTGTCGTGGTCACTAAACTCGTTAACGGAATCGATCGAACACAATTTAGAAGGTTAAACACTTTAAATCAGAATCTGCCCAACTTTTACAGCCCACTTCTGTTGGCTGTAAACAGGTCTTAACCTCAACGAAAAATCGATATTTTGAATCTAAAATATGTTATTATGAAATACGGTTCTAATGGCACCGGAATCGTAATTTTTGGACTCCGTTTACTATTTTTAAAGTGTTAATTTGTAACAGCTACTTAAACTGAATTTTGACAGCAATAAATGGGCGTCGTACTTTCGGTCATAACCTGAGTTTTGTGATGAATCGGACCATGAAAATTTTACTGTAGATGATAACTGAAGTATTTGTAATTACCCCACTGGAATTCCGCAAATCGGACTTACGATGAATTTGTAATAAATTGTTTCGTGGACTGTGGTCAGAAATACATAAATCTGAGTTCAGTCCCGAATATGAATTTTTATAAAATATTGGTGATAAACCGGACCCCGATATTTTTACACAATAAAATATGGAATGTTTATGATGTTCTATAAAAATTTGGGAATTTTTGGAATAATCTAACTATTTTATTTAAATGTCCGAAAACAGCCGGTTTTGAGTATTAATGCTGAAACGACATAAGTAGTGATTTGCGTGTCTAAATGTCGAGTATGCTATCTGTGAATGATTTGACATGTTATATATGTTATGTGCATTATCGTATGTTTGATTTTGAGTGGGGAATGGACGGGAAACTTAGATGGGCATAAACCGTTACAGTGATGCATGTTGTGTGATAGATACGTGTAGGAACCTTGTGTTCTATTTGAAAGCCACTAAATGACTAACTGGTAAATCATACTAGGACGTGATTGACCGACTTTGACTGTTAGCTATATTGAGAATCTAACCGAGCAAACCGAGGTGAGTTCACACCCTTACTAAGGCATGGGAATCCCGGTGGTTGGGAATGGGATTGAATAACTATTCGTACTATCACTCTATTTATATTACCAACACTACTAGACTACCTACTACTGTCCTCGGATTGAGAAGGGCACGTACGTAAAACCTACGTACACTCACACTTACTACTGTCCTCGGATGAGAAGGGCACGTACGTAAAACCTACGTACACTCACACTCACTACTGTCCTCGGATGAGAAGGGCACATACGTAAAACCTACGTACACTCATACTTAACACCGTCCTCGGATTGGGAAGGACACTTATGGATACGCCTAGTCTAGTAACATACATAATGGGAAGCCCCCACTAAATATCGTAAAGGTTTGGGAATCAAGGATAATGGGTAATACTTGGTTATGAAACGAACTTCCGATTCCTGATACGAACTCATTAACTAAACAACCAAACGTGAACTCACTCAACTTTGTTGTTGACTAGTTGTTACATGCCTTACAGGTCGCTAAATGCTTGGAGCTTGCACGGGGAAGGAGTCGTTGTGGAACATGGGTTGTTATATCCCATACTTAATAATTGAACTTTATAAACCTATGGAACTTATGTTTGAGACTCTAAACTTATGAACTGTGAACTTATGTTTTGAACTCACGTTTATGCTTCCGCTGTTTAAACCAAACAAGGTTAACTAGCTTTGGTCACCAATCGTATTATGTTTGGTTTTATTTACTTAATTGAATTGTTCAATATGATTGGTGGCTCGATCCTGGTCATGTCACGCCTCCAAGCGGTGATACTCCGCATGGTGGATTTTGGGGGTGTGACACCGGAGGACGATCAAGCACAACGAAGAACCGAACACGATCAAGAAATAAGCTTCCGCACTATGTATCGTTGTTTTGTTAAATGACGAACTCAAACATGTTATTTTGTATAGTTTTAATTCTGTAAATAAAGTTTAATGAAACCCGTATTTTCAATGTATTGAAATTCTAATTACCCGTTTATTTTCGTAAATTATACGAAAATTGTTAAATAAGAATAAGGGTGTTACATTTACCCGATAGTGGAAGGATTGAAGACGTTTGAAGAAGAAAAGACTTCTGAAGAGAAGAAGTCTGAAACAAAAGAAGATGATGAAGTGAAGACATCTGGTAAGAAACCAAGTGTTGTCTATAACAAATGTCCACCCCCGGTTGAAAATGGATATTCTCCTCGAAATCCAAATTCAGAAAGAGTCAAAAAGGCAACAAACTTACAGTGGGAATCTGAGTCTTCAGATAATTTGCCAGAAAACATTGATGTCACGTTCACATCGTCTGACACTGATCATGAGTCCGAGTTAATAAAGAAAGTGGTCGATCAGGTGTTGGATAAGGATGAAACGGAGGAGTCCAAATCAGAGTCAAAGTCTGAGTCCAACATGTCAAAGTCAACAGTCAAAAAGGACAAACGGGTTTATAATAAAGAATTTTTGTTATCAAAATCTAATTTGAATGACGAACCGATCAAAGTAGCATATACTTTGAAAGATTCTGACAAATTATATTCTGATGAGGTATTTCCAATAAGATGTGTTAAAACTGAAATGATCAAAAAGGTTTTTAAACTAACAGAAATTAATATTTCTGAAATAAAAGATGTAAATCTTTCTGGAAAACCTAAAACTTACACCTCAAGAGTTCAACAAAGATTAAATAAGAAAAAGGGTTACAGTTCTGGTTCTGGTTTTCAAAAGAAACCAAACCATAACGGTAATTTCAAAAAGAGAGGTTTAGGTTTTATTTCACCAAAAAATCATAAAAATGAGAAAATTTATAAATCAAAAACTGTTTTTGTTTCAGGAAAATCATCTGAAGAAGAAAAAGAGCAAGTGTTCAGAAAACAATCCAACAAAGAATTCCTTGCCAAGAAGCAAGAAGAAATGAAGAAAAGTGTTGCTCAGAAGAAGATAGAGACGAGAACTTGTTTTCAATGTAAAACAGTTGGTCACATTGCCAGGAATTGTCCAAAGGCAATACAAACAAAACAGGGAGTCTCTGGTAAACTGAAAGAAAAGGTTGTTGAGAAAACCAAACCACCAACGAACATATTTAAATTTTTTGAAAATTCAATTTTTGAGGTTGGTGAATGTTCGAAAGATGTTTACAAAAGAAAGGAGAAACTTAACAATCAAAAATGGGTTGTTAAGAATTTAAGTGATAGCTCTGGTGATGAATCTGATTCCATAAAATCAGAGGAGCCAAAAGTTGTTATGAAAGAAGAGAAGTCAGTTCCGTCTTTGGATGATGAAAATTTTTCACCATTGCGGGCTGAAAATTTTAAAACAAAAGTTGGAAAAGTTGAAATATCAAATCAATTTTTTTCTGAAAAGAAAGAATTTGACATTGAAAAGGCCTTTAACCCCAAAGTAAAACATATTTTTGGAAAAATGATTGATCGAAGGGTCAAAGGGGTAAAGGAATTCTATGAGAAAAAGATGGTAGGTAAGCAACCGAGTGTTGGTAACTCGGAATCTCCCAAGGACCGTCAGGCTTGGGAGAATCTCTCTAACTAAAAAACCTGACTTGCCGGAGCTCCCAAGTTGGTAATCACGGAGCATGAATCGGCATCATTCCTGAAAAATTGTTTTTGAAAATTGAAAAGTTTTCACTAGTATGACTTGCCGGAACTCCCAGGATGGTAAGTGTGGAGTAGGAATCGGCATCTTGAGATTTCAACCTACAAGTGGTAATTGTTGGTAAGCAAACCAACAAGTGGTTGAAAGAGAGGTTTTACCTACAAGTGTTTAATCAAGGTCATTAAGTTGAACTTGATATAACTTTCATTCAAATGTTTGGAAAACAAAGTGATGATCACATCCCCATTTTTACAAGTGCTAAAATCAACAAAACTTATTTTCCGGAAAAACCATGTTGATTAAAACAAACTTAAGTGTTTTGAAATCATAATGGGAAAATAGTTTGTTGTAAGGGGGAGTTCTGATTGTTTATGCCAAGTGGATGGCGATTTGAAGTAATTCACAACAGTTGTCATTTTATTGTACAGTTTGTTTTCAAATTTTTTCTCAGAAAATCAAAATTGAAACAAATTTTGATTTTAGGGGGAGTAAAAATTTAGGAAATTTCAAAAATTTGAAAAATCCAAAAACATGATAAAACCAGAAAAAGCCAAAAACATTAAAAAAATGAAAAAGAGTTTTGTTGTGAAAAAGAGGAAATGATAGTACATCAGTGGACTATCACAACATGCTAAAGAATTGGAAATTTAAAAGGTGATAAACGGTCTCACTGATGATGTGCCAGTAGGTTTTTTCACATGTAGTAGATTGTGTCGAGATATAAACCTAAATTTCAAACTTACTTATCTCGTGGGGAACATCTCTCGGATATATGGGTAACCCCCGAAATCTTGTTTGAAAGGTCCCTCTTTCTGAGATACTAGGTCTATATGCTTAGTGATATCTGGGGTATTATCCTGGGACTTCTGATTTTGCGGAAGCTATGGCCTAGTCCCCGTATAATACTTTCTGCTTGCTTGAAATATAGCACCCCCCTCAGCAAAAAAATGATGAAACATTGCAAAATGCTAATCATGTGCTGTTGAAGAAAATATTCTCTAAAGGGAACACACCAAAAGTCGAAGCCATCATCTCTCTGATTTTGCGGAAGCAATAGCCTGAGCTCTCATGGCCCTCGCATTTAACCCTTTACAGATATCATCTAGGTATACTCACCTGTAAGACTGAATATTGGGATCTGGATACGGGAGTATATTCTGAGGTGGGACACGCGAATAAGTTTAAGTGCTTAAAACATTAATCTCGTATCTCGAAACAGTTGAAATTTGTATGAAAATTTAAGTAGATCAGTATACTGACAATCTAAGTGAATCGTTTAGAACTTAAAATGTTTAAAGCTTAACGGTGTTGGTGATTTGTCTCAAAAACTGATATGGTCCTCTTACACAAACTCACAAAAATATTGTTTGTAAATATTTCTTTACTGTATTTTATTAAAATCAAAATTTCAAAAAGATTTTCAGTGTGTTTTAGCATAAAAATTTTTGAAAAATCCAAAAAGATTTTCGCCAACTGATGTTGAAAAGCTAATTTTCAAAATTCCAAGTGCTAAACATGATGTACAAGTTTGGGATAGTGTTTTTTTTAAATGAAGAATGTTTGCCTACAAGTGATCATCAGAAGCTTTTAAATGATAAATCATTCTGAAAAAATACCTGCAAATGATATAATTTTATAAAAATCGTAAAATTTTGAAACTTATGTTTGAGGTAGAGATTGTGCAGGAACGAAGTTTGAGAAAAGCCAGGTTTCGATCATAGAACCTGTGAAAGTGTGAGCCAAATCAAGATCTTGGATCAAGAATTCCAAACTGCGATCCCAGCTTATTGAAAGGGGGAGTCTGATGACATCAAGAGGGAGTCTGAAGATGTAAGCTGCTGATGCTGATGATCTTAAGGAATCAAGAGACCTGATCAAGAGGAGTATAGAGCCAGGTTGCGATTCTGGGAGAAAGAGAAAGAGATTGATTGAGGATGCTTACAATGGAGAATCTTTGGAGAGATCGAGAAGACTGATAAAGACTGAAGGATTGACAACCGAATACTCAACACCGAAGGCTTCGTCAACATCCGAGGGGGAGTCTGTTGGTGCATACGTCTGTCGACTTCGTCTTGTATCGAGTCTTGTATTGTAATAGATAGATCAGGGCACGGAAAACGAGGATATGTGTGTTTATAGGTATTTCGCATGAAATGACACAGGGGTCATTTCATACGAAATCAAGCTGAGTATTTCGCATGAAATCAAATGTTGATTTCGTTTGAGTAATTTCGTGTGAAATCAGATTTCGCTTGGCCAGTTCATGCGAAATTAGCTCACCTATAAATACCTGTCGTGCCAATTCATTTGTAACGATTCTGATTCCGGTAGCGAAGCTCTGCCCAAGTGTCTACAGCATTGTAATCGATCTGATATCAATCTAAAGACAGTTTAAAGTGAATTGCAAGCTGAATTACCTTGATACGTTTGTTTCCGCCTCTCGTATTGAGCAAAAACTCTTCTGAACGACTCGTTTGGTCGGTAAAACGATCCTACATATATTCAAAATAAAGTTTTTTTTGGTGTCGTAAACCGATATCATAACAAACTGAACTGATTTCGACCAAGCAACACACGTGTCGATATCCGTATCATCGGAACCGGTACTAATATTTGTTTTATGGTTTTTTTATCGTTGTAAAACACATTTCCCTATCTTTTGGGCATATCAAGTCTATATTTTTCTGGTTCTTTTTCGGTTGCCACAACGAGTGTTGTTACCATAACGAATTGAACCGACACTCATCAAGTTTCCGCCGCGTAGCGCGGGTAAATCCCACTAGTTTAACCAATTTATAAAACTTACTCAAGCCAAATCAGCTGGTATTTTCATACGAGCGAACTATTATCAACTCTCGAGCCAAGTTAACTCGATTTTTTAACAAACCTCCTATTATTTTATTCTCAACCGTTTAAACTAAAAACAATTTTGTATTTTTTAAACTTGTCTTATCAATAAAATATATATAAGAAATAAGGAAAGAAACGAATCCTTTCCATGATAATAATACTATTTAAAAGAACGTTTGAGTTTTGCTTTTTTACTCTGTTCTTGTTCAAGACTCTTCTTTCATCTCCAAACCTTTGAAAATCCACATAACAATCAAATTCCTTTGTGGGTTTCACTTCTACAACCACTATCTTCATCTGGGTACAATAAAAATCCAATCTTGATTCTGGGTTTTGGGTTTCTTGAATTTCACCTTTCTTTTTCAAGAAACCCTCTAAAGATCAAGCCACCCTATAAAGATTCTCACTTTATACAATCTTTCGTTATCAAGAAGCATAATTGGTGAGAAATATTGATGGGGTTTTTAAAAGGGTGTGTGATAATAGTAATCTTGATTCCATTCCTGTGTTGGGTAGAATTGGTGGGTGGAATAGGGGCTAATTGGGGCACACAGTCATCTCACCCACTGCCTCCAGAGACTGTGGTGAAGTTGCTGAGAGATAATGGAATCCAAAAGGTGAAGCTTTTTGATGCAGATTATGGTTCTTTAAGGGCTTTGGGTAAGTCTGGAATTGAAGTTATGGTGGGAATTCCTAATGATATGCTTGCTACTATGGCTAGTAGTATGAAAGCTGCTGAAAAATGGGTTTCAAAGAATGTTTCTGAGCATGTTAATAATAATAATGTTAATATCAGGTTAGTAATTTTTTAAATTTTTTATCTGGTTGTTATTATTTTTTTTACTTGATCTTCGCTGTAAATTGTTGTATTTTGGTGACTTTTTTTTGAAAGGAAAACTTCATTAACAAACTCGCTAGTCCTTAAAGCAAGGACTAAGCGAAAAACAAATTACATCAATCCAAAGGGAATTTACACCAAGTTTTCCAATCCTTAAATTTCCAACGGGATCTATTACGAATCCAAAAATAAGACGTCGCTTTGATGTTCTCCACCAGCTGAACCGGATTCCTCTTCTTATCGTTAAAAACGCGTTCATTTCTTTCATTCCAAATCATCCAAATGGTCGTGTATGCGATGCCCCGAAGAATGTGCTTCGCGTCTTTGGACGTGGCTTGGGACTCCGGCATATCCAGTAAGTCCGGGATGTCAAAAAGAAAGGAGTGGCTTATCTTGCACCAATTTTCAATTCGAAACCATACCTCATTCGAATAACGACACCCGGTAAAAAGGTGCGAAGTAGTTTCCACATCCTCTTGACAAAATCTGCAATCTGCGTGTTGTATAGGAACTCCCCGTTTGATGAGTTCAGTCGTCGTAGGAATGCGCTTTCTAGCGATCCTCCAAACTAAGATTTTGCACTTCAACGGGACCCAACCTTTCCACTTAATCCCAAGATTTTCGTCTCCCACATGATGACTGGCAAGCAATCTCTTGGCCGAAGAAACAGAGAACAGCCCGTCCTTTGCTTCTGTCCACTTCCAACAATCATTACCTCCTTTCCAATCAAAGTTATAGACCATTTGAAGAAGATCAAATAATTCAGTGAGCTGCTCTTGGGTTTGCGGTTGTGTTTTCCACTCCCATTTGAGCTGTTTGTTGCCTTCTACACATTCAAGCCGATCACTGACTTTGCGGTTGTATTTTGGTGACTAGTTCTGTTTATTTAGTGTTCAAATAATCAGAATCACTATCAGAATCATGGTTGTAAATATAATGGTAATCATGATCAAGTCATAATCTTGTTCATGATCATGATCAGAATAAGAATCAGAATCATAATCAATCTTGGTTAATTATTAAGCCATAATCAATTTAAATACACATCTAAACACCCCCCATAACTCTTCTTTTTGGCTTTGAAACATGGTGATTAAATATCCTGTTACATCTAGTTTAGAAGATTAGCTTATTTTTAGTGGTATTGATAATTATAATATCAAAGATCGGTAAGTTGCATTATTGATCAACATAACAAGTTTAGTTAACTGGAATGCTTATAAGCAACCTGAAGATCAAGTTTAGTTAACCTGAAGATGTGCATGGGTAGGTTTTGGTCAGTTTTATCTTAAAGATTATAATCATAGTCATAGCGGTTTTCATCATACAATGTAAACTTTCAACTTGTAATGGTCAGTTTTAGGGGTGTGCATGGTTGTAACTCTATTTAGAAGATTAGCACAATAATATAGGAAGAAAGTGTTGTTTGACTTGACTAAACTTAGTCAAATAGTTGACTTTATGCCCTTGACATGTTTTTTGGAACCACTTTAAAGTTTAAAGCATGTTAAACATCTCGGGTTTTAGGTTAAGTACTTGTATTAACGGATAAAGAGGTTAATCCCGCGTTAAATGGTTATTTACCTTGTTACCCTTTTCGTTTTTTTATTAGGCGTTTAACTATAATACTTATTCAATATCGGTATGACATACGACGCTTGGCTTGTCACAGGTATGTTGCAGTCGGGAATGAACCATTTTTATCAACTTATAATGGAACTTTTCTCGAAACCACTTTTCCAGCTCTCCAAAACATTCAAGCTGCACTCATAAAAGCCGGGCTCGCCACCAAAGTCAAAGTCACGGTCCCACAAAATGCTGACGTGTACGAGAGCTCGACAGGGGTCCCCTCGAGTGGTGATTTCCGAGCTGATATCCATGATTACATGATCAAAATAACCAAATTCTTGAACGATAACGGGTCACCCTTCACTGTCAACATCTACCCATTCATAAGCCTTTACATCAACCCAAATTTCCCGGTGGAGTACGCGTTCTTTGATGGGAATGCAACTCCAGTGAACGACGGTGGGACCACGTACACTAACGTGTTTGATGCCAATTACGATACTCTCGTGTGGGCCCTACAGAAAAACGGGTTCGCAAATATGGGTATCATAGTAGGAGAGATTGGATGGCCTAGTGATGGTGACCGGAACGCTAATAATCAATATGCTCAACGGTTCATGCAGGGGTTCATGACTCATATAGCCGGTAACAAAGGAACTCCGATGAGAACAGGCCCGCTTGATGTTTATTTGTTTAGTTTAATCGATGAAGACGATAAAAGTATTCAACCGGGTAACTTTGAAAGACATTGGGGAGTGTTTTATTACGACGGGCAGCCTAAATACGCGCTAAACCTTGGAACAACAAACTCCGGAGCTCTGATTCCAGCCAGTAATGTGAAGTATCTACAGAAAAAGTGGTGTGTGATGAAAGATTCGGCTAAGTTGGATGACCCATCCGTTGCACAGTCGGTTAGCTACGCGTGTGCACTTGGGGATTGCACGAGCCTCGGGTATGGAACATCTTGTGGCGACTTAGATGCCCGAGGGAATATTTCTTATGCTTTTAACAGTTATTACCAGAAGAATGATCAGGCTGACGAAGCGTGTAGGTTCCCGAATGTTTCGACGGTCACGAAAGAGGATCCTTCCACAAGGACGTGCCGGTTTCAGATCATGATCGAGCCGTACTTTGGTGGTGTGGATCGATCGGTTGGGTCGATCAGGAGCTTGGTTGCAGGGTTGGTTCTGTTTTTGGTATTGGTTCTGTAAGGTTGTCTCTTTTTGGTCAATCTTTGGTGGATGGTTAAAAAAAAGGAGAATTGAAATTTTGGAAATTTTCAAGAGAAAGCATGGTGGTGGGTAGAAATGTGGTAGATTTGTAAGAAGGTAGTTTAATATTTGAGAATGTAAAACTAGGTTGGTGTGGAAGAAGTTTATGAAACCTTTGGAGTTGGTGTTGAACTTGGTGTTCTTTGTTATAAGGTTAACATATAGTATGGTGAATAATAAAATTTAATGATTTGCCAAGTGTTTTAGTTAAAGATATCAATAAGTTATCTAACTTATTAGTTATTTAATTAAAAATATTTTAAGTAGCATGGTGATAAACTTCAATAATAACAATTACATTTTTTATATATGTGGTAAAATACAGTATATACTATAAAAATGAGTGTAGTCAACAAAAAGTGGGAAATAAAGAATATAATAGGGGTAATAAAGGGTATAAAAAGTGGTTGTGAGTGGAGGAGAGAGAAAATGTTACTGTTCATCTGTATATTTGGGGGGACACTGTTCACCCAGTATACTTTTTTTAATATATATTGAAAGTGGTTGTGAGTGAAGGAGAGAGAAAAATGTGATGATAATATTATTTAATTGAAAAAGAGAGAGAAAAAATATTTGTTTTTAGTGGAAATATATTGATACAGGAGTTGTTTTTTAGTGAAATGTATGTATAATTTGATGGTTTGTATGTGAATGCTCTAACATTAAAAAGTATCAAGTTGACATGTGTCATATCTTTCAATGACTATGTTAAGTGTGAACTATATTTGAATGTAAAGTTATTAAGTTCTTTAATGTACCTAATTATCACGTTATATAACATGTGACATGTTATCTTACGACCATGCGGTACGGGGGTCGGCTCCCCCGGTCCCGGGTCGTCTGGCTCGTCCCACACCGCCCTCTGATGGCGTTGCCGTCCTCAGCATCGGAAGGAAGTCGGAAGCGACGAGTGGTGGTCAGTGGCGGATCTTGCCCGTTGAACGTGCCAGGGCCGAAAGACACGGGCACTAAAAAAAGTCCGGGCAAGCCCGAGCCAAACATAGTATATATAAAAAATATCGATCGAAATGCGGAAAATTAGCACTACGGCCGAAAAACTTGCCCGGGCCGTGGCCCTGCCACGGTCCTTCTAAGAACCGCCCCTGGTGGTGGTGATTGGCTGATGGCCGATAGTGGGGACCACATAGAGAGAGTTTTTTTTTTTAATTATTTATTATATATTAGTTTTTTATTAACTTTGGATAGTCCCACACCATTGGATAGTCCTCTTTAGATGGTCCTTTATCGAACGTGACCTGGCGCCTACTCAAACCATACCCAATGTCCTAAAAAGCGTTTATGAACCAATCACTTATTTTAGTTCTAGTATTTTGTGAATCTAACTTTACCAACCTAATACCCTAAATTGATTGCTGTAATTACTTGGAGAGAAAGTTAGTCAATCAACTTAACTAGTATGCATAAGCCTTTTCATTACAACGAGATGTTAATATTCAGAACTTTATATATAAAAATGAAACCATGAAAATATTTTTCGTGTCAACACTTTAATAAAAATAAGGATGTCATAACAGAAAATTCAGAATTTTATAAAAACATATTTTATAATTTGTAAGAGAAAGAAAACAAAAATTGTAAAAAAAATGAAATTGTGAAGTAGCTTTGATAGCTTGTACAATTTTGTTTCAATTGCCTTTACATTTTTACACACAACACGATTTTGATTAAAATTACATCGAAAAGTAGATAAAAATAAGTAAGTTGCAAACCTTTTGTCGAATTTTGTTTTTTTTACTTGGATTGTTGATAATTATCTAAAAATAAAGAAAATATATATAAACTATGTGGTCAAAGTGGAAAGAGCTATAGGGTAATTATTCAAAAGTTAAAAAATAAAAGTTTTAGACCAAACCTCAAAGTACAAAATATATGGTCAAATTATAGAAAATAAAAAATAAAACTATACTAATCATGTAAAAAATAACAATAGAAAACATATATCCTTTGTGGCCAAATTTCAAAACACAAAACTTTTATGTCAATTTAAAAGAAAATGAAAAATACACTATTTATAGTGTCAAATCGATAAATGCATGTGTAACTAGTAGATGCCCCGCGTTGCGGGGCGATGGCCGAATAATTCTCAATCAATTAAAAAAAGACTACTATAATTTTGCTATGAAAAAAAACGATGATAAGACCGTAATTTTGGGCTCAGGGCAAAACTGTAATTTTTCAGGACTAATGAGCCAGTGTTAGGCAGCTCCTTGACACGAAAAAAAAAAATCGAGTAAACCAATTAAAATAAAAAACCTTTATAGTTTTGCTAAAAATACTAAAACGATGGGAAAAACGTAATTTTTAACTGAGGGGGAAATCATAATTTTAATTCAGGGATAAAATCGTAAATTAAATGGACCTATGGGGGAGTGCCAGGAAGCTGTCGGCATGACTGTAATTTTACACTGGGGGCAAAATTGTAATTTCACTAGAAAAAAAAAACAAAAACGATGGACAAAATGTAAATTTAAGTTGAGGGCAAAATCGTAACTTGGCTGTGAGAAAAAAAAACTAATGGCAAAACTATAAATTTATACGGGGCAAATTCGTAATTTTTAACCGATGGCAAAATCGGAATTTTTAGTTGGGAGCAAAAGCGCTAATTTATTTTTAAGTGAGGGTAAAAACATAATTTTGAGCTGATGGAAAAATCGTATTTTTAAGGGAAAAAAAATAATGGCAAAACTGTAAATTGAAACAGGGAAAAATCGTAATTTTGAACCGGGGGCAAAATCGAAATATTTAGCTAGGAGCAAAAGCGCAAATTTATTCTTAAGTAGGGGTAAAAACATATTTTTGAACCGATGGCAAAATCGTAATTTTAAAGCAAGATAAAATCGTAAATTTGTTGGGCCAATAGGAGGGTGTCAGGCAGCTGCCTGGCACTATTGAAGTTGCCGCCCATGTGACCCAATAAAAGGCCAGCACTATTCCCGCCGACTTTAAAGATTGTAGTTGTTGAAAATATATATTTTAGGGTTTGTCATTTCTTATTAAATCACAATAGCGTGAAAAACTAGCGTTATGCGCCGCCCAATTGCAGGCGCTAAACCGAATATTTCTTAGTGTAATAACATGTACGTCTTTATTTCAGTTACTTATCCATGCTACTTATAACACGATCTCAAAAAAAAAAAAGATACATCGAGTCAACCAATTAAACCAAAACACTACCACAGTTTTGCTTAAAAAATAACTAAAACGATGAGCTGGGGGCAAAACAATAATTTGTCAGGACCAATTAGCGAGTGTTAGGCAGCTGTTTGGCATGAATAAAAGCTACATTGAGTCAACCAAGTAAAATAAAACATCACCATAGTTTTGCCAAAAAAACGATGGCAATATTGCAATTTTGAACTAGGGAAAATCGTAATTTTGAAACGGAAGCAAAATCATATTTTGAACTGGGGGTAAAACCATAATTTCATTTTAAACCGTGGGCAAAATTGTAATTTTTAACTGAGTGCAAAATCGTAATTTTGAGTTGGGGGCTAAACCAAAATTTAATTTTGAACTGAGGGGAAATTATAATTTTTAACTGAAGGCAAAATAGTAATTGTGTTAATGAAAAATTTTAGGGTAAATTCTACTTTTCGTCTTTTATGTTTGTAGAGGGTTGCAATGGATGTCCTTTAACTTCAATAATTATAGTTACAATCCTTTATTTGAAAATCATTACACCTTTCGTCCTTTAGCAATAACCAAGTTAAAAATTTAAGTTAAGTCTATTCATTTAAGGGTTTTCTGGCCATTTCAGCTTTAACTTAAAATGTTTGTTAATAAATTACACTAGGATTGTGACCCGCCGCAATGCGGCATGGATTCTTTAGTTATAACTAAGTCAATCTAGGACCCGCACGTTATGTTAAACCTGTCAAACAGGGAAAAAATAGACGATGTAAAAACGTTCACCCACACACGCACGTTGCGTCGTGTTAACTCGCAAAATTTAGAACGAAACGTAAAAACGTTAAACCAAAGACGCACGTTGCGATGTGTTAAGTCACAAAATTTAGAACCAAACATAAAGCGAAAAATTTGCGGAAAATGAAAACTATAAAGGATAAAGTAAAAAAAATTATGAGAATAGATTACAAAAGATAAAAAGTTGTGGGTTAAAAGTAAAAAAAAACAAATAGTTTTTGGTTAAAAGTAATTTATAAAATACTTTTGGGTGAAAAGTAAAAATCAATTTTTTTTTTGAAAACCCCCAAAGTCAACGTTACGACAACGATATAAATAACCATTTTTTCTTTGAAAACCCCACAAAGCACACTCCTCGTTACGGCGGGGCGTAAAACGGTGTGTCAAATAGTAATAATGTCACACAATCGTCATCGACCACCAACACTGACTCGACCTAAGACATGCGTGTTGTGACGAACCTGTCAAACTTGGAAAAATAGAGGTAAAAACGTTGAACCACACATGCACGTTACGTCATATTAACTCAAAAAATTTAGAACTATACGTAAAACGAAAATTTGCGAAAGATGAAAAGGATAAGTGACAAAAGTTGCGAAGTTAAATTGCAAATAATGAAAAGTTTTGGGTTAAAGTTAAAAAACAAATTATGTAGGGTTAAAATTGAAAAAGATAAAAACCTTTTGGTTATAAGTAAAAAATTAACTTTTTTTTTTGAAAAACTCATAAAGCACAATGTACAAGTTGTTATGCACAAAAAAACTTGCAAACTTATATATGGAATAATTAACGAATTACATATATGCAACATCTTCCTCAATTCCATAACCCTAGAATCTCTCAACCATCTCTTCTCTCTCTCTCTCTCTCTCTCTTCGACCAACATCCACCACCACCGTATCCCACCTGTCCACCTGAAGCACTAGTATATTTAAAATATTTTATGAGGCAAAAAAGAACTACAAATGATGTTTGACCAAAAGTCATACAACTTGGTCAACTCTAAAAAATAAGTAGCTGCCAAAAGACATTAAGGATTCAAACACTTAAACCAAATGTTATCACTTATTAGTTCTTTGAGGGAAACAAATATAAAACCACCACTTCCCAGTAAACCCTTGACCGTCGCATCAACATTCCGTCAAACCACCCTCCCTGGTGCACTGGGTTTTATCTGAGGATCGGTTAAAGGTGATTTTATAACAGCGGTGTTCAGATCCACCGGAGACTTTAGGCAACAGATCGGTGGTGGTTGGAACACACTTGTAATACATTGCACATTTCAAATCAGAATCTGAATCAGAAACCAACCTGACGGTCGGATCTACGATTACCAAATCTAAATCAGAAATCAACCTGACGGTCAGATCTACCACTTCCAGATTTGTATACAGAAGCAACCAGACGGTGTGGTTGCTGTAGATCCGGACATTGTGGTGGTCATAGGTGGTGGAGATCATTGTAGATCCGTCAGTGACGGTAGTGTTATGAGTTTAGAGAGAGATAGTTTAAGGAGAGACACGTGTTGGTGGTTTTAGAGCCGACATGGTGGTCACCGACGATGGTGGTGTCTCAAGTGGTGGTGGTGGTTTTAGTTTAGACAGAGAGATATTTGATAGAGGATAGACGACTGGTATATATATATATATATATATATATGTAAAACCTCGTAAAATCATACCCAATAAAATAAAGACACGTGTCATGTAAGATAAGCGTGTCAGGAACCCGGATCAAGTAAAAGATGTATGGTAGGATTTAAAAGGTCGACATGTTAATTAACACCTCTGAGCGACCAAATAATAATAAATCCCAAGACCTTAAATCGTTATGATAAACATCTGATATAATTAATCGGTTATTCCTAAAAGAAATAAATTCAGTTTATAAGGAATTGGATTTAGAATTAATGTTACGATAAAGTATATGGCCAATTCTTTTCAAAAGAATTCATGTCCCTTAAAAGCATGCAACACAAAAATCCAAGGCAACAAAAGTGCATGGCTAGGCATGCATGCCCTTTTCAGAACTGATCATGCTCCCTACACTGAAAAGAAAGCACGAGATTCGGAATTTACAAAGTTGCATGATCAAGACCTCAAAGTTAAACAATTTTTTGTCTTCTGATGAAGGCTTACGGACCGCAAAGGTGATCCCTTACGGTCCGTAAGGTGGCGGAGCTGGACAGAGATGATAAATAAAAAGCGGATACGGACCGCAAAGCTAAAGGCTTACGGTCCGCAAGATTTTAACTGGGCATCTTTGATCAAAGTCGGTTATGGACCGCAAGATCAAGATATTACGGTTCGTAAGAGGTGCTTACGGCCCGCAAGGCTTCTCGCTTACGGTCCGTAAGACCGTCGCTGGTAGCAGAAAATGGACAGCTGCCTGTTCAGCCTGTTGCACCGCCTTACATAAGTGGTTTTCAAAATCAGGGACTTGGAAACTGGTTTTTGGCATCATAGGGACACCTGGGATCATCTTGCAACATTTATAGACTTAGTTGGGGTCATCTTGTGGCATTTAGTTCACTATATAAAGAGACCTCTTGTTGCAAAATTCTTTGTTCATTTGCAACTCATTTCAATCTGGTCTCTGGAGCTCCCCTGGTCAGCAAGCAAGTTCCTTTAAGTTCCAAATCATACTTAGGACATTTGTAAGTGTCCTTAATCCTTCCTAATTCAGTTTAGCTTAGTTACTTAGCTAAAAGTCAAACCGTCGTAATTAAGGTTTGACTTCGAGATTAATCAATAATTGTTCAGTCAAATCTCGAATTAAAAGTAGCTTTGTGTAGGTAATTATGTGGGTAATAAACCCTCAAAGGGGTACTCTCTGATTCCCACTCTAACTAGGTCAATTGTCGGGTCAAACTTGATATTAAAAAGTCAACAGGAAGCTTAATATCAAATTAATGCATAATTAGCAAAGTAGAATCTATGCAACCTATTTTATCATTAATATAACTTGGTAATTAATGTTAGAACATGCCTAAACATGTTCAACCCAACAATTTTCAGTTTAGGCTCGGTTCGGAACCGAAAGTCGCATAATTTGACTTTTGCTTTGACTTTCAGTTCTGACCCAATGTAGCATGTTTTAGAAATGTGTTAGAGCCTTATTGGGACCAGGTTTCATGTTAGTATATCCCTCTGTGATTACACAACTTGGTTCATTAATTATAAAATTCATATGCATGTTTCCGTTAATTGCTTATATGTTGACTATTATGCCCATATGACCTTAAAACATGAATTTTGAAAATATAAAAGAGTAGAAACCTTAGTTACTGATTTATAAACTTGTACCTAAAATTTGACATCGGTTTGAGGTCTAGACTAAAAGTTATACTCATTAGCGTAATTAGAAAGTTTTTAGTAATTAAACGGTGTAATTAGCGTATAGCCTATCTACACCCGATTTTTTATATCAAACTTTTTACCCACTGATATAAAATAATATTTTGGGATTTTTGGAGATTTTTATTTATTTTTAGGCTAAGCATAACTTAGAGATCTAAGCTTAATTAAGTAATTGTCGGTTTTGCCCTTTTGGGCTATAAAATGAGTTCTACAAATCCTTTTGACCCCAAACCTTTTGCTACTAATTTTATATGATAAATAAAATATTTTGAGCCTCTTGGAATAATAAAAATATCAGCTTTCCTTTGAAAACCCGGAAATGGCTCCAAATCGCCATTTTAAGCGTTTTTAACGCATAGTACTAAAACTATTTTAAACATATAAGGTTTGATACCTACTGATATTTTTAGTAAATTTTTATATTTTAACAGTGAGCAAAAGTTTTTAAACTCAGGTTTCCATTTTTGACCTTTTAGGCTTAAGTGAAATTACCAAAATGCCCTTTCGGTGCATAGTATGGTTAGAAATGATAAATTTCACACATAGGTTATACCCTACTATTATAACTTATTAAATTAAGTGTTTTTACTGATTACATCAGACCTGTAACTCAGATTAATATTTAAACTCTTTTATAACCTTTAAAATGACCAAAATGCCCTTACGGGGCATAGTTGGAGTTTAAATTCATTTGGGGCATAATAGAAGATATCTTACTGATGTCACAACATATTTAAAGCATATTAACTTAAGAAACTTGCATATGACTCTCTTGGTTACTCGTTACGCACTTTTCGCGTTCGGATCGGCTTATGTAACTAGTTTACATATATTAGCCGAAACGGGTCAAACCATATCATTTATGTCTCAAAATCCAGAATGTGTTTAAGTTACCCATATTAAACAAGCATACAAGCTTGTCGGGTCAAAACCACATTCTAAACCGGTCTTCGCCTTATCATGCGTTTGAACCGTGTCTTCCTTTTTAAAACTAACCGGTCTAAGTTTAGGCTTAATTAAAGACCCGTTAGGATTCTAATAAGTTATTAAAAACCTTCGTTCCAGATTAGGAGCCTAGTAAAAGCTACGTGCACTTGCTGTATTTGACTTATACTTTGCTCAGGTAAATACTCTTAACTTATTTTCCCTATACGGGCTTGGGATACGGTATTATAATAATACCGCTTGGTTGGGTATGTAGTCATTTAAATCGGATTGTGATTAATGTAATTACATAACTCGTTTTATTCTGTATTATTTGGTGTATGGCCTTGGGGGTTAAATGACCATGTCCCGGATATCCTTGGCATCATTCAAAGAAATGGCCACGACCTAAGCACGGGGTGTAGGCGTACACCTGACAGTTGCATTATGTAAAAACTGGTAATCCACTTAAAGGAAATAATCCTTGTGGGCATTATACCTGTGGCGTGTCAATTAATCTAGACCGGCCATACAAACCGGCCCTAATGGATGACAAATAAATAAAACTGTATACAAGATTATTTTGAATAATTGTCCCAAGTTATAAAAGATATTTTGCCGAAGTGCATTCAAATCAATTTTTTTTAAACTCTTTTCAAAATGAGTCAGTTAAGTTGTATTTACCAGTGTAAACTGACGTATTTTCCAAAAAGGCTAAGTGCAGGTACTATACGTAATAGGCTGGCTACTCCAGGCATCAATAATCAAGTCTCGCAAGCTCTAAATGTTAAAGTCTGTTAAACAAATTTCCTTTTTCTTTCGATCCGCCTGTGGATCTGTTTCAACTATTTTGTGATTCTTAATGTTATCAACTACGTCACGATACTCCCCACCGGGCCCACCGGTAATACGTGGAAATATCGGGGTGTGACAGGTTGGTATCAGAGCCAACACTGAGTGAATTAAACACTAGCCTTTTGTGTTTAATCTCAGTTACACAATTGCACATTTCTCGATTCTCGAGTCTAGACAAAGAACTTAGGACTAATCCTAATTCGTTTTATTTTGTCCTTATTTGTTTCCTTTGTTATTTTTTTCTAATTAGCCCCTGTATGGGCAAGTCATTTCAGTTAGAAGTCCCGTTTAGGGCAACCATGTATTTGTTAAATTTTAATGGAACGGTTAGATTTAAAATAACATTCCTATTATAAGATCTACCATTATAATAAAATGGCAAAATCTAAAAAGGACAAGACCTAGCCATGTGTCACCTTAAGACATGGCCAAGATGTAGTTCCACAATTAGATTCAGATCCATATTAACATCTCAACTTAGGATTGTTCTGCGTTAAATAATAAAAAAAATCTTAAAGGTAAAACCTAGTCTATATGTCATTGCAGACATGGTCAAGATGGTAAAACCTATTCAAAAGATTCAAATCCTTGTTAACATCTGAAGACATGTTAACATTGGTGGCAAAAATGTGATTCGATAAAATCGCATAAGTCATCCTTAAATTGGATTACTCCAATTTTCCTTATTAAAATAATCATTCCTTTATAGATGAAGTGCCTACGGGCTATAATTAACGTCCTTTGAGACTAAAGACAGTGGTAGCCTACAATTCCATGTCAAAGAAAAGGTAACGAACTTTGATTCAAACCTTAATGCCTTGATTCCATAAAATCTGGGCTTATAAATTAAACTTGTGTACGTGACTAGGCCTTTTTGTGCTAATATTAAATTATAATTAGGGATCGTAATAAAGATCTTGAATATGTATATATTTAGCAAATTAACCAAAAATAGTTATTTAAAACCATGGTTAATAAATCGTCAAGAACGATAGAACTGTATAAGCTTCTATATAAACATTGCCCTTATTTTCTTTTATGTAGCAATTAAAGCTACATGACTAGGTCAGAAGAGGTAAACAGTCATCCGGTGGAAAACCATGAAAATGCTAAGATACATGTGACCGGTGCGGAGCTGGAAGCATTAATAGATAATGTTGTTACAAAAGCTATAGAGCGGCAGTATAATGAATCTAGTGGGACGCATAGTAGAACCTCATCGGTACCCCACTCTAAATCTGTCCCTAAAACTCATTCAGAAGCTCACAGCAAGCCACCCTCTAAGAAAGATGAACCCAAGAAAGAGGATGTTCACCATTCCTCAAACCAACAGTGTTCCATCCAAGAGGATAGTGTTCGATAACAAACCGCGTACCAAGTCCTGTACCTATAAGTACTTTGTTTCCTGCAAACCCCGGGATTTCACTGGGGAGAAAGAGGCAATTGATTGTATGACCTGGTTAGATGAGATGGACACAGTAGTTGACATCAGCGGTTGTGCTGAGAAGGATGTAGTGAAGTATGTATCCCAATCGTTCAAAGGAGAGGCACTAGCATGGTGGAAGTCTCTCATTCAAGCTGCTGGAAAGATCCCGTTCTACAATTTGTCATGGGATCAGTTCGTTGCTCTCATTAAGGAGAACTATTGCCCGCAGCATGAGGTTGAAAGAATTGAATCAGATTTCTTATCGTTGGTGATGAAGAATTTAGATTGTCAAGCTTACCTCACCAGTTTCAATACCCTGTCTAGGCTGGTTCCGTACCTCGTAACCCCAGAACCCAAAAGGATTGCTCACTTCATTGGGGGGTTTAGCCCCAGAAATTAAGGCCAGTGTTAAGGCATCGAGACCTGCTACTTTTAGATCAGCAGCTGATCTATCTCTGTCCCTCACCTTGGACGCTTTCAGGCTAAGATCGCTCAGGAATTCGGAAGAAGGCAAGAGAAAGCGTGAGGATGATAACTCACGAAGATCTGAAAAGAAGCATAAAGGTAACATTGACTTCAGGAAGAAGTCTGGATCCAACAAGGGTAGCCAACAAGCTGAGGAAAAGCCAAAGTGCAAGACTTGCCAAAAACGCCACTTTGGAAAGTGCAGACTTGAGTCCAAGTCTAAGTCAGGATCACCTGTGTGTGGGTTATGCAAGTCTAAAGAGCACAAGACTGTTGATTGCAAGAAGATTAAAGATGCCACATGCTACAACTGCAATGAGAAATGGCACATTAAAACCAATTGCCCTAAATACACCAAGAAGCCTGAAGAGGTCAAGAAGACCAATGCAAGGGTCTTCCGAATGGATGCAAAGGAAGTTGTCCAGGATGACAATGTGATCACAGGTACCTTCCTCATAAATGATGTTTATGTAAGGGTAATGTTTGATTCAGGTGCTGATAAATCATTTGTAGATAATAAGTTTTGTAAGTTGCTGAATTTACCTGTTAAAACCCTAAGTGTGAAATATGATGTGGAATTAGCTGATGGTACCTTAGAAACCGCATTAACCGTGTTAGATGGATGTGTTATATCCATTAGGAA
Source organism: Helianthus tuberosus (assembly GCA_030545235.1). Classification (NCBI taxonomy): domain Eukaryota; kingdom Viridiplantae; phylum Streptophyta; class Magnoliopsida; order Asterales; family Asteraceae; genus Helianthus; species Helianthus tuberosus. Next base: position 158,314,723 of record CM060365.1, read on the forward strand.
CCACTCCTTTCCATTGTCTTTACTTCCTTTGATGCTAGCCGATTTTGACATAGTAATAGGCATGGATTGGTTATCTCGTAACCAAGCCCAGATAGTGTGCAATAAGAAGCAAGTGGTGATCAAGACTCTGTCTGGTGAGCCAATTACCATTCAGGGAGACACCCAGTATGGACTGCCTGAGCAAGTGTGTATGCTCAAGGCATCTAGATGCTTGAAGAAGGGTTGTGTCATTTACATGGCACAAGTGACATTGATGAGCAGAAACCCAAGATTGAAGATATTCCAGTCATTTCTGAGTACCCTAAAGTTTTCCCAAAAGAACTACCTGGTCTACCACCAGATAGACAAGTAGAATTCAGAATTGACATCATCCCCGGAGCAGCACCTGTTGCGAGAGCGCCTTATAGGTTGGCACCAACAGAGATGAAGGAATTAAGGACATAACTAGATGAATTGCTAGCCAAAGGTTTCATTAGACCTTGTTTGTCTCCTTGGGGAGCGCCAATCCTATTTGTCAAGAAGAAGGATGGATCGATGCGTCTGTGCATCGATTACCGTGAGCTTAATAAGGTCACTATCAAGAATAGGTATCCTTTGCCCAGGATCGACGATCTGTTCGATCAATTACAAGGGGCAAGCTACTTCTCTAAAATCGATTTGAGGTCAGGTTATCATCAATTGAAGGTTAAAGATGAAGATGTACACAAGACTGCATTTAGGACTCGTTATGGTCATTACGAGTTCCTAGTGATGCCTTTTGGGCTCACTAATGCACCTGCCGCATTCATGGATCTCATGAATCGCGTCTGCAAGCCTTACTTGGATAGGTTTGTCATCGTTTTCATCGACGACATTCTCATTTACTCAAAAATCCAAACTGACCATGAGAAGCATCTCCGTTGCATTCTTAAGCTTCTTCAACAAGAAAAGCTCTATGCCAAATTTTCAAAGTGTGAATTTTGGCTTCAAGAAGTCCAATTCCTTGGACATGTGGTTAGTGAGAGTGGTATCCAGGTGGATCCCGCTAAGGTTGAAGCTATTATGAACTGGCAAGAGCCAAAGACGCCTACAGAGATTCGCAGCTTTCTAGGACTGGCAGGATACTATAGGCGATTTATTGAAAACTTCTCAAGAATTGCAGCACCCCTGACTCTACTCACCCGCAAGAATAACAAGTTTGACTGGGGGCTTAAGCAGCAAGAATCTTTTGATATTTTGAAGCAGTAATTGAGTAATGCTCCAGTATTGACATTGCATGATGGAATAGAGGAATTTGTAGTATATTATGATGCATCGCACACCGGAATGGACTGTGTGCTTATGCAGAAAGGCAAAGTTATTGCCTATGCTTCACGTCAGTTAAAGGTGCATGAGAAGAATTACACCACCCATGACTTGGAGCTGGGTGCCATTGTATTTGCACTAAAACTGTGGAGACATTACTTGTATGGAACCAAGTGTGTGATTTATTCAGATCACAAGAGCCTTCAACACTTGTTTAATCAGAAAGATTTAAACATGAGGCAGCGGCGGCGGATGGAAACTTTAAATGATTATGATAGTGAGATTCGATACCATCCAGGCAAGGCAAATGTGGTTGCCGATGCCTTAAGTAGAAAGGAAAGAGTAAAGCCCATAAGAATCAATGCCAAGAGCATTGAGATAAAGAATAGTTTGAATGAAAGGTTGTTAGCTGCGCAGAAGGAAGCTGTATTGGAAGCTAACTATCCTGATGAAAAGCTGGGAGTAACTGAAGAGCAGTTATCCTATGGCAAGGACGGAATCCTGAGATTAAATGGACGAATTTGGGTTCCAGTTTATGGAGGACTTCGGGATGTTATCCTCCAAGAAGCCCATAGTTCAAAATATTTTGTTCATCCTGGAGCTGATAAGATGTACCTGGATCTGAAGGCAAACTATTGGTGGATAGGCTTGAAAAAGTCTATAGCTGCCTACGTAGCTAAATGTTTGACGTGCGCGCAAGTCAAAGCTGAACATCAGAAACCGTCAGGTTTGCTACAACAGCTTGAACTTTCCACATGGAAGTGGGAGATGGTGACAATGGATTTCATCACCAAGTTGCCAAAGACGAAGAAAGGAAATGATACTATATGGGTGATAGTAGATAGACTGACTAAGTCATCACATTTCCTACCCATTAAGGAGACTTGTAGCTCCGATATGTTAGCCCAATTGTACGTAGAAAAGATTGTATCTCTGCATGGCGTGCCAGTGTCAATTATCTCTGACAGAGATACCAGATACACATCACATTTTTGGAAAAGTTTCCAACAGTCTTTGGGCACGCGCTTAAATTTTAGTACGGCTTACCATCCTCAGGCGGACGGACAGAGTGAGCGTACAATCCAAACTTTGGAAGACATGCTTCGTGCATGTGTGATTGATTTAGGTGGTAGTTGGAATAACCACCTGCATTGATCGAGTTCTCCTATAACAATAGCTACCATACTAGTATTCAGGCAGCACCTTTTGAGGCATTATATGGTAGAAAATGTAGAACACCTATTTGTTGGGAGGAAGTAGGAGAAGTTCAGTTATCAGGACCTGACATAGTCTTTGAAACGACGGACAAGATTGTCCAGATTCGTGACCGCCTGAAAGCTGCCAGGGATAGGCAGAAAAGTTATGCTAATAAAAGGCGAAAACCTCTAAAGTTCGAGGTTGGTGATAAGGTTCTGCTTAAAGTATCACCCTGGAAGGGAGTGATGCGATTTGGTAAGAAAGGTAAGTTAAGCCCAAGGTATATAGGACCATTCGAGTTTATTGAATGTGTACGATCAGTGGCTTATAAGTTGAACTTGCCTGAAAGAGCTCAGTGGTATTCACAATGTATTCCACATCTGCAATCTGAAGAAATGTCTAGCAGATGAATCGCTAGTCATACCACATACAGATGTGCACATAGATGAGAGCTTGAAATTTGTGGAAAAACCCTTGTCGATTGAGGATCGACGGGTTAAGAAGCTTCGGAGGAAGTACGTACCTATCGTAAAGGTTAAATGGGATGCCCACAGAGGTCCCGAATATACGTGGGAGGTAGGGTCCACAATGAAAGAAAAGTACCCTCATTTGTTCCAGTAAATCTCGAGGTCGAGATTTCTTTTAAGGGGTTGAGGATGTAACACCTCGTAAAATCATACCCAATAAAATAAAGACACGTGTCATGTAAGATAAGCGTGTCAGGAACCCGGATCAAGTAAAAGATGTATGGTAGGATTTAAAAGGTCGACATGTTAATTAACACCTCTGAGCGACCAAATAATAATAAATCCCAAGACCTTAAATCGTTATGATAAACATCTAATATAATTAACCGGTTATTCCTAAAAGAAATAAATTCAGTTTATAAGGAATTGGGTTTAGAATTAGTGTTACGATAAAGTATATGTGTGACAACCCTCATGATTTCATGTATTCGTACGATTTATTAATGATAATTAAAGTGCTTGGTGACTGTGTTGAATTACTAAACTGTTTTCTGATTACTGTGTCATACTTACATGTGCTTGATTGACATACTAGTCTTGTGCAGAAAAATTGACTAAATGGTCCTGTATGGTTTCCTAAGTGCCAGGAATAAATTGCGTTACAAAAATATATATAAAAGACATTTTTCGGGGATAATTAAACACTTTAACGGAACGGTGTCTAACCGGACAATCGGACATTACCCGGGACACCAAATTTTTGACGAATACATTGTCTTATTATTTTTGACTAGTCATGGTCCCCGTTTACCATAACACCCATTAAAAACCAAATAACTAACACATATGATCAAGTTACTTGGATTTTAACTATCTTTTACATATTAGTTGCAAATTTTCATTCAAGCCCCCTCCCCCCAATCGATTTCGGTCCCCATGGACCCACACAAATCATCTACACCATACCCTAATCTTGCACTAGATTTAATCTCATTATTTTAGTAGATTGGTTGCTTGTTGGAGTTGATAAAATATAGGAAGCAATCTTATAAAGCATGGCCAAGATCTCACACTATCATTCACAATCTTCACTCTCTCACTTCACTCTTCTCTCTCCCTCTCTCGGCCTCCCACAACCACCCCCATCACCACCACTTCACAACCATAATCATTCATTATCAAGTTCCATTCAAGCATCTAAGGTGATTCAAGGAAGTGCAAACTTGTGGAGCTTCAAAAGGGCTTTGTTCTTGCTTGTTCATCATCATTTCTCATCATTTTCTTCACTAGAATCATCCCTAGCCTTGTGCTAGTGGTAAGCTCTTGTCAAACCCTTGTTCATCTTGTTTTTATGGCTAAAACTTGTAGTATGATACTTATGTTTAAAACACTAAAGTACTAGAACACAAAAAGGGGTTAAACAAGAACATGAACATAAGTTTACATGAAGATGAAATCTTGATGAAATAAAGTTATTTTGATATGTTGCTGATTACTTGCTGATTACTTGTTAATGTTAAATTTCGTTATTGATCGCTAAACATGTTAACAGAATCAATCGAGCACGCTTTAGAATGTTAAAAGCTGAAAACAGGAGGCTGTTTAGTAATTTCAGCCAATTTCAGTTGGCTGTAACTGGACCTTAATAAAATGAGAAATGCATTTTCTAAAGTCTAGATTTATGTATTATGAAATACGGTTCTAATGGCACTGGAATCATAATTTTTGGACTTCGTTTACTATTTTTAAAGACCCTTTTTGTAACAGCAGCTAAAGCTGAGTTTTTACTGCAGTAAATGGGTGCTATATTTTTAGTCATAACTTGAAATCTATGTTGAATCAGGTCATGAAATTTGTACTGTAGATGACCACTGATGTATTTGTAATCCTCCCACTAGAATTTCGTAAATCAGACTTACGATGAATTTTTAATAAATTATTCCGTGGACTGCAGTCAGAAAGTGATGAATCTGATTGCAGTCGGGAAAATGAATTTTTATAAAATATTGTTGATGAATTGGATCCCGAGATTTTTACACAATAATATTTGGATCGTTTAAGACCTTCTGTAGAAAGTTGGGAATTTTTCGAACAAGTTAACTATTTTATTAAAATCCCCAAAAACAGCCCAGTTTTGAATATAAAAGCTGAAACGACATAAGTAGTAATTTGCGTGTCTAAATGTCGGGTAGGTTATCAGAGAATGATCTAACATGTTATATGTCAATAAAAGTGTTATGTGCAATGTCGTATGTTTGCTTGTGAACGGGAATAGATGAGAAGTTTATATGGGCATGAACCGTTAAAGTGATGCATGTTATGTGGTAGATGCGGGTGGGAACTTTGTGCTTATTTGAAGTCACTAATAAACTAAGTGGTAATCATACTAGGACGTGATTGACCGACCTTGACTATTAGCTATTCTTGAGAGTCAAACCGAGCAACCGAGGTGAGTTCACTCTCTTACTAAGGCATGGGATTCCCGGTGGTTTGGGTATGGGTTAAGAAACTAAAACGGAACCTACATATCCTCCTTGGGTAGGATATGTATGGCCATCCTCCATAGGTAGGATGCCAATATTAATCCTGCGTATTCTCCTTGGGTAGAATACGTACGTTCGTCCTCCTTGGGTAGGACAACAACCTTAAAACTTACTAGACAAAACTCTATCATTCAGTCCCTCATCTTATATCGACTTAATCGCCGAGGCCAATGGCGAGCGGGTTATTAGTTAATAGCGCTATTAGGTTTAACAAACCTCACACCGTACCAGTCGGACGGGCATGTACTAATGGACTATGGCAAACTGTCAATGATGATAGAACATTGACGTAGGGCACATTATTGTTCGTTAATTGTCGATATCGGTCTTGTGGTTCACATGGGGAAGCCCCCACTGATTATGGATATGGTTTGGGTAATAAAGAAGGAACTGGTTAATCATACTTTCAACTACGGGGTAACCCCCACGGTAATTAAGCCAACGAAAGACAAACCAGGTTTTCGGAAATAACTTAAAACTAAACAACCAACCGTGAACTCACTCAACTTTGTTGTTGACTCGTTGTTACATGCCTTACAGGTTGCTAGATGCTTATGGAGCTTGCGCGAGGAGGAGGTCGTTGTGGGATACGGACTGTTATGTTCCGTGCTTAATATTTAAAGCCTTATGAACTTATTAAACCTACGTTTTGGACTTTAAACTTATGAACTATGGAACTTATGTTTTGGTCTCACGTTTTATGCTTCCGCTGTTAACTTAAAGTCGGTTTACTTTCTTTTGGTCACCAATCGTATTGTGGTTGGTTTTATTTACTTAGTTGTATTGTTTAATATGATTGGTGGCTCGATCCTGGTCACGTCACGCCTCCTAGCGGTGATGCTCCGCATGGTGGATTTTGGGGGTGTGATAGATTGGTATCAGAGCCATTGGTTATAGTGAACTTGGTTTTAAAAAGGGAAAAGCTTTTTGATAAAACCAGACTATAACCTGTACAGTGCTCAACGATCCACAACGACGCTTCGCTCCACGTGCAAGACTCAACATTCTAGGTGATATGGTTTATGTTTATATTACTTACCTGTTAGTTACATAGTACATTGTTCATGGTATGCTTAGATAAATGTAGCAACTATTGTTGAAACACATGTGTGCTTACTCTCTTCTGTCATCGCACTTTCACGACACCTTGCTCACTCATGTTTCCTTTGATATGAAGATCATGAGTGGATGACTTAACCTAACTCAAGCCCAGCTAACGGCTCTAATCAACGAACGAGTGGCTGAGGCACTCGCAACTGTCCCTGCAGGAAGTATAACCTGCCATTTCGACCTATCCTAGGATGTTTAGATCCTACACTCGCGAACCAAATCTTGTGTTTAACCTTGTCTTTTATTCTCGCGCAATAGGTCAGCATGCTCAACCTCCCGTATGTACGTTCAAAACCTTCATGGATTGCCGACCCAGTACCTTCAGTGGCACAGAAGGAGCGGTAGGCCTTCTCCACTGGTTTGAGAAGCTTGAGTCTGTTTTTGAGATGTGTGAATGCCCTGAAGATCGTAGGGTGAAATATGCCATGGGAACACTTGAAGGTGCTACGTTAACCTGGTGGAAAGCACAGGTTCAACTGCTAGCTGGCGGTTGCTAATGCCACCCCGTGGAACGGTTTTAAAGAACTGATCAAAGAAGAGTACTGTAGTCATGACGACATCCACAAGCTAGAGGTCGAATTTTTCAATCTGAAGATGACGGGGGTCTGAAATTGAGGCATACACAAAGAGGTCGAACGGATTAGCTATCCTGTGTCCCACTATGGTGGATCCTCCCATCAAACGTATTGAGCTGTACCTCAAAGGTCTTGTACCAGAGATTCAGAGTCACGTGACTTCAGCTAACCTGGGTACCATTCAGCAAATCATCAAGTTGGCTCATCGTCTCACTGATAAGGCAGTTGAGTAGAACAAGCTGCCCAAGCGTATTAGCGCTACTATTACTGATGCTCCCAGTGATAACAAGTGCAAGTGGGATGGAAATTCGGGCAAGAGTTCTACTTCAGTTTAGTCTCAGCAGCGAAAGACTGATGACTACCAGAGTCCTGGTCAGCAACCTTCTGGTAGTCAAGGACAGGGTGGATACCGAGGGAACCACCCCAAGTGCAACCAGTGCAACAAGCATCATAGTGAGCAGTGCCACAAGGGTTGTTGTCCGAGGTGTAACAAGTTTGGTCATGAAGCAAAGGATTGCAGGAGCGCACGACCAGCAAATCAGAATCGCCAACAACAACAACAAGCTCCACAGAACCACCAGCAGCAGCAACAGCAGGGCAATAAAGGATGCTTTCAGTGTGGCGCTGAAGGCCACTTTAAGAGGAACTGCCCTCAGCTGAACCAGAATCAGTACAACAACAACCAAGGAAACGGGAACAACAATGGAGGCAATAATGGAGGCAACAACGGGGGTAACAACAATGGCAATGGTGCCAGGGGACGTCTTTTCGTGCTAGGTCAGGGTGATGCAAGGAACGATCCCAACGTTGTGATGGGTAAGTTTCTTCTGGATGACTTCTTTGTTACTGTTTTATTCGATTCGGGTGCCGATACTAGTTATGTGTCCTTAAAAGTTAGTCAAATGCTTAAGCGCACCCCAACACTTTTGAACACCAAACACATGGTAGAACTAGCAAACAGTAAAAGTCTTGAAGCCACACGCATAGTTAAGGGCTGTAACCTCGTCTTAGCTGGTCAGGCCTTCTCTATCGATCTTATCCCTATCGTACTTGGAAGTTTCGACGTCGTTATTGGGATGGATTGGCTATCTCATCATCAAGCGGAGATTATTTGCAAGGAGAAAATCGTCCGCATTCCTCGTTCTGGTGAAGAACCCCTTGTGATTCATGGCGATAAGAGTGGTGCAATCGTAGACATCATCACTTTCCTTAAGGCCCAGAAGTGTTTGCGAAAGGGCCATACTGCTATTCTAGCTCTCGTTTCTGATACATCCTCGGAAGAAAGGAAGATAGAAGACATACCTATTGTACGTGATTTTCCAGAGGTATTTCCTGAGGAATTACCTGGTCTTCCGCCTCATCGACAAGTCGAGTTTCAAATCGAGCTAGCTCCTGGAGCAGCACCAATAGCTCGTGCACCTTATCGACTAGCTCCGTCAGAACTTGAAGAACTATCCACGCAATTACAAGAACTCTTGGAAAAGGGTTTCATACGTCCTAGCTCTTCGCCTTGGGGAGCTCCGGTGTTATTCGTGAAGAAGAAAGACGGTACCTTCAGGATGTGTATTGACTATCGCGAACTTAACAAAGTGACAGTAAAGAATCGATATCCTCTTCCACGCATTGATGACTTATTCGACTAGTTGTAAGGGTCGAGCTATTACTCTAAGATTGATTTGAGATCGGGATACCATCAGCTGAGAGTCTGAGATGAGGACGTCTCCAAAACAGCATTCAGAACTCGTTACGGCCATTACGAGTTTCTGGTTATGCCTTTCGGATTAACGAATGCACCTGCGGTTTTCATGGATCTCATGAACCGAGTGTGCAAGCCTTACCTGGATAAGTTCGTTATTGTTTTCATCGATGACATGCTGATCTATTCTAAGAGTCAGGAGGAACACGAGCAGCATCTACGACTCATGCTGGAACTTCTTCGAGCAGAGCAACTGTATGCCAAATTTTCAAAATGTGACTTCTGGCTTCGCGAAGTCCACTTTCTAGGCCATGTAGTAAACAAGGATGGGATTCATGTTGATCCATCCAAGATTGACTCGATCAAGAACTAGCCTGCACCCCGTACACCAACAGAAATCCGCCAATTCTTGGGTTTGGCGGGCTACTACAGAAGGTTTATTAAGGATTTCTCAAAGATTGCACAACCTCTCACTTCACTGACTCAGAAGGGTGTCACCTATCGTTGGGGTGATGCACAGGAATCTGCTTTTCAGCACTTAAAAGATAGACTTTGTAGCGCGCCTATCCTTTCATTGCCTGAAGGCACATATGATTTTGTGGTTTATTGCGACGCTTCCATCCAAGGACTTGGTTGTGTGTTGATGCAATGTGACAAGGTCATTGCCTACACATCGCGCCAACTTAAAGTTCACGAAAAGAACTACACTACGCCTGACCTGGAATTGGGAGCAGTTGTTTTCACACTTAAGATATGGAGACATTACCTGTACGGTACCAAGTGCACCATTTACACCGATCACAGGAGTCTCGAGCATATCTTCAAGCAAAAGGAGTTAAACATGCGACAACGCCGATGGGTCGAGCTCTTGAATGATTATGAATGTGCGATTAAGTACCATCCGGGCAAAGCCAATGTTGTGGCCGACGCCCTCAGTCGAAAGGATACTATACCTAAACGTGTGCGAGCGTTGCAACTTACCATCCAATCTAGTCTTCCTGCTCAAATTCGTGATGCTCAGGTCGAAGCATTGAAGACAGAAAACATCAGGGCTGAGTCCTTACGAGGATCGAGGCAGCGGCTAGAACAAAAGGAAGACGGCGCTTACTACGTAACAGGGCGCATCTGGGTCCCACTCTACGGGAACTTACGCGAGCTTGTGATGGATGAAGCGCACAAGTTTCGTTATTCGGTACATCCTGGTTCAGATAAGATGTACCACGATCTCAAGACTACGTATTGGTGGCCTGGTATGAAAGGCCACATAGCAACCTACGTTAGCAAATGCTTGACTTGTGCCAGAGTCAAGACCGAATATCAGAAACCATCAGGCCTACTTCAACAACCAGAGATCCTGACATGGAAATGGGAGCAAATTTCCATGGATTTCGTTACTGGCCTTCCTAGATCTCAACGCGGAAATTACACCATTTGGGTGATCGTGGATCGACTGACCAAGTCTGCACATTTTCTGGCTATCAAGGAAACCGATAAGTTTTCTACTCTAGCAGACATCTACCTAAAGGAAGTAGTATCGAGGCACGGAGTGCCAACCTCCATCATCTCTGATCGTGACCCACGTTTTACATCCGAATTGTGGCAAGCTATGCACAAGTCCTTTGGTTCTCGATTAGACATGAGCACGGCATATCATCCTCAGATGGATGGGCAATCTGAACGCACCATCCAAACCCTAGAAGACATGCTTAGGGCATGTGTAATCGATTTTGGTAATGGCTGGGAAAAGCACCTCCCGTTAGTAGAATTTTCGTATAACAACAGTTACCACACCATCATCCAAGCCGCTCCGTTTGAGGCATTATACGGACGGAAGTGTCGATCACCTCTTTGTTGGGCAGAGGTTGGTGACAGCCAAATCACAGGCCCAGAACTTGTGGTAGACACGACTGAGAGGATTGCTTAGATACGGCAACGAATGGCGGCAGCTCGTGACCGTCAGAAAAGCTATGCTGATAAGCGAAGAAAGCCACTCGAGTTCCAGGTTGGGGATCGAGTGCTACTTAAAGTCTCACCTTGGAAAGGTGTAGTTCGTTTTGGCAAACGAGGAAAATTCAATCCGCGTTATGTCGGACCGTTCGAAATCATTGAGAAAATTGGCAAGGTCGCTTACAAGTTGAGTCTACCTGAAGAACTCAGCGGAGTTCACAATGTTTTCCATGTGTTGAATCTGAAGAAGTGTCTGTCAGATGAGACCCTCATAGTTCCCTTAAAGGAGCTCACTATCAACGACCAGCTGCGATTCGTCGAGGAACCAGTTGAAATTACTGATCGAGATGTTAAGATTCTCAAGCGTACCAGGATACCTCTTGTTCGAGTTCGTTGGGATTCTCGTCGTGGCCCAGAGTATACCTGGGAATGAGAAGACCAAATGAAACTCAAGTATCCCCAGTTGTTTAAGAAAAGTGCAACCACTACTGAGGCTGAAGCTACTGCAGAATTTCGGGACGAAATTCCAAATCAACGGGGGACGATGTGACACCCAAGGAAAAGCCAGTAAACACCGCAACTGAACTAGCTTCCTCAGTAACCGCACACTAAATTTCGGGACGAAATTTTCTTAACATGGGGAGAATGTGACAACCCTCATGATTTCATGTATTCGTACGATTTATTAATGATAATTAAAGTGCTTGGTGACTGTGTTGAATTACTAAACTGTTTTCTGATTACTGTGTCATACTTACATGTGATTGATTGACATACTAGTCTTGTGCGGAAAAATTGACTAAATGGTCCTGTATGCTAGGAAAAAATTGCGTTACAAAAAATTGCTAGGAAAAAATTGCGTTACAAAAATATATATAAAAGACATTTTTCGGGCTAATTAAACACTTTAATGGAACGGTGTCTAACCGGACAATCGGACATTACCCGGGACACCAAATTTTTGACGAATACATTGTCTTATTATTTTTGACTAGTCATGGTCCCCGTTTACCATAACACCCATTAAAAACCAAATAACTAACACATATGATCAAGTTACTTGGATTTTAACTATCTTTTACATATTAGTTGCAAATTTTCATTCAAGCCCCCCCCCCCCCCAACCGATTTCGGTACCCATGGACCCACACAAATCATCTACACCATACCCCAATCTTGCACTAGATTTAATCTCATTATTTTAGTAGATTGGTTGCTTGTTGGAGTTGATAAAATATAGGAAGTAATCTTATAAAGCATGGCCAAGATCTCACACTATCATTCACAATCTTCACTCTCTCACTTCACTCTTCTCTCTCCCTCTCTCGGCCTCCCACAACCGCCCCCATCACCACCACTTCACAACCATAATCATTCATTATCAAGTTCCATTCAGGCATCTAAGGTGATTCAAGGAAGTGCAAACTTGTGGAGCTTCAAAAGGGCTTTGTTCTTGCTTGTTCATCATCATTTCTCATCATCTTCTTCACTAGAATCATCCCTAGCCTTGTGCTAGTGGTAAGCTCTTGTCAAACCCTTGTTCATCTTGTTTTTATGGCTAAAACTTGTAGTATGATACTTATGTTTAAAACACTAAAGTACTAGCACACAAAAAGGGGTTAAACAAGAACATGAACATAAGTTTACATGAAGATGAAATCTTGATGAAATAAAGTTATTTTGATATGTTGCTGATTACCTGCTGATTACTTGTTAATGTTAAATGTCGTTATTGATCGCTAAACATGTTAACGGAATCAATCAAGCACGCTTTAGAATGTTAAAAGCTGAAAACAGGAGGCTGTTTAGTGATTTCAGCCAACTTCAGTTGGCTGTAACCGGACCTTAATAAAACGAGAAATGCATTTTCTGAAGTCTAGATTTATGTATTATGAAATACGGTTCTAATGGCACTGGAATCATAATTTTTGGACTTCGTTTACTATTTTTAAAGACCCTTTTTGTAACAGCAGCTAAAGCTGAGTTTTTACTGCAGTAAATGGGTGCTATATTTTTAGTCATAACTTGAAATCTATGTTGAATCAGGTCATGAAATTTGTACTGTATATGACCACTGATGTATTTGTAATCCTCCCACTGGAATTTCATAAATCACACTTACGATGAATTTTTAATAAATTATTCCGTGGACTGCAGTCAGAAAGTGATGAATCTAATTGCAGTCCGGAAAATGAATTTTTATAAAATATTGGTGATGAATTGGATCCCGAGATTTTTACACAATAATATTTGGATCGTTTAAGACCTTCTGTAGAAAGTTGGGAATTTTTCGAACAAGTTAACTATTTTATTAAAATCCCCAAAAACAGCCCAGTTTTGAATATAAAAGCTGAAACGACATAAGTAGTAATTTGCGTGTCTAAATGTCGGGTAGGTTATCAGAGAATGATCTAACATGTTATATGTCAATAAAAGTGTTATGTGCAATGTCGTATGTTTGCTTGTGAACGGGAATAGATGAGAAGTTTATATGGGCATGAACCGTTAAAGTGATGCATGTTATGTGGTAGATGCGTGTGGGAACTTTGTGCTTATTTGAAGTCACTCATAAACTAAGTGGTAATCATACTAGGACGTGATTGACCGACCTTGACTGTTAGCTATTCTTGAGAGTCAAACCGAGCAACCGAGGTGAGTTCACCCTCTTACTAAGGCATGGGATTCCCGGTGGTTTGGGAATGGGTTAAGAAACTAAAACGGAACCTACATATCCTCCTTGGGTAGGATATGTACGGCCATCCTCCATAGGTAGGATGCCAATATTAATCCTGTGTATTCTCCTTGGGTGGAATACGTACGTTTGTCCTCCTTGGGTAGGACAATAACCTTAAAACTTACTAGACAAAACTCTATAATTCAGTCCCTCATCTTATATCGACTTAATCACCGAGGCCAATGGCAAGCGGGTCATTAGTTAATAGCGCTATTAGGTTTAACAAACCTCACACCGTGCCAGTCGGACGGGCGTGTACTAATGGACTATGGCAAACTGTCAATGATGATAGAACATTGACGTAGGGCACACTATTGTTCGTCAGTTGTCGATATCGGTCTAGTGGTTCACATGGGGAAGCCCCCACTGATTATGGATATGGTTTGGGTAATAAAGAAGGAACTGGTTAATCATACTTTTAACTACGGGGTAACCCCCACGGCAATTAAGCCAACGAAAGACAAACCAGGTTTTCGGAAATAACTTAAAACTAAACAACCAACCGTGAACTCACTCAACTTTGTTGTTGACTCGTTGTTACATGCCATACAGGTCGCTAGATGCTTATGGAGCTTGCGCGAGGAGGAGGTCGTTGTGGGATACGGACTGTTATGTTCCCTGCTTAATATTTAAAGCCTTATGAACTTATTAAACCTACGTTTTGGACTTTAAACTTATGAACTATGGAACTTATGTTTTGGTCTCACGTTTTATGCTTCCACTGTTAACTTAAAGTCGGTTTACTTTCTTTTGGTCACCAATCGTATTGTGGTTGGTTTTATTTACTTAATTGTATTGTTCAATATGATTGGTGGCTCGATCCTGGTCACGTCACGCCTCCAAGCGGTGATGCTCCACAGGGTGGATTTTATGGTGTGACAATATGGCCAATTCTTTTCAAAAGAATTCATGTCCCTTAAAAGCATGCAACACAAAAATCCAAGGCAACATAAGTGCATGGCTAGGCATGCATGCCCTTTTCAGAACTGATCATGGTCCCTACACTGAAAAGAAAGCACGAGATTCGGAATTTACAAAGTTGCATGGTCAAGACCTCAAAGTTAAACAAATTTTTGTCTTCGGATGAAGGCTTACGGACCGCAAAGGTGATCTCTTACGGTCTGTAAGGTGGCGGAGCTGGACAGAGATGATAAATAAAAAGCGGATACGGACCGCAAAACTAAAGGCTTACGGTCCGCAAGATTTTAACTGGGCATCTTTGATCAAAGTCGGTTACGGACCGCAAGACCAAGATATTATGGTACGTAAGAGGTGCTTACGGCCCGCAAGGCTTCTCGCTTACGGTTCGTAAGACCGTCGCTGGCAGCAGAAAATGGACAGCTGCATGTTCAGCCTGTTGCACCGCCTTACATAAGTGGTTTTCAAAATCAAGGACTTGGAAACTGGTTTTTGGCATCATAGGGACACCTGGGATCATCTTGCAACATTTATAGACTTAGTTGGGGTCATCTTGTGGCATTTAGTTCACTATATAAAGAGACCTCTTGTTGCAACATTCTTTGTTCATTTGCAACTCACTTCAATCTGGTCTCTGGAGCTCCCCTGGTCAGCAAGCAAGTTCCTTTAAGTTCCAAATCATACTTAGGACCTTTGTAAGTGTCCTTAATCCTTCCTAATTCAGTTTACCTTAGTTACTTAGCTAAAAGTCAAACCGTCGTAATTAAGGTTTGACTTCGAGATTAATCAATAATTGTTCAGTCAAATCTCGAATTAAAAGTAGCTTTGAGTAGGTAATTTTGTGGGTAATAAACCCTAAAAGGGGTACTCTCTGATTCCCACTCTAACTAGGTCAATTGTCGGGTCAAACTTGATATTAAAAAGTCAACAGGAAGCTTAATATCAAATTAATGTATAATTAGCAATGTAGAAGCTATGAAACCTGTTTTATCATTAATATAACTTGGTAATTAATGTAAGAACATGTCTAAACATGTTCAACCCGATAATTTTCAGTTTAGGCTCGGTTCGGAACCGAAAGTCGCATAATTTGACTTTTGCTTTGACTTTCAGTTCTGACCCAATGTAGCATGTTTTTGAAATGTCTTAGAGCCTTATTGGGACCAGGTTTCATGTTAGTATATCCCTCTGTGATTACACAACTTGGTTCATTAATTATAAAATTCATATGCATGTTTCCGTTAATTGCTTATATGTTGACTATTATGCCCATATGACCTTAAAACATGAATTTTGAAAATATAAAAGAGTAGAAACCTTAGTTACTGATTTATAAACTTGTACCTAAAATTTGACATCAGTTTGAGGTCTAGACTAAGAGTTATACTCATTAGCGTAATTAGAAAGTTTTTAGTAATTAAACGGTGTAATTAGCGTATAGTCTATCTAAACCCGATTTTTGATATCAAACTTTTTACCCACTGATATAAAATAATATTTTGGGATTTTTGGATATTTTTATTTATTTTTAGGATGAGCATAACTTAGAGATCTAAGCTTAATTCAGTAATTGTCGGTTTTGCCCTTTTGGGCTATAAAATGAGTTCTACAAATCCTTTTGACCCCAAACTTTTTGCTACTGATTTTATATGATAAATAAAATATTTTGAGCCTTCTGGAATAATAAAAATATCAGCTTTCCTTTGAAAACCCGGAAATGGCTCCAAATCGCCTTTTTAAGCGTTTTTAACGCATAGTATGTACTAAAACTATTTTAAACATATAAGGTTTGATACCTACTTATATTTTCAGTAAATTTTTATATTTTAACAGTGAGCAAAAGTTTTTAAACTCAGGTTTCCAGTTTTGACCTTTTAGGCTTAAGTGAAATTACCAAAATGCCCTTTCGGTGCATAGTATGGTTAGAAATGATAAATTTCACACATAGGTTATACCCTACTGTTATTACTTATTAAATTAAGTGTTTTTACTGATTACATCAGACCTGTAACTCATATTAATATTTAAACTATTTTATAACCTTTAAAATGACCAAAATGCCCCTACGGGGAATAGTTGGAGTTTAAATTCATTTGGGGGCATAATAGAAGATATCTTACTGATGTCACAACATATTTAAAGTATATTAACTTAAGAAACTTGCATATGACTCTCTTGGTTACTCGTTACGCACTTTTCACGTTCGGATCGGCTTATGTAACTAGTTTGCATATATTAGCCGAAACGGGTCAAACCATATCATTTATGTCTCAAAATCCAGAATGTGTTTAAGTTACCCATATTAAACAAGCATACAAGCTTGTCGGGTCAAAACCACATTCTAAACCGGCCTTCGCTTTATCATGCGTTTGAACCATGTCTTACTTTTTAAAACTAACCGGTCTAAGTTTAGGCTTAATTAAAGACCCGTTAGGATTCTAATAGGTTATTAAAAACCTTAATTCCAGATTAGGAGCCCAGTAAAAGCTACGTGCACTTGCTGTATTTGACTTATACTTTGCTCAGGTAAATACTCTTAACTTATTTTCCCTATACGGGCTTGGGATACGGTATTATAATAATACCGCTTGGTCGGGTATGTAGTCATTTAAATCGGATTGTGATTAATGTAATTACATAACTCGTTTTATTCTATATTATTTGGTGTATGGCCTTGGGGGTTAAATGACCATGTCCCGGATATCCTTGGCATCATTCAAAGAAATGACCACGACCTAAGCACGGGGTGTAGGCGTACACCTGACAGTTGCATTATGTAAAAACTGGTAATCCACTTAAAGGAAATAATCCTTGTGGGCATTATACATGTGGCGTGTCAATTAATCTAGACCGGCCCTACAAACCGGCCCTAATGGACGACAAATAAATAAAACTGTATACAAGATTATTTTGAATAATTGTCCCAAGTTATAAAAGATATTTTTCCGAAGTGCATTCAAATCAATTTTTTTAAACTCTTTTCAAAACGAGTCAGTTAAGTTGTATTTACCAGTGTAAACTGATGTATTTTCCAAAAAGGCTAAGTGCAAATACTATACGTAATAGGCTGGCTACTCCAGGCATCAATAATCAAGTCTCGCAAGCTTTAGATGTTAAAGTCTGTTGAACAAATTTCCTTTTTCTTTCGATCCACCAGTGGATCTGTTTCAACTATTTTGTGATTCTTAATATTACAATTTATTCAGTTAAAATAAATCTATCTTTTGCTTCCGCTGTGCATTTAAATTTGTGTTGTTTGACTATGATGATATCGACTACGTCACGATACTCCCCACCGGGACCAACGGTAATACGTGGAAATATCGGGGTGTGACAATATATATATATATGGTAGGGATCAAGAGTGAACAATGTTAATTTTGTGAACAAAAATGAACAGATCCTGGCCATTGGATGAGGAGATCTTGATTTTAGGATTTAAATGATTTTTTAATTAATAAAAACAAAAAAACTGATTTACAGTAACTGCATAAGGGCACAATCGTAATTAATTGTTCTCAAAATCCATTGAAACCCACGTTCTAATAATCAGTTTACCCAGAAGATGACTACACTGCATCTTCTTCTATCTCCCTATTTCAACGGCGGTTTCTTCAATCTTTCAATGGCGATTCCTGCAAGCATTATATCAAGGTATCGTTGAATAGTGTATTATTCCTGAAATCGTTGTGTATACTACTTGTTTATACACACGAATCCCCTTTCTTCAAAATCTTGGGTTTATTTTGGTATGTCTAATAAGTCGTTTGGTAGTGTATTCTTTCCGATTTGGTAGTGTATTATTCTTATTTATATAGATTGTAATCCAGTTGTAGTTGTTGGGCGAATGTATTGTATGGTTCTGCCCTTATATCTTGAAATCGTTCAACTATTAAGCTAGGGTTTAGTTTACTGTGTATAATGAACCGATTAGATGTGTATTTGTTAAAACTACATCATGTAACATTCTAATATGTTGTGTATTTTTTTTTTGATTTTAAAATCCTGATTGAATGTATACGTATACCCTCTTCATGTGTGTATATCGGTATTGTGAAATCCACTCTGTTTAAAATTTGGATTTACTTGTGTATGAAAAAAGGAGTATCTGTGTATTTGGACTGATTACATAGTGTAGCATCTTGATTTTTTGTGTATTTGTGCCAGTATATAGAAATATTATATTTGTTGTGTATGAAGAAAGAAGTATATGTGTATTTGGACTGATTACATAGTGTATCATCCTGATCTTTTGTGTATTTCTGCCAGTATTTTAAAAACTTGTAGTTTGTTTTTTTTTCTCAATCGGTTTCTTTGGGTATTAAAAAAATGTTTTGTTCTGATCTTTTTAAATAATACACATGTGTAAGTGATGAAATACACATGTGTATAAATAATACAAATGTTCTGTACTGAGATTTCATTGTGATATATGTTAACTTAACACTTACTATACACATGTGTAAACGACGAAATACACATGTGTATAAAAGTTTAGGAAAATTGATATGTACATGTTTTTAAGTGTTGCAAATGCATTGGTTTTTTTTTCACCAAGTTAAATTGTGTGCAGAAAGATGTAGTTGTCTAATACCTGAAGCGTGTTCGTCATCCACGATGCTATGAGATTGAAGCTCGCGAACCTGTTCGTTTGGAGATTGGTTGGGCAACGATAGGACACTATGAAGACTACGGAATATACACGATGCGACACATGATGGGAATCATTGAAGATCGCTGGGACGTTTTGAGCTGATGTTCTTTGAAATGGTTTAACCTGTTAGCTTAACTACTATAGTAATACACATGTGTAAGTGCGATGAATACACATGTGTATACATGTCGTGGAGACTGTTGGTACATAGGATAAGTGTTGGTGACGAAGTACACATATTTTGAATTTCGTTTACATGAACTATACGATCTATCGATTTAATTGGTGTGAAAAAATGGATTTCAACTTAACGTTGTTCAAAATCATGTAAACCGGTGGCTTAATTTTTATGCTAATACACATGTGTACGTGATGGAAATACAGATGTGTTTAAATATTGAACAGACTGATGTGTACAGGAATGAAAATCAGATTGGTTGGATGACAATAGGAAACTATGAAGACTGCGGAACATACGCAATGCGTCACATGGAAACCTGGATGGGGATCAATGAAGATCGCTGGGACGTTGGCTTCCCAACCGAAATGGCTAAAGCAAAGACGAAAATTGCATAACTAAGGAGGAAGTATGCGGTGAAATTGATAACATCGGAGGCGAACAAACATCGCAAACGTATTTTAGAAGAAGCCTACCAATTTGCCGGCATCAACAGAAAGAAATAGATCAAAAGAATGCTACTGGATTTTATGACGTGTAGTTTAATTATGCTGGTGTTCAAACAATAACTTTACTTTTGTTTCGCTCGTTTTGTTCAACAGAATCGTTACTATGCTTAGTTTCGCTTGGTGTTAATCATGTTATGTGGACTTATCATGTATGGGATAACGTTTACCGTCAGCGTAATGTTCGTTTTCTGTGTATATAGTTGTTGGTTATATGGTCGCGCGGATGTGCATTCTTGAAATTACAAGATAGTACAGCTCGTTCAAAGACTGATTAATTCGTACACATGTGCAACCCAAAATATTGTAATTACTGATAGTAATAGAAAAACCAAATACACATGAGTTACGGTAGAAAATAATAACCTACTGAACTAATAATCAACGAAAATATATATGGTTTGTCAATTGTCATGGAGTATCGAATTGCACATTTGTATTCATATAATTTCAATTGGGTCTCAGTTATTTTTAAAAAAAGCTTTTTGTAGTGATGAGCGCTTTATCAAACATGATAGTCTATATGATCAATGCGATCATGACTAATATCATCTAATACGATGATCATGTTAATTCATATCCTTTAGTGATGTTTTGCATACGGGCTATAATATATTGTCCATTTGAGACATTGACATTGTGATCTTCATGATTACTTGTCTAAGGTGGTGAGCTATGCTCAAGCCAAATAGTCAATATGATTAATGCAATCATGACTTATATCATCTAATATGATGAACCTATTATAAACTTCCATTAGTGATGTTTCGCCTATGGGCCATATTATATTGTCCATTTGTGACAAAGACATTGTGATCTTTACAATCCCCTGTTTAAAGTAGTGAGCTGTGCTCAAGCCTAATAAGTCCATATGACCAATGTGATTATGACTATTATCATCAAGTACGATGATTATATCTAAACATCCATCAGTGATGTCAATTGGTTTACCTTTGTGCCAAATGAATCGTCTTTCAAGACAATGACAGAGGTGGTCTATGACTCCCTGTCCAAAGGTGAAGAACTATGTTCAAACCTTAAAGCCCCTGATCTAATAAGATTACGGCTTATAAATTAATGTCCTTGGTGACAAAGCAACGAGTTATGATTTAAAGTCATTCATGACAAGCCATTGTGCTATAAATTGTCATACGTGATAAGTTAACATACTAAATGTTAACATCCCTGATGACAGGCCTTTTGTGTCAGATTTTAAATGTCCTTTGCGACAAGGCCTTCGTGCCATATGATCATTTATGTCCTTCACGACTAGGCTTTATGCCATATCATTCTACGTCTCCCGTGACGCGCTTCTATGCCATATGTGTATAGATATATAATAAAAGTCATGTAAGGCTAGCATTCGAGCTTTTGTCAAGGACAGTTGTGACATTATGATCCCCTGTCAAATAGGTAATGGATTCGCTCCAAACCTTAAATGCCATTGATGGTCCTTTTGTGACCTAGGCTGAATGAAATGGATATACATTCAAATAACATTCATTAGGAATGTTCGGAACATAATAGCCTATACGGTTTATGGATATCGTGGCTAATCTATGTCAGGTCATCAGGAATGTTCGGAATATAATAGCCTATACGGTTTATGGATTCGCTCCAAACCTTAAATGCCATTGATGGTCCTTTTTACTGATTACCAAAAACCAGAACCTCAGTTTGTTTTAAAACCCCTTTTATAAAGGGTAAAATGACCAAAATGCCACTACTTAATTATCCTCAATTAGCGATTTTAAGCTAATATAGGTGCATAGTATGGTTTAAAATATCATTATAGTAGGTATAAGTCATGAACTCAAACTTCCGAAAATGTCCTTAAAAGCATATGTGAAATGACCAAAATGCCCTTTCGGGGCATAGTTTGGTCATAAATGATAAACCTCACATATGTATGATATCTTACTGATGTAATGTGATAAAATAAATACTTTTACTGATTACCAAAGACCAGAACCTCAGTTTGTTTTAAAACCCCTTTTATAAAGGGTAAAATGACCAAAATGCCACTACTTAATTATCGTCAATTAGCGATTTTACGCTAATAAAGGTGCATAGTATGGTTTAAAACCATATTTAACATATGGTTTTAAACCATATGACCAAAACCATATTTAACACCTAAGACTTGTTACCTACTGAATTTTTAAACAAATTTTAATATCATTACAGTAGGTATAAGTCATGAACTTAAACTTCCGAAAATGTCCTTAAAAGCATATGTGAAATGACCAAAATGCCCTTTCGGGGCATAGTTTTGTCATAAATGATAAACCTCACATATGTATGATATCTTACTGATGTAATGTGATAAAATAAATACTTTTACTGATTACCAAAGACCAGAACCTCAGTTTGTTTTAAAACCCCTTTTATAAAGGGTAAAATGACCAAAATGACACTACTTAATTATCGTCAATTAGCGATTTTACGCTAATAAAGGTGCATAGTATGGTTTAAAACCATATTTAACACCTAAGACTTGTTACCTACTGAATTTTTTAACAAATCTTAATATCATTACAGTAGGTATAAGTCATGAACTCAAAATTCCGAAAATGTCCTTAAAAGCATATGTGAAATGACCAAAATGCCCTTTCGGGGCATAGTTTGGTCATAAATGATAAACCTCACATATGTATGATATCTTACTGATGTAATGTGATAAAATAAATACTTTTACTAATTACCAAAGACCAGAACCTCAGTTTGTTTTAAAACCCCTTTTATAAAGGGTAAAATGACCAAAATGCCACTACTTAATTATCGTCAATTAGCGATTTTACGCTAATAAAGGTGCATAGTATGGTTTAAAACCATATTTAACACCTAAGACTTGTTACCTACTAAATTTTTAAACAAATTTTAATATCATTATAGTAGGTATAAGTCATGAACTCAAACTTCCGAAAATGTCCTTAAAAGCATATGTGAAATGACCAAAATGCCCTTTCGGGGCATAGTTTGGTCATAAATGATAAACCTCATATATGTATGATATCTTACTGATGTAATGTGATAAAATAAATACTTTTACTGATTACCAAAGACCAGAACCTCAGTTTGTTTTAAAACCCCTTTTATAAAGGGTAAAATGACCAAAATGCCACTACGGGACTTAAATTGGTTTAAAATACTTTTTGGGCATATATGTTAACATCCTACTGTTGTATTAACATATTCTAAGCATAATAACATATGGGACTTATATATGATTCATTTGGTTGCCCGTTACACATTTACGCATTCGGATCGGTTTATGTAACTAGTTTACGTAAGTTTGCCGAAACGGGTTTAACCTTATCGTTTATATCTCAAAATCCAGAAATTGTTTAGTTTACCCATATTATACAAGTCTTCGTACTTGTTGTGTAACAACTGTGCTTGTAATCACTATGAACAGTTCTATTATCAATAAAACAATGTTATTTGATCACAATGTTTGTTTTGTTATGTTTTACATTTTTCATGTTTTGACTTTTATGTAATTTCAAACTCTACATCACTTTCTGGAGAGTTATACGCAAACTAGTGCGTAAACGTACTCAGTTTAATGCGAGAAATACTCCGGAAAATCAACATATACTCAACATACCTTAAATATCCTTTACATAACTTAGAAATAAGTTTTAAAGGCTTTGGTATGGCAAAAACAAGTTAATTCGCTTACAGGGACTAAATATGACAAACTGCGAAAGTATGTCAATTTGAACTGTAACGAACATTCCGGAACATGACCATAAGTTAAACACACCTTAAATATCCTTTACATAGCTTAGAAATAGGCTTTGAGGGGTTTGGTGTGCTAAAATAAACTTTTGGGACATTCAGGGACTAAAAGTGTCAAAAAGTGCACAAGTTTGCATTTTCGCGCATAACTTACGTTCTGAATACATCCGGACATCCAAAAATTTATGAAAGCATGACTACATTATATTTTAGTGTTCGCCTTAAGGAAAATCCATTCGTTGCGTCATTTGGATCGTTTTTCGCACTTATGCGTATTCCGTCGTAATTAACCGAACATCGCGACCGTACGGCCAAATGAACCGACATCCGAGATATTTTTGAGCATGTTTTAAGTTCCCTATACTTTAACTTCATTTTAGAGCTTTGAAATGGGGTTAACGGGCCTTAAACGTGTCAAAAATGGCCTAAATACAGTTCAGGGACCAAAACTGTAATTCTGCCAAAGTTCACCCATACGATGCGTATGGTATATATACCATACGATGCGTATGGGGTCTCCAGACCAGGTGCAATGTTTAAACAGCTGTTAACAGCTGCAAACCACTCCTAATCCCAATGCCAAGTGTTGATCTCTTATGGAGAGTGACCAAATGAGCCACCATAAGCTTCCGACACTTGTACGGGTGAGATCAAGGCACGTTTCCCGATAAACGATCCTAACGGTGGTGCATTTACTATAAATACCCATCCACCCACAACCCCAAAACCCACAAATCTGATCAAGAAAGCTCTAAGTTGGAACCTTCGTTTCATACCTGAGCTATTTCGATCTGGGTTAGCATTCGGGGACCCTTCGTAAGTATTCTTTCGTTCTTTTCCTTATTATTTACTGCTTTTCGAGTCGGAAAGTCAAACTTTGTTTGACTTTCAGCGTTGACCAGTAATGGTCAATGCGAAGTTCGTTAGAACTTCGCAACGTGATTGTAATCACGATGGTCATAGTCCCTTGGGACTATGCCTACTGATTACCACGTTGTTTAGGGTCGTAGGGTAGGCGATCTAATAAATCGCCTATACCTTCGAACCCGACCCAGTTTGGTCGATCATTAGGATCTGACCAAATACGTTAGGTGACCATAGTGTAGGGAATAACCTTCCGAGGTTATACCTTATGGTCACGACGTTTAAGTAGTTGTATGATAGGTAGTTTATATGCCTTAGGTAAATTACCAGAATACCCTTTTCATACATAATTGGTAATTAAGCATATGTAACCTAAACTTTTGTCACGTAACTGATTTTGTAACATGTTTAGGCATATAATACTTGTCATAGGACTAGTTAGGCGGTCCGAACGCGTTTCACGCGCACGACGCGTTAAAGTAGCATAAGCTTCCTAAACGGGTCGTAATGGGTCGTAATCAATTATGTTAAGTTTCATTTAGCATGTAGGCTTTGTTAAACCATATCACGTGAGTTCCGACACTCATTTGGTTTACAAACCCTAATGCTACTCAGTCTTCCGAGTTAGGTCCGGTTTATTAACATAGTTACCTATACTAGGTGCCGTTTGATTCCGAGATCTCTAGCTTTACTTGGTGATTATCTTTAGACATCTGAGCAATCACAGGTGAGTACATAGACCCCTCTTTTACTGTTTTCCAAACATTTTGGGGTGGAACACATGTGCCTACTTGTTACTTTAATGCTTTCCTGTTTTCACATCATATACATGCTATGTTCATTAGTACATTATAGTACATGATTTCATTGTGTTTCATGCTAGGTGTGCCCATTGTGTGCATTACTTAGTACATTGTTTTACATGACATTTCATGCTAGGTGTGCCCATTGTGTGCATTACTTAGTACATTGTTTTACATGACATTTCATGCTAGGTGTGCCCATTGTGTGCATTACTTAGTACATTGTTTTACATGACATTTCATGCTAGGTGTGCCCATGGTGTGCATTACTTAGTACATTGTTTTACATGACATTTCATGCTAGGTGTGCCCATTGTGTGCATTACTTAGTACATTGTTTTACATGACATTTCATGCTAGGTATGCCCATTGTGTGCATTACTTAGTACATCATTTTACATGACATTTCATGCTAGGTATGCCCATTGTGTGCATTACTTAGTACATCGTTTTACATGACATTTCACGCTATGTATGTTCATTTGATTACATACTTAGTGCATTGTTTTCACATGCTCACATTTTGTTATGACATTTGGTTTGTTTACATGGGACAATATATCCATTAACATTAGCTACGCCGTTCGTTAGTAGGTAGTGGTACCATAGGAATTGACAACTCCCGTTCCGGACATCCCAGGGTAAGGGGACAGAAAGGAATGACCGAATTCGTTGACATTAAGACAGATAGACCTTTAATTTGTTTAAAGGGTTTATCACCACAGTCGCCAGGCTTGGATGTATGCATATTCACAATACCACATAAATGTTCATATTAAATAGTTGCATGCATTCACACAAAACATAGCTTTGATTTAAACCAAGTTTTACTTCAATACTTTGTTTTTGTGCATATGGTTTAGTTTGAGACATTTCACTTGCCATACATGACAATTTGACATATACATTTGACATGGATATTTGACATAGACATTTGACATGGATATTTGACATAGACATTTGACATGGATATTTGACATAGACATTTGACATGATTTACATCTTGACATAAACACTTTGACATATTACCCAATACATTTGACAATTGATTCAAACATAGACTTCTTACATTGGTTGGTTTGGTTTGATTAAGTGATTAAGTTAGCGATGCGTGTGTAATATGATACAAGCATGGTGGATACGCCGCTGGTACTTCCTATATATAAGTGTTTGTATGATATTACATGGCGTAACGTTACTTGAATCATTTCAGTTTGAGACATAGAACATTTTATACAAATAACATACTTTTCACAAGACATTGATTTACAAACAACTTATCTTATACAAACACATTTTTACATGGTTATTTATTTAACCTGACATTTACTTATACATATCATCTGATCTTATTGTTTTCAAATGATTTACAAGACAAAGCAAATAACAAGGTTCATGACTAAACATTTTCTCAAACATAAGTCATGAATCTTATTTTCACAAGACCTATGTATCTCACAGGCATTTTTATGCTGACGTACCTATTTTCACATGTGTTTTCAGGTGCTTTTCCATAGGATGATTGATCATGATACTAGGGCGGACCTGTGCCTTAGACTTTAAAAGAAGATAGACTTTGTTTAATTATGTTCTGAACTCTTTAATTTTCCTGTTTGAAACAATGTAACACCTTTGTTTATAAATAAAATACAACTTTGTATGCCATGGTTATGAAACAATTAATTCTGTCGCGATTCACTCCCCGGCGTTTCCGCCGCGGTCCGTTGTTATACGCGGTCGGGGTGTGACAGAAGAGTTGGTATCAGAGCCAATGGTTATAGGGAATTAGGTTATTAGTAATGCTTTGACCTAGACTATAACTTTTCTAGGAACCTAACACAAGCTATCTTGTGTTTAGATCTTAAAACATGTACATCACCTATCCTTAGGTGATTAACAAAACAAGTAACCAAAATTTTTCCGAAACGATTTTTGAAAAACAATCATCTGTTTTTGAATAAATTTTTACAAGGTTTTGAACCCTCAATTGTAAGGTTTTGAACCCTCTGTTTTATGGTTTTGAACCCTTTTCAGTATTGGTTTTTGGCCTTGTGCCTTCTAATTTTCAAGAATCCCGTCAAACGTTTTGGGTTTTAAATAATGTGAACATGTGCAAACTGGAAGGGTGAATGCCTGTATTCTGGGTTTTCTGTCTAGGCAAGCACTTCGTATACATCTCAACCAGACGCGAGACCAGTTGTGCTTACCTGGGAATTCTTGGAGTGAGTGTTCACTTATAGGCGAGCATGTCTTCATTATACATTATTTTTGACCCATTTACTTTGATTAGTCACTGTGAGTCGTTTGTTTGCTTTGTGATACGGACGAATGACCACCATCTATGCTGTTTGCAATTCTTGTTTTATCAACTCATTCTTTTCATCCAATCATCTCACTCGTTTTCTTTCATGTTTTCCCCTTTTAGAATGCCTCCTCGACGCGAGAATCAGATAGCAACTGCCGAGCTGGCAGAAATTATTGCGCAGCAGATGGCTGCCCAATTCCCAAATCTCTTTGCTCAATGGAACCAAGCCAACAACAACAACAATGTTCCATGCAAATACAAGGATTTTAACCAGGCTAAACCACTCAAGTTTAGTGGTTCTGAGGGAGCGACTGGGCTTCTTCAGTGGTTCGAGAGTATAGAGAATACCTTTCGCCATGTGCAGTGTCCGGATAATCGCAAGGTCGAGTTCTCCTCGAGCGTATTTCAGAAGAGGGCTTTGACATGGTGGAACGGGGTTATGAGAGACCGGGGTGCAGAAGTTGCTCTCGCACAGACATGGGCTGAACTTAGAGCCCTTATGATGAGGGAATTCTGTCCTCGTCATGAACAGCGAGCGTTGGAGAAAGAGTTTGATGTTTTGAAGCAAGATAGTGGTGAGCACAGGGCTTATACTGATCGGTTTGAAGAATTGAGTCTGCTTTGCCCAACAATGGTCACCCCACTCGACAAGGCTATCGAGAGATACATCGACGGCCTACCTGACTCGGTACAAGACATTCTTACTGGTAGTAACCCTGCCACACTTCGTCAGGCGATCGAGTTATCTGCGACATTGACTGAGTCGCAGATCAGGAAGAACAAGTTACACCGGAAGGGTGACAAGGGCAAGAAGCAATCGGCTGACAAGGAAGATAGCAAGAAAGGTCAAAACTTGAATGGAAAGAACTCTGGTTCTTCGAAAAGGTCAAGGAAGCGTAAGGCTTCCCAAAATTTTGCTATCACTGCTCAAGCTAATCAGGCAGCTCCCAACCAACCCGCACAGTTTCCAGCAAAGAAACCCTATACAGGGAATGCACCTTTATGCAATAGATGCAACAGTCACCACCAGCCGCAACTTCCATGCCGTTTCTGTACTAACTGTGGGAAATCAGGCCATCTTGCCAATTTTTGTCGATCTGCTCAGAATCCCGCGGTTCAGAACCCGGCTCAACAAGTTGCTCAGCCTCCTGCTCCGCAACAGGGTCAAGCTGCAAGACCACAATACCCACCAGGTGCTTGTTACAATTGTGGGGATCTGACCCACTATAGAAACCGGTGCCCAAGGCTAGCCAACCAGAACCAGAACCAGAATCCGGCTCCGGCTCGAGGCCGAGTTTTTAACATGAATGCCCAAGAGGCACAGGCTGACGATAATGTTGTGAACGGTACGTTCTTTATTAATAATCAGCCTGCATCTGTTCTTTTCGATTCTGGTGCCGATAAGAGTTTCGTGTCTTTGTCTTTTGAGCAAATGCTTCGCATGTCTAGAACGAAACTAGGCAAATCTTTGACAGTAGAGGTTGCTAGTGGTGAACCCATTATTCTTGATTCTGTTCTTCGCAACTGCCAGTTGAATCTTAACGATCATCTTTTTCCTATTGACCTCGTGCCTATGCAACTTGGAAGCTTCGACGTTATTGTGGGAATGGATTGGTTATCCAAGCATCACGCAGAGATAGTTTGTTCTAAAAAGATTGTTCGTGTGCCACTTTCGACAGGCGAGATCCTGCAAGTTCAAGGTGAGAAGCCTACCGGTGGTCTCAAACTCATGTCTTGTTTTAAAGCTCTGAAGTATCTGCAGAAGAACTATGTGGCTTTCTTAGCACATGTTACAGAAGATAAAGGCAAGGGTAAGTCTATTTCAGATATTCCTGTCGTTCGGGATTATTCTGAAGTGTTCCCTGAAGATTTACCTGGTCTACCTCCAGCACGCCAAGTCGAGTTCCGCATTGATCTCGTACCTGGTGCAAATCCCATTGCCAGAGCTCCATATCGTCTTGCACCGTCTGAGATGCAAGAGTTGTCTAAACAGCTTCAGGAGCTCTCTGACAAAGGTTTTATCCGTCCCAGCTTTTCACCGTGGGGTGCTCCCGTTCTTTTTGTCAAGAAGAAGGATGGATCCTTTAGGATGTGTATCGATTATCGTGAGCTTAACAAGCTTACCATCAAAAATCGATATCCTCTACCTCGCATAGACGACCTCTTTGATCAGTTACAAGGTGCTTCTTATTTTTCGAAGATTGATCTACGTTCCGGATATCATCAACTTCGGGTGCAAGAAGAAGACATTCCGAAGACAGCATTCCGTACTCGTTATGGACATTACGAATTCACAGTCATGCCATTCGGTTTGACTAATGCTCCTGCTGTTTTCATGGACTTAATGAATAGGGTCTGCAAACCTTATTTGGATCAGTTCGTCATTGTTTTTATTGACGACATCTTGATTTACTCTAAGACGCGAGCTGATCACGAGCAGCATCTTCGTCTTACTCTGGAACTCCTGAAGAAAGAGCAACTTTTCGCCAAATTCTCCAAGTGCGAATTTTGGCTTAAAGAAGTTCAATTTTTGGGACACATTATCAACGAACGAGGTGTTCATGTAGATCCCTCCAAAATCAGTGCGATTAAGGATTGGGATACGCCTACTACTCCTACTGAAGTTCGTTCATTTCTTGGTCTAGCGGGTTATTATCGCCGCTTCATTGAAAACTTCTCTAAGATTGCAGTTCCTCTAACTGCTCTAACTCAGAAGAAAATGCCCTTTTACTGGGGATTCAGACAAGAGGAAGCTTTTCAACACCTGAAGCAGAAGCTTTGCGATGCGCCTGTTCTATCATTGCCCGAGGGTGATGATGATTTTGTTGTGTATTGTGATGCATCGAAATTGGGTCTTGGCTGTGTTCTTATGCAAAGGAACAAAGTCATAGCCTATGCATCAAGACAATTGAAGATACATGAGAAGAACTACACCACTCATGATCTTGAGTTGGGTGCAGTTGTCTTTGCTCTCAAGATCTGGAGACACTATTTGTACGGTACAAAATGTGTGGTTTTCACTGACCACAAAAGTCTTCAGCATATCTTCAACCAGAAAGAACTCAACATAAGGCAACGACGTTGGGTTAAGCTTTTAAACGACTATGATTGCGAAATTCGCTACCATCCTGGTAAGGCGAATGTCGTAGCTGATGCATTGAGTCGCAAGGAACGTACTAAGCTTCATTGTGTACGTGTTCAATCTGTTATTCAAGCTCGATCCGATATTCAAGCACGCATTTCTCAAACTCAACAATCTTGTGTTTCACAAGGATTGATGGATAAGGAATTTCCTTATCACATAACACCTGCTCTTGAACAGAAGGACAATGGATCGTATTATTTCATGGACCGTTTGTGGGTCCCAAGCCAGGATGATCTTCGTGCCTTGCTTATGGATGAAGCCCATAAGTCTCGTTATTCTATTCATCCGGGCTCAGATAAAATGTATAAGGATCTTCGTATTCACTATTGGTGGCCTGGTATGAAGAAAGACATTGCCTTATAAGTATCCAAATGCCTTACTTGTCTAAAGGTTAAGGCTGAACATCAGCGTCCTTCGGGTTTATTGGAGCAACCAGAGATCCCAGTTTGGAAATGGGAAAACATTACTATGGATCTTGTTACTAAACTCCCGCGCACAAAGAAAGGTCATGATGCCATCTGGGTAGTCGTTGATCGTCTTACAAAGTCAGCACATTTCTTGCCAATCCGTGAGGATTTTCCTGCTGACAGACTTGCTCAAATCTATGTGGATGAAATTGTGGCTCGACATGGTGTTCCTTTGAACATCATTTCTGACAGAGATGCTCGTTTCACTTCACACTTTTGGAGAACCATGCAATCTGCCATGGGGACCCAACTTAATCTGAGCACAGCTTATCATCCGCAAACGGATGGTCAATCTGAGAGAACAATCCAGACTCTGGAGGATATGCTAAGAGCTTGTGTGATCGATTTTGGTGGTAGCTGGGATTCACATCTGAAATTGATTGAATTCTCCTACAACAACAGTTATCACACTAGCATCAAAATGGCTCCTTTCGAAGCTCTCTATGGTCGAAAATGCCGTTCACCAGTCTGCTGGAATGAGATTGGCGAGGCTCAACTTACTGGACCTGCCCTCATTTTAGAGACAACTGACAAGGTCAAGAAAGTTCGTGATAACCTTCAGGCAGCTAGAAACCGTCAGAAGATTTACGCGGACCCAAAACGCAAAGCCTTTGAATTTCAAGTCGGTGATCGAGTATTACTTAAGGTCTCACCTTGGAAAGGTGTGATCAGATTTGGAAAGAAAGGAAAACTTGCACCTAGATATGTTGGACCATTCAAGATCGTCGAAAGAATCGGAAAGGTAGCCTACAGACTTGAGTTACCTCCTGAACTGGGAAATGTTCATCCAACTTTTCACGTGTCCAATCTCAAGAAGTGTACAGCTGATGAGAATTTCTCCATACCGCTTGACGAAATTCGTGTTGGCACAACACTGAAATTTGTTGAGAAACCAGTGGAAATCATGGAACGTGAAGTCAAGTGGCTTAAACGCAAGCGCATTCCTTTGGTCAAAGTTCGCTGGGAAGCTAAACGTGGACCTGAGTTTACTTGGGAACGCGAAGATCAAATGAAGGCGAAATATCCACATCTTTTCGCACGAGTTTCTTCTAAATAAATTTCGGGACGAAATTTCCACAAGTAGGGGAGACTGTAACAACTGTGCTTGTAATCACTATGAACAGTTCTATTATCAATAAAACAATGTTATTTGATCACAATGTTTGTTTTGTTATGTTTTACATTTTTCATGTTTTGACTTTTATGTAATTTCAAACTCTACATCACTTTCTGGAGAGTTATACGCAAACTAGTGCGTAAACGTACTCAGTTTAATGCGAGAAATACTCCGGAAAATCAACATATACTCAACATACCTTAAATATCCTTTACATAACTTAGAAATAAGTTTTAAAGGCTTTGGTATGGCAAAAACAAGTTAATTCGCTTACAGGGACTAAATATGACAAACTGCGAAAGTATGTCAATTTGAACTGTAACGAACATTCCGGAACATGACCATAAGTTAAACACACCTTAAATATCCTTTACATAGCTTAGAAATAGGCTTTGAGGGGTTTGGTGTGCTAAAATAAACTTTTGGGACATTCAGGGACTAAAAGTGTCAAAAAGTGCACAAGTTTGCATTTTCGCGCATAACTTACGTTCTGAATACATCCGGACATCCAAAAATTTATGAAAGCATGACTACATTATATTTTAGTGTTCGCCTTAAGGAAAATCCATTCGTTGCGTCATTTGGATCGTTTTTCGCACTTATGCGTATTCCGTCGTAATTAACCGAACATCGCGACCGTACGGCCAAACGAACCGACATCCGAGATATTTTTGAGCATGTTTTAAGTTCCCTATACTTTAACTTCATTTTAGAGCTTTGAAATGGGGTTAACGGGCCTTAAACGTGTCAAAAATGGCCTAAATACAGTTCAGGGACCAAAACTGTAATTCTGCCAAAGTTCACCCATACGATGCGTATGGTATATATACCATACGATGCGTATGGGGTCTCCAGACCAGGTGCAATGTTTAAACAGCTGTTAACAGCTGCAAACCACTCCTAATCCCAATGCCAAGTGTTGATCTCTTATGGAGAGTGACCAAATGAGCCACCATAAGCTTCCGACACTTGTACGGGTGAGATCAAGGCACGTTTCCCGATAAACGATCCTAACGGTGGTGCATTTACTATAAATACCCATCCACCCACAACCCCAAAACCCACAAATCTGATCAAGAAAGCTCTAAGTTGGAACCTTCGTTTCATACCTGAGCTATTTCGATCTGGGTTAGCATTCGGGGACCCTTCGTAAGTATTCTTTCGTTCTTTTCCTTATTATTTACTGCTTTTCGAGTCGGAAAGTCAAACTTTGTTTGACTTTCAGCGTTGACCAGTAATGGTCAATGCGAAGTTCGTTAGAACTTCGCAACGTGATTGTAATCACGATGGTCATAGTCCCTTGGGACTATGCCTACTGATTACCACGTTGTTTAGGGTCGTAGGGTAGGCGATCTAATAAATCGCCTATACCTTCGAACCCGACCCAGTTTGGTCGATCATTAGGATCTGACCAAATACGTTAGGTGACCATAGTGTAGGGAATAACCTTCCGAGGTTATACCTTATGGTCACGACGTTTAAGTAGTTGTATGATAGGTAGTTTATATGCCTTAGGTAAATTACCAGAATACCCTTTTCATACATAATTGGTAATTAAGCATATGTAACCTAAACTTTTGTCACGTAACTGATTTTGTAACATGTTTAGGCATATAATACTTGTCATAGGACTAGTTAGGCGGTCCGAACGCGTTTCACGCGCACGACGCGTTAAAGTAGCATAAGCTTCCTAAACGGGTCGTAATGGGTCGTAATCAATTATGTTAAGTTTCATTTAGCATGTAGGCTTTGTTAAACCATATCACGTGAGTTCCGACACTCATTTGGTTTACAAACCCTAATGCTACTCAGTCTTCCGAGTTAGGTCCGGTTTATTAACATAGTTACCTATACTAGGTGCCGTTTGATTCCGAGATCTCTAGCTTTACTTGGTGATTATCTTTAGACATCTGAGCAATCACAGGTGAGTACATAGACCCCTCTTTTACTATTTTCCAAACATTTTGGGGTGGAACACATGTGCCTACTTGTTACTTTAATGCTTTCCTGTTTTCACATCATATACATGCTATGTTCATTAGTACATTATAGTACATGATTTCATTGTGTTTCATGCTAGGTGTGCCCATTGTGTGCATTACTTAGTACATTGTTTTACATGACATTTCATGCTAGGTGTGCCCATTGTGTGCATTACTTAGTACATTGTTTTACATGACATTTCATGCTAGGTGTGCCCATTGTGTGCATTACTTAGTACATTGTTTTACATGACATTTCATGCTAGGTGTGCCCATGGTGTGCATTACTTAGTACATTGTTTTACATGACATTTCATGCTAGGTGTGCCCATTGTGTGCATTACTTAGTACATTGTTTTACATGACATTTCATGCTAGGTATGCCCATTGTGTGCATTACTTAGTACATCATTTTACATGACATTTCATGCTAGGTATGCCCATTGTGTGCATTACTTAGTACATCGTTTTACATGACATTTCACGCTATGTATGTTCATTTGATTACATACTTAGTGCATTGTTTTCACATGCTCACATTTTGTTATGACATTTGGTTTGTTTACATGGGACAATATATCCATTAACATTAGCTACGCCGTTCGTTAGTAGGTAGTGGTACCATAGGAATTGACAACTCCCGTTCCGGACATCCCAGGGTAAGGGGACAGAAAGGAATGACCGAATTCGTTGACATTAAGACAGATAGACCTTTAATTTGTTTAAAGGGTTTATCACCACAGTCGCCAGGCTTGGATGTATGCATATTCACAATACCACATAAATGTTCATATTAAATAGTTGCATGCATTCACACAAAACATAGCTTTGATTTAAACCAAGTTTTACTTCAATACTTTGTTTTTGTGCATATGGTTTAGTTTGAGACATTTCACTTGCCATACATGACAATTTGACATATACATTTGACATGGATATTTGACATAGACATTTGACATGGATATTTGACATAGACATTTGACATGGATATTTGACATAGACATTTGACATGATTTACATCTTGACATAAACACTTTGACATATTACCCAATACATTTGACAATTGATTCAAACATAGACTTCTTACATTGGTTGGTTTGGTTTGATTAAGTGATTAAGTTAGCGATGC
The DNA here is from genome assembly GCA_030545235.1 of Helianthus tuberosus. Taxonomy (NCBI): domain Eukaryota; kingdom Viridiplantae; phylum Streptophyta; class Magnoliopsida; order Asterales; family Asteraceae; genus Helianthus; species Helianthus tuberosus. The sequence goes on from CM060365.1 coordinate 158,350,088, forward strand.
GTGTGTAATATGATACAAGCATGGTGGATACGCCGCTGGTACTTCCTATATATAAGTGTTTGTATGATATTACATGGCGTAACGTTACTTGAATCATTTCAGTTTGAGACATAGAACATTTTATACAAATAACATACTTTTCACAAGACATTGATTTACAAACAACTTATCTTATACAAACACATTTTTACATGGTTATTTATTTAACCTGACATTTACTTATACATATCATCTGATCTTATTGTTTTCAAATGATTTACAAGACAAAGCAAATAACAAGGTTCATGACTAAACATTTTCTCAAACATAAGTCATGAATCTTATTTTCACAAGACCTATGTATCTCACAGGCATTTTTATGCTGACGTACCTATTTTCACATGTGTTTTCAGGTGCTTTTCCATAGGATGATTGATCATGATACTAGGGCGGACCTGTGCCTTAGACTTTAAAAGAAGATAGACTTTGTTTAATTATGTTCTGAACTCTTTAATTTTCCTGTTTGAAACAATGTAACACCTTTGTTTATAAATAAAATACAACTTTGTATGCCATGGTTATGAAACAATTAATTCTGTCGCGATTCACTCCCCGGCGTTTCCGCCGCGGTCCGTTGTTATACGCGGTCGGGGTGTGACATGTTGGGTCTAAATAACATTTTATTCCGGTCATCGCTTAATCTAGCGTATCGTACCGTTTTAGATACTTTAAGCTAGCCGGTCTAAGTCTACGACTTAAATAAGACCGTTAGCATTCTGAATTGGTTATATATTACCATCACTCCAGACTAGAGCCACCAGGTAAAAGCTACCTGCATTTAGATAGATTGGATACAACTGAGTTATTATGTTGTGAATCAAGTATTAGCTAAGGTAAATACTTTTAACTTATTTTCCCTTATACGGGCTTGGGATACGGTATTATAATAATACTGCTTGGTCGGGTATGAAATCATTTAATCGGATTGTGATTAATAAATATGCATAACCCGTTTTAATCTGTTTTGTTTGATAACATAAACATTGGGGGTTAATAGGACCGTGTCCTGGATATCCTTGGCTCATTTCATTTGAAAATGGCCACGACCTATGCACGGGGTGTAGGCATACACCTGACAGATGCAAATGCTAAAATATAAACCCACATGTTGGGGATAACTCCTTTGTGGGTTCTATAAGTGGTGAGTCGGTTAATCAAGACCGGCTTCCAACCGGCCCCAATTGTAAGACAAACATGTAAATCTGTATACAAGATTATCTTTAAATTATTGTCCCAAGTTATAAATGGTTTGTGCCTTGTGCACTTAAATCAATTTTCTTAAACTCTTTTCAAAAGAGTCAGTTAATTGTATTTACCAGTGAAAACTGACGTATTTTCAAAGGACTAAGTGGCAGGTACTACTCGTAACAGGTTGGGAGTTGCTCGGTGTTGAAAAAGAGGATCTTACAAGTCCTTAAAGATGCCATAAAGTCTGCTAATCTTTTTATACATTCTGTAATGATCCACCTGTGGATTTAATATTACGGGATCGTCTATAATAAATACTTTGATATTTTCGGACATTTGAGCTTGTAATAATATTTTATATTCCAAGACTTCCGCTGTGCTATTCTGTGTATGTTTGACCATGATGATATCAACTACATCACGATACTCCCCACCGGGCCCACTGGTAATATGTGGAAATATCGGGGTGTGACACGTTTATAAGAATCATTTACACAAGGCATCTGCAAAATGTAGCTATTGCTGGAAACACAAACAACACATAATACACCTATGTATTCACATTACAACGATTCTGGATACAAACTTGTATAAACAACAGTTTTAACATAATACCTTGATGCTGTTCTTCTGCTCGTTCAGAGCTCAGAGGAATTAACAAATTGCCTGCACCGTCGCCCAAATCGTTCGTATCTGCCATAAGGTAACCTCTATCAAAAATAATAAATCTTAAGTATTATAAAAACCAAACCAAACCAAAACATAATACACCTACGTATTACCATTACTGCGACAATGGGTATTGATTTGTATAAACAGTTGTTTAAAAATTATACCTTGATGATGATCTCATGCTCGTTTAGAGCTCTGAGTAATTAATATCTTGGCTGCAACCTCTGGCTGATCGTTCGTATCTATAAAAAAGGTACCCTCTGTCGTAAATAACAAATCTTAAATGTTTTCAAAACAAAACAAACCGTAATACACCTACCTATTAAACTTACAACGACACTGGACACTGAATTGTATAAACAATTGTCTGAAAATTATACCTTGAAGATGACCTGGTGCTCATTCAGTGCTCTGAGGAATTAACAAATTGGTTGCAACATCAGGCTGACGGTTCGTATCTGTCACAAATTATACATCTTAATAATCATAAAAGCTAAACAAAACATAACACAGGTATGTATTCGAAATCCTGTTAATCCAAAAGCTATGGCTTAGATTGCTGGGATAAATAAACAAATTTACGCGCGACACTGGATACAAACTTGTATACACAATTGTTTTAATATTATACCTTGCTGTTGTTGTCCTGTTTGTTCAGAGTTCTGATGAATTAACAAATTCGCAGAAACAACATGCTGTTTATTTGTTTGTGTCATAATTAGTAAATCTTTAGTGGAACAAATTCGCTGCTCAATTGCTTGTTGATGATCTGAAGAACCAAGTGAATGATGGTTGATGATCTGCAGAACGAACTGGAAGATATGGAGTATGGACGCAATTATTTTTTGTTGATGGATTGAATTTGAATTTGATCGACATATTGAAGTGTGGGTGGTTATGATCTGATAACTGCCAGAAAATAACTAAAAAGATAATTATATATAAAACTATAAATGTTAAAAGACGATCCTACCTTTGTGTATTAGTTAAGAAGATCTATGGCCAGGATTTGTTCGTTTTGTTCATCAATTAGGAAGTGTTCACAAATGAACCTAAACCTATATATATATATATATAGAGGCCGGTTATCATACAAATACTCTAATCGTACATTATGTACGCTTCATCCACAACCGTTAGATCATATCATTTAAACAGCGTGTTTTATCAATTTAAAATTAATAAAAAGAAACCGCCAAGGTTAAAATCGTCAAATGCGAGATCAAAACCCCTAATAATCAGCACACAAAAACTCCCAAAACATACCGTAAAACCCAAAATCAACATTGCATTATTCTTCTACAAAGTTCCCTGCTACTCTCCGTTGCGATTCAAGTTAGATTCATGAGTTTTGAGAAACGTAGCAAAGCAAACAACGATAGACCACAAGCGAAGAAGATGAATCCAGGTATCGATTGAAATTTGCGATTTTATAGTAGAAATATACATGGACTTTAATGTCAAATGCGATTTTGTTTGTTTATTAAGATTTTAACTGAAACATATAGTTTTATAAAATTAAATATTGGTCACAACTACAATTTTGCTAGGGTTTATGACTGGTATGTTTATTTATTAGGTTTGGCATGATTATACAGTTTTCATAATTATACATGATATATGTGCGATATCATATAAGGTTTTGTGAGGGTTTTGTATGACAAATGCGATATCATAAGATAAAATGTTGTTTGTTGAAGGTTTTGGTAATGCTTAACTACACATGCGAATTGATCCTTAAGGCATGCGAATTATAAAGATTGACTAGTTTTGGTAATATATTATTGTTTTTAATTTCGCATTTGTGTTTTTAATTTCGCAAATTTGACAGTGAATTATTAAAATTTGCAATGAATTATTAAAATTTGCGAATTGATAACTAATTCATGCGATTTTATCACTTAGTGACACAATGCACATGATTAACTGATAAATGCGATTTTGTAAAGTTTTTTGCCTATAGCATGCGATTTTGTAGAAATAGAATCTGATGATGACTTTGAAGGGCCAATATCAAGACTGATAAAAGTTAACCAGAATAGAAAGAGAAGGATAGTTGTAGAAAGTTCTGATGAGGATGACTTTGTTAAGCCACTCCCAAAAAAGAAAAAAAAGGAGAGGAAATCAAAGATACATACAAAAAAACATTCAAAAAAGGTAGAACAACCTAAAACAGAACATAGGGAATTCTTCAAATACAACAATGAAGCAATACTGCTGAGATGCCAACCTAACTCATACATGGATACTGTGAAGAGATTTTCAAAAAAACAGGTTGAAGAGATAAAGAATATGGGATTTGGTGCTATTCTAGATATCAATATCAACCATATTTCGACACGATTGGCATATTGGCTAGTCAGAAACTTTGACGAGAAGTACGATAAGCTAAACGTGGGAAAACACCAAATAAAACTAACATCGGACACAGTTTATGAGGTATTTGGAATACCAAAGGGGCCAAAGAAGGTTGAGATAATAACCGATAAGAGAAAAGTTAAAAAGAAAGAGAAAATTGAAAAAGGTAAAGAACCGGGAAAAGCTGTCAGGGATACATTCCTCAGCCAGTGAGGGGGGGGGGGGAACGCGAGAATAACCCATGGCTTAATTGCAAATACAATGGAAAATCAAAGAGAAGGTGGGAGCCTGTTTAAATTAAATTTCCTTGTGTACTGGATGACCTTCTTTGCGGAGATTACAAAGGCAACACTTGCAAATGATAGATGTTTGCTTGGTGTAGAAGATGTTGATGAAATACAGAATCTAGATTGGTGCTAATATCTACTCAACACCTTACGTCGTACACGAGCCGGCTGGAAGAACTATAAAATACAGTTCGTGGGACCTATTCCCTTTCTTACGGTATACATTACTACATTTTAATAACATATTTCAAAATACTAATTTTTCTTCTGTTAAATAATTAAATGATCTTACGATTTATACAGCTTCTATACACACATGAGTACAACAAGAAGCTTAACCTGTTTGAGAAAGCTGTGGAAATACCGGTTATTCATTATATCACATCTTCGGAGATTGATATAGTCGAAGATCATATTTCGGATAACGGACCTCAATGGATATCAAGTGAGAGTGAAGAAGAAGAAGAAGAAAATGATGAAGAAAATGAAGAAGGAAATGAAGAAGAAGAGGGTCCTTCAACCGAGGATTATACACTACGACCACCGGTTGACACCACAATAAGCTATAAAAGAAGGACTGCACGTGCAGTACAAAACAAAGAAACCGGGGAAGAGCCAAAAGATAACGAGAACATTGATGATTTCATGGATTTCAGTTTTGAAATCCATGAAATGTCTCAGTTGAACCTTGAGATGGGAGTTGGAACACAAACACAGAAAATGATGGATTATTGCAACACTCCTGTTCAACTTTCACCATCCGTATTCTATGACACAGCCCAGGAACGAGAACTAGAGGCTTCGAGAACCCACAAAAAGGTAAGCACAAAAAAATATTAATTCCACTTAATCCATTTATATTTAACATTTCAATTAATAGTATCTTAACTCGAAAAATATTACAGATGCTGTTGAAAAAAATGAAAGAAAATGTCAAAAAGTACATTAAAATGGTTCAAGATGTTCAAGGGATGAACAACTTAGTTTCAGAAGCAAGAACTAAGTGTTTTTGGGATCCGGAGATTATGGCGGCCTGTAAGCAGTGGGATGAGACGCTTCGGAATAATCCCATTTGTGTGCCGCCTGCTCCGGTTCAAGAGCCTGCTTCGGTTCAAGAGCATGAAACTGCACCCTCTCCTGTTCATCAAGAACCTGAAAATCCAGCTTCAGAAGTTCATCATGAAGTTACTACAACCGAAGAAGGAAGAAAGGATGAAGAAGTTCAAAAAGTAATATCCAGTGTTTTGGTAGAAATGGCATCAACAGGTAAAACATGCAAACTCAATATTAACACGTGCGAAAATCATGTAAAAAATCACTTCATTTATACACGTGCGAAACCAACAAAAAACACATGCGATTCTGTAAAAAAAACCCTTCAAATTTCATTTCGCACAAGATGTCATGTATAACCCTGCGATTTTGATTCTACTGTATTAAGTTAAATAATTTGTATCTATAGGTATACTGCAACCAGATGATGGAGGAGTCACAGACACCCTTATTGCAAACATTCAAACTGTGGAACCGGGTGTATACGCTTACCAAACAACTGCCAAGGGTAAGAAAACACTTTATTTTAGGAGAAAATTAAACAACACAAATTATTGTATTTCTTAAATTACTCTGGCATGCAGAAACTGGTGAAACCGAACCTGTTATCGAAGAAATAGTGAACTTGGCAGAATCTACACAAAACATTCAACAAAAAGTTCAAGAAAAAGTGCCAGACCCTCAACAACCCGATACCGAACTTGAAGTTGAGAAGGAACAGGAAGTTGAATGCCCTCAGGTAACAGCTGAGGAATTGCATTCAGTTGAGTTGGTTTTGAGCCTGGGACCCCGCTTGGAAGAAGATAAAGGAAAAAAACCAACTAAGGGGAAAAAAAAAACTCAAAGCCAAAGCAAGTTCCAAAACATGTTATTCCAAAAGGGTTAAATGAACTGCTTTATAAGACAATATATAGAACAAGCCAAAACCCGAGCTGAGAAAAGATGCAAAGAGCTTGGAGACAAATTTTGTTCCCCTTACTGCAACAGAGTGGTAAACATGCACGAAGCACTCTTGAACCAATAATTGAGTGTGATCCGCTATACATTTGCAACATTTGCAGGCTTGCAGTAAGTAAAAAAACATATATCAACTAACAAACATCTAAAAAATATACACACAACAAATACTAATTATTATTTATTTTATGACTGGCAGAGAAGAATTTTACCGATCAAAAACTGAGGTTGCAACTTTCAAAGCTGTATTTGAAAGCTTCTACAGGGAACAATACGTAGCATCAAACGGAATAGATGCATTTGTAGATATTCTAAACCTTGAAGAGAAGAAAAGGGATAGAAAGTCATCACCATACAGACTCTTCTTATATTCCACAATGATGGTATGTTTACATATACATTTTATCATTCGAAATTCTAAAAAGTAAATACATATTAAATGATTTCGCACACTAGTTATATCTAAATCGCATGTATTATGGCAGAGTATTTCCTTTTGAAACATTTTTATACTGTTGTAATTTCGCATGTGTTATATATACTATTCGCATGTGAAAAAAAATCCATTGTTTGCATTTCTCATACAGTTGTAATTTCGCATTTGGTTTATACACTCTTCGCATGTGAAAAAAAACTATTGTTTGCATGGCTTTGACTCTGGTTACATAACATACAGCCGGATATCTTTTACGACGAGGAGCAATACACAGACAACCAACGACTAAAAATATTTGCCTCAAATTTTGAAGACATGTTACTGAGATATGAGGTAAAAACACTTGATTCGGTTGACCTGGTGTTTATTCTGGTACTTCAAGGTGACCACTTCTATGTCTTATGCTTCAACTTGAAATCCGGCAAAATTGAGCTGATCGACAATTCAGCAGCTAAACAAGACTTCAAGGATAGATACAAAGGGCTTCCAGACACACTGGTAATAGAAAAAATTATTCATATACATGTTATGTTATATGTAAAAAAGCTACTAACACAATGTTGCTATGTTACAGAGAAGGGTATTGGTTTTATACCTAGAAAAGGCTTTAAAACCAACACCGGCTATAAAAGAACTTGGAAGCTCAGATATAGAAAGAAAAGAAATGGATTGGAGGACGAAGAATAACGACGTAGACTGTGGAGTGTTTACGATGCGTCACATGGAAACTTACAAAGGAGACCAAAAACCATGGGTGACTGGATTTGTGAAAGAAGATGAAGTAAACAACAGACAGAAATCACAACTTCATCTCCTAAGGCACAGATATCTCATTAAAATCATTCTATCAGAACACAATATGCATCGTCAAAAAATAATTAAAATGGCCAATGCTTTCAACAAAAGGCCAGACAAAAAGAGGTATATGAAAGATCTGGATAAGATAATCCCAGATAGGATGAGTACATATTTTGGAAAGGGGAATTAAACTTCATTTGATGATGGATTTATGTTACATACTTAAACTTGTTAGTGTTATTAATTTCGCATATATTGGTATTTCTAAATTGGCATTTGTGTTTTTATTTCGCATGTGTTATGTTTGACATTGAATTATTAAAATTTGGGAAATACAAGTCCATTACATAACAAAACATGCAAATGTATTGGAACATGCACCAAAAAATAAACAAAAGTTCATTCAAAAGATGAAAGAAACTCCATTTTCATCTTCATCGAGCATCTTAAGACAGTTATTACATCAGCCAACTCTTTCAACTGTTTCTCATCCCTCTCACCCAGATCCACCATAAACATAACAGCAATTTCTTTAAGACTACTCACTTGCATCTGAGATAGCAAGTTCATAATTTCTTGTCTTCTCTTCATGTTTTCTGTTACACGAGAAATGTTGGCCTCCAACATCTCTTGACATGATCGATCCTCTTGAATTTGTTGCTCAATCCTTTTCCTCAAATCCTGCTTGATACATGGTTCAGAAGAAGAGGATGTTGGTAGATCTGCCATTTTTAATAGGATGTTTGAAAGAGTGATAGAACTATAAAATATATAATAAAAGAAAAATTATTGATATGAATTATTGAACTCAATTATTGAACTGAATTATTTGATTTCAATTATTGAACTGAGTTATGAAACACACTATGCGAAAATAAAAAATAATTATTATTAAAACTTGCGAAATTAAAATATATAATTGATAAAAATAATAGTTTGCGAAATCACAGACTTAAAACATGCGAAATTAAAATATTAAAATTCATTGTGTGCGAAATGTCTAATTTAAAACATGCGAAATTATACAAAAGATCCATTATTAACTACCTGTATTGTGTTAAAACAACACATGCGATTTATAAAACAACACATGCGATATCATAACCCAACAAATAACATCATAAACAACTTATCTCCAACCATCGTTACAAATCTAATAAAAATGAAAAAAGCTTCAGATCAAATAAAACCCAAAACAAAAACCTAATAAACCTATTGACGAATCCTAAATGACGAATCCAGGTTCGATCAGAAATCAATCAAAAACCCTAAAAATCGAATTGATTCAAACAATAATTAAATGGGACGGTTACGAAATCCAGAACTGCTTCCTAATTGCCGGAATTCGCCTCAGATGTTCGAATGGAATGTCTGATATACCCTTATTTAATTAAATTGAACCAGGACACGTGTATGGTTGTGGTTATCGCGTACATAATGTACGATAAGGAGATTTGTACCGTACTCTTTACCTATATATATATATATATATATATATATATAGTGAAAGTGTAAAATACAATATCCCTTAACATACAATACGTACGATATAGTGAAATCGCATGTTATAAAATAACATGGATGAAATCGCATGTGATAATTTTGATGAAATCGCATGTTGGTTTTTTGTATCAATTTCGCATGTGATAATTTTGATGAAATCGCATGTTGATTTTTTTTTAACAATTTTGCATGTGGTAATTTTGATGAAATCGCATGTTAAAAAACCAACATGCGAAATTGTTACAAAAAACCAACATGCGATTTCAATGTGGGATGAAGATCTGACGGCTGAGATGAGCGCGTACATATTGTACGATAAGGGATATTGTACGTTAACTTAACCCTATATATATATATATTTATTTTTAACAAAAAGTTACTATTTTTTAAATTTTTTCTATTTATTTAAGTAAATGGGATAAAATGACCATGATACTCATGTGCAGCTCACAACTGGATTTAACAACAGAATCTAACCTCTGTTAGTGGAAAGGACGTAACGCGTAATGAGTTTTTCAAATAAAGGATTGTGACTGTAATATTGAAGCTAAAGGGCATTTATTGCAACCCGCTACAAACATAAAGGACGAAAAGTGTAATTTACCCAAAATTTTAAACCATTCATTGTGAATATACCAGTGTACTCAAACCAACCCGAACCTTTAAACAATTTGCTCTCTAAAATAACAACAATACCCCACAAATGACCGTGCTAGCGTAAGGTCCGGAGAGAGTGGAATGTAGTTTTAGAATAGACATGACGATTTGTTTTCTAAAATAACTTGTTTAATGAGGTTTTTTAATGATAAATTTGGATTACTGACAAACCACTAATGTATCATCATACCATTGGCATAACCACCTAACCATATTCATCTGAAATAGCCAATAATTTATATATGCGAGTTCAAAAGAAAACCCAAAATTATAAAAAAAAATACCCTTATCACACCCTAAAGAGGTGCAATGGGTGTTTCTAGACTCTAGTCCTTACCGTCTATTAAATATTCCAATTTCTCCGGACCTTCATCTCCAACCTCCAGAACCTTCCTCAGTCAACACAGATCTCCTCACCTCTCCCCTTTTCCGTCCCTCAATTTTGACCCCATTCTTCACTCCCACCAAACCCCTCTTCCTCACACATTCACCCCTTATCCAAACAGGTTTGATCTTCAAGACCCATCTCTCTTTTCGCCCTATATTCATGGGTTTTCATTATCCAATTGTGGGTCTGAATCTTTTCTAATAAATTTTGAATCTTTTGTTTTTTTTGTTTGATCAGAAAGGTTTCAAGATTATTGGGTTTTGGGGGAAAGGGGGTGTGGATATTAGTTTAAAGATGGAGAATGCAGAGTCCACTACGACGTCGTCTTATACGTATTGGGTTAGAGAAGCTAAACAAGATGCTGCACCACTCCCTGTTCCTAAAAAACTAACTGCTGGTGATCTTTCAGTTGGGTCTAATGCTTCTTCCAATCATCTTGGGTCTGCTTGGAATAAGGTGATTGCTCTTTTGTTGTTTGTTGTGTTGTTAGGTTTGGGATGTTGGTGTTTGAAGGATGGATCTGTTGTTGGTTATTGCAGTTGGTTTTTGATTTTGAATGGGTGTTTGTTGATGCTAAAATTGAGATAAATGTTAAGGATTTTTTTTTATTATGTGAACTTTTGATGATTACTTTGGATTTTGGAACAAGAAAAGGAGTGATTTGAAGTGCCAAATTTGTATGAAAAATGGCACAAACATTTAATGAAATTCGCATTTGAAAGTTAGGGGCTGTTTAGTAGCCTCTTAATGATTCCTCGAATGAGGTATTGTGTTTTGTTCACTTAAAAGACACCTCTTAATTGTAACGTAGCCTCTTAATGGCAAGTTTTAGAAACATGTTGACCGATTCAGAGATTACCTCTTAATCGGTCAGCCCTCTTAATGGCTCAGCACAAGGTTGCCAAACGTCCCCTTACTGTGACACCTTAGACAAATCCCACATCCCACGTCTCTCTGTTTCAGCGAGATATTGGGACTTAAGGAATGCCTCATCTCAAATACCATCTATGTGTTTTGGGCGCATTAGACGCGGATGATAGGGGAATTCGGAACAGTTAATCGTGTCTGGGTGGGAGCAATCCTAGGATGCGTGATATTTTTTAATAGAATTAGGGGAGAAAGAGTTAAGAATCAGTAATCATGTTTGGAATTGCCACTTAACTACAATAAGCTTGCATTTGAAATTTACTGTGACGCCGCAAATCCCACATTTTTCATTGTTCAGTTTTACGATACCAGGACATAAGGTGTGCCGTGCCTCTAATACCACCAACACGTTGTGGCCACATTGATTGTTGGGAGTAATCTTAGGATAGGTTGATATTTTTTGAATATTATTAGGCATAGGAGTTGAGAATTAATAATCATGCATGTAATTACGCCCGCAATACAACAATTATGACCGGAATAAAACAAGTTTGTTCAGTGTTTGTTAATTCATGCCATTTTCTTAACCTCTTATTGATCTCATCTCATCTCATCTCATCTCATCTCTGCAATGTTAAAACTTATCTTTAATTTTTAGTGTTCATGGTATTTACTTTTTATAGTTTCGTTGCATTATAATAAATTAATTACAGTATTTATGCTATAAAGAAACCGTTGTCTACAACAGAAGTATATCAGTTTGATCATTTTAACTTTTAAGCTTCCGCTTTAAAATTTAATTATCTTGTGTATACTCTTCAAGAAATCTTACTTGACTATTAATTTATATTTTCTTCTAGGCTGGAACATGGGAGGAGAAGAACTTAAATAAATGGGCAACTGAAAGAATCAAGGTTTGTTTTTGTTTTTTTTTTCCGTACAGATGCTTATGCGGTTGACTTCTGTTACTGAGTATGGTCAACTGCGACCAAGTTTCAAATTTATTTATCTTCTGAATTTTGTTCGCTTCATTTACTTTAGGAGCTAGTTCTGTCAGTGGGTTCGTTGGAGTTCTCTTCTGGAAAGGCAGAAATTGCAGAAGTAACTAGATGCACAGGAGATGTGAGTTTTTTTTAGATGTGGTCAAATGGGCAGGTTGGTCAGTTTGGGTAACGGGTCAAAATGGGTCGGCAATCCATGAAAGCTTTGTTTTGCCTAGTTTTAGTCTCTGTAAATTATAAATAGTATGCGATCAATATGATTTCAAAAACGATATAGCACATTGTGAGCGTTTGAATTTTTGGTAGGCGACCCTTGACCCGTTTCGTACGTAGTGAATTTTCTATATTTGAATCGTTTTTAGTGGAATGGAAGAATATAAAAGGGTTTTTTTTTTAATTATTTGAAAATTAATTCTGTTTATGTTTCTGTCTCATTTTTTACTTAACTTTGCAGGCATTTTTGGTGACTGTAAGGAACAAGAAGCGTGTTGGGTACACATACGAGATAACATTGAAAGTCAAAGGTAAGCTGCTAGCAATCGTGTTCGACTCTTTAGTAGTGGCAGTTTTAACCAAATTACTTGAAAATCGGTCAATTCGGGTTAGGTTTATTTCGAACAGGTTGAAATGGTCAAGTTTAAAGCCTTAACCAAAAATTAAATCGTCAAACGGGTTGAGCAGATCAATAGGGAAAAAAGTGGGCTAAAGTGTTATTACATGTCTTCAATCTCTTTAATTAATTTACTTAGAGAAATTATATATTATCTTAACAAAATATATTTTTATACTCTGATTTAATAATTAAGTTCTTTTTAAAGTTCTTAGAACGGATACAAAAACGCGGCTGGGTCAACCTATTCAGACCCAAACCATTTTGTCCTATGTAAAGAAATTTAACCTTTGCCCAACCAACGCGACCCGTTCATTTCACGAACTCTGGTTAATTTCTAAGCTAATAATGTGAATATTTGTGAGCAGGGGAATGGCTTGTTGGTGGAGAAAAGAAAAAGTTCAATGGCAATTTGGATTTAGCGGAATTCTCATTTGGGGAACTCGATGATTTGCAGGTAATCATCTCACACACTATATTCAACAAGTGAATTAGGAACCCTAATAATGGTACTTTATGAGTTTTTTAAAGCTAAATAGGCTGATTTAACATAAAAATCACATCTTTTGTTTGGTTAAAAACCGATAACGGTATTGAACTTTTTTCACACATTTGTGGGTGGGCTGTGCATGTTGGGAAACGGGTCAATTTTGATACAAGTTAAAAAGGGTTGGGGTTTGGTTCTTAGTTTAAAAAAGTGCGCCTGAATGCGACTTGAGGCAAGGCTGCAAGAGAGGCGTCGCTTCCGACAGTGTGAGGCGACATGCATACATGAAGTTTGATTGAGCCCGGAAGGCCGCCCATATAGATTTCTAGGTTGTACATAGAGGTTATTTATATTTTAAACTGTAGTGTGAGGTTCATTGGGGAACACTAAAAAAGTGGGGAACAGTGGGGAACCGACTCAAACGAACTTCGATTGGACTCGTTCCAGCGGCGTTGGAACAGGCTCGTCGAACCCTAACCAGGATCTTTTGACCCTAAACCCTAAATCATAACCCCTAAACCCTAAATATATTAGTGTTTAGCTTTTAGGGTTTAGCTTTATGGTTTAGAGTTTAGCTTTAGGGTTTAGGGTTTAGCTTTTGGGTTTAGCTTTAGGTTTAGCCTTTAGGGTTTAGCTTTTAGGGTTTTTAGTTTAGATTTTACGGTTTAGCTTAGATTTTAGCCTTATTTTTTAGCTTTAGGGTTTAGAGTTTAGGAGTTAGGATTTAGGGTTTAGGGTTAAGAGATCTTAGTTAGGGTTCGACGAGCCGGTTCCAACGCCGCTGGAATGAGTCCAATCGGAGTTCGTTTGAGTCGGTTCCCCGCTGTTCCCCACTTTTTTAGTGTTCCCCAATGAGCCTTCCCCTTAAACTGTTTCCTATCTAAATTTTTGGTAGGTGATGATATAAGCCTATCATAGATCTAAAAAATATTACACCTAGTGTTTAGCTTCTTGCCTCAGCTTTAGAGACCCTCTTGCATCTATGTACCTCGCGGTTTTTTTCAAAACCAAGTGAAGCTGAATGGGTGTGTTTTATTCTTGCACTTGATAGGTTGAAGTGAGGCTGAACGAGGCCAAGGATCTTCTTCATGATGATAAACAACGGATTCGTGAGGATATGAAGAAGTTTCTAAAGCCTATTTGTCAGAAATTACTTGAGTTTGAAGCCGAACTTAAAGAAAGGTAGAAACAATGTTATTTCAAGCATTCTGGGTGTCAAAGGGACCATAGCTTTCTTAAGAAACATATAATACTAATGTCTGCCTAAACAACTTCATTTGATTATTTGTAGGATGTTGTGTTGTAATGTTAGATTTCACACGGGTTTGAAACTATCTTCTTTCTTTCCTTTTGTTTTGTTATGTTTCAGTTTTTTGTTTGTTTTGTTTCCTATGCTTTTTGGTATTTATAAAATACGTTACCTGGGTGAGGATGAGTCGGTTTTGGTTGGTTATGAGCTAAAACCGACACCATAACTAAACTTAGGTTGTAAAGAAATGCTGACCCGTTGGTAAAAATCCAACGGTTTTAAAGCTCTAAACAATAACATGTTTGGTCTAAATATCGGTTAAGAGTAACGTATACCAAAAAGTTATAGTAAATCATAAACTTAAAAGTCTAAATATATATCAATTTTGAATGGTCTTATTCTATCAAATATTTCCATATTATCAATTAGCAAGTTTTGTGAGCATAATTGTGTTGTAACTTATGTTTTATGAGTTTTTCAAAAAGTTTTGTTGTAGGTCTATGGGATATTATATTTTATTATTATCTTTATTTTTATTATTATTATTATTATTATTATTATTATTATTATTATTATTATTTATTTTATGATTTCTTTGTATTAGTTTTATTACTTATTTAAATCATGTATGTATTTTTGTAATACACATTAATTGATTTTTTTTTAAATTTATTCGTGCCCAGACACGACGTAAAGTGCGTATGTGGTTCAATGTTTTTACGTCTATATTTCTCATATGATAGGTTCATCGCAACTCGCATCTCCTATATCGACTTAGTTATTCTTTTCTATGTTTTACGTTTCGGTCTAATTTCTTCGTATTAACACGCCGCAATGGGTGTGTGTGAGTCAATGATTTTACGTCTACGTTTCGCCCAATGTTACCTTTTCCATTTTTATTTATTTTGATTTACGAGTTTTCCCGGTGTTGGTGGTCGTTGGCGGTGGTATAGCATTGGTGCAACTTGGCACAGTTTTATGTTCCCCACTGCAACGCGGGGCTTAGTATGTATAGTAACAAAGTGTGCTACAAAATGTTTCTAACTTTTCTCAAAATGGTTGCAACTTCTCTTATACTTGAGGTACGTGCATGATTATGGGGTAACAACTTTTATTAATGCTTCGTTTTCTACGCGTTGTTACTGACGTGCGTGGTTTAACGTTTTTACATATTATTTTTCAGTGTTGTATGTCGTTGGCGATGGTGTGTTATTAATGTTGTTGGTACGGTTGTGCCCCCCGCCGCAACGCGGACGTACTTCCATCTAGTTGAATATAAATGTAACCTAGCTCGTTGTGACGGGTGGTGTTAATAATATTCGAAACTTTTTATATAAACAAAACAAAGAAAAATTCACGTTTAAACATATAAAAAAAGTAATTCGAAGTTTTATACATCATATACTAAAATTGGTAAGAGCAAAAGAAAACAGTAAAAAAAGCGTAATTTTAAACAAACTTTGCTGGCTTGTACGCTTGTGTTTTAATAGCTTACTAGTGTTAATATCCACGAATTTCGCGGTGTTGAAAAATGATATGTTTACTACTTTTTAAAAAAAAATTACGTTACTGATCATAAAGAAACTCTACGCGTGAACTTATTATGGAAATCTGAAGTTGAAGATTAAAATAAAACAAAGTATCGTACTATAGATGTAACAAAACCGAAAAGATAAGTTAATGAAAGAAATATTTTTTTCTGGTTTGAAAGAGTAAACTGCCATTTTGGTCCCTGAGGTTTGGGCAGTTTTGCCACTTTAGTCCAAATCTCAAACCTTTTACATCTGGGTCCATGTGGTTTCAGTTTTATTGTCATTTTAGTTCAAAAATGAAATCAGGTCTTGTTTGTCTTATAAAACCCTGCTATTTTGTCCTTTTCCTGAGAGGCAAAATGGTCATTCCATTTTTATAAATAAATACCAGCCGACATCACCTTTCCTCTGCATTCTTCATTCTTGAAGAAACCCTAATCTACAACACCTCCACAGCCGCACCCCATCTCTCTCTGTCTCTCCGGCGCCTCGTCTTGCCGACAACGAACACCCACAACCATCCCTCAATCTCCTCTACTCCTTTTCATCTCAAATACACCACACCACCCCCATTCCACCTCGATTTAATGGTCGGCCACCACTGTGGTGGTGGCGACGAGAGAGAGAGAGAGAGAGAGAGAGAGAGAGATCAGAGAAGTAGAGAAGACGACGGAGACGCTGATTTCCCGGCAACAGCTCGTCGGCGGCGGTGGTACTGTTCCCGACTAATTTACTTCTGTAAACCTCACAACACTCTATTTTCTTTTGATTTTTTTTTAAGATCTGAGTGTATCGGCAGTTAATGTGTGCGTTTTTCCGATGATGATGATGTTGAAGTTGAGATGATGATGAAGAAGGTGGTGGCCGGCGACGGCACGACCACCGGAGCTACAGGTCAACGACATTAGGCACTTGCAGTTGGGGTTACAGTGGAACACGTAATCTGGTTTCAGTGAAGTGTGATTAGGATGAAATAGACCACATAATGTTGGTTTAGTGTCTTTAGACTTTAGAGATCTGCCAAATCACTATACAAAAGGATTGATTCTCAGTTTATGAATATTCTGTTTGTTTGATTTTTTTTCAGTGGATTGATTCTCACTTTATGAATATTCTATTTGATTGATTCTCACTAGACAGAGGTTTGGCGGTGGTGGCTGATAGTGGTGCAGCGGCGGCTGGTAGTAGCGCTAGAGAGGGGGTGGTGGTGGTCGGGTGGTGGTGATGGTGGTAGTGGTGGTGAGGCTGTGGTGGTAGTGGTGATGGTGGTAGTGGTAGTGGTAGAGAGAGATGGATGGTTGAGTCGGCTGGTATTTATTTATAAAAATGAAATGACCATTTTACCCTTGAGGAAAAGGACAAAATAGAAGAGTTTTATAAGACAAACAAGACCTGATTTAATTTTTGGACCAAAATGGCAACAAAATTGAAACCACAGGGACCATGATGTAAAATGTTTGAGATTTGGACTAAAGTGGCAAAACTGCCCAAACCTTAGGGACCAAAATGGCAGTTTACTCGGTTTGAAATATAAATTGAAAGCCTATTACTCTAATACTTCTACTTGCTGGAGTTTCGTAACCAATAACCTCGAATTCGTTTTAATGAATTAAAAAAAAGAGTAAACTGCAATTTTACCCCCTGTGGTTTGGGGTGATTGGCACCCTTACCCCCCTAACGAAATAATTGCAATTTTAACCCCACTGTTCACTGTTATGTCGCAACCTTACCCCCCGGCCTTAGTCAACGGCAGTTTGACCCTTATAGATAAGAGTATTTTGGTAATCTTACCCTATATTTATTATTATTATTATTATTATTATTATTATTATTTATAAAATCAAATTATCATCATCATCTTCAAATAATAGATCTGATCCTCCATCATCATCATCATCATCTTCAAATTATCATCATCATCTTCAAGTAACAGATCTGAACCACCTCCAGCCACCTCCGTCACCGGCAAGATTCAGTATTTAACTGTCACCCACATAGGAAACACAAAGGGAATGAATAAAGTTGCAAACTTTGAATCAAAAATGGTGAAAAGGTGGAGACTTGCCTGTAACTTTGAGGTCAGGATGGGTTTAAGGAACTGGGCTTGCTCTGGTGATGTGGATTATCATATGAATAATTTGAAAATTCTGATTCATTCCCATCATCTTCTCCTCTAATGGAATCTTTGTCATCATCTTCATCACTCTCAATGAAAAAAGCTTGATCTGACTCTGAATTCTTCATTCTCTCTCAGTTGTTTTGTTGGTGCTCTGTTCAGATCTCTAAACCTTTAAAAACAGAAAAGTTAAAATTTTGTAAGATACAAACTCTTAATTAATCAAATAAATGTGGATCAAAATTGGAATAAAGAATCAAATTTCAAGATATGAATGCGAACAAAAAGGTATAAAATCATCTAATAGAATTAACTAAAAAGCATGAATCTAGAAAGAAAAAAAAAAACAAAGCTTTTGATGAATACCAGAGTAGAAAACAGAGGTTGAAAGCGAGATGAAGAAGAACATAGTGTTCTGTTTCCTCTGCTTTTTGTTCTGTTTATAATATCTTCTCTGGTAAACCTGCCTGCCATTTATAGTGTCACATACCCATTGGTAAGCAGCAGCTTCGGTTTGGCTGGAAGTGGCAGTGGTGGTTGTGGTGGTGGCTGGAGGTGGCAGTCGTTATAGAAGATGACCGGAGTTGTAGGTTTCCGGTGACGGAAGTAGTGGTGGTGTTATATATGAAAGGGATATTAAGTTGTGGTGGTGAATGGCGGTGGCAGTGGTGGTTGTGGTGGTGAATGGCGGTGGCAGTGGTGGCAGGGGGTAATATCACAGAGTGCACAAAACACATGGGGTAATATGAAAGGGCATTATAGTTATTTCAAGTTATAGTCAACAGATTAGTCAACAAATTTGAGGCCGGGGGGTAAGGTTGCGACATAACAGTGAACAGTGGGGGGTAAAATTGCAATTATTTCATTAGGGGGGTAAGGGTGCCAATCACCCCTAACCACATGGTGTAAAATTGCAGTTTACTCTAAAAAAAATTACGTTACTGGTCATAAAGAAACTGTACGCGTGAATTCTGGTTTAATGAACTTTTAATGAAAAAAAAAACATTCCACTAGTAAATATTAAAATACAATGAATTGAAAAAAATGAATACGAAAAAAAACCACAAATCATTAAAAATTTCTTTATACACCACGTGTGTCTTATCCACATGTCTTGCATCTTCTTTCTCTATATCATTACTCGGACTCGTTTTATTTCTAAACGATCTTTGTGAGCTAAAAATCCAACCAAGCGTAGTCACTCGTCAAGTCGCCTCAAGTCGTCTAAAGAAAAAGTAGCATATATTTAAAAACTAACAAAGTTTATCATGTCGGATTTAAGCTAAATCAACAATGTTTGTTTTTATAACTTGAGATTTAACCTAGACATCTTAGAAACAACACCTTTCGGCTAATGTGGAAAACATTAAGAATGCTTAAACTAAAATGGGAACTAATTAACAATATACCTTTGATGTATCAAAAAAATCTAATCTGATTTGGTGAGCAATGTCATTAGGCCTTTTTGCTGAAATCTTTATGAGGTCACTTTATTCAAATACAAACTAAATGGGTTAAGACGACCCAAAGACATTTTATGTGGTTATAATAATCAAAATACAACTTAAAAGGGTCAAAACGACTCATAGACAATTTATGTGGTTATAATAATCAAAATACAACTTAAATGGGTCAAAACGACTCGTACACTATGAGATTACAATAATGAATACAAATTAAAATTAAATCGGTCTAAACAATCCGTACACATGTGATTATAATAATCGAATTAAAATTTAAATGAGTCAAAACCATCCAACTCTAATAAACAGTCAAATTTGGTAACAAAAAATCACATACCGATAGCCAGAACCTTAAATTCATGAATCAAAACCACAACAATTAAGCAAAATATATGAACAAATTCTAGGAACAAAGAAATGATACCATTTGGCTATAGTAGGCAGCTTTCAACCCACAGCTGAGCTCAGTGCACTTTGATCATTTGTTGATATGAGTTTTTCTTTTTGATGCAGGCCATAATGCTTTTTGATCAAGTGAAAAATTCTAATTTACAATGCAGGATGACATAATTCCCTCAAAAGACAATGTAGACACTCCCAAATGACTTTCGATTAAGCGTGATGACAGTTTTTGTGAGTGATTGTTAAATCTGAAAATTACCTTAAAGTCATCAAAACCCGTTTTCCAACATGCATGTATGTCTAAGTTCATGACATGTCATAACTTCCAATGCTTAAAATTTTACTAAATGAACCTTCATAGACATAGATAAGCCCAAAAGAACATCATTCTAGTTCTGAGTTGGCTGAATTTATCATGTTACATGGTATTTTTACTTGTACCGGCAAGCTAACAGAACATTATTTCAGTGGAAGGACGTGTTACATGCAAGCTAACAGAAGCAACGCTCTGACCCAAAAAGTCACATGGAAGCCGCCAAAAATTTTAATCAACATGACCTATTAGCGACCCGTTACAAAATGAAAAAATGTTATCAGATGCTAGTTGCAATAAAAAACGCAATATAAAATATGAACTATTACTATAATTACCAAAAAATAGAAGCACAAAAAGTTGTAATTTCTCATGTTTCTAATTTTTTAAAAGCTTTGGACTGTCATGCTTACACTTTAATTGTACAACATATAAGAAGTTGGCATAAATGTATAAATTAGTTTGAAATAAAATTATATGAACGATCCAACCATAAATTAGTTTGAAACCAATAAAAGGCTATCCTTTTAGTTTCCATTCATTAGAAATAAAAGCTGTTAAATGGGATAGAACCAAGTTTCGTAGTAAATATTTTTTCGAATGTAAATAAAGCAAAAAAAGAATTATAAAGAAGAAGCAGGTTTGTATTCGTTCCGATTTGGGATAATATCAAATCATACCGAGCAGAGCTAGACTGGTCTGGTTCCTGAGTCCAACCTTTTTTTTTTCAGTTCAGATTTAATCATGGCTTGATTGGTTTTGGTTTTGTTAAGATTCACAACTTTATATATCACCACAATTGAATTTTTTAAAAAAATTACCCTAGTTGGGTGATGTATAAAGAGAACCGTTTGCTCCACATTCTATTCTGAAATGCGATCTATTAGGGGATACACCACTAAGATACTTGGTTTTAAAAAGCAGGAAGGGCACTAAAGCGACAGATTTAATTTTAAGCATACTTCGTTTTTATGCATAAAGGTTTAATTTTATCTCCCGTACATGAATCGCTCACTTCTCGCTTTACCTTTCTTCAGTCTCTGGTTAAATTTATGTAATCAATCGAATTGTGCACTCAATAACAAAAAATGTTACTTATGTGGTTAAAAACATAAGAAATGACACGAACACTTCTAAAATAGCATACTAACATTTCAATTAATTACTGGATTCAACTTTAATTGGCTACCATCCTACATAAATCCAAATAAGTTTACTAGCGTTCTGAGCTGCAACAGTCAGACTCGGAGCATACCCTACCGATGCCTTTTTGCAGTCTCTAGCAAAATGGCCTGGTTCATGACACCTGTAGCATCTTAGTTTGTCTCCGGTGGGTCCATAAGGCAGATTTGACATCGGGCGACGACCATACTTCTTCTGGAATTTCTCAACTCTAAAAGCCGACATAGCCAGATTCCATGATACATCCAACTCTTCCACGTGTTCTTCGACGACTTGGTCAATGTTAGTAGCTAAAAGCGATTGAAGGGGTAAGGTCCCAAAAACCTCATAATAAGTGCTTAGGAGCCATACCACAACCTCACTTTTCAGACTTGTACCTTGCGCGGCCGCGCAATGGTTTCACAAAAGAAAGACTTAAAGAACAGTCAACTGTCAACACTCGCGCGCCTAAAGGAAATCATAAATCCTTGCGCTTTCTCCCATAAGCAAAGGACGAAGATCCTATAATAAACACTTCCGCTTAAATATCCAAACTTGGATATTATTTACCCAGACTTGGGATTTATTCTTTCAGCTGTTTCCACACAATAAAGTGCCACACCATATTACAACAGTAATCTTCTAGAAGAAATACAATCGTGCACCACCAAGACGGTTATAACCGTCTGGACACGTGTCACCATCTCAGGCATCCCTGAAATCACAACAAAGGCATGCAATTGGAGAGTAATCTTCACTTGATCACTTTACACGTGGCAAATCCCCAGCCTTCGATCTAAACCACGATCCGTGTGCTTTCACGTCGGATCAAGGAACTTGACGGAAGGAAATGTAACCGCTTACGGGGTTAGCATCTTCCGTCAACTTTTCATTAACGGGTTTTCCCGCCCAAACGACTCCCGGCTATAAATATGAGAAAAAACCCAGGTATGAATTCAAGTTACACACACTTCTCAAATACTTCTTCTTCTTCTTCATTACCCATACTTATTCTCACACCGGAGTCGGTTCAAGGAGAGAACCCTCTTCTCCCCTTGGCGAGGCTAACGGTGCTCTTTTTTGCAGAGTTCTCGGAGAAGAAGATCTGTTGCACCTGAATCGATCGAGAGGAAACTAACCTTTTTATGCGGATTCAAACCCCCTAGATATCTCGGTTCCGACCATTTATCTAGTGTTTCTTCATTGGCGCCCACCGATTCCTCTGTCTTATCAGTTTTCATCTCGTTTCGATTTAGTTCTTTTCGTTTTCAACTTTAGCATGGCAGAAAACTCATCATCCCACCGGCAAGTCGGTCCTCGACCGAACGTCGGAAACAATTTACAAGTAGAAGGAATCCCAGAAGATGCCTCGGACGATAACGAGGTTCAATCCAATCGAGCAAACGATCCTGTCACTCCAGGAATGTTACCAGCAAACCCCGCTCAATCAATTCTGCCACCAGGAGAAACTCCAATCTCCTGGTATGTTAGGTCTCAAGGAGCACTAAACGCAGTATACACACAGCTGTGTGCTCAAACTGCTCCCCTGACTCAATCACGGAGACCGGGATCTCGTGCTCATGCCTCCCAATGGGAAGATTCAACTTATGAAGATATAGAAGTTTATGCCAGATCCACGTCACAACGGGAATACACTCAGACAGGAAGTCACTAGAGAGAGAATCATGGTAGAACACACCGAAGACAATCGGTTCATGATAGGTTGGGTTCCCAGCGAGATGCCCACACTGATGAATCCGATCCAACATACCGTTTAAGTGCAAACACCAGTGTGTTCAATCGACTGCAGCCAAACTATAACAAATGCAGACCTCGAGCGGTTTATAACCCTGAGGCAGAACACAACTATGACTTGATTTACCGCCCTGCAGAAGCAGCGGAAAATTCAAAGTTCATAATGGAAATAGCTTTAGCTCCGCTCGAGAAAGCAAAATTACCATCCAACATAGGGAAGTTTAATGGGCTGACAGATCCCGATGATCACCTAAGAGTATTTACCAGCGCAGGTTTGGTTGGGGGTTGGACCCTCCCACTATGGTGTCATCTGTTCGTGCAGACCCTAACCGGTCCAGCACGAATCTGGTTCGATAACCTACCAACCGGACAGATCGAATCATGGAAAGATCTGTGTGAAAAGTTTTTAACACATTTCAGCCAACAACGGCGTTCCATCCGGGATACATCCGACGTCATGAACATTTGGCGCCGCGATGATGAAAATCTGGAGGATTTCATCACCAGATACAATAAAGAGGTATTGGAAATTGGTGGTGTTCACGAACAACTAATCCGCGCTCAATTCAAGTACGCGGTTAGATGTGATGACATGGTTAAGGTCTTATCTGGAACAGAGGGCCTTCCAAAAAGTTGGGAGAAGATAATGGCGGCGGCCAAGGTTTACGCGCAAACTGAGAAAAACCTTACTACAAACAGGCCACCACCACCACACAATAGACCCGCGGACTTAAGCTCAACCGGCGAAAGGAGGTTTAAGAAATCATGGCGTGAGTCTGGATCAGGAAGTCGTTCGTCTGAAGATGCTCGCACAACAATCAACAAACTCACCACACAGCGAGAGAACAGACAGGAGAATAGGGAGAGGCAGTGGACTCCCCTAACAAAGACCCCGGCGGAGGTTCTGAGTACTGAAGACTATCAATTCAAACCTCCAATCCCAATGAAAAATAAGCGTGGACAAGACCCGGCACAATACTGCGAATATCACAAAGACAACGGGCACACCACTAACAACTGCATCTCTCTACGCATAGAAATAGAGAAAGCCCTCAAGAGCGGCGAACTCACGCATTTACTCCAAAATGTGCGTAAAGAGATTAAACAGATAACCCGGGGTGAGGAGGGCCCAAGCAAACGGGCAAAAACTTAAAAGACGACTCTATAAATTTCCCGCGGAAGAACATGATCCATCAAGCAAAGCGGAAATGATAGAGAGTAAGTTAAGTTTCACATAATTATATTAGCAAAACTTTGTAAAGCCTCTGTGCTCTATCCGCAAATAAAATTGCAAAAGTTTCTATTATTTCTGTGTTTACAAAGTGCATGCAATTTCTTTTAGTAAGCGCAAAAACATTATGGTAGTCATAAAGCAAGCTTCATGAACGGTCAGTGATCATGTCACAAACGACCATAAGTTCAAGCATGAGCTTTATACCAACTTCATTCGCCTTACTCAACAAAAAGTAATCGTACTCATGAAAAATATTGTAAACAAACAAATAGAAACGTCATACTTTAGCGTACAGATACGCCCTAAAAAACTTTCAAACACGGCAGTGTTTAAGTTACTTGCGCAACAGCGCGCCAACAAAATAGGAATTTATATCCCAAATATTACAAGAAAATTGTTCAAATACATTTTTAAACTACGATAAATCTTCACCCTCATCCGGAAAGATTTCTCTTAGTTACGCCACGTGATCATCAGATTGCAGCGCAACATTTATCAGATCCATAACCGGAAGTTGCAAGTTATTAAACTCTGTCTTCAAGACAGCAAGCGCGACACCAGTATCCGCGCCAAAAGTTGCAGACTTACTGTTATCCCAGTCAACCTTTAAAGCACTGTTCACATGATGGGAGCATTCCGCATATCCTTGCGCATATCCATCTCTTCGCGCAGCAACCAACAAACGAGCAACGGTTTTATCCAACTCTTCAGAGTCCAGCACAGATTCAGCAATATGTGAAATCAAGTAAAAATAAGTATCAAGAAAGCGCATAAACAATTCCGCAACAAAAAGGGAGAAAAGAAACTTACACAAGCAATACCACGATCTTTCAACCAGGCCATATCGTTCTTCAAAGGTTCAAGCTCGCTTTCCGCTGTAACCCGCGCCGTTTCTGAATTTTCCAACTTCTCTTCAACTTCAGTCAAACGGCGGGAGGTTTCAGCATTCTCGGAATGCGCAAGCTCCAAATCCTTCTTAAGTTTTTCCTGATCAGAAAGCAAAGTGGTAAGTTCTTCCAATTCTTTATCTCTAAGAGCAAGAGTGGCACAAGCTTGTACCTCTCGTTGCTCACTGCACTCCCTATGAGAACGCGCTTCTTCCAAAGCAGCTTCTGCATCAGCTTTCTCCTTCTTCAACCTTTCTACCTCTGCATCCTGATTCTTTAGTTTTTCAACCTCCGCCTTGAGGTTACTAATGATATTACGAAGGTTTGCCTTCTCCGCATTATCTTTTTTCGCAAATTCTCCTCCAGTTTTTGCGTTCCTCGGAAAGGAGAGCAGCTTCAGCTTCCGCTTTTCTTTTCCAACCAGCAACAGACCATTCCTCAGTTTTGCGCTCAGCTTCAAACTTGGCCTGATCAGATTCCAATTTAGCCTTCAGCTGAGCCATGCGTTTCTCATCTTTGGCAAATCTCTTTTGAGACACCATAAAGGTTTCCCGGTCCTTATGCATACTATACCACTCACGCACGATGCGGTGAGTGGTAGAGACGTGAGAAGCAGTTTCTTCAAGATAAGATTGATAGGTCTGTTCATAAGACCGGCCTTCTTGAAACTTGATCTCTCCAGGCGGAAGTATCCCCTGCAACCAATCTTGGCACACACGCCAATCTGAGAAAGTGTCACCTTTATTTAAATTCCAAACCGGGGCATGAGGCTCAGAAGCATCTTTCTCCATATAAGTCCGGTAGTAATAATCTCCCAAGGTTTCTTCTGGGCGGATCAGAGAATGTTTACCAAAACCAGCAGATGAGCCTTGCCCTTCAACTGTCACCTTCTCAACATGCTCGGGCATAGCATCAGCAGGTTTAGGGGAAGAAGTTGAAGTTTTTTCAGCAGATTGTTCCTTCCCCAGATCTTGCGCAACAGTTTTAGGGGTTTGTGGCTTACCAGCACCATCCACCACACTTGGATCAACAACCTTTTCAACCTCTGCAGCAAGATCAACAGGCTTCTCAGCCTCAACAGTCTTCCCCACACTACCATCAGCAACTACCGTAGACTCTAACTGATCTACGACAGAAGCACGCGGAGGGGTGGGTGGAAGCTCTTCATTAACCACAGAGTGCAGCTCTGTAGGGACAGGAGAAATAGGAATCTCTGGAAAAACAACAAAAATCTGTAAAGGTTCAACTCGCATAACGCAAACAAGAAAAAAAACAACACTTACCAGGAACAGATTCTGAAATGAAAGCATCAAGATTTCCTTTTCTGGTAATTTTCTTCCGCTGAATTTTCTTGGGAGGTTGACCCTCCGCATCAGTATCAGCTTGTTTCCTTTTACCAGTCTTCCTATGCACCAAGTGTTCGGGACTAGAATCCAAATCGATAGGATCACTTGGGTTGGATGGGGGAATATCAGCAGAATCCCTCGGTTCAGGTTTCGATTCTCGTACAGTTACTGCAGGGGTAAGACCTTCCAAAGAATCAGAAACCACCACATAATCACACCTGGAGTCAGAGGAACGGCGCATACCTTTCTCCTATCCAACATATTTTGTCCTCAAAGTATGAGTTTTATCAACCCCACTTTTCTTCGGCGCAGAAGTAGAAGTCACCGCGCGTTTTTTCCTTTCAGGGCCTATGCCCAAGTTCAACAACTCACCTACAAAGGCGCAAACAACAATTTACTCACAAGCGCAATAAGGAAAAACAGAAACAGATATAGCTTACCAGCACCAACAGCTGGTTGGACAGAAAGATCCGCATCCCGCGGAAGAACAAAGTTTCTTACAATACGGTGATACCAGAGTTCCTCTTCAGGTTTTTTCTTGATGGTACCCATTCTTCCGCCTTCCCTCTTGAAGGCAACAACATATAGTGAAACAACTGCAAACAAAGGATAGCAAGTCAAAAAAAAAAATGGAAATGGAAAAAACCCCAATCTTACCATGACCATCCTCGGTGTACACCGGTTTGTCATCACGCTCCATCTTCCAATTCAAACTCATACCGGCTCCGACTAGAGCTTTCTCCGGCAAAGCAATGTTGGGCACATCCTTCAAATCTTGATACCAGTTCTCATCAACAGGGGTCTGCAGCGTTTCAATCGGAACATCTTCTTTCCCCCTTAAAACCATCCTCACCGGAATTACTCCGGCCTTGATAAAAAAGAATTTTTGCTTCCAATCGTGAAAATATTTTGGGGGTTGCAGTAGAATTTTCTTTGCAGACGCCCTCTGAGCAAACGAGTAAAACCCTTGGGTGCAATGCATCTGATAAAAAACCCTAAATCGAGGAACAGTCGGCTTAATATGCATTGTCCGACACACGAATTCGAAATGTCGAACCCTAACCATGCCAATAGGATGAAGTTGGGAGATGTGCAGGTTGTAAAACCCAAGGATTTCAAGAAAAAATTTAGTGATAGGCAAACGAAAGTTACCTTCACAGAAAAAATCCCAAAAAAGGGTAATATACCCAGCCGGAGCATCTGCTGCAGTCTGCCCCTCTTCAGGGTACAGAGCACCCCAGTTTTCCGGGATTTTGAAATTCCGAATCAAGCCATCAAAGGTCGCCCTAGGCCACTTCAGTGATGGAAGATCAGTTGACATTTCTTCGGAAAGATCTTCTTGATGTTCTCCGGTTGACATAAGCAAAAGGAGTGATAAAATCTTTTCTTGAAAGAAAGGAATAGAGAAAGTTTCAACAAAATAATGATTACACAGAAGAGGTTACTCAAACGTTATATATACTCACCGCAATAAATAGCATCGGTAACCACCACATCACCTTTTTCGGATATCACAGTTCTCAAAGCAGCAGAGAGCACAAACGCGTTTACACACGCGCGTGCAGGGCACGCGCAGGAAAAAACAACTGACAACGACAGTCTGTCATTCAGGCTTACTATACCAGCCTCATTCATAGTCAAAGATTTTCAAAAAATCTTTGAATAAAAATAAATCTTCTTCCAGAAGTTTTCTTACTTTCGCGCCTAAAAGCATTTCCCTCTTATAAGTCCAGTGCTCCACTTACTTGCATAAGTGCAACACTAGACTGGGGGACTTGAAGGGGTAAGGTCCCAAAAACCTCATAATAAGTGCTTAGGAGCCATACCACAACCTCACTTTTCAGACTTATACCTTGCGCGGCCGCGCAATGGTTTCACAAAAAAAAGACTTAAAGAACAGTCAACTGTCAACACTCGCGCGCCTAAAGGAAATCATAAATCCTTACGCTTTCTCCCATAAGCAAAGGACGATGATCCTATAATAAACACTTCCGCTTAAATATCCAAACTTGGATATTATTTACCCAGACTTGGGATTTATTCTTCCAGCTGTTTCCACATAATAAAGTGCCACACCAGATTACAGCAGTAATCTTCTAGAAGAAATACAATCGTGCACCACCAAGACGGTTATAACCGTCTGGACACGTGTCACCATCTCAGGCATCCCTCAAATCACAACAAAGGCATGCAATTGGAGAGTAATCTCCACTTGATCACTTTACACGTGGCAAATCCCCAGCCTTCGATCTAAACCACGATCCGTGTGCTTTCACGTCAGATCAAGGAACTTGACGGAAGGAAATGTAACCGCTTACGGGGTTAGCATCTTCCGTCAACTTTTCATTAACGGGTTTTCCCGCCCAAACGACTCCCGGCTATAAATATGAGAAAAAACCCAGGTATGAATTCAAGTTACACACACTTCTCAAATACTTCTTCTTCTTCATTACCCATACTTATTCTCACACCGGAGTCGGGTCAAGGAGAGAACCCTCTTCTCCCCTTGGCGAGGCTAACGGTGATCTTTTTTGCAGAATCGATCGAGAGGAAACTAACCTTTTTATGCGGATTCAAACCCCCTAGATATCTCGGTTCCGACCATTTATCTAGTGTTTCTTCAGCGATGGAGGCAAAAGATCACCTGCTAAAAAGGCATGTAAACTGTTAAGCATAGAAGCAGCTAGGGCCAGTCTTTCTTCATTTTGTTTGGTCAAGAATGTTGTATTTTAAGTCGCAGCAGAGGAAGTAGCATCTTGAGATGGTGAAGGAGTTGCAGGGCTGTAAACCATGTTTGGGTACTGAGGTTGAGGTTGAGGTTGAACTGAAGAAGGAGGCACATGACTATTAAAAGAAACTTGTTGTGTTGGAAGAGACATACCATACACATAGTTGGATTTGGGAGTTTGGGTTAACGGGCCAAAAACAATGTTGGGGTTTGCATTTGAGGCCCCATGAATTGGACTAAACACAATGTTGGGATGATTCTGAGAGAATAAAGCAACATTAGAACTAGTCAAACCTGCAGCCATCAAGCTATTTTTATGGTTCAAGTCTCTTTGCTGATTATCAATTTCACATAATTTGATAATAGCGATCAATTCAGTGAGGGTGACATCATTCAAATTCTTCGTTCTTTGGCCACATCGGCAACCTAGTTTTTCGGCAGAGAGTTTAGAAGCTGATGATTCATTCCACTATTTGTAACAGTGATTTCTGCACTTATCATATGAGAGACCAACTTGACGAACCTTCTGATCTGATGGTCTATAGTTTCACCGTAGATGTGATTAAAGGTGTCACAACCCCCGATCCCTAATCCCCGGGAACGGGCGGCCGCGAGCCAGTTTCGGTGGTATCTCGTATTGTCTAATTTGGCAGCGGAATTTACATCAGGACCGTAGTTAGGAAATATTTTATCAGAGTAAAATACCACACTTTATATAAATAAACATGTTGGGATAAAACCCAAGTTTTTATTACAAACTGATTGATAGGGATAAATCCCATTTTATTTGAATTAAAACGCCTTCTTTGTTTAGGTAACTTTTATAGCCACTTTTTCCAAGCCTTCAGCACTGTCCACCTGGCTTCTAATTGGCTTTCACATCGTGTTACCTGAAACGCGTTTTAAAAACATTTGTCAGTGGGAAATACTGGTGAGTGAATCCCAGTTTAATCAAGGAACATTAATTTGATTTAAACAGTATTGAGAGCGATTTCAATGTTTACATCTACCCAATTACTCATTCAGTACTGTCAACCTGACTGGTGGGTCATATTACACATTGGCTAACTCTTTGTCCAATGTTAACGTGTCTCACATTTTGTATACAAAACCCCAACATACCGGCAGTAATCGTAGAATTACAAAGACTCAATCACTGCTAAATTGCATTGTAAAATAGTTAAGGTTTTGTAAAAACTGTTTACAAAAAGGAGATTACTCACATTGCTGTCTTAGATTTTCCGTAAGGGTTTCCTGGTGATAATCTATAATTTACACAAATGCACACGTGTTAGTATAATAACCCATTTTAACATTAGTAATACCCTCCACGAGACGGCATTCCAACGACTACGTCGGGCAGAACCACGACAGCTACGGAACCCTAGATCAATCGGGCAGCGTATCTAATACGTATCCAGGGGTTATAATACTTACAACGGAGCAGAACTTCGCTATTTAGGGGGGTATAATACCCGATTATATTGCCTAATATTCAGAATTTGAGAGAAAAAACAATTTTGAACGAATTCTGATTGAAACCCGATGGCCTGCTTATATAGTGCTTCACCTGGGTTTTCTCGCGGCCCGCGTAAATGTAGCCAAGGGGCTACGCGGCCCGCGTCAAAGCTGGTCAACGGACTAGCTTGTCCGGGTCAGTGCATAGGTCTGCCGTGTATTGGGCCACGTGGCGGCACCGGGCTGCGCCATGTTTTTAGTTTACGCGGCCCGCGTAAGCTTAAGGGGTGGCTTCAGCGGCCCGCCTAAACCCCAAAAATTCAATTCTAATTATTTTTATTAACATTTAATGTATTTGGGGCCCGTTTTCGCGTATGGGGTGTATTTAGGGACATATTGGGATATTTTAAAAATATTAGGGTGTCGGAAAAATTATAAGGGTGTCGGTTTTCTTTGAGGATTGTTACATCCTCCCCACCTTGTTTTAGAGCTCGTCCTCGAGATTTACTGGAACAAGTGTGGATATTTCCTTTGCATTTCAGATTCAAGCTCCCATGTGACTCAGGTCCTCTTTTGGAGTCCCACTTTACTTTGACCAGAACTAGTCTCTTATGCTTGAGGTTCTTGACTTTTCTGTCTTCAATTTGTAGAGGTCTTTCTACAAACTTGAGTTATTCATTTACCTCTATATCCTTAAGAGGTACTACTAGTGATTCATCAGCTAAACACTTCTTGAGATTAGATACATCAAATGCATCATGTATTCCTGCCATTTCCTCTGGCAGTTGTAACTGATAGGCTACAGGTCCTATTCTTCTAATAATCTCAAAAGGTCCAACATACCTGGGACTTAGCTTTCCTCTTTTGATGAATCTTACCACTCCTTTCCAAGGAGAGACTTTCAATAATACTTTATTTCCTACTTGAAATTCCAATGGTTTGCGTCGGTTATCAGCACAACTCTTCTGTCGATCCCGTGCTGCTTTCAGTCTTTCCTTGACTTGAATAATCTTGTCAGTTGTTTCTTGTACTATCTCAGGTCCAGATAGTTGCTTTTCCCCAATTTCTGCCCAACAGACTGGGGTTCGGCACTTTCGTCCATAAAGTGCTTCGAATGGTGCAGCATTGATACTTGTGTGATAACTATTATTATAAGAAAATTCTATTAAAGGTAAGTGATCGTCCCAATTACCTCCAAAATCAATTACACAAGCTCTAAGCATATCTTTCATTGTCTGAATTGTCCTTTCGCTTTGTCTGTTCGTTTGAGGATGATAAGCTGTGCTCAGATTTAACTTGGTTCCCATTGCCTTTTGGAAACTTGACCAAAAATGAGAGGTAAAGTGACTATCTCTATCAGAAACAATTGATAAAGGAATTCCATGTAATGAAACGATTTCATTCACATATAATTTAGCTAACTGTTCCATGCTGAAAGTTTCTTTCATTGGTAGGAAATGAGTTGACTTGGTTAGCCTATCTACAATCACCCAGATTGTATCATTACCTTTCTTTGTTTTGGGTTATTTGGTAACAAAATCCATTGTTATTAGTTCCCATTTCCACACTGGCATTTCTAATTGTTGTAGAAATCCTGAGGGTTTCTGGTGTTCAGCTTTAACTTGTGAACAAGTTAAACATTTAGAAACATAGGTTGCTTTGTCCTTTTTCATTCCTATCCACCAGAAATTCTTTCTTAAATCCTGATACATCTTATCATTTCCTGGATGCATCGTATACTTAGACTTATGGGCTTCTTCTAATATACGATGACGTAGGTTTCCTAATTTAGGTATCCACATTCTCTTTTTATGGAATCTCCAAATTCCTTCTGTTCCTTGTTCTAATTCCTTAATCATACCTTTTAACTTTTCAGTATCTTCCTTGATTACTGATTCTTATGCTTCTCTTATCTGATCATTTAAATCTACTTGTAGATTTAATTTAAGAGAACGTACCCTTTTTGGCTTTTCATGATACTTTCGGCTTAAACCATCTGTCACTACATTAGCTTTTCCTTCATGATACTGAATATCATAATCATAATCACTAAACATCTCCATCCAGCGTCTTTGTCTCATATTCAACTCCTTCTGTCCGAAAACATACCTTAAACTCTTATGATCGGTGAATATGGTAAACTTACTACCGTAAAGATAATGTCTCTAAATCTTAAGGGAAAAATTATAGCTCCTAACTCTAGATCATGGGTTGGATAATTCTCTTCGTGATTCTTAAGTTGTCTGGAGGCGTAAGATATAACCTTTTGACGTTGCATTAATACACATCCATAACCTAACTTAGAAGCGTCACAATAGACTACAAAGTCTTCAGTTCCTTCTTGTAACGCTAGTATGGGTGTATTAGTTAATCTGTGCTTAAGAATTCTAAATGCTTTTTCTTGTTTTGGTCCCCATTCAAACTTAATAGATTTACAGGTTAACTTCGTTAAAGGAATGGCTATTCTAGAAAAATCTCGAATAAATCTTCTATAATAACCGGCCAATCCTAAGAAACTTGTAACATCGGTTGGTGACTCAGGGGTTTTCCATTTGGTAATCGCCTCGATTTTTGTTGGATCCACATGAATTCCTTCATGATTGACTAAGTGTCCAAGAAACTGTACCTGTTCTAACCAAAACTCGCACTTTGAAAATTTGCATAAAGCTTTTCCTTTCTTAATAGGCTTAAAAGTGCGTGCAAATGCTTTGCATGATCCTCTTTACTTCTAGAATAAATGAGAATATCATCTATAAAAACAATTATGAATTTATCCAAATATGGCTTACATATTCGGTTCATCATGTCCATAAATGCGGTTGGGGGGGCATTGGTTAAACCAAATGGCATGACAATAAATTCATAATGACCATACCTTGTTCTAAATGCGGTTTTAGGAACGTCCTCTTCCTGTACCTTTAATTGGTGATATCCTGATCTTAAATCGATTTTAGAGAAAAATCGAGCTCCTTGCAGTTGATCGAACAGATCATCGATTCTCGGTAATGGGTACCAGTTCTTAATCGTGACCTTGTTTAATTCATGGTAGTCAACGCACATACGCATTGATCCGTCCTTCTTTTCAACAAATAAAATCGGTGCTCCCCATGGTGACGAGCTTGGCTGTATGAATCCTTTTTCCAGTAATTCATCTAATTGTTTCTTCAGTTCCTGCATTTCTGCGGGTGCCAAACGGTAAGGTGCTTTGGCAATTGGTGCTGTTCCTGGCAATTGATGGATTCTGAATTCAACTTCTCTGTCCGGCGGTAGTCCTGGTAATTCTTCTGGAAAGACATCTGAAAACTGACATATTACTGGAATGTCTTTTAGTTCTTTTCCTTTAATGTTAGTGATTATAGAAATCAAATAAACTATAGATCCTTTTCATATATAACTTGCAGTTTTCATCACAGAGATGAATTTTGTGGACCTAAAAGGCTTATCTCCTTTAATTGTGATCGTTTTTCCTTTTGGTGAATTTACTTGAATTGACTTTTGATCACATAAAATACTGGCTTTATTGGCTATTAACCAATCCATTCCTAATACAATATCAAATCCTGTCAGATTCATAGGGTAAAGGTTTGCAATAAACTCTTGGTTTAAAATTTCTATTCTTGCTCCCTGCAAAATTTCAGAAATCCTAACAGTTTCTCCATTAGCAGTCTCTACAAGACATTCTTGTGGTAGTTTAGTTAATGATTGATTTAGAAGTTTGCAAAACGAAGTATTAATAAAACTTTGGTTTGCACCAGAGTCAAATAATACTTTATCAAATACATCATTAACTAAAAACGTACCAGCTATCACGTCTGGAATCATCTTGGCTTCATCTGCAGTCAGAACAAATGCTCTAGCATTTTTAGTGTTCCTGTTGTTCCCAGCTGGAGCCAATTTCGGACAGTTTGGCTTGATATGACCTTGTTCTCCGCAGTTATAGCATATCCTGTTGTTGGCTTTCCTCCTGCAGTCTTCTTCCTTGTGTCCTGATATTTTGCAGAAATTGCAATATATGGAGCATCTTCCAGAATGCTTCCTTTTGCAATACTTGCAATAAGGTGCAGATGTGGATCCTACATTTTTCCCACGATTGGAATTTCCAGAACGGAATTCCTGGGTAAGTATTTGGGTTAGGTTTCTCCTTTGGTCTTCTTCTCTAGTATGGATTAATTCATCTGTCAAGGTATTTGCTAGTTCTACAGCTTCTTCTATAGTTTGTGGTCTAGCTGCCTTGACTACATGTCTAATTTCTCCAATTAATCCCCAGATGTAACGGGAGATTAATACCGGTTCAGGTGATGCAAGGGTTGGTACTATTCTAGCATATTCAAAGAATGTGGTAGTATAACCCTTACTATCTACCCCGGTCATCCTAAGGTTTAGAAACTTATTAGCTATCTGTTCCTTTTCATTGGGAGGGCAGTATTTCCTTTCCACCATATTTTTAAATTCTTCCCATTCCATGTTGTATATCTTATCACTTCCTCTTGACTGGAGGATAGTGTTCCACCATTCTAAGGCTGAGTTCATAAACAGATTAGAAGCAAACATTATTTTATCTTCTTTAGCACACTTGCTTATTTTTAAAACTGCCCCAGTCTTCTCTATCCAGCGTAGAGCTGCAATGGGTCCTTCATTGCCTGAGAATTCTATTGGTTTGCAGGACCAGAATTCTTTATAAGAACAACCATAAGGCATGGTTCTTCTTCTTTTGGGAATGGGCACCTGAAGTACGGGTCCATTGATCACGCTGTTTTCTGGTTCAATCGGTCGTTTGCTGCTATGTTACTTTTATTATTCGCTTCCTGAACCGTTTGAATAATAAATGGCATTGCATCTATAATTCCTTGTGCCACTATATGTTGAACTGCACTATTATCCATTTGGTTTCCATTGTTATTGATGCTCGGATTCTTATTAACCACGTTAATGTTACTCTGGTTATCGTTATTCAGATTATCTTGATTTCCTTCGTCGGCCATCTGAATTTTAAACATTTACCCCGTATTAATATCACAAAATAATATTAATATAGTCAATCACATGACACGTAATTTAGCCAAAAGCGTCGATCACTGTGACTTTACTCTATTTCCATATACTAGGCATCTATTACACACCAGTACTGAAATAAAGATTACAATACCAACTGAAATAAAATTACACTAATAGTAGTAGGCATCCGTACACACATATTTTATTTTATTATTTTATTATTATTATTACTATTACCATCTCCTCCATCATATCACGGATATGGATTCATCCAGAAATCCATATTGCGCTCGTCGTACTTCTAGACGAGTCGCTCTCCCACCTGCCTCATTCGTTCACTACTCTCTAGAATTTCCTCACCAAAAGTCCTAAGTTCTTGTACGTTTTCTACACTCATTGGGGGTGCAGGTTCTAGGACTGGGTTCGGAATCTGGGGTGCGGGTTCCTGGTATGGGGGTGTAGGTGCCTGAAATCGGTAAGGATCTTCTAAAATCTCCCTAATGTATTCATCGTGGTAATAGGGATCTAGGGGATCCATACCTGGGTAAGCTCCTAAGTTCTGCATGGGTGTGTCTTCATGTATCGGGTAACGTTGCTCATAGTCCCTAACGTCATCCCACCAAGGATCGTAATTTGGGTCTAGGGGGTTTGGTGCTGGTACCCTAGGGATTTCTTCCGGATTGAAGTCATGCATCTCTACTTGGTTTTCAGGATTTTCTATCTCCATGGGTTGGTCAGGGATTGGTGGTTGTGGTTGGGGTGCTATTATTTGCTCCAGATTAGGGTCAGCTGTAGTGGTTGCTAAGATATGGATATTGGCTATACCCCTATTTATCATATCCTGGGCATAGGCATCGGTTTCTCTTTTAGCTGCCACTAGCACTCCCTGTTCCTGTAACTTTTTCATACGCTTCCTACGTTCGTGTGCCCCTCGACTGAACCATCCCCTCTTTTTCTGAGGAAATGGCTCCTCGGACCGAGCCTTAAACACAAAGATTCCTTCTTCCGTATCAGCAGAGTACCCTGAGAGGGCAGGCTGAGAAGAGTAGGTGCCTTCGCTTCTAGGCGAACCAGACAATTGACGATACGCGTCAGATGGTCCTTGGTCGCTCATACTGTAAACTAACAAATAGTCAAATAACACACAATAATAAAATACAATTAGGCATGTATTTCCGTAATTTATTTCCTAACAGATTGAATTTTGATGTCAGCAGAACACTTATGTGGCTGAATCAGTGGCTTAGCTCTGATACCACCTTCTGTCGCAACCCCCGATCCCTAATCCCCGGAACGGGCGGCCGCGAGCCAGTTTCGGTGGTATCTCGTATTGTCTAATTTGGCAGCGGAATTTACATCAGGACCGTAGTTAGGAAATATTTTATCAGAGTAAAATACCACACTTTATATAATTAAACATGTTGGGATAAAACCCAAGTTTTTATTACAAACTGATTGATAGGGATAAATCCCATTTCATTTGAATTAAAACGCCTTCTTTGTTTAGGTAACTTTTATAGCCACTTTTTCCAAGCCTTCAGTGCTGTCCATCTGGCTTCTAATTGGCTTTCACATTGTGTTACCTGAAACGTGTTTTAAAAACATTTGTCAGTGGGAAATACTAGTGAGTGAATCCCAGTTTAATCAAGGAACATTAATTTTATTTAAACAGTATTGAGAGCGATTACAATGTTTACATCTACCTAATTACTCATTCAGTACTGTCAATCCTGACTGGTGGGTCATATTACACATTGGCTAACTCTTTGTCCAATGGTAACGTGTCTCACATTTTGTATACAAGACCCCAACATACCGGCAGTAATCGTAGAATTACAAAGACTCAATCACTGCTAAATTGCATTGTAAAATAGTTAAGGTTTTGTAAAAACTGTTTACAACAAGGAGATTACTCACATTGCTATCTTAGATTTTCCGCAAGGGTTTCCTGGTGATAATCTATAATTTACACAAATGCACACGTGTTAGTATAATAACCCATTTTAACATTAGTAATACCCTCCCCGAGATGGCATTCCAACGACTACGTCGGGCAGAACCACGACAGCCGTTACGGAACCCTAGATCAACCGGCAGCGTATCTAATACGTATCCAGGGGTTATAATACTTACAACGGAGCAGGACTTCGCTATTTAGGGGGGTATAATACCCGATTATATTGCCTAATATTCAGAATTTGAGAGAAAGAAACGATTTTGAACGAATTCTGATTGAAACCCGATGGCCTGCTTATATAGTTCTTCACCTGGGTTTTCTCGCGGCCCGCGTAAATGTAGCCAAGGGGCTACGCGGCCCGCGTCAAAGCTGGTCAACGGACTAGCTTGTTCGGGTCAGCGCATAGGTCTGACGTGTGTTGGGCCACGTGGCGGCACCGGGCTGCGCCAGGTTTTAAGTTTACGCGGCTCGCATAAGCTTAAGGGGTGGCTTACGCGGCCTGCCTAAACCCCAAAAATTCAATTTTAATTATTTTTATTAATATTTAATGTATTTGGGGCCCGTTTTCACGTATGGGGTGTTTTTAGGGACATATTGGGATATTTTAAAAATATTAGGGTGTCGGAAAAATTATAAGGGTGTCGGTTTTATTTGAGGATTGTTACAAAAGGAGCTGAATTGCTGGTTTAGCATATTAACTATGCTCACCTTTATATCAACATTCCCTTCATACAGATTTTTGAGCTCGTTCCACACTTCCTGAGCGTTCTTGCAGTTACTACTGCAATAGCAATATCTAGTCCTAATGCCATTGTTAGAATTGCAAATGCCTTCTCATCTTCCTCTTCTATCTTTCTATCATCATCATACCATAGATTCTTGGGTTTAGGAATCTGAGTTAACGGATCAGCTTCTGTAGCATACATGATGGTCTCCATACCCCCCGGTTCCTTTGCCTTACAATACAATTCGAAACAAAACTTCCACTCATAATAGTCATCCCCATACAACAGTCTAGGAACCTTTATTAGTGACCAATGATTTGATCCAATTCTTGATGAAGAGCTAAGTTTGAGACTGAATGGCAGCACGGGGGCGTGCCCAAGTGTCAGCAGAAAAGACAAAGTGGTAGAAGCTTCTATTGCCCACCACGGGGCCGTGCTCAGCGGACACGGGGCCGTGGTCAACTATAAGATTCGTATAATCCAGCAAATCTGCATAGTACAAAGATTCTTCTGCACCACGGGGTCGTGCTCAGCGGACACGGGGGCGTGGTCAACTAATAAGACAAAGCTGCATTTAATGAAGAAAGAGAAGGATGTGGACACGGGGCCGTGCCCACTGGACACGGGGCCGTGCCCGAGCTTCTGTTCAGCCTATAAATAGATGTGCTTGGCTCAAGCTCAAACCATCCCTTGGCACACCACCTCTCTCACACTTCACCCACCACCCACCACCACCATAACACCATCATCCACCACCATCATCCATTGTCCATCGTAGAGTGTGTGAGTCGTCTCGGGATCCAAGATTGATCGTAAGAGTTCTTGACAATCAAGGCCATGTTTGCCCTAGTCTCTTACATCACTTGGTGAAGACAAAGTGTCTAGTGTAATACTTTTTATTTCTAATCTTTTGCACTTTTTATTTGGTTTCGTATTAATGACTTTAATAACTAGTTGCTTATGTTGAAGGTGATCTTTCTTTATCGTTTGTCCGTGGTGTCTTGAAATTATTTTACTGTCTATATAAAATAAAAGATTTTCACCATTCATATCTCCACGGTCTATATGGAGGTATGTTGGCTACCTGGTCGGGGGTTAAGGGAACGGTTTGGTAAAGGTCTTGCCATTGTTCAGCATTTAGAGGTCCTGCAATGGACCTGGGTCAAATTTAGTAGGACCTCCTTCAATACTTCACGGTATTGGATGGCGGGGGTCCAAACTCTTTGATCCCCTCATAAGTTAACTACTATTAATACTATAACCCGGCTATTTAGGACTGTATCCCTGTTGACTCAGACTACTTAGTCGAGGGTAACGTCACCTCCAAAAGAGGGGCCTACCATAATATTGCATTAATAACTTAATTCATTATCTTCCAATAATCCACCCTTTTAGGATTGTATCCTTGCTGACTCAAACTACTGGGGTGAGGGTAACGTCACCTTCAAAAGAGGGGCCTACTACAATAACTAAGATAATCTCTTAATTATGTGCAAAAGTGCGGAAATAATCAAAGGTTACACTAGATACAAGTCGGAACCAAGTGATTCATCTTGTCTATCTGTTTTTATTTTTATTTTCAGCATTTTAGTTAGTTTTTATTTTTCTTAGTTTAAAACATTTTTCTAAACTTTTTATTTTGATTAGACGTTGAGGATAAACCGGTACTAAAAGCTCTTGTGTCCTTGGATGACCTCGGTATCTTGCCAACACTATACTACGCTCACGATGGGTGCACTTGCCCATATGTGTGTTTAGTGTTAGTAAAATATCGTGTTTTATAAATTTAAAACTTGGCTAAAAATAAGTGTTAAAGGGGCTTAAAATATACACCTAATATATATAACACTTCACACGCATCAAGTTTTTGGCGCCGTTGCAGGGGACACAAGGATTTTAAGAAAGTTAGGAATCAACGGCCTAATCGTTTTTCTTATTTTTCATTTTTTTAGGATTTTTTTTTTAGATTTTTCAGCTTCTGCAGAACTCAGCACGGGCCGTGCCCACTGAACACGCCCCGTGCCCAATCATTGGAACTGGCAATCCTATTTTAAGTCAGACAGTAAGCTGAACACGGGGCCGTGCCCACTCAACACGCCCCCGTGCCCAAGTTTCAGTTACTGAAAACAGAACCGTAAGGTCCCGACGGTTGGTAATTTCTGACACAACCATGAGTGATACTAATGCTTTTTACTTTCGGCACTCTTATGGTACTATGTGGTGTCAATTATGTGGTGGTAACCATAAAGAATTAGAATGCTTTTTTCTAAATTATAAACCCCACTATATAGACCCATCATTTCCTAGTATCCTTAAGAGGGGCGAAAGTAAAAATAATCCCTATCGCTCCCTCGAATGCGCCCAACCAGATATTCTAGGAGAAATGCTTCTCGATGAATTATTTCAACTAGAAGATCTAATTTTTAATTGGTTAAAAGAACTTAGGGAAGATTTCAATAATCTTTTCCAAGACAATAACCAAGAAGAGAGGTTGGAACCGCATTCAAACAACTTCATTGTTTCCAATGATACTTCTAACTCTAGTGAGGACTTGAGCGATAGTCGTCCCTGTGTCGATTGTGCCGTGAAGGACTCCCCATCAACTTCGTTTGATGCATACATAGACCTGAGCGATTCGACATACACCTTCTTTAACGAGAGCCCGGGAAGGGGTTGGACTTGTCCACCTACATATAGCATAGGAATCACCCTCACCGACAACCTCTTGCGTTCTCGTCTTAATCTAGATCAATTAAGGTATCTTAGGCACTTTGGGGTTGTTCCATCCTGTAAGGAACCGCCCGATCCGGAAAAGTTCCTTAAAAATAGACGAACTTCATAAAACAGCCTTCCGACACGGGGCCGTGCCCAGGTCAACACGCCCCCGTGTCCACCAAAAGATTCCTTCTGACTTTTGTCAGAATACGGACAAAAAATGTTAGGATCTTGCCTGCACACGGGGCCGTGTCCAGCCGACACGGGGCCGTGTCCAGCACGCTGTCGTTTTCTATAAACGCAGCCAAGAATCCTGCACATTTGGACCATCCAGGGACAGAGATTTGGAGGGATTTTCTGACTTACCATCCTAGGTATGTTCTAAAAGAAGGTTCCTACAAGCATCTTGTCCTTTCCTCTTTTATCTATTGCCTTCTTCTTCTTTCTTGCACCAAGAACTCCATTAAAGCTTGATTTCAAGCTTTGTTGTGATGTTTATTGAATTTCTATTCAAGGAATCTTGTTAAAAATAAGTTACACAACATTGTTTTAAGTTATTTCTGCTAAAAAATGCTTCATAAATTAAGAAAATAATTTGAAATCCAAGATTCCTTCTTCTAGAAATCTGCAGAAAGTTGAACACGGGGCCGTGTTCATTGAGCACGGGGCCGGGGCCGTGCCCGTGGTACTGTTTCATTAAAACGAACTGTTTTTGGTTTGTTTTCATAGAATGTCTAGCCAAAACAGCGGAACCTCTTCTGCGCACTCAAGGAACAGCCGACGGGAAAGGAGGCCATCGATTGAAGCAACTCTCGTAAGGTACGTAATGGCGCTACGTGAAGCACTTGACGAGATGACTTCAGTGGAGGAGGTCCTCATTGACCGTGTAAACTATCTCTCGGTGGGGTTGGAAAACAGTTTCCGGGAAATAAACCTCTTGCACCAGAGGTTAAACATTCTGGTAACACCTCCTATGGAACCAATCCTCCCTCAAGAGGATTGGAACCTCGCACTTGGAATTCAAAATCCTACCGGTTGGGACGACATTCCGGCGGAACCTCTTCTCGAAGAACTTCAAGAAATTCCAGTGGAAGTTACACCTCCTCAACCCGATGCTCATGAGCCCGCTTTTCTTCTCCCTAGGGAGATCGAAGAGTGGCTCGCCGATGTATGAAGAACCCATACCCGTAGGGAGAAGTTTTCAAGCCACTTTTAACCGAGAAATCTATCTTTTCGGAAATTTTGCTAAGTAGAATAAATAGTAGGCTAGAAACTTCTTGGATTTCTTGTGTTTCTTTGACCTAACTAGCTAGTATTTTAATTTTTAGGACTATTATGTAATTCTCTCTATGATTAATGAATGATGGTTTTAGTTAAAATTGGTGTTTTGGATGGTGTTGAAATGAATAAAACACACTTGAGATGGCAAAGGATGCAAGGGAAACTTGAACCAGCACTCCATACAGGAAAACAGAACCGTCCGACAAATTTCTTCGTTTGCAGTAAGCTCGGCACGGGCCGTGTCCACCCAAGACGGCCCCGTGCTGCACAGTCTGCAGAAAAAGACCCAGTTCAGGTAACTGGACACGGGCTGTGTTCACCCAACACGCCCCCGTGTCCAGACTTCTGTTTCTCTTGTTTAATTTTGTTACTGGCACTTGAACACGTGGCCGTGCCCGGATCACACGGGGCCGTGTTCAGCGCCCA
Source organism: Helianthus tuberosus (assembly GCA_030545235.1). Classification (NCBI taxonomy): domain Eukaryota; kingdom Viridiplantae; phylum Streptophyta; class Magnoliopsida; order Asterales; family Asteraceae; genus Helianthus; species Helianthus tuberosus. The sequence goes on from CM060365.1 coordinate 158,393,132, forward strand.
GTAACACAAAATTTTTGCTTTTCACACCTTTTTACACATTCAATCAACCTAAAAACTTATTTTTGGGACACATTGAGGACAATGTGTAATTTAAGTGTGGGGGGGATGCTAAAACCTTGAAACTTGCAAGTCCTAAATACAAGCCTTACACAAAACTCTATTGGAACCACTAATCACCCCAATTTTTTTTTCAAAAATTTTCATTTTTTTTACTTGTCTAGGTTTAATTCGGGAAATTCAAGTTCTTAAAAAGGTTATATTTTTATGAATTTACAACCGATAGCGTCGTGATAAAAAGAACCAACATAAGAAAATTATGAAAAGGCATGACAAGCTTAGTTAAAATTTAATTATATATACTTGATCACATAAAAACCCATTCCCACAAAAGTGAGTTTTGAGCCTTTATTGAGCAAACACTTACATATCATTTGACTAAATGCTCATTTTCGTTTCTTGTGTGAATAGCCGCTTGGTTCTTACGACTCTAGAACTTGCCATGACGATACATTCCCGGTCCTTACCAACTTAAACCCGATTAAGTAAATGATGGAGGCATTAGGACTAACCCTTTTTATTTCTACACCATTATTTTTCTTTTTTTTTTTTACCACCTACCCAAAATCCCCCTAGTTAGCCCCTTTGAGCCTAAACCTTTTCATTTCATAACCCAAACCAAACACCCTTTTTACCCACCAAAACCTTTTTCATTTTTACCCCTTTGTTTTAGTAACAAGTTCGGTTCTTTATCTGACTTTTGAAAAAAAAAAAAATTGTTGTTGATGATGAAGCAAAAGAAAATAAACAAACAAGTTCATCAAAAATAACTTTGTTTGAATAAATAGCTTCATCAAAAATAAAAGTTACAAAAATAGAAAGTCATACGAAAACCGACACTTGTTACGCTTTTCGCCCTTTTTACTAACCACTAACCACCAACCCAACCACCTACCTTTAGCCCAAGCCTAACCCTTAACCCACAAAGTCCTCTTGATATTTACAAAGGTATATAAGTTAAAAAGGAGGAGGATTGATTGCTTGGCAAGCCTACGGTAGGAGTAAGTTCCATGCCGCTCTCGAGTGATCCACAAAAATACATTTTCGGCCGAGTGTTGAGTGATCCCCGTGAGGTATGTGAACTTGTATATAAATAGAATTTTACAAAGGCATGTTATGCCCTAATAAGTAATTTATCTTATGAAAAGTTTTAAATAAATCACGACGAATAGGATTGTAAATAAATAAAAATAAAATTAAATAAAGAATCTTGGAAGTCCCGACACTCTACGACAAGCCCAAAAACCTTTTTCTCTACCCATTCCATTTGGGTGTGTAAATAGCCACATATTAAAGAGTTTTGCTTGAGGACAAGCAAAGATTCAAGTGTGGGGGTATTTGATGTGTTCAAATATTAACACATAAATTTCATCAAATGAGGCATAAAACTAACCCCTTTTTAGTACTAATGTTAGAAAAAGTGTGCTTTTGTCTTCCTTTTGTATTTTCAGGATTAAATGAGCTCAAATTAACAAAAGAAGAAAAAAGACATCAAAATCTAACATAAATACAAGAAAAGGAACAAGACGTGACATGCCCGACCCCACGACAGCATCTTCCCAAGCAAAACAAGAAGACAGAAGACTGAACACACCCCGTGCTCAGCCAGCACGGGGGCGTGCCCAAGTGTCAGCAGAAACGACAAAGTGGTAGAAGCTTCTATTGCCCACCACGGGGCCGTGCTCAGCGGACACGGGGCCGTGGTAAACTATAAGATTCGCACAATCCAGCAAATCTGCATAGTACAAAGATTCTTCTGCACCACGGGGTCGTGCTCAGCGGACACGGGGGCGTGGTCAACTAATAAGACAAAGCTGCATTTAATGAAGAAAGAGAAGGATGTGGACACGGGGCCGTGCCCACTGGACACGGGGCCGTGCCCGAGCTTCTGTTCAGCCTATAAATAGATGTGCTTGGCTCAAGCTCAAACCATCCCTTGGCACACCACCTCTCTCACACTTCACCCACCACCCACCACCACCATAACACCATCATCCACCACTATCATCCGTTGTCCATCGTAGAGTGTGTGAGTCATCTCGGGATCCAAGATTGATTGTAAGAGTTCTTGACAATCAAGGCCATGTTTGCCTAAGTCTCTTACATCACTTGGTGAAGACAAAGTGTCTAGTGTAATACTTTTTATTTCTAATCTTTTGCACTTTTTATTTGGTTTCGTATTAATGACTTTAATAACTAGTTGCTTATGTTGAAGGTGATCTTTCTTTATCGTTTGTCCGTGGTGTCTTGAAATTATTTTACTGTCTATATAAAATAAAAGATTTTCACCATTCATATCTCCACGGTCTATATGGAGGTATGTTGGCTACCTGGTCGGGGGTTAAGGGAACGGTTTGGTAAAGGTCTTGCCATTGTTCAGCGTTTAGAGGTCCTGCAATGGACCTGGGTCAAATTTAGTAGGACCTCCTTCAATACTTCACGGTATTGGATGGCGGGGGTCCAAACTCTTTGATCCCCTCATAAGTTAACTACTATTAATACTATAACCCGGCTATTTAGTACTGTATCCCTGCTGACTCAGACTACTTAGTCGAGGGTAACGTCACCTCCAAAAGAGGGGCCTACCATAATATTGCATTAATAACTTAATTCATTATCTTCCAATAATCCACCCTTTTAGGATTGTATCCTTGCTGACTCAAACTACTGGGGTGAGGGTAACGTCACCTTCAAAAGAGGGGCCTACTACAATAACTAAGATAATCTCTTAATTATGTGCAAAAGTGCGGAAATAATCAAAGGTTACACTAGATACGAGTCGGAACCAAGTGATTCATCTTGTCTATCTGTTTTTATTTTTATTTTCAGCATTTTAGTTAGTTTTTATTTTTCTTAGTTTAAAACATTTTTCTAAACTTTTTATTTTGATTAGACGTTGAGGATAAACCGGTACTAAAAGCTCTTGTGTCCTTGGACGACCTCGGTATCTTGCCAACACTATACTACGCTCACGATGGGTGCACTTACCCATATGTGTGTTTAGTGTTAGTAAATATCGTGTTTTATAAATTTAAAACTTGGCTAAAAATAAGTGTTAAAGGGGCTTAAAATATACACCTAATATATATAACACTTCACACGCATCACACCCCAAATGAACTTTTCTTTCTTTCGGGTTAGCTTTGTTAGCGGTGACGCAATCTTGGAGAAATCTTGAATGAATCTCCTATAGTATCCCGCAAGCCCCAAAAAGCTTCTAATTTCCGAAGGGTTCTTCGGGGGATTCCATTTTGACACGGCCTCGATCTTTGACGGATCCACCAATACTCCGTCGGCACTTATGATGTGGCCAAGAAATTGTACCTCTCGTAACCAAAAGGCACACTTAGAGAATTTCGCATAATGCCTTTCTCGTCTAAGTGTCTCTAACACTTCTTGTAAGTGGTGTGCGTATTCAGCTTCGCTTTTCGAATACACCAAAATATCATCGATAAACACGATGACCGACTTATCCAACATTGGCTTGCAAACCCGATTCATGAGGTCCATGAAGGCCGCGGGTGCATTTGTTAGCCCAAATGACATCACGAGGAATTCGTAATGTCCGTATCTCGTGCGGAAAGCCGTCTTCGGCACATCTTCTTCCTTGACCTTTAGTTGGTGATACCCCGATCTAAGGTCAATTTTTGAAAACCAGTTCGCACCTTGTAATTGGTCGAATAAATCATCTATCCTCGGAAGCGGGTATCGGTTCTTTACCGTGAGTTTGTTTAACTCCCGGTAATCTATACACATCCGCATGCTTCCGTCTTTCTTTTTCACGAACAGTACCGGTGCGGCCCAAGGAGACACACTCGGCCTTATAAATCCCTTGTCAAGCAGGTCTTGAATTTGGGACATCAACTCTTGTAATTCCGATGGTGCGAGTCGGTACGGAGCTTTTGCTACGGGTTTTGCACCCGGAATCAATTCGATCCCGAACTCTACTTCCCGTTCAGGCGGTATCCCCGGTAAATCCTCCGGTAACACATCTTCATAGTCTTGTACTACCGGTACATCTTCAATCTTTCGTGATTCTTTCTCGGGCTCATTCGCGTATATCATGAATGCCTTGCATCCTCGCTTCATAAGCTTGTGAGCTTTCAACATTGAGCATACTATAGGGTTGCCTCCTTTTTCGCCATAGATAGTGACGTATTTCCCGCTCGGAGATGTTAGTTTTATCTCTTTACGAAAACACACGACCTTTGCATGGTGCTGTGATAGCCAATCCATCCCAACGACTACTTGAAATTCCCCCATTGACATCGGGATTAGGTCTATCAAGTATTCCTCATCGTCGATGCTTAATTTGCAGCCTCGACAAGCATCACAAACTATAAAACTTTTGTTGTCCCCTATTTCAACTTCTAAGGGCACAGATAATTTCGTCAATACAAATGAAGGATGTCGAATAAATCCATGTGAAATAAAGGATTTATTCGCACCCGTATCAAACAATACACGTGCTGGAATTGAGTTAATTGTGAATATACCTGAAACCACTTCGGGTTCTGTTTTTGCTTCAGCCGCGGTAAGTTGGAAGGTCCAAGCCTTCGCTTTGGGAGCTTCTGCCAGAGACTCTTTTGTGTCTCTCTTTCCGACCAACTCGGGGCATTCAGACTTTTTGTGGCCAGGTTGATAGCATTTGTAACAAACAGAAACTTTTCCGGGACATAGCGATGCAGTGTGCCCCGTCTTCCCACATACCGGACACGGCTTATCTTTGAAGCGACACTTACCCTTGTGCCCCTTTTCACATACTTTACAACTTGGTGACCCGCCTTTAGCCTCTACCTTCTTCCCCGATTCAGCAGTTTTAGCTTTCTTTGTAGGGCTTGGATTCACATCTTGTGCCCTCCGCTCGCCCCTTTCAACTTGTTTCTTTAACTCAATTTCCCGCTCCCGGGCGGTGATGATGATTTCTGTGAGAGTTTCATATTTTGACGGAGTCATAAACTCCCTGTACTCGGCACTCAGCATGTTGTAATAATAGTATATCATTTGCTCTTCAGTGGTGACTAACTCGTCACTGAACCTCAGCTTATCCATGAAGATGCCCGTGATCTTATCAATTGTTTCACCCTTTTGTCTTAGCTGGATGAATTCTTCCTTAATCCTATTAATAACCGCTTTGGGACTATGGTGTTTAAGGAATGGTACCTTAAACTCGTCCCAAGTCATAACCCTCGCCGCTTCGGCTCCCATTTCCTTCTTTTTATTGTCCCACCAATCTTTGGCTTGATTTCTCAATTGAGCCGTTCCGTAAGCAACAAAGTCACCTACGTCACAGTGGGTTCGTTCAAACACTCCTTCGACATCACTTATCCATCTTTGGCAAATTATCGGGTCAACCTCCCCGTTATAGATTGGCGGTTTACACGCCATGAATTCTTTATACGAACACTCTTTGCGTTCTCCCGTTTTATCTTTCATAAGGTTGACACTATCCTCCAACCTTTTAACTCGCTCTTCGACAAGCGACAACACTATGCTTTGAATTTTGTCTATAAACCCGGATAGACTACCCTCAATTGCCTTCCCTACTTCTTCGGTAATTATCTCTTTCATTTGTTCGGTGCTTGTTTGCACCGGATTATCGTCGTTTCCATCAGACATCTTGAAACTGAAATGTTTACATTTAAACGTTAAACATTTCATTCATAACATTGCTTCATTTGTTTCGGTTTAGCCAAGTTCTCAACTTGCTTTAACCGTTCACATTTAATGCACTTTCCGGGTTTGAGTGTGTTAACACGCTCTTCCCATGCACACCAATTCCTTTCTCATTCTCACATAAGACATAATTTGTTAACATAATAAGTTAATTCTTACCGGACGATCGATCGAGCTTGAACCGAACACTTTGTTGACAACCTTAAGCTCTGATTACCAACTTGTAACACCCATCTAAATTTACTTGAATTTAATAATAATTCATTTCCAATTTATACAAAATTACCCAGTTAACATAGATTTCATAAGTTGGATTGGTAAGTAGCAAAAAGCTTAGTAAACTAAAGACTAGTTAAAACATTCGAAAGTAGTTTAACCATTGTTTACATTCCATAAACATAGACTATTAAGAGTTAAAACATTGCGGAAGCTTGTAAATTGTGTTCGGTTCTTCAAAAGGTAGCTCGATCATCTTCCGGTTAGTTTCCAACATCACCTAAGATCAAAACCACATCAAATGTTAGTTTTGATAAAGTTAAAATGAATGTAATCAAGTTCCAAGAGTCAACAACCAAGAAAAATTAAAATTTCCGGAAGAGGGGGGCGCCGCGTGACGCCAAGGCCCCTCGCGTCACGCCAGGCCCTCTTTTTCACAGAATGTTCATTGTTTGATGCTGCAGATTCCCAGCTCAAAGTTTAATCCAGTTTCAACTTAAAATGGCCATAACTTATGATTCGTAAGTCCGTTTTTAGTGATTCTTTTTCCTATACGTCTGTAATTTCATTACCAACATGCCTATTATGATAGTCGTGCCAAAACTTCAACTTACGAATAGAAAGACTATATATCGTTATGCATTTATTCGACACATTTCTACTTGACACAATTTACTACCATTTAGCTAGTAAACTTATGATATTTTATACCCAACATCCCGGGCTTATCATCACTCGCATTTCTTTACCAATCTCATGGTTTAATGCTCTTGTGATTTGTCATCTTCATTTTGACTCTCTAAAATACTAGAACAGCCATTTACACAATTAATTGACCCGTTTGGCTCATCTTATGGAATTTCCCCAATATGATGACTACCAAACGATTCTATGTCACTCTTAGACTAGTAATACAACTAACAATCATGGTCGCTACAATCAACACCATATTTATCCTAAATTAAGACTTCGCAAAATTTAACAACAATTCGTTTAATGTAACGGGTCAAGTTACATACCTTAGTGCACGCCCTTCAACCGCTAACCACCACCGGCTTGTCCACTCGACGTTCCGGTATCCTTCCCTATAGAGTTCAATTTTATCACATTTAGAACTCTTTTTAATCACATTTTGCATAATAGCCAAAACATCACAATTATGTGTTTTAACTACAAAATTCTAGTTTCGAGCCTTCTTTGAGGCATTTCAACAAACACTTTAAGGGCATAATTTTACATGTTTATTTATCAAGTCTCTATCTTATCTCTTAGCCCTAATTTCACATCAATCAACCATCTTACAAAGTTGTTAGCTTCTATAATTCTGAAGTCACTTAATAATTGTTAAATTACACTAGAATAACACCCAATTTCCTAGTGTTTATCAAATTCTACATAACCCACTAATCACCTACAATGGTGTTCATGGATTTTACTAAAATTTCACATGATTTCAACTTGTATTTGTCTAGGGTTTGTCCCTAGACACTATAGTGTTCCTAAATCATCATAAAACACACATGCAACCATAAATTTTAGATTTTCCCAATTTCATAAGAATTTCAAGTTGAGAGTTTTCATCAAATTTTACATACCTTGTAATCCTCTTGTGATGAGGATCACAATTCTAAGCTCGGATTTCGTTTTGGACCAGATTTGCACCTTCAATTTATGAGATTTGTGATTGTTAGGGTTTTTGGAAAAGCTGGGTCGCTCCCTGCGTTTTTGATCGACCAGACACACTAATAGTGTGTTTGGTTTTTGTTTATTTTGTTTTAAAAAATTCTAATTTCAGTTTTTTACAAGATTAACCCCTCCTCTTTTGTATAACTTATAGTTTGGCTATTTCTAACCCTATTATAAGTTATTTCTAGACTATTAGCTAACTAGGTTAAAAATTCCTAGTTAGTAAATTCTTGTTTATTTATACTTTATAATCCTAATATAAAGTTTTATATTTTTCGGGATGTTACAAGATCTCATAGAACGGCCGGGAGCACCGTGGGACACATCCATTCCGAAGATTATGGTGGGAGTCTGTGAAACCAACGATATAGAATGCAAATGCTGCATAGACAGTAGAGAATTTATACCATCCATTTGCAATCCACCAACAATAAAATTCAAACGAAGTTCAAAAAAAAAAACTAAAACATTGTGAGTATTGGTGACAACATGGATAAAGGGTCAGACGAGTGATGTTAGGTTTGAGGGGTTGGGTCAGGTTAAAGATCTTTTTGTTCGTTGTTGTACTGGCTGCATGTTCCAAAAATGAAGAAAAACAAATCGATGAAAAAGGTTAAAATCAATGGATTCCAAACTCCAACCAGTTTGCTGAACTTTTAACCCGCCAAAACAGAACCATTAAATCAACCACATAAACCTCAAACCAGCCAAACCAACCGACTTACTACAGTTTTTACAGTTTTTACCAGCTTATAAAAACCTCTTTTAAAAACGTTTCTTCATATATTGGAAGAACAGGTGAACATTTCATGGGCGTTACTCTGTTTTCAAATTATCGCAGAGAATTTATACCATCCATAGATAGTAGAGATTTTATACCAACCATATGCAATCCACCAACAATCAAATTGCGTATTATCTCTCATAAATTGAGCTCTAAACATGCTAATTGTTTGATTCAAACATGACGTAATAAAGTACATAACAGAATTAGGGCAAAATTCATCGACAAATAGCTGAAAATTATTAATCTACACATAACACAAACAGATCTATGAGACTATCACTAACAGAATTGTAACAAATCCAGATCTGATACCTTCAATTTGATGATATACTCTTCCTCTTTCTCAACAAAAAACGAATTAAACTTCTCAACCTCCTCTTCCAACAACTGCACGAAATCAACTTCTTCCTTCGATAACTCACCACCAGCGGCCGCCCGGTGACGACGATGATGCAATAACCAAATAAGATCTTACCCTCCTTTGAATATGATTAGCCGGAATAGAGATCGTCATTTGTACCTCTGTTTATCATTGGGGCCAATTCATATTTTACCCTCCTTTGAATATGATCAACCATGGCGATTGAAGGGAGCGGCTATGTGATTTTAGGTTTTCTGGGAGTGGTAGGCATACAAAGGCAAAGATATGATCAAGATATGAAGGTATTCCTTGATTACTCACAATTTTGGAAGTCGATTAGGGGTTTACAAAAACCCTTCGCTACCAACCAGAAGAACAGTTAGATGGACGTTTGAAAACTGAAGCATTAGATGCAGGATAAAGGAAAAACCAGACGCTTCAGTAGCACAATGCGAAATCTCCATGCTAACCCTATGCGAAATCCCTTAAATGCCCTCAAAGTGTCTTAAAAGTTTGGACATTGTCTAACTTTGCCCCCTCTAAAATGGTTTGCTTCATTTATACATGTAGCTTCAAAACTTATACACATGGTAAAATTACCAAAAGGGCAGAAAACCCAGTTTACTTAATAAAGTAGTATAGATAAGCCTTCAAGGGTCCAACAGTAAAACCTGCAAAATACAATTCTAATCAAAGTAGGTCATTCGAAACAAAATGTAGCGTAAAAACATAAACTTAAATACGATTAAGCACCGGTTTTCGACCACGTATCAAGTATCGTGACAAACCAAGCGTATACCAATTGAATTCCCTTGCATCCGTGCAACAACATGCGGGTTTAACCATCTAGTTGCCGTGTGTTCACTTCATTCAATAGACGTTACTATTGAATTTTATCCATTTGTTGGGTTTATAGTCTTATAAGACAAAAAACAAAAAGAAGATGAACAATCAAGCCTTCCAAAAATAGAAGTTGAATAAGTAGCTGCAAATTAGATCTCATAATTTGTGTTGTAAAAGTAATCATTATTTTGATTTTGATAGCACATCAAATTATGATCGACAAAAGACGGCTGAAATTGAAGATTGATATGGGGTTTTGTAAGTTTAAAGAAAGTGTTTATATGGGTTTTTGTAACTTTAAAGAAAGTGTTATCTTATATTATACGAAAAATATGAACGCGATTTATGCGACACTTAGAGGGTGTTTGGGGTTGAGTTTTGAAGGAGATTTTTAGATTATTGAGTTTTGAAATCGTAAATAATCAGTTTTGAGTGTTTGGATAAAAAAATTAAAAAAATGATTATTTGCGTTTAGAAAGTTACAAAACGCAGTTTTCCAAAAACAGCTCCCCCCTACTACAACAAAACGCAGTTTTCCAAAAAATTAATTATTTGCGTTTAGAAAAGGATTTTCACTTGTTTATTTTTTTTAAATATATATTTGCCAAACACTCAAATAGTTGATTATCTGATTATTGTGATATCAAGCAACATAATCAAATCCAAACACTATCTTTCAACATCACGTTTTGTTACAGTTAATTATCTGATTCTGATTATTCAAAACGCATAATCTATTTTCAAAACTCAACCCCAAACACCCCTTAGATAAGTTATGCATATTTAATATTGTACTTAAAAAATAGGCTTTCTTTAGATATGGCTACTTCAACTATTTTTTTAATTGTACTTTTAAAAAATAGGTTTTCTTTAGATATGGCTTTAAAAAAATAGGTTTTCTTTAGATATGCCTCCTTCAGGCTTCAACTAATATTTTTAATTGAAAATTTTTAACGCATTAATTCTATCTTTACTTTACACTTGCAAGGATTTAAACCTATAATGTTACATTTATAAGGCCGAATACTATATCACTAGACTAATAGGTCATGGGTTACTTCAACTAAAATTAGTTCAAGCTAGTTTTATTTCTATCCTACTTCATAAGCAGTGGCGAACCTAGGAAGTTTTTTCATGGGGGCAGAATTTTTTTAAGGTTGTTTACCTATCCCTATATAGCAAGTTTTTTCGATTGATTCGGATTGAGTCGCAATTTAATTTTATTTTAAATAACATCCATGGTTGTACTTAATATTCAAGACCTCAACAAAAATACGCCGCACAATTATTTATGTTTATTAGGAATATCAAAACTAATATAAAAACTAAAGAAAATAAATCTCTAATCAACAATACATAATACAATATATCTTAATAAAATAAAATTAAAAAAACAAGTTAGATATTTTTTAAACTGATATAAACAACTAAATTCCAAATTTTAAAACCAACGTTATAATTTAACTATTTAAAATTTGAATAACCTATTAGATAATCAAATAAGTAAACTGAAGTTCTTCTTTTGCTAGTAATATATTTTTTAGGATTATTCCTAAGAACTTTCCATCATGGGAAGGTTTCACTAAAAGTTGGTTTTGTCTAAGTAGGATAAGAAGGATTATGATGATGACATATGTCACTTCTTATAAATAGGAATGAAGGAAATCTTGATACTAAAACATATTAGTCGTTATAGGTAGGAGTGTGAAGATAACATGTGACATCCTTTTTGTTTTCTAAAAAATACAACAAAAAAAATCAAGTACAAAAAAATCCAGCATAAAAAAATATAGTACAAAAAATCCGGCACAAAAATTCAGCAAAAAATCCAAACACAAGTGTAGGATTGGTTTTTAACTCCCGAACGATTGCGTATGACACGTGTGACGTGCGGAATTCGTACACGTGCGTGGACCGAACACAAGAACGTACTACAATCTGTGATTCGATTAGAAGATCTGAAAAGTTACAAGTCACGTGAATCACCTTTTGCACTTTCTCTCTCTAGCTCCCAGCTCTCCAACTCTCCAAATGTGCAAAAGTTCTAAACTCTAACCCTAAGAGATCTATTTATAGGCCAAGGCTTTAATGAGAGTTCTCATTAATTACATAAATGCCGTCTTGCATTTTCCCTAAATATTACAATATAAGACTTTGTTTTATTCTAATTTCTGCTACGGACTGATTGACGGAGGCGATAGACATTACTGCACCAACAGACTGTTCCTTGGATATTGCCGCAGTCAATCTCGTAGCGTCTTGTCTTTCTCTCTTTCTGAGTCTTCTTGAAGTTTTATCACGTCTTCAGCAACACAGACTCCCTCTTGCTCGAACAGAATCCCCGTGGATCTGTCTTCACCTTCAGCTCCCCCTTTCAGTAGACTCTTTTCTTCAGGCTCCCCCTTTCGACAAGCTTCCGTGATTTTGGGATTGACACCTGGCTTTTCCGGTTACAAGCTCTCCCTTGCGTAGAGCTCGTCTTCAGACTCCCCTTAGACTCGGCTATCAGGATCGAAGTCTGGTACAACATCTGCAATTTATCAAACATTTATAAGTGAAAACATTTTGAGCATCCAGGCATGATTACCTGGCTCTTAAAAACCTATTGAAACAAGAACCTGGCTCTAAAATATAATAATATGAATATATCCGGGATTAACTTGACTCCACTTCCCTTATCAACAAACTTCATAGATTTGACGATTTAAGCAACCAAGATCGAAACCTAGCTCTTTATAGCAGATATCAACAATTTAAGAATCCAAAACCTTCACGATTTATCATCCAAGTCCAAATTAATGACCTTCGAGATTTCATAAACTGTTTTGAATTTTGAATTTAAAACTACAAGTTTCAACTTAATGAACTTGTTTTATTTTCAGAAACACGTTCAACATACTTAGATTTTGAAACTCAGTTTTCACACATCGGTTGTCGAAAATAAAGCAGAATCAAAATCTTTTTGTAATTTTCTGAAATATAAAGCAGTAAAGTAATATTTACAAACATATTTACAGACAATATTTTTGTTTGAGTTCGCGTCAGATGATCATATCAGTTTATGACAAATCACTAGTACCGTTGAGCTTTAAAACACTTTAAGTTCTAAACGATTCATTTAGATTGTCAGTATACTGATCCACTTAAATTTCACACAAAGTTCAATTGATTCGAGATACGAGATTAGTGTTTTAAGGACTTAACTTATTCGCGTGTCCCACCTCAGAATATACTCCTGTATCAAAATTCCCTAGATTCAGTCTTACAGGTGACTATACCAATTTGATATCTTTTCTCTGGGTTAGTGCGAGACCTTGAGAGCTCATGTATGTGTCACACCCCGAAATTATCAGAGCTGGCGTGACTGGACTGGTATCTTCATTGCACAGCGGAAGCAATTAAGCTAAGACTTCTAGAAAATGAACGCCACTAAGTACTCGACTCCACATGGTTCCCCTATTCCAACCGTGCCATTATTTTTGTTATGCAACCTGAGAAAGAAACATGCGAAAAATCAACATAAAGTTGAGCGAGTTCATAGTTTGTTTGTAAAAGATTTGAAATAAATCTTTTGAATAACCGATTTGTGAAATATTATTGAGAAAACGAATTTAGAAATCATTTTCTTGTCAAGTTACATGGAAACTTCGTGTTTGTAATGCATTATGTTCGTAAAACCATGTATTTGTAAACTCTTGTATTTGTAATGTTCGTATAACTGTCAATGCCCACCTTGACTTTGACTCCATGCCCGCATAATCCTATGCCTTGAATTTGTATAAAACATGGTATGTAATTTGTAAAACCCCGGTATGAAAGCAAACAAGGAAAAGATCACCAATGGTTTGCAAGGCCACTGATATGTGTGACGGTGTAGGAAGACTCAAACCTAGCAAAGTTGTACCGGGCTTCCGGCTGGAAGACATAGTCACCCTATGGGCCTCCCTGTTCCTCATGGGTGTGGGCTCGCTACACCCAAATAGATCTATCACTCATGCCCCTCGGTCCTACAAGAGGATTAATGGCATCAAGTATACGCCTACCCAATCACATGATCTATGGTTCTTTCCTAGGCTAACCATACCAATTGTAATTGTATGTAATCCTTTTGTAACATTTACTCCCTGGGTGTCCCGTTTCTCAAACGCAGACCAACCCAGCCCCCTTATTATAACTAGACGATCCCATCCCTAGTCATGAAAATCATTCACTTTTCGATAATACGCATTTGTTTGAAAAACCGGTATATTTAATATGATTCATTCGTATACCATTTGTGTTCCTTGAAATCCGTTCGTAACATGTCTTAGAAATATGAGTTTTCGTTCATTCAAAAACCTCGTATGTTCCTACAAAACGTGCTTTCTCTAAAGTATGAAATCTTTGTTTCACCTAAAATTTTGTATGTTTCTGCAAAACGCGCATGTATTTCCACCCCGAAAACATTTACAAGAATGTAAAACTGTAAAAAGATGGGGTTATGAACTCACCTGAATTGCCTTGTGCAAAGTTAGCTAATTACGACTTCGTGATGTCGCTTCCAAGACGATACTCGCTAGCGTGCATTCTACAATATTCCTAACACGGAATATCTTATAAGTTTCTAAATAAACGCAGTAGCTAATCTACGTGTCACCGAGCTCTACCGAATCGTTAACCGAACGATTCGACGGTAAGTTGTTAACTTATCGGAAATGATTAAGTCATATTTGATAAGTATCGTTTATTGTCGATAACAACCAATAAGTCTTGAAAAGACTTGATTATCGAGAGATTTAAAAATAAATAAATATTTATATAAAAATATATAAATATATCGTTGTAATTGCGTTAGCCGTCTCGAGTAGTCATACGTGTATATAAAGAATATTTATGTGAATTAACATAGAACAAACTCGTACTATGTATCGCATCTCGTATGATCTTTGTCAAAATATTCGTATATGCCGTTTAGGCGTATAAAATAAATATGAAAAGTTATATTTATTTTATAAAAGAATCATCGAGTTGTCATGTTTGAAAATAAATTTGACTATATTTATTTTATAAAAGAATTCGACTTGTTTGTGTCGGAAATAAATATATAGCTATATTTATTTATAAAAGGATTCGTTTTGTACGATATTGGAAATAAATATGTAAACTATATTTATTTTTATAAAACGAATTCGTGTCGTTTGGTATTTGAAATAATATGTAAACTATATTCAAGTTTACAAAAGAGCCTTCGTTTTGTTTGATGTTCGAAATAAGACTATATGTACCTTTATAAAAGAATTCGTCAAATTTCCAATGTTTAAACTAATCATAGATAAGAATGCCCGAATTAAGTATATAGACTATATTAATTTTTATAAGAAAATCCGAGTCGTTAAACGTTTGAAAATAGATATAAAAGTTTTTATATCTCTTTGTAAAATACTTAGCGTTAAGGACTTTTTGTAAATTATAAAGTGTCGTTGAGATAATATGCATCCGCGTCTTGTTCTATGGAAGTCGTTAGAATAAAAAAGTGTTTTCGCTTTACGGGTTTTCTCGAAAAACGGGCAGAGTCTCCTCTGTTTTTGGACGGCCCCGACAACTAGAGTGTCGTTATATTTTCAAAATTCAAACAATATAATCAATATTTATATAAATCTTGCCGAATATTTTGAGATGTGAACTACTATATAATCGATTCGAGCTCGTTGTCACGTAAGCAAATTTTTAAGTTATAAAACGACAATAATAATTGTGCCACTAAATTCTTTACCAAATCATCATGTCGAAACGCTGAACGTGTTGACCGAGTTGACCAGGTCAACTGAGTTGACCGGCTGAGTTGACTCGCTCAGTTGACTCAGTTGACTCAGTTGACTCAGTTTGTCCGAGTCGACCCGAGATCTGACCCGAACACCGAATCCTGCACCGAACCCGAACCGCACTGCGGTTGACTAATGACCCGAAATCTGACCCGGTTGACTGAGCTGCTAACTTGTTAACCGAGTCGACTCGCTTTGACCGAGTCGACACGGGGTGCAAATCTGACCCTCTCTGAACCAACACTCAAACCTGTTGAACCCGAGCTTGCTGAACCATACCCGAACCGAGACTCCCGGTGTTGACCAACTTTGACCCGACTAGACTGAGCTGACCCGTTAGAATGTGAAACCTGCTGTACCACCATCACCGCCGCCGCACTCCACAGCCGTAGCCGGCGGTGAAAATCGTCGGTCGTAGCCCTAGACCGCCGCCGTGGGCGGCGTCTCCGACCGTCGGTCCTCAAATCATCATCATCAACAACATCAAACGTCTCCAATCTAAAAAAAAAAGAAGATGAACATGGGGGTTTATCGTGAACTCGTCGGACCACTGTCACCGCTGCTTCGTCTCGTCTGGTTCCGCCGCCACTCCTTCTCTTTCTCTTGTTCTCTGCCTGGTCGCCGCTCAAGACCCTTGCCGGACCACCGAGGTGTGGTGGCCGGCTCCATAATCATCCTCGGCTCCCTGGTGTGGGTTACCGAGAAGGATAAATGGGGGGGGGGTAGCTCGTTTAACCAAATGAGCCGCCGGCAGCAGCGGCTCCATCAGTTTGTCTCCGGCTGTCATAATCTGTCGAGAGGGAGGAGGTTATTCTGGTGTGTGTTTGTTGATGAGATGAGTGATAATATAGGGACGAAAAGATCAGTGATTTCTTGTGTGTATAAGGAAATTATGAAGAGGATAAGGTCTTATATAGAGATTTTGTGGAGATCTCTAGGGATCTTGTGGAGATCTCTAGGGATCTTGTGAAGATTTCATTGGGATTTTGTAGAGATTTTGCAGATTTGAAAAGATTTTGATGAGATCTTATAAGATCTTGGTAAGATTTTTAAGGAAGAGATCTAGTATATTATGTGCAGGTTTAGGCTTGTGGGTTTTGGGCTTGGGCCCAGGGCCCACAAACTCAATTCCTGTGTTTAAGCGGCCCGTAATTCCTACGAGACCCGTTATAAAAACCCGAAACCACCGTAGCCTAGTAAAATAATATTTCAGAGTTAAAAACGTGTAAAAATAATGTCGGTATCCGTCGTAGTCGCGTTCGTGCGTTGATTACGGTAATAATCGCGAAAAATTACATCGTTGCCGTATTTAATCCGTTTTTCGATCCGGTTTTGACTGTAGTTCTAAAATTTTATTACGGAGCTAAATATAGCATAAAATGTAAAGTCGGATAAACGTTCCTGGGCACTCCAAGGCCTAAATGAGTTAATCTACGTCATAAACACTATTCATTATCGCGTTAATCATTTGTTAATCACGTAATTAGGTGCCGTAAATCACCGGTTGTCACAGTATGAATTACCGTTCAGTCAAAGAGATGAAGGCTCGACTTTAGGTGTGTTCCCTTTAGAGAATCTTTTCTTCAACTGCAATTGATTCATATCTTTCGATATTTTCTCAATTTTTATGCAGAGGGTAAGCTTTTTAAAGCGAGTAAAGTATTATACGAGGTCTAGGCCATTGCTTCCGCAATATCAGAAGACCAGGTATAATACCCTAGATATTAAACAGTATAAAGACCTACTATCTCAGAATCAGGCAATCTCTCAATCAAGATTTCGGGGGTTACCCATATATCCGAGAGATGTTATCCACGAGATAAGTAAGTATTTGATATTTAGGTTTATATCTCGAAAACAATCTACTAAGCGTGTAAAAACCTACTGGCATATCATCAGTGAGACCGTTTATCACATTTAACTTTCCATTTCTTTAGCGTACTGTGATTGTCTAACTGATGTATTATCATTTCCTATTTTTACACAAAACTCTTTTTGATTTTATCATGTTTTTGGCTTTTTCAATTTTTCTAATGTTTTTTGTATTTTCTGAAATTTTTACCCCCCCTAAAATTCAAAACATTAAAAATTTGATAACCGATGCTGACAACTTTGTCTCGCCATCCATTTTCTGCTTCACATGCACTGATTTGCAGAAAATATACCCCCATGATTTACAACACATTGATATTCGACAGTTTGAAAACCGTTTTTCAATCTAGTGAAATTAATCATGTTTGTTCAGCCGTGAGGGTTTCGGCATATTCAAGTAACATATTTTTGACAAAATTAAAAAAAAAAAACATATTTTTCATTTTTCAAATTTTTTGACAAAATAAAAACATATTTTTGGTTTTTAAAATTTTCAATTTTTAGGGTTTTTGAAATATGGTTTATTTATGTACAGAAACAAACTCCCTGATTCAGTTGCAGGGTTCAGCAACCTCCTCCTCTCGTGCCAGGCTGCTCTCAACTCCATCTTGGCATTTTTCAAAGCTTTTGAGCACCTGCACATTCAATGTATTCAGTTACTTGAACGGTTTAGCCCAGGTCTGTTTGACCTTAGGCATTTCAACACAATAATTTTCATTCAATCTTGGAAAATTATCGTCGTTTGGTACAAACAACTTTTCATCTTTTACTTCATCCTTGTTGATTGAATCACTTTTCTATTCAGAAGTAGGCTGTTTCTTAACCACCCATCTTTGTCCTTTTGAAGCACTTCTTTTATAAAAATGTGAATCATTTTGAACATTTTGATCTTGAACAACAAATTTTGTTTTCCAAAACTGGTTTGGTTTTGTTGCATCAACAATTGTTTTCCAACTTTGTGTTGTTCTAAATCTGGGTGTCACCGATTTCCATGTTTGTTGTGAGTCAGCCTTTGACATTTTCGGCTTCCAAGTTTGCTTTGATTCAAACTTGGTTGATTTCTGATTCACAACATCAGACTTCTTTTTCGTTTCAACACCAACAGGTTTAAGATTTGGACAATTTCGACTGAGATGTCCAATTTGATCACACTTAAAGCATGTTCTCTTGGACACATTTTTAACCTGTTGTTGTTGTTGCTTTTTCTTTTGAGCATAGAACTCTTCATTAGACTGTCGTCTAAATTGGAGTTCTTTCTCTTCTTCAGAACTTGTTCCGTGAACAAAGTTCATATTTTCCTGATAATTTGGTGTTTCATTTCTTTTCCAATTCTGTTTCCTTTTATAACCCAACTCAGCCTTCATGTTTTTCTTTTTGTAACCAAGTTTGTTATAAAAAGTTTTGTGACTTTTTCCAGCAAACTTTGAAATTTCAGACTTTTGTATCTCTACCAGTTTGAAAACTTTGTTGATTTTATCTGAAATTACATTTTGAATTGGGAATTCGTTATCCGAAAATAGTTTGTCCAATCCAATCATGGTATAAACCAATCCTTTTGAATCATCATTCACAACTTTTTCAGATTTTGAGTGTTTAAGATAACTTTCATGAAAACTTCCCTCATTTTCATCTTGTGATTCAGACTTATCTGTTTTGGTAGACTCCTCTGCTAGAACACTTTCAACGACCTTACCAACCACCTCTGAATCACTGATGTCATCAGATTTGGTGTAAGTCACATCGATGTTGTCGGGTAACTGGTCAACCATGTTTATTGCTTTTTCTGCCTTCTCGCCATCATCGAATGTATAATTATTCTCCAACGGTGGTGGAACCTGATGGTATTCAGACCCAATTCCCTTTTTGTTCTTTTCTGACTCTTTCCCATCGAGTGTGATGTTGAAAATACGTTCCAAAATGTATGAAGACGCATGATAACTTTGAAGTTTATTGACCAACTTTTCTTTATCTGCCAGTTCTTGTTTAAGTTTAGCAACATCATCAATATATTGATTTAAAACCATTTGTTTTCCTTCATATCTGGCTTCAAGAAATTTAGTTGTTTTCTGACATGCAGACAATCTATCATGTAAACTTTTGACTATACTTTTCAAAGCTTCATAAGCTTCTTTTACAGTATGATATCACAATTTCATTCGATCATATTCTTTTTGCAACTCTTGAATTGTTTTTTCTTTTGTTACACATTCGTTGCAAACAGCTGAACATTTTTCTTTCAATATTTTGTTTTCTTTTTCAAGATCATCACATTTTTGTTTCATCTTTTCATTTTCTTGTTTCAAAAATTTTTCATTTTCAATCATTTCATGACTTTTATTTTTGAAAATCTTTTCTATTTTAGTGAATTCAATGTCTCTGATTTTAAGCTTTTCATCCTTTTCAGTACAAGCATTGCACGTTTCCATGCATTTCTTGTATTGTTGTTCAGATTTATTATCAATTAATTGATCAGAAGAATCAGTTTGAATTGTTACCTTAGTGTTTGGCACCGTGGCTTATTTTGTTTGTTGATTCTGAAATTCCTCAATCACCTGCTGTTTCTCTGCAACAGCTTCCTCAGCTTTTTCATCAACCTTCTTACCTCCTTCACCAGCTTGTCACTCTCATCCACAATCTCCTCAACCGTTTTCTTCTTCTTCTCCAAACTGGCATATATCACCTTTTTTATGCCTTCTTCAACCTTTTCTCTATACCTTGGAATCTCCTGAAGGCCTTTGCACCAGATACTTACACTCGGTATTGCAGCAACTAGTGCTTCAAAATCAACTTTATCAGGATCAACCGTCGGATTTCCTTGAGGATCGAAAAAGCATTCCTTTTCTTTGCTCCACCTGCCTGCTTGTGTTGCTTCCTTGTAGGCATCATACACTTCATCTAGCCTCATGCGAGCATGCCTTTCTTCTCGACTTTGTTTGATCTCAGCAACCATTGCCTTGGATTTTCCATCTTCTTTGTGATGTTGACTACAATCATACCCTTCATCATCATGAATTACAACTCTTATTCCTTCTTTCTCATTGAAGTATTTATCCCAATCAAAATTATCCCAAACAGATTTTTCATTTTGTATACTGGATTCACTACGATCACGAAGTGTCAATACAGCTTATCTCTTTTCTTTAGAAGGTCCTTCTTCAATCTGCTTTCTTGTTGGTTGCTCGTTATTCTGATGATAAATAGCCTTTTTGTAGCAATCCTCATAAAAAGGATTCACGCTATCATCAGCTTTGTTGTTCGTGCATTCTCTCTTGAAATGCCCCTTTTGTTTACACTTGAAGCAAGTGACTTTGTTCTTATCGAAACCTATCTTCATGTCTGGGCCTTCTAAGCACTTTTTGCCAGTTATCTCCATGAATCTTTGAGCTCTTCGAATGACGCTTGCCATGCACTAGAGAATGTCCATGAGTTCCATCTCTTCTGGATCGACTTGATCGTAATCCTCCTTCGTCATGTTTGGATTCCCGATCTTACCTGCAATTAAACCTTCGTAAGATACCAGAATAGAAGCTAAGAAACTCATGTGCTGTTGGGTAAACTCATTGTTCAATAGTGGAGAATTTTTCCAATCCTGGTTTGGATTAGATTTTGACGGTGCAGATGCAGATGAAGAATGATATCCTGGATCATAGCTCAAAGATTTGTTGTTTGACGAGTCACCAGTCTTATCTGCACTAAACGCAGTTCTGATCTTTGGAGATTCGTTGTTTTGTAGCATTCCTCTGCGATAGTACAGATTAACATTCTGTTGATAACTAGAGCTAGACATCTTGTTTTGTTTTTGTAGCAACAAATCATGTCCCTCTATTTTCTCAATCAAACTCTCTTACGTCATCTCATCGAATTTATCATGATTTTCAAAACGATCACATAGGTTTTCCAATCTTCCTCATGCGGTAATGCCTCAACGAGTTTATCCACCATCTCTTCTCTGTCTTTGTGGATTCCAAATCTTTCCATTTCAATCTTCAGATGGCAAAACCGTTATATCATTTGACAAACTGTTTCATTCTTCATGCAACCAAACAAGTCAAACTCCTTCTTCAACAACGATATCTTGTTTTTTCTTGATATCCTTTCCACCTTCAGCTTTCAAATTTAATGCTTCCCAAATTGACTTAGACGTTTCACCATGCTGAAGTAGTGAAAAAATATCCTCTCTGACAGATTGTTGAAGTAGAGTTATCATTCTTTATTCACTTGAATGTTCCTTTTTATCATCAACTGTGAATTGTTTAAGTGTGATTAATTCATGGTTTTCATTTCTTGGTTTTTCATATCCCATAGTTAACATGATCCAGCTATCATATGCATAGGCTTACACCCAGTTTTCAAATCTTTCACACCACCAGTGATAATCTTCGATATTCATAAGCTTTGGTGGTCTCAGATGATTTTCGTATACGTTATCATGATTCAAACTCTCAGATATCACAGTTGTAGCATTCTTTGGTGTCACTGGAGTTTCTTCAGATGTAAACGCGTTATAAAACGTGTTATAAAATTCTTCACCGATTCCCGACATCTTTGAAACGTTTCTTGAATTTATCGTCTCGTTTATCACCTCAAATCACCTTCAAACGAACAAACGAACAATTAGTTTAAAACAAACAATCAGTTGAATCGGATGGATAACCAATCGGATGGGGTCAAACAGATTCGATCGGATGACTTTGACCAAAGGCTTTGGATCGGATGAGTTGGATCGAATCTCAATCCGTACGAATCACACTTCGATCAGATGACTTGCTCTTCGATCGGATCGCCCTTCGATCAAATGTGGTCAATGACAAGTCAAATGTCACTTTATACTTTCTCCTTTGATCGGATGTAAATCCGTTCGGATTGATGTTCGTTACTTGGACAACTTGAAACAATACTCACATGCAAATATCAAATATTAAAGGGACAATGATATGATGTATTAAATGGACTGATTTCACGTGGGCCGCTTAACACATGAAATATTCAAATTTGACCGATGACCTGTTACTTTTATTGACAAACAATTAGAGATTTCATTTTATTGGGCCGCTCAAATAGTTAACCGCTACAATGAACTCTTATTGGACCATGATACTCTGAAATACTCATCTCCTTTTGACTGTTTGACCGAGAATGGATATGTTATAAGCAAAAATCTTTTTATCACATGCAAACTGATGAATTTAAAATGTTGACCTGACAATGTTCACATGAAACTATAAATCGAATCACATGCAATCTGAATCAAACCTATCTTGAGCCAAAAAAATGATTTGAATATCACGTGACCATAAAAGTGTTAAGTGTCTCAAAAGCTCCAAACAATTAAAGAATCACGTGACAACTGATGAATGCTAAAATCCTATTGGGCCATCAATTTTTTGTTTTATTGAGCTTCAAACTGTTTCACATTAAATATGTGACAACTGCCAAATTTGCATGCATCCGTACAATTAATTAGACAATAATTAATGATTAATGACTGTGCTGATTTACAATTTATGACTTGAATTGCTTTCTAATTACTGCCATATGCATACATGTGCATCACATATTGCTTAATGTTATATCATTACTGCATAAGAACTTTATTGACTTAGACGATGCATGAAACACAGTTAGCACAGTTATCAGAGAAATCAGAAAAATGCTGACAGAGCTCAGCAGATAGACAGACTTTGTACTGGGACACAGAATGAGCCAGAAACCAAGTCTTACACTAGTATAGTGTGTAGAAAAGTTAGGATCATAAAACTGCTTTCCTAGAGATAGTTTAAGTGCCGAAAAGTGCCTAAAACTCACATAAGCTGCAGAATTCTGCAGAATTCAGCAAAATACAACATTTTAACAACTTAATATCATGCAGAATTATGATTAAATGGTCCTGAATGCTTTCCTAAGTGTTGGGAATTGAAAGTGTCACAAAAATTAACATAAAGCACACTAAACTGCGAAGTTTAACACTTTAATGAACAGTAACGAACAACCGGACACTACCCGAAACATCAAATTTACACTAGAAGCACTATTTTAATATTTCCAAGCTAGTTATGGTCCCCGAACATCATAACACATCATGTACTTGGATTTCAACTACAAACTAACAATATGGTTAGAACCTAACTAGATACTTGGATTTCAACTACAAACTAACAATATGGTTAGAACCTAGTCTACACCCCCCACCTACCTACGGCCATAGTGTGGCCCCCCACTTATGATTTTCTTTGAGTATAATATTAGATCTTGCTCCCCCCCTTTTGAAGCATAAGATACACTAAATCTTGAGAAGTTGGTGTTTATAAGTAACCAAGATATCTTCACCTACACATTACTTCATAACTCAACACCCACATTCTTCTCTTCTCCTCTCTTTGGCTCACGACCAAGAACAACAACAACACTATCAACCATTTTCCATCCATTCCACATATGTACAAAGGTGTAAGAAGGTATATTAGGAAGCTTGGGGCTTTCGGAAGTTGAAGGACCTTCACCGTTTGCTTTTATCCACTTGTTTCCTCCTCTTGATCATCCCTAGCCTTGTGCTAGTGGTAAGAACCATGATCTCTTCATTTTACATCTATTTTAAGTGGTTAAAAGATGATATAAGATGATAATCTTGAAGAACGCTAAGAATCATGAGAAGTAAACTTGAACATAAGCATAAAATTATAAGAAATCATGAAGAAATCATGTTATTTATGTGATGTTATACTTGATGATTGTTGTTTGTTTGTGTAAATGATGTAGATCATCATATGATCTTGATAGATCATGATTAAAAACATGATTTAGCAAGATGAGAGGATGATTATGTTAAGAAATCAATAGATCATCCTTATGTAAATCATGAACTTGAAGTATAAATTGTTTTTCTTGTAAAATGATGATCAAAGTAAGTTGTGATACTTGTAGATCTAGAAATTTTATGGATGATTTCTAAAGAGACCGAGTTAAAAATATAAGTTTTGTTAAAACTTGGTTCTTACATAAACAAACACTATTTTTGGTGGTTAAACAAGTGTAGAAACACTTGTGTAACAAGAAAATTTCATAAGGAAACATTTTTGTAAAACATGACTGCAAGTTGTAAACATCTAAATCCTTCAAGAATGATGTTTTTAAATAAACAATCACACTTTAAAGGGTAACTAAACTCACTACCAAGTTACTACAAATTTTCATAAATCATGAAGTAGTCGAAAATGCATGATTTTGGCGAGATTGGTAAGTAAAGGTTGTTTAGTGTTGATTGTAGATTGATTGTGATGATTTTTACAAAAGAAAATGATATGCTTGAAAGCATGGAAACCTCCATTTTAGGGGAAACTATGGCAAAATTTTCTAAAAATATAAACACTTAGAAAAATATTTATAAACATACACTTACAAGTGTATTTTCAACAATAAATGGTTACATAAACTTTGCCATAATTTTTGGTTACAAAAATACAAATATTGGAGGTTGGTTTTCATAAATAAAAAATGACTAAATATGTATTTGGGAAATACATATTTAGAAGACACAATGTGTGTGATTATTTGTATACTTTGTTTAATAATTATATTATTTTAGGACTTGAAATAATATAACACATCAAAATACCAAGGATTACCATCCAAAATATTACCAAAATCCCAAGGAATAAGTATATAAGTTACACACAAAATATTGACGAAACCAAACAAGAAATGTAACTTACAAAATATTCCGGAAAATATGTTCACAAAGTATATTTTGGTAAATAATATTTTGGACACAAGGAAATGAAAATATGATTTTTACAATTATTACAAAGTTATATCATATTTTGTCAAGGAGAAAATATATTATTTTTGGGAAGTAAAAATATATTTTCTTGGAATTTTTAGAAGATATATAATTTTTGGGAAATATATATATTTTCTTGAGTACTCTTGAAATACATTATTTTTGGATAAAAATAAGTTCTTATATATATTTTCTAAGTTAGACTTGAAAATATATTATTTTGGAACTACAAATATTTTTGCCGAAAGAAAAATTATAGATAGTTTTTCTAAGTAATATTTCTTAAATATATATATTTTGGAAATATATATATTGGTGGACTTTTATTAGAAATAATATTCCGGAGAGTTTAATATAAATGTAAGTATATGAATACTTAATGAATTCAATAAAATACGTATTCTCATACGTATAAATACACACCGGAATACGACCTCAAAACTTGGCAAAAATACACATGTGTAAGATACCCCATCCTTGGGAAGGAAATACAAGTATAAATACTTGGGAAGTATTAAGTTACAATGATATGGTTTAACAATTATTCCAAAATTTAGTAAATATAATTTAAGTTAAAATATTTATTATTTTAACAAATAATTATATAACTTGGAATAATGATGAAGACACTTGGAAACGTAACTCAAAGGCACTAATTAATACTAAGTCAAGGCATGACCCGCTCGTCTAATAAGACCATAGTACATTGTAGGTAGTCGTGTACACCAGATGAAACCTTGAGTTACAGGCGGATTTGAAGAACGCAAAACTGTGAGTTCATGACCCCCTTTTTCTTTTAACTGTTTTCAGTTTTATAACCTCGGGGGTGAAATACATGTTACAACTGTTTACAAACATTCTCATTTGGTATGGTTAGCTAAGGAAGGGTACTGCTTGATCATGTGAGTGGTGGGCATAACACTTAAGGCCATTAATCCTCGTTGTAGGACCGAGGGACATGAGTGATAGATCTATTCGGGTGTAGCAAGCCCTACCCATGTGCACGCCGAATGAGCCATGTGGTGACTATGTCTTACAACCGGAAGCCCGGTGTAAAGTTTGCTAGGTTTGAGTTCCCTGCATCACGTCACAAATATTAATGTATTAGCTACACATTAATTGATCTGTTTTTCCTTGTTGCTTTCATACCGGGTTTTCAAGTACATACAAACATACTTACAAATGCTTCAAATGTTTATTCACAAACACACACATGAACTCGCTCAACTTTTGTTGATGTTTTCAAATTACATGTATTTTCAGGAAATTAAGTATGGATCTGGCGGGCGTTGGAGTTTCAAGTCATGTTGAGAATAAAAGATGCCATCCGTGTCTTAGGGTTTGGTTAGTATGTCTTATCCTAGACGGGACACATCTTTCAAAACCTGGTTTAAACTAGAGTCTTTTGATGAGTCCTTATGGAACTCTAAACAGTTTATATGGTTTGTAACTCGGATTTTAAGTCTATGTTTTCAAGACAATGATGATGCAATGTTTTAAAACTTAATCAATGGATGAACATCTTGGATTTATCATATAGTTGTTGTTATGGTTGAATGCAATGATATTAAGCAAGTCACCCCAATTCACGCTTCCGCAAAAGTCAGGGTGTGACAGTTTGGTATCAGAGTTCGATTGTAGCGAACTAGGATTTTTCTCGAGTCTAGACTACAATCATTAGGGCTCTCACGAAAATGTTTTTACAACATGTTTTCATTGCATACACGAAACGCCCAGATCCAAGAAACAAAACAATTTTTATAAAAGAAAAGACACAAAACACATTTCAAGGTTTATGTTTGTATTTCAGTCTTAGAGACTGGGTGTTTCAGTCTGAGAGACTGGGTGTTTCAGTCTGAGAGACTGGGTGTTTCAGTCTGAGAGACTGGGTGTTTCAGTCTGAGAGACTGGATGTTTCAGTCTGAGTTAGAGACTGGGTGTTTCAGTCTGAGAGACTGGGTGTTTCAGTCTGAGAGACTGGGTGTTTCAGTCTAAGAGACTGGATGTTTCAGTCTGAGAGACTGGGTGTTTCAGTCTGAGAGACTGGGTGTTTCAGTCTGAGAGACTGGGTGTTTCAGTCTGAGAGACTGGGTATTTTAGTCTGGGAGGCTAGGTAGTTCAGTCTGGGAGACTGGGTGTTCAGTCTGGGAGACTGGGTGTTTAGTCTGAGATGCTAGGTAGTTCAGTATGGGAGACTGGGTGTTTAGTCTGGGAGGCTAGGTAGTTCAGTCTGGGAGACTGGGTGTTTAGTCTGGGAGACTAGGTGTTTATTCTGGGAGACTGGTTGGTTTAGTCTGGGAGAATGGTTGGTTTAGTCTGGGAGACTATGTGGTTTAGTCTGGGAGACTAGGAAGGATAGAAAGTTACATAAAGAATAATGTGAATACATGATTACATGATGAATTGTCCTTGCTTGCAATACACTAAGTGTTAGTGATTACTATGGGTATACATGCTATGATTATTATGTACCGGCACACATGTCACCTTCTTCAGAGAGCGAGTTGTCAGACGTTGACGACCCTATGGCCACCGCCACAAATAATGAGATTGCACCTGCGCCGGAGATGTTTACGTCAGACACTGAGAGTGACCCTGACATGCTGACCAAGGACGAGGATGACTTCCAACCGTTCACGCTACTAGATCTTGGTGATGGTTTACCCTTGGTGATGGCTTCCCTGACGAGGGTCCTTTTGTCACTCTTGTTTCGGTCCATGACCACCCCATCACTGGTCATTCCAATGGTGAGCCTATCATGACTCCGATCCTCGACGCCGTACCTCTCGTGGTCATTCCTCCTGAGGATCTGCCTTTTTGACTATTTGTTTGATGATGACGTTGAGTTGTTTGTTGACGATCCTCCTGTTGACGCCCATGGTAATGGAGAGATAGCTGAGGATGTCGTTGCTATGCTACCTCCTGAGATTCCCGCCATTGAAGTATCATCTGCTTCCATTTTACACTCGATTTCAGACTCCTTTAAGTCTATGACATCTGCAGCCTTACAGACGGCCGGATTGCAGCTTTCTACTACTGACTCGGACGACAACACCGCTATGTCTGCCGCACTATCACCTGCTCGAGATCCCACACCTCCACACGACCCAGAGCCTGCTCCTGAGCTAGCTTCTGTTCCTTTTGGGTCAGCCTGATGATGCGCCTATTGATCTTGAGCCGATTCCTGATCCGGACCATGTTTCTTTTGGTTTACCAGACATTGCACCCCTTGTACCCGACCCGGTATCTTAACCTGTTGATCTTCCTTTTGTTGAGACATTTGCTACTGCACCTGCACCCGCTGATGTTGCTCCTTTTCCCTTTGGAGACCGACGTCCATGGCACCGACATGCCTATCGTTTTCTTTCAGGACATACCCGCACCCCGGGAAGGAACTTCTAGTCAGCACCCGCGTGACAATACCCCACGCTGATACTCAGACCCTTACCATCCCTCACATTATGGAGGCTACACATGGGATGAGTTACCCCTGTTACTTCAGCTACAGTTTGAGGTTTTGAGTTATAAGAGTATTGGAGCCTGAGCTGACACCACGTCATCCCCCCTGTCTATGCCAGTATACTTTGATCCTCCACATTCATCACTGTCTCCTTTTGCACTCTCACCTGCTGCTATTACACCTTTCCAGGTTTTAATGCTCGTTTCCTTACTATCGAGCAGCAAATTAATTAATTACTTCGACGTGTATACAAGCTCGAGGAGGAGCTCGCGCATGTTAGCAGTTTGCTTTTCTTCCCTCCTCCACCTCAGTCACCAGTATAGTTGGTTTCTGGATTTATGCGGATTGCATTACTTTTGAGAAAAGACACTACTAATGAGCCGAGATTGTGGAGACTTTTGAAGACCACTTTTGACTACGTGATTTTGATACACTGATATACTTATTGGACAAGGGTAGGGTGACCCTGTGCCCCTTATTGGATGTGATACACTTTGTAGACAATGTGATTGTGGTCGGTAATGAGAGCTCAATCACTACGTCCTCGCTAATCACGTTGTTGATCTGCATGTGTGTGCTATAATTATGATGCTACATGCTTGCTTGTTATGTTCTCATTAAATATGTTCCTATCTACAAGTTGTGCTATAATTGTGATGTTATGTGATTGATTGTTATAACGATTGCTTATATATGTATATATACACACCTCCTAGGTCTCATTCGTTAAGTAGATGCTTATGTGCTTGTGTCTTTAATGAACCCTGACCTATCCGATCTTCCTCTTAGAAGATGTCGATTCAAGGGAACCCTGTTACCAACAACCCTCTGCCGACGACAGAGGCAGAATTACAAGAGCACATTTCACAGGCCATCGCACAGTATGAGGCCCTCCGCTCTGAACGCAGCGGAGGCACCTCGGGAAATAACCCACCCAATGGTAATGTTTAGTCACTTAAGACGCATTACAAAACATTTGGACATTTCCAAGAGTGCTTTGATAATGCCTTATGTGAATGATGTTGCGTATGTCGCAGGCTGCACCTACAAGCAGTTCTTGAGTTGCAAGCCCCGAGATTTCGACGGCACTGGGGGTGCCGTAGCCTTTGTGCGTTGGATTGAGAAGACGGATTCTGTTTTGAGTTTTACCAAATGTACTCCAGATGTAACACCCTAGTTTCTATTTAACGGTTTTACATGTAAATACCAACAATTAGATGTTTAGTTAAGACTACACATACTATAAAAATATGGATTTATTAAAACTTTTCGCAAATCAAAAGTTATTCGACATAACGTGATCAGATTCGTCGTTAAAAATTTATGACGATGCAATGTGCGGAAGCATGTATCTTTATCGTGTTTGGTTCTTCGTTGAGCTTGATCGTCTTCCGGCATCCAAAGAGTACCTACATTTCATAAACATGAAATGCTTTAGTCATACGGGGTTTAAAACGTATCTAAACGAGTCCGGGAAACAAAACTGATTAAAATATATTTTTGTACAAGGTCCACCGTAAATTACGGTGGATACCGTAATTTACGGTAGCCCCTGTTTTGATATGTTTCCACCGTAAGTCAGTAGAGAACTGGCGTAAAGGTTTCAGCCCCACCGTAAGTTACGGTGGGCACCGTAAGTTACGGTGGCCCATGTATCATATTCTTCCATTTTGCCGTTTTTGACACGAAAAATTTCGTATCTTTCAATCCGCTTGTCCGTTTGACCTACCGTTTCTTCCTACGTGTTTGTAATTTGATTCTCCATCATATGGATTTAAAATCCAACATCCGGATTAACAAAATTTAAGACTTTTAAGTCTTAGGCTTATTACCCTTTTTACCAAATTTTGACCCGTTCGATTTTTATCAAACAAACAAGTTTGTTTGACCCTTATTTCTTATAAACCTATTAAATTCAATGATGTTTAACATATTAGGTTCCAATTACAGGTTCATATACCTTCTTAATCCCATTTTCACTCATATGCTTATTTTGACCCGTTAAGGGTATTTAAGCATATTTTAAGCACCAATCTCTTTCATTCGTTTCTAAATACATATGTCCACATTTCTTATCAAATGACCTCCCACCACAACTATATTTGAGGTGGATTCAATGTGGTGATTTATATATTACAAATTTTACCCTTCAAATTATTATTTTACGGCAAAGACTCTTTATAGAGTCATTTGACCAATAATTTACATCTTTCGCTTTTCATACTTATTCAAAGTATTGACTTGATTATAAAACTCATTTTCAAGCGACTTCTAAGGGTTGCTTGCTTAATTTCACTTACAAGGGCGTTTTGGTCATTTTTAACTCTTCTTTTACGACGAAGGGCTTGCTTAAGCCATGCACGCCCAAAATCTCATTTTTTTAAACCAAATCTTGTTTTCAAAACACTCTGTCTATAATTTAAATCCTCCGGTTTACCTTTTAAGGTAACCGAATTTCCCTTTTTTTTACTTTACCTAACTCTCATAGAACTTCAAGTTCTAAATGATGAGTTGATCGATTATACATACCTGGCTCGGATCAACTTCTTAACCCGATTTTAGTACCTTGCTTTGAAATCGCTAATTAAGAAAGATGCGAGTACCCATTGGATATCTATTCCTGTAAGCATATAACTCGACAAAAATCATTAGTCGATATTGTCAAAAGGTGATGTCTACACCTTTTGACCCGTTTGGCCAAATTGAACGATTATATTAGCAAGATGACATTTATTACCACCTCGTATATATGACTCGCTCCGATTTACACCGTGCGGTCACTTTACTTATAATTCCATTTCTTAACACTTTTTGGCCTACTATGGCTTACGTCATAATTATCTTTTTCGTAACACGACAAAAGGATATTCTGAAATATATGACTAGTGTAAGATATACTTACCTTGAATCCGAATTACGCTTTTCCTTCATACTTGCTTCGTTTGACTCGCTTCCTTTCCAAGCCTCCACCTAGCTTGTCAAGCGTCAAACTATCATCATAATTCGTAAAATGGTTAGATTAGTCATCATTAATTATGACTATTCCATCTTACGGGTTTTACATCAAAATTCACCATTTGATTTCATTTTGGTCAGTTTGACTTTTAAAGGTCAAACTGCCTATTAACATAAGTGATTATATCATAAACCCCGACAATTCATTTAAGCATTTTGTCAAGTATCCGATAGGCATTATTCTTACGCCACCGTTTTAACTACTTTTCAAATCTAAGTTCATGCTATTATTAATACCAATTTAACTTAGCTCTTGATTATCAAAGTTAATTATTCATTTGTTAAGCAAGAACTAAAGGTTTCCATCTACATGTAAAACCCATTTCATCATAGCATTAGACATTCATCCGAACATCAATATAATCAAGTTCTACATATTAATTAGTAGACATCATGATTCCAAACACCTATTTATATGAACCCAAATCACTAATTTCATCATAATATACTAAACCCCTTTCATGAAAGTATGATCATGTACCCAATTTCATGGTTTAATCAAATACCTCCCATTCATTATCATGCATGATGATTCTAAACATAGTCTTATCATCAATTTCATCATAACAATAAAACCCACTTAGCTAGGTGTGGTAATTCAACCATACATCCAAATCATAGCAATTTGTTCTAAATCTTCGCTTAGGGTTTGTTCCTAAGCAATCATACATCTCAAATTCAGCCATAACTTCTATGATTCGTACATAGATCGCATCATGCAAAGTTAACTAATTTTCACACCTTCATGAATGTTAGAAATTCGACATACCATATGATCCCCTTGACTTGGTGATCGTTTGTTTGTATTTGTACTTCGATTTGGGTCAAGAATTACTCTTCAATTTGGGGATTTGTTGAACTAGGGTTCATCCCCTTTTCTTTTGGTCTCCTGGTCGATCACGTACACACACACACTTAGTGTGTGTGTTGTGTGTTATTACTTGTTTTTAATTAAAACAAGTTTCCCCACTTGGCAAATATTAGTCCCTCATGTTTTATCTTGATCAATTGAAGCTACAACTTACCATTTATCACTTAGGTACATACTAGTAACTAGGTTAATTATTCCTGGTTAACTTAATAGGTCCGGGAAGTTATAACCCGTTATATTTTAAGTCCCGTTAACTCAGGCCTTCTATATACTCTGTTTTCTCAAAGTATTTATCTCCCTTTAACTTAACATCAAGTTTATTTATTTAAAACCTGATATTTACCGGGTAATTTTTACCACTAACGGTATTTTACCCGTCGTCACTATTAACGTGGTTTGATTACCAAACTCGTTTTTGGGGTGTTACAAGTCTACCCCTCTTAAAGAGGTTTCGTCCTCGAAACATTTTCTTACATAATTTATCGAGTTTAACTCCATGCATTTGCTCTCGATAATCAATTGAGCATTGCTCATATTTTAACCGATTGTTAGTATTACTAGAAAAGTATGGTAATGTCTTTTTGGTTATTAATCATCTACGTATCTTATATGACACAATGCAACTTGAAATAACGTAATCTCGTTATTTCCACAAGTTTAATTAACTTAGAAATATTCATCACTTGGCTCTAGTATTCGTCACTCGGCTCTAATGTGATTATACTTCACATTACACTTCTTGACCGTGATCATGTCACGTCATGCCAAATTTTACATCAACTTTCTATTTTAAAAATTATCACTTTTCGAATATATCTTCTTGCACCTATCAGTGTCAAGACTTGTATCTTTCATGTTTACTATTTAAATTCCTACCAGAATTTATATTTGTAAAAATGTTATTTCTTACTAAAACCGAAGTTTTAGTTTTAGGATCTTCTCTTTAACTTTTGTCAATTATCCATACCAGGATATTGACAGTACATAATTTATTCTTTTACAGTCTTAGTTTTATGCGGGGATTCTCAATTGATTCCCTCGCTTTATCTAATTAACCCGTAGGTTTTATCACTTAGCCTTATGGGCTATTTTGATTAGACTTTCACCTCTTTAGGGCGAAGTCCTTATAATTTCTTGCTAATCATGACCCGTGGGTCGTTTTAGTCTCGTAGACCTTTCCATTGTTTATAACCCCAAAGGTTAGGTTGATCCTGTAGATCATTCCTTACTCATGTCATTATTAAAATACATGTTTGGTGTCAAGGCATCCTGTTTTTGTTTAAAATCATTTATTTTCGCCTTGGTATTTTCTTTGACCTTGACCGTAGTCTAAGGCTACATTCGTTTCCTTTCGGATAAATTTTCCGACTTTATGACTTCTCACGTCATTTATGCGTCGGTTTATCTTATGCTCACCATTATCTAGTTTACATACATTCGTATTTGATTATGTCCCATTACCGGGCTCATTATTCTTATGCTTTTAACGCTACTATTATCCCGCTTGTGTTTACTTATGCCGTCCGGCATGATATTTTATTCGACCCGTTCAACTTTAAAATAGTTGAACATAATTTATTCACAATTTCTATTTACATTATTTTGTCATCTTTTAGTTATGACCCAAAACCCGAGTCTTTTAACTTTCCATCCGAGTTCCCGTTTCTCGGTCTACGCATGTGTTTAATTCTTACCCATCAACCGGGTGTTTTACCGAAGTCGTTATTATTGCAACCCTCCCGGTATGCATTAATACCTCGCTTCATTTTTATATTCCGACTTTGTCCTCGAGTTTGACGTTTTACAAAAAAGACCCGTTTAGAGACATATTTTCATTTTCCGGGTTCGAGTGTAAGTACACTCCCTCCCAATGCATATCTTAATCATTTTACATGTTTCTTTGTCCCTTCTCTTGGGCTCATTATCCTAATGTAATACGCTTCCGTCACACGGCTGTGCGTTTACATTATTATCAAATATTTTGCTCATTTGATTAATTTGGGTACTTTTTAAGTTAGTCCCATTCACCCCGCCATTACTACATCAGATGTAAATGTGTCCGCTATAAGAAACTCATGGTATCATATGCCACTACTTACTTGGCCAGAGTAAGCGATTAACACATGACATACACGACCTTTTTATAGTTTTCACATCACGCCCTATGTAAGTAATGCCTCTATTTGGTTTTCTTGGAAATAATATCCTGGATATGTATTTCTATTCAGGTTTTCCAAGTTTCTAATTTACCTATGCAACAATCATTCTCTACTTGTTTATTGCATATTGCTATTTATGCAATTATATTTAAAAGCGTGCACCTGGTAATGCTTGCCCCGTCGGACGTTCCCTGCCATTTACCTTGTTCGCAGTCGTTACGCGATTTAGCCCTTGGTGAGCATGCTCCTCTTGTCATACTTCGGACCGTTCCTCTATCATATCCTAAATTTGTTCAACTCTTGTCATCTTTAAATGCAAGTGTCCTTCAATCAAGACATTCACAAAAGTTAGTAATGTCAACTTTACTAAATGCCCGTATCATAATACAAGGCTTTTCTACTATAGGTGTCAACGCACGAAATTTTGTTAGCTATATCTATCATTTAATTAGGGTAACGTGTATTACACGATAACCCTATGTGTTGTTTACAACACTTTAATACGCTAAACGATTAACATACATGCACTTACCGGATTTGCGATCAAGCATCGTACCGAACACCAATCTTTATTAAGAGCGTAAGGTTTAAGTCCAAGCATAGTTTTCCCACCATACTTGAATCTCTTAAACCAGGGCTCTGATACCAACTTGTAACACCCTAGTTTCTATTTAACGGTTTTACATGTAAATACCAACAATTAGATGTGTAGTTAAGACTACACATACTATAAAAATATGGATTTATTAAAACTTTTCGCAAATTAAAAGTTATTCGACATAACGTGATCAGATTCGTAGTTAAAAATTTATGACGATGCAATGTGCGGAAGCATGTATCTTTATCGTGTTCGGTTCTTCGTTGAGCTTGATCGTCTTCCGGCATCCAAAGAGTACCTACATTTCATAAACATGAAATGATTTAGTCATACGGGGTTTAAAACGTATCTAAACGAGTCCGGGAAACAAAACTGATTAAAATATATTTTTGTACAGGGTCCACCGTAAATTACGGTGGATACCGTAATTTACGGTAGCCCCTGTTTTGATATGTTTCCACCATAAGTCAGTAGAGAACTGGCGTAAAGGTTTCAGCTCCACCGTAAGTTACGGTGGGCACCGTAAGTTACGGTGGCCCCTGTATCATATTCTTCCATTTTGCCGTTTTTGACATGAAAACTTTCGTATCTTTCAATCCGCTTGTCCGTTTGACCTACCGTTTCTTCCTACGTGTTTGTAATTTGATTCTCCATCATATGGATTTAAAATCCAACATCTGGATAAACAAAATTTAAGACTTTTAAGTCTTAGGCTTATTACCCTTTTTATCAAATTTTGACCCATTCGATTTTTATTAAACAAACAAGTTTGTTTGACCCTTATTTTTCATAAACCTATTAAATTAAATGATGTTTAACATATTAGGTTCCAATTACAGGTTCATATACCTTCTTAATCCCATTTTCACTCATACGCTTATTTTGACCCGTTAAGGGTATTTAAGCATATTTTAAGCACCAATCTCTTTCATTCGTTTCTAAATACATATGTCCACATTTCTTATCAAATGACCTCCCACCACAACTATATTTGAGGTGGATTCAATGTGGTGATTTATATATTACAAATTTTACCCTTTAAATTATTATTTTATGGCACAGACTCTTTATAGAGTCATTTGACCAATATTTTACATCTTTCGATTTTCATACTTATTCAAATATTGACTTGATTATAAAACTCGTTTTCAAGCGACTTCTAAGGGTTGCTTGCTTAATTTCACTTACAACGGCGTTTTGGTCATTTTTAACTCTTCTTTTACGACGAAGGGCTTGCTTAAGCCATGCACGCCCAAAATCTCATTTTTTTTAACCAAATCTTGTTTTCAAAACACTCTGTCTATAATTTAAATCCTTCGGTTTACCTTTTAAGGTAACCGAATTTCCCTTTTTTTACTTTACCTAACTCTCATAGAACTTCAAGTTCTAAATGATGAGTTGATCTATTATACATACCTGGCTCGGATCAACTTTTTAACCCGATTTTAGTACCTTGCTTTGAAATCGCTAATTAAGAAAGATGCGAGTACCCATTGGATATCTATTCCTGTAAGCATATAACTCGACAAAAATAATTAGTCGATATTGTCAAAAGGTGATGTCTACACCTTTTGACCCATTTGGCCAAATTGACCGATTATATTAGCAAGATGACATTTATTACCACCTCGTATATATGACTCGCTCCGATTTACACCGTGCGGTCACTTTACTTATAATTCCATTTCTTAACACTTTTTGGCCTACTATGGCTTACGTCATAGTTATCTTTTTCGTAACACGACAAAAGGATATTCTGAAATATATGACTAGTGTAAGATATACTTACCTTGCATCCGAATTACGCTTTTCCTTCATACTTGCTCCGTTTGACCCGCTTCCTTTCCAAGCCTCCACCTAGCTTGTCAAGCGTCAAACTATCATCATAATTCGTAAGACGGTTAGATTAGTCATCATTAATTATGACTATTCCATCTTACGGGTTTTACATCAAAATTCACCATTTGATTTCATTTTGGTCAGTTTGACTTTTAAAGGTCAAACTGCCTATTAACATAAGTGATTATATCATAAACCCCGACAATTCATTTAAGCATTTTGTCAAGTATCCGATAGGCATTATTCTTACGCCACCGTTTTAACTACTTTTCAAATCTAAGTTCATGCTATTATTAACACCAATTTAACTTAGCTCTTGATTATCAAAGTTAATTATTCATTTGTTAAGCAAGAACTAAAGGTTTCCATCTACATGTAAAACCCATTTCATCATAGCATTAGACATTCATCCGAACATTAATATAATCAAGTTCTACATATTAATTAGTAGACATCATGATTCCAAACACCTATTTATATGAACCCAAATCACTAATTTCATCATAATATACTAAACCCCTTTCATGAAAGTATGATCATGTACCCAATTTCATGGTTTAATCAAATACCTTCAATTCATTATCATGCATGATGATTCTAAACATAGTCTTATCATCAATTTCATCATAATAATAAAACCCACTTAGCTAGGTGTGGTAATTCAACCATACATCCAAATCATAGCAATTTGTTCTAAATCTTCGCTTAGGGTTTGTTCCTAAGCAATCATACATCTCAAATTCAGCCATAACTTCTATGATTCGTTCATAGATCGCATCATGCAAAGTTAACTAATTTTCACAACTTCATGAATGTTAGAAATTCGACATACCATGTGATCCCCTTGACTTGGTGATCGTTTGTTTGTACATATCTGGATTGTTCCTAGATGGGGCTCTGTTTTGGTGGAACCTTCAGGTTCGGACGTTGGGTAAGATTGCTGCGTATGCTTTTACGTGGGATGAACTGAAAGAACTGATGCGTAAGAGATATTGCTCTAGGGAAGATCTCCAGAAGTTGGAGACTGGAATGTGGAACTTGAAAACGGAAGGTTCAAAGATAGCTGAGTTTGTTTAGAGATTTCATGATTTATCACAAGTTGCTCCGCGTCTGGTGAAACCAGAGTTTAAGAGGATCGAACGTTTCATCGGGGGATTGGCACCTCAGATTCTAAGCCTGGTGACAACATCTAAACCTCCAACAATCACCGATGCTATCGACTTAAGTGTGGCGCTCACAGAAGAAGCGATTAGACTAGGAAAATTTTCCACTTCGGAAAAGAAAAAGGGGACTCCTGTAGAGCCATCTGGAGACAACAAGGGAAAGTTCGTAAACTTCAAGAAGGGTACTCGGGTGAAAAGCAAGAACCGGGCCAAAAAGGGAAACTAGTACATGGGTATCCTACCTAAGTGCGACAATTGTCGATGTTATCATATCGGGCGATGCAGATAAGGAAAATGTGAAAACTGTGGCAAAGTGGGGCATGTCAAGGAAACTTGTAGGCAAGGTACTGAACGAGGAAATGGAGGCCAAGATGGTAGCAAGAATCTCAAAGGAAACAACAACAACAACAACGACTATCAAGGCAGGAAGAGTTGTTAGGACCAGTTTTGACTCCGAAACGATTGCGAACCGAACATGTGACATGCGGAATCCGTACACGAACGTGACCGAACACACAAGATGTAATATAACTATGATTCTATTAGAAATCTGACGAGTACAAGCACCTAAATCACGTGCACAACACTTTCTCTCTCTAGCTTCTCTCTCTAACACTAGAGCTCTCCAAAGTGCAAATGGCCAAAAGTCTTTAAAACTAACCCTAAGGGTTCTATTTATAGGCCAAGGGGAATTAATGAGACTTCTCATTAATTATAGAAATGCCACCTTACCTTTTGCTACATATTACAATATAAAGACTTGTTTTCTTCTGTTTCTGCTACGGACTCGTATTGACGAAGGCAATAGACATTACTGCACCAACAGACTCCCCCTTGGATATTGCCGTAGTCAATCCATAGTATCTTGTCTTACTCTCTCTCTTTGAGTCTTCTTGAAGCTTTAACACATTTTCATCAATGTAGACTCCCTCTTGCTTGAACATAATCCCCGT
Organism: Helianthus tuberosus; assembly: GCA_030545235.1. Classification (NCBI taxonomy): domain Eukaryota; kingdom Viridiplantae; phylum Streptophyta; class Magnoliopsida; order Asterales; family Asteraceae; genus Helianthus; species Helianthus tuberosus. The sequence goes on from CM060365.1 coordinate 158,432,266, forward strand.
GGATCTGTCTTCAGCTTCAGCTCCCCCTTTCTGTAGACTCTTTTCTTCAGGCTCCCCCTTTTATCAAGCTTCCGTGCTTTTGGGATCGACACCTTGCTTTCCGTATACATGCTCTTCTGGGATAGTTACATGGCTCCTTGAATCCACGCTTCCTCTTGCGTTGAGCTCGTCTTCAGACTCCCCCTTAGACTCGGCTGTCGGGATCGTAGTCTGGTACAAGATCTGCATATCTCAAACGTTTATAAGTAAAAACATTTTGAACATTCAATTATCCAGGAATTGTGACCTGGCTCTTTTAAACTTTCTAAATCAAGATCCTGGCTTTAAGATATAATAATATGAATATATCCAGAAAAACTTGATTCACTCCCCCTATCAACAATCTTTATAGATTTGGCAGTTTTAAGTATCCAAAATCGAAAACTGGCTCTTTACAAATTTTAACAATATGAGCATCCAAATCCCTCACAGTAAATCATCCAAGTCCAATTTAATGACCTTGGAGATATCACAAACTATTTTTGATTTTTGATTTTAAAACTACAAGTTTCAAATTAATGAACTTGATTTATTTTCAGAAACACGATCAACATACTAGATTTTGAAACTCAGCATCCCAGACATCGGTTGTCGAAAATAAAATGAAAATCAAAATCTTTTTTTAATTTTCTGAAACATAAAGCAGTAAAGAAATATATACAAACATATTTACAGACAATATTTTTGTTTGAGTTCGCGTTAGAGGATCATATCAGTTTATGACAAATCACTAGCACCGTTGAGCTTTAAAACACTTTAAGTTTTAAACGATTCACTTAGATTGCCAGTATACTGATCCATTTAAATTTTCACACAAAGTTCAATCGATTCGAGATACGGATTTAGAGTTTTAAGGACTTAACTTATTCGCGTGTCCCACCTCAGAATATACTCCCGTATCCAGACTCCTATATTCAGTCTTACAGGTGAATATACACTAATGATATCTGTAAGGGGTGAATGCGATGCCATGAGAGCTCAGGCTATTGCTTCCGCAAAATCAGAGAGATGATGGCTTGAATTTAGGTGGGTCCCCCTTGGGGATATTCTTTTCAACAGCACATGATTAGCGTTTTTCAATGTTTCATCATTTTTTATGCTGAGGGTGGGCTTTATGATTAAAGCAGTGCAGAGTATTATACGAGGACTAGGCTATTGCTCTCGCAAAATCAGAAGTCCCGGTATAATACCTCAGATATCATCACGCATAAAGACCTAGTATGTCAGAAATAGAAAGCCCTTCAAACAAGATTTCAGGGGTTACCCATATATCCGAGAGATGTTCCCCACGAGATAAGTAAGTATTTGATATTTTAGGTTTATATCTCGAAAACAATCTACTAAGCGTGTAAAAACCTACTGGCATATCATCAGTGAGACCATTTATCACATTTTAACATTCCATTTCTTTAGCGTACTATGATTGTCTATTGATGTACTATCATTTCCTCTTTTTACACAAAACTCATTTTTTGAATTTTATCATGTTTTTGCCTTTTTCAAATTTTCTAATGTTTTTGGATTTACTGACAATTTCTTACTCCCCCTAAAATGCAAAACCATTTAAAGAAAATTTGAGAAACCGACACTGATAGCTTTGTCTCGCCATCCATTTTCTGCTTTTCATGCTCTGTTTTGCAGAAAATATAATGTACCCCCATGATTTACAACACAATGATATTTTACAGTTTGAAAACTGTTTTTCAATCTTGTGAAAGTAATCATGTTTTTTCAGCCGTGAGGGTTTCGGCGTATTCACTCAACATATTTTTGAAAATTTTGAATTTTTGACAAAATTTAAAAACAAACATATTTTTGATTTTTCAAATTTTTGACAAAATAAAAACATATTTTTGGTTTTTAAATTTTTAAATTTTTAGGGTTTTATGAAATATGGTTTATTTATGTACAGAAACATAAACTCCCTGTTTAACAGTAGCAGGGACCAGCAGCCTCTTCTTCTCGTGCCAGGCTGCTCCGACACTCCTCTTGACATACAGTTTTCTTCGGAAGCACCTGCACATTCAACTTAATCAATTACTTGAACAATTTAGCCCAGGTCTGTTTGACCTTAGGCATTTCAACACAATATGCTTCATTCAACGTCGGAAAATCTTTGTCATTTTGTACAAAGACTTTTTCAATTTTAGCATCATCTACCGAAGTCATTTGTTTCTTAACACTCAATGTTTGACCTTTTGGAGTACCTCTTTTGTAAAAATTTGAATCTTTTTGAACATTTTGATTCTGAACAACATTTGGTTTCCAAAACTGTTGTGGTTTTGTTGCATCAACCGCTGTTTTCCAACTTTGTGTTGTTCTCAATCTGGGTGTGAGAATTCCAGGTCTGTCTAGAATCGAACCTATTCGGGTTTGATTTCCAAGTTTGATTCGAAGCAAACTTGTTTGTGTTGTACCTCCAAGTTTGTTTTGAATCAAATCTGGTTGACCTTTGTTTCACATTCTCAGATTTCTGTCTTTCAACATCATCAGCTTTCTTTTTCGACTCAACACCAACAGGTTTCAAATTTGGACACTTGCGTGCAAGATGTCCAGTTTGATCATATTTAAAACATGTTCTTTTGAGCACATCCTTGACCTGTGGTTATTGCTTTTTCTTTTGAGCATAGAACTCTTCATTAGACTGTCGTCTAAATTGGAGTTCTTTCTCTTCTTCTGAACTTGTTCCTTGAACAAAATTCATTTTTGCCTGATAATTTGGCATTTAATTTTTCTTCTAATTTTGTTTCTTTCTATAACCCAAACCAGCCTTCATGTTTTTCTTCTTGAAACCAGGTTTGTTATAAAAAGTTTTATGATCTTTTCGAGCAAACTTTGAAATTTCAGATTTTTTAATCTCAACCATTTTGAAAACTTTGTCAATCTTTTCTGAAATCACATTCTGAATCGGGAATACAATATCTAAGAATAATTTGTCCGATCCAATCATGGTATAAACCAATCCTTTTGAATCATCATTCAAATTTTTCTCAGATTTAGAGTTTTTCAGATATTCATCATGAAAACTACCTTCATTTTCATCCTGTGATTCAGATTTACCTGTTTCAACCGACTCTTCTTTCAACACACTTTCAAAGACCTTACCTACCACCTCTGAATCACTAGAATCATCAGATTTGGAATAGGTTACGTCAATGTTTTCTGGCAATTGATCTACCATGTTGAATTTTTTTTCAACCTTTTCATCATCATAAAATGCGAACTTTTCCGGTGGTAGAACTTGATGAAACTCTGAGCCAATACCTTTCTTGTTTTTCTCAGAATCATCCTCACCCGGTTTTATGTTGAAAATTCTTTCAAGCACATATGATGACGCATGATAACTATGTAACTTGTTGTTATCCTGTTCTAAATCAGTTATTTGACGCTTTAGCTTAGCAACATCCTCAATGTTAGAATTGACAACTTGTTGCTTTATTGAATGCTGTCGCTTATCAGTTGTTTCAGAACAATATTTCAATCTGGATTGAACAAGTTTCATTTGACTCTTCACATTTTCATATGACTCTTTTGTAATGTGATAAGCCAATTTTATTGAATCATACTCCTTTTTCATTTCTTGAAAAGCATTTTCTTTTTGTAAACATTCATCTGTCATTTTTAAAACCTTTTCTTTTAAATTTTCATTTTCTTTTTCTAAACTCTTGCATTTTTGTGTTATCTTTTCATCATTACCTTTCAAAACTTTTTCATTTTCTAGCATTTCTTTGCATTTTTCTTTGAAAACATTTTCGATTTTATTAAATTCTAGATCTCTTGTTCTGAATTTTTCGTCTTTTTCTGTACTAGCACTACATGTTTCCATGCATTTCTTGCACTTTTCAACATTTTTGTTTAAGATTTCAGAATCAGTTTTTACTTCAGTGATTGGCACCTCGGTGTTTGCTTCTGTCTGCTTCTGATCAGCTTCACTCTTCTTCTCATCACCAGCATCAACACCAACATCACCAGCAACCTCCAAAATCTCATCCTTCACTTCTCCTTCTTCTTTCTTCTTCATTTCTTCTTCAACAACCTGCTGTTCTTAAAAAACAGCTTCTTTCACAACTTCTTCATTCACAACAACTTTTTCTACCTTTACATCTTCCTCTTTAACAGCTTCAACTTTGATTTCCTCAGCGAGCTTCTTCAACTCATTCACCATACACTCAACATTTTTCTTCATTCTTGCTTCATCCCTCTTCCTCAAACTTGATGTCATGGCATCTCTTATGATTTTATCCATGTAACAACCCGCACTTTCGTGCGTTATTACTACTCGATATACTCGTTACGCCTAGCACCAGAGATTCGAATCATAATGTACCTATATCGTATATATCGCTATATCGCAACATTTTCGCATACTATCGCAAATTTTATCACTATCACATCACATTGCAATTGCTGACAACCACGAAGATGTCGAGTGAGGACCAATTCTACCCTCCTTGATAGCCGTGATGTGTCGCAGTGCAACGCATTACTTAAAAACGCACAATAACGTTCACGATGACATAGAGAGAGGACCTATTCTACCCTCCTCGATGACCGTGAAGCGTCGTAAGTGATCGCATAATCGAAACGAAAACCGGATTATTGTATCGCAACTTTAACATATGGATACGTAAATACGGCCCCTAGTGACTAAATAATAATAATAATAATAATAATAATAATAATAATAATAATAATAATAATAATAATTAAAACGCGTACCCAAAAACTATCGCAACGCTCGAAACAATGAATTTCCCCGCACAAAAGAGCCAACCGGAATGACTATCCGAACGGATAGGCCATCCGAACGGATGGGCCATCCGACCCAACACACCAAACCTCCTCTACCCTTTTCTCTTACCCTATAAATAGCCTGCCACTTCACTAGAACAGTGATGTGACAGCTCCCACTTGACCAGCACGCTCTTGGGCCCTTTTTCTCTCGACTTCTCGCGATTCCGGTAAGATTTCGACCTAAATCTTGTACTTCTACAATCTACACTTAATTCTACACCTTTCTATCTTTTAAAACTCAACTTTTAACCGCGAAATCTACTGATTTGAGGTGTTTAAAGATGCTGTCACCAAGAGTTCATATGAACTTCAAAGTGTGACCTCATTTCACCATAAACAACTCAGATCTGGGTGATTCCCACATGTTTTTATAACAATCTCACCTAAAAATCTATGTATCTAATCAAAGTACTATGCGATTTCGGGTTAAACATGAGAAACCATCAAGAAACGACCAGATCTGATGGAACGGGGTGGTTCCCGGCCGTTAGAACAGGTCGGAACTGATGAAATTTCATTTGTTTAATACGATGTCACACCATCTCAGTAAAACCACATGTATCCCTTCCAAAACCCATCAAGAACAGTTGATCGGGACGTTGGAACGGATTGTTGTCAACCAGCCGGGCGTGTCATCCGACCGGATAGCGTGTCATCCGACCGGACAACATGCCATCCGACCGGACAACATGCCATCCGACCGGACAACATGTCATCCGACCAAACAACATGTCATCTGATCGGATAACATGCCATCCGACCGGATAGCATGCCTACCAACCGGATAACATACCATCCGACTAAACAACATGTCATCTGACAGGACAACATGTCTGTCATCCGACCCAAACCACTGTTATCCGACCGGATGAGGTTATCCGACCGGTTATCAGCATCCGACCCAAAGAACTGTTGTCCGACCGGATGAGGTCATCCGACCGGATGAGTACCACACGACTGGATAACTGTCATTACGATACTATTCCCGTTTAAACCGTGCATCGCTTACGATACCATACGATGTTTAGGCTAACACAGACACACTCTTAACCGATCCACTCAAATTGTGTTCTCGCTGAATACGCACTGTGAGTATACTCGAACCCCTTTTAATCGCATTTTTGGGTGTAACATACGTTCCTAATAAATCGAACTTATCAAACGAATTACTCAATCAAACTATTTATCACTTGCGAATGACTGTTATGCATATTTATACGTGATGCTAGTTACATACGCGTTAGGACTCATACTCGCGAGGTCCCGCCTTAACTAGTATAGTACTATAGCACCCGACGGGGTCTAGTTAGGATGAATAGCAATCGCGGTCGAAGCTCGAGTGACTTAGCTGGTAGTATCCGTCTTTATGCATGTATGTTGAGGTATCCCGTTTATGTATTTGGTAATTCGCAGCACTTTTTACTATTTTTACGATACTCTATCAAAACTTGTATACTCGCCAATACTTTTGTATTGACGTTGTTTTAACGTATGTTGCAGGTTAGATCGCTCTCTACATCAATCAAGCTAGGAAGTCCATAAACTCGCCTAAAATCTAGGTTGTCGGATTTGTATTGTTCGAGAGGACAAGAAATCTGTGATAACTTACGTGATTGTATTATTTGTTAGTATGGGATAACGAATGTAATAAATATTATCGCAATATAGTTGTTATGGATTCTCGTGAGCAATCTGATTCGCCTAGTGCCGCTCCCCGATAATTCCGCCATCAGTTGGGGTGTGACAATCCAGCCTTTTCACATATGTTTTATCTTTTTCAACATTTGAATAGTATTCGCCGGATCGAGGAATTACTAGAAGAACATCATCATGAACTATGTCCCTCCTGTGGACGACAGGTTCACCATCTCTGTTGACATAACACTCTCGCTTCTTGTCCCATCTTTTACTGCTGACAGCATCTTCATACTCTTCTTGCATTTTATCCATTCTGTATCCAACTATACTTCTTTCTCTAGGTGTTTTCTTATTCAAAATCTCTTCTTTGGTTTTCTCCTTTATTTCAGCAACAAAAACATAATGTTTGCTTTTTGATATCGTTATGCCATGAGCTGTGAATCGATCATTAACACGATCTTCTTCTGGAAGAATCTCACTCCAATCTTGCCCTTCATCATCATAGATTACTGCACATGCTCTTGACTTCTCTTTGGGATTATTTTCGATCATTTTCGGCTCTTCTTTGCTACGGTGGTAAATTGCCTTTCGGTAATAATCATCATTGAAGGGATTTGCATTTCCATCAACTGCATAATTATTGCATTCTCTCTTGAAATGACCTTTTTGCATACATTTGAAGCAAGTCACTTTGGATTTATCAAATCCCAGCTTTGTTGATGGACCACCAATTGACTGTTTCCCAGTAATCTCCATATACCTTTGAGCTCTGCGGATGCAACTTGCCAAACACCAGCGAATGTCTATGAGTTCCATTTCTTCCGGATCAATCTGGTCGTAGTATTCTTTGGTCAATTCAGAGTTTCCAATTTTGCCAGCTACTAGACCTTCATACGATTCCAGAACAGATGCAAGGAAACTCATTTGCTGCTTGGCAGAGTTAATGCTCATGGCAGGAGAATTCTTCAATCTGAGAGCAATGTTGCACAGTATGTCCTCTGATTCATCAGGATTTGTTTTTGAAGAAGATGAATGATATCCCGGATTGTAGCTTGATGAGCTTGTCTAAGGTTCTTTTGTCTTCTCACCATTAAATGTTGTCTTTAGTGAATCCACCAGCTTTCACCGAGGGTATGTTACCTTTGTAATAAAGACCAACATTCTGATGATGTGAAGAACTGCTCATCTTGCTTTGTTTTTGAAGCTCCAGTTCATGACTTTCAATTTTTTCTATCAAGACATCAAGAGAAATTGTATCATATAACACATCCTTTTTCAAAATGAACACAAACGTTTGCCACTGATCAGCTCGTGGTAACGCTTCTATGATTTTATCGATTATTTCTTCTCGAGTTTTAACAATTGCAAAACGATCAAGTTGAATTTTTAAATGACCAAATCTTTCTATCATTTGTCGAACTGATTCACCTTTCAAGCTATCAAACAAATCAAATTCTTTCTTTAATAATGCAATTTTATTTTTCTTGATTTGTTTACCCCCCTCAGCTTTAACCCGTAAAGCTTCCCAAACCGATTTTGATGACCCATCATGGTTAAGCAATGCAAAAATGTCATCTCTAATCGATGATTGGATTAAAGCAATCATTCTCTGTTCAGATGAGAAATTTCTCTTGTCCTCAGCGTTTAAGCTATTTAAAGGGATTTCTTCGTTTTTGTCATTGACTGGTCTGTCATAACCGAACTCCAAGCAGAACCAAGTTTCATGAGCGTAAGCTTTTGCCCAGTTAATGAACCGCTCCTTCCACCAGGTATAGTCTTCAATACTTTCGAGCGTTGGTGGTTTTGAATGGGTTCCGAAGAAGTTATCATGTTTAATGTTTTCATTGAACGCTTTTGTAATGGATTTCGGTGTGACAGTTGAGGTTTCGGAAGACTCGGATGTAAATGCCTTGTAAAACGTGTTGTAAAACTCTTCAGCCATGATGCTAACTCCTCGAATCTCAGCACCTTTTAATCATCTGAATACATACAAACAAACAAAATCAGTTTAAACACTTATCAATTAACTGAATCAGACTGGTACTCCAACTAGTGAATATTCTGTGCGAACTGAGTTTGATGCGAATTGAACCAACTTAGAGTTCAATTCGTGCGAACTGGTTCTGATTATCAAACGACCTGGAAACGTTCAATCCATACGAACTGAGTTGTTTCAAACAATCTGATGACCTATTTACCAAACTGTGCGAACTGGTTCTGATTATCAAACGACCTGGGATTCTTTTATCCACTTCGTACGAGCTGGAATTACAATTTCAAACGAAATGAACTCACTACCAACGACCTGACAACCTCAAATGACCTGAGGTTCAAATTGAATCATTCCGTACGAACTGGTTATAATTCCAAGCGAACTGAATGATCTAAACCCACTTCGTGCGAATTAAATGATCTAAACCATGCGAACTGATGATGTCTCAAACGAACTGAACTGAACTTTCAGAAGACTTGACGTTTCACATGACTTGGCAAGATTTCAAACGATCTGAGTATATTTCTGATCAATTATTAAATGCACACATACTAATCACTATAACGCATGCAATATCTGATGTAACTCTTATTCTATTGGACCGAGAACTGTTTTTAATAAATGGGCCGCTTAATTTGACTTTAATATTGATTCACATGTGCCGACAACAATCAATATGAATCAATTGCAATTGGACCTCAATTAAAAGTATCCGACAATTTAAAATCTCAAAACACTTTGATTGGGCCGATTGTTAAGTGGAAAGAATCTAATATAACCTCAACACTTTGTAATAAAAGGACCTGACACTTTCTTTTAACCACACAGATTGCAATTAATGAACTTTGACAATATTTTTCACTTTGTACGACCTGAACAAATATTCACGCGAAGTGGGGTCCTTGGTGCGACCTGGACCACGTTTCAAACGAAATGGACCACCTTCAAACGGAGTGAAGGTCAATACGTGAGAAGTGGATCCGATTTGGTTCGACCTGAGTTAATTATGTTCAATTCGTGCGAAATGGAAGACTTTTGGGATCAATTCGTGCGAATTGGATGATACTTTCTCATGATCTGACACTTTACGAACGAACTAGCATGATTTCGGACCAAAAATCTTAGATTTCTCCTAAACGGCTTTGAATTAAGATTTGAAACTGTGTAGGGTTATAGATCAGGTATTTTCGCACAACATATCAAAAAATCAGCTAATTTGGACCGTAAAAACCCGTTCAATTTTGCAAAATTCAGTGAAAAACGTGAAGAATATGAAAAAGATGAAGAAATAGATCAAATCTGGATGAATTTGGATCTGAATTTGATGAAATCCTGTACGAATCTATGTGATAGATCTATGCAATCGAGCTCCCGCTCTGATACCACTTGTTAGGACCGGTTTTGACTCCGAAACGATTGCGAACCGAACGTGTGACGTGCGGAATCCGTACACGAACGTGACTGAACACACAAGACGTAATATAAGTGATTCTATTAGAAATCTGACGAGTACAAGCACCTGAATCACATGCACAACACTTTCTCTCTCTAGCTTCTCTCTCTAAATCTAGAGCTCTCCAAAGTGTAAATGGCCAAAAGTCTTTAAAACTAACCCTAAGGGTTCTATTTATAGGCCAAGGGGAATTAATGAGACTTCTCATTAATTACAAAAATGCCACCTTGCCTTTTGCTACATATTACAATATAAAGACTTGTTTTCTTCTGTTTCTGCTACGGATTCGTATTGACGAAGGCGATAGACATTACTGCACCAACAAGAGTGACAAACAAAAACGTGCTCAAGGTTGTTTTAACTGTGGAGACAAAAGGCATTTTAGAAAATACTTCCCTAAAAACACTCAGGCACGTGGATGAAAGCTCAACACCGGAGCTAGGGAAACACGCCAGGATCCAAGCGTGGACATCGGTACGCCCCATATTAGTCAACGTTATGCATCTGTGCTGCTAGATACTGTTTCCAATCTTAGCTTCGCATCTATAGAGTTTGAGAGTATACTGGGTTTAGTAGCAAGTAAGTTAGATAACCCGTACTTGATAAAACTAGCTAAAGGGAAGCTTCGATGTGGTAATTGGGATGGAATTGGTTGTCGAGCAATCAAGCGGAGATTGTTATCCGCATCCCGATGGCGAACGAAGAGATGATCATGATTTAGGAGGCAGGATACGCCCCTACGGATTACCAGCCGTTGAAGACACAGAAGTTTTCGCGCAAAGGATGTGTTGCCCTTTTCTTTTGGCTCATGACGTAGACAAGGAAGCCGAAGAACCTAAGCTCGAAGATACCCCTTATAACAATCCTCAATAAAACCAACACCCTCGAATATTTTTCCGACACCCTAATATATTTTAAAATATTCCAAAATACACCCCATACGCAAAAACGGGCCCTGAATACCCTAAATATTAATAAAAATAATTAAAAATATGATTTAAGTTTAGGCGGGCTGCGTAAGCTACCCTTAACACTTACGCGGGCTGCGAGAGATCAAGAACGCGACAACACCCCAGGCCGACACGTGTCATCATCGTGGCAAGTCTAGTCGCTGATCCATACGAGCTACACGTTGACCTGGGTTTGATGCAGGCCGCGTAGCCCGTTGTTATCCTTTACACTGGCCGCGTAAAAGTGAAAGTCAGGCCCTATATAAGAAGGGCATCGGCTTTCAGTTCCGATCGCTCAAATCTTTCTTTCATACTTACTTTCTGAATAGTAGAGATAATACGCGGGTATTATACCCCCTAAATAGCGAAGTTCAGCTCCGTTGTAAGTATTATAACCCCTGGATACGTATTCGATACACTGCCCGATTGATCTAGGGTTCCGTAACGGCTGTCGTGGTTCTGCCCGACGTAGTCGTTGGAATGCCGTCTCGGGGAGGGTATTACTAATGTTAAAATGGGTTATTATACTAACACGTGTGCATTTGTGTAAATTATAGATTATCACCAGGAAACCCTTACGGAAAATCTAAGACAACAATGTGAGTTGATCCGCTTTTTGTTAACTGTTTTTACAAAACCTTAAATACTTTTCCATGTGAATAACAGTTATTGAGTATTTGTAAGAATACAATTATCTTGAGTATGTTGGGGTTTTGTATACAAAATTTGTTACCACCTGGTCAAAGAGTAACATTTCCACAAGTCGGGTTCGACAGTACCATGGATGTTAATTGTGATGTCTTGGAAACAAATATAATTGCGGGATCGCCCTCAATACTGTGAAATGGTTTTTAGTTAAACTTGATTAAACTGGGAATCACTCACCAGTATTTCCCACTGACAAATGTTTTTAAAACGTGTTTCAGGTACAAACTGTGAAAGCCAAATAGAAGCCAGCTGGACAGCACTGAAGGCTTGGAAAAGTGGCAATAAAGTTACCTAAAATAAAATAGATGTTTTATTAATAAAATAGGATTTATTCCTATGAAAACGTGTGTACTATGAACTTGGGTTTTATCCCATTTGTTTAATGTTATAAAAATGTGGTATTTTACTCTGATCAAATATTTCCTAACTACGATCCTGATGAAAACTTCCGCTGCCAAAATAGACAATACACGATACCACCGAAACTGGCTCGTGATCGCCTGTTCCCGGGGAATCAGGGATCGGGGGTTGCGACAGAAGGTGGTATCAGAGCTAAGCCACTGATTCAGCCACAGAGGTGTTCTGTTGACATCAAAATGTAAAGTGTTAGGAAATAAATTACGAAAATACGTACATAATTGTATTTTATTGTTGTGTTATTTGACTATTTGTTAGTTTACAGTATGAGTGACCAAGGACCATCTGACGCGTATCGTCAATTGTCTGGTTCGCCTAGAAGCGAAGGCACCTCCTCTTCTCAGCCTGCCCTCTCAGGGTACTCTGCTGATACAGAAGAAGGAATCTTTATGTTTAAGGCTCAGTCCGAGGAGCCATTTCCTCAGAAAAAGAGGGGATGGTTCAGTAGAGGGGCACACGAGCGTAGGAAGCGTATGAAAAAGTTACAAGACCAGAGGATACTAGCCGCAACCAAGAGAGAGACAGATGCCTATGCCCAGGATATGATAAACATGGGTATAGCCAACATCCATATCCCAGCAACCACTGCAGCTGACCCTAATCTGGAGCAAATAATAGCACCTCAACCACAGCCACCCATCCCTGACCAACCTATGGAGATAGAAAACCCTGAAAACCAAGTAGAAATGCATGACTTTAATCCGGAAGAAATACCTAGGGTACCAACACCTAACCCCCTAGACCCAAATTACGATCCTTGGTGGGATGACGTTAGGGACTACGTGCAACGCTACCCGATACATGAAGACACAACCATGCAGAACCTAGGAGCCTACCCAGGTATGGACCCTTTAGATCCCTATTACCACGATGAATACATTAGGGAGATTTTAGAAGATCCTTACCGATTTCAGGCACCTACACCCCCATACCAGGAACCCGCACCCCAGATTCTGAACCCAGTCCTAGAACCTGCACCCCCAATGAGTGCTGAAAACAGACAAGAACTTAGGACTTTTGGTGAGGAAATTTTAGAAAGTAGTGAACGAATGCGACAGGTGGGAGAGCGACTCGTATGGAAATACGACGAGCGCAATATGGATTTTTGGATGAATCCACATCCGTAATGTGATGGAGGAGACGGTAATAGTAATAATAATATAATAATAATAAAATAAAATAAAATAAAAATCAAATAAAATAAATTATGTGTGTACGGATGCCTACTACTATTAGTGTAATTTTATTTTAGTCGGTATTGTAATTTTTTATTTCAGTACTGGTGTGTAATAGATGCCTAGTATATGGAAATAGAGTAAAGTCGCAATGATCGACGCTTTTGGAAAAAATGCGTGTCATGTGATTGACTATATTAATATTATTTTGTGATATTAATACGGGGTAAATGTTTAAAATTCAGATGGCCGATGAAGGAAATCAAGGAAATCTGAATAACGATAACCAGAGTAACATTAACGTGGTTAATGAGAATCCGAGCATCAATAACAATGGAAACCAAATGGATAATAGTGCAGTTCAACACATAGTGGCACAAGGAATTATAGATGCAATGCCATTTATTATTCAAATGGTTCAAGAAGCGAATAATAAAAGTAAACATAGCAGTAAGCGACCAATTGAACCAGAAAACAGCGTGAACAATGGACCCGTACTTCAAGTGCCCATTCCCAAAAGAAGAAGAACCATGCCTAATGGTTGTTCTTATAAGGAATTCTGGTCCTGCAAACCAATAGAATTCTCGGGCAATGAAGGACCCATTGCAGCTCTACGCTGGATAGAGAAGACTGAGGCTGTTTTAAAAATAAGCAAGTGTGCTGAAGAAGTCAAAATAATGTTTGCTTCTAATCTATTTAAGAACTCAGCCTTAGAATGGTGGAACACTATCCTCCAGTCAAGAGGAAGTGATAGGGTATATAACATGGAATGGGAAGAATTTAAAAATATGGTAGAAAGGAAATTCTGCCCTCCCAATGAAAAAGAACAGATAGCAAATAAGTTTCTGAACCTTAGAATGACCGGGGTAGATAGTAAGGGCTATACTACCACATTCTTTGAATATGCTAGAATAGTACCAACCCTTGCATCACCTGAACCGGTATTAATCTCCCGTTACATCTGGAGATTAATTGGAGAGATTAGACACGTAGTCAAGGCAGCTAGACTACAAACTATAGAAGAAGCTGTAGAACTAGCAAATACCTTGACAGATGAATTAATCTGTACTAGAGAAGAAGAACAGAGGAGGAACCTAACCCAAAGGCTTACTGAAGAATTCCATTCTGGGAATTACAATCGTAGGAACATGGGTTCTACCTCTGCACCATTTTGCAAGGTCTGCAAGAAAAAAACATTCAGGAAAATGCTCCACTCTTTGCAATTTTTACAAGATGCCAGGACACAAGGAAGAAGATTGCAGGAGAAAATCCAGTAATGGACTGTGCTTCAACTGTGGAGAGAAAGGCCATATCAAGCCAAACTGTCCAAAATTGGCTCCAGCTGCAAACAACAAGAACACTAAAAATGCTAGAGCATTTGTTCTAACTGCAGATGAAGCTAAGATGATTCCAGATGTGATAGCTGGTACCTTTTTAGTTAATGATGTTTTTGCTAAAGTATTATTTGACTCTGGTGCGAACCAAAGTTTTATTAATACTTCGTTTTGCAAACTTTTAAATCAGTCATTAACTAAACTACCACAAGAATGTCTAGTAGAGACAACTAATGGAGAAACTGTTAGGATTTCTGAAATCTTGCAGGGAGCAAGAATAGAAATTTTAAATCAAAAGTTTATTGCAAACCTTTACCCAATGAATCTGGTAGGATTTGATATTATATTAGGAATGGATTGGTTAATAGCCAATAAAGCCAGTATTTTATGTGATCAAAAGTCAATTCAAGTAAATTCACCAAAAGGTAGAAAGATCACAATTAAAGGTGATAAGCCGTCTAGATCCATGAAATTCATCTCTGTGATGAAAACTGCAAGTTATATAAGAAAAGGATCTATAGTGTATTTGATTTCCATAATCACCAACACTAAAGGAAAAGAACTAAAAGACATTCCAGTAGTGTCTCAATTTTCAGATATCTTTCCCGAAGAATTACCAGGACTACCGCCGGATAGAGAAGTTGAATTCAGAATTCACTTGTTGCCAGGAACAGCACCAATTGTCAAAGCACCTTACCGTTTGGCACCCGCAGAAATGCAGGAACTGAAGAAACAATTAGATGAATTACTGGAAAAAGGATTCATACAGCCGAGTTCGTCGCCATGGGGAGCGTCGATTTTATTCGTAAAAAAGAAGGACGGATCAATGCGTATGTGCATTGATTACCGTGAATTGAACAAAGTCACGATTAAGAATCGGTACCCATTACCGAGAATCGATGTTCTGTTCGATCAACTGCAAGGAGCTCGATTTTTCTCTAAAATCAATTTAAGGTCAGGATATCATCAATTAAAGATACAGGAAGAGGACATTCCTAAGACTGCCTTCAGAACAAGGTATGGTCATTATGAATTTACTGTCATGCCATTTGGTTTAACTAATGCCCCAGCCGCATTTATGGACATGATGAACCGAATATGTAAGCCATATTTGGATAAATTCATAATTGTTTTCATAGATGATATTCTAATTTATTCTAAGAGTAAAGAGGAACATGCAAAGCATTTGCACGCACTTCTAAGTTTATTAAGAAAGGAAAAGCTTTATGCTAAATTTTCAAAGTGCGAGTTTTGGTTAGAACAGGTACAATTTCTTGGACACTTAGTGAACCATGAAGAAATTCATGTGGACCCCATAAAGATCGAGGCGATTACTAAATGGAAAACACCTGAATCACCAACCGAGGTTAGAAGTTTCTTAGGATTGGCCGGTTATTATAGAAGATTTATTCGAGATTTTTCTAGAATAGCCATTCCTTTAACTAAGTTAACCTGTAAATCCATTAATTTTGAATGGGGACCAAAACAAGAAGAAGCTTTTAGAATTCTTAAGCAAAGATTAACTAATACACCCACACTAGCGTTACCAGAAGGAACTGAAGATTTTGCAGTCTATTGTGATGCTTCTAAGTTAGGTTATGGATGTGTATTAATGCAACGTCAAAAGGTTATAGCATACGCGTCTTGAAAACTTAAGAATCATGAAGAGAATTATTCAACTCATGATTTAGAACTAGGAGCTATAATTTTTGCCCTTAAGATTTGGAGACATTACCTTTATGGTAGTAAGTTCACCATATACACTGATCATAAGAGTTTAAGGTATGTTTTTGGGCAAAAAGAATTAAATATGAGACAAAGACGCTGGATGGAAATGCTTAGTGATTATGATTGTGATATCCAGTACCATGAAGGAAAAGCAAATGTAGTGGCAGATGCTTTAAGCCGAAAGTATCATGAAAAGCAAAAAAGGGTACGTTTTCTTAAATTAAATCTACAAGTAGATTTAAATGATTAGATAAGAGAAGCACAAGAATCAGTAATCAAGGAAGATACTGAAAAATTAAAAGGTATGATTAAGGAATTAGGACAAGGAACAGATGGAATTTGGAGATTCCATAAAAAAGAGAATGTGGATACCTAAATTAGGAAACCTACGGCATCGTATATTAGAAGAAGCCCATAAGTCTAAGTATACGATGCATCCAGGAAATGATAAAATGTACCAGGATTTAAGAAAGAATTTCTGGTGGATAGGAATGAAAAAGGACATAGCAGCCTATGTTTCTAAATGTTTAACTTGTTCACAAGTTAAAGCTGAACACCAGAAACCCTCAGGCTTGTTACAACAATTAGAAATGTCAGTGTGGAAATGGGAATTGATAACAATGGATTTTGTTACTAAATTACCCAAAACAAGGAAATGTAATGATACAATCTGGGTGATTGTAGATCGACTAACTAAGTCAGCTCATTTCCTGCCAATGAAAGAAACTTTCAGTATGGAACAATTAGCTAAGTTGTATGTAAATGAAATCGTTTCTTTACATGGAATACCTTTAGCAATTGTTTCTGATAGAGATAGCTGCTTTACCTCTCATTTTTGGTCAAGTTTCCAAAAGGCAATGGGAACCAAGTTAAATCTAAGCACAACTTATCATCCTCAAATGGACGGACAAAGCAAAAGAACAATTCAGACGATGGAAGACATGCTTAGAGCTTGTGTAATTGATTTCGGAGGTAATTGGGACGATCACTTACCTTTAATAGAATTTTCTTATAATAATAGTTATCACACAAGTATCAATGCTGCACCATTCGAAGCACTTTATGGACGAAAGTGCCGAACCCCAGTCTGTTGGGCAGAAATTGGGGAAAAGCAACTATCTGGACCTGAGATAGTGCAAGAAACAACCGACAAGATCATTCAAGTCAAGGAACGACTGAAAGTAGCACGTGATCGACAGAAGAGTTATGCTGATAACCGACGCAAACCATTGGAATTTCAAGTAGGAGATAAAGTATTGTTGAAAGTCTCTCCTTGGAAAGGAGTGGTAAGATTCATCAAACGCGAAAAGCTAAGTCCCAGGTATGTTGGACCTTTTGAGATTATTAGAAAATAGGACCTGTAGCCTATCAGCTACAACTGCCAGAAGAAATGGCAGGAATGCATGATGTATTTCATGTATCTAATCTCAAGAAATGCTTAGCCGATGAATCGCTGATGATACCTCTTAAGGATATAGAGGTAAATGAACAACTCAAATTTATAGAGAGGCCTCTACAGATTGATGACAGGAAAGTGAAGAACCTCAAGCATAAGAGACTAGTTCTGGTCAAAGTGAAATGGGACTCCAAAAGAGGACCTGAGTACACATGGGAGCTGGAATCTGAAATGCAAAGGAAATATACACACTTGTTCCAGTAGATCTCGAGGACTAGCTCTAAAACAAGGTGGAGAGGATATAACAATCCTCAATAAAACAACACCCTCGAATATTTTTTCGACACCCTAATATATTTTAAAATATTCCAAAATACACCCCAGGCCGACACGTGTCATCATCATGGCAAGTCTAGTCGCTGATCCAGACGAGCTACGTGTTGACCTGGGTTTGACGTTGGCCGCGTAGCCCGTTGTTATCCTTTACACGGGCCGCGTAAAAGTGAAAGTCAGGCCCTATATAAGAAGGGCATCGGCTTTCAGTTCCGATCGCTCAAATCTTTCTTTCTTACTTACTTTCTGAATAGTAGAGATAATACGCGGGTATTATACCCCCCAAAATAGCGAAGTTCTACTCTGTTGTAAGTATTATAACCCCTGGATATGTATTAGATATGCTGCCCGATTGATCTAGGGTTCCGTAACGGCTGTCGTGGTTCTGCCCGGCGTAGTCGTTGGAATGCCATCTCGGGGAGGGTATTACTAATGTTAAAATGGGTTATTATACTAACACGTGTGCATTTGTGTAAATTATATATTATCACCAGGAAACCCTTACGGAAAATCTAAGACAGCAATGTGAGTTGATCCGCTTTTTGTTAACTGTTTTTACAAAACCTTAAATACTTTTCCATGCGAATAATAGTTATTGAGTATTTGTAAAAGAATACAATTATCATGAGTATGTTGGGGTTTTGTATACAAAATTTGTTACCACCTGGTCAAGGAGTAACATTTCCACAAGTCGGGTTCGACAGTACCATGGATGTTAATTGTGATGTCTTGGAAACAAATATAATTGCGGGATCGCCCTCAATACTGTGAAATGGTTTTTAGTTAAACTTGATTAAACTGGGATTCACTGACCAGTATTTCCCACTGACAAATGTTTTTAAAACGTGTTTCAGGTAACAAACTGTGAAAGCCAAATAGAAGCCAGCTGGATAGCACTGAAGGCTTGGAAAAGTGGCAATAAAGTTACCTAAAATAAAATAGATGTTTTATTAATAAAATAGGATTTATTCCTATGAAAACGTGTGTACTATGAACTTGGGTTTTATCCAATTTGTTTAATGTTATGAAAATGTGGTATTTTACTCTGATCAAATATTTCCTAACTACGATCCTGATGAAAAATTCCGTTGCCAAATTAGACAATACACGATACCACCGAAACTGGCTCGCGGCCGCCTGTTCCCGGGGAATCAGGGTTCGGGGGTTGTGACACCCCTGTGGTAGGGGAATATCCTGAGGTCTTCCCCGAAGACTTGCCAGGATTACCTCCTCAACAACAAGTCGAATTTTGCATAGATTTGGTTCCAGGTGCCACGTCTGTAGCCAAGGAACCTCATCGACTTGCACTTCCTGAGATACAAGATTTGTCAACGCAGCTTCAGAAGTTGCCAGATTGGGAACTTATAAGGAAAGCTTTTTGCCCTAAGGAATCTTAGTACTGTTCGTCAAGGCAAAGGACGATGATTTTCAAATGAGTATTAACTACCAGGAGCCAAACGAACAAGAGTCGGTAACTCTTGCTGAGGATTAACGAATTATTCATTTAACTAACTGTGAGGATCCAACTACTATTCTAAGATTGATCGTTGATCGAGTATCATTAGCTGCGGATTCAAGAAGAAAGTATACCGAAGCACAGTGGGTCAACCATTTGTTTTAAGCATACATAAAAATCGTGTTTCCTACACGATGCACAAAGTAGTTTTACACAAAATACAAAACTTTGAGAACCTAGACAACATGTACTTAGGACCTTTGGGAACTTAAGTCAAAACTCGTAAAGGTTGTCACTTAGAAACCACATCTGTTAACTCAAGCAAACCCCATTATTCTGACGAATATGATATTTCAGTTAACCAAACAGGTAAAACACTCAAATTTCTTATATTGAAATTCCCAATATTGCTTCTAACAAGTAGATTTTTTCACCTCTACTTCTCCAAATGATAGTTGCATCATAACAATTTTCTTCATTATAGCAAACACTCATTGTTTCATTTATTGGAAACTCATATGCTACACATGCACCATTTGTTATGCATATGGTATCGTTTCGAATAGACGCTTCATTGAAGTTCAAATATTATTTTTGCTAAAGCTAATTATTGGTTTATGATTCGAACGACCTACATTATTGTAATTGTTGGCTCCTTTGCTATCAAGTCAACACACTTTCTTGAAACTTCTTTTCTTTCAAGTTACATTCATGGTTTATCTTTGTAACAATGCTGAGATTCCCTTGTCGACACATACGTTTATTGTCAGGTTGCGCTGAAACCAGGTTCAATCGCTTGAACTTGTCCATTTCGCATATTCAATTCAAGACGCCATATGATGTATTGAGAGCATCATGTTCAAATTTATTTTTGCAAAAGTTCTTTTGTTTCGAGTGGTAGTAGACTTGTTTGGTCTATGACTCCACTAAGTCGTTTGTTGGTTTCGACACCTTATGGTGATGCTTTCACAAAATTGAAGCTTGCGCTAATTTGGTTACGCACCACATACACGGATTTAATTGTTTATTTATTGACTTGCTCTAAATCCGTTTTGTTTATCACAATTGAAGCGGTCTCAACACAGTTGTGTGTTAAGACAATGGTACATAGATTCATTTCATATCACGGTGTACCTCCTAACAATTCTTTCATTGTCGATCGAATGCCTTGCGGTACTTATTACTTTTTCATCTTCGATCAGAAACAGTGGCTCTTTGATGTTCTGTACTCAATTGAAAGGTCCTATTATGCCGGTTGAATCAAATCCTGAGGATTGTTTCGTTACACTTTCATTTGATCTCAATCACGGTGAACTTGTTCGATCACCACTATTATTGAATTATGTCAATTACGACACCTGGTGGTGTCATTACAAATTTGTAGATTGTGCTAATCATGGTCAACCGTTTCACAGAAAACTACACATACTTTTGTTTGACTTGTCATTTAAACATTCCTAATGCAACTTCGAATTAAGACAATAATACACCAGATTCGTTTGTATTTCATTCGGTGTATTTTCGCAATTCATGAATGTCAACACACTAATCCTTACCATTTATTTATTCGAAAGTTGACAGATCATTTTCATGTTACCATCATATTCAAGTTGTTGATTTTGAGTTCATATAGCGGATGCTATGGTTTTTGAAAACTCATTTGCATATTGTGACCGATTGTTTGAAAATCCATTGGTCAAAACTCCTTTGTTGCACCCCTGTTAACTAAGTTACACTAGATTACACATCTGTACATCTTGTGTCCTTTGACATCAAATGCTAGAACACATACCTTTTAACCAATGAGTTCTTGTTGTTGCAATATATCCTTGGATTCACCTGATGTGAATAAGATTTGATTCGGTTTTGTGGTTATCTACCTTAGTATTATTCATATACATACACGCATAATGTAACCCTAAGGAGTTAAGGTAGTATAAATTTCGAGAATAAAATTTTCTTAACAGGGGGAGAATGTGACATCTGCCAAATTTGCATGCATCCGTACAGTTAATTAGACAATAATTAATGATTAATGACTGTGCTGATTTACAATTTATGACTTGAATTGCTTTCTGATTACTGCCATATGCATACATGTGCATCACATATTGCTTAATGTTATATCATTAATGCATAAGGACTTTATTGACTTAGACAATGCATGAAACACAGTTAGCACAGTTATCAGACAAATCAGAAAAATGCTGACAGAGCTCAGCAGATAGACAGACATTGTACTGGGACACAGAATGAGCCAGAAACCAAGTCTTAGACTAGTATAGTGTGTAGAAAAGTTAGGATCATAAAACTGCCTTCCTAGAGATAGTTTAAGTGCCGAAAAGTGCCTAAAACTCACATAAGCTGCAGAATTCTGCAGAATTCAGAAAAATACAACATTTTAACAACTTAATATCATGCAGAATTATGATTAAATGGTTCTGAATGTTTTCCTAAGTGTTGGGAATTGAAAGTGTCACAAAAAGTAACATAAAGCACACTAAACTGCGAAGTTTAGCACTTTAACGAACAGTAACGAAACGAACAACCGGACACTACCCGAAACATCAAATTTACACTAGAAGCACTATTTTAATATTTCCAAGCTAGTTATGGTCCCCGAACATCATAACACATCATGTAAATATCTAATAACTATTCACCTAACTAGATACTTAGATTTCAACTACAAACTAACAATATGGTTAGAACCTAGTCTACACCCCCCACCTACCTACGGCTATAGTATGGCCCCCCACTTGTGATTATCTTTGAGTATAATATTAGATCTTGCTCCCCCCTTTTGAAGCATAAGATACACTAAATCTTGAGAAGTTGGTGTTTATAAGTAACCAAGATATCTTCACCTACACATTACTTCACAACTCAACACCCACATTCTTCTCTTCTCCTCTCTTTTGCTCACGACCAAGAACAACAACAACACTATCATCATCATCAACCATTTTCCATCCATTCCACATATGTACAAAGGTGTAAGAAGGTATATTAGGAAGTTTGGGGTTTTCGGAAGTTGAAGGACCTTCACCGTTTGCTTTTATCCACTTGTTTCCTCCTCTTGATCATCCCTAGCCTTGTGCTAGTGGTAAGAACCATGATCTCTTCATTTTACATCTATTTTAAGTGGTTAAAAGATGATAATCTTGAAGAACACTAAGAATCATGAGAAGTAAACTTGAACATAAGCTTAAAATTATAAGAAATCATGAAGAAATCATGTTATTTATGTGATGTTATACTTGATGATTGTTGTTTGCTTATGTAAATGATGTAGATCATCATATGATCTTGTTAGATCATGATTAAAAACATGATTTAGCAAGATGAGAGGATGATTATGTTAAGAAATCAATAGATCATCCTTATATAAATCATGAACTTGAAGTTTAAATTGTTTTTCTTGTAAAATGATAATCAAAGTAAGTTGTGATACTTTTAGATCTAGAAATTTTATGGATGATTTCTAAAGAAACCGAGTTAAAAATATAAGTTTTGTTAAAACTTGGTTCTTACATAAACAAACACTATTTTTGGTGGTTAAACAAGTGTAGAAACACTTGTGTAACAAGAAAATTTCATAAGGAAACATTTTTGTAAAACATGACTGCAAGTTGTAAACATCTAAATCCTTCAAGAATGATGTTTTTAAATAAACAACCACACTTTAAAGGGTAACTAAACTCACTAAACACACTACCAAGTTACTACAAATTTTCATAAACTTTCAAGGTCATGAAGTAGTAGAAAATGCATGATTTTGGCGAGATTGGTAAGTAAAGGTTGTTTAGTGTTGATTGTAGATTGATTGTGATGATTTTTACAAAAGAAAATGATATTCTTGAAAGCATGGAAACCACCATTTCTAGGGGAAACTATGGCAAAATTTTCTAAAAATATAAACACTTAGAAAAATATTTATAAACATACACTTACAAGTGTATTTTCAACAATAAATGGTTACATAAACTTTACCATAATTTTTGGTTACAAAAATACAAATATTGGAGGTTGGTTTTCATAAATAAAAAAATGACTAAATATGTATTTGGGAAATACATATTTAGAACACACAATGTGTGTGATTATTTGTATACTTTGTGTAATAATTATATTATTTTAGGACTTGAAATAATATAACACATCAAAATACCAAGGATTACCATCCAAAATATTACCAAAATCCCAAGGAATAAGTATATAAGTTACACACAAAATATTGACGAAACCAAACAAGAAATGTAACTTACAAAATATTCCGGAAAATATGTTCACAAAGTATATTTTGGTATATAATATTTTGGACACAAGGAAATGAAAATATGATTTTTTACAATTATTACAAAGTTATATCATATTTTGTCAAGGAGAAAATATATTATTTTTGGGAAGTAAAAATATATTTTCTTGGAATTTTTAGAAGATATATAATTTTTGGGAAAGATATATATTTTCTTGAGTACTCTTGAAATACATTATTTTTGGATAAAAATAAGTTTATATATATATTTTATAAGTTAGACTTGAAAATATATTATTTTGGAACTACAAATATTTCTGCCGAAAGAAAAATTATAAATAGTTTTTCTAAGTAATATTTCTTAAATATATATATATTTTGGAAATATATATATTGGTGGACTTTTATTAGAAATAATATTCTGGAGAGTTTAATATAAATGTAAGTATATGAATACTTAATGAATACAATAAAATACGTATTCTCATACGTACAAATACACACATGAATATGACCCCAAAACATGGCAAAAATACACATGTATAAGATATCACATCCTTGGGAAGGCAATACAAGTATAAATACTTGGGAAGTATTAAGTTACAATGATATGGTTTAACAATTATTCCAGAATTTAGTAAATATAATTTAAGTTAAAATATTTATTATTTTAACAAATAATTATATAACTTGGAATAATGATGAAGACACTTGGAAACGTAACTTAAAGGCACTAATTAATACTAAGTCAAGGCATGACCCGCTCGTCTAATAAGACCATAGTACATTGTAGGTAGTCGTGTACACCAGAGGAAACCTTGAGTTACAGGCGGATTTGAAGAACGTAAAACTGTGAGTTCATGACCCCCTTTTTCTTTTAACTGTTTTCAGTTTTATAACCTCGGGGGTGAAATACATGTTACAACTGTTTACAAACATTCTCATTTGGTATGGTTAGCTAAGGAAGGGTACTGCTTGATCATGTGAGTGGTGGGCATAACACTTAAGGCCATTAATCCTCGTTGTAGGACCGAGGGACATGAGTGATATATCTATTTGGGTGTAGCAAGCCCCACCCATGCGCACGCCGAATGAGCCGTGTGGTGACTATGTCTTACAGCCGGAAGCCCGGTGTAAAGTTTTCTAGGTTTGAGTTCCCTGCATCACGTCACAAATATTAATGTATTAGCTACACATTAATTGATCTGTTTTTCCTTGTTGCTTTCATACCGGGTTTTCAAGTACATACAAACATACTTACAAATGCTTCAAAGGTTCATTCACAAACACACACATTAACTCGCTCAACTTTTGTTGATGTTTTCAAATTACATGTATTTTCAGGAAATTAAGTATGGATCTGGCGGGCGTTGGAGTTTCAAGTCATGTTGAGAATAAAAGATGCCATCCGTGTCTTAGGGTTTGGTTAGTGTGTCTTATCCTGGACGGGACACATCTTTCAAAACCTGGTTTAAACTAGAGTCTTTTGATGAGTCCTTATGGAACTCTAAACAGTTTATATGGTTTGTAACTCGGATTTTAAGTCTATGTTTTCAAGACAATGATGATGCAATGTTTTAAAACTTAATCAATGGATGAACATATTGGATTTATCATATAGTTGTTATGGTTGAATGCAATGATATTAAGCAAGTCACCCCAAATCACGCTTCCGTAAAAGTCAGGGTGTGACAAAATAGGTCAGAACAAAACGTTTTTATTGGACCAAGGACTTTTGTGTCAGAGAATTAAATTAGTTTCTAGTTGTGAATTGAACAAATGAACTTTGGATCGGATTGCACTTCGATCGAAGTTCCTTCCGTTGATTGCTAATAAATGAATCACTTTAGTGTTGATATTTGGATCGGACGTAGATCCGATCGGTTTTCCTTCCGATACTTGTTAAATGAAATGAATCACTTTAGTTGTACCCCAAATCAATTGAACCATACTTATCCTATCCATATCACTATCTTACTTGAAGGCTTATTGAAGGTTTATATGCTTTCAATCGGATGGCAATCCGATCGGATGACCATCCGATCCTTCATACCATCTTGATTCATTATGCCTTCGATCGAATGACAATCCGATCGGATGGCAATCCGATCGGATGACCATACGACACTTGCCATTCGACCAGATGATCAAATGCCTAAAAAAAATCCGCAACGATGAAAAACTGACGTTTTGAGGAAAATTGTCATATTTTCGGCATAGTCGAGTTTTTCACAGATAAAAGAGGACTGAATTGTTCAGTTTGAGGGGGAATTCAGTAATAGAGACGTCAGAATTTGAAAAAATGAGGGGGAATAAAAATTTCACTGTCGTATGTTGAAATTCCGGCATTTTTGAAATTCGTGACACTACAACAGTATTCGGGTAGTTTTCGACTTCAGATTGTCATTGGGAATGTGAATTTGATCGTGAGTGTAATCTTCCGACATCAAGAGGATCCGAGGTGTTGATATCTGATCGTGGATGAAAGCATCAGAGATCTGAGAGTGATCGTGGATGATAGCTTCTGAGATCTAGATTATTCGAGGAGATGAATCTGATTGTGGACGAATGCTTCGAAGATCAGATTGCATTACCAGATGATTTGTTTTCCGACGAAGATTTGCTGATTGTGGAGAATACCGTTTACACGGATCTGTTATTCTTACGGTGCGTTATTGTTGATCACGGTAAACGGGATATCAGATCTTCAGGGGGAATCTTGGATTTTAAGTTAACTAGTGGGGTATTTGAAGTTTCTATCAATTGCCGGTTGAGTTTTTGTACATTCTTAGATCAAGCAGGCGGAATGCGAAGATCGTGGTGCTAACTTGTGATATCAAAAACTGAGTTCGGATGCAGTTAAAGTTGAAATAGAGGATACTACATTGATTAGTTTCAAGTTGGTGATTGTTCATTGTAGGATCGGGGATTCGATCAAACGAGTCGTTCAGAAGAGTTCTCGATCAATACGAAAGGCGGAATCAGACGTATTGATGTTATATCAGCTACATTCACACTTCGAATAACTTTAACTGTCGATTGTATTGATTTGATAGTGTTTATAGATCGTTCGACACTTCGGCAGCACTTCGTCTCCGGAATCACAAAGTTACAAATGAAGATCCAAGACTACCTATTTATAGGAAATGCCAGGTCGCACGAACCAGACTTGCCAGGTCGCACGAACTGGCCAGGTCGCATGAACCTGCCAGGTCGCACGAACTTGTCACCTCGTACGAGGTGGCTGGTTCAGGCCTGTTTCCCGACTCTCTCGTTTAACGAGTCCTGGTCTATCTATTCTAGTTACATGACTCGATACAAGACATAAGACAAAGTCAACAGACATATGTACTAACAAACTCCCCCTTGGATGATGACTAGTCTTCAGTGTGTCGAGTCTTCAGTCTTGATCGGTCTTCACGCTCTTTCCAAAGTATCTTTCTCTGTAAGCATCCTCATCAAACTCTATCTTTTTCTATCAGAATCTCAACCTGGCTCTATTCTCTCTCTAATTCTCTTTATCAGGTCTCTTGATTCCTTAAGCTTATTAGCATTAGCAACTTCTATCTCGAACCTTGTTCCAATAACTGAATCTGGCTCTTACGTCTTTAGACTCCCCCTTTCGATAAGCTGGGATCGCAGTCTGGAATTCACTATCTACAAGCTTTGAATTGGAAACCTGGCTCTATTCTGCATACGCTTATGCTGAAAATCCTCAGGAGTCGAAATCGAGCTATTTCAAAGCTTTTTTACCTACACACACTCTACCCAAAACATAAGGTTTTTTATTTATAACAATTTGAAACATTCTCAAATCAACATGATCTCTCCTTTATAATCTCTGCTTAACCACTTGTATTCGTAACACTCAAATTTGGTTTCAAATTAATGAACCATTTAATCATTTCAAACAAACTCTCCCAACCCTGTTGTTCATCGTGTTCAGCACTTGGAATTTTGAAAACCGGCTTTCCAACATCAGTTGTTGAAAATAAGATGAAGTAAAATCTTTTTGAATTTTCAAAATTTTATGCTAAAACACACTGAAAATCTTTTTGGATTTTGGGAAATAAACTATATACAGACATCTTTTTGTGAGTTTGTGTAAGAGGATCATATCAGTTTATGACAAATCACTAGAACCGTTGAGCTTTAAACACTTTAAGATCTAAACGATTCACTTAGATTGTCAGTATACTAATCCACTTAAATTTTCACACAAAGTTCAACTGTTTCGAGATACGAATTTAGTGTTTTAATGGACTTAACTTATTCGCGTGTCCCACCTCAGAATATACTCCCGTATCCAGACTCCTATATTCAGTCTTACAGGTGAATGTACACTAATGATATCTGTAAACGGGTAATGCGAGGCCATGAGAGCTCAGGTTAGAACTTCCGTTCAGACAAAGAGATGATGGCTCGAATTTAGGTATGTCCCGTTTGGGGATCTTTTCTTCAATAGCACATGATTAGCATTTTTCAATGTTTCATCATTTTTTATGCTGAGGGTGAGCTTTATGATTAAAGCAGTGTAGAGTATTATACGAGGACTAGGCTATTGCTCCCGCAAAATCAGAAGTCCCGGTATAATACCCCAGATATCATCACGTACAAAGACCTAGTATGTCAGAAATAGAAAGCCCTTCAAATAAGATTTCGGGGGTTACCTATATATCCGAGAGATGTTCCCCATGAGATAAGTAAGTAATTATATTTAGATTTATATCTCGAAAACAATCTACTAAGCGTGTAAAAACCTACTGGCATATCATCAGTGTAACATCTGTGCTTGTAATCATTATGAACAGTTCAATTATCAATAAAACAATGTAATTTGATCCCAATGTTTGTTTGGTTGTGTTTTACATTTTTCATGTTTTGACTTTTATTCAATTTCAAACTCTACATCGCTTTCTGGAGAGTTATACGCAAACTGATGCGTAAACGTAATCAGTTTAATGCGACAAATACTCCGGAACATCAACATATACTTAACATACCTTAAATATCCTTTACACAGCTTAGAAATAGGCTTTAAGGGGTTCGGTGTGCTAAAATAAACTTTTGGGTCATTCAGAGACTAAAAGCGTCAAAAAGTGCACAAGTTTGCACTTTCGCGCATAACTCACGTTCTGAATACATCCGGACATCCAAAAATTTATGTAAGCACTAAAATATTTTATTTTAGTGTTTGGCATTAGAAAAATCCATTCGTCACGCAATTTGGATCGTTTTTCGCGCTTATGCGCATTCCATCGTAATTAACCGAACAACGCGATTGTACGGCCAAACGAACCGACATCCGAGATATTTTTGAGCACATTTTGAGTTCCCTATACTTTAACTTCATTTTAGAGCTTTGAAATGGGGTTAACGGGCCTTAAACGCATCAGAAATGGCCTTAAAACACAACAAGGACCAAAACTGCAATTCTGCCAAAGTTCATGGCTTACGGACCGTAAGCCATGACCCTTACGGTCCGTAAGGGGTCTCCAGATGCAGCAACTCGATTTTTTTTCTGCTGATTAGCAACCTTTCAGCCTCCAAAGGCCAATTACATGTGTTAAACACTTATGGTGGGGGCAAATGACATACCACAACATTACAACAAGTGTACGGGTGAGATTCGATCACGTTATTCGAGAAACGATCCTAACGGTTGTCTATTTACTATAAATACCCCCCCCCCCACCTTCACTCATTCCTCACAAAATCTGATCTAAAGTGCTCTAAGTTGAAGCCTTTGCTTCATACCTGAACTATTTGGGTCTAGATTGCTTGCGGGGACACTTTGTAAGTGTTCCTTCGTTCTTTTATTGCTTTTCGAGTCCGAAAGTCAAACTTTGTTTGACTTTCTGTGTTGACCAGTTTATGGTCAATGCGAAGTTCATTTGAACTTCATAACGTGAGCGTAATCACGATGGTTATAGTCCCTAGTGACTATACCTACTGATTACCAAGTTATCTAGGCTCAGTGACGAGCCGTAGTTTTGGCCAGAATACGTATTCTTGCGTATTTTGTAACCAAACTACTTATGGGTATCAAAACCGTTTGCTTTGATACCAAACCTGTTTCTAAACTTAGTTAAGCATGTTTTAACATGCTTAGCTCGTCACTTTTAGTTTAGTGCTTGTATAGGGTCGTAAGGTAAGCGATCTAAACAATCGCTTATACTTTCGAACCCGACCCGTTTGGTCGATCATTAGGATCCGACCAAACACATTAGGTGACCATAGTATATAGGGAATAACCTTCCGAGGTTATACCTTATGGTCGCTTTGTTTAAGTAGATGTATGATAGGTAGTTTATATACCTTAGGTAAATTACCAAAATGCCCTTTTGATGCCAAAATTCATTTTAAGCATATGTAACATAAATTTTGGTATCTAAACTGATTTGGTAACAATATTAGACATGTTAAGGCATATTTTACTTATCATAGGACTAGTTAGGCATTCCGAACGCGTTTCACGCGAACGACGCGTTAAAGTAGCATAAGCTACCTAAACGGGTCGTAATGGGTCGTAAGCACTTAGGTTAGGTTTCATTTAGTATGAAGGATTTATTAAACCATACTACATGAGTTCCCATACTCATTTGGTTTATGAGCCCTCATTCTATCCGATCCTCCGATATAGGTCCGGTTTATTAACATAGTTACCTATATTAGGGGCCGTTTGATTCCGTGATCTCTAGCATTGCTTGGTGGTTATCTTAGGACTTCTGAGCAATCTCAAGTGAGTACATAGAACCCCATCTTTTAAATGTTTTCAAGGTGTTTATGTGAGTACATAGACCCCTCTTTTACTGTTTTCCAAACATTTTGGGGTGAAACACATGTGCGTACTTGTTACTTTCATGCTTTCCATGTTTTCATATCATATGCCTGCTATGTTCGTGAGTACATTATAGTACATGATTTCATTAAATTTCATGCCATGTATGCCCATTGTGTGCGTACTTAGTACATTGTTTTACATTACATTTCATGCTATATATGCCCATTGTGTGCATACTTAGTACATTGTTTTACATTACATTTCATACTATATATGCCCATTGTGTGCATACTTAGTACATTGTTTTACATTACATTTCATGCTATATATGCCCATTGTGTGCATACTTAGTACATTGTTTTACATTACATTTCATAATATATATGCCCATTGTGTGCATACTTAGTACATTGTTTCACATTACATCTCATGCTATGTATGCCCATTTTGTGCATACTTAGTACAATTGTTTACATCACATGCTTTCATTTTGGTATGACATTTGGTTTGTTTAACATGGAACAATACATTCATTAACATTAGCTACGCCGTTCGTTAGTAGGTAGTGGTACCATAGGAATTGACAACTCCCGTTCCTGAAATCCTGGGTTTGTTTAGATTGGAAGGAATGACCGAATTCGATATACATAACTTAGATAAACCTTTAATTTGTTTAAGGGTTTATCGCCACAGTCTCAAGGCTTGGATGTATGCATTTTCACAATACCGCATAAATGTTTGTATCAGTATAGCATGCATTTGTTCCACAAAACATAACTTTGATTTAAACCATGTTTTACTTCAATACTTTGTTTTTGTGCATTTTACATATGGTTTAGTTGATATATTTCACTTACCATACATGATATTTTTGGGTACACATTTCATGATCTACATTAAACATAAACATTTTGACATTGATATACACATTTGGTGGTTTACATTGAACATAGACATTTCGATATGGTTTACACATTAACACATGACAATTCATTTATACATAAACAATTTACATTGGTGGTTGGTTTGAGTAAGTGATTTGAGCAACGAGGCGTGTGTAATATGATACAAGCATGGTGGATACGCCGCTGGTACTTCCTATAAACAAGTGTTTGTATGATATTACATGTCGTAGCGTTACTTAAATCATTTCAATATTTGACATGTTACGTTTTACATAAACAACTTATTTTCACAAGACATTGATTTACAAAACAACTTATCTTATACAAACTCATATTACTTGGTTATTCATTTAACCTTACATTATTCTCTTATTTATATATATCATTGCTTTTTGAATGATTTACAAAACAAAACAACTTACAAGGTTCATGACTGACTTTTGTTAAACAACTTTTCCTAAACTTATAAGTCATGAATCCTATTTTCACAAATCCTATGTATCTCACATGCATTTTTATGCTGACGTACCTATTTTCACATGTGTTTTCAGGAGCTTTTGCGTAGGATGATGATCGTGACACTAGGGCGGACCTGTGCCTTAGAGACATAAAACGAAGATAGACTTAGTTTAATTATGTTTGTACTCTTTGTTTCCTATTTAAGACAATGTAACTCCTATGTTTATAAATAAAATACAACTTTGAATGCCATGGTTATGAAACAATAAATTCTGTTACAACACTCCCCGACGTTTTCCGCCACGTTTTGTATGTTACACGTGGTCGGGGTGTGACAGAAGAGTTGGTATCAGAGCCAATGGTTATAGGGAATTAGGTTATTAGTAATGCTTTGACCTAGACTATAACCTTTCTAGGACCCTAACACAAGTTATCTTGTGTTTAGATCTTAAAACATGCACATCACCTATCCTTAGGTGATTATCCAAACAAAAACCAAATTTTTCCGAAACGATTTTTGAAAAACAATCTTCTGTTTGTAAATGATTTATTACATGGTTTTGAACCCTCTTTTGTAAGGTTTTGAACCCTTCCAGTTTAACTAAAATTTTTGGCTTATTGCCTTCTTAATTTTCAAGATCTCGTCAAAGTTTTGGGTTTTAAATAATGTGAACACGTGCAAACTGGAAGAGCGAATGCCTGTATTCCGGGTTTTCTGTCTAGGCAAGCACTTCGTATATATCTCATCAGACGCGAGACCAGTTGTGCTTACCTGGGAATTCTTGGGATGAGTGTTCATTTATAGGCGAGCATGTCTTCGCGATACATTATTTTGATCTATTTACTTTGATTAGTCACTATGTGTCGTTTGTTAGCTTGGTAATACGGACAAATGACCACCATCTTTTCTTTTGTTAATTTTGTTTCATCTCATTATCTTCATCTAATCATCTCACTCGTTCCCTTTCATGTTTCCTCTTTTAGAATGCCTCCTCGACGCGAAAACCAGATAGCGACTGCCGAACTGGCAGAAATCATTGCGCAGCAGATGGCTGCTCAATTCCCAAACCTCTTTGCTCAATGGAACCAAGCCAACAACAACATCAATGCTCCATGCAAATACAAGGATTTTAACTCGGCTAAACCACTCAAGTTTAGTGGTTCTGAAGGAGCGACTGGGCTTCTTCAATGGTTCGAGAGCATTGAGAATACTTTTCGCCACGTGCAGTGTCCTGACAATCGCAAGGTCGAGTTTTCTTCGAGTGTGTTTCAGAAGAGGGCTCTTACATGGTGGAATGGGGTAATGAGAGACCGTGGTGCAGAAGTTGCTCTAGCACAGACATGGGCTGAACTTAGAGCTCTTATGATGAGGGAGTTTTGTCCTCGTCATGAACAACGAGCGTTGGAGAAGGAGTTTGATGACTTGAAACAAGATAGTGGCAAGCACAGGGCATATATTGATAGGTTTGAGGAGTTGAGTCTGCCTTGCCCGACTATGGTTACCCCACTCGACAAGGCTATCGAAAGGTACATCGACGGCCTACCTGACTCAGTGCAAGACATCATTACTGGTAGTAACCCTTCCACACTCCGTCAGGCGATCGAGTTATCAGCGACATTGACTGAGTCGCAGATTCGGAAGAATAAATTACACAGGAAGGGTGACAAGGGCAAGAAACAGTCGTCTGACAAGGAAGATAGCAAGAAAGGTCAAAACAAGAAGGGAAAGAATTCTAGAGGGTCTAGGAAGCGGAAGGCTTCCCAAAACTATGCTGTTACTGCACAGGCTCAAGCTGCACCAAATTAGCCTGCGCAGCCACTAGCCAAAAAGCCTTATCTTGGCAATGCACCTTTGTGCAACAGGTGTAACGGCCATCATCCACCACACCTCCAGTGTCGTCAGTGCACCAACTGTGTAAGATCTGGTCATCTTGCCGCTACTTGTCGCATTCCTGTTAACCAGAACCAGGCAGTTCAGAACCAAGCCCAACAAGTTGCTCAGCCTCTTGCTCAGTAACAAGGTCAAGCTGCACGACCTCATTTTCCTCCTGGTTCGTGCTACAATTGTGGGGATCTGACCAACTACAGAAACCGGTGCCCAAGGCTAGCAAACCAGAACCAGAATCAGAATCAGGCTCCGGCTCGAGGGCGAGTTTTCAACATGAATGCTCAAGAGGCACAAGCAGACAATGAAGTGGTGAACGGTACGTTCTTTATTAATAATCAGCCTGCATCTGTTCTCTTTGATTCGGGTGCCGATAAGAGTTTTGTGTCATTGTCTTTTGAGCCAATGCTTCGCGTGTCTAGAACGAAACTAGGTAAACCTTTGACAGAAGAAGTTGCTAGTGGTGAACCCATTGTTCTTGATTCTGTTCTTCGCAACTGCCAGTTAAACCTTAACGACCATCTTTTTCCTATTGACCTCACGCCAATGCAACTTGGAAGCTTCGACATTATAGTGGGTATGGATTGGTTATCTAAGCATCATGCAGAAATAGTTTGCTCTGAGAAGATTGTTCGTGTGCCTCTTTCGACAGGCGAGATCCTACAGGTTCGTGGTGAGAAGCCTGCCAGTGGTCTCAAACTCATGTCTTGTTTTAAAGCTCGGAAGTATCTGCGAAAGAATTATGTGGCCTTCTTAGCACATGTTACAGCAGATAAAGGCAAGGGTAAGTCCATATCAGATATTCCTGTCGTTCGGGATTATTCTGAAGTTTTCCCTGAAGAGTTACCTGGTCTACCCCCAGCACGCCAAGTCGAGTTCCGCATTGATCTCGTACCTGGTGCAAATCCCATTGCCAGAGCTCCATATCGTCTTGCACCATCTGAGATGCAAGAGTTGTCTAAGCAGCTTCAGGAGCTCTCTGACAAAGGTTTTATACGTCCTAGCTTTTCACCCTGGGGTGCTCCCGTTCTTTTTGTCAAGAAGAAGGATGGATCCTTTAGGATATGTATCGATTATCGTGAGCTTAACAAGCTTACCATCAAGAATCGATATCCCCTACCGCGCATAGACGATCTCTTTGATCAGTTACAGGGCGCTTCTTATTTTTCGAAGATTGATCTACGTTCCGGGTATCATCAACTTCGGGTGCATGAAGAAGATATTCCCAAGACAGCGTTCCGTACTCGTTATGGGCATTATGAATTCACAGTCATGCCATTCGGTTTGACTAATGCTCCTGCTGTTTTCATGGACTTAATGAATAGGGTCTGCAAGCCTTATTTGGATCAGTTCGTCATTGTTTTTATTGACGACATCTTGATTTATTCTAAGATGCGAGCTGATCACGAGCAACATCTTCGTCTTACTCTGGAACTCCTAAAGAAAGAGCAACTTTTTGCCAAATTCTCCAAGTGTGAATTATGGCTTAAAGAAGTTCAATTTTTAGGACATATTATCAACGAACAAGGTATTCATGTAGATCCCTCCAAGATCAGTGCGATTAAGGATTGGAATACGCCTACTACTCCTACTGAGGTTCGTTCTTTTCTTGGTCTAGCGGGTTATTATCGCCGCTTCATTGAAAATTTCTCGAAGATTGCAGTTCCTCTAACTGCTTTAACTCAGAAGAACAAGCCCTTTGATTGGGGATACAAACAAGAGGAAGCTTTTCAAAACTTGAAGCAAAAGCTTTGCGACGCGCCTGTTCTGACTTTGCCTGAGGGCAATGATGATTTCGTCGTTTATTGCGATGCATCTAAACTGGGTCTTGGCTGTGTTCTAATGCAAAGGAACAAAGTCATAGCATATGCATCGAGGCAGTTGAAGATACATGAGAAGAACTACACCACTCATGATCTTGAGTTGGGTGCAGTTGTTTTCGCTCTAAAGATCTGGAGACACTATTTGTACGGTACAAAACGTGTGGTTTTCACGGACCACAAAAGTCTTCAGCATATCTTCAATCAGAAAGAACTCAACATGAGGCAACGACGTTGGGTTGAGCTGTTAAACGACTATGACTGTGAAATTCGCTACCATCCTGGTAAGGCGAATGTCGTAGCTGATGCATTGAGTCATAAGGAACGTACTAAGCTTCATTGTGTACGTGTTCAATCTGTTATTCAAGCTCGATCCGATATCCAAGCACGCATTTCTCAGGCCCAACAATCTTGTGTTTCACAAGGTTTAATGGATAAGGAATTTCCCTATCACATAACACCTGATCTGGAACTGAAGGACAATGGATCGTATTACTTCATGGACCGTTTGTGGGTCCCAAGCCAAGATAACCTTCGCACCTTGCTTATGGATGAAGCCCATAAGTCGCGTTATTCTGTTCATCCTGGCTCGGATAAAATGTATAAGGATCTTCGTATTCACTATTGGTGGCCTGGTATGAAGAAAGACATTGCCTTTTATGTATCAAAATGCCTTACTTGTCTTAAGGTTAAGGCTGAACATCAACGTCCTTCTGGCTTATTGGTGCAACCAGAGATCCTAGTTTGGAAATGGGAAAACATTACTATGGATCTTGTTACCAAACTTCCACGCACAAAGAAAGGTCATGATGCCATCTGGGTAGTTGTTGATCGTCTTACTAAGTCAGCGCATTTCTTGCCAATCCGTGAGGATTTTCTTGCTGACAGACTTGCTAAAATCTATGTGGATGAAATTGTAGCTCGACATGGTGTTCCTTTGAACATCATTTCTGACAGAGATGCTCGTTTCACTTCTCATTTTTGGAGAACCATGCAATCTGCTATGGGGACCCAACTTAATCTGAGCACGGCTTATCATCCGCAAACGGATGGTCAATCTGAAAGAACAATCCAGACTCTGGAGGATATGCTTAGAGCTTGTGTGATCGACTTTGGTGGTAGTTGGGATTCACATCTTCCGTTAATTGAATTCTCCTACAACAACAGTTATCACACCAGCATCAAAATGGCTCCTTTCGAGGCTCTCTATGGTCAAAAATGTCATTCACCAGTCTGCTGGAATGAGATCGGTGAGGCTCAGCTTACTGGACCTGCCCTCATTTTAGAGACAACTGACAAGGTCAAGAAAGTTAGTGATAACCTTCAGATAGCTAGAAGCCGTCAAAAGAGTTACGCGGACCCAAAACGCAAGCCCTTGGAATTTCAAGTCGGTGATCGAGTATTACTTAAGGTCTCACCTTGGAAAGGTGTGATCAGATTTGGAAAGAAAGGAAAACTTGCACCTAGATACGTTGGACCATTCAAGATCGTTGAAAGAATCAGAAAGGTAGCCTACAGACTTGAGTTACCTCCTGAACTTGGAAATGTTCATCCAACCTTTCACGTGTCCAATCTCAAGAGGTGTTTAGCTGATGAGAATCTCCACATAGCACTTGATGAAATTCGTGTTGATAAAACACTGAAATTTGTTGAGAAGCCTGTGGAAATCATGGAACGTGAAGTCAAGTGGCTCAAACGCAAGCGCATTCCTTTGGTCAAAGTTCGCTGGGAAGCTAAACGTGGACCCGAGTTTACTTGGGAACGCGAAGATCAAATGAAGGCGAAATATCCGCATCTTTTCCCACGAGTTTCCTCTAAATAAATTTCGGGACGAAATTTCCACAAGTAGGGGAGACTGTAACATCTGTGCTTGTAATCATTATGAACAGTTCAATTATCAATAAAACAATGTTATTTGATCCCAATGTTTGGTTGGTTGTGTTTTACATTTTTCATGTTTTGACTTTTATTCAATTTCAAACTCTACATCGCTTTCTGGAGAGTTATACGCAAACTGATGCGTAAACGTAATCAGTTTAATGCGACAAATACTCTAGAACATCAACATATACTTAACATACCTTAAATATCCTTTACACAGCTTAGAAATAGGCTTTAAGGGGTTCGGTGTGCTAAAATAAACTTTTGGGTCATTCAGAGACTAAAAGCGTCAAAAAGTGCACAAGTTTTCACTTTCGCGCATAACTCACATTCTGAATACATCCGGACATCCAAAAAATTTATGTAAGCACTAAAATATTTTATTTTAGTGTTTGGCATTAGAAAAATCCATTCGTCACGCAATTTGGATCGTTTTTCGCGCTTATGCGCATTCCGTCGTAATTAACCGAACAACGCGATTGTACGGCCAAACGAACCGACATCCGAGATATTTTTGAGCACATTTTGAGTTCCCTATACTTTAACTTCATTTTAGAGCTTTGAAATGGGGTTAACGGGCCTTAAACGCATCAGAAATGGCCTTAAAACACAACAGGGACCAAAACTGCAATTCTGCCAAAGTTCATGGCTTACGGACCGTAAGCCATGACCCTTACGGTCCGTAAGGGGTCTCCAGATGCAGCAACTCGATTTTTTTCTGCTGATTAGCTACCTTTCAGCCTCCAAAGGCCAATTACACGTGTTAAACACTTATGGTGGGGGCAAATGACATACCACAACATTACAACAAGTGTACGGGTGAGATTCGATCACGTTATTCGAGAAACGATCCTAACGGTTGTCTATTTTGTAGGATCGTTTTCGGACCCGTATGAGTCGATCAGAAGAGTTTATCTCTAAACGAAAGGCGGAAACAGACGTGTAGAGTTCAATTCAGCAAGATTCACGCTTAAAACTGTTGTATGATTGATTCTATAACGTTTTACAACCTGACAACACTTCGGCAGCACTTCGTTGCACAAGCCGGAAAGTTACAAATGATGAAAGTTTGAAGCCTATTTATAGGACAAGACCCTCCCGTTTGAAGGTGACATGCCACCCTTCAAACGGTTACGACACGTTCAAACTTGACACTCTTCAAACTTGATGTCACTTTCAAACTTGATGTCACTTTCAAACTTGACCTCTTCAAACTTGACCTCTTCAAACTTGATCTCTTCAAACTTGACCTCTTCAAACTTTTGTCTTCAAACTTTTGCGAAACCGAGACTTGATATATGATGAAGTCGACAGATGTATGCACCAACAGACTCCCCCTCGGATGTTGACGAGTCTTCAGTGTCAAGTCTTCGCATCTTCAGTCTTTATCAGTCCTCTTGAACTCTTTGAAGTATTTGACGTTGTAAGCATCCTCAATCAATCTCTTACTCTTTCTCTTTCTCGTAATCTTCAAGATCTGAATCTGGCTCTACTATCTTCAGACTCCCTCTTGATGTCTTCAGACTCCCCCTTTCGCTAAGCTGGGATCGTAGTCTGGAATTCACATTCCACAGGTTCTTAGATTGTAACCTGACACTCATCTATCTCAGGTTTCGGAACCTGGCTAACCTGCATAAACTCTACCCAAAAATAAATTTTATGATAATCATTTGGGGATAAGATTTTCAAATCTAATTTACCACTTGCAGGAATAACGTTTTTATTTCAAAACATTTTCTCATTTTATTTCAACAATCCTCAAATACTTTCACCCAAACCATATGTTCATCATGTTTAGCACTCGGAATTTTGAAAATCAGCTCTTCAACACCAGTTGTCGAAAATCTTTTTGGATTTTTCAAAACTTATGCTAAAACACACTAAAATCTTTTTGGATTTTTGACTGAAATAGAAATGTAGAAAATGAAATATTTACAAACAATATTTTTGTGAGTTCGTGTAAGAGGATCATATCAGTGTTTGAGACAAATCACCAACACCGTTAAGCTTCATTTCATTTTAAGTTTTAAACGATTCACTTAGATTGTCAGTATACTTGTCCACTTAAATTTTCACACAAATTTCAACTGCTTCAAGATACGAAATTAATGACTAAAGCACTTAAACTTAATCGCGTGTCCCACCTCAGAATATACTCCCGTATCCAGATCCCAATATTCAGTCTTACAGGTAATTATGACACAAATGATATCTGTAGGGGTTAATAAATTATGAAGAATCATGAGAGCTCAGGTCAGAACTACCGTTCATCAGAGAGATCATGACTCAACTTTTAGGTGTGTCCCCTTTAGAGGATCTTTTTTTACAACAGCATTGCTAAGCAATTTTATTGTCTTATCATATATGCTGAGGGTGATGCTATGTTTCAAGCATTGTGGAAAGTATTATTCGAGGACTAGGTCAGAACTTCCATTAAGCAGAAGTCCAAGAATAATACCCCAGATATCACTGAGTATAAAGACCTAGTATCACAGAGAAAGGAATCTTTCAAACAAGATTTCGGGGGTTACCCATATATCCAAGAGATGTTACCCACAATATAAGCAAGGTTGAAATTTAGGTTTATATCTCGTTACAATCTACTAAATGTGCAAAAACCTACTGACACATCATCTGTGAGACCGTTTATCACTTTTGGATTTTCCATTTCTTTAGCATGCCGTGACAGTCCACTGATGTACTATCATTTCCTCTTTTATGCAACAAAACTCATTTTTCATTTTATCATGTTTTTGACTTTTTCAAATTTTCTAATGTTTTTGGATTTTCTAAAAAATATCTTACTCCCCCTAAAATTCAAAATCATTTAAAGGAAATTGAAAACAAACAGTACAAGAACATGACAACTGATATCAAATTGCCTCAATTCTCCATTCACTTGGCATAAACAATCAGAACTCCCCCTCACAACAAACTATTTTCCCATTATGATCTCAAAACACTTAAGTTTGTTTTAATCAAAATGGTTTTTCCGAAAAATTAGTTTTGTTGATTTTACCACTTGTAGGTTAGGGGATCAAATCATCACATTGTTTTTCAACCATTTGTAGAAAATCAGATACAACTTAATGTCCCTGATTTACCACGTATAAGATCAATCTAATTCAACTTCTGAACCACTTGTAAAAATCACAAACATACAACTCAAACCTGCTTTTCAACCAATTTACCATATGTTGGTTGAATTCTCAAAATGCCGATTCCTACTCCACGCTTACAAACCTGGGAGTTCCGGCAAGTCCTGTTTTTCAAAAACACATTAAACATGATAAAGAATGATGCCGATTCATGATCCACGATTACCAACTTGGGATCTCCGGCAAGTCAGGTTTTTAATGTTTGAAAAATATATCCACCCAAGCCTGACCTTCCTTGGGTGTAACAACTTCTTCTTCATCTTTTCTTTCAACCGACCTGTGAACATTTCTTTTCGAAGCATAAAATTCTTTCACTCCTTTGGCCTTACCATTGACCATTTTTCCAAAAATATGTTTCACAGTTCCGTTGAAAGCCTTATCAACATCAAATTTCTTCTTATCAGAATAAAATTGATTTGAAATTTCAACTTTTCCAACTTTCTTCATAAAATTTTCAGCACACAACGGTGGAAAATTTTCATCATTCATAGTTGGAACTGATGTTTCAACCTTTTTCTCAACCCGTGGCTCCTCTGATTTTGTGGAATCAGATTCATCACCAGAACTATAACCTGAACCTTTCACAACCCATTTTTTATTTTGTACATTTTCTTTTTCTTTCAAAACACTCTTTGAACATTCTCCTTTTTCAAAAGTTGAATTTTCAAAGCCTGTAAACTTTCGGGTTTTCAGTTCAGTGTTATTCACAACTTTCTCTTT
The DNA here is from genome assembly GCA_030545235.1 of Helianthus tuberosus. Classification (NCBI taxonomy): domain Eukaryota; kingdom Viridiplantae; phylum Streptophyta; class Magnoliopsida; order Asterales; family Asteraceae; genus Helianthus; species Helianthus tuberosus. Next base: position 158,473,550 of record CM060365.1, read on the forward strand.
CATTTTACCAGAGACTTCCTGTTTTGGTTTGAATGTCTTCGGACAATTCCTAGCAACATGACCAACAGTTTTACACTGAAAACAGGTTCTGGTTTCTATCTTCTTTGAAACAACATTCTTTTTCAACTCTTCTTGCTTCTTGGCAAGGAATTCCTGATTTGTCTGCTTTCTGAATGCTTGCTCTTTCTCATCATTTAAAAAATTTCCTGAAACAAACACAGTTTTTGGTTTAGAAAATTTTTCATTTTTATAGTTTTTCTGTGGTACAAAACCTAATCCTTTCTTTTTGAAATTACGATTATGGTTTGGTTTCTTTTGGAAACTGTAACCATAATTGTAACCCATTTTCTTGTTAAATCTTTGTTGATCTCTTGAAGTGTATTGTTTAGGTTTTCCATTAAGATTTAAATCTTTTATTTTAGAAATATTAATTTATGTGATTTTGAAAACCTTTTGAATCATTTCAAATCTAAAACTTCTTATTGGAAAACTCTCATCAGAATATAATTTGTTAGAACCTTTCAAAGTATATGCTACTTTGACCGATTCATCATTCAAATTAGATTTCGATAACAAAAATTGTTTGTCATAAACCCATTTGTCCTTTTTGATTGTAGAGTTTGACGCATCAGACTCAGACTTTGACTCGGGTTTGAACTCCATGTTTGACTCCTCACTTTCATCTTTTTCTAACACTTGATCGACCACACTTTTTATCAACTTTGACTCATGATCAGTGTCAGACGATGTGTATGTAACATCAATATTCTCTGGCAAGTTATCCAATAGCCCAGACTCCCATTGTAAGTTTATTGCCTTTTCGACTCTTTCGGAATTTGGATTTCGAGGTAAAAATCCATTTTCGACCGGAGGCGGACATTTGTTGTAAACCACACTTGGTTTCTTACCAGAAGTTTTCATTTTATCTTCATCTTTTGTCACAGATTTCTTTTCTTCGGACGTCTTCATATCTTCAAACGTCTTCAAATTCTCCACAACTGGATAAATCCTGTCAACAACAAAAGTAGAACATGAGTAACTTTCTAATAACTTGTTGACTCCCTCAGTTTCTATCTTTTGTGTTGCTAACTTCAACTCTAGATCAGCACATTTCTTTATGTGAAAGTTGACATCATCCAACTGTCTCAGATATGCTATCTTCAGTGTATTCATTGCCACAACTTGTTCACCGTTTGAATCAGTATACTTTTTGATTTCTCTGTTCATTGTGTCATAGGATTCTTTCAATCTGTTTATGTTATGCAGCAACTCATTGTTCTGCTTGATTAAAGAATCACAGTTCATGCACTTTTCAGGAACTTTGACAGGTTCTGCATCAACTTTGACTTCAAATTCAGGAACCTCTTTGACTGTTCTGTTTGATCGTAAAAATTCAGTTCTTCTCTTTTTCTCAGCTTCAGCTTCAGCTTTTAATCTCTCTTCCTCTTCTTCCTCTTCTTCAAGCTTTCTCCGTCTTGCTTCAGCAGCTTCCATTACTTTTCTGCACTTTTCGGCACATTTCAGATCGTAGGCATTTGAAATGCAAGCTTTAACATTTGAAATGTCTTGATCTGGGCAAAAATCATCCCAATTGAAACCTTCAGCTAACTTTTCATCATCTTGTTCTGCCAAATACACTTTGCTGTTTGTTGGAACATATTTATCCCAGCTAAAATTATCATATTTGCCCTGATTGACTAGACACGCTCTTTTTGAACCTTCAATCACATCTCTCCCATGTGCAGTTTGTGCTTAATGCGATGCTGGTGGTGTGATTTGATGATAAATCGCCTTTTTGTGATAATCGTTGTTTCCAAAAGGATTCTGGGCTCCAGTAGCTTCACGATTTTTGCACTCTCTATTGAAATGCCCCTTTTCCCTGCAATGAAAACATGTAACTTTAGATTTATCAAAGCCTAAATTTGAAACACTTGCATCAAGAAAATCATCTTTTCCCGTAATTTGTTTAAACTTCTCAGCTCTTCTCATTACACTGGCCATGCACCATTTAATATCCATCAATTCCATTTCTTCAGCATCGATTTGATCGTAATCCTCTTTCGTGAGCATTGGATTACCGATCTTTCCGGCCACAAAACTACTATAAGACTCTAACACCATTCCCAACAAAGACATTTGATTTTTGGAAACTTCTTCAGAATAATCTTGATCACTTTCAAGATTTAATACAATATTGCATTGAAGTTTTCTTCCATTTTTTGTTGCAGAAATGTTTGGATCGAATGATGAAAATCTAGTGCTGCTTGATCCCTGGTATGATTTCTTTTCTGAAGAATCCTTTGCACTGTAAGCAGTTTCGACTTTTGGAGAAAAATTTGACTTTTCATTGACACCACCTTTGTAATACAAACTGATATCTTGTTCTCCATCGTAATTCTTCATCCTGGCAATCTTTCTCTGCTCCATCTCTTGAGCTTCTAGGTGTTTGATGAAGTCTCCCAGTGTCATGTTTTTATAATCTTTTCTGTTGGATCTCAGCATCATCAGAAACGTTCCCCAAGTTTCATGAGGTAGCGCATCTGCAAGTTTTTCAATCAATTCATCAGTATCCTTTTTAATACCAAGTTTTGTCATATTTCTCACCAAGTTACAATATCTATCAATTATTTGCTTGGTGTTTTCATGTTTCAAACCACGGAATAAATCGAATTCGTTCTTCATGAGCGACATTTTGTTTTTGAGCATATCATCACTTCCAACAAATTTTGCTTCCAATTCTGTCCAGATTGAATAAGCAGTTCCATCATGTTGAAGTAATATCAAAATAACTTCTTTTATCGCTTGCTGAAGCAGACTCACCATTAATTTCTCATCTCGCTATTTCTTTTTATCTTCCGCACTCATTTCTCGAATTGATAATTGCACATTATTTGTTGTGGGTCTAACATATGGTTCCTCAGTGTGTTCCCACGCATCCAAATGATAAGCTTCAACCCAATTTCCAAACCGTTCAGACCACGCATTGTAATCATCAATATCCAAGAGCTTTGGTGGTTTCTGTGATGTCCCGGTTTCATTTTCCAAGTTCATATTCTGAGCAATAGAACCCGGAGTAGTCGGAGTAGCAAACGCGTTGTAAAACTCGTTATCCATGATTCGGATTTTCAAATGAGTTATATCACCTTGTAAAAATACCTCACTATAAAGGCTGACACTATATCTCGAGATTCTGCACAAACAATTCACGTGACTGATACACTTTTCAATCGTAAACCGTGAACAACTGAACCATTTTCAAACGGTTAACCCATTATTTTCAAACGGTCAGTCACCTTCAAACTGTAGGGTGTAACTTTCAAACGGTCAGACCAGGTTCAAACTGTAGGGTGTAACTTTCAAACGGTCAGACCAGTTTCAAACTGTCAGGTCAATTTCAAACTGTACACCATGTATTTTCAAACGGTCATGTGCATTTTCAAACTGTAAGGTGCATTTTCAAACAGTCAGGTACAGTTTCAAACGGTAAGGTGGCAGTTTCAAACGGTAGGGTGCTGATTTCAAACGGTCAGCTGGTATTCGTTCAAACGGGCACCAGTTTTCAAGCCATTTCTACCACTTTTACTTCGAATTTTAAGCTGAAACTTTCAAGGGTTTGTTAAAATGCACTTTTACACATTCTGTGAAAGTTATAGCCGATTTTATCCGTGAAAACTTGTTCAGATTTGAAAGAAGGTGTAGAAAATCAGAATTAGCGGCTGAATTGGTATGAACTCTTCCTCCTGAGCTCTGATACCACTTGTAGGATCGTTTTCGGACCCGTATGAGTCGATCAGAAGAGTTTATCTCTAAACGAAAGGCGGAAACAGACGTGTAGAGTTCAATTCAGCAAGATTCACGCTTAAAACGTTGTATGATTGATTTTATAACGTTTTCCAACCTGACAACACTTCGGCAGCACTTCGTTGCACAAGCCGGAAAGTTACAAATGATGAAAGTTTGAAGCCTATTTATAGGACAAGACCCTCCCGTTTGAAGGTGACATGCCACCCTTCAAACGGTCATGACACGTTCAAACTTGACACTCTTCAAACTTGATGTCACTTTCAAACTTGATGTCACTTTCAAACTTGACCTCTTCAAACTTGACCTCTTCAAACTTGATCTCTTCAAACTTGACCTCTTCAAACTTTTGTCTTCAAACTTTTGCGAAACCGGGACTTGATATAAGATGAAGTCGACAGATGTATGCACCAACATATTTACTATAAATACCCCCCCCCCACCTTCACTCATTCCTCACAAAATCTGATCTAAAATGTTCTAAGTTGAAGCCTTTGCTTCATACCTAAACTATTTGGGTCTAGATTGCTTGCGGGGACCCTTTGTAAGTGTTCCTTCGTTCTTTTATTGCTTTTCGAGTCCGAAAGTCAAACTTTGTTTGACTTTCTGCGTTGACCAGTTTATGGTCAATGCGAAGTTCATTTGAACTTCATAACGTGAGCGTAATCACGATGGTTATAGTCCCTAGTGACTATACCTACTGATTACCACGTTATCTAGGCTCAGTGACGAGCCGTAGTTTCGGCCAGAATACGTATTCTTGCGTATTTTGTAACCAAACTACTTATGGGTATCAAAATCGTTTGTTTTGATACCAAACCTGTTTCTAAACTTAGTTAAGCATGTTTTAACATGCTTAGCTCGTCACTTTTAGTTTAGTGCTTGTATAGGGTCGTAAGGTAAGCGATCTAAACAATCGCTTATACTTTCGAACCCGACCCGTTTGGTCGATCATTAGGATCCGACCAAACACATTAGGTGACCATAGTATATAGGGAATAACCTTCCGAGGTTATACCTTATGGTCGCTTCGTTTAAGTAGTTGTATGATAGGTAGTTTATATGCCTTAGGTAAATTACCAAAATGCCCTTTTGACGCCAAAATTCATTTTAAGCATATGTAACATAAATTTTGGTATCTAAACTGATTTGGTAACAATATTAGACATGTTAAGGCATATTTTACTTATCATAGGACTAGTTAGGCATTCCGAACGCGTTTCACGCGAACGACGCGTTAAAGTAGCATAAGCTACCTAAACGGGTCGTAATGGGTCGTAAGCACTTAGGTTAGGTTTCATTTAGTATGAAGGCTTTATTAAACCATACTACATGAGTTCCCATACTCATTTGGTTTACGAGCCCTCATTCTATCCGATCCTCCGATATAGGTCCGGTTTATTAACATAGTTACCTATATTAGGTGCCGTTTGATTCCGTGATCTCTAGCATTGCTTGGTGGTTATCTTAGGACTTCTGAGCAATCTCAAGTGAGTACATGGAACCCCATCTTTTAAATGTTTTCAAGGTGTTTATGTGAGTACATAGACCCCTATTTTACTGTTTTCCAAACATTTTGGGGTGAAACACATGTGCGTACTTGTTACTTTCATGCTTTCCATGTTTTCATATCATATGCCTGCTATGTTCGTTAGTACATTATAGTACATGATTTCATTACATTTCATGCTATGTATGCCCATTGTGTGCGTACTTAGTACATTGTTTTACATTACATTTCATGCTATGTATTCCCATTGTGTGCGTACTTAGTACATTGTTTTACATTACATTTCATGCTATATATGCCCATTGTGTGCATACTTAGTACATTGTTTTACATTACATTTCATGCTATATATGCCCATTGTGTGCATATTTAGTACATTGTTTTACATTACATTTCATACTATATATGCCCATTGTGTGCATACTTAGTACATTGTTTCACATTACATCTCATGCTATGTATGCCCATTGTGTGCATACTTAGTAAAATTGTTTACATCACATGCTTTCATTTTGGTATGACATTTGGTTTGTTTAACATGGAACAATACATTCATTAACATTAGCTACGCCATTCGTTAGTAGGTAGTGGTACCATAGGAATTGACAACTCCCGTTCCTGAAATCCTGGGCTTGTTTGGATTGGAAGGAATGACCGAATTCGATATACATAACTTAGATAAACCTTTAATTTGTTTAAGGGTTTATCGCCACAGTCTCAAGGCTTGGATGTATGCATTTTCACAATACCGCATAAATGTTTGTATCAGTATAGCATGCATTTGTTCCACAAAACAGAACTTTGATTTAAACCATGTTTTACTTCAATACTTTGTTTTTGTGCATTTTACATATGGTTTAGTTGATATATTTCACTTAACATACATGATATTTTTGGGTACACATTTCATGATCTACATTAAACATAAACATTTTGACATTGATATACACATTTGGTGGTTTACATTGAACATAGACATTTCGATATGGTTTACACATTAACACATGACAATTCATTTATACATAAACAATTTACATTGGTGGTTTGTTTGAGTAAGTGATTTGAGCAACGAGGCGTGTGTAATATGATACAAGCATGGTGGATACGCCATTGGTACTTCCTATAAACAAGTGTTTGTATGATATTACATGTCGTAGCGTTACTTAAATCATTTCAATATTTGACATGTTACGTTTTACATAAACAACTTATTTTCACTAGACATTGATTTACAAAACAACTTATCTTATACAAACTCATATTACTTGGTTATTCATTTAACCTTACATTATTCTCTTATTTATATATATCATTGCTTTTTGAATGATTTACAAAACAAAACAACTTACAAGGTTCATGACTGACTTTTGTTAAACAACTTTTCCTAAACTTATTAGTCATGAATCCTATTTTCACAAATCCTATGTATCTCACAGGCATTTTTATGCTGACGTACCTATTTTCACATGTGTTTTCAGGAGCTTTTGCGTAGGATGATGATCGTGACACTAGGGCGGACCTGTGCCTTAGAGACATAAAACGAAGATAGACTTAGTTTAATTATGTTTGTACTCTTTGTTTCCTGTTTAAGAGAATGTAACTCTTGTGTTTATAAATAAAATACAACTTTGAATGCCATGGTTATGAAACAATAAATTCTGTTACAACACTCCCCGACGTTTTCCGCCACGTTTTGTATGTTACACGTGGTCGGGGTGTGACAATCAGTGAGACCGTTTATCACATTTTAACTTTCCAATTCTTTAGCGTACTGTGATTGTCTACTGATGTACTATCATTTCATCTTTTTCTCAACAAAACTCATTTTGATTTTTCGATGTTTTTGATTTTAGATTTTATCATGTTTTTTAGATTTTTCAAATTTTCAAAATTTCTAAATTTTTTACTCCCCCTAAAATCAAAAATATGTTTCAATTTTTGATTTTTCGGGAAAATTTGAAAATAAACGCAATAAACTGTACAAATAAAATGACAAACTGATGCGGATTGCTTCAATTCTCCATTCTCTTGGCTTAAACAATCAGAACTCCCCCTTACAACAAACTATTTTCCCATTATGATTTCAAAACACTTAAGTTTGTTTTAATCAAAATGATTTTTCTGGAAAATTAGTTTTGTTGATTTTACACATCATGGGGATTCATTCATCACTTTGTTCTTTAAACCATTTGTAAAAAATATCACTTGTAGGTTTTTCTCAGAACATTTTGTCAAGAATGATGCCGATTCATGCTCTACGATTACCAACTTGGGAGCTCCGGCAAGTCAGGATTTTCAATTAAAGAGATTCACCCAAGCCTGACGGTCCTTGGGTGATTCCGAGTCATCATCACTCGGTTTCTTTCCTTTCTTATTCTTTTCATAGAATTCCTTTACCCCTTTGACCTTCCCGTCAACCATTTTTCCAAAAATTTTTAAAACTTTAGGGTTAAAGGCTTTTTCAACATCAAATTCTTTCTTTTCAGAAAAGAATTGATTTGAAATCTCAACTTTGCCAATTTTTTGTTTTAAGTTTCCGTTTGACAATAGTGGAAAATTTGCATCATCCATTGCCGTAACGGAATTATCACTTTTTAGCTCAACTGGTGGCTCCTCTGACTTTGACGAGTCAGATTCATTGCCAGAATTTACCTCTGATTTCTTGACAACCCACTTGTGGTTGTTCAGATTCACTCTTCTTTTGTAAAAACGTGATGAACTCTCACCATCCTCAAATTTTGAATTTTTGAACACTTTAAATTGTTCGGTTGGTGGTTCATTATCAACCAACTTTTCTTTCAAGTTTTCAGAGACTCCCTGTTTTGTTTGGGTTGCCTTTGGACAGTTCCACGCAATGTGTCCAACTTTTTTACATTGATAACAGGTTCTCATTTCCTTCTTCTGAGTAACGTCATTCTTCATTCCCTCTTGCTTCTTAGCAAGTAATTCTTTGTTCGTCTGCTTTCTGAACAAATTCTCTTTTTCTTCTTCAGAAGATGTTCCTGATACAAAAACAACTTTTGATTTAAAATTCTTTAACATATTTTTCATTTTCTTTTGGAAAAAAACCTAATCCTTTCTTTTTGAAATTATTTTTGTGATTTGGTTTCTTATGGTGATTTGGACCAAAACCTTTTTTCTTGTTTAACCTTTGTTGAACTCTTGAAGTGTATTGTTTAGGTTTTTCAGAAATATTTTTATCTTTTATTTCAGAAATATTAATTTCTGTTAATTTGAAAACCTTTTTAATCTGTTCAGTTTGTACACTTCTTATTGGAAATTCTTCATCAGAATATAATTTGTCGGAGTCATTCAAAGTATATGCTACTTTGAATGTTTCGTCATTCACATTATTTTTTGATATCAGAAAATCATTATTGTAAACCCTTTTGCACTTTTCAACTGTTGGACTTGAAGTGTCAGACTTTGACTTTGACTCCTCGGTTTCATCTTTATCTAACACATGATCCACCACTTTCTTAATCAACTCAGATTGTTGATCAGTGTTAGTGTCAGATGCAGTGAATGTGATGTCAATACTATCTGGCAATCCATCTGAAGGTTCAGATTCCCACTTTAAATTGGTTGCCTTTTTGACTCTTTCTGAATTAGGTTTTCGTGGAGAATATCCTTCTTCAAGCGAAGGTGCACACTTTGTATAATTGGTACTATGTTTCTTACCAGTATTCTTTACTTCAGATTTCTTTTCTTCAAACACTTCCATGCCTTCTACTGTAGGGTAAATCCTGTCAATCACATAAGAAGCACATGAATAACTTTTCAATAACCTGTTTACCCTCTCAGTTTCTATCCTCTGAGTTTCCAATTTTTGTTCAAGTTCAGCACATTTCTCAATGTACTGATTGATGATTTTCTGCTTCGTCATGAACGCTCCATTGAGTGTCTTCATAGCTATCTCTTGTTCATTGCTTGACTTGCTATATTGATTCATAGATTTGTTTAAAACATCATAAGATTCTTTCAGTCTGTTCATGTTATGAATCAATTTGTTGTTGTGCCTTTTCACAGTATCACAATTTTCACACTTCTCAGGTATTTTTTCCGTATCTGCTTCCTTCTCAACCTTGATAGCTGTAATTTCTTTAACCTGCTCCTTTACTACTCGAACATTTTCCTCAGGTTTGACCTTTTCTTCATCAGTTGCTGCCTTATGATTCTTCTTTTTCGCAGCTTGTCTTTCTTTGATCTCTTCCATTTTACCTGCAAAATACAAATTATACCTATCAGGTGAAAGTTCTCTTTTATAATATTCAAGTTTTTGAATTTCTTCACTGTCATCATCACTCTCTTCATCTGATGAGTGATCAAAGATTGGTGCTTTTTCTGAAGCCTCTTCTGTTGAAACTGGTTCTTCTTCTTTCTTTTTAGGACTGAATTGATGAGATTCATAATAAGCATACAATATTTCATCTTCAGAATCCATGTTTCGGTTTTTAAAAATTCACAATGACAGAATTTCAAACGATCTGAAAAAATTGGAATAATCTGATCAACTCGTGCGATCTGATGAAATTTCAATCGGTAGTGATATGACACTATGACTTCAACAATGAATCTTGACTTTCAATGTAAAATCATATGCAAACTGACATTATGTGGCCGACAACAATCTTTGAATTCAATATTCATTGGGCCGATTAATATGATAAAGTCACATGGGCCACATGATTGTTCAGAGAACAAAGTAATTTGATTGGGCCGAGATATATATTGATCAGATCAAATCAAGTGTAACTCGTGACATCTGTTGTAGTTTATTTGTCCTACAGAATTCATATGTAAATGTCCGACAATATGAAATCAAAACACGCGATTCAATTTTTCGTCAAGATTTGTCTGAAGACTTCAATGAACTGTTGAAGTGTGATTGGGCCGTTCAAGATGATATTCAGAACATTGGGCTGATAAGTGATAATCAATAGCACATGGGCCTCCAATTATTTTCTACCTTTTTCACATGTATTCTGACATGGGCTGATGATGTTATTTGACTTTTAACAAAATTTCACGTGATTAACTGTTGTAGTTTATTTGAAACCGCGCAACCTGAGATTTTATAACCACTCCGTATGACCTGACATACAATTACAAGCGACCTGGAGATGATTTTCAACTCGTGCGACCTGAAGTGATTTAAACCGTGCGACCTGATTCGATTTCCAAACGACCTGAACTAATTTCAAGCGACCTGAAGGTTTTTCACACGATCTGAATGATTTTCACGCAATTTGGTTCAAAATTCAAACGATTTGAATGAATATCCACCTCGTTTGAGAATTTTAAGTCCAAAAGTTCATGATTTTATCAATTTTTATCAAGTTTTAGGTTGAATTTGATACTGATTTGTTCACGGATTGATTAAAACTCAGTTTTACGTGTTATTTGTCAAAATCAGCTCATTTTAACCGTGAAAACGTTCGGATTTTGAAGAAAAAGTGTAGAAAATGAGTAGAAATGAGATGTTTTTGAAGAAATCAAGCTGAAATTGTAAGAACTCTCCCTCCTGAGCTCTGATACCACTTGTAGGATTGGGGATTCGATCAAACGAGTCTTTCAGAAGAGTTCTCGATCAATACGAAAGGCGGAATCAGACGTATTGATGTTATATCAGCTAGATTCACACTTAGAATCACTTTAACTGTCGATTGTATTGATTTGATAGTGTTTACAGATTGTTCGACACTTCGGCAGCACTTCGTCTCCGGAATCACAAAGTTACAAATGAAGATCCAAGACTACCTATATATAGGAAATGCCAGGTCGCACGAACCAGACTTGCCAGGTCGCATGAACTGGCCAGGTCGCATGAACCTGCCAGGTCGCACGAACTTGTCACCTCGTGCGAGGTGGCTGGTTCAGGCCTGTTTCCCGACTCTCTCGTTCAACGAGTGCTGGTCTATCTATTCTAGTTACATAACTCGATACAAGACATAAGACGAGGTCAACAGACATATGCACTAACATTCGTGAAGGTTGCAGTTTAGCAAATCAGAGGAGAATTAGTGCTTTACTTTGGCAAAAGCAAACCCGAATCATCAATCAAGGGGGAATTTGGATAGTCAGATTTCGAGATACCTGATTGAAGTTGCCGAAAAGTTGAAAATTTCAGAATATTCAAACACGACTCAAGGTTCTCAAAGTTTTAAAGACGATTTGGCAGTGACATCCGAGGGGATATCTGTTGGTGCATATTCCGTACGTCTGCCACTATGTGAATAGTTAGATAGAGCGTGTATTGAATATTGTATAGAATAGAAAAATTGGACAGGTTTTGTAAATGTCAAGGTCCATCCGGACGGATGACCATCCGGTCGGATGGCAATCCGATCGGATGGACACATAGTGTTAGTTGTCTATAAATAGGGGGTTGGGGCTCCCATTTGGACAAGCTTTTGGTTCCCAGAGGGGACATGCTGTCCAACTGGTCTCGTGGTGCTGTAATTGTTGAATAATCAATAGAGACCAGATTATAAGTGACTGCTCGGTGTCGTGTCTATCTTCTACTCCTTTCTTTGTTGTAATAAACGCACCGAACATGTCGCTTCAGGACCGAAGCTCCGTCAAACTCACCGGATCCTGGAATCAGCAACAAGTAAGTGTTTCTTCTTGTTTATTTCATTTATTTTGCTAATTATGAGCCAAAAGTCAAGCAAATTGACTTTTGCTTTGGCTTTCAGTTCTGACCAATTTGGTTAAGTCAAAGTTTAAAATGAACTTTGCTACGTGATCGAAATAATGAAGATGTTAATCCCTTGTGATTACACCCTCTGATCATCACGTTTAGTAGGTGAAATGACGAGTCAAACTTTTATGAAATAAAAGTAAAAAATGAAGAAATTGCATTTTATGACGAATGAGTTTTTAAATATTTAAACCTAAAGTTTTGACACCAAAGCAGTTTATACAACATTATTAGACATGTCTTAGCATGTCTAACTCGTCCTATCTTGTTTAGTGTTCATTTCTTAGTCGTAAGTCAAGCAGTTTGACTTCTGAATCTAACCCGTTTGGTAACCTTTAGGATCCAACCAAGCCCATTTATATGACCATAGTAATATAAGGAGTAACCCTCTGAGGTTATACCTTATGGTCATTCCGTTTGGTGAGTCAAATGACGAGTTAACTATACATCCTTTTAAAATGTTAAAAATGCCCTTTTGGCATAAAATGCCTTTAAAACTATATGGTCCACTTCTAGCCACAATAACTGATCATATAACAAAAATAAACTTCTTTTGGCATATCGGACTCGTCATAGGACTCATTCGACTACCTGGACCCGTATTTACGTAAACGACCCGTTAAAGTGGCGTAGACCATTTTAACAAGTCGTAACGGGTTAAAACACCTTTAGATACTTTCCAATCATAATGTAAGGTTTAACAAACCATATTATACGAGATCCCTCGCTCATTTGGTTATAAACCACATTCTATCGATCTTCCGCTTAAGCCACGATATATACTAACAACATGATCATCCGATATATTTGGAAGCACTTGAGTTTTGCTAGCACAATTAAACAAGACATCATCAATCACGTGAGTACATAGTCCCCACTTTTCACTTTTTAAATTGTTTTGGGGTGATTCATATGTGCCTACTACTTTTTCCAAGTTTACAAAACTTATTACCTTTGGTTTACATATACATGGTACATTGTCCATTGTATTAAACATAATGGGTGTTAAACATGACAATTATATATTCATTAACTTTGGCCAAGCAGACCAGTAGTATGTTATGCTTCTATAGGATTGACAACCCTACTCCCGCTTCTTAGGTTTGTTTGGAAGTTACCTCTGGGAATGATAGATGCTGTGAAACAAAATTAATAAACCCTTTTTTAGGGATTATCTGACAGTCAACAAAGGCTTGAATGTATTCGCCAAAAACCACACTTGTTTATACAAAGTGACATGGTTTTTACAAAACAAGACATATGGTGTTTACAAAAACAAGACATTTGGTTTATACAAGACAAGACATTTGGTTGGTTTATACAATACAATACCTTTGGTTGGTTTATACAAGACATTACAATTAGTTGGTTTATACAAAGCCACAAATGGATCTCAATTAAATATGTGAACCATACAATGTTTTCTTTTAAATCGATTTGATTACTCATACAGTTTTACAAAAGAAACATTTTTGTCAAGATTCATGGCTACAAGGTTTACTATAATATACCAACTTTTATAGTTGGTTACACATATTGCAATACCAAACACATTTAATACAAGTTTGGTTACAAGGTTTTCACTCATCGAGTCTCGTAGTCGAACAAGGTAATTGCAATACAAATTCAAAGCCATGAGTTTGACCACAAAACCTATGCTACTCACCAATTTAATTGTTGACCGTATTTTCACATATGTTTCAGGAGCAAATGTGTGATGATTATGAAAGCATGCTACACGTAGGATGGACCCGAGCCTTAGTTTTGCTTTAAAGTAGAGAACAATTGTTTGTATTTGTTTACGTTCGAAAGACAATGTAAATTCAAATAATCAATACAATTTAACTTTAGTACCATGTGTTGTGAACAATTTGTAACGTGACCCCCCGAAAATTCCGCCGCAGGTTGTTTGTATGCGGTCGAGATGTTACAGTATGTCTCGTAGAATACACATGCTCTATTGTTAGGATCTGAGTTTGACTTGATTGTGTTGTTTTAATAAGATGGAAATGGAAGATGATAAAACAGAGGAATAATTGCAGCGGAATGAATGTAAAACTTTATAACACAATCAAGGAAAGATTAGTTTTCATCATACAAGCTTTCATTAGTCAAAAGATTGAAAATACAATGTTTAGACTTATGCATGCATGAACACTAACTCCCCCTCAGCCTGAGCTCACAATGTTTGTTCGTACAAGATGAGTGTGTGCAAAGAGCTAATAGAACAGTACATGCACTTTCTATTTATAGTACAATCCTATACACTGTGGCATCTTTGCTGACGTCACCTAGACAATGACATCTAACTTCCTAACAACCTCTAAACACTGATGCATTACAGACACTGTTACATTAAGACACTGATTAGCTAAACACTGATGAAGTTATCCGCTGATGATGCTCAAACACTGATGAGACTGAACAGTGCTTTCCACTAAGGTTGATCAAGCCTTTGATTCCAACAGTACTTTGACTTCAGCAGTACTTTGACACCAGCAGTTGATTTGTCTTCAACAGTCCTTGCAACCAACAGGGCTTTGCTGTAACAGTCTTTATATACAAACAGTCTTTAGGGATCATCAGTTGTTAAGTGCCACTGCCATCGGAGGAAATTACTGTTCAAACACTTTTATTGGTGATCGTCTATTGAGAACCAGTTTTGGCTTTGTATCATCTGTTCTTCAAGGAAGGATTGCATGAGCCAACATCTATGGATTTTGTTCTCTTAAAGTTAAATGTTTGTTATGTGGCTCCATATTTTGAAAATACAGCCTCTCCACCAAAAGTTCTTCGTTCCAAGACAACCTCCTAGTAAACGTGTGACCTTCAAGATGATGTGCGTGACCTTGGTTATGTTGGCCATACCTCACATCTAACCTGCAAGCACCATGTTTTGTGTCTAGTTTCCCTACCGGTTTAAAAGGATAAATAACTGTTTTTTGCTACCAGAACGTCTAACTATGGCTGTACTATTGTGTTCGCCATCATGATCGCATTGAAACCATATCTTCACAAACCTTGCTTACGTTGCCTTTTGTCTTCGTTCTTCGGGTCACAATGGTGTAACTATTAGGGTTAGGACGATTCTTGAAAAACACGTAAGTGATGGAATGTCATACCTAATCGACTTCAATGGAAGCACTTGGGTTAAGACAATCCTCGTACTTTGGAATGCTTTGTTTTTCTACGTGTGAAAGGTGAACCCCGTATGTGTACTCCGGATTGCTTTGTGCCACATAGGAGGGTTCAGCTTGTTCGACGAACTGTCTAAAACAATCTAATGACGAGACTTTGGTAAAAATAACTACATCACATCTTATAGAAATCGAGTGGCACTCTCCCATCAACACAATGAACGCCGGGCGTAACCTCCTCCGCTCTCCCGTAAGAAGATTCAGCGCCGGGTCCAAAAATGTTTTCTGACACCCATGACTCGTTCAAATATTCGCCAAAAACAAGGAGAATGTCCCAAGATGACATCGTAATACGAATGGTTTGAAAGGATCAATAGGAGAAAATATGGTTTGAAGTTTCTGTTGAATCGCCTTGCATCCGACTTCTAAGCTTAAAAGTGCAAATTCCAGATCTATACGCCTCGTCTAACGCTATACGTAACGTATAGGGTTCATACACATATCACCCCTAAGATTCCTGGAACATGAGCCATCTACTAGACTTAATGGCTCACTAATGCAGCCTTATCAGATGTGACCCCTATACGTCACATATAGTACTTTACGTAACTTATAAGAGGTGCCAATTATATTTCAGATTGGATTTCGTTTTTTATTACTTTTGTATTTCATATCCCCAATTTTTATTCATTAAGATTTTTCTTTGTTTATTGTACGCCATTTTATCAATTATATAACTAGAGAACTTTTATTCATATAAATAAATATGTATGAAAAGAATATGTTTATTTAATAAATTTAATTAAGGATTTAATTTTCATCAGCTGTTTTAAAACATCAACTGCCTGCACATTGAGATATATAACTCAATTTTTTATGGTAAAACTAATTTGAACTTTTTAATTAGTTAAACTGAAAATATTTTATCTTTTTCATTTTTAATTTACTTCGCTTATAGATTGTTTCAACTTTTTAATAAATCTTTCTCTAAATATTTTTTGATAAAAAAAAGTTAAACAACATAGCTTCTGAATGTATAAACAAAATCCTATTTGGACCCTCCAGCTACAAATATGGTTCTAATAATGATCCATTTGTTTATGTGAATCCAAGTTTTATGTCTCAAAATAAAACAATCCCAATTTTTACTCAATGTGTAGTAGTATGTAACACACTTTTACCTACGTGACATGCTTAACTATGTAAGAAAACTAATCAAAACAACTGATCCCAATTTCTAGCTTATTAGTTATTATCAAAACGCTTACAAAGGACGTCACCCTCCTCTCAAAACTCTTATATAAACGATCCTTTCCAATCCGGTTCTCTTATCCTTCATAGTTTACAAACATCCCTTCAATATATTATAACAGACACATACATACACTCTCTACGATGGGTTCAGGCAGAATGTACACCTTGAGCTTGAAGCAAACTGACATTATCAAGGCTGCAACCGCGGCGCAGAACCTGAGGCTACCCATGTCGAACCTTGACTTACTCATACCACCCTTAGACGCGTTTTCTTCTGCTACAAGAAATCAATTCCTCCTGAAAAAAAGTATCAATCTCATCAAGAAATCACTTGGCTTAGCACTGGTCCCATTTTATTCGCTTGCGGGAGAAATCGTTCAGACCAGCCAAGGTGAACCGGAGATTCTGTGCAATAACTGTGGTGTCGAATTTGTTCATGCTTGTGCTGACCTAGAGCTTAAAGATCTTGATCTCTACAACCCTGATGATTCTGTAGAGGGAAGACTGGTTCCAGTTAAGACAAAAGGTGTTCTTTCAGTTCAGGTAAACTATTATGGAATGATCATGAGCTAAATAACAAATAAAATCTTATTGGGTATACATTGTCAGTCTACTAACCAACATCATCATCATCATACTCAGTAAATCTCACTAATATCACTAATAGAAAAGCTAAGATAAGGTCTCAGGACGGTAAAATGTAGACAGCCTTACCTCTACTTCGTAGAAATAGAGAGACTGCTTCCAAATGAGATCCCCGGCTCGATAGTAGTTTTGTATCAAGCCTTGGACATAAGACAAATAACACTCAACAATTGGGACAAAAGCCGATTAGTGCATGTACCCCCTTGTCTTTCGGCTATCAACACCACCACATGATGCATGATTAACTACCCCTCAATTTTTAACACTATTTTCACGAAATTAATAAAATAACGTTAAAATTAGTGCACTTTCACCTAAACTATAGGTACCGAAATGCTTGTAGGCTGTAGCCTTGCGGTATCATATGTGTATAGGTGTTCCTCTTTAAGTGGATGAGGTAGTTCCATGGTAAAAATTGGTGTATATTTAGGAGTGATTTTAGAAGATGTGTGAGTTAGCCGTTCTAAAAAAAAGTAAGTAGCAGCTTGGGTTGGACATGTGGTTGTTAAGAGGTTATGGTAAGAAACCATTGGATGCAAGATTGTATTAGAACCTCACACCTCTTGTAGAGAGGAATCAGTGGAAACAAGACTCGAAACTGAGAATTTGTGGTCTTTATTTAACACATACAATTATGTTTTTCGAATTTTCTTTTAACTAAATAATAAATCAATTCTAATTGATAAAAGATTAATTTGATACCTATGATTCTATTACTCATTTTTTTAACGGCAAACTAATGTACTCCTAAACACTCCAATTTTCTAACAATGAGACTTAAACTCTCACCAGTTAAGAAAGGATACACCTTAGTACCATTGAGCTACAATCCATTTGGTCATTCAGTAACACAAATATATTTCTTAATTCACACTTTTTTACTACTTAAAACACAAATATATTTCTTAATTCACACTTTTTTACTACTTAAGTTAGATGCAGTGTGATAGAAGCCGATTCGAGATGGCTAATCTCCCAAGAGACCCGTAGAGTGGGTTAGGCTCCAAAGAACATAGATGAGAGAACAAGACAATAATAACTTTGATCTAATTTTTCTTCTCCTTTCAAAGTGCAACGTACATGACTTTAAATATGCAAAACTAATCTAACAACTACCTAGTAAGTGAGAACATGCATGCAGTAAACAAAGGAACATGGGAAACATGGAACATATAAAGGAAACATGGGTATCATGCAATTAAACGTGGGTTTGGGTTGTTGATGTGTTATGCACGTATCAATACTCCCACCCTAAAAAACGTCCTTGTCCTCAAGGACGGAATACGCGTCCACGGTGGCCGCCATTCATGTCTTCCGGTAGCATTCGGCTCCGTTGTAACGTAAAGGCTCGATAGGTGCCATGGAGGTCGCCAATCTCGTCGTACGGTGGCATTCACTTCTATGTTGTTCAATGGCGAGAGTTGGGTTTTGTGGGTGCCCTGTTGGGTAGGTGAACATGCAGTTTTGGGTGCTGGTTTAGGGTGTCGATGGGTTCCGTTAGAGGTTTGTTTTGGTGCTGATTTCGCGGTTGGTTTGGGCGACGTTTGTGGTGCGGGTGAGGTGGTAGAATAGGATTTTTTGGGTGCGGTTTTGGGGGTTGCTTGCTGTCGACGGCTGCGTTTTTTGGATGCGGTTGAGGATATTTGATGTAAGAAAGGCTTCGGAGCAAATGGCTTGGGTGTCGGCCGAGGAGGTGGTAATGGTGGACGAGCCACGAGTGGAGGTGGTGGAGGTAGACCGAGGCTAGCGCAGAACTCGACGAGGCGTTGTTGGTTTTTCTCGATATTAGCCCACATTTCGTCGAGCAACAATGTGATTTTTGAGGTCATGATGGAGGTGAATTCGGGAATGAAAGCACCAATTGATTTTTGAGGTCATGATGGAGGTGAATTCGGGAATGAAAGCACCAAATGATAGAAGCCGATTCGAGATGGCTAATCTCACAAGAGACCCGTAGAGTGGGTTAGGCTCCAAAGAACATAGATGAGAGAACAAGACAATAATAACTTTGATCTAATTTTTCTTCTCCTTTTAAAGTGCAACGTACATGACTTTAAATATGCAAAACTAATCTAACAACTACCTAGTAAGTGAGAACATGCATGCAGTAAACAAAGGAACATGGGAAACATGGAACATATAAAGGAAACATGGGTATCATGCAATTAAACGTGGGTTTGGGTTGTTGATGTGTTATGCACGTATCACAGTGATTACACACATGCATGCCACATTAAGTTAGCCCAATAGTTAATGCTATGGGTCATGTTGCTATGGGTAATGTTTCATATTTCATACTTATTTGTACCTGCGTGAATGCTGTTGATGCAGGCTACGGAGTTCAGCTGTGGAGGGCTAGTCATTGGATGCACATTTGATCATCGAGTAGCCGACGCACACTCGATGAACAAGTTCTTGGCATCGTGGGGGGATATAACCCGAGTCGAACCCATTTCTCGCATTCCATCTTTCAACCGGTCCTTGCTCCACCCAAGGCGCCCACCTCTCGTTAACCCCTTCTATGACACGTTGTATGTCCCTTTTTCATCTCTCCCTCCACCGCGCACTTCGATCCTAAGAAATCCTCTCATAAGCCGAATTTACTACATCAAAGCCGACAAAATCCACAACCTTCAAAAAGCCTCATCTTTGAATGCAACTCCACAAACCAAACTAATGTCATTTATCTCCTTTCTATGGAAGATCATTGCAAAAGCAGACGACGAATCCAAGAAATGCCGATTGGGCGTGGTGGTAGATGGGCGAGAAAGGCTATGCAATGACAAAATGAAAAACTACTTCGAAAATGTACTTTCCATTCCCTCTGGTGAAGCAAACTCGGGTCATCTTAATGAAATGCATCCTAATGAGGTATCTAAGATGGTTCATGAATTTGTGAGTAGTGCAACCACTGAGGAACATTTTAGGGGACTCATCGACTGGGTGGAGGTTCATAGACCTGAGACAACAGTAACCAAAATCTACACTCAAATGGGAGACAATGATGGGGGTGCGGTGGTGGTGTCATCTGGGATGCGTTTACAGTTTGAAACAGTGGATTTTGGATGGGGAAAGCCTCAGTTTGGTTCGTATCATTTCCCATGGGGTGGGCAAACTGGATATGTTATGCCAATGCCATCTGTAACCAGCAATGGGGATTGGATTGTTTATATGCATCTTCTTCAAAAGCATTTGGATTTGGTCGAAACAATGGGATCCAAGGTTTTTAGGCCTCTGACTCCAACTTATCTTCACTTTTAAGCCTAATCATGATACTGATTTAGTGTTTTATGTGAATGTGTGTGGATTTGTAGTTTTAAAGTACGATTAAATGTGATCATTGCATAATATTCATGATATTTGTGCTTGTTTCTATATATATGATCATTTCATAATATTTAGTTATGTACCTGATTATTTAAGGCTGAAACTATTGGCACACCAACTGTGCCCTATTTGCACACTTTAGGGTTTATATACGTTGCGTATAAGTCTATACGCAGCGTATAGGGTTGCATAAAAATCAGTGTCTGGCTGAGTTCTGTTACGCTGCGTATAGAGCTATACGCAGCGTATATACAGGGTCAAAAAGACAATATTTTATAAATGTTTCTAAAAAAACTACCATTTATATACGTTGCATATAGGCCTATACACAGCATATATAAACGGTCAAAAAGACAATTTACCCCTGTTGTATAGCCCCCAATCCAAGGGTAAAATGCTCTTTTTTACTATACGTTGTGTATAGCCCTGTATGTGGCGTATATGTGGGGCAAGTTTAGTTAAAAAGACCATTTTACTCCTGGGTTGGGGGCAATACGCTATGGATTAGCACGGTACCCGTTCGGTATCGAACCGGTACCGAAAAATGGAAAAAGTGGATACCGAATATACCAGTTCGGTACCGGTATTTACTAGTGTTTTACCCGTAAATACCGGTACCAAAAAACAGGAAAAATGGGTACCGGTACCGATTATACCCGGTACGGTTCGGTACCAGTACGGCACCGGTTCGGTATCGATACCCAGTACCAGATGCTCATCCCTACTATACGCAGCCCAAATCAGGGGTAAAATTGTCTTTTTGACCCTTTATATACGCTGTGTATAGGCCTATACGCAACGTATATAAATGGTTTTTTTAATATTTATACAATATTAATCGTTTTAGTAAAGTTTTATAAAAAAAGTTTTCTATATTAATAAATAGAAAAGTAAGTATAGATGTAGTATAGGTCACGTATTGACCTCGTATAAGCCTATAAGTGTAGTATCATATTGTCTAGTGTAGTATATGTCCCGTATAGGTGTAGTATCATATAGTATAAGTCTCGCATTGGCCTATAGGCACATACAAAACCTATAGGGAACCTATACGAGACTTATATTATACTATACTATACGATACGATATAATACCCGTATAGGTCTATAGGTATAGTATAGGTCTCGTATGGTACTATGGGTGTGTTTTAGGTCCCGTGTAGGCCTATATGCATATACAAGACCTACAGGGAACCTATACGAGACTTATACTATACACTATACGATACGATGCAATACAATACGATACGATACTATACGATACGATATAACACCCGTATAAGCCTATAGGTGTAGTATAGGTCTCGTATAGTACTATAGGTGTGGTTTAGGTCCCGTGTAGGCCTATAGGCATATACAGGACCTAGAGGGAACCTATACGAGACTTATACTATACACTATACGATACGATGCTATATGATACGATACAATACTATAGGATACCATACAACACCCGTATAAGCCTATAGGTGTAGTATAGGTCCCGTATAGGCCTATATGCATATACAAGACCTATACGAGACTTATACTACACCTATAGGCCTACGTGGGAACTATATTACATCCATAGGCCTATACGAGACCTATAAGCTTATACGGGACCTATACAATACTTATACTACACCATATGATACGATACTACACATGTAGGCCTATACGAGACGATACTACACATATATGCCTATACATGACTTATGCTACACTGTACGATACGATAGGATACAATATTATATTACACGTATAGGCCTATACGAGATTTATACTACAATATATTATATGATACTACATCCATAGACCTATACGATACCTATATTATACTATATGATAGAATACTTAACAATGTTTTTTACTACACTATACGATACGATACGATACAATAATATATTA
Source organism: Helianthus tuberosus (assembly GCA_030545235.1). Lineage (NCBI taxonomy): Eukaryota > Viridiplantae > Streptophyta > Magnoliopsida > Asterales > Asteraceae > Helianthus > Helianthus tuberosus. The sequence continues at coordinate 158,495,813 of CM060365.1, forward strand.
CACGTATAGGCTTATACGAGATTTATACTACACTATATGATACGATACTACATTCATATGCCTATACGAGACATATATTATACTATACGATAGAATACTTAACATTGTTTTTTATTTATATATTTTTAAAAATTTCTTACTATAAAAGTTTGCTAAAACAATAAATAACATATAACAACGTTTCTTAAAAAAACTACCTTTTATATACGCTACGTATAGGCCTATACGCAACTTATATAAAGGGATAAATTCACACATCATATCAGGGATTCTCTTGGAAGTGAAAAAGGTAGCTATACGTCGCATATAGACACATACGCAACGTATATAAACGTAGGGTTTGGTGTGCAGATAGGCATTTTGGTGTGCAAATATGTACACCCTATAAATATTTCTTTGAGTTGCAGGTTCAAATCGTTGTCTGGAATTATTCTTACCAAATGATATTCTGTCCGGAAAATTCTTTGAACCCGGACACTCAATCGGGTTTTCAGATATGAGTTTCACAACGAGTTCAGATCTAGAGAGTTCCGATGTTACAGATCTAAGATAAACCGTGTTGCCTGTTTTCGGTAAATGATTGATTTTTTGTTCAGATCAAATTTTGTCTTACAGAAATAACCAAGTAAGGAGATTGACGAGGGATTGTAGGTGTAAGAGATAACTTGCAGTTTATTGTTTGGGAAGTGAAAACGATTTAGGGTTTGCGTATGGTGATGAAACAGAAAGGTTGTTGGATGTGTTTGGTATGAGTGACACTTGTGATAAAATATGATTTAGGGTTTATTTTATTAGAGTTAACATCCGTTTTGCTCCCTGTGATTTGGTCGTTTTAACGGTTTTGCCCCAATCGTTAAAAATAGTCATTTTCCACCCCGATGTTTCGATTTTGTCTCTAGTTTGCTCCAAGGCTCTAACTAAGTTAAAATTTTCAATTTAAGGTAGGGGTATTTTGGTAATTTTACTGATAAAAGTATTTAATTTTATTTATTCCTTAAATTATTTTGTATTTTATTAATATTATATATATAATTCTAATTATTTATTCATATATATCACTAGACATCTAAAATCACCATTCACCATCAACCTCCACTCCAGCTAATAGACCACCACCACCAGACATCATCACCACCCCTCTCCTTCTGCTGCTAACAGGCCACCACCAGCGCCAGCACGTCATCACCACCCCTTCCCTTATGCTAACAGACCACCACCACCACCATCACGTCATCATTACCCCTCCCCTTCTGCCGTCGAACCTCACCAACACCACCATGACTGTTGTTGGAGTTAACCACCGCTAACATCGTACCTAACAACCACCGCCGCCTCTTGAAAATCTTGTAATCGGCCAAGGTTTGTAGTGATTTCTGGTCAAATCTTGTCTAGGGTTTCAAATCATATTCGAGTTTATGGTTTCAAATCTCGTTTGTAGATCGAGTTTTTTGATCTCGTGTGGATTTTATGGATCAAGATCGAGTTTGTAGATCTCTTTGTCGTCGCCACTTGAAGATGTTGTAGTTTCAAATCGAGTTTGTGGATCCAGATCTGGTTATGGGAGAGAGGGTCTAAGGATGATGCTGTTGAGTTGCGATGTGCTTTAGATTAGATCTGGGATTGTTCCATCTTGTTAGTGTGGTGGTGTGTGTTGTTTTTGGTGGCAGCTGGTCGTTTGTTATTGGCGATAGGTTATGGCGGCTGTTAGTGTTGGTTGTAGACGATGGTAGTCAGCTGTGGTGGCTGTTGGTGGTGTCCGGTATAGAGAGGTAGAGAGGGGTAAGATAGAAAGAGTGAATGTTTTCCAAAAAAAACATATAGAGATATATTATATATGAAAAGACGAAAATACCCTTGCATTTATTAGTAAAGTTACTGAAATACCCCTACCTTAAATTGAAAATTTAACTGAGTTAGAGCATTGGAGCAAACTGGAGACAAAATCGAAACATTAGGGAGAAAAATAGCTATTTTTAAACGATTGCGGTAAAACCGTTAAAACGACCAAACCTTCGAGAGCAAAATGGAAGTTAACTCTTTTTATTATGTGTGAAAGAGAGAAAAGGGTGTGATATCTTGGAAAGTGACTCGGGAAAATTGAAACTGAATTGAAAAGGTCTTAGGAATTAATATTGAAAAGACAAACAAAACTGAGGTTGTGATTTAGTTTAAAAATATTGGGGCTGTGATTAAAAAAAAAAAAAAAAACTGTTGTGGGTAAACCCATTAAAATTTGGCCGATAAGAATGAGATTTTAAGATGTAGTGGTATTTTAAGTGGTGTCAACTTGGAATCTGTATGTTTTGTTTTTAAGTTGACTGAGAATTTGACAAACAAAGGAATTGTCTTGTGGGCCGTTGAAATTTGAAGTCACAATCTAAATTTGGATCAGATTATTCAATGGGTTACTAAAGGAGAATTTGTATTGATAATTGAAATGGGCTACAAATTCGTTTGGACAACAAGTTTGGTGGGCCAAGATTAGTTAAATAAAATTTTGGGTTGTTAGAATTTGGGCCAAAGTTTTTAAGAAACTACTTGGGCTTGTTCATTCATAAGCGTACTTGGACCAGTTACATTTAGCTTGAAACAACTTGGGCCAGATTCGTTGAGTTTTCATACACGTATTTTTGGTGGAACAAATTTCGATAATACAAGTTTAAACGGGCCAACATCGCTCTCGGATACAGTTTTTTATAGTGTTCTTAAAAATTGTGTTAGGTTAAAATTTTAAGAGGTTCGTGGGCCTTCAGTTAAAGTTCAAAGAAGTGTGATCCGCTATGACTTGTATAATGTTCACTAAGTGTGATTTTGAAAATTGTTTCTCAATTTTTCAAACATAATAAGCCACCGATGTTTTTGTCTCCTTCTCAGAGTATCCGGAAAGGAAAGAGAGTTTTAATTGGTACTTGAATTCTATTGATGATAGAATGTGGATTTGTATGACAAAAGGCTATGTTGTACCAACTACAACTAAAGGTGGACCAGTTACCAGAACTTGTTACAAATATATGACTGAGGAAGAAAGGAAATTTTTGGAGGCAGGAGAAAATTCTTTTTTCGGCAATGACGATGGCGGTATCTCATCAAATTTTACATACTTTCAGAGCCAAAGAATCGTCTAAAGATTTATGGGATTGTGTGAAAGAAATTTGAGGATAAGCGAAGAATGCATCTCTTAAGACATCACAGGTAGATCAAGCAAAGAATTTATTTTCTGAGACATCACATGTAAATTTTAAGTAATTAGATAAAAGATGTCCAAGATGTGTTGAATCTGAAGCTCAATGTGACAGGTATGCATTACATAATAGTAACTTGATTAGTGATTATGAAAAGTTGAGAGAGGCACATACTGCTTTGACTGAAACCGACAAGCTTTTTAAAGACAAAGTACTAGCTTACCAAAAAGATATTTCGGAATTTAAAAGAAAATTGGCTCAATGTAGTTAAAAATTTTGACAGTTTAAATAATGAATTAGACAAATCACGTCAAGAAATTTTAACAAAAAAATCATCTTTTACTTGAAAAAGAAAGCATAATTCTTGATTTAAATACACAACTTGAAAAGTTTTAAAATTCATCAATTATGATGGACCACTGCATTCAAAGCCAAAGATTAAAAAAATTGAAGAGTCCATGCATGGTGTGGGATATCATTGTGTCCGTCCACCACTCAATGATCACTATGTGCCTCTAACAGAAGATATTCCAGAAGTTACATATTTTCTGCCAAAAACACCTTTGACTGTAATATCAGAATTTGATTCTGATTCTGATTTCGATTTGTGTCATCGAGTCAAAACATTCGGGGAAAATTGATGAATGTGAGTCAAGCCATCGAAATGATGTCAGTGCAATATTGAAATTCTTCTAAAAGAGAAAATTATGAAAATATTTGAAGAAGTGAAAGGAATGTATGATTTAGAGAATGTCAAAAGTGAGAAAAATGAAATGGTTTTTGAATAGGTTAGTGAGAAACCCAAGGTGTCTAAATCAGTTTTTAAACCAAGGATAACTAACGCTCAGAAAAATATAAAGAAATTTCTAAAAGTTTTTGTCAAAAGTGGAATGCTAAACGAGGAAAGTTCAAAAATTGAAGAATCAAATGATTTTTTTTAAACAATTTGTTAAAGATAATGGTTCTTTTTGTATGTCACTTAAGCCAAGATTCAAGGATAAAGTTTGTCTTAGATGTGAAAAAAAGAGGCATATAGCAAGAAAGTGTTTGGTGGAGAAAACAAATATCCAACAACAAAACAAGGAATCAAGTGAAAGTAGTGAGTGGATAATGAATGATCGGATGAAGGAAGTTCCAGCCAAATCATAAGATATGAAGAATGTTCAACTTGTTAAATATGTTTGAAAATCTACAAAAGATAATCAAACAAACAACTTTGAGTCTTTTGTTTTTGGTTTTAAACAAAAAAATTGTTTCAACGGTCACGTCTTTCAAAAAAAAAGTTTTTTGAACCAAAACAGGTTTGGTGAGTCAAACCGAAAGTTAAAATGATAAGAAGTAAAGACTATGTCATATGAGAAGGTTACATACTTAGATGCTAAAGGACAATCCAGGACCACAATGGCCTGGGTTCCACTCTCTGACTAGTTTGTTAAATGAGTGCATGACAACAGAGGAGGCCTATTAATAAGTTCGACAGTGGTTGTTCCTGAAAAGCATTTGAGAATGATGACAAAGTACATGTTTGCGATGGTAACAAATCAAATTTACTTTTTTTGAGAAAGTTATTTGCTTTGCACATCATAATGTCATATTACATCCAAAGAAACATTTTTCTCGATTTTACTTTAATTTTTTTTTTTGTTAATTTAGTGTTGGAGATTGTTATTTTGTAAATTTCTATTTTTTGAATATTGGATTTATTAAAACAAAAATTTCGGGGAGAAATTTCCCTTAAACCAAAAAATGTTCAATCTTTGCGTGAGTTTTAGGGGAGTAATCAAATATTGAAAAATTTATAAAAATATTTATTCTTTGTTAAAATTAAGTTAGAAATGAGTTCACGCAGCGAAAAAAAGGAAATGATAATACATTAATGGACTGTCAATGCATGCCAAAGATTTGTAACGTTTAAAAGTTTTGTGATGGACTATCAATGCATGCCAAAGATTTGTAACGTTTAAAAGTTTTGTGACATTAATGGACTATCAATGCATGCCAAACAGTCTCACTAATGATGGGTCGATAGGCTCGCTAAGACTACTAGTTTTGTGAAGACCATACAAAGCTAAAGAAAAGCCTAGTATTAGTGGGAATGCTGAATGTTGACTGTGTGTCTGACCGGTATTGCATAGTACTTAGTTTTATCCTTCTTGACTGTGTGCCTGACCGGTAATTGCTGAATGTTGAATAGCATAAAAACCAGTCAGTATGTAAACATTCACTGCTTTCTGAATAAGTCATTGTGATTGTGCATAATTTAGAATACTCATCGGAGTAAAGGATTCGAGAAGATCGTGGGATACTTCAACACCTCTCAGCAACCAAATACGTGCTTAAGCTTTCTCATGCGGATCTACGGTTTAAGCTTTCTCCTAAGTTAGATTCAAGTTTACCAAATCGCTGAAGATCTGACTCTCAGATGAATGAAAGATACAGAACTAAGAAACCTCCTCCTACATCTTCTGAAGCACTCAACAAAACAAGAGCTGAAAAAGTCCAGAAAGTTAAATGCAAGTTTTTCAGATCAGTGCTTGATGACTAACGGTGCTTGAAAGGATTAAAGATTAGATGCATTAGCTTAGGGAGAGTCTGTTAGTGCATATGAAGCTGAAGCATTCTGAAGATATAAAGTCATTGAAGAAATGAGAAATTGATGCTATTGTTAAGGGGCCTTCTGTAATTGAAGTAAATTGTAACAATAGATCAATTAGGTTTTTACTGACATTAAGGGCAATATTGTAATATTCATATAATATCATAGGGCTATACATAGGATTAGATCTAAGATTGTAAATTTTTTTTGTTGAGATTCTGAGATTCCAGGATCTGGCAGGTTTGATGGAGTTTTGGTCCCGAGATAACTGGTTCGGTTGATTATTATTGATAAGAAAGGAGTAGAAGTAGAATCAACACCGAACAAGTCAATTTAATCTAGTTTCTATTCAATGATTTGAAGTTACATACCCACGAAACCAGTTGGACAACAGCTCCCCTTAGGGAACCAAAAGCTTGTCCAAATGGGAACCTCTCATCCCTATATATAGATAATGGCCATCCGTCCAAAATGACCACTGTCCATCCGTTTGGATGGACTCCATCCGTCTGGATGGACTCCATCCGTCCGGATGGACCTTAACAATATAAGAACCTTATAGGGACGAATGGGTTTTGTGGATGGACTTGTTGTCCGTTCGTCCGGTAGCTCATCCGTCCGAATGGACTATGTTCCATAAAATACCTTATCCGTTATACACACTATTCTATACAATATTCAAGACACGCTCTATCTAACCTATTCACACAGTGGCAGACATACAAAATATGCACCAACAGATTCCCCCTTGGCCGTCACTATCAAATCGTCACTTTGAAAACTTAGAGACGGCTTTTGAATATTCTGTAACTTCAATCAGGCATCTTGAAATCTTCAATAGATTCCCCCTTGATTGATGATCCAGGTTTGCTTTGACAATGTTATACACACATTCCCCCTGAAAGGAATCTTTAGGTCTTTGTTTGCACAGTTCATGACTCCTCCTCTGATTTGCTCAACTGCAATCTCCACGAATAATCATCAACTTGAAACTAATCAATGCAGCTTCTCTGTTTCAGCTTTAACCACATCCGTGTTCAGTTTTTTGATATACCATTTCAGCACCATCGATCGCACATTCCGCCTGCTTGATCTTTTAATGTACAAAAACCGAACCGGAAATTGATAGAAACTTCGAATACCTCACTGGTTAAGTTCAAATCTGTGATTACCCACGAAAATCTGAAATCCTGTTTTCCATGATCACCTTTAAGCACCTTCTGAATGATTGATCCGCATAAACTGTATCTCCACAGTCAGCAAATCTTCAACGGATAACGAATCATCTGGTAACTCATTCAGATCTCAGAAACATTCATCCACGATCAAATTCACATTCTTCCTCTTCAGTCAAGATAACAGATGTATAGTCTTCTCCGCTAGTTCAGGCAACAACTTAACCAACAAACATCTTCATTCCCCGACGGTTAGTCCGAAAAACAATTCATCTGTTCGAAGATTAACCATTCTGACACTTTAGACTATCACACGTCTGTGATATCTTATAAGTATCATCTCGTGATGCTAATTCTGCTGACCGGCTTAACGAAGACCCGGTACTCAAACCCTAGGACGTCAATTTGACCCTATTCTGTAGAGTCTGAACTTCCAATGATCACGAATTCACGAATCCAGATCCTATGCCTCTCCAGAAAATCCCAAAGTCTGAACCACCCGAATACTGGTGTAGTGTCACAAATTTCAAAAATGCTGGAATTTCATCTGAATTTTTTATCCCCCCTCATTTTTTCAAATTCTGAAGTCTAATCACTGAATTCCCCCTCAAACTTGTGACAACTGTCAAAAATCTAGGTATTCGTATAATTAATTAATCTTGATTAATGCTTAATGACTGTGCTGAAATACAATTAATTACTTGAACTGCTTTCTGATTTTTGCTTTATACACACATGTGCATCACATATTGTAAATGACATATCATTGATTACATGAGAACTTTATTGACATAAATGATGCACAAAGCACATTTAGCACAGTTAACAAATAAATCAGGATTATGCTGACAGAGTTTAGTACATAGACAGACATTGTGTTGAGACATAGTATGAGCCAGAAACCAAGTACTACACTAGTATAGTATGTAGGGAAGTAAGGATCACAAAACTGCTTTTCTAGGTGATAGTTTAAGTGCCGGAAAGTGCCTAAAACTCACCCAAAGTGCTGAATTTAGCAAAATTCAGCATAAATCAGCATTCTAACATACTAATTTAATGCAGAAACATGGTAAAATGGTCCTGAATGCTTTCCTAAGTGTTGGGAATTAAAAGTATCACAAAAAGATACATAAATAACACTAAACTGCAAAGTTTAGCACTTTAACGAATCAGTATCTAACCGAACAACCGGACACTACCCGAAACACCAAATTTACACAAGAAGCATTGTTTTAATGTTTCCAAGCTAGTTATGATCCCCGAACATCATAACACCTCCTAAAAATATATAATAACTGGAACACGTAACGAATACTTGAATTTGAACTAAATTTCAACTAAGAGATTAAACCTACACCTAGACCCCCCCCCCCCCCCCCCACCTATGGACGGCCATACCCCCCTCCATACTTCAAGATTTTATTTCCTTATTAAAATAGATCGTGTTCTTACTTTTTATGGCATATTACACATGAGTTAATTGGAGAACATGGTTATAAGATGAATATGGAAGATCATTCTCTCATAATCTACACACACTCAAAAACACACTTAGCTCTCTCTCCCTCTCCTTGTGTTCTCGGTCGAACCACATCCCACACACCTCCACCATTTTTGTTCAATCTTCATACATTTCAAACACATACAAAGGTGCTAGGAGCAAGATAAGCAAGCTTGGTGGCTTTGGATCTTGAAGGACCTTCTCTATTTGCTTTTACCCACTCATTTTCTACTCTTGATCATCCCTAGCCTTGTGCTAGTGGTAAGAATCTTAATCTTGTTAGTTTACATCTATTTTATATGGTTAATAATGAATCATGATAAAAAATAACAAGAACACTAAAGAATCATATGAAGTGAACATGAACATAAGCTTAAAACTATAAGAAATCATGAAGAAATCATGTTATTTATGTGTTGTTATACTTGATGATTGTTGTTAGCTTGTGTAAATGATGTAGACCGTCATATGATCTTGCTAGATCATGATTAAAAACATGATATGGCAAGATGAGAGGATGATTATGATAAGAAATCAATAGATCATCCTTAAGTAGTCATGAACTTGAAATACAAATTGTTTTTCTTTAAAATGATAATCAAAGTAAGTTGTGATACTTGTAGACCTAGAAATGTTATGGATGATTTCTAAAGAAACCGGGTTAAAAGTATAAGTTTTGTTAAAACTTGGTTCTTACATGAACAAACACTATTTTTGGTGGTTAAACAAGCGTAGAAACACTTGTATAACAAGAAAATTTATAAAGTAACATTTTTGTAAAACATGATTACAAGTTGTAAACATCTAAGTCTTTCAAGAATGATGTTTTTATATAAACAACCACAATTTGAAGGATAACTAAACTCACTAAACACACTACCAAGTTACTACAACTTTTCATAAACTTTCAAGTTCATGAAGTAGTGGAATAAGCATGATTTTGGCAAAATTGGTAAGTGTAAGTTGTTTAGTGTTGATTGTGGATTGATTGTGATGATTTTACAAAAGAAAATGATATGCTTGAAAGCATGAAAACCTCCATTTTTAGAGGAAACTATGGCAAAATTTTCTAAAAATATTAACACTTAGAAAAAAATATTTTAAACAAATATTTACAAGTGTGTTTTAACCATGAGATTTCCATACAAACTTTGCCATAAATTTTGTTACAAAAATATAGGTATTGGAGGTTGGTTTTTATAAAAAAAAAGTGGATAAATATATATTTAGAATATATATATATATATATATATATATATATATATATATATATATATACAATGAAGACACACATGTGTGATTATGTGTATACTTTGTGTAATAGTTATGTTATTTTAGGACTTCAAATAATATAACACATCAAAACACCAAGAATTACCATCCAAAATATTACCAAAAATTACAAGGAATAAGCATACAAGTTACACACAAAATATTTGCGAAACCGAACAAGAAATGTAACTTACAAAATATTCCGGAACTTAATTCGCAAGTATATTTTGGTAAATAATATTGTGGACACAAGGAATCGAAAGTATGAATTTTATTATCACAAAGGTATATAGCATTCTTGACAAGTATAAATATATATGTTTTCTTTGGAAATATTGGAAAATATGTTATTTTGGGAAAATAAATATTTTCTTGAGTAAACTTGAAATACATTATTTTGGATGAAAATAGGTTTATTAATATTTTCTAAGTTAGACTTGAAAATATATTATTTTGGAACTACAAATATTTTTGCCAAAAGAAAGATTACGAATAGTTTTTCTAAGAAATATTCCTTAAATATATATTTTGGAAATATATATGTTGGTGGACTTTTACTAGAAATAATATTCCCGAAAGTTTTATAATTAATTAAGTATGAGGATGCTTAATGAATACCATAAAATACGTATTCTCACACATTATATACCCACCGGAATACGAGACCAATACATGGCAAAATATACAAATACAAGAATGCGAATACACATGTACAAGATACCCCCATCCTTGGGAAGGAAATACAAGTATTAATACTTGGGAAGTATTAAGTTAATATATATTGTTTAACAATTATTCCAAAACTTATAAATATAATTTAAGTTAAAATATTAATTATTTTGACAATAATTATATAACTTGGAATAATATCAGAAGCGTAAAAGAAACATAACCCAGAATCGTTAACACCAAGTCAAGGCATGGCCCGTTCGTCTAATAGCCATTAGTACGTTGTAGGTAGTCGTGTACACCGGATAAGTACGAGTTACGATTGTTGAAGACGCAAGACTGTGAGTTTCGTGTTCCCCCTTTTCTTTAACTGTTTTCAGTTTTATAACTTCCGGGGTGAAGTACATGTTACAATTGTTTACAAACGTTATTATTTGGTATGGTTAGCTAAGGAAGGGTACACGTAGATCATGTGAGTGGTGGGCATAACGCTTAAGGCCATCAATCCTCGTTGTAGGACCGAGGGACATCAGTGATAGATCTATTTGGGTGTAGCGAGCCCCGCCCATGTGAGTGGTGGGCATAACGCTTACAGCCGGAAGCCCGGTGCAAAATTTGCTAGGTTTGAGCTACCTGCATCATGTCATACATATCAATGGCCTTGCAACCCATTGGTGATCTGTTTTCCTTGTTGCTTTCATACCGGGATTTATAAACATACATACATACTTACAGTGGTTTCAAAGGTTTATACATACACTCAAACAAACACACGAACTCGCTCAACTTTTGTTGATGTTTTCAAAATACATGTATTTCAGGGAGTTAGTAAGTGGATCTGGTGGGCGTTGGAAGTTTCATGTTGCGTTATGAATAAAGATGTCATCCATGGTTTTGAGGTTTGGGTTGGGTGTCTTATTCCTGGACGAGACACGTCTTTCAAACCTTGGTTTTATTTAACGTCTTTTGATGAGTCATTGGTGAACTCTTAAAACAATTCGTATGGTTTGTAAAACTTGTATTTGAAGTCTTTGTTTAAACAATGTTGTTATGTTTTAAACTTATTTAATGTATGGAAAATCTATGGTTTTTATCATATAGTTGTTGTTATGATTGAATGCAATGATATTAAGAAAGTCACACCATAATCGCGCTCCGCAAAAAGTCAGGGCGTGACAGCTTGGTATCAGAGCTTCGATTGTAGCGAACTAGGATTCCTTCTCGAGTCTAGACTACAATCATTAGGGCTCTCACGAAAATGTTTTCACAACATACTTTCATTACAAACAAAAGACACAAAACACATTTCAAAAATTTATGTTCATGGTTCAGTCTGAGAGACTGGGTGGTTCAGTCTGAGAGACTGGGTGGTTAAGTCTGAGAGACTAGGTGGTTCAGTCTGAGAGACTGGGTGGTTCAGTTTGAGAAACTAAGGAGTTTAGTCTGAGAGACTAGGTAGTTCAGTCTGAGAGACTGGGTGGGATCGTCTGGGAAGACTAGCATGGATACGTGAATACATTGTTATTAATTACATGCCTATTGATGATTGTTGATATATGTGCATATGTTGTGATTGTTTTGTTACAGACACTATGACTTCGTCTGAGAGTGGACTTTCTGATATTGTCAACCCCATGGCTATCGTTTCGGACGATGAGATTATCCCCGAGCCTGAGATTTTTACCTCTGATACTGAGAGTGACCCGGAGGTGAAGTCGGATGATGACGATGATTTCCAGCCTTTTGCACTACCCGACTTTGGCGACGATGTACCGCATGCTAATGGTTTACCCGACGAGGATCCCTTTCTTATTCCTATTCCTGACCAGGACCATCTCATCCTCGGACATCCCGATGGTGAGCATGTCGTGGTTCCGATCCTCGCCCCTTTGCCTCTTGCTGCCTTTCCTTTCGAGGATTTGCCTTTTGATGACTTGTCTGATGATGATGTCGATCTTTTTATTGGTGGTCCCCTTGATGATGCCCAGGATGATGGAGTTTTAGCTGAGGATGCCATTGTTGTTCCACTCGTTGAGATTCCTATCGTTGAGGTTTCCTCTGATCATTCTGTTCCAGATTCTTTCGAGTCTGTATCATCCTCCACTTTGCATGCATTGGGATCACAGCGTTACCCCACTGATTCTAATACTGACACGGCCCTGTCTGTCGCACCTACTCTTCCACACGATGTTGAGTTTGACCTTGAACTAGACATTGCCCCTAGCGATCAGCCTGTTGATGCACCCGCTGATCCCGAGCTGATACCTACTGATCCTGAGCTGGCACCTGCACCCGAGCCTTTACCTGATCATGATCTTGTACCATTTGGCATACCTATTGTTGCACCGCTTATACCAGACCCGATTCCTACACCTGCTGACCCTGCTGCCTTTGCCAGTCAGGTGGATCCATGATACGCGTTTACCAGCAATGGGTGGATGGACGATGATGATGATGTACCCCCTTTTGTTGAGCCAGTCACTCCCCCACATGCACCTGCACCTATTGATGTCGCCCCTTTTCACCCGACTGTGTCTGACGTACACCGCACTAACCTGCCTATCACTTTCTTACAGGGCATTCCCGCACCCAGTCCAGGGGAAGGGAAGGTCCGTCTAGTCAGCAGCCTAGCCATGTTCCACACATGTCAGCAGCTTTTCCTCACATGTCTCAGTATACACCTACTGCTCATTTTACTTCTTCATCGCCAGGCAAGCCACTTATATGGTTTTCGCCGAACACTATGCCAGTTTCTGATCCCTACCATCCCTCCCACTTTATTGGTTACACGAGGGATGAGTTACTCTTGTCATTGCAGCTTCACCAGGAGATCCTGTGTCGTAGAGGTATGGAGCTTGAGAGGACTCCACGTCCTCCACTTTGTTCATACCCGTCACCTTTTGCGACTCCACCTGCTCCTCTTTTGCCTTATCCAGATTTTGATATTCGATTCCTCACCATGGAGCAGCAGATTAGCTATCTGTTGCGACACGTTTATGATCTTGAGGAGGAGTTAGTGCATGTGCGCAGCTTGCTTTTCGTTCCTCCACCTCCTCCTCCACCACTATCAGCATAGCCGGTTTTTGGTTTTATGTAGGTAGCTTGCTTTTGATGAGAGTATCGCTATTGAGCCTAGCTTGCAAAGCCTTTTGGAGACCACTTTTTTAGTATATGACTGTTGTAGACTGATAGACATTTTGGACAAGGGTAGTGTGACCCTGTAGTCCCTTTTGATGTGATACGATACATTTGTAGAACATGTAACTGTATTTGTGGTCGATGATTTATGAAAGCTCAATTGCAATGTTCTCATTATATGCATTGTTGAATTATACATTGGCAATATGAATGTGATGTTACATGCTTACTTGCGTTGATAAATGCTATTACATACACGTACTACATACTTATATACATAAGACCTGACCTATACAATCTTCTTTTAGAAGATGCTTCCTCGAAGAAACAATCAGTTGCCCACAACAGAGGCTGAACTACAAGAATGGATTTCACAAGCAATAGCATAGCACGAGGCCTTGCGCTCTGAACACAGCGGAGGTACCTCAGTAAATAACCCACCACATGGTAATGTTTAAGTCACTATAGACACATTACGTTACATTTGGATATTCCATGTGCGTTTGCTAATGCTTTCTATGAATGATGTTGCTTGTACAGGCTGTACCTACAAGCAGTTCCTTGACTGCAAGCCTCTGAATTTCGACGGCACTGGAGGTACTATATCTTTCGTTAGATGGGTTGAGAAAACCGATTCTGTGCTGAGAATGAGCAAGTATGCGCCGGAGCACCAGGTCACCTACATTTCGGGACTGTTCTTAGACAGAGCTCTATCATGGTGGAACCTCCATGTTTAGACTCTGGGAGAAGAGGCTGCGTATGCCATGACTTGGGATGAGATGAAGGAACTTATGCGCAAGAAGTACTGTTCAAGGGCTGAGATTCAGAAATTGGAAACCGAGTTTTGGAACCTCAAGATGGATGGTCCAAAGATTGCTGAGTATGTGCAGAGATTTCATGACTTATCCTGCGTTGTTCCTTACATGGTTGATCCGGAGTTCAAGCGGATCGAGCGTTTTATTTGGGGATTGGCACCCCAAATCATGAGCATGGTGACGATATCAAAGCCTACAACAATCACTGAGGCCATTGATCTAAGTGTGGCATTGACTAAAGAAGCAATTAGGCTGAACAAGTTCTCAACCTCTGATGGACAGAAAAAGGAGACTCATGTCGAGTCATCTGGAGAGAACAAGAGGAAGTTATCTAACTTCAAGAAGAGTACTCAAGGAAGCAGTAGTGGTAACAAGAGGAAGGATGCAAACCCACCAGCCGAGGTCAAAACTGGTGTTGCGAATTCAGAGAACAAGGGGAAAGGATACATGGGCACTTTGCCTAAGTGTGATGTATGCCTGTTACATCATGCCGACCCATGTAGGTATAGGAAGTGTGAAAACTGTGGAAGGAATGGTCATTCAAAGGAGAAGTGTTGGGCTGGTAATGGTCGTGGTTATGGTGGCCAAAGAGGTAATGGTAGTGGCAGTGGAAACCGTGGTGGAAACGGTACTGGGAATAGAAACAATCAAGGAGGAAATGGCGGTAATGGTAATCGTGGTAATTTTGGAAACCAAGCTGGAAGTGGAAACCGCAACCAAAACAACAACCAAGGTGGTACTGGAAACAAGAAAGGATGCTTTAGCTGTGGAGATGTCGGGCATTTCAAGAGAGATTGCCCAAAGAACAACCAAGCCCAAGGAATAGTTTTCAACATAGGAGCTAGGGAAGCTCGCCAAGACCCGAACGTAGTCACGGGTACGTTCCCTATCAACCAACACTTTGCATCTGTACTGTTTGATACTGGTACCGATTATAGCTTTGTATCCCTAGAATTTAAGAAAATACTTGGGTTAGTTGCCAGTAAGATAGATATTCCGTACTCGATAGAACTAGCTAATGGAAAGCTAGTAGAAGCGAACGAAGTAATTAGAGGCTATGTGCTAGAACTTGGAGAGCGTGAGTTTATGCTTGATCTTCTGCCAGTCAAGTTGGGAAGCTTTGACGTGGTAGTTGGAATGGATTGGTTATCAAGTAACCGAGCGGAGATCGTATGTCACGAGAAGATCATTCGCATTCCAATGGCGAATCGAGAGACGATTGTAGTGCATGGAGAGAAGCATGATACGCCCCTAAGGATCATCAGTTGTTTGAAAGCCCGAAGGTGTTTGCAGAAGGGATGTGTTGCCTTCTTGGCGCATGTCGTGGACAAGGAAGCCGCTGAGCTAAAGCTGGAAGATATCCCAGTTGTGAGGGAATATCTTGAAGTTTTCCCCGAAGACTTGACAGGATTGCCGTCGCAAAAACAAGTCGAATTCCACATTGACTTAGTTCCAGGCGCCCCGCCGGTAGCTAAGGCACCCTATCGACTTGCACCCTCATAAATGCAAGAGTTGTCGACGCAACTTCAAGAGCTTTTGGACAAGGGATTTATTAGACCAAGCTTCTCAACTTGGGGAGCTCCGGTACTGTTTGTCAAGAAGAAGGACAGTAGTTTTCGTATGTGAATTGATTACCGCGAGCTAAACAAGTTAACCATCAAGAATCGATATCCTTTGCCGAGGATTGATGATCTCTTCGATCAACTTCAAGGTTTAAGTTATTACTCCAAGATCGATCTTCGATCAGGTTATCACCAGCTGCGAATTCAAGAGGAGAGTATACCGAAGACTGCCTTCAGGACTCGTTATGGACACTACGAGTTTCTAGTAATGCCGTTTGGGTTGACAAACGCGCCAGCAGTATTTATGGATTTGATGAATAGAGTCTGCAAGCCATATCTCGATAAATTTGTGATTGTGTTTATCGATGATATTTTGATTTATTCAAGGATGAAGGAAGAGCATGAGCAACACCTTAGAGCCATTTTAGAATTGCTCAAGAAGGAGAAGCTATACGCAAAGTTCTCGAAGTGCGAGTTCTGGTTGCGTGAGGTTCAGTTCCTTGGTCATGTAGGTAACGAAGATGGAATCCATGTGGATCCCACCAAGATCGAGGCGATCAAGAATTGGGAAACTCCGAAGACGCCAACCGAGATCCGTAAGTTCCTAGGTTTAGCTGGGTACTATCGCCAATTCATTGAGGATTTTTTGAAAATCGCTCAACCACTAACCTCCCTTACTCAAAAGGATAAGAAGTACGAATGGGGAGATAAACAAGAAGGAGCGTTTCAGTTGCTGAAGAACAAGCTTTGCAATGCACCTATTTTATCCCTATCCGAAGGCACTGATGACTTTGTGGTATATTGCGACGCCTCGCGTCAAGGATTGGGTTGTGTGCTGATGCAGCGACAGAAGGTTATCGCTTATGCTTTGTGCCAGTTGAAAGTGCACGAGAAGAACAACACCACGCACGACTTGGAATTAGGTGCTGTGGTGTTTGCCTTGAAGATTTGGCGACATTATTTGTATGGTACACGCTGTACGATCTTTACAGATCACCAGAGCTTACAACACATATTTGATCAGAAGGAGCTTAATATGAGACAGCGCCGATGGGTGGAGCTGTTAAACGATTATGACTGTGAAATAAAATATCATCCAGGAAAGGCGAATGTCGTAGTAGACGACTTAAGTCGAAAATAGAGGATTAAGCCCATAAGGGTTAGGGCTTTGGAGATGATTATACAGACAGATCTCTCGTTACGCATCCGTGCTGCGCAGAGAGAAGCTCTTAAGAAGGAGAATCTTGTGGACGAATATCTCCGTGGGATGGAGAAACAGTTTGTACCCAATGAGGAAGGAACATTGTGCTTCATGAGAAGAATTTGGGTTCCCCTCTTTGGTGGCCTTAGGAACGTGATTTTTGATAAAGCTCATAAGTCAAGGTACTCAATCCATCAAGGATCGGATAAGATGTACCAAGATTTGAAGGATTTCTACTGGTGGCCGAGATTGAAAGGTGATGTTGCAACTTATGTTGGAAAGTGTTTAACTTGTGCCAAAGTAAAGGCCGAATATCAGAAGCCTTCAGGACTTCTGCAGCAACCTGTGATACCCATGTGGAAATGGGAGCAAATCTCAATGGATTTTATAACCAAGCTGCCAAAGACACCCAGAGGTCATGATATGATTTGGGTAATCGTAGACCGTCTGACAAAATCTGCGCACTTTCTGCCGATCAGGGAAAAGGATAACACTGGTAAGCTAGTTGAGCTGTACCTAAAGGAGATAGTTGCACGTCATGGAGTGCCTATCTCGATTATTTCTGACAGAGACGGAAGATTTATGTCAAGGATTTGGCAATCTTTCCAGGAAGCGTTTGGTTCTCAATTGAATTTGAGCACTGCCTTTCATCTGCAGACGGATGGTCAGAGCGAGAGAACGATTAAAACACTTAAAGACATGCTACGAGCTTGTGTAATGGACTTGGGTGGCAGTTGGGACACTCACCTGCCTTTGGATGAGTTCTCCTATAACAACAGCTATCATACAAGCATTCAAGCTGCACCGTTTGAAGCTCTTTACGGACGCATGTGTCGATCGCCGTTATGCTGGGCAGATGCAGGCGATAAACAGCTAGTTAATCCCGAATTGGTTCAAGAAACGACAAATAAGATCATTCAGATCCGAGAACGCATTAAGGCGGCTCGAGACCGACAAAAGAGCTATGGGGACTAGAGAAGGAAACCGTTGGAATTCGAAGTGGGAGATATGGTTCTATTGAAAGTCTCACCTTGGAAAGGTGTGGCACGCTTTGGGAAGCATGGAAAGTTAAAATCGCGATTCAATGGACCGTTCAGAATCCTGGAAAGGATTGGTTCTGTAGCATACAAGTTGGACCTACCTGCGGAACTGAATGGTGTTCATGATACATTCCGTGTAACCAACCTGAAGAAGAGTCCAACACAGGAAACGGTGGTTATTCCTGCTGATGAAGTTCACATTGACGACACACTCCACTTCACCAAAGAACCCGTTGAGGTCACGGATTGGAAAGTGAACAAAACTCGAAGGAGAAGTGTTAAGCTTGTTAAGGTTCGATGGAACACACGTCATGACCCGGAGTTTACTTGGGAGCGTGAGGACCACATGAAAGCTAAATACCCGCACTTATTCCCTAACACCCCTGCAGCTAGTAGTAGAGCTTAAAATTTTGGGACAAAATTTTCTTAACAGGGGGAGAATGTGATAACTGTCAAAAATCCAGGTATCCGTACAATTAATTAATCTTGATTAATGCTTAATGACTATGCTGAAATACAATTAATGACTTGAACTGCTTTCTGATTTTTGCTTTATACACACATGTGCATCACATATTGCAAATGACATATCATTTATTGCATGAGAACTTTATTGACATAAATGATGCACAAAGCACATTTAGCACAGTTAACAGATAAATCAGGATTATGCTGACAGAGTTCAGTACATAGACAGACGTTGTGTTGAGACATAGTATGAGCCAGAAACCAAGTACTACACTAGTATAGTGTGTAGGGAAGTAAGGATCACAAAACTGCTTTTCTAGGTGATAGTTTAAGTGCCGGAAAGTGCCTAAAACTCACCCAAAGTGCTGAATTCAGCAAAATTTAGCATAAATTAGCATTTTAACATACTATTTTTATGCAGAAACATGGTAAAATGGTCCTGAATGCTTTCCTAAGTGTCGGGAATTAAAAGTGTCACAAAAAGATATATAAAGAACACTAAACTGCAAAGTTTAGCACATTAACGAATCAGTATCTAACCGAACAACCGGACACTACCCGAAACACCAAATTTACACTAGAAGCATTGTTCTAATGTTTCCAAGCTAGTTATGATCCCCGAACATCATAACACCTCCTAAAAATATCTAATAACTGAAACACGTAACGAATACTTGAATTTGAACTAAATTGCAACTAAGAGATTAAACCTACACCTAGACCCCCCCCACCTATGGACGACCATACCCCCTCCATACTTCAAGATTTTATTTCCTTATTAAAATAGATCTTGTTCTTACTTTTTATGGCATATTACACATGAGTTAATTGGAGAACATGGTTATAAGATGAACATGGAAGATCATTCTCTCATAATCTACACACTCTCAAAAACACACTTAGGTCTCTCTCCCTCTCCTTTTGTTCTCGGCCAAACGACATCCCACACACCTCCACCATTTTTGTTCAATCTTCATACATTTCAAACACATACAAAGGTGCTAGGAGCAAGATAAGGAAGCTTGGTGGCGTTGGATCTTGAAGGACCTTCTCTATTTGCTTTTACCCACTCATTTTCTACTCTTGATCATCCCTAGCCTTGTGCTAGTGGTAAGAATCTTAATCTTCTTAGTTTACATCTATTTTATGTGGTTAATAATAAATCATGATAAAAAATAACAAGAATACTAAAGAATCATATGAAGTGAACTTGAACATAAGCTTAAAACTATAAGAAATCATGAAGAAATCATGTTATTTATGTGTTGTTATACTTGATGATTGCTGTTAGCTTGTGTACATGATGTAGACCATCATATGATCTTGCTAGATCATGATTAAAAACATGATATGGCAAGATGAGAGGGTGATTATGATAAGAAATCAATAGATCATCCTTATGTAGTCATGAACTTGAAATACAAATTGTTTTTCTTGTATAATGATAATCAAAGTAAGTTATGATACTTGTAGATCAAGAAATGTTATGGATGATTTCTAAAGAAACCGGGTTAAAGTATAAGTTTCGTTAAAACTTGGTTCTTACATGAACAAACACTCTTTTTGGTAGTTAAACAAGTGTAGAAACACTTGTATAACAAGAAAATTTCATAAAGAAACATTTTTGTAAAACATGATTACAAGTTGTAAACATCTAAGTCTTTCAAGAATGATGTTTTTATATAAACAACCAC
The DNA here is from genome assembly GCA_030545235.1 of Helianthus tuberosus. Taxonomy (NCBI): domain Eukaryota; kingdom Viridiplantae; phylum Streptophyta; class Magnoliopsida; order Asterales; family Asteraceae; genus Helianthus; species Helianthus tuberosus. Next base: position 158,516,126 of record CM060365.1, read on the forward strand.
ACTTTGAAGGATAACTAAACTCACTAAACACACTACTAAGTTACTACAACTTTTCATAAACTTTAAAGTTCATGAAGTAGTGGAATAAGCATGATTTTGGCAAAATTGGTAAGTGTAAGTTGTTTAGTGTTGATTGTGGATTGATTGTGATGATTTTACAAAAGAAAATGATACGCTTGAAAGCATGGAAACCTCCATTTTTAGGGGAAACTATGACAAAATTTTCTAAAAATATTAACACTTAGAAAAATATATTTTAAACAAATATTTACAAGTGTGTTTTAACCATGAGATTTCCATAGAAACTTTGCCATAAATTTCGTTACAAAAATATAGGTATTGGAGGTTGGTTTTTATAAATAAAAGTGGATAAATATATATTTAGAATATATATATACAATGAAGACACACATGTGTGATTATGTGTATACTTTGTGTAATAGTTATGTTATTTTAGGACTTCAAATAATATAACACATCAAAACACCAAGAATTACCATCCAAAATATAACCAAAAATCACAAGGAATAAGCATACACGTTACACACAAAATATTTGCGAAACCGAACAAGAAATGTAACTTACAAAATATTTCGAAACTTAATTCGCAAGTATATTTTGATAAATAATATTTTGGACACAAGGAATCGAAAGTATGAATTTTATTATCACAAAGGTATATAGCATTCTTGACAAGTATAAATATATATGTTTTCCTTGGAAATATTGGAAGATATGTTATTTTGGGAAAATATATATTTTCTTGAGTAAACTTGAAATACATTATTTTGGATGAAAATAAGTTTATAAATATTTTCTAAGTTAGACTTGAAAACATATTATTTTGGAACTACAAATATTTTTGCCAAAAGAAAGATTACGAATAGTTTTTCTAAGAAATATTCCTTAAATATATATTTTGGAAATATATATGTTGGTGGACTTTTACTAGAATTAATATTCCGGAAAGTTTTATAATTAGTTAAGTATGAGAATGCTTAATGAATTCCATAAAATACGTATTCTCACTGTTGGTGCTGCCTATCTTCCCAGCTACTAATCCTTCATACGATTCCAACACCGATGCTAGTAAGATCATCTGCTGTTTGGCCGACTCCTCATCAAAATTCTGAGCATTCTTCAAGTCTATTGCAATGTTGCATTGAAAACGATTCTTTGCATCAGAATGACTTGCAGATGATGAAGATCCACTGTGATAACCACTGTGATTTCCACTGCTTTGACCACTTTGACTTTCTTTACTAGCTGTGGATACATTCTCAGCAGAAAACGCAGTCTTGGGAGAAGTTGCTTTTGGCATCATGCTTTTTGGATAATACAAATCCAAATTCTGCTGGTAAGATGAGTGATTGACTTTGAATGTCTTCTTCAGTTCCAACTCGTGACTCTCGAGTTTCTCAATCAGCAAATCTAGGGTTAACACTTCTGGTGCCTTGATAGTATTTTTCAGCATCAACGCATAATATCTCCAATCCATCTCATCAGGCAACGAATCGTACAATTTGTCGATAAGCTCATCATCAGGATACTTAATTCCATGTCTAGATAATTCCAGCTTCAGGTGCCCAAACCTCTCGATCATTTTTGAAACTGATTCATTCTTTAAGCAACCAAACATATCAAACTCTTTCCTAAGTAGTTTTATTTTGTTTTTCTTGATTTCTTCACTACCTATACATTTCTTTTCTAACTTTTTCCAAAGATCTTTTGCATTTGAATAATTGATCAAAGAGATTATGTCCTCCTGGACAGACTGGAACAACAAAGCCACACACTTTTGTTCAGCTACAAACGAATCAATCTCCTCAGCAGATCTTAAAGTTTCACCATTTTTGTTTCCATTTTCATAACCGTTTTTCAAACTCTTCCAGCTGGGAAATGCGAATGCCATCAGCCAATCTTCAAACTTTCTCGACCACCGACTTTATTCCTCGATAGCCATTAACTTTGGAGGTTTGTTGAAGGTTCCAAAGGCACTTTCAGATTCCCAAGCTTCCTTTTTCCTTTCTTTTGGCAGATTCTCATTGTTATTGCTTGACGAAGTATCATCATTTCCAGAATTTCCAGCGAATGCGTACATGTCGCTAAACAGGTTCAAGAATATATCATCCATCTTGAGTGTACCTGCAAAATCAGCAAACACTTGGTAAAATTTTCACGATTTTTGGAAAACAGTGACACAAAAGCGAAATCAGCTTTAATGTTCACAAAAGCGAAATCAGTCTGAATGACTGATAAGCGAAATCAGGTGTAAGTGACAGATAAGCGAAATAGCAATGTTCTTATCAGCGAAATCCTGGTTATGTCGTATGAGCGAAACTAGGTATGTTCGTATGAGCGAAATCAATATATGTCACTATAAGCGAAACCAACAGTGTCAGAATAAGCGAAATAGGTTGTGTCCGAATAAGCGAAACTATGTGATGTCCCTAAAAGCGAAATCAGGCAACTTTATGTCCGTATAAGCGAAATTAAGATGACTTATGAGCAAAATCCTTCGATTACCGTAAAAGCGAAATATGGTTTTTAGTTGATTTTCACCATTTTTAAGCCGAATTTTAACCTGAATCTTTCTGGGGTTTGTTATTACTGTATTTAACATGTTATACTAGAATTTTAGACCATTTCAACCGTAGGAACTAGTTTAAATAAAAAAAGTATGAGAGAAAGTGAGTAGAAATGAGAGAATTTTGTCGAATCAGCTGTAGTAGTATGAACTCCTCGTCCTGAAGCTCTGATACCACTTGTTGGACCGTGTTCCGACCCTGAAAAGTCAGTCAAGGTAGTTCATCTTCACGTATAAAGGTGGAATCAGTATACACGAAGTTACAACAGCTTATCCTTTCAAATTCTTCTCTATTTATGCTTTCTGATTACAATTTGACAGAGTTTCGACACCTAGCATATGAACAGGTTTCGCTCCAATGGTTACAAATGAAGTCACATGTCCGGCATTTATAGATGTGGCTGATTTCGCTTATATGGCATGTCCATATAAGCGAAACCCCCATGTGACCATACAAGCGAAACCACCAGGTACCACATGAGCGAAACCCCCCTAAGACCTATAAGCGAAATCACCTACTAACTTGTACATATAAGCGAAATTACATCATTAAACCCTAATATGACATTTAAGATCCAATCTAACTTTCTTAGACCTAAGACTCAATGCAGACAAAGTCAACAGACATTCCGTGCACCAACACTGTATTCAAGCGTTTCATCCAACTTAACGAAAGAAGATTATGATCAGATAGATCCTGAAGAAAAGGAGCTGATCGATATTCGTTGGGCTATGGCCAGTGCTGTTCGTCGAGCACAGCGTTTCATGGAAATTACTGGCAGGAAGACAATTGGTGGTCCATCTACCAAGCTGGGGTTCGATAAATCCAAAGTGACATGCTTCAAGTGTAAGCAGAAAGGTCACTTCAAGCGAGAATGCAGAAACGCTTATGCTGATGAGTCGGAGAACCCTTTCAGAGAAGATTACTACAACAAGGCAATTTATCACCAGAATAAATCTGAGCCGCCTAGATTGAAGCAGGTTGAAGACAATAGAGAGAAATCTAGAGCTCTTGCGGTGATTTACGATGATGAAGGGTATGATTGGAGTCAAGAGGTTCTACAGGAGGAAGATGCGGTTGGTTACGCATTCATGGAGAAAAACGACGAACCTATTCCTTGGAAAGATAACCGAACTGAAGAGCAGAAGTATAGATACAGAAAAATGTTGGCTGAAAACAAGATCATTAGAATTTATGGTAATCTATTTAGAAGCAAGGAGAGCAAATAGATGGGATCCGGACAGAGAGTGTTATCTTGATGAATATGGAAATATTGCGAGTGATAACAAAACGCTTGATATCGAATCCATAATCAAGCAGTACAAAGAAGAGGATGAGTATTGGCAGAATAAATGGTGGGGAACTGGAGACGAGAAAGAGAAAGAAGAAAAAGAGAGGAAAGAGAAAGAAGAGAAAGAGAAAAAGGAGAAAGAAGAGTAGGAGAAATCAAAGAAAGTTGATACTGGAGTTATTGACACAACGCAGGAGTTGACTGCAGAGAACTTGGGAAAAATGGTTGACAAAGTGCTGGCTGCTAAGGCACTTGAGGTAGACTCTAACTCCGTGTCTAAGTCAAAAAGCCAGGTCAGTTCAAACTTGTCAACAAATGCGTCAGGTAAACAAATTGATGGAAATGCTGATTGCAAAAATTGCAACAAAGAGTGGAAATTTTGTAACACAGTCATGTATCTCAACGGGAAGAAAGTTGATGATCTGACAGCAAAAGTCAGAAGCGTTGAGAATCAGATTCTTGATCGTGACAAAACAGTTAAAGCTTCAACTGAACGGATAAGAGAATTAACTAGCCAAATTGAAAATGATAAAATTGATCATGAAAATGTTAAAAAGGAAAATGAAAAGTTAATTCTTGAAAACCGTCAAATTTCTGAAAAGTTTGAAAAACTCAAAAGCACAATGAAAGATAATGATGATCGAAATGGTAAAACATATAAAGAAAATGTTCACCTAAAAGCAGTGCTTAGAGTAAAAGAGGAATCAATCAACCAACAGCTGGATGAAATCGCTAAACTGAAACTTAAATTTCAAGAGGTTGAAATTGAAAACGAGCGAATCCAGTTGAAGCTTAACAGTTACAGCTCCGCAAGCTTTGTTTTGCAACACATTATTCCCAAACCCATCGGGAAAGACAAAGCAGGCGAAGATGTGTATTCTGATGGAACTGGGGTGGGTTTTCATCAAGTTCCACCACCTGTTCTTGATAATTACACAAAAAAGCAATCAGTGTTGGTTGAAATTGAAGAAGAAAATGAAATGAATCTTCCGGATTCAATTGATGTCACGTTCACATCTTCCAATGACGATAGTGTCCAAAATGATATTGTAAAAGGTGTTGTTGAAAATGTGCTAAAAACGGATAGTGACACTACTAAGGAAGATGGGTGTTACTTGGACAATTACATTCCGAAACAAAAGTCCAAGAACAACTTAAATGGAGAATCAAATCTTGTCATGTACAAGATGTTGGGTTCGGATAAGTTGTTTTCGGATTCTGAGTTTCCGATTGAGAATGTAAATGTGAACAAATTGACAAATGTTTTCAAGTTGGTCGAAGTTGAGTTGTCAGAAGTGAACAATTTGAGTCAAACAAAGAGAAAAATGAGTTTTGAGAAAGATAAATCATACTACAAGAAATCTGTTAATTCATCACGTTTTTATAATAACAATCGAAATAACTGGTCGGGTGGTTATCAGGGTGGTAGGAATTATCAGAGAAGAAATGTTCCAAACAAGAGGTTTGCCGAAAAGAAAAAGTTTGTGAACAGTTCGAGTTTACTTGCTGATGAAGAGAAAGAGATTTTTTCAAAATCGAATGAAGAGTTCTTTGTGAAAAGAGCTTCACAGTCTCAGTCTGAAGGCACAAGTCGAGTTGTTGATACTCGAACATGTTTCAGATGTAATCAAGTTGGTCACATTGCACGAAAGTGTACCAATGTGAAGCCTAAGACTGAAATTGTGAAGATTCAAACGAAGAAAGTTGACGAAAAGGGTAAAGCACCAATCGTTGTTGAGAAAAAGAGTGTGAAAAATGACAATATTAAAGTGAAAATTGAACCCGTAAAGAAAGTGGTAACTAAAAATGACAAATTTTACAAGCGGGTTGCATTATCTCAACAAGTTTGGAAACCAACAAGTGAGAAAAAGATTTCACCTTCTGAGGATTCAATTCAAATTGATTATGATGAAAATTGTCCACCTCTTAAGGCTGAAAACTTCAAAATTCAAATTGCGAGACTCAAGGTTACACCTAAGGCTGACGAGGCCTGGGTGGACTCCATGTTCGACTAAACAGTTTGAATTGCCGGAGCTTCCTTGATCGCGAAGCATGAATCGGCATCTTTATTGAAGTTGTTTAAGTCAAAGTTTGTTATGTGCAGGATCTTCAAAAACTTGTATCCAGATGGATTATGGATAGTGGAGCATCTCGACATATGACAGGGAAGACTGCGTTGCTGTATGATGTGAGAAATATCAATGGTGGTTATATGGGATTTGCTGGTCACGAAGGTGGTAGAATTATTGGTGAAGGAACGTTATCCAATGGAATTGTTACGTTTGAAAGAGTTAACTACATTACTGAGCTGGAGAACAATCTGCTTAGTATCTCGCAGATTTGTGACAATATGTATACTACTCACTTCACTGATAAAGAATGTTTGATCTTGAAACCAGGATTTGTTATCCCTGAAGAATGGATTATCATGCGGGCACCTAGAGTGAATGATTTATATGTGTTGGATATGAGTGTAGCAACTACAACAACCGGTCAAGCACATTGTTTTGTGACTAGAGCAACAGAGAAAGAATCGAGATTGTGGCACCGCAAGATGGGGCATATTCACCTGAGGAAGATGAATCACTTGGTGCACAATGATTTGGTTCTTTGAGTTCATGTCAAAGGTTTTCATCTGGAAGGGGAGTGCATTAGCTGTGTTAAAGGCAAGCAGAAGAAAAAGTCACACCGTACAAAGCAAGTCAATTCAGTTTCGAGACCTCTGGAAAGACTTCACATGGATTTGTTTGGTCCTGTGAATGTCAAAAGTATTACAGGAGATTACTACTGTTTAGTCGTTACTGATGATTATTCTAGATTTTCGTGGGTTTCTTTCTTGAAGACGAAAGACGAAACATTTGACAGTTTGATGGCGTTGTTTAAGAAGATTGAGAATCTGTACCAACGACGTATTAAAAGAATTCGTAGTGACAATGGTACAGAATTCAAGAACAGTAAGATGGAAGAATTTTGTGATGAAAGAGGTATATTGCATGAGTTTAGTGCTCCGTACACTCCGCAGCAGAATGGAGCCGCAGAACGCAAAAACCGGACACTAATTGAGACGGCTAGAACTATGCTCGCAGATTCAAAGTTGCCGATAAATTTTTGGGCTGAAGTTGTTTCCGCCGCATGCTATACGCTCAACAGGGTTCTCACTGTCAAGAAGTTCAACAAAACATGTTTTGAGCTAATCAATAACCGTAAACCGAATTTGAAGTATCTAGAACCGTTCGGGTCACCCTGTACTGTTATAGAGCCTCACGGAAAGTTTGGTCCGAAGTGCATTGAGGGAATATTTGTTGGTTATGCAAATCCGATGCGATGTGTCTTCGTTCCTAGTGAGAAGCGGATTATTGAAGCTGCAAATGTTGAATGTCAAGGTTATACTATGCCGCCGCAGAATCCAGGAGATTCATGGCGTTATCATTATGACAAACTGTGGGATTCGTTTGACATGAGAGAAGAATCAGAGGAAGATGAAGATTTCTTTGATGAGTTGGATATTTTGCGTGAATACGAGTCACAGCTAAGGTTCCCAGTTGAGTATTCGAGGCGACCACGGGAAACTTCAAATGACGATGAAGCAGATCCAAGTAATGCTGGTGAACATGATGATGTCCAACAGAATGATGTTGCTCAAGATAATCAGTCGGATCAGAATGATAATCAAGAAGCTGAAAACATGCCAGTCTTTGATCATGGTGATTAAGATTCTGAGGGGGAGCAAATTCAGATTTCAAGTCAAACAAACTAAGTTGGTGAACAAGATGCAGATCAGAATGTTACTAATCTGGAGGGCAATGTAGATGTTCCAAGCGAAGTAATTCCGCGAACTTTTTCATATCATCCAGAGGAGTTGATCATAGGAGAATTGCAGACAGGCGTTCGCACTCGAAAACAGATTGATAAAGGGCTTACATGTTTTTATACAACAGTTGCTCGCAAACTGAATTCTCATTGAGTTGTTTTATCTCGCAGGTTGAACCAAGAACTTACAAAGAGGCGCTTACAGAAGATTCTTGGGTCATTGCAATGCAGGAGGAACTGAGCCAATTCGAGAAATTAGGAGTGTGGAAGTTAGTTGATTTGCTGGATGGTCATAGGAAAATCAATACAAAATGGGTACTTAAGTGTAAGAGAGACGACAGAGGAGTTGTTGTAAGGAACAAAGCTCGACTCGTTGTTCAGGGCTTTAGTCAACAGGAGGGGATTGATTTTACAGAAGTCTATGCTCCTGTAGCACGACTAGAGGCAATCAGAATTTTCCTAGCATTTGCGTCTTGGAAGAACTTTAAAGTATATCAGCTAGATGTAAAATCGGCGTTTCTTTATGGGAAGGTCAAAGAGGAGGTTTATGTCGGACAGCCGCCGGGCTTCTCCGATCCAATCCACAAAAACAAGGTTTACTTATTGGACAAAGCGCTGTATGGTTTACACCAGGCCCCGAGAGCTTGGTACGAGACTTTGTCTCAACACCTACTAGCCAACAAGTTCATTCGTGGAAAAGTGGATGCCACTCTCTTCACTAAAGAGGTCGACGGTCATCTTCTGATAGTTCAGATTTATGTGGACGATATAATTTTTGGGTCAACGAATGAAAGTCTGTGCAAAGATTTTGAATCAGTGATGAAGCAAAAATTTGAAATGTCATCAATGGGGGAGATGAAATTCTTTCTGGGTCTACAAGTTGAACAATTACCTGAGGGAATTTTCATTCACCAGGCAAAGTACGTTCATGATATTCTAGAGAAATTTGGGATGTCAAGTTCTACTCCAGCTGCTACCCCACTTGCAACAAATCATGGGATTCACCCAGATCTCACCGGAGACAAGGCTGATGAAACGTTCTACCGATCCATGATAGGTTCTTTGATGTACCTAACTGCTTCACGTCCTGATATCATGTACCCAACGTGCCTCGCAGCAAGATTTCAATCTAAGCCGAGAGCTTCGCATATGATCATTGTGAAGAGGATATTGCGCTACCTGAAAGGAACTCCTTCATTGGGGTTGTGGTATCCTAGGAAAGGCGATTTTACGCTCGAAGGGTATTCCGATTCGGATTTCGGATGCTGCAAAGTCAATTCAAAATCAACAACTGCAGGATGCCAGTTCTTTGGTCCTAGATTGGTTACCTGGCAGTGTAAGAAACAAATGTCTGTGGCGCTATCTACATGTGAAGCGGAGTACGTTTCTGCTAGCAGTTGTTGCTCTCAGATCCTGTGGATACAGCAACAGATGCGCGACTACGGTTTGCAGTTTCTTAACACATCTCTTTTTGTTGATAATGAGGTCGCTATAAATATAACAAAGAATCCAGTACATCACGCTAAAACTAAACACATAGAAATTCGTCATCACTTTATTTGTGATTGTTTTGAGAAAAAGTTGATACAAATTGAGAAAATCCACACTGACGAACAGAAAGCTGATTTACATACCAAAGCTTTTGATAAAAATCGGTTTCAATATTTGTTAAAACTGAATGGTATGAAGCTTCTTTCGGTGTCGGATGGTATTGTGGGCGTTGATGAGAGTACTGTTGCGGATGAAGACGAGAAACAATCTGCAATGGTTTGTCGATTTTTTACATGTTTTGGTATTTAGGGGGAGTATATAGATGTATATAGATATATTTTTAGAAAATACAAAAACAGTAAAAAATGAAAAAATACAAAAACATGATAAAATCTGAAAAAGAGCTTGTGTATATAGGGAAAATGATAGTACATCGGCTAGACAATTACAGTATGCTAATGATTTGTAAAGTTTAAATGAGTTAAACAGTCTCACTAATGATGTGTCGATAGGTTTTCACACATTTAGTAGATTTATTCAGGATATAAACCTAAAATTTCAAACTTGTGAAATTCGTGGGGAACACTACTTGGATATATAGGTAACCCCTGAAATCTCGTTTGAAAGGTCTCGTATTCTGATATACTAGTTTTTATACTCAATGATGTCTGTGGTATTATTCCGGGACTTCTGCTGAACGGTAGTTCTGACCTAGTCCTTGGATAATACTTTCTGCAAATGCTTGAAACATAGCATAAACCCTCAGCATGCCGATGAAACAATAAAATTGATAGTCGCTGCTGTTGTAGCTAAAAGATCCTCTAAAGGGGACATACCATAAAGTCGAAGCTGATATCTCTCTGCGTATACGGAAGTATCGACCTGAGATCCCTCGGCCCTCGCATTACCTAATTTATGTACAGATATCATTGTAGTATACTCACCTATAAGACTGAATATTGGGATTCTGGATACGGGAGTATATTCAAGAGGTAGGACACATGAATGAGCTAAGTTCATAAGACATCTAAATCGTATCCTGAGTAAATTGAAATTTGTGTGGAAATTTAAGATGGATCAGTATATCGACAATCGAGGTGAATTGTTTAAGTCTGAGTATGAAATGAAGCTTAACGGTACTTGTAATTTGTCTGAAAGCTGATATGATTCCCTGACACGCTCACCAAAAATATGTTTGTAAATAATTTACTTTGTTTACTTTCTGCAATTTAAGTTTTCTGTATTTCATTTCTTAGTTTAGAACACTTTATAAAATCCAAAAAGATTTTATTTCTGCTTTATTTTTGACAAACCAAAGTAGAGAGTTGATTGTTGGATTCTCAGATGATTGAAGCAGATGCAGGAGATTCTGGACTAAAGAATGAGGAGAGCTTACTTTGATGAAGTTTGATTTATTGAAAAGTCAAAAACAAGTTCATTAACTTGATACTTGTTATTTTCAGAAAATGTGTAAATTGTTGTTTTCAAAATCAGTTTGTTTCGTCAAAAGATCAACCAGGGTCATTAAGTTGAACTTGGTAGATTAATCAAGTGATCAGGGTCATTAACTTGGACCTGAATACTTGAGTGGATTTCTAAGACTGATTGAGTTTGTGATTTATTGTTGAAAAGATAGTTTGTAATGTTTGATGTTTGAGACACAGGTTTTGGACTTCATCATTCCCACGGAAGCTAATTGTCAAAGCTTGAACCAGATCAAGACCTCAGATTCTAGCATATTGAGAGGGGGAGTCTGTGAAAGGGGGAGTCTGGATCAACAGTCAAAGGGGAGTTTGAAGATGGAGCTAGGAAGTGAACCTGAACCTGTGAAGATAGAATGCTTATGATGAGAATACAGAGACTTGGAGAAAAGACCAAGACTGAAGACTCGGAGCTGAAGACTTCGTCAACATCCAAGGGGGAGTCTGTTGGTGCACGGAATGTCTGTTGACTTTGTCTGCATTGAGTCTTAGGTCTAAGAAAGTTAGATTGGATCTTAAATGTCATATTAGGGTTTAATGATGTAATTTCGCTTATATGTACAAGTTAGTAGGTGATTTCGCTTATAGGTCTTAGGGGGGTTTCGCTCATGTGGTACCTGGTGGTTTCGCTTGTATGGTCACATGGGGGTTTCGCTTATATGGACATGCCATATAAGCGAAATCAGCCACATCTATAAATACCGGACATGTGACTTCATTTGTAACCATTGGAGCGAAACCTGTTCATATGCTAGGTGTCGAAACTCTGTCAAATTGTAATCAGAAAGCATAAATAGAGAAGAATTTGAAAGGAAAAGCTGTTGTAACTTCGTGTATACTGATTCCGCCTTTATACGTGAAGATGAACTACCTTGACTGACTTTTCAGGGTCGGAACACGGTCCAACACTCACACATATAAATACCCACCGGAATACGACACCAATACATGGCAAAATATACAAATACAAGAATGCGAATACACATGTTCAAGATACCCCCATCCTTGGGAAGGAAATACAAGTATTAATACTTGGGAAGTATTAAGTTAATATATATTGTTTAACAATTATTCCAAAACTTATAAATATAATTTAAGTTAAAATATTAATTATTTTGACAATAATTATATAACTTAAAATAATATTAGAAGAGTAAAAGAAACGTAACTCAGAATCGTTAACACCAAGTCAAGGCATGGCCCGTTCGTCTAATAGCCATTAGTACGTTGTAGGTAGTCGTGTACACCGGAGAAGTACGAGTTACGATTGTTGAAGACGCAAGACTGTGAGTTTCGTGTTCCCCCTTTTCTTTAACTGTTTTCAGTTATATAACTTCGGGGGTGAAGTACATGTTACAATTGTTTACAAACGTTATTATTTGGTATGGTTAGCTAAGGAAGGGTACACTTAGATCATGTGAGTGGTGGGCATAACGCTTAAGGCCATCAATCCTCATTGTAGGACCGAGGGACATGAGTGATAGATCTATTTGGGTGTAGCAAGCCCCGCCCATGTTGGACCAGGGTTTGGCCCATGGGTAGACTATGTCTTACAGCCGGAAGCCCGGTGCAAAATTTGCTAGGTTTGAGCTACTTGCATCACGTCACACATATCAATGGCCTTGCAACCCATTGGTGATTTGTTTTCCTTGTTGCTTTCATACCGGGATTTATAAACATACATACATACTTACAGTGGTTTCAAAGGTTTATACATACACTCAAACAAACACATAAACTCGCTCAACTTTTGTTGATGTTTTCAAAATACATGTATTTCAGGGAGTTAGTAAGTGGATCTGGCGGGCGTTGGAAGTTTCATGTTGCGTTATGAATAAAGATGTCATCCATGGTTTTGAGGTTTGGGTTGGGTGTCTTATTCCTGGACGAGACAAGTCTTTCAAACCTTGGTTATATACCACTTGTAGGTCCTAATTTCTGAGGATCGATAATGAAACCAAATCTCTTGTTTATCACAAACACGGTAACGAGTGCGGAATCCCCGTGACTTTGCCAAACCAAACATAGATAGTAACAAACACAACGTAACCAATGAATCACAGTCAATTGATTAGATGAGAACACGGTTCAAACAGATACACACAAAGTTTGAAATAAGACTCTCAGGATATGCTCTCTTAGTTTCAAAGTGAAACCATGTGGTGTTTATATAGCAGCCCAGGCCTAACAGTAGACGAAACATCAATGGGCCTGACGAAACATCATGTGGGCCTGACGAAACTCCACAGTTAACGAAACTCTAGGAGTTTCGTCACTGTTCATGGCGAAACCTTGAGTTTTGACCATTTTGGGGGTTTCGTCATGTAGTGCTCGACGAAACATGGGAGTTTCGTCAAGGGCTGCAAATGTTGATGTGTTTGCTGCAAACAGACAGTTTGCAGCAACAACAAACAAACACACAAACATACTCATAAATAAACACATATGTAACATGCATTGTTCTTTTAACATACATATCAAATGAGACAAACTAGTCGGACACAAGTAGGATAGAATGATATCCTACTTGGTCGACGGCGAATTACAGACTCGATAATTATAAAAGACCGTATAAATTACAATATTAATAAAGACAAGTTACAAACACCAAAATATGCATCAACAAACGTCTTTTGATGAGTCCTTGGTGAACTCTTAAAACAATTCGTATGGTTTGTAAAACTTGTATTTGAAGTCTGTGTTTAAACAATGTTGTTATGTTTTAAACTTATTTAATGGATGGCAAATCTATGGTTTTTATCATATAGTTGTTGTTATGATTGAATGCAATGGTATTAAGAAAGTCACACCATAATCACGCTTCCACAAAAAGTCAGGGTGTGACAAAACTGAGCTATTCAGTTCTCTTTTATTTATGAAAAACTTGACTATACAAAAAATATGACAATTTTTCCAAACGTCAGTGTTTCATCATTGTGGATTTTACATTACGACTCATTAATAGTCAGATAACCCAGATGATAAACATTATGCACCAGTATCAGACTACCCCACTAATTTCCACAATCTGTGATCGCATCATCAGATTTGTTCGCTGAAGCTCCAGACAGTGTCCCCGAACAACCCAGCTTGGTCGTTAAAAACTCAAAAAAAATTTCAATCACCAAATTTTTTCTGGAGACTCATCTCGTCATTGCGATAAAAAAATGCCTTTTCTTAGGCATTTGTTCATCCGTCCGAATGGAGTAGGTCCATCCATCCGAATAAACTGATTTTGGAACGAATTGACAATTAAAACCGAATGTCCATTCGTCCGAATCGACAATGTCTATCCGTCCGAAACGAGATGTCCATCTGTCTGGATGGCCACATGTCTAGCCGTCCGGATGAACCTCTAACCGTCCGAATGTGCTCCTCCGCCCGAACATGTCTGATCATCTCAAGAACATTCCCAGTCACATATTTCGATCCAAAATCTTCATTTCTGCGAATTTCATGATGAAACTTCACAGGATTGTGCGAAAATCAATCACGAACATAATGATGTCTTCAATTTAAATTCCATCCGTGAATTGAGCTTCAATTTGCTGTTTATTCGATGTTTTCGTCAAAACCTCCTCAAAATCCAAAAATTCTTGAGCGTAGGTGATTCAGTCAATTGTTAGATCGATTGAATCAGTACCGTAGCTTTGATACCAATTGAGATTCTAGGATCCGGCAGGTTTGACGGAGTTTTGGTCTTGAGAAAACCGGTACGGTTGATTATTACAGATAAGAAAGGAGTAGAAGTAGAATCAACACCGAAGAAGTCAATCTAATCTGGTTTCTATTCAATGATTTGAAGTTACATACCCGCGAAACCAGTTGGACAACATCTCCCCTCAGGGAACCAAAAGCTTGTCCAAATGGGAACCCCTCATCCCTATATATAGATAATGGCCATCCGTCTAAAATGACCATTGTCCATCCGCCCGGATGGACCTTAACAATATCAGAACCATATAGGGACGAATGGGTTTTACGGACTGACTTGTTGTACATTCGTCCGGGTGGCTCATCCATCCGAATGGACCATGTTCCATACAAAACCTTATCCGTCATACACACTATTCTATACAATATTCAACACACGCTCTATCTAACATATTCACACGGTGGCGGACATACAAAATATGCACCAATAGATTCAAGGGTTTACAAATACACATCTTGTAATAGATTTTAGGGTTTGACACATTGAATACAAGCTTGGATTGATATTTAGATCTCATGTTCTTGATTATTGATTCACCACAACGTTTTCGTTGGATTCCGCACTCTGAACACGTTAATCGAACGAATTGTAGGGTACTCGATCCTTACAAGTTAAAAGAAATAACACAAGAAATTTCCCAACTAATACCTGAGGCAGGTAGTCATAATTAACAAATGGATGTTATTTTGAAATAGAAAAAAAGTCGCAAACAAGATTTGGAATCAACCCAAGTTGATTGTCAAAAGTTGGTTAAATCTTGTACAGGTTTTCAAATGCTGTTTAACAAATAATCTAAAAGCCATGTTAGATAAAATCACACCGAAGGACCAAGCAACTATACTACAATATCCTCAAACAACGAAGAAGATGTATTCACTCGAAACTTCAAAGTGTGTAAGTCCCAAACCCTTAGGATCGACAATTTATAGTATGTAATCCATGATATGACTTAAAGGTTGAACGAATTAGAGCACAGACAATGTAAATAAGCTTCTCGTTGTATTTCACTGCCTTGCCGCCCCACCCATTTTGGTTTAGCGATGGCTTGGCGCTTGTAAAGTGGTAACATGGAATCTTTGGCGTCTCGACTACGCCCGTCTAACAATGTTTGTGACATTGGAGTGCTTACAAATGCTTAATAAAACTAGATATTGTGTTTAGTATAGTAAAATCAATATCATTGAGTGTATGGACTTGAGCAAAGTGTTTATGTTTTTGTTTATTTACCGATGAAATAAATAGTTTCAAATAAACTATCTATAGAAATTTAAATTGTTTTTACATAGTAAATTAATCCTAAAAGATGACCAACTCTAATATTAATTTTTTATAAGTATTTGTGTCAAACAAATAGTTTTCATATCTTTGGTTAATAGTTTCAAAACGGTAAATATTGGTTGGTCCGGACGACCCAACTAACCCGGCTCGTTTGGTTGTTCTCCAAAATTCCCGGCTCGTTTTGTTGTTCTCCAAAATTGTAGTTAGCACTTCAGTCTAAATTTTTTCATCAAAACCTGCCACAACTTTCTCTTTTGCACTATTTCTATTTTCTTCATTTTAGCCTACATTTGAATTCTCTACATGATAGTCAACATCTTCAACATAACACTTAATTTAAAATCAACTCACATCAATATTTTATTACTTCTAAAAACAGTACTATATTTAGTATTCTAGAATTGCAACTTGGGGTGAAAACGAGCCGAGCCGAGCCCGAGCTTGACCAGGCTCGAGCTCGAGCTCGAGCTTGATTAATTTATGAGAGCTCGGGCTCGAACTCGGCTCGATTCGAGCTTTGTTTTCAAAGCTCGAGCTCGGCTCGTTTGTATTTTCTCAAAGCTCGGGCTCGGCTCGTTTATTATCTATTAATTAGTATATTAAATAAAAATAACATAAATAATAGACTTTTTAAGGTCGCAAGCTCGATAAGTGAAGCTCGGGCTCGTTTACTAAATAAGTTTATTTTTTGTTCGAGGTCGGCTTGTAAACAAGTTTAAATAAGCTCAGCTCGACTCGGCTCGTTTACACTAAGGCTCGACGATCCTAACGAGCTTTACATGCGAGGCTCGAGCTCGGGCTCGGGCTCGATAAACAAACGAGCTTTGTTCTTAGGCTCAAGCTCGGCTCTGGCTCGATAAGGCTCGACTCGTTTCGAGTTGTTTCTCGAGCCGATCTCGAGTAGCTCGCAAGACGCTAGGCTCGTTTGCACCCGTAGTTGCAACTCCACGTAGTGTAAAATCCATTGCTATGCTTTTATTTTATTTTCAAGAAAGTCAAGAAAGAAGTACAACTAGCTTTTATGACAATCAAGAAAGTCATGAAAGAAGTACAATTAGCCTTTGTGACAAAGCTTGTTGTTTGTATCATATTTTACTCCCATTAGCTTCTTTACACCACATATGTGGTCCTAATGTGCACCCCAATTTTGAATACGGTGTGCAACAATTTGGTAATACTTCCTCTACATATAGAATTTTGAAATATTGAGGTAGTGTGAATCATATAGTGAAACTGTATAATTGTGTAAACTAGTATTTAGAACCTGTGTTTTGCGACGGGACAGTTATACCTAACAAAAAGTAGACGTATCAAATGTTGAATCAAGCATGTGCATTACTGCGTGTTAACTCGTAAAGATTAGATCGAAACGTAAAAAAGAAAAAAAAGAATAATTAAGTTGACTTAGGACTCATGCATTGCAATTGGATCGTTAGACCACCAAAAAAGTTAAAACTTTGAACCACACACGTGTGTAGTATGTTAATTTATAAATTTTAGACCAAAGTGTAAAGCATAGAAAATCATAACTAAGTCGATGTAGGGCCCGCACGTTGTGACGGGATCGTTAAAAGGAAAAAAAATAGACGTAAAAAAGTTGACGCACACATGCACGTAGCGTGTCAACTTATAAAATTTAAAACGAAGTAAAACAT
This sequence comes from Helianthus tuberosus, assembly GCA_030545235.1. NCBI lineage: Eukaryota > Viridiplantae > Streptophyta > Magnoliopsida > Asterales > Asteraceae > Helianthus > Helianthus tuberosus. The sequence continues at coordinate 158,533,435 of CM060365.1, forward strand.
TATCATAAAAAGGAATAACTAACTGGAAACGATAAAAAACCAATACAATAAAAAAACTAAAAAGATAAAAACAAAAAAAATATATATAAAAGGGAAAGTTCAAGGTTTAAATAATAAAATAAATGAAAGTAAGGGAGTTATCTTGAATTTTTTAGGGGTAAGATTAGTAAAAAAATGAAGTTATGGGTCAAGTTTGTAAAAAAAATTGAATAGTAAAAAGCCTCATAAAAGCATTTTTGATAGTTAATATAACTCATAAAATTTAGACTAAAGCGTAAAACATAGAAAATAATAACTAAGTCGATGTAGGACTCGCATTGTGACAGGATCGTTAAAAGCAAAAAATAGACGTAAAAATGTTGAACTACATACGTACGTAGCGTGTTAACTTACAAAATTTAAACCGAAAAGTAAAACATTATCATAAAAAAATAATTAAGTCGAAACGATAACCAACATAAAAACAGAATTAAAAAGATAAAAGCAAAAAAAGAATATGTGGAAAAGTTCAAGGTTCAAATAAAAGAATACATGGAAAAGTTCAAGGTTTAAATAATAAAATCAATGAAAGTGAAGGAGTTATCTTGTAACTTTTAGGGGTATTATTAGTAACAAAATGAAAGTTAAGGGGTCAAGTTTTTAAAAATTAAATAGTAAAAAACCCTCGCTAAGTATTTTTTATAATTAATAATAACAGATATTGGTACGTCAACTGAGAATCCAGAATTTGGCGGGTTTAGACGGATGTTTGGATAGAAAAGAACTAATTTGGTAGAATATTATTAAGAACGAAGTAGAATCAGAAATCTTGTCATAAGTTGAATGCATTCTCGGTGAAAGAGTATAAATCATTTACGAGCTGAAGAAAAAATTTCTCCAACATTTCACCTCTGGGAACTCCAAAACTTAACAATCCTAACACATGAACCCCTATATATAGGCATGACTCATTCGTGCGGATAAGTCTTCTTCGTGCGAATGGACTTCATCCGTGCGGACGAGTCTCATCCGTATGAAGCACTTCTAAGCACCAAATCTCATGTGTTCGAATCTAACTCTCATATATACGATATTCAACACACGCTCTATCTAGCCTATTCTGTAACACCCCGAAAATATAAATCCTTTATTATAAATAAGATTTCGGTAAATAAACAAAATGAACTAACTAGGAATAAAAAATAGCCTAGTTAGATAAAAGTCTTGTAGTGACTTATAAGTGGGTTAAAACACTTAAAATATGAACTAAACGATTTTAGAGGGATCAAAGTTGTTAAAATTGAAACTTAAATTATTAAAACAAAATTAAAAACCCAAACACACACAAAAGTGTGTGTCTGGTTCGATTGAAACACAGGGGCGACCAGGAGGTTCTCCTCAAACCCTAGTTCATGCTAATTTCCCCAAATTGAAGATTAAATGTATTTCCAAATCAAAATCCGAGTATAGAAAAGTGATCTCCTCTGAAAAAGGGGTCATAAGGTATGTAAATTCTATAGAAAATTTCCATTTAAATTTTTGGATGAACATATGAAATTCAAAATTGATGTTGCATGATTGTTGTATGGATGAAATTGGAATGATATCGTGTCTAGGAATAAACCCTAGTCAATCATTTGTTGAAATTATTCTTATTTCTTGTGAATTCACAATCACCATTGAAGGTGATAAGTGGGTTTTGTAGGAACATGTTAAACACTAGAATTATGATTGTTATTCTAGTGTAATTTGAGTTCTAGGAAGTAAATTCAGATTTTGTTAATGTGAAAATTGATATGAACATGCCTAATTAATGTTAATCTTGGCTAAATAACAAGCTATGAACTTGATTGTGAATTATGTAAAATTCTGCTCTTAAGGTGTTTGTAAAAATGCATAAGAGAAGGCTAAATATTGAAATTTGAACAAAAACGCATACTTGTATAATTTGGTGAACTATGCGTTTTATGTTAAGAAAAGAGTTCTAAACGGTTTGCAGTTGAACTCTATAGGAAAGGAAACCGGAACGTTAAGTGGACAAGCCGGTGGTGACGCGTGTTTGAAGGGTGTGCTTTGAAGGTATGTAACTTGCCCCGTTACATTATGTAAATTTGATATTATAGTTATTCAAAGTCGTGTTTTAGAATAAGGTTTTGTATTAGTAAAAGTGACGTTGAGCACGACTTAATTGAACGAGTCAAATTTAGGCTAGAAGATGTTTGGTTGTTGTTGAAATGGTGGACACCATAAAGCAGCCAAACGGGTCAATTAGAAATATATGTTGAATTGGTAATAGGAAGGTGTTGAATGACATATTGGCAAATTGGATTACAAGAGCGTAAACCATGAAATTGGTAATGAAACGCTAGTAATCGTGAGCCCCGGAAGATGGGTGAATATGCCTTTTAATCATAAAAATATTAGTGTTAGAAATATGGTGCAAACTATGTGGGTCGAATAAGCACAATAGTGACTTTAGACATTCGGTCCGTAAATTCAAATTTTGGTAAAATAAATGTAATAGATGCGTCGGTAATTAAATTACAGACGCGTAGGAAAAGAATCACCTAAAAAGGACCTTTGGATCAAAAGTTATGAGCGTTCGAAGTTTGATATTGAAAATAACATTGCTGGGCAAATATGCAGCTCCAATCCACAAACCTACTGTCGTAATGAGGTGCTCGCGTTACGCGACGCCAGACCAAGAACATCTTCGCGTCACGCGACGTTCGTCCCGGGCCGTGTAAGCCGAGACGGGATCTGTCGCGGGGCGCGACAGACCCAAATCGCTGCATTTTTGTTTTGTTTTTGTTGTTTGGCAGTAGAACTTATTTATACGTGTTGTTATGTTGTCAAAACTAACAATTGATGTGGTTTTGACCTTAGGTAATGCTCGTTTCATTTCGGATGCCGACCAAGCAAGGAATCAAGAACCGAACACAAGTTTTGAAGCTTCCTTGATAATCTAATCATGTTTTAGTCAATGTTTGTTTTGTAAACACTACTTAATGTCGAATATCTTAAACTAGTTAGTTGGTTATGTTAAAACACTATAACGATGTACCTCTTAGTTTTATTAACTAAGTTTTTGATAATTATGCATTTTACTTTTTAAAAGTGCGTATTTTATAATAAAATAATAAATAAATGAGACGGGTGTTACAAGTTGGTAATCAGAGCTCAAGGTTGTCAACAAAGTGTGTTCGGTTCAAGCTTGATCAAACATCCGGTAAGAATTAGTTACTTTAGTAGATTTTATTATATGTGAGAAAAAGAGTTGTAAATCGACGTGCATGGGAAGAGCGTGCTAACACACTCAAACCCATAAAGTACACTAAATAAGAACGGTTAAAGCAAGTTATGAACTTGACTAAACTGAAGCGAATAAAGTATATGTTATAAATGAAATGTTTAACAATTGGTATAAACATTTCAGTTTCAAGATGAGGGAAAGGGATACCAATGATGCGGTGTAGATAGTCACCGAGCAAATGAAAGAGGTGATTGCCGATGAGGTAGGAAAGGCAATCGAGAATAGTCTATCCGGCTTTATAGACAAAATTCAAAATACGGTGCTTTCAGTAGTTGAAGGGCGGATTAAAAGGTTGGAGGATGTGACAACTCGTAATTTAGAACCCTTCATTGTATCTCGATGTAACATGCTCAAACGTTATGTGTTTACGTATTAGTAAATGAAAGTTAGTAATTATCTTAATGTGCTATGTGTTATTAATGTGAACTTATCAAGTATAGTTTATACAAGTGTGTATGTAGTGAACCGGAACCAAAACACAAGGACCCGACTCGAGACCGCTTGGTCTCGAGTGAACAGTAAAACAGTTGGGCCGGTTGGGCCATTTAATCCATCCGGAACCCATTAGGGTGCACCAACTTGAAGCTAGTATATAACCATTGTTGATAGCCAACCTTGCCATTTTTGGGCAACCTACACACACTCTCCTACACACACCCTCCTACATTCTCTCTCTCACTAAAACCCTAGAAGCACAAACCTCCTCTCCTTTCTCTCGGACCAAACCGGTGACAACAAGAGCTCTCGGTTCAAGCTTAGGATCTCATTGGAAAGCTTATTCATCAACCCTTCATACCCTCATACATTGGAATCTTACCGGTTAGTGATTCATGTTATGTGTTTTATTTCAGTTGATGATGTATGATGAAGTTATATGATAATATGTGCTTGCTTGTTAAGTTTATGCATATTGAATATATCCTTCTTGAATAAACGGTATTAAGATTGTTGTTATATGATGATGTAAGGTCGGCTTGGTATAGATAATATGTGATTGATCATGAATGATTGTAATCGGCTCTATATGGGTTTGAATCCGAATGGCTTAGTTATGTTTAGGAGGTTTATTGCTCATGAAATCGGATTTACATATGTGTATTAGATGATGTGCATGGTTAGAATATATGATAGAATAGGGTGGTTTGATTAATCATATTGCAAAATATGGAAAACCCTAACATGATGAACAAGTTTGAATGTTAACATGAATATTTGAATATGATATGAACATGTTATGAACATTTGAAAAATGCTTGTTTGATCCGTTTTATTTGAGCATTAGACAAGAAAACATGTTGATGCATTTTGGTTGGATAGTACACAGGATCATGAAATCGAAATTCTATTGGTTAGTACATGCACTGGCAATTAGCAGGTGTGCCAGTCGAGACCCCCGGTCTCGACTCGAGACCATTAAGCCACAACTCGAGACCGCAGTAATTGCGACTCGAGACCAACCCATGACGGCCCGAGACCACGGTTGCGACACAGGTTGCGAGTCAAGAGCCCCTAGTCTCGACTCGAGACCACGCATTACCAGCACACAAACAACATGACTCGAAACCAGGTTGCTGGCCTTGTTGCGACTCGAGACCTGACTCGAGACCACCAGGTCTCGAGTGATGAAGGCTATAAACCGAGACAACATCGTCTCGACTCGAGATCTCTAGTCTCAACTCGAGACCACCTAATTATGTACATTCTGTATGGGCTTGCATGGTTACGGGCCTAAGTATTTGGGCCGAATGCTTGGACTTTATGTGTTACTGTTGAATGTGTATGTTGTGCACTGTTAATTGGACTGCCATGAATAACACTTGTTTGCAATGTGCTAGTATACGTGTAGAAAATGCGTGTGCATTACTTGGTTTGTATCTGACTTGCGTGATAACTATACTAGGACGGGGTTGACCACAATTAGCTCGACTTGACCTTTCGTTTAACTGCCGAGCAACCCAAGGTGAGTTCACACCCTCTACAAAGCATGGGATTCCCAGGGGTTAGGAATGGGGTTAAGGAACATGGATTCCTCGTCCTTTATTGGGTAGGACAGTGTTGGTTCAGGAATATAATTCCTCGTCCTCTTGGACAGATAACTTTCACTAGACCAAAACTCTATCACGAAGTCCCTCCTTTTTATATCGACTTAATCGCCGGGCCAATGGCGAGCGGGTCATTAGTTAGATAGCGCTATTTAGGTTTGACAAACCTCACACCGTGCCGCAGAGGACGGGCGTGAACTAATGGATCTGGGCACGTCAATGATGATAGACATTGACAGTTCAGGGCACATAAACATGACTACAGTCAGCAGTCGATATGGTAACGAGTCTAGTAACATACACGGGGTAGCCCCCACGGCCGTAGAGCCAGATAACAAACATGGGGTAGCCCCCACGGCTGGATAGCCAGAGTAATTGGGTTAAACAAATCACGTTTTCAACTATGGGGTAACCCCCACGGCAGGATGCCAGATAAAGGAAACTGTTTTCAGAACAACTTAAAACAAACACCCAACTGTGAACTCGCTCAACATTATTGTTGACTCGTTACTACATGCTTTGCAGGTCAATAGGTATTTAGCTGGAGCTTGCATGGAAGAGAGTCGTTGTGGGACATGGACAGCAGTGTGCCATGTTAAACTTTGAAACAATTAAACTTATGTTTTGGGTTTTAAATGTTATGCTTCCGCTTGCAACTTAAACTATGTTTTGATCAGACACCAATTGTATTGGTTGGATTTTATAATTACTTACATGCTTGTTCAATATGATTAGTGGCTGGATCCTGGTCAGTCACGCCTCCAAGCGGTGGTACTCCGCAGGTGGATTTTGGGGGTGTGACAGATTGGTATCAGAGCCATTGGTTATAGAGAACTTGGTTTTAATAAAGGAAAAACGTTTTTGTTAAAACCAGACTATAACCTGTACAGTGCTCAACGGTCCACAACGACGCTTCACTCCTCATGCAAGGCTTGACACTCTAGGTGATGTGGTTTATGTTCTGTTACCTACTTGCTAGATTTCGTAGAACTATGCTCATGGTATGCTTAGATAAACGTAGCAACTATAGTATGAGAACACATGTGTGCTTACTCTCTTCCGCCATCACACTTTCACGAACCTCTCTCACTCATGTTTCCCTCTTATATGAAGATCATGAGTGGACGCGTTAACATGACTCAAGCCCAGTTGACGGCTCTGATTAACGAACAAGTTGCTGCGGCACTTGCAGCTGCACACGCAGGAGGTATATCCTGCAGTCCAAACTCATTCTAGGATCTTTAGATCCTACTCTCGTGAACCAACCTTTGTGTTAAACTCTGTCCTTTCTTTCACCCACAACAGATCAACATGCTCAGCCACCTGTATGCACCTTTAAAACTTTTATGGACTGCCGACCCACTACTTTTAGCGGCACTGAAGGAGCTGTAGGTCTCCTCCACTGGTTTGAGAAGCTCGAGTCAGTTTTCGAGATGTGTGAATGCCCTAAGGCGCGCAGGGTGAAGTATGCTACCGGTACTCTCGAGGGTTTGGCTCTCACATGGTGGAATGCTCAGGTCCAAATGCTGGGGTTGGTTGCTGCTAACGCCACCCCATGGGACAAATTTAAAGAGATGATCAAGGAGGAATACTGCAGTCGCGACGACATTCATAAGCTGGAAGTCGAGTTCTACAACCTCAAGATGACGGGGTCAGAAATTGAGGCGTATACTAAGAGATCGAATGAGCTTGCACTATTGTGTCCCACTATGGTGGACCCTCCAATTAAGCGTATTGAACTCTTTCTTGAGGGCTTAGTGCCAGAAATCCAAAGTCATGTGACTTCAGCAAACCTCGCCACCATCCAGCAGGTGGTTCAGTTGGCTCACCGTCTCACGGATCAGGCGGTGGAGCAGAACAGGTTACCAAAGCACATAGGTGCTGCAACTACTTCAGATGTCCCTAGTGACAACAAGAGAAAATGGGATGGAGCTTCAAGCAAAGGTTCAACTACTGTGCAATCTCAGTCTCAGCAGAGAAGGACCGATGACTACAAAAGCCCCAGTCAGCAATCATCCGGTGGTCAAATTCATGGTGGGTACAAGGGGAATCACCCCAAATGCAATTGCTGCAACCTACACCACAGCGGGCCATGTACCAGGGGTAACTGTCATCGATGCAACAAGCCAGGTCACGCCGCCAAGGATTGCAGAAGCTTGTACCCCGCAAACCAGAATCGTCAACAACAAGCCCCACAGAACCAGCGACAGCAGCAGCAGCAGCAAGGTATCAACAAAGGGTGCTTTCAGTGTGGAGCTGAAGGCCATTTCAAGAAAGATTGCCCCCAACTGAACAGGAACCAGAACAACAACAACAACAACAATAATCAGGGGAATGGTAACAATGGGAACAACAACAACAATGGATCAAGGTGAAGCATGGAATGACCCCAATGTTGTGACGGGTAAGTTCCTTCTCGACGACTTTTATGTTACAGTTTTATTTGATTCGGGTGCCGATACTAGCTACGTGTCACTAGAAGTTAGTCAAATGCTTAAGCGTATTCCAACACCTTTGAACAACAAGCACACTGTAGAGCTAGCAAATGGTAAGAGTTTAGAGGCCGCACACGTAGTCAGGGGTTGTAAACTTGTTCTTGCTAACCAGACCTTCTCTATCGACCTTATTCCTATCGTCTTGGGTAGTTTCGACATTGTCATTGGAATGGATTGGTTATCCTAACACCGAGCAGAGATTCTTTGCAACGAGAAGATCGTTCGTATTCCTGGTCCCGGTAATGAACCTCTCATGATTCGTGGCGACAAGAGGAGTGCTGTTGAGAACGTCATCTCTTTCCTTAAGGCCCAGAAGTGCTTGCGAAAGGGCCACACTGCCATTTTGGCTCTCGTTACAGACACCTCAGAGAAAGAGAAGAAGATAGAATATTTTCCAATTGTACGCGACTATCCTGAGGTATTTCCTGAGGAATTACCTGGTCTTCCGCCTCATCGCCAAGTCGAGTTTCAGATTGAACTAGCTCCTGGAGCTGCGCCTATAGCTCGTGCACCTTATCGTTTAGCTCCATCAGAGTTGGAAGAACTCTCTACGCAACTACAAGAACTCTTGGATAAGGGTTTTATTCGTCCTAGCTCATCGCCCTGGGGAGCTCCAGTGTTATTTGTGAAGAAGAAAGACGGTACCTTTAGAATGTGTATCGACTATCGTGAACTCAACAAGGTGACTGTGAAGAATCGTTATCCTCTACCACGCATTGACGACTTGTTCGACCAGCTGCAAGGGTCGAGCTACTATTCAAAGATTGATTTGAGATCGGGATATCACCAGCTGAGAGTCCGAGAAGAGGACGTCTCCAAAACGGCCTTCAGAACTCGTTATGGACACTATGAGTTTTTGGTCATGCCTTTTGGGCTGACAAACGCACCTGCGATTTTCATGGACTTGATGAATCGAGTGTGCAAACCTTACCTGGACAAGTTCGTTATAGTCTTCATCGACGACATCCTGATCTATTCTAAGAGTCAGGAGGAACACGAGCAGCATCTACGACTTATTCTGGAACTCCTTCAGACGGAACAGCTTTACGTAAAGTTCTCGAAATGCGACTTCTGGCTTCGTGAAGTCCATTTCTTAGGCCATGTGGTGAACAAGGATGGGATTCACGTCGATCCATCCAAGGTAGACTCGATTAAGAACTGGCCTGCACCTCGTACACCAACGGAAATTCGCCAATTCTTGGGTTTGGCAGGGTACTACAGGAGGTTCATTAAGGATTTTTCCAAGATTGCACAGCCTCTCACCTCACTAACGCAGAAAGGCGTTGTTTACCGATGGGGAAATGCACAGGAATTAGCATTCCAGCATTTAAAGGATAGACTTTGCAGCGCACCTATCCTTTCATTGCCAGAAGGCACAGACGACTTTGTGGTTTACTGCGACGCATCAATTCAGGGTCTTGGTTGTGTATTGATGCAACGAGATAAAGTTATAGCCTACGCCTCATGCCAACTCAAGGTTCATGAAAGAAACTACACTACGCATGACCTAGAGCTGGGAGCTGTTGTTTTTGCACTTAAGATATGGCGACATTACTTGTACGGTACCAAGTGCGCCATCTACACCGACCACAGGAGCCTCGAGCATATCTTCAAACAGAAGGAACTGAATATGCGACAACGACGATGGGTCGAACTATTGAATGACTACGAATGCTCGATCAGGTATCACCTGGGCAAGGCCAATGTTGTGGCTGACGCCCTCAGTCGAAAGGACACCGCGCCTAAGCGCGTGCGAGCTTTACAACTCACCATACATTCTAGTCTTCCTTCCCAAATACATGACGCTCAAGTAGAAGCATTGAAACCAGAAAACGTCAGGGCTGAAGCCCTACGCGGCTCAAGGCAATGCTTAGAACAGAAGGAAGACGGTGCTTACTACGTAACGGGACGCATTTGGGTCCCACTCTATGGCAACCTACGAGAGCTTGTGATGGATGAGGCACACAAGTCTCGCTACTCGGTACACCCTGGTTCGGATAAGATGTACCACGATATCAAAACTACGTATTGGTGGCCTAGCATGAAGGCCCACGTAGCAACTTACGTCAGCAAGTGTTTGACTTGTGCGAGAGTCAAGACGGAATACAAGAAACCCTCAGGTCTCCTCCAACAACCAGAGATACCACAATGGAAATGGGAGCAAATTTCCATGGATTTCGTCACTGGCCTGCCTAGATCCCAGCGCGGAAACGACACTATTTGGGTATCGTGGATCGACTCACAAAGTCTGCACACTTCTTGGCTATCAAGGAAACGGATAAATTCTCCACTCTAGCAGAGGTATATCTCAAGGAAGTTGTCTCGAGGCACGGGGTGCCCACCTCTATTATCTCGGATCGAGATGCACGTTTTACTTCAGAACTGTGGCAAGCAATACACAAATCCTTTGGCTCACGACTAGACATGAGCACAGCGTATCACCCTCAGACGGATGGGCAGTCCGAGCGCACTATTCAAACCTTAGAAGACATGCTTCGTGCATGTGTAATCGACTTTGGCAACAGCTGGGAAAAGCATCTGCCACTTGTGGAATTCTCGTACAATAACAGCTACCACACCAGCATTACAGCTGCTCCGTTTGAGGCATTGTACGGGTGTAAATGCCGGTCACCTCTTTGTTGGGAAGAGGTGGGGGATAGTCAGATCACTGGTCCGGAACATGTGGTAGACACAACCGAACGAATCGCTCAAATACGACAACGTATGGCGGCAGCTCATGACCGTCAGAAAGTCTACGCCGATAAGGGCAGGAAACAACTAGAGCTCCAGGTTGGGGAGCGGGTACTACTCAAAGTTTCACCCTGGAAGGGTGTGGTTCGTTTTGATAAACGAGGCAAACTTAACCCACGATACGTCGGACCTTTTGAAATCATCGAGAAAATAGGCAAGGTGGCCTACAAACTGAACTTACCAGCGGAACTCAGTGCAGTTCACAACGTTTTCCATGTGTCAAATCTGATAAAGTGTCTGTCAGATGAGACCCTCATAGTTCCTTTGAAGGAGCTCACCATCGACGAGCAGTTACGATTCGTCGAGGAACCAGTTGAAATCACGGACTGGGATGTTAAGGTCCTCAAGAACACTAGAATACCTCTCGTTCGAGTTCGCTGGAGCTCACATCGCGGCCCAGAGTTCACCTGGGAACACGAAGATCAGATGAAACAAAAGTATCCCCAACTATTCGCAAACAGTACAACCACTACTGAGGCTGAAGCTACGGAATTTCGGGACGAAATTCCAGATCAACGGGGGGAGGATGTGACACCCCAGGAAAACCAGGAAACTTAACTAGCTTCCTCAGTGAGTACTTACCAAATTTCGGGATGAAATTTCTTTCAACTTGGGGATAATGTGACAACTCGTAATTTAGAACCCTTCATTGTATCTCGATGTAACATGCTCAAACGTTATGTGTTTACGTATTAGTAAATGAAAGTTAGTAATTATCTTAATGTGCTATGTGTTATTAATGTGTATGTATCAAGTATAGTTTATACAAGTGTGTATGTAGTGAACCGGAACCAAAACACAAGGACCCGACTCGAGACCGCTTGGTCTCGAGTGAACAGTAAAACAGTTGGGCCGGTTGGGCCATTTAATCCATCCGGAACCCATTAGGGTGCACCAACTTGAAGCTAGTATATAACCATTGTTGATAGCCAACCTTGCCATTTTTGGGCAACCTACACACACCCTCCTACATTCTCTCTCTCACTAAAACCCTAGAAGCACAAACCTCCTCTCCTTTCTCTCGGACCAAACCGGTGATAACAAGAGCTCTCGGTTCAAGCTTAGGATCTCATTGGAAAGCTTATTCATCAACCCTTCATACCCTCATACCTTGGAATCTTACCGGTTAGTGATTCATGTTATGTGTTTTATTTCGGTTGATGATGTATGATGAAGTTATATGATAATATGTGCTTGGTTGTTAAGTTTATGCATATTGAATATATCCTTATTGAATAAACGGTATTAAGATTGTTGTTATATGATGATGTAAGGTCGGCTTGGTATAGATAATATGTGATTGATCATGAATGATTGTAATCGGCTCTATATGGGTTTGAATCCAAATGGCTTAGTTATGTTTAGGAGGTTTATTGCTCATGAAATCGGATTTGCATATGTGTATTAGATGATGTGCATGGTTAGAATATATGATAGAATAGGGTGGTTTGATTAATCATATTGCAAAATATGGAAAACCCTAACATGATGAACAAGTTTGAATGTTAACATGAATATTTGAATATGATGTGAACATGTTATGAACATTTGAAAAATGCTTGCTTGATCCGTTTTATTTGAGCATTAGACAAGAAAACATGTTGATGCATTTTGGTTGGATAGTACACAAGATCATGAAATCAAAATTCTATTGGTTAGTACATGCGCTGGCAATTAGCAGGTGTGCCAGTCGAGACCCCCGGTCTCGACTCGAGACCATTAAGCCACAACTCGAGACCGCAGTAATTGTGACTCGAGACCAACCCATGACAGCCCGAGACCACGGTTGCGACACAGGTTGCGAGTCGAGAGCCCCTATTCTCAACTCGAGACCACGCATTACCAGCACACAAACAACATGACTCGAAACCAGGTTGCTGGCCTTGTTGCGACTCGAGACCTGACTCGAGACCACCAGGTCTCGAGTGATGAAGGCTATAAACCGAGACAACACCGTCTCAACTCGAGATCTCTAGTCTCGACTCGAGACCACCTAATTATGTACATTCTGTATGGGCTTGCATGGTTACGGGCCTAAGTATTTGGGCCGAATGCTTGGACTTTATGTGTTACTGTTGAATGTGTATGTTGTGCACTGTTAATTGGACTGCCATGAATAACACTTGTTTGCAATGTGCTAGTATACGTGTAGAAAATGCATGTGCATTACTTGGTTTGTATCTGACTTGCGTGATAACTATACTAGGACGTGGTTGACCACAATTAGCTCGCTTTACCTTTCGTTTAACTGCCAAGCAACCCAAGGTGAGTTCACAACCTCTACAAAGCATGGGATTCCCAGGGGTTGGGAATGGGGTTAAGGAACATGGATTCCTCGTCCTTTATTGGGTAGGACAGTGTTGGTTCAGGAATATAATTCCTCGTCCTCTTGGACAGATAACTTTCACTAGACCAAAACTCTATCACGAAGTCCCTCCTTTTTATATCGACTTAATCGCCGGGCCAATGGCGAGCGGGTCATTAGTTAGATAGCGCTATTTAGGTTTGACAAACCTCACATCGTGCCGCAGAGGACGAGCGTGAACTAATGGATCTGGGCACGTCAATGATGATAGACATTGACAGTTCAGGGCACATAAACATGACTACAGTCAGCAGTCGATATGGTAACGAGTCTAGTAAAATACACGGGGTAGCCCCCACGGCCGTAGAGCCAGATAACAAACATGGGGTAGCCCCCACGGCTGGATAGCCAGAGTAATTGGGTTAAACAAATCACGTTTTCAACTATGAGGTAACCCCCACGGCATGATGCCAGATAAAGGAAACTGTTTTCAGAACAACTTAAAACAAACACCCAACTGTGAACTCGCTCAACATTATTGTTGACTCATTACTACATGCTTTGCAGGTCAATAGGTATTTAGCTGGAGCTTGCATGGAAGAGAGTCGTTGTGGGACATGGACAGCTGTGTGCCATGTTAAACTTTGAAACAATTAAACTTATGTTTTGGGTTTTAAACGTTATGCTTCCGCTTGCAACTTAAACTATGTTTTGATTGGACACCAATTGTATTGGTTGGATTTTATAATTACTTACATGCTTGTTCAATATGATTGGTGGCTGGATCCTGGTCAGTCACGCCTCCAAGCGGTGGTACTCCACAGGTGGATTTTGGGGGTGTGACAGAGGACAATGTCAACCTAGTGAAGGAAAAGTCCGGAGATCGGAAAGGGTGCTCATACAAAGAATTCATGGCGTGTAAACCGCTAATTTACAACGGGGAGGTTGACCCGATAGTATGTCAAAGATGGCTAAGTGATATCGAAGAGGTGTTTGAAAGGACCCATTGTGACGTAAGTGATTTTGTAGCTTACGGTACGGGTCAGTTAAGAGGTCAAGCCAAGGACTGGTGGGATAATATGAAGAAGGAGATTCGGGCTGAAGCTGCAAAGGCTATGACTTGGGATGAGTTTAAGGAACCATTCCTTAAACACCATAGCCCCAAGGCGGTCATCAACAGAATCAAGGAAGAGTTCATCCAGTTGAGACAAAAGGGTGAATCGATAGACAAGATTACGGGCATCTTCCTTGATAAATTAAGGTTTTGTGACGAGCTTGTGACGAATGAGGAGCATAAAATATATTATTATTATAATATGTTAAGTGCTGAATATCAAGAGTTTATGACTCCTTCCAAGTATGAAACGCTCACAAAGAACATAAATACGGCGCGGGAAAGAGAGATTGAACTCAAAAATCAAATTGAACAAGGTGAACGAAGGGCAACGGATGTTAACCCGTGCCCTACAAAGAAAGCCCGAACAACTGAGACGGTAAAGAAGATGAACGCGAAGGGTGGATCACCGAGTTGTAAAGTTTGTGGGAAAGAGCACAAGGGTGAGTGTCGCTTCAAACACAAACCGTGTCCTATATGCGGGAAGACGGGACACACAGCGTCGCTTTGTCCGGGGAAAGTTTCGGTGTTCTATAAGTGCTATCAGCCAGGTCACAAAAAGTCTGAATGCCCGGAGTTGGTCGGGAAAAAGAACGAGAAAGATGTTCAAGTGGAAACCCAAAAGGCGAAGGCTAGATCCTTCCAACTAACGGCAGCTGAAGCAAAGACAGAACCCGATGTGGTCTCAGGTATATTCGCAATAAACTCGATCCCTGCACGTGTATTATTTGATATGGGTGCGAATAAATCCTTTATTTCACATGGATTTATTCAGCATCCTTCATTTGTACTAACAAAATTATCTATGCCCTTAGAAGTTGAAATAGGGGATAATAAGAGTTTCATAGTGTGTGATGTTTGTCGAGGCTGTAAATTGAGTATCGATGATGAATAATACTCAATAGATCTAATTCCGATGTCGATGGGAGAATTCCAATTAGTTGTTGGGATGGATTGGCTATCCCGACACCACACAAAGGTCGTGTGTTTCCGTAAAGAAATAAAGTTAACATCTCCAAGCAGAAAACACGTTACCATCTATGGCGAGAAAGGAGGCAATCCTATAATATGCTCGATGTTGAAGGCTTACAAGCTTAAGAAGCACGTATGTAGAGCATTTATGATATACGCGAATGAACCGGGGAAAGAATTACCGAAGATTGGAGACGTACCGGTGGTACTTGACTACGAAGATGTGTTCCCGGAAGACTTGCCCGGAATACCGCTCGAACGGGAGGTAGAGTTCGGAATCGAATTTATTCCGAGCGCGAAACCCATAGCTAAGGCGCCATACCGACTCGTGCCATCGGAGCTACAACAACTAATGTCGCAAATTCAAGACTTGCTAGATAAAGGATTTATAAGGCCGAGTGTGTCTCCTTGAGGCGCACCGGTATTGTTCGCGAAAAAGAAAGACGGATGCATGCGCATGTGTATCGATTACCGGGAGTTAAACAAACTCACCATGAAAAATCGATACCCGCTTCCGAGAATAGACGATTTATTCGATCAATTACAAGGTGCGAATTGGTTCTCGAAAATTGACCTTAGGTCGGGATACCATCAATTAAGGGTCAAGGAAGAAGATGTGCCGAAGACGGCCTTTCGTACGCGTTACGGACATTACGAGTTTCTCGTGATGTCATTCGGGTTGACGAATGCACCCGCGGCTTTCATGGATCTCATGAACCGGGTTTGCAAACCTATGTTAGACAAGTCGGTAATCGTGTTTATCGAAGACGTTCTAGTATATTCGAAAAGTGAGGCAGATCACGCGCATCACTTACAGGAGGTATTAGAGACCCTCAGATGGGAAAGATTGCATGCGAAATTTTCGAAGTGTGCCTTTTGGTTACGAGAGGTACAATTCCTCGGCCACATGATAAGTGCCGATGGAATATTGGTCGATCCGTCAAAGATAGAAGCCGTGTCGAAATGGAGCCCTCCGAAGAATCCTTCGGAAATTAGAAGCTTTTTGGGGCTTGCGGGATATTACAGGAGATTCATACAAGATTTCTCCAAGATTGCTATGCCGTTAACCAAATTAACTCGTAAAGATGAAAAGTTTATATGGGGCAATGATCAAGAAAAGGCGTTCCAAACGCTTAAAGAAAAATTGACCCACGCTCCAGTATTAACATTGCAAGACGGAGTTGATGATATGGTGGTTTACTCGGATGCGTCACTTTCGGGGCTCGGGTGCGTTTTGATGCAACGAGGCAAGGTCATAGCCTATGCCTCGAGATAATTGCCTTAAAGACTCATGAAAAGAAATACCCTACACACGATCTCGAACTGGCAGCGGTGGTATTTGCCTTAAAGATATGGAGGCATTATTTATATGGGGTAAAATGCACTATCTTTACCGACCACTAAGTTCTCACAACTCGTATAAGTTTTCATTTTACCCTAACCATATATCGGGGGAGGATCAAATGAGAAGGAAATTATTGAAAGATGAAAAAGGAGACAGGGCAAATTGGTAAAATATTAATTCATTTATAATTCATCTCACTAATTTTTCTCTCTTTAATTAATTAGTCAACCAATCATTAATTATTCTACATATAATCTACAAAACCTACACATATCAAAATTTTCCTTTATATACCTACACATTATAGAATTTTAGCCTACACATGTCGAAATTTATCTTACACACCTCGAAATATATTCTACATATCTCGTAATTTATCCTACACACCTAGTAATTTATTCTACATTTTAAATTAAGTTGTTTTTTTAGTTTGAAAAATATATATATATATATATATATATTGAAAAGAAGTTACAAGTTAACTTACTTGGTTATTAAAGAGGAAGAAGACAAATTAATGAAATATGTAAGTTTACACCCTTATATTAAAATTAAATGAAAATATTAAATGAAGTAAAATAAAGTATTCTTATTGGTTGAAACTTCTTCTTTTTTCTTCTTACAAAAAATTTCTTCTCATTTGAACCCTTCAGTATATATATATATAGGGTCAGGATTTGAGGAAAACGGTGAGAAGTGTTAGAACGCTTATGGATCGTCAAAACAAAACAATTTATGGCCAAGATTGCACGGTGGCGTTTTCATAAATAAGATAAACTTTTTAAAGTGTATGCGCTTCAATAAGGGCAAAAAGGTAAATGCTCATCTACAAAAACACATCAAACATGACCGAAACATATATACTTCCAGAGAAACCTCCTCAACTCCTACGTAAAACGCGAAAACGCTAGAAAACGCGAAACGACAAATATTATGGTGTCGAAAGATCAAACCAGATCTAGAGGCAAAAAAATAGTTAGTTAACTTCGATTTACATTGTGCTAATTTTATGATGTTTTTGGCGTTCTAATTTTAACAATAAATTTGCAGTTTCTATAAGTGCGGAAGAGGAAGGGTCATCTGCTCCAAAACGCCAAAAAAACACCGAGCAACGAAAGAAGACAACAAGAGAACATGGTACAGATTGTTATTTTTTATGATGTTTGTTTGTAAAACTTCATATATCATGTAATATACTTTGATACTTTGTTACTAAACGCCAAAACTTGTATTGTTTGTTTAATATTGTTTAAATGTATGAGAACACAATTTTACATATATAATTTGTGTTATTAAACGCCATGTATCATCTGTGATTGTCTTATTGAACAACATATATCATTCGTATGTGTTATTAAACGCCAAAATATGTATCATTTGATAGATTTGTTACTAAACACCAAAACATGTATCATTTGATAGATTTGTGTTATTAAACGCCATGTATCATCTGCGATTGTCTTATGAAAAACATGTATCATTTATGTTATTAAACGCCATAATCTAAAACGCCATGAAAATTAATCATGTTTTATAGGCGAAGAGGGGTTGACCAAATCTTTGCTGTAGTTGTGGTCTGGCAAAAGAAGATGCCCTAAATCAAGATGCCCCAAATCTTTGCTGTAGTTGTGGTCGGGCAAAAGAAGATGCCCCAAAACATGAAAATTAATCATGTTTATAGGCGAAGATGTGGTCTGGCAAAAGAAGATGCCCCAAATCAACTACAACAAAGACAACTAAATGACCTAAGGATGAAATACATTGCAAAAATCCTAATGCATAGCGAAAATGAAAACAGAACACAATTGACCAAATTTGTAAGAAAATTCTTGAATTTAGGGGGAGAAAGAATACATGAATTTTATGAAACAGGACACAAGAGAATCAGGAAAGGATGACTAATATGTAGATTAGCTTAAACGCCATGAATTGTATAATTTTAATGTTGACTAATGTATTTTGCTTTTTAGACTATTGCATCTACTTGTTTCGTTATGGGATTTTCGATAACATTTGTGCATATATGTGAGAAATCCATGAAAATGCCATGATGAGTAATCCATAATGAATAATAACTAAAATATGTTAATGAAAACGTCATGATTTGAATAGTTAGGAAATAGTAACCATTGAAACATTGCAAAAAAAAAAAATCCATTGAAACAAGTAAAAAACAAACGCCATATCTGTTGGATATAGATAGAACACCATAGAAACATAAACACCATTAAAAATACTTTGGAAAAAACGCCATTGAAAACAAGCATAAAGATCAAAATGCCATTTATATTGAAATTTTGTTTGTAACGGAGTCATAAAGCTATTATTTAAGAGAACGTGGACAATGACAATCGTACCCCTGCATATCATTTAGCGCGTTATACCACGTGGTCGGCCAGGATCCGTTCTCACCATTTTCTCCTGATCCCGTCTATATATATATATCTATATATATATATATATATTAGTATATATATTGTCATGTATAAGTCATGTATTGTCACACATGGGTTGGATAAATCCATTACCCACAAGATTCACATGGATGATTCGGATGGTCATGAGCATAAGTATGATGAACATAAACAAGTCATATAATTCACCAACTTAGTCAAGTTTGTTTAACTAGACGAGTGCTTCCAAACATGGTTATGATTGGAGACTTGGTGTGGTATGTTCACTTTGTTTGCTTGAAAGCTATTTGATGACTTAGATTGTTAGAAAGAAAACTAATATGACTAACATTTCTTGAACAAACATTAATCTAAACCTATCCAAAATAGGGATTTGTTGCAAACTTGAATTTTTTTTCCAAAAGATGAAGTAAGATGATTATCCTTGAAGGTTTTTAACAAAATCAGATAACAAACCTCACTTTGGACCTTAGAATGGTGATGTACCACTTTGGTTACCTTGGTATACATGTGGTAACACTCCTAGAGGTTATCTAAGTAGGATGAAAGCAAGAAGCAAGAAGAAAATAAGTGGAAGAGTGTTCAAAACTCACTATTTTGAACCTAAGTATAATCTGCTAACACTTAGATTCTTGAGTGTTTGGAGAGGATTAAAAGTGTTTTGGAGGTGTGTAAAGGGATTAGGAGATGAAGATGATTAGTTTTATAATGAAGGATTAGGGTTAAGTGTTTTAAGGAAGTGGTTAGTAGCTAGTTGTTGGAAAATGATTAAAACAAGTGAAACCCGAGCTCAAAACAGACCTGCTGTGAAACTGGTAGTGTCACGTCGTGCAACATTGGAGTCATATATCCCCCGCGTGATACGAGGGTGTGGTTTCTTATAAAAAAGCCAGTTTTGGTCCTTGGGTTGGATTGTTTGGTTATTTTAGGCTGAAAAATGCATTGTTAAGCATGTATGCAAGTTTGTATAAGGTATAAGCATGTATGATTATCATTTTGATGATAATATAACATAAAGTATGTCTCGGTTTTATATAAAACGTGTTTGTGTATTGTGCATGCATGATTAGACAAGTATGATGTAAAATGTGATTTCCATTATGATCAAAGGCTCGGAAATACAAGGATTGAAATTGAACTATGAATTGCAATAAATAAAAAAACAAAACAAAAAATATACAGAATGTTATAGTCTCCCCTACTTTTGGAAATTTCATCCCAAAATTTATTCAAGAGGAAGACTTAGGAAAGAGATGTGGTTGCTTGGTCTTTATTTCGTCCTCATGTTCCGAAGTAAATTCGGCACCACGTTTTCCTTCCCAACGTACCTTAACTATAGGAGTACGACTGTAGGATAGGTTTTCAACCCCGTAACGATTGCGTATCGACACGTGTGACGTGCGGAATCCGTACACGTGCGTGGACCGAACACGAGAACTGTACTATAATCGTGATTCTATTGATAGATCTAAAAAGTACAAAGAAACTTGAATCACCTTGCCACTTTCTCTCTCTAGACTCTCTCTCTAACCATCAAAGCTCCAAGTCTCAAATGTGGCAAAAGTTCTTAATGAAAACCCTAAGTCTTCTATTTATAGGCCAAGGTTATAAGGAAAGACTCCGTATTTACAATAATGCCACCTTGCCTTTTCTTTCTAATTAATACAATAAAAGCTCTAGTTTTCTTCAGTTTATGCTACGAACTGGATTGACGGAGGCGATAGACATTACTGCAATAACAGACTCCCCCCTTGGATATTTCCTCAGTCAATCTCGTAGCGTCTTGTTTTTCTCTCTCACTGAGTCTTCTTGAAGCTTTATCATCTTCAGTAACACAGACTCCTACTTTCTCGAACAGAATCCCCGTTGATCTGTCTTCAGCTTCAGCTCCCCCTTTCGTTAAACTCTTTCTTCAGGCCCCCCCTTTCGTCAAGCTTCCGTGCTTTTGGGATCGACACCTAGTTTTCCAGATACAAGCTCCCCCTTGCGTTGAGCTCGTCTTCAGACTCCCCCTTAGACTCGGCTATTGGGATCGTAGTCTGGAATAACATCTGCAATTTCTCAAACTTTTATAAGTGAAAACATTTTGAACATCCAGGATTGAAAACCTGGCTTTCTCCGCATAAGCTAAAATATTTCGACAGTGAAAGCGTTTTCGATTGTCCAGGAATCGTGACCTGGCGCTCAAAAACTTTTTGAATCAAGAATCCTGGCTCTAAAATATAATAATATTAATATATCTAGGATTACTTGATTCTCTCCCCCTATCAATAATATTTATAGATATGGAAGTATTAAGTATCCAAAACCGAAACTTAGCTCTTTACAACACATTATCACAATTTAAGAATCCAAATCCCTCATAGTTAATCATCCAAGTCCAAATTAACGACCTTGGAGATTTCACAAACTGTTTTTGATTTTTGATTTTAACACTTCAAGTTTCAAATTAATGAACTTGTTTATTTTTAGAAACACGATCAGCATACTTAGATTTTGAAATTCAGCTTCTCAGACATCGGTTGTCGAAAATAAAGTAAAATCAAAATCTTTTTGTATTATCTGAAACATAAAGCAGTAAAGAAATATTTACAAACATATTTACAGACAATATTTTGTTTGAGTTCGCGTCAGAGGATCATATCAGTTTATGACAAATCACTAGCACCGTTGAGCTTTTAACACTTTAAGTTCTAAACTATTCACTTAGATTGTCAGTATACTGATCCACTTAAATTTTCACACAAAGTTCAATCGATTCGAGATACGAGATTAGTGTATTAAGGACTTAAACTTATTCGCGTGTCCCACCTCAGAATATACTCCCGTATCAAAATTCCCTAGATTCAGTCTTACAGGTGAATATACCAATTTGATATCTGTAATCTGGGTTAGTGCGAGACCTTGAGAGCTCAGGTATGAACTTCCGTTCAGTCAAAGAGATGAAGGCTCGAATTTAGGTGGGTTCCCTTTAGAGAATCTTTTCTTCAACTACAATTGATTCATATCTTTTGATATTTTTCAATTTTTATGCAAAGGGTAAGCTTTTAAAGTGCGTAAAATATTATACGAGGTCTAGGCCATTGCTTCCGCAATATCAGAAGACCAGGTATAATACCCCAGATATCAAACAGTACAAAGACCTAGTATCTCAGAATCAGGCAATCTCTCAAACAAGATTTCGGGGGTTACCCATATATCTGAAAGATGTTCCCCACGAGATAAGTAAGTATTTGACATTTAGGTTTATATCTCGAAAACAATCTACTAAGCGTGTAAAAACCTACTGGCATATCATCAGTGAGATCGTTTATCACATTTGACTTTCCATTTATTTAGCGTACTGTGATTGTCTATTGATGTACTATCATTTCATTTTTTTACACAAAACTCTTTTTGAATTTTATCATGTTTTTGGCTTTTTCAAAGTTTCTAATGTTTTTGGATTTTCTGACAACAAACTACTCTTACTTCCCCTAAAATTCAAAACACTTAAAGAAAATTTGACAAACCGAAGTAGATAGCTTTGTCTCGCCATCCATTTTCTGCATCTCATGCTCTGTTTTGCATAAAATATAGTAATTACCCCCAAGATTTACAATACATTGATATTCGACAGTTTGAAAACCGTTTTTCAATCTTGTGAAAATAATCATGTTTGTTCCGCCATGAGGGTTTCGACATATTCACTCAACATATTTTTGAAATTTTTTAATTTTTGACAAAATTTAAAAACAAACATCTTTTTGGTTTTTTAAATTTTTCAGTTTTTAGGGTTTTTGAAATATTGCTTATTTATGTACAGAAATCAAACAAACTCCCTGTTTAACAATCGCAGGGTTCAGCAGCCTTCTCCTCTCGTGCCAGGCTGCTCCGACATTCCTCTAATTGACATTTCGTTTTCTTCGGAAGCACCTGCACATTCAAACTATTCAATTACTTGAACAAGTTAGCCCAGGTCTGTTTGAACTTAGGCATTTCAACACAATATGCTTCATTTAATTTCGGAAAATTATTATCGTTTTGAACAAACAACTTTTCATTTTTTACTTCATCCTTTTTGATTGAATCAATTTTCTGTTCAGAAACATGTTGTGTCTTAACCACCCAGCCTTGTCCTTTTGAAGCACTTCTCTTGCAGAAATGTGCATCATTTTGAACATTTTGATTTTGAACAACAACTTTTGGTTTCCAAAACTGGTTTGATTTTGTTGCATCAACAGTTGTTTTCCAACTTTGTGTTGTTCTAAATCTGGGTGTCACCGAATTCCATGTTTGTCTTGAATCGAACCTATTCGGGTTTGATTTCCAAGTTTGATTCGAAGCAAACTTGTTTGTATTGTACCTCCAAGTTTGTTTTGAATCAAATCTGGTAAACCTTTGTTTCACATCCTCAGATTTATGTTTTTGAACATCATCAGACTTCTTTTTCTTCTCAACATCAACAGGTTTTATATTTGGACACTTGAGAGCAAGATGTCCTGTTTGATCACATTTGAAACATGTCCTCTTTGATACATCTTTGACATGTTGTTGTTGCTTTTTCTGAGCATAGAACTCTTCATTAGACTGTCGTCTAAATTGGAGTTCTTTATCTTCTTTGGAACTTGTTCCGTGAACAAAATTCATCTTTGTCTGATAATTTGGCGTTTCATTTTTCTTCCAATTATGTTTCTTTTTATAACCCAACCCAGCCTTCATGTTTTTCTTTTTGTAACCAGGTTTGTTATAAAAAAATTTGTGACTCTTTCCAGCAAACTTTGGAATCTCAGATTTTTCAATTTCAATCATTTTAAACACTTTGTCAATCTTTTCTGAAATCACATTCTGAATCGGGAATTCAATATCTGAGAATAATTTGTCTGATCCAATCATGGTATAAACCAATCCTTTTGAATCATCATTCGCCTTTTTCTCAGATTTTGAGTTTTTCAGATATCCTTCATGAAAACTACCTTCATTTTCATCCTGTGATTCAGATTTACCTGTTTCAACCGACTCTTCTTTCAAAACACTTTCAACGACCTTACCTACCACCTCTGAATCACTAGAATCATCATATTTGGAATAGGTTACGTCAATGTTATCTGGCAAGTGATCAACCATGTTGAAAGCTTTTTCCACCTTCTCGTCATCATAGAATGTGAATTTGTCCTCAAACGGTGGTGGAACCTGATGATACTCTGAGCCAATTCCTTTCTTGTTTTTCTCAGAATCTTTACCATCCGGTTTAAGATTGAAAATGCGTTCAAGAACATATGAAGAAGCGTGATAACTGTGTAACTTGTTGCTATCTTGTTCTAAATCAGCTATTTTACGCTTTAGCTTAGCAACATCTTCAATGTAAGAGTTTAAAACTTGTTGCTTAATTTCATATTGTCGCTTAAGCGTATCAGATGTTTTAGAACAATATTTCAATCTCGATTGAACAAGTTTCATTTGAGTCTTCACGTCTTCATATGATTCTTTTGTGATATAATATGCAAGTTTTATTGAATCATACTCCGTTTTCATTTCTTGAAAAGTATTTTCCTTTTGTACACACTCTTCCGTCATTTTCGAAACCTTTTCTTTCAAAATCTCATTTTCATTTTCTAAACTTTCACATTTTTGTGTTAGTTTTTCATCATTATCTTTCAAAACTTTTTCGTTTTCTAACATTTCTTTGCATTTATTTTTGAAAACTTCTTCGATTTTTGTGAATTCTAATTCTCTTGTTTTGAGTTTTTCATCCTTTTCAGTACAAGCACTGCACGTTTCCATGCATTTCTTACACTGTTCACCTGTTTTTAAGACTTCAGATTTAGTTGAAATGTTTACCTCAGTCATTTGCACTTCGGCTTTTGCTTCCGTTTGTGTCTGATCAGCTTCTATCTTCTGCTGTGCCTCACCAACACCAGAACTATCCACTTAAACCGAACGTTCAAGGTTCTCATCATTTTCTCCTTTCTTCATAACTTCTTCATTCTGCTGTTCTTCAGTAACAGCTTCATCTTCTTCAACATTTTCCTTCTCTTCCTTTATTTCTTCAACCTTTGTTTCCTCAGCAACTTTTTTCAGTTCATCCACCAGATTCTCCACATTCTTCTTTATCCTCTCTTCATCTCTTCGTCGTAGACTCACTGTCATGACGTCTCTGATTAATTTATTCAGCTTTTTCTCATAATGTTTGTCTTTTTCAACATTTGAATAAAACTCTCCAAATAGACGAATTACTGCAAGAACATCTTCATAGACTATTTCCTTCTTATGAACAACTGGTTCCCCATTCCTGCCGACATAACAATCTCTTTTCTTGTCATATCTCCCGTAGTTCTTTGCCTCTTCATACTCTTTCTCCATCTCTTCAATCCGATAACCAGCAATACATATTTCTCTATATGTCTTTTCCTTTATAATCTCTTCTCGAGTTTTCTCCTTTATTTCAGCAACCAAAACACGATGCTTATAATCATCCTTCTTGGTTCTTACTCTGAATCGATCATCATTAAGATCATCTTCTGGAAGAAACTCTCCCCAATCAAACCCTTCGTCATCTTGGATAACTGTACCTGCTATTGACTTCTCTTTTGTATTGTTTTCAATCTGTTTCAAGTTTGACGGCTCTTCTTTACTGCGGTGGTATATTGCTTTCCGATAATAATCATCATTGAATGGATTTTCTTTTCCATCAACTTCAGAATTGTTGCATTCTCTTTTGAAATGACATTTTTGCTTGCACTTGAAGCAGGTCACTTTGGATTTATCAAATCCAAGCTTCGTTGACGGACCACCGATTGACTGTTTGCCAGTAATCTCCATGTACCTTTGAGCTCTTCGAATACAGCTTGCCAAACACCAACGTATGTGAATGAGTTCCATCTCTTCCGGATCAATCTGGTCATAGTCTTCCTTTGTTAATTCAGAATTTCCAATTTTACCAGCTACCAGACCTTCATAGGATTCCAGGTCAGATGCAAGGAAGCTCATTTGCTGCTTAGAAGAGTTGAGGCTCATTGCAAGAGAATTTTTCAACTTCAGAGCGATGTTGCAAAGAATTTCTTCTGATTCTTCAGGATTTGCTTTTGCAGAAGATGAATGATATCCCGGATTATAACTTGATGAGCTTTTCTGAGGTTCCTTTGACCTCTCAACACTGTATGCCGTTTTTGGCGATTCACCAATAGTTACCGGAGGTATGGTACCTTTGTAGTAAAGACCGACATTTTGTTGATACAAAGAACTGCTCATCTTGCTTTGCTTTTGCAGCTCAAGCTCATGACTTTAAGTTTTCTCTATCAAAACCTCAAGAGTAATTGAATCATATAAAACATCATTTTTCAAGATAAACACGAACGTTTGCCACTGATCAGCTCGTGGTAACGCTTCTATGATTTTATCAATAATTTCCTCTCGTGTTTTAACAATTCCAAACCTATCAAGTTCGACTTTAAGGTAACAAAATCTTTCAATCATTTGTCAAACCGATTCACCCTTTAAACTATCAAACAAATCAAACTTTTTTTTAAGTAAAGCAATTTTGTTCTTTTTGATTTGTTTACCCCCCTCAGCTTTAATTCCTAACTGTGACACCTGGGTCACTGCGACCATCAAACAAATGCCAAGCCAATGAAATATTGTATTTCATACTTGGGATCTTTATAAATTTGTGTATCTTTTGCACATATCAATTCTTCTTCGATTTCAAGCTTTAAATCGCTTTCTGGAAGGTTATACGCGCACTGATGCGTAAATATAACCAGTTTAATGCAACGAACACTCTGGAATAGTGAAATAGGCTTAACATACCTTAAATAACCTTTACATAACTTAGAAGTAAGTTTTGAAGGCTTTGGTATGGCGAAATCAAGTTAAATCGCTTACAGGGACTAAAGTTGACAAACTGTGAAAGTATGCCAATTTGAACTGTAACAGACATTCTGGAACATGAAAATAAGTTAAACACACCTTAAATATCCTTTATATAGCTTAGAAATAGGCTTTGAGGGGTTAGGTGTGCTAAAATAAACTTTTGGCTCATTCAGGGACTAAAAGTGTCAAAAAGTGCATAGGTTTGCACTTTCGCGCATAACTTACGTTCTGAATACATCCGGACATCCAAGAATTTATGTAAGCACTAAAATATTTTATTTTAGTGTTTGGCATGAGAAAAATCCATTCGTCACGCAATTTGGATCGTTTTTCGCGCTTATGCGCATTCCGTCGTAATTAAGCGAACATCGCGATCGTACGGCCAAACGTACCGACACCCGAGATATTTTTGAACACATTTTAAGTTACCTATACTTTAACTTCATTTTAGAGCTTTGAAATGGGGTTAACGGGCCTTAAACGCGTCGAAAATGGCCTTATTTCACAACAGGGACCAAAACTGCCAAAAATGAAACTTTCTGTTCTGCAAGGTCCTTACGGGCCTCAACATTGCGAGTGTTGAGGTCCGTAAGCAGTCCCCAGACAGCAGAAACTTGGCAGAAACATTGGATCTGGTCCCTTTCACTTGTGCACATGGTATTGGGCAATACTAGGGGCTCCCATAGTATTGTAAAACCACTATCTTGAGGTGTATGGCCAAGATCAAAGCACGGTTTCCAAGAAACGATCTTAAGGCTAACCGAAAACTATGAATACCCCCCCCATGCCATTGCAAAAACCACAAGAATTTTGATTTGAGAAGCTCTAAGTTGAAACCTTTGTTTCATACCTGAGCTACTTGGATCGAGATTAGCATTCGGGGACCCTTTGTAAGTATTCCTTCGTTCTTTTATTGCTTTTCGAGTCCGAAAGTCAAACTTTGTTTGACTTTCTGCATTGACCAGTTTATGGTCAATGCGAAGTTCGTTTGAACTTCGCAACGTGAGCGTAATCACGATGGTTTTAGTCCCTTGTGACTATGCCTACTGATTACCACGTTGTCTAGGCTCAGTGACGAGCCGTAGTTTCAGTCAGAATGCGCATCCGTGCGTATTTTGTAACCAAACTACTCTTAGGTATCAAAACCGTTTGTTTTGATACCAAACTTGTTTTCAAACTTAGTTAAGCATGTTTTAACATGCTTAGCCCGTCACTTTTAGTTTTGTGCTTGTCTAGGGTCGTAAGGGTAAGCGATCTAAAAAATAGCTTATACCTTCGAACCCGACCCATTTTGGTCGATCATTAGGATCCGACCAAATACTTTAGGACCATAGCATATAGGGAATAACCTTCCGAGGTTATGCCCTATGGTCACATCGTTTGAGTAGTTGTATGATAGGTAGTTTATATGCCTTAGGTAAATTACCAAAATACCCTTTTCATGTGTAATTGGTAATTAAGCATATCTAACCTAAACTTTTGTCACTTAACTGATTATGTAACATAATTAAGCATTTTAGGCATATAATACTTGTCATAGGACTAGTTAGGCGAATGCGTTTCACGCGAACGACGCGTTAAAGTAGCAAAAGCTACCTAAACGGGTCGTAATGGGTTTTAAGCACTTAGGTTAGGTTTCATTTAGTATGTAGGCTTTGTTAAACCATATTACACGAGTCTCCATACTCGTTTGGTTTACAAACCCTCATTCTATCAAATCCTCCGATCTAGGTCCAGTTTATTAACCTAGTTACCTATTTTAGGTGCCGTTTGATATCCGCGATCTCTAGCATTGTTTGGTTGTTACTCAAGGACTACTAAGCAATCTCAAGTGAGTACATAGACCCCTCTTTTACTGTTTTCCAAACTTTTTTGGGGTGAAACACATGTGCCTACTTGTTACTTTCATGCTTTCCATGTTTTCACATTATATACATGCTATGTTTATTTGTACACTATTAGTACATGATTTCATTACATTTTATGCTATGTATGTCCATTGTGTGCATACTTAGTACATTTTTTACATTTACATTTTATGCTATGTATGTCCATTTGTTACATACTTAGTACAGTTGCATCACATGCTTACATTTTGGTATGACATTTGGTTTGTTTAAAATGGAACAATACATTCATTAACATTAGCTACGCCATTCGTTAGTAGGTAGTGGTACCATAGGAATTGACAACTCCCGTTCCTGAAATCCTGGGTAGGTTTGGATTGGAAGGAATGACCGAATTCGATACACATAACTTAGATAAACCTTTAATTTGATTAAGGGTTTATCGCCTCAGTCTCAAGGCTTGGATGTATGCATTTTCACAACACTGCATAGATGTTTATATCAGTATAGCATGCATTTGTTCCACAAAACATAGCTTTGATTTAAACCATGTTTTACTTCAATACTTTGTTTTTGTGCATATGGTTTAGTTGATATATTTCACTAGCCATACATATCATTTTGGTTACACATTACATGATATACATTTGACACATAAACATTATTGACATTGGTTATACATCTTGACTTACATTACATGACTTACATCTTGACATAAACATTTTGACATATTATTCAATACGTTTGGCAATTGGTTTAAACATAGACATCTTACATTGTTGGTTTGGTTCGAGTAAGTGATTTAAGTAACGAGGCGTGTGTAATATGATACAAGCATGGTGGATACGCCGCTGGTACTTCCTATATATAAGTGATTGTATGGTATTACATATCGTAGCGTTATTTGAATCATTTAAATTTGGACATGTAACATTTTATACAAATAACATACTTTTCACAATACATTGTTTTACAAACAACTTAATTTATACAAACTCATTTCACATGGTTATCCACTTAACCATGTGTTATTCTTTTATACATATATATCATTTGGTTTATTTATCACTTTTCAAATGATTTACAAAACAAAGCAAACTACAAGGTTCATGACTAAACATTTTCTTAAACATAAGTCATGAATCTCATTTTCACAAAACCTATGTATCTCACAGGCATTTTTATGCTGACGTACCTATTTTCACATGTGTTTCAGGATATGTTGCATGGGATTTATCAAGATACACTTAGGCGGACTTGGGCCTTAGTGACAATAAAAGATGCAAGACGAGTTATTTATGTTATTTTTTCTTTGATTGTCAAGACATTGTAACTATTTTAATCAATAAAACAATATTTCAATTTCCATGTGTTATGAAACAATGATTTTGTTACAACACTCCCCGACGTTTTCCACCACGTTTTGTTGTTCTACGTGGTCGGGGTGTGACAGTAAAGCTTCCCAAACAGATTTAGAAGAACCATCATGTTCAAGTAAAGCAAAGATATCACCTCTAATTGACTGTTGAATTAGAGCAAACATTCTTTGTTCGTATGAAAAATTCTTTTTATCATCTGTAGATAAACTCTTGAGTGGGATTTCTTCGCCTTTGTCATTGACAGGTCTATCATATCCAAACTCCATGCAAAACCAGCTTTCATGTGCATAAGCTTGGCCTAGTTGATAAATAATTCTTTCCACCATGTGTAATCTTCAATACTTTCGAGTTTAGGTGGTTTCGAAGAAGTCCCATAGAAGTTATCATGTTTAATATTATCATTGATTGCTTTTGTTATGGTTTTTGGTGTAACTGTTGAAGTTTCCAAAGATTCTGATGTGAAAGCCTTGTAAAACGTGTTGTAGAATTCTTTAGCCATGATGCTCTTCATTTATCAACTCGAATCACCTGCAAATGATTAAACAAAATGATCAGTTTAAAAAACTATCAAACAGTTGGATCGGATGTGTATCCGATTGAGTGGCGTCAACAAAGTCAACATAATAACAATGATCGGATGGCAAAGTATCGGATGTCAGTTTGACCGGTTGGTCATCCGACGATTGGCTCACAAATCAATTTACTGCTAGGTGTCGGATGGCAATCCGTTCGGATTGTCGTTCGACGATTGAACTTTAAGACACAATAACCAATCAGCAATGGATCAGATGGTGATCCAATCGGTTGGTGATCCGATCGGTTGGTGATCCGACGATTAACACTAAATGCAAAGTGTCGGATGATGATCCGTACTAAGCGCCACTCGACGATTGTGCCACAAAAGTTCAACTGACTGACAAGCTAAGTGTCGGATGGTGATCCGACGATGTGCTATCGGATAAAGTGTTTAGTATCGGATGGCAATCCGTAAGGATTGCCGTTCGACGATTTGCACAAGTTAAATGTGAAAGTGTGAAAAGGATCGGATGGTGATCCGATCGAGTAGCCACTCGACGATTGATAATACTTCACAAATTTAATTGACTTGCAAACTAAGTGTCGGTTGGTGATTCGATCGAATCACCGTTCCATGATTGTGCCTCAAAATGCTATGACAGACAACTTTTATAATAGATTAATTTAATTGGACCGACGAAGTTAGTAGGCTGCCATTACTTTTATTGAAACTGGGCCAAGAATTAATTGATCTGACAAACTCATGTGCACACTTTCAATTTATTAGACCGTGCACAGTAAATCACATGGGCCGTCAAAAGTTGTTTCAATATAGAATGTGATTGGGCCGAGATATAAGAAAGTCACATGGATCGGATAGTGATCCGATCGAGTGGCGGATCAACACTTGACCTTTAACACACCAAACAAAATGCTCATGGATCGGATAGTGATCCGATTGAGTGGCGGTTCGACACTTGATACTATCAGACAAATATGCTAAGTATCGGATGGTGATCCGACACTTGACACCAAGCAAAGTATCAATGTATGTTAGAGGATCGGATGGCAATCCGTAAGAATTGCCACTCGACACTTTGCATACCAAAGAATTTACTTTATAAATGGACGGTTGCCTGTGGATCGAATGGTGACCCGAGACCTGTCAAACAAATGAAACACTTTATCAAAATGAATCTTGGGGTTGACAATTTTGTTCACGTGATCTCTAATTCTTTATTGGACCGTTCAATTAGTAGACAAAAAGTAATAATGATGTATTGGGTTGAGAGTATATAGTGGATGACAATGAATCACGTGATCCTGAAACAAGTAATTAATGGGCCAACAGTTTCACATGCAAATTATCAAATTAGTGGACTGCAAGTATAAGTGATGAGTTGACAACCTTTGCATGTGATAAACTGATTGAATCAACTTATGACTTTTGTGAAATATGGATCAAGTGAGTTGTTGGATCGGTTGGTCATCCGATCGGATGGCCACCCGATCGGTGATCATCTACATGAACAACAACAGTAACAGTAAACATTTTTTAAACTTTTTCGAACCAAAAATCTTCAATATCTCACAAATCGCTTAGAATTAAGTTCTGAAATTTTGTAGGCTTGTAGATCAACTGTTATCCTTAAAATCTCGTTTAATTTTGTGTTTTTCTGTTGAAAACGTGAAGAAGAAGAGTAGAATGAGAAATTTGACAAATCTGACGTGATTTTGACTCTGAAATTGATGAAATCTCGTGCGAATTTGTGTGTTTGATCCGTGCAATCGAGCTCCTGCTCTGATACCACTTGTAGGATCGGTTTTCGACCCCGTAACGATTGCGTATCGACACATGTGACGTGCGGAATCCGTACACGTGTGTGGACCGAACACGAGAACCGTACTATAATCGTGATTCTATTGATAGATCTAAAAAGTACAAAGAAACTTGAATCACCTTGCCACTTTCTCTCTCTAGACTCTCTCTCTAACCTTAAAAGCTCCAAGTCTCAAATGTGGCAAAAGTTCTTAATGAAAACCCTAAGTCTTCTATTTATTGGCCAAGGTTATAAGGAAAGACTCCTTATTTACAATAATGCCAACTTGCCTTTTCTTTCTAATTATTGCAATAAAAGCTCTAGTTTTCTTCAGTTTATGCTACGAACTGGATTGACGGAGGCGATAGACATTACTTCACCAACAACGACTACGTCGGAGCTGTTTAACTTCATGATCCATGAAGTGCGTAGACTCGTTGATGCGTATGTCATCGATTGGAATTTGAAGTCCTTCATCGGCTAGGCACTTCTTGAGATTTGAGACGTGAAAGGTCGGTGTACGTTGTTGAGCTCTTGCGGTAGGTCAAGTCGACAAGCCACTTTACCAACTCTATCGAGATCTTGAAAGGAGCTAAAACACAAGGAACAAATTTTCCTTTCTTATCAAAGCATACGACTCCTTTCCGATTAGATACCTTGAGAATTACGAGATCACCGACGTTGAATTTCAAGGGTATGTGTTGCTTGTCGGCATAACTCTTTTTACGGCTTCTTGCTTTGAGTAAGTTATCGCAGATTTGTAAGATTTTATTGGTTGTCTCTTGTATAAGCTTGGGATCGGTGATTTGTGCCTCGCCGATCTTGTGCCAACAAATAGGTAAATGGCATTTACGACCATACAATAGTTCAAATGGAGCTATTTTGATACTAGAGTGATACATATTATTATACGAGAATTTAACCAAAGGTAAATGCACGTCCCAATTGCCACCAAAATTGATTACACAAGATCAAAGCATATCTTCGAGAGTTTGGGTAGTACACTCCGTTTGACCATCTGATTGAGGATGGAAAGCCGTACTAAGATTGAGATGAGTACCCAAAGTGGATAGGAATGTTTTCCAAAGATAGGAAGTGAAACAACCATCCTAGTCTGAGATAATATCGTTGGGAATACCATGATAGTAGATGACTTCTTCAGAGTAGATACGAGCCAATTTCTCGACCCGATAATCTTCTCAAATAGGGATAAAGTGAGCTGATCTGATCAATTGGTCAATGATTACCTAAATACTATCGTTCCTGGATGATGGTCGTGGGAGTTTGGTAATAAAATCCATGGAAATACTCTCCCATTTCCAAATCGGAATCTCAGGTTGTTCAATCAAACCCGAAGGACGTTGGTTTTTGGCTTTCCTTTTGGAATAAGTGAGGCATTTGGACACAAAGAGGGCAATGTCCTTTTTGATGCCCGACCACCAATAAGTACGTCGAAGGTTTTGATACATCTTCTCCGCACCGGGATGAATAGAATACTATGATTTATGCACTCCATTCATCAAAAGATTACGAAGGGTGTTACAGTTTGGAACCCAAATACGGTCAAGATAGTGGAAGATATAGTTAGATTTAGACTTGAGTTGACTTTCGGCACCACACTGCATCTCGTCATACAAATTAATTTCATTGACGGACAAGTACTGTGCCTCGTGTATACGGGATTGAATGTCGGGTTAGAGTTGTAAACAACGAATGCTATGAACCTTGATGTGACCCTTTCGACTAAAGCATTGGCCACGACATTCGCTTTATCAGGATGGTAGTGAATCTCGTAGTCGTAGTCCTTCAACAATTCGACCCATTGTCTTTGACGCATGTTGAATTCATTTTGGTTGAAGATATGTTGGAGAATTTTGTGGTCGGTGACAACCACACATTTGGTACCATAAAGGTATTGTCTCGAAATCATTAGAGCGAAAACAACCGTACAAAGATTGAGGTTGTGAGTGGTGTAGTTCTTCTCATGGATCTTGAGTTGCGTTGATGCATAGTCGATGACCTTGTCTCGTTGCACAAAGACACAATGAGACCTTTGTTGAAAGCATCATAAAAAAACAACAAACTCGTCGTTTCCGTCAGGAGGGCTAGGATAGGTGCATCGCAAAGCATACACTTGAGAGTTTGAAAAGACTCCTCTTGTCCGGGACCCCAACCAAAAGGTTTATATTTTTGGGTCAACAAGGTGAGAAACACATCGATCTTGGAGAAGTTGGAGATGAAACGACGGTAGTAGCCCGCCAATCCGACGAGAGAATGAACTTTGGAAGGGGATTTTGGTGCGGTCCAAAGTTTTTAAGCTTTCGATTTTGGCAGGATCAACGTGAATACCATTCTCATTCACGATGTGTCCAAGAAATTGAACTTCCTTTAGCCAAAATGCACACATGAAGAATTTGGCGTATAGTCGTTCGGCTCGAAGGAGTTCCAATGTCACACCCCAACCGATGGCGGAAACATTGGAGTGAGACAAAAAGGAGATTGCTCGAGACTTCATAACGCTAAATTGTGACAAGTATTTTATAATAAATTTCATTTCATTGCTAACATTAATTACATTGTTTGAAATAGAAATACAACAAGGTTGAAACAAATAAAGTACAACAAGTATTTGAATTTAGTGTTCATTTCTAGGAATCCTACTAGATTCCGAGCATCATCATCATTCATAATCTTGCAACATGTTTTTAAGTATAGTTCAATACAACAGTATTGGCGAGTATACAAGTTTTGGAGTACTAGCATATAAGTATAAAACTTTGAACAATCCACATAGCAAACTTAGTTGTCAAGATTAACGTATAAACTAGCATGTGAACAAACAAGTCAACCCAAGGTTTAACGCAAGTATGAATGAATGACTTAACATGACTTCACGAACACGGGCGGTGTGTTACTCCTATAGCACTATACAAGTTAAGGGTAGGTTCGTACGAAGTTAATGACAAGTTTATCACCAAAAGAATAACCCCCGAATAACGAATCAAGTATAACATATTAGCATGCATGTATTGGATTGTTGTGTAATTGCATAAAGAATGTATGTTTATGTAAGTTTGTATAATGTAAACATATTGAACCCGAAAGGTGTAAAACGGTAAAAGGGTATCTTGCATACTCACGGTTTGCGAAGAAATTTCCACTTAGTGAGTTTGACGAGTCTTGAGTTGTTGGAACACCGAAGTTACCAATTTTGGTTCTTGAACTCTTTGCTCAGATTTGAAAATCTTGGAGATTTGAGAGAGTATGGAAGTAATTTGGAGGTGATGCAAGTGTTTGGAAGATGTTAGAGTTGGTATTTATAAGATTGTTAAATGGTTGGGGTTTAAATAAAGGTGGTTGGGAGTTAGGAGGTGTATTAAATAAGTTGGTTGGAGGTTAAAAGGTAGGTTTGGGGTATTAAATGAGTTGGTTGGAGGTTAGGACATTAAAGAAAGTGGTTGGGGAGATGAAAATTTTCATTTTTAGTCCTTGCACTTGTATTGTTGGTTATTTTATGCTATAAAGGTGTATGCAGGTACATTATAGGTATGATACATGTATGAATGTGATTCCGAGAAAATATAATCTCGATGTATGTCTTGGTTTTAAATTAAAACGTGTATTTTGCGACTGATTACATATTATGCATGTATGATTAAACAAGGTTGATATAAAAATACGATTTCCATTATGATCAAAGTCTCGAGATTACAAGGATTGAAATGAAGTAAGAATACAAGTTTCTAAAAATAAAAATGTGAATACAACTTTCTAAATATGGAAAGTACAGAAAATGCGGAGCGTTACAGGCTCCCCTACTTTAGGAAATTTCGTCCCGAAATTTATTCAAGAGGAAGATTTTGGAAAAAGGGATTTTTCGCTAAAATGGTTGGCTAAAATCGCAATTGAACTTTAAAGTCTACGTGAAGTTCATGTAGGTTTGTAAAATTAGTTCGTTTGACTAAGGTGATTTGAGGCACCCATCTTAAGTAAAACGTGCATGTGTGTGTACGAAAGTTAGTTTGACCAAGTTGAATAACTCGATGGGAGAAGTATTTTAAAAGGATGTTACTTAAGAAGAAAAGTTTTCGTGTAAAATAAAATATATTTTGATGAAAAGTGCGGCCTACACCGTAGGTTGTAAGAAAAGTTTTATCGATTTTAAGGCGTTTTAGTAGAATCACATGTTTGTAGAAAATTGCTTATTCGTGCAAAACTGGAATGGTAGGATTTATGTTTTCAAAAAGGCTTTGGTGGTAATGGGCCGACTACGTAAAGTTTGTGCGTAATAAAGTATGGAGGGTAGCCTTAAAAGTAGAGAAGTGTTTTAAGGGATGGAACGTTAGGCCGATTTATTGTAAATAAGGTATGGATAAAATGTCTAAAGAATAATGGGGAATAATCGTCGTACGAAAGTGAATGAACAATTCGTAGATGAATACAAGGGTAGGAATGGTATGATTATCGGATATAAGGCGAATATGAAGTGTTGAGAAATGCTAGTGATGGTTGTAGCTGTTGAAGTTTAAAGTCTATGTGAAGTTCATGTAGCTGTTGCCAATATTAACAAGTGTCAAGTAATGTATACAAAACCCCACATACTGGTGATAATTGTAGAATTACAAAAACTTAATCACTGTAAATATAACTAATAAACACTTAGGGTTTTGTAAAACATTTGAAATAATGGCTCATAAACTATGAGAAAAAGAGAATGACTCACAAACTGTGAGAAAAAGAGAATGACTCACTTTGTAGACTTAGGTATTTCTATTGGCTTGTTGGAAATATTTTCTACTAATATTCTTGAGTGCCTATTAAAATATACCATGCACGCGCGTTAGTAGAATAAACCAAATTCAAGTTATCAATACGTCCGAGACAGAACCCCAACGTACTTAGTCGGGCAGAACCTTGATATGCGTTGCTGGGTTCTAGATCAATCGGATAGGGTATCAAATTAGTGATCAGGGGGTTAAAATACTTACAACGAAGCAGAGCTTCGTGTTTTTGGGGGTATTTTATGTACTATTTTCGGACTATATATAGAGAGAAAGAAAGTGTGATGAACGAATTGGAATTGTGCAGCCTCTACTCTTTTTATACGAATTCATGGGGTCTCCCGCGCCCCGCAACCCTCCCAAGGGGTCCTCTCGCGCCCCGCGAGGGTACCTAAGCTACGGCTAGCGTTGCCTGATCACGACCCTAGGCTTGACAAGTGTTACGACACGTGGCACAAAGAGGAACCGACCAGATAAGGGCTATCGTGCCCCGCGACTGAACCCCCCTTGACCTGTCGCGGCCCGCTGGCCACCTAAAATAAGTATTTTATTTGTTTTTAATTAAAATAAGGTTATACGGGTTTGATTTCGGACATATGGGGTATTTTTAGGGTGTTTTCGAGGGTTGTTATATCCTCCCCACCTTGTTTTAAATCTCGTCCTTGTGATTCACTAGAATAGGTGTGGATACTTCCTTTGCATTTCAGATTCTAGCTCCCACGTGTACTCTGATCCTCTCTTTGAATCCCATTTTACTTTGACCAGAACCAATCTCTTGTGTTTGAGATTCTTGATCTTTCTATCTTCAATCTAAATGGGGTTCTCTACAAACTTAAGTTTCTCATTTACCTCTATGTCTTGAAGAGGTATTACCAGCGATTCATCTGCTAAGCATTTCTTGACGTTACATACACGAAATACATCATGTATTCCAGCCATTCCTTTTGGTAACTGTAGCTGATAAGCTACTGGTCCTATTCATTTAATAATTTCAAATGTTCCAACATACCTTGGGCTTAGCTTTCCTCTTTTACTGAATTTGACAACTCCTTTCCATGTAGAAACTTTAAACAATACCTTGTCTCCAACTCGAAATTCTAGTGGTTTGCATCTGTTATCTGTATAACTCTTTTGACGATCTCATGCTGCTTTCAGTCTTTCCTTGACTAGAATAGTTTTGTCAGTTGTTTCTTGTAAAATCTTAGGACCTGACAGTTGCTTTTCTCCAATATCTGCCCAACATACTGGTGTTCGGCATTTTCGTCCATAGAGTGCTTCAAACGGTGCAACATTGATGCTGGTATGATAGTTGTTGTTGTAAGAAAACTCTATTAAAGGTATGTGGTCATCCCAATTTCCTCCAAAATCAATTACACAAGCTCTAAGCATATCTTCCATAGTCTGAATTGTCCTTTCACTTTGTCCGTCCGTTTGAGGATGATAGGCTATACTTAGATTTAATCTGGTTCCCATTGCTTTTTGGAATCTTGTCGAAAAATGAGAAGTAAAACGATTGTCTCTGTCAGACACAATAGATAAAGGAATCCTACGTAATGAAGCTATTTCATTTACATATAGCTTGGCTAGCTGTTCCATACTAAAAGTCTCTTTCATTGGTAAAAAAATGGCAGATTTAGTCATTCTATCTACAATCACCCAGATTGTATCATTACCTTTTCGTATCTTGGGTAATTTCCTGAAGGTTTCTGTCTACAAAGTCCATTGTTATCAATTCCCATTTCCAAATTGGCATTTCTAATTGCTGTAATAATCCTGAAGGTTTCTGTGTTCAACTTTAACTTGGGAACAAGTCAAACATATAGCAACATAATTTGCTATATCCTTTTTCATTCCTATCCACCAGAAATTCTTTCTCAAGTCTTGATACATCTTGTCACTTCCAGGATGTATCGTATACTTGGACTTAAGAGCTTCTTCTAAAATTTGTTTGCGTAGGTGATGTGTGCGAGTGTGTATATGTTTTTAATGTATATTTTAAACCCCCTTTTTACACGTTAGTCAAGTTTTAAATTTATAAAACACGATATTTTACTAACACCAAACACACATATGGGCAAGTGCACCCATCGTGAGCGTAGTATAGTGTTGGCAAGATACCCAGGTCGTCCAAGGACACAAGAGCTTTTAATACCGGTTTATCCTCAACGTCTAATCAAATCAAAAAGTTAGAAAAATGTTTTTAAGCTAGAAAAATAAAAACTAACTAAAATGCTGAAAAATAAAATAAAAGTAAAAACAGATAGACAAGATGAATCACTTGGCTCCGACTCGTGTTTAGTGTAACCTTTGATTATTTCCGCACTTTTGCACCTTTTAAGAGATTATCTTAGTTATTGTAGTAGGCCCCTCTTTTGAAGGTGATGTTACCCTCAACCCAGTAGTTTGAGTCAGCAAGGATACAATCCTAAAGGGTCGGATTATTGAAAGATAATTAATTAAGTTATTAATGCATATTGTGGTAGGCCCATCTTTTAAAGGTAACGTTACCCTCGGCTAAGTAGTCTGAGTCAGCAGGGATACCGTCCTAAGTAGCCGGGTTAAAGTATTAATAGTAGCTTACATATGAGGGGATCAAAGAGTTTGGACCCCCGCCATCCAATACTGGTTGGTATTGAAGGAGGTCCTACTAAATTTGACCCAGGTCCTTGCAGGATCTATACACTGAACAAGGCAAGACTCTTACCAAACCGTTCCCTTAACCCTCAACCAGGTAGCCAACATATCTCCATATAGACCGTGGAGATATGAATGGTGAAAATCTTTTATTTTATATAGACAGTAAAATAATGCCAAGACACCACGGAAAAACGATAAGGAAGAATCACCTTCAACATAAGAAACTAGTTATTAAAGTCATTAATACATAACCAAATAAAAAGTGTGAAAATATTAAAAATAAAAAGTATTACACTAGACACTTGTCTTCACCAAGTGATGTAAGAGACTTAGGCAAACATGGCCTTTGATTGTCAAGAACTCTTACGATCAATCATGGATACCGAGATGACTCACATACTCTATGATGGATGATGGATGATGGTGGTGGATGATGGTGTTGTGATAGTGGTGGGTGGTGGGTGAAGTGTGAGAGTGGTGGTGTGCCAAGGGATGGTTTGCAAATGAGCCAAGCACCACTATTTATAGGCTGAACAGAGACTCGGGCACGACCCCGTGTCCACCTTCCTTCTCTTTCTTCATTAATTGCAGTTTGTCTGCATTAGTTGACCATGCCCCCGTGTCCGCTGGGCACGCCCCCGTGTGCAGAAGCGTATCTGTACTATCAAGATTTCCCCAGATTCTGCGAATGTTAGAGTTGACCACGACCCCGTTGTGACACCTGTGCCTCTGCGAACATCAAACAAATACCAAAACAATGAAATATTTTATTTCATACTTGGGATTTGTATAAATCTGTGTATCTTTTGCACATATCAACTCAAGCTTTAAATCGCTTTCTGGAAGGTTATACGCGCACTGATGCGTAAATATAACCAGTTTAATGCAACGAACACTCTGGAATAGTGAAATAGGCTTAACATACCTAAAATAACCTTTACATAACTTACCAATAAGTTTTGGAGGGTTTGGTGTGGCGAAATCAAGTTTATTCGCTTACAGGGACTAATTTCGACAAACTGAGAAAGTATGCCAATTTGTACTTTAACGAACATTCTGGAACATGACCATAAGTTAAAAATACCCTAAATATCCTTTACATAGCTTAGAAATAGGCTTTGAGGGGTTCGGTGTGCTAAAATAAACTTTTTGGTCATTCAGGGACTAAAAGCGTCAAAAAGTGCATAAGTTTGCATTTTCGCGCATATCTTACGTTCTGAATACATCCGGACATCCAAAACTTTATGTAATCATTAAAATATTTTATTTTAGTGATTGGCATGATAAAATTCCATTCGTCGCGTAATTTGGATCGTTTTTCGCATTCGTTCGTGTTTCGTCGTAATTAACCGAACAACGCAACCGTACGACAAAACGAACCAACATCCGAGATATTTTTGAGCATGTTTCATGTTCTCTATACTTTAACCTCATTTTAGAGCCTTGAAATGGGATTAACGGGGCTTAAACGTGTCAAAAATGCATCCAAAACCATGTTTAGCACATTCAGGGACCAAAATTGACAATCTTCCATAGTTATCTTAGGAAGGGACCAAAATGAAAAATCTAAATTCCAGCTTGTTCCAGCTGTTCCCCTCATTTGTACATGGTTTTAATGAAACTAGGGGCTCCCATGGTGTAACATCTGTGCTTGTAATCATTGTGAACAGTTCAATTATCTATAAAACAATGTTATTTGATCCAAATGTTTGTTTGGTTGTGTTTTACATTTTTCATGTTTTGACTTTTATTCAATTTCAAACTCTATATCGCTTTGTGGAGAGTTATACGCAAACTGGTGCGTATATGTAATCAGTTTAATGCGACAAATACTCCGGAACATCAACATATACTTAACATACCTCAAATAACCTTTACATAACTTAGAAATAAGTTTTGAAGGCTTTGGTATGGCAAAAACAAGTTGATTCGCCTACAGGGACTAAATTTGACAAACTGCGAAAGTATGCCAATTTGAACTATAACAGACATTCCGGAACATGACCATAAGTTAAACATACCATAAATAACCTTTACATAACTTAAAAATAAGCTTTGAGGGGTTTGGTGTGCTAAAATAAACTTTTGGCTAATTCAGGGACTAAAAGTGTCAAAAAGTGCATAAGTTTGCACTTTCGCGCATAACTTACGTTCTGAATACATCCGGACATCCAAAAATTTATGTAAGCACTAAAATATTTTATTTTAGTGTTTGGCATGAGAAAAATCCATTCGTCACGCCATTTGGATCGTTTTTCGCGCTTATGCGCATTCCGTCGTAATTAACCGAACAACGCAATCGTACGGCCAAACAAACTAACATCCGAGATATTTTTGGGCACATTTTAAGTTCCCTATACTTTAACTTCATTTTAGAGCCTTGAAATGAGGTTAACGGGGTTCAAACGCATCGAAAATAGCTTATACGGGCTGCAGGGACCATTTCTGCCATTTTTGAAACTTTTCTGAATCTGGCACATGCTAGCGTAGCGCGAGCAACTTATGCCTTTCCAGTGGCACTACGCGAGCACCTCATCTGGGCAGAAACACCATTTTTGCACTTGCAGGTCCATTTTCAGCACTTAACTTGATGTTTAGGGGCTATTTTGTAACTTTTTCAATACCATGTGCTGGTTTTGAGAGCACCCATAGTATTGCAAAATTATGGGCACGAGGTGTACGGCTGTGATTGAATCTCGGAAAACGAGGAACGATCTTAACGGTTCCACTACATCTATAAATATCCACACCCCTCAATTGCAAAACCCACTTGATTTCTTGAAATTTCTCTAAGTTGAAGTGAAATCCACTTCATACCTGAGAATATTTGAGAAATCAAAACTTTCGGGGACCCTTTGTAAGTATTCCTTCGTTCTTTTATTGCTTTTCGAGTCCGAAAGGCAAACTTTGTTTGACTTTCTGCATTGACCAGTTTATGGTCAATGCGAAGTTCGTTTGAACTTCGCAACGTGAGCGTAATCACGATGGTAATAGTCCCTTGTGACTATGGCTACTGATTACCACGTTGTCTAGGGTCGTAAGGGTAAGCGATCTAATAAATCGCTTATACCTTCGAACCCCACCCATTTGGTCGATCATTAGGATCCGACCAAATACCTTAGGTGACCATAGTGTATAGGGAATAACCTTCCGAGGTTATACCTTATGGTCACGACGTTTAGTTAGTTGTATGATAGGTAGTTTATATGCCTTAGGTAAATTACCAAAATGCCCTTTTTACACCAAAATTCATTTTAAGCATATGTAACATAACTTTTGGTATCTAAACTGATTTGGCAACAATATTAGACATCTTAAGGCATATTTTACTTATCATAGGACTGGTTAGGCGGTCCGAACGCGTTTCACGCGAATGACGCGTTAAAGTAGCATAAGCTACCTAAACGGGTCGTAATGGGTCATAAGCACTTAGGTTAGGTTTCATTTAGTATGTAGGCTTTGTTAAACCATATTACACGAGTCTCCATACTCGTTTGGTTTACGAACCCTCATTCTATCCAATCCTCCGATATAGGTCCGGTTTATTA
This sequence comes from Helianthus tuberosus, assembly GCA_030545235.1. NCBI lineage: Eukaryota > Viridiplantae > Streptophyta > Magnoliopsida > Asterales > Asteraceae > Helianthus > Helianthus tuberosus. The sequence goes on from CM060365.1 coordinate 158,576,544, forward strand.
ACATAGTTACCAATATTAGGTGCCGTTTGATATCCGTGATCTCTAGCATTGTTTGGTTGTTACTCAAGGACTACTAAGCAATCTCAAGTGAGTACATAGACCCCTCTTTTACCGTTTTCAAACTGTTTTGGGATGAAACACATGTGCCTACTTGTTACTTTCATGCTTTCCATGTTTTCACATCATATACCTACTATGTTCGTTAGTACATTATAGTACATGCTTTAATTACATTTCATGCTATGTATGCCCATTGTGTGCGTACTTAGTACATCGCTTTACATTACATTTCATGGTATGTATGTCCATTGTGTGCATACTTAGTACATTGTTTTACTTTACATTTCTGCTATGTATGTTGACTGATAGCATGCTAGCACATTGATTTACATGACTTTTCTGCTTTGTATGTTAACTTAGCATACTTAGTACATTGTTTTCATATGACATGTATACCATTGCTATAACATTTGGTTTACACAAACGAGACTTATATACGTTCATTAACATTAGCTACGCCGCTCGGTAGTAAGTACTGGTACCATAGGACTTGACAAATCCCATTCCTGACATCCCGGGTTTGTTTGGATGTAAGGAATGACTGAATCCGAAAACATTTCTTTTGATAACCTTGACTTAGGGTTATCCGACTGTCTCAAGGCTTGAATGTATGCGTTAACTTACCACATAAGTGTTTGTATCAATGTAACATGCATTACTTTGCAAAACATAACTTTTTGATATATTCAAAATACTTTGTTTTGTACATTCTTACATTTGGTTTAAGTAACAACACATTACTTACCAGACATACATTTGCTACACCTTAGTTGACTACCTTTGGACTATTAACATTCGATATGATTTATACAAGGACTTTTGACAATTGGTTTAAACATAGACTTTATACATTGGTGGTTTGTTTAATGTGACTTAAGTAACGAGATGTGTGTAATATGATACAAGCATGGTGGATACGCCGCTGGTATTTCCTATATATGTAAGTGTTTGTATTATATTGCCTATCATAGCGTTATTTAAATCATTCAATTTGGACTTATACATTTTACAAAAGTAACACGATTTTCACAAGACTTTGGTTTACAAAAAATTCACTTTATACAACTCATTTTACTAGTTATATATTTAACCATACATTATTCTTTTATTTATACATATCATTTGATCTTATCGCTTTTTAAATGATTTACAAAACAAAACAATTTACAAGGTTCATGACTGACTTTTGCTAAACAATTTTTTTTTCTAAACTTATAAGTCATGAATCCTATTTTCACAAAACCTATGTATCTCACAGGCATTTTTATGCTGACGTACCTATTTTCACATGTGTTTTCAGGAGCTTTTGCATAGGATGATGATCGTGACACTAGGGTGGACCTGTGCCTTAGAGACATAAAATGAAGATAGACTTAGTTTAATTATGTTCTGAACTCTTTATTTCCTGTTTAAGACAATGTAACTCTTATGTTGATAAATAAAATACAACTTTGAAAGCCATGGTTATGAAACAATTAATTCTGTTACAACACTCCCCGACGTTTCCGCCACGTTTTGTATGTTCTACGTGGTCGGGGTGTGACAGAAGAGTTGGTATCAGAGCCAATGGTTATTGGGAATTAGGTTATTAGTAATGCTTTGACCTAGACTATAACCTTTCTAGGACCCTAACACAAGTTATCTTGTGTTTAGATCTTAAAACATGCACATCACCTATCCTTAGGTGATTATCAAAACAAAAACCAAATTTTCCGAAACGATTTTTGAAAAACAATCTTCTGTTTTTGAATGATTTATTACAAGGTTTTGAACCCTCTATTGTAAGGTTTTGAACCCTCTGTTATAAGGTTTTGAACCCCATTGAGTTTTCAAAATCTCGTCAATGTTTTGGGTTTTAAATAGTGTGAACACGTGCAAACTGGAAGAGTGAATGCCTGTACCCTGGGTTTTCTGTCTAAGGCTAGAGTGTTCGTACAAATCCACATAATCGGACCAGTCACTCTTACTTGGGAACTCTTGGGGTGAGTGTTCACTTATAGGCGAGCATGTCTTCGCGATACAGTATTTTTGACCCATTTACTTTGATTAGTCACCGTGTGTTGTTTGTTTGCTTTGTGATGCGGACAAATGACCACCATCTTTGCTTTTGTTGATTTTGTTTCATCTCATTCTCTTCATCCAATCATCTCACTCGTTTCCTTTCATGTTTCCTTTTTTAGAATGCCTCCTCGACGCGAAAACCAGATAGCGACTGCCGAACTAGCAGAAATCATTGCGCAGCAGATGGCTGCTCAATTCCCAAACCTCTTTGCTCAATGGAACCAAGCCAACAACAACAACAATGCTCCATGCAAATTCAAGGATTTTAACTCCGCTAAACCACTCAAGTTTAGTGGTTCTGAGGGAGCGACTGGGCTTCTTCAATGGTTCGAGAGCATTGAGAATACTTTCCACCACGTGCAGTGTCCTGACAATCGCAAGGTCGAGTTTTCTTCGAGTGTGTTTCAGAAGAGGGCTCTCACATGGTGGAACGGGGTTATGAGAGACCGTGGTGGAGAAGTTGCTCTAGCACAAACTTGGGCTGAACTTAGGGCCCATATGATGAGGGAGTTCTGTCCTCGTCATGAATAGCGAGCTTTGGAGAAAGAGTTTGATGACTTGAAACAAGACAGTGGCGAGCACAGGGCGTATACTGACAGGTTTGAGGAGTTGAGTCTGCTTTGCCCAACAATGGTCACCCCACTTGACAAGGCTATCGAAAGATACATCGATGGCCTACCTGACTCAGTGCAAGACATCATTACTGGTAGTAACCCTGCCACACTCCGTCAGGCGATCGAGTTAGCAGCGACATTGACTGAGTCGCAGGTTCGAAAGGGAAAGCTGCATAAAAAGGGTGACAAGGGTAAGAAGCAGGCGTCTGACAAGGGGGATAGCAAGAAAGGTCAAAACAAGAATGGAAAGAATTCTGGTTCCTCAAAGGGTTCTAGGAAGCGAAAGGCTTCCCAAAACTATGCCGCTACTGCACAGGCCCAAGCTGCACCAAATCAGCCTGCGCAACCACTAGCCAAGAAGCCATATCTTGGCACTGCGCCTTTGTGCAACAGGTGTAACGGCCATCACCTACCACATCTCCAATGTCGTCATTGCACTAACTGCGGAAGAATTGGTCATCTTGCTGCCACTTGCCGCATTCCTGCTAATCAGAACCAGGCAGTTCAGAACCAAGCCCAACAAGTTGCTCAGCCTCTTGCTCAGCAACAAGGTCAAGCTGCACGACCTCATTTTCCTCCTGGTTCGTGCTACAATTGTGGGGATCTGACCCACTACAGAAACCGGTGCCCAAGGCTAGCCAACCAGAATCAGAATCCAAATCAGAATCAGGCTCAGGCTCGAGGTCGAGTCTTCAACATGAATGCACAAGAGGCACAAGCAGACAATGAAGTGGTGAATGGTACGTTCTTTATTAATAATCAGCCTGCATCTGTTCTTTTTGATTCGGGTGCCGAGAAGAGTTTTGTGTCATTGTCTTTTGAGCCAATGCTTCGCGTGTCTAGAACGAAACTAGGAAAACCTTTGACAGTAGAAGTTGCTAGTGGTGAACCCATTGTTCTTGATTCTGTTCTTCGCAACTGCCAGTTGAACCTTAACGACCATCTTTTTCCTATTGACCTCACGCCTATGCAACTTGGAAGCTTTGACGTTATTGTGGGTATGGATTGGTTAGCCAAGCATCGCGCAGAGGTAGTTTGTTTTGAGAAGATTGTTCGTGTGCCGCTTTCGACAGGCGAGATCCTACAGGTTCGTGGTGAGAAACCTGCTGGTGGTCTCAAACTCATGTCTTATTTTAAAGCTCGGAAGTATCTGCGAAAGAATTATGTGGCCTTCTTGGTACATGTCACAGCAGATAAAGGCGAGGGTAAGTCTCTCCAAGATATTCCTGTTGTTCGGGATTTTTCTGAAGTATTCCCTGAAGATTTACCTAGTCTACCCCCAGCACGCCAAGTCGAGTTCCATATTGATCTCGTACCTGGAGCAAATCCCATTGCCAGAGCTCCATATCGTCTTGCACCGTCTGAGATGCAAGAGTTGGCTAAGCAGCTTCAGGAGCTCTCTGACAAAGGTTTTATCCGTCCTAGCTTTTCACCTTGGGGTGCTCCCGTTCTTTTTGTCAAGAAGAAGGATGGATCTTTTAGGATGTGTATCGATTATCGTGAGCTTAACAAGCTTACCATCAAGAATCGATATCCCCTACCTCGCATCGATGATCTCTTTGATCAGTTACAGGGCGCTTCTTATTTTTCAAAGATTGATCTGCGATCGGGATATCATCAACTTCGTGTGCATGAAGAAGATATTCCCAAGACAGCGTTCCGTACTCGTTATGGGCATTATGAGTTCACAGTCATGCCATTCGGTTTGACTAATGCTCCTGCTGTTTTCATGGACTTAATGAATAGGGTCTGCAAGCCTTATTTGGATCGGTTCGTCATTGTTTTTATTGACGACATCTTGATTTACTCTAAGACGCGAGCTGGTCATGAGCAACATCTTCGTCTTACTTTGGAACTCCCAAAGAAAGAGCAACTTTTCGCCAAATTCTCCAACTATGAATTTTGGCTTAAAGAAGTTCAATTTCTAGGACATATTATCAACGAACAAGGTATTCATGTAGATCCCTCCAAGATCAGTGCGATTAAGGATTGGGATACGCCTACTACTCCTACTGAAGTTCGTTCTTTTCTTGGTCTTGCGGGTTATTACCGCCGCTTCATTGAGAACTTCTCAAAGATTGCAGTTCCTCTAACTGCTCTAACTTAGAAGAACAAGCCCTTTGATTGGGGATTCAAGCAAGTGGAAGCGTTTCTGACTTTGAAACAAAAACTTTGCGACGCGCCTGTACTAACTTTGCCTGAGGGCAATGATGATTTCTTCGTTTATTGCGATGCATCTAAATTGGGTCTTGGCTGTGTTCTGATGCAAAGAAACAAAGTCATAGCATACGCATCGAGGCAGTTGAAGGTGCATGAAAAGAACTACACCACTCATGATCTCGAGTTAGGTGCAGTTGTCTTCGCTCTTAAGATCTGGAGACATTATTTGTACGGTACAAAATGTGTGGTTTTCATGGACCACAAAAGTCTTCAGCATATCTTCAACCAGAAAGAACTCAACATGAGGCAACGACGTTGGGTCGAGCTTTTAAACGACTATGACTGCGAAATTCGCTACCATCCTGGTAAGGCGAATGTCGTAGCTGATGCATTGAGTCGTAAGGAACGTACTAAGCTTCATTGTGTTCGTGTTCAATCTGTTATTCAAGCTTGATCTGATATTCAAGCCCACATTTCTCAGGCTCAACAATCTTGTGTTTCACAAGGTTTGATGGATAAGGAATTTCCCTATCACATAACACCTGATCTCGAACTGAAGGACAATGGATCGTATTACTTCATGGACCGTTTGTGGGTCCCAAGCCAAGATAACCTTCGCACCTTGCTTATGGATGAAGCCCATAAGTCTCGTTATTCTGTTCATCCTGGCTCAGATAAGATGTATAAGGATCTTCGTATTCAGTATTGGTGGCCTGGTATGAAGAAAGACATTGCCTTATATGTATCAAAATGCCTTACTTGTCTTAAGTTTAAGGTTGAACATCAGCGTCCTTCTGGTTTATTGGTGCAACCAGAGATCCCAGTTTGGAAATGGGAAAACATTACTATGGATCTCATTACCAAACTTCCGCGCACAAAGAAAGGCCATGATGCCATCTGGGTAGTTGTTGATCGTCTTACGAAGTCAGCGCATTTCTTGCCAATCCGTGAGGATTTTTCTGCTGACAAACTTGCTAAAATCTATGTGGATGAAATTGTAGCTCGACATGGTGTTCCTTTAAACATCATTTCTGACAGAGATGCTCGTTTCACTTCTCATTTTTGGAGAACCATGCAATCTGCTATGGGGACCCAACTTAATCTGAGCACAGCTTATCATCCGCAAACGGATGGTCAATCTGAAAGAACAATCCAGACTCTGGAGGATATTCTTAGAGCTTGTGTGATCGACTTTGGTGGTAGTTGGGATTCACATCTTCCGTTGATTGAATTCTCCTACAACAACAGTTATCACACCAGCCTCAAAATGGCTCCTTTCGAGGCTCTCTATGGTCGAAAATGTCGTTCACCAGTCTGCTGGAATGAGATCGGCGAGGCTCAACTTACTGGACCTGCCCTCATTTTAGAGACAACTGACAAGATTAAGAAAGTTCGTGATAACCTTCAGACAGCTAGAAGCCGTCAAAAGAGTTACGCAGACCCAAAATGCAAGCCCTTGGAATTTCAAGTCGGTGATCGTGTATTACTTAAGGTCTCACCTTGGAAAGGTGTGATCAGATTTGGAAAGAAAGGAAAACTTGCACCTAGATACGTTGGACCATTCAAGATCGGCGAAAGAATCGGTAAGGTAGCCTACAGACTTGAGTTACCTCCTGAACTTGGAAATGTTCATCCAACCTTTCACGTGTCCAATCTCAAGAGGTGTTTAGCTGATGAGAACCTCCACATACCGCTTGACGAAATTCGTGTTGATAAAACACTGAAATTTGTTGAGAAGCCAGTGGAAATCATGGAACGTGAAGTCAAGTGGCTCAAACGCAAGCGCATTCCTTTGGTCAAAGTTCGCTGGGAATCTAAACGTGGACCCGAGTTTACTTGGGAATGCGGAGATCAAATGAAGGCGAAATATCCACATCTTTTCCCACGAGTTTCCTCTAAATAAATTTCGGGACGAAATTTCCACAAGTAGGGGAGACTGTAACATCTGTGCTTGTAATCATTGTGAACAGTTCAATTATCTATAAAACAATGTAATTTGATCCAAATGTTTGTTTGGTTGTGTTTTACATTTTTCATGTTTTGACTTTTATTCAATTTCAAACTCTATATCGCTTTCTAGAGAGTTATACGCAAACTGATGCGTAAACGTAATCAGTTTAATGCGACAAATACTCCGGAACATCAACATATACTTAACATACCTCAAATAACCTTTACATAACTTAGAAATAAGTTTTGAAGGCTTTGGTGTGGCAAAAACAAGTTGATTCGCCTACAGTGACTAAATTTGACAAACTGTGAAAGTATGCCAATTTGAACTATAACAGACATTCCGGAACATGACCATAAGTTAAACATACCATAAATAACCTTTACATAACTTAGAAATAAGCTTTGAGGGGTTCGGTGTGCTAAAATAAACTTTTAGCTCATTCAGGGACTAAAAGTGTCAAAAAGTGCATAAGTTTGCACTTTCGCGCATAACTTACTTTCTCAATACATCCGGACATCCAAAAATTTATGTAAGCACTAAAATATTTTATTTTAGTGTTTGGTATGAGAAAAATCCATTCGTCACGCCATTTGGATCGTTTTTCGCGCTTATGCGCATTCCGTCGTAATTAACCGAACAACGCAATCATACGGCCAAACGAACCGACATCTGAGATATTTTTGAGCACATTTTAAGTTCCCTATACTTTAACTTCATTTTAGAGCCTTGAAATGAGGTTAACGGGGTTCAAACGCATCGAAAATAGCTTAAACGGGCTGCAGGGACCATTTCTGCCATTTTTGAAACTTTTCTGAATCTGGCCCATGCTAGCGTAGCGCGAGCAACTTATACCTTTCCAGTGGCGCTATGCGAGCACCTCATCTGGGTAGAAACACCATTTTTGCACTTGCAGGTCCATTTTCAGCACTTAACTTGAAGTTTAGGGGCTATTTTGTAACTTTTTCAATACCATGTGCTGGTTTTGAGAGCACCCATAGTATTGCAAAACTATGGGCACGAGGTGTACGGCTGTGACTGAATCTCGGATAACGAGGAACGATCTTAATGGTTCCACTACATCTATAAATACCCACACCCCCCAATTGCAAAACCCACTTGATTTCTTGAAATTTCTCTAAGTTGAAGTGAAATCCACTTCATACCTGAGAATATTTGAGAAATCAAAGCTTTCGGGGACCCTTTGTAAGTATTCCTTCGTTCTTTTATTGCTTTTCGAGTCCGAAAGTCAAACTTTGTTTGACTTTCTGCATTGACCAGTTTATGGTCAATGCGAAGTTCGTTTGAACTTCGCAACGTGAGTGTAATCACGATGGTAATAGTCCCTTGTGACTATGCCTACTGATTACCACGTTGTCTAGGGTCGTAAGGGTAAGCGATCTAATAAATCGCTTATACCTTCGAACCCGACCCATCTGGTCGATCATTAGGATCCGACGAAATAGCTTAGGTGACCATAGTGTATAAGGAATAACCTTCCGAGGTTATACCTTATGGTCACGACGTTTAGTTAGTTGTATGATAGGTAGTTTATATGCCTTAGGTAAATTACCAAAATGCCCTTTTTCCCACCAAAATTCATTTTAAGCATATGTAACATAACTTTTGGTATCTAAACTGATTTGGCAGCAATATTAGACATGTTAAGGCATATTTTACTTATCATAGGACTGGTTAGGCGGTCCGAACGCGTTTCACGCGAACGACGCGTTAAAGTAGCATAAGCTACCTAAACGGGTCGTAATGGGTCATAAGCACTTAGGTTAGGTTTCATTTAGTATGTAGGCTTTGTTAAACCATATTACACGAGTCTCCATACTCGTTTGGTTTACGCACCCTCATTCTATCCAATCATCCGATATAGGTCCGGTTTATTAACATAGTTACCTATATTAGGTGTCGTTTGATATCCGTGATCTCTAGCATTGTTTGGTTGTTACTCAAGGACTACTAAGCAATCTCAAGTGAGTACATAGACCCCTCTTTTACCGTTTTCAAACTGTTTTGGGGTGAAACACATGTGTCTATTTGTTACTTTCATGCTTTCCATGTTTTCACATCATATACCTACTATGTTCGTTAGTACATTATAGTACATGCTTTAATTACATTTCATGTTATGTATGCCCAATGTGTACGTACTTAGTGCATCGCTTTACATTACATTTCATGCTATGTATGTCCATTGTGTGCATACTTAGTACATTGTTTTACTTTACATTTCTGCTATGTATGTTTACTGATAGCATGCTAGCACATTGATTTACATGACTTTTCTGCTTTGTATGTTAACTTAGCATACTTAGTACATTGTTTTCATATGACATGTATACCATTGCTATAACATTTGGTTTGCACAAACGAGACTTATATACGTTCATTAACATTAGCTACGCCGCTCGGTAGTAAGTACTGGTACCATAGGACTTGACAAATCCCATTCCTGACATCCCGGGTTTGTTTGGATGTAAGGAATGACTAAATCCGAAAACATTTCTTTTGATAACCTTGACTTAGGGTTATCCGACTGTCTCAAGGCTTGAATGTATGCGTTAACTTACCACATAAGTGTTTGTATCAATGTAACATGCATTACTTTGCAAAACATAACTTTTTGATATATTCAAAATACTTTGTTTTGTACATTCTTACATTTGGTTTATGTAACAACACATTACTTACCAGACATACATTTGCTACACCTTACTTGACTACATTTGGACTATTAACATTCAATATGATTTATACAAGGACTTTTGACAATTGGTTTAAACATAGACTTTATACATTGGTGGTTTGTTTAAAGTGACTTAAGTAACGAGATGTGAGTAATATGATACAAGCATGGTGGATACACCGCTGGTATTTCCTATATATATAAGTGTTTGTATTATATTGCCTATCATAGCGTTATTTAAATCATTCAATTTGGACTTATACATTTTACACAAGTAACACGATTTTCACAAGACTTTGGTTTACAAACAATTCACTTTATACAACTCATTTTACTTGGTTATATATTTAACCATACATTATTCTTTTATTTATACATATCATTTGATCTTATCGCTTTTTAAATGATTTACAAAACAAAACAATTTACAAGGTTCATGACTGACTTTTGCTAAACAATTTTTTTTCTAAACTTATAAGTCATGAATCCTATATTCACAAAACCTATGTATCTCATAGGCATTTTTATGCTGACGTACCTATTTTCACATGTGTTTTCAGGAGCTTTTGCATAGGATGATGATTGTGACACTAGGGCGGATCTGTGCCTTAGAGACATAAAGTGAAGATAGACTTAGTTTAATTATGTTATGAACTCTTTATTTCCTGTTTAAGACAATGTAACTCTTATGTTGATAAATAAAATACAACTTTGAATGCCATGGTTATGAAACAATTAATTCTGTTACAACACTCCCCGACGTTTCCACCACGTTTTGTATGTTCTACGTGGTCGGGGTGTGACACATGGTTTCACAAAACCATGGGCACATGTGTACGGATGAGATCGAAGCTCGTTTTACGATGAACGATCTTAACGGTTGTGCAAAAACTATTAATACCCACCTTCCTCATTTGCATTCTTCACACCTTGATCTGATTGCTCTCTAAGTTAAAGTGCTTTCACTTCATTCCTGAGAATAATCGGGCCAAACATCCGTTCTTGGACCTTTTGTAAGTCCTCTTTCGTTCTTTTTCGCGCGAAAGTCAAACTTTGTTTGACTTTCTGCTTTGACCAGTTTATGGACAACATGAAGTTCGTTTGAACTTCATAACATGATCATAATCATGATTGTTTTAGTCTCTTGTGACTATACCTACTGATTACCACGTTATCTAGGCATAGTGGCGAGTCGTAGTTTCGGCCAAAATGCGTATTCTTGCGTATTTTGTAACCAAACTACTTTTAGGTATCAAAACCGTTTGTTTAGATACCAAACCTGTTTTTAAACCTCGTTAAGCATGTTTTAACATGTTTAGCTCGTCACTTTAGGTTTAGTGCTTATGTAAGGTCGTAAGGTAAGCGGTCTAAACAACCGCTTATACTTTCGAACCCGACCCGTTTGGTCGATCTTTAGGATCCGACCAAACACATTAGGTGACCATAGTGGCATAGGAAATAACCTTCCGAGGTTATACCTTATGGTCACGTCGTTTAAGTAGTTGTATGATAGGTAGTTTATATGCCTTAGGTAAATGACCAAAATGCCCTTTTTACGTCAAAATTCATTTTAAGCATATGTAACATAATTTTTTATATCTAAACTGATTTGGCAACAATATTAGACATGTTAAGGCATATTTTACTTATCATATGACTAGTTAGGCGTTCCCAACGCGTTTTACGCGAACGGCGCGTTAAAGTGGCGTAAGCTACCTTAACGAGTCGTAATCGGTCGTAAGCACTTAGGTTAGGTTTCGTTTTAGAATGTAGGCTTTGTTAAACCATATTACATGAGTCCCTACACTCATTTGGTTTACAAAACCTCATTTTATCCGATCCTCCGATTTAGGTCCGTTTATTTACATAGTTACCTATATTAGGTGCCGTTTGATTTTGTGATCCCTCTAGCTTTGCTTGGTTGTTATTCAAGACTTCTAAGCACCCTCAAGTGAGTACATAGACCTCTCTTTTACTGTTTTCCAAACGTTTTGGGGTGAAACACATGTGCCTACTTGTTATTTTCATGCTTTCCATGTTTTCATATCATATACTTGCTATGTTCATTAGTACACTATTAGTACACGATTTCATTATGTCTTGCTATGTATGTTCACTTAACATGCTAGCACAATTGTTTTATGTTTTGAACCATTTGAAATCATTGGATGTATGTGAACCATTTGAAATCATTGGATGTATGTGAACCATTTGTAACCATTTGATTTATGTGAACCATTTGAAATCATTGGATTTATGTGAACCGTTTGTAACCATTTGATTTATGTGAACCATTTGTAGTTGTTTGAGCCATTGGGTTAGGGAAGTGATTAGGTAACGGGGAGGGTGTAATGTGTTAAAAGCAGGGTGGATACGCCGCTGGTACTTCCTATATATAAGTGCTTTTAACACATTATATATCGTTGCGTTATCTAGATCACTTGGGTAAACGATTTTGAAACAATGTCACACAATTATGTTTTCTGAATAATATCAACCATACGAATCTTATTAACGAGTTTCTACGAGATGTTTTACGATTTGATTTAATAAAACAAAATGTTTTGGAGTTAAGAATCATGGCTACGAGATTTTATAAATCATATCCAACTTGATTTGAGTTGGTTAATTATGTCGTAATACTTTACTTTTCAAAATAAGGTTTTTAAATAAGTATTGCAACATGTAAAATGAGCCATGAATCTGACACTCACATAAAACCTATGTACTCGCCGACATTTTTATGCTGACGTATTTTCACATGTGTTTCAGGTACCATAGTTGATGATATTTGATGATTATATTGATGCATGCTCACATAGGAACGGCCGAGGCCTTAGCGACTTAATAACAATAAAAGTCTATTTGTTCATGTTTTGTTTCTAATTCCAATGTAATGTAATACATTTAATTAAATAAAACGAAATTGTTTAATCCATAGTTGTGAAACAATCATTCTGTTACAACACGCCCCGACATTTCCGCCACGTTTTGTTGTTTTACGTGGTCGGGATGTGACAGAAAAGTTGGTATCAGAGCCAATGGTTATAGGGAATTAGGTTATTAGTAATGCTTTGACCTAGACTATAACCTTCCTAGGACCCTAACGCGAGTTTACTTGCGTTTAGTCATAAAATAATACCGTTGCCCATCTTTAGGCAGCAACCACAATAAGAACACAAAATTCGAATCTGCTTTGAAAACTAATCATCTGTTCTAGGATGATTTATTATAAGGTTACGAACCTTCAAATTTTTCAAATTCTCGTCAAAGTTTGGGGCTACATAATGTGAACACGTGCAAACTGGAAGGGTGGGTGCCTGTACCCTGAGCTTTCTGTCTAAGGCTAGAGTGTTCGTACAAATCCGCAGTATCGGACCAGTCACTCTTACACTCTTGGGGTGAGTGTCCACTTATAGGCGAGCATGTCTTCGCGATACATCATGAGGACCTATTTACTTTGATTCAGCCTTTGTGTGTCATTTGTTTGCTTCGTGGTTCAAACAAATGACCATCACCCATGATTTTTGGTCGGTAATTGTAACATCCTATTCTTACCCAATGCCATTTTACTTGTTTTCTCTCTTGTTTCCCCTTTTTAGAATGCTTTCACGACGCGAAAATCAGGTACCTATGGAAGAGCTGCCAGCTGTCATTACACAGCAAATGACTGCTGCAATCCCAAACATCGTTGCTCAATGTAACCAAGCTCTCAACAACAATAATGCCCCCTGCAACTTCAAGACGTTCAACTCGGCTAAGCCATCAAAGTTTTCTGGGTCTCAAGGAGCGACTGCACTTCTGCAATGGTTTGAGAGTCTAGAGAGCACCTTCAGGCATCTTCAATGCCCAAATGAGTGAAAAGTAGAATTCACATCTAGTGTCTTTGAGAAACGAGCTTTGACATGGTGGAATGGTGTGATGAGAGATAGGGGTGCCGATGTGGCACTAGCTCAAACGTGGGAAGAGCTTCGAGCTCTGATGATGAAGGAATTCTGTCCTCGTCACGAGATCAGGGCCTTGGAAAGGGAATTCGACGATCTTAAGCAAGATAGCGGTGAGCATCGAGCCTACACGGATCGTTATGAGGAGTTAAGTCTGTTATGCCCGAATATGGTTACGCCTTTGGATAAGGCAATCGAAAAGTACATTGATGGCCTCCTTGACCTAGTACAAGACATTGTGACTGGTAGTAACCCAACTACGGTTAGGCAGGCCATTGAGCTATCTGCTACCTTGACTGAATCTCAAATCAGGAAAGGTAAACTTTTCCGAAAAGGTGATAAGAAACCAATCGAGGAATCGAAACCCAAAGATGAGCAGACTGAATCCTCTAAGAAGTCAAGGAAGAGAAAAGCTTCCTAGAACTTCGCCGTGGTTGCTCACAACGATCAAGCTGCCCCCAACCGACCAGCTCAACCCCCTGCTAGGAAGCCATACAACGGAACTGCACCCTTGTGCAACCAATGTAACCTTCATCATCATGCTAGTGTGAAGTGCCGCAAATGCCAAATTTGTGGACTTAAAGGTCACACAGCAAGAGTTTGCCGAGCTGAAATTTCACCAAATCAAGCTGACAACAATCATGCTCAAGCTCGTTTTCCACCAGGTTCTTGCTACAACTGTGGCGAGATGGGTCATTTCCGAAGAAATTGCCCAAAACTTGCTAATGCAAATCCAGCACAGGGATGAGCATCTGACCGACTAGAAGACAACACCGTTTATAAATAATCACGTCTTATGTATTATTTTCTTTTGTTTTCAAGGTCCATGAAACAGTTGTTATCGTTGTTTATAAATAAATCTTTTATTTACATTTCAATATATTTATATGGTTGCATGTATAAACAACATATCCCCTACAATACCGACAATCAGGGAATCGTATTCCTTGAAGAACAGACTACCCCAAAATTCTTCCATTTTATGATCTCTTGTGTTTTCCACGAAAATCCTAAGTACCCGTTTCTTCCAAAGAAACGAAGTACAAGGCACAAGTTACAACTCTTGACAAATACCCAAAGTACCACTATAAATCCTTAATAGGGTACCTAAGGGTATTTCCGTAAATCCTAAAATTGTTGTGTGCCTTAATTAGAATATTACGTTTCTTTGAAAACAAAATCGAATTTTTGGAAGATCATCCTATCTTCATAGATAGATTTTTGAAAATGATTAAAGTGCCAAATGAAATCCACGGATTGGATTCCTGGTGTACTTTAAATATCCGTGTCCAAAGATAACAAATTAAAGGTCAAATTAAACAAATATGTGATTATGTGCTTATGTGTTCCCTTTTATGTTTTTGTGTGATCCAAGTTTTTGTTATCCAAATCCTCGTAGAATCTTCCATATCCTCGTATAAGGGATTCATAGTAGGATATCCAAAGGTACTACCTTAAATCCTTAATGGGCTTCTACGTAATAGTAAAGACCCTTGGATTATAATGTACTATTCCATAATTAGACCCCTTGAGTGGTCTAGTTAAACAGATTGATCCAAAAATCTGGTTAGGAATATCATGTGATGATATAGCTGAAAAGACTCCTTGGTGGTCTAATTAAAGAGATCATTTGTCGATCTAATTAAAAGGACCCTATGATAGTCTAGTCACACTCATCACAAGTTTGATTTTCTTCCCCTTCACATTACAAAACAAACTGTGCGGACTGTGCAAGGAATTACGTAATTATGGATACATACATATTATGGAATTCAG
Organism: Helianthus tuberosus; assembly: GCA_030545235.1. Classification (NCBI taxonomy): domain Eukaryota; kingdom Viridiplantae; phylum Streptophyta; class Magnoliopsida; order Asterales; family Asteraceae; genus Helianthus; species Helianthus tuberosus. Next base: position 158,591,808 of record CM060365.1, read on the forward strand.
TGCACAGAAACCACAACAAGTTTTGTCATGTGTCTAGAGTTGACTCAGTTCATTTTCGTTTCTGAAGAATACCCATTGAGGAAAATGAATATTCTTGGTTTTTCCTTCATTTCCGTTTCTGAAGAATACCCATTGAGGAAAATGACTCATTCCATTCATTTTTGTTTCTGAAGAATATCATCGAGGGAAATGAATATTCTTGATTTTTCCTTCATTTCCGTTTCTGAAGAATACCCATTGAGGAAAATGACTCATTCCATTCATTTTTGTTTCTGAAGAATATCCATCGATGGAAATGAATATTCTTGATTTTTCCTTCATTTCCGTTTCTGAAGAATACCCATTGAGGAAAATGACTCATTCCGTTCATTTTCGTTTCTGAAGAATATCCATCGAGGGAAATGAATATTCTTGATTTTTCCTTCATTTCCGTTTCTAAAGAATACCCATTGAGGAAAATGACTCATTCTGTTCATTTTCGTTTCTGAAGAATATCCATCGAGGGAAATGAATATTCTTGATTATTCGTTCATTTTCGTTTCTGAAGAATACCCATTGACGAAAATGACTAATTCCGTTCATTTTCGTTTCTGAAGAATATCCATCGAGGGAAATGAATATTCTTGATTATTCATTCATTTTCGTTTCTGAAGAATACCCATTGAGGAAAATGACTCATTCCGTTCATTTTCGTTTCTCAAGAATATCCATCGAGCGAAATGAATATTCTTGATTATTCGTTCATTTTCTTTTCTGAAGAATACCCATTGAGGAAAATGACTCATTCCGTTCATTTCCGTTTCTGAAGAATATCCATCGAGGGAAATGAATATCCTTGATTTTTCTTTCATTTTCATTTTTAAAGATTGTCCGTTGAGAGAAATGACAGGATTATGCCTTGCATAATCTTTGATGGGTTATTCTACGAAAATATATAAACACCCTAGATTCCATGCAAGGCAATTATTTAACACAGCGTCACAGACAGACTCCTACGAATAAATTTCAGGACAAAATTTCCTAAAGTAGGGGAGATTGTGACACATGTGCCTCTGCGAACATCAAAAAAATACAAAACCAATGAAATATTGTATTTCATACTTGGGATTTGTATAAATATGTGTATCTTTTGCACATATCAACTCAAGCTTTAAATCGCTTTCTGGAAGGTTATACGCGCACTGATGCGTAAATATAACCAGTTTAATGCAACGAACACTCCGGAATAGTGAAATAGTCTTAACATACCTTAAATAACCTTTACATAACTTAGAAATAAGTTTTGGAGGGTTTGGTGTGGCGAAATCAAGTTTATTCGCTTAGAGGGACTAATTTCGACAAACTGCGAAAGTATGCTGATTTGTACTGTAACGAACATTCCAGAACATGACCATAAGTTAAAAATACCCTAAATATCCTTTACATAGCTTAGAAATAGGCTTTGAGGGGTTCGGTGTGCTAAAATAAACTTTTTAGTCATTCAGGGACTAAAAGCGTCAAAAAGTGCATAAGTTTGCATTTTCGCGGATATCTTACGTTCTGAATACATCCGGACATCCAAAACTTTATGTAATTATTAAAATATTTTATTTTAGTGATTGGCATGATAAAATTCCATTCGTCGCGTAATTTGGATAGTTTTTCGCATTCGTTCGTGTTTCGTCGTAATTAACCGAACAACGCAACCGTACGACCAAACGAACCAACATCCGAGATATTTTTGAGTATGTTTCATGTTCCCTATACTTTAACTTCATTTTAGAGCCTTGAAATGGGATTAACGGGGCTTAAACGTGTCAAAAATGCATCAAAAACCATGTTTAGTACATTCAGGGACCAAAATTGACAATCTGCCATAGTTATCTTAGGAAGGGACCAAAATGTAAAACTAAATTCCAGCTTGTTCCAGCTGTTCCCCTCATTTGTACATGGTTTTAATGAAACTAGGGGCTCCCATGGTTTCACAAAACCATAGGCACATGTGTACGGATGAGATCGAAGCTCGTTTTACGATGAACGATCTTAACGGTTGTGCAAAAACTATAAATACCCACCTTCCTCATTTGCATTCTTCACACCTTGATCTGATTGCTCTTTAAGTGGAAGTGTTTCACTTCATACCTGAGAATAATCGGGCCAAACTTCCGTTCTTGGACCTTTTGTAAGTCCTCTTTCGTTCTTTTTCGCGTGAAAGTCAAACTGTGTTTGACTTTCTGCTTTGACCAGTTTATGGTCAACATGAAGTTCGTTTGAACTTCATAACGTGAGCGTAATCATGATGGTTTTAGTTTCTTGTGACTATACCTACTGATTACCACGTTATCTAGGCATAGTGGCGAGTCGTAGTTTCGGCCAAAATGTGTATTCTTGCGTATTTTGTAACCAAACTACTTTTAGGTATCAAAACCGTTTGTTTTGATACCAAAACTGTTTTCAAACCTCGTTAAGCATGTTTTAACATGTTTAGCTCGTCACTTTAGGTTTAGTGCTTATGTAAGGTCGTAAGGTAAGCGGTCTAAACAACCACTTATACTTTCAAACCCGACCCGTTTGGTCGATCTTTAGGAGCCGACCAAACACATTAGGTGACCATAGTTGCATAGGGAATAACCTTCCGAGGTTATACCTTATGGTCACGTCGTTTAAGTAGTTGTATGATAGGTAGTTTATATGCCTTAGGTAAATGACCAAAATGCCATTTTTACGTCAAAATTCATTTTAAGCATATGTAACATAATTTTTTATATCTAAACTGATTTGGAAACAATATTAGACATGTTAAGGCATATTTTACTTATCATAGGACTAGTTAGGCGGTCCGAACGCGTTTTACGAGAACGACGCGTTAAAGTGGCGTAAGCTACCTTAACGAGTCGTAATGGGTCGTAAGCACTTAGGTTAGGTTTCGTTTTAGAATGTAGGCTTTGTTAAACCATATTACATGAGTCCCTACACTCATTTGGTTTACGAAACCTCATTTTATTCGATCCTCCGATTTAGGTCCGTTTATTTACATAGTTACCTATATTAGGTGCCGTTTGATTCCGTGATCCCTCTAGCTTTGCTTGGTTATTATTCAAGACTTCTAAGCACCCTCAAGTGAGTACATAGACCCCTCTTTTACTGTTTTCCAAACGTTTTGGGGTGAAACACATGTGCCTACTAGTTATTTTCATGCTTTCCATGTTTTCATATCATATAGTTGCTATGTTCATTAGTACACTATTAGTACATGATTTCATTATATCTTGCTATGTATGTTCACTTAACATGCTAGCACAATTGGTTTATGTTTTGAACCATTTGAAATCACTGGATGTATGTGAACCATTTGAAATCATTGGATGTATGTGAACCATTTGTAACCATTTGATGTATGTGAACCATTTGAAATCGTTGGATTTATGTGAACCGTTTGTAACCATTTGATTTATGTGAACCATTTGTAGCTGTTTGAGCCATTGGGTTAGGGAAGTGATTAGGTAACGGGGCAGGTGTAATATGTTAAAAGCATGGTGGATACGCCGCTGGTACTTCCTATATATAAGTGCTTTTAACATATTATATACCGTTGCGTTATCTAGATCACTTGGGTAAACGATTTTGAAACAATGTCACACAATTATGTTTTCTGAATAATATAAACCATGCGAGTCTTATTAACGAGTTTCTACGAGATGTTTTACGATTTGATTTAATAAAACAAAATGTTTTGGAGTTAAGAATCATGGCTACGAGATTTTATAAATCATATCCAACTTGATTTGAGTTGGTTAATTATGTCGCAATACTATACTTTTCAAAATAAGGTTTTTAAATAAGTATTGCAACATGTAGAACGAGCCAAGGATCTGACACTCACATAAAACCTATGTACTCGCCGGCATTTTTATGCTGATGTATTTTCACATGTGTTTCAGGTACCATAGTTGATGATATTTGATGATGATATTGATGCATGCTCACATAGGAACGGACGAGGCCTTAGCGACTAAATAACAATAAAAGTCTATTGTTCATGTTTTGTTTCTAATTCCAATGTAATGTAATACATTTAATTAAATAAAACGAAATTGTTTAATCCATGGTTGTGAAACAATCATTCTGTTACAACACTCCCTAACATTTCCGCCACGTTTTGTTGTTTTACGTGGTCGGGGTGTGACACCCGTGTCCGCTGGGCATGCCCTCGTGGTGGGTGATAGAAGCTTCTACAACTTTGTCTTTTCTGCTGACACTTGGGCACGCCCCCGTGCTCACTGAGCACAGGGCGTGTTCAGCCTTCTATTCTCTTGTTTTTGCTTGGGAAGATGCTGTCGGGGGATCGGGCATGCCACGTTTGTTCCTTTTCTTGTATTTATGTTAGATTTAGCTGCCTTTTTGCTTCTTTTGTTCATTTGAGCTCATTTAATCCTGAAAATACAAAAGGAAGACAAAAACATACTTTTTCCAACATTAGTACTAAAAAAGGGTTAGTTTTATGCCACATTTGATGTAATTTATATGTTGCATTTTGCACACATCAAATACCCCCACACTTGAATCTTTGCTTGTCCTCAAGCAAAACTCTTTATTTTATGGCTTACACTCCCAAATGGAATGGGTAGAAGAGAAGGTTTTGGGCTTGCCATAAGTGTCGGGATTTCCAAGATTCTTTATTAAGTTTTATTTTTATTTATTTATAATCCTATTCGTCATGATTTATTTAAAACATTACATAAGATAAATTACTTATTAGGGCATAACATGTCTTTTTTTTTTAAATTCCATTTATATACAAGTTCACATACCTCACGGGGGATCACTCAACAATCGGTCGAAGATGTATTTTAGTGAATCACTCGAGAGCGGCATGGAACTTACTCCTACCATAGGCTTGCCAAGCAATCAATCCTCCTCCTTTTTAACTATATACCTTTGTAATTATCAAGAGGACTTATTGGGTGAAGGGTTAGGCTTGGGTTAAAGGTAAGTGGTTGGGTTAGTGGTTAGTAAAAGGGCGAAAGGCGTAAAAAGTGTCGGTTTTCGTAAGACTTTTTATTATTTTTTTTTTACAATTTTTATTTTGATGAAGCTATTATTCAAACAAAGTTATTTTTGATAAACTTGTTTGTTTATTTCTCTTTTGCTTCATCATCAACAATTTTTATTTTTTTTTGAAAAGTCATACGAAAAACCGAGCTTGTTAATAAAACAAATGGTTAAAAATAAAAAGGTTTTGGTGGGTGAAAGGGTTTTGGTTTGGGTTAAGAAATGAAAAGGTTTAGGCTAAAAGGGGTTAACTAGGGGGATTTTGGGTAGGTGGTAAAAAAAAGAAAAATAATGGTGTAGAAATAAAAAGGGTTATTCCTAATGCCTCCGTCATTTACTTACTCGGGTTTAAGTTGGTAAGGACCGGGAATGTATCGTCGTGGCAAGTTCTAGAGTCGTAAGAACCAAGCGGCTATTCACACAAGAAACGAAAAATGAGCATTTAGTTTAAAGATATGTATTGTATGCTCAATAAAGGCTCAAAACTCACTTTTTGTGGATATGGGTTTTTATGTGATCAAGTATATATAATCAAATTTTAACTAAACTTGTCATGCCGATTCTTAATTTTCTTATGTTGGTTCTTTTTATCATGACGCTATCGGTTGTAAATTTGTAAAAATATAACCTTTTTAGAACTTGAAATTCCCAAGTTAAACCTAGACAAGTAAAAAAAAAATGAAATTTAAAAAAAAAATTTGGGGTGATTAGCGGTTCCAATAGAGTTTTGTGTAAGGCTTGTAATTAGGACTTGCAAGATTCAAGGTTTTAGCATCCCCCACACTTAAATTACACATTGTCCTCAATGTGTCCTAAAAATAAGTTTTTAGGTTGATTGAATGCGTAAAAAGGTGTGAAAAAGCAAAAATTTATGTTACTGGGCGTCTGGACACGGCCCCGTGTCGGATGGACACGACCCCGTGTCTGGCAAAAATCTGCAGAATTTTAACAAACAACAGGTCTGGGGCAATGGGCACGAGCGCGTGTCGGCTGGACACGACCTCGTGTAGACAATCTGCAAAAGTGAAAAACAGGATTCTGGCTTCGGTTTTCCTGTCCCGGCTTTAGTAGCACTAATATTTAGAGCTCTAAGCCTCGTTTGTACTTGTTTTATCAATAAACACTACACCAAACCATAGCAAGCATCCTAAATTACCATAGTTCAAAGCATCCACATCACAAAGTTAAAAAAAATGAAGAAAATAAAAAGAGTTAAAGGAAGTAAATTGGTAAACACACGGCACGCAGGCCGGAAATTGTTCAAAAGAAAAGAGGGTTAACCTATGGGATCATCAACCAGCTGCTCCTACCTCTACTCCTCCCGCCTAGTCCATGTCCTCGTCCTCATCATCACCTCCTCCTACGTGCCCCGCCATGTACTCCCGGATGTTCCCAATGTCATCCTGAATGTCGGATATGTTTCTCTCAATTGCTCCGACCCGGGTGTACGTGTTGCTCGCCATGTTGTAGGTGTTCCTGGTGCACATGAGGTTTTCCTGCAATAAGTCATGTAAACATTGGAAGTTAGGAAAACCGCCTCCTTCTGAGGAGGATTGGCCCGGATCACCGTGGTACTAGTACTGAGGAGGTTGTTGAAACTGTGGAGCGTGAAGGACGAGTGCCTCTTGCGGGTTCCATGCATGCCCCTGGACTCTTTGGAAGCTAACCGTCCCGTCTTCGGCTTCAAAAATCAGGTTCATGGAGCGGCAGATGTGTATGTCCACTCTTCCCGACCATGTGCTCTTTTGGAAAGACCTGGGCATGTTCACAAAGTGCTTGAATAGATGGTATATCCACCCCCCGAAGAAGATAGGGGTTGGTGGAGTAGCAAGCCGGTTCCAATGCATGTTGCGGTGCAGGAGGTACAGAACATCGAGGTGTCTATGGGTATGAATGCAATGAAGGACCAACAGATCTCTCAATCCTACAAAGCCACTACTGTCATGCCTTTGGCTAAGACAGTAAGTGAGGACCCTATAGATGTAACGGTAAAGTGGGTCTCTCAACTTAGTGCTCTTAGTGCTGCTCGGGTTGTAGTGCCCCTCTCCTATTTGAGCCCAAGCGGCTTGGCGTTCGTTTTCTGATAGTTCACGTAACCCTCCGGTGTTCTCTTCATTACCCGCATCTTACCGCGCATACAACCCAACTATCGACCCAAACTGTGCCATCGAAATCAAGTACTTAGTCCCGCCACATCAGAACTCTACCCCATCATTATCAAGTGGGTCGCATCTTGAATTGAACACGAATGTACTATAGAATTCCAGATTGTACTCGTGGACTGAGCGAAGTCAAGTGGTTAGGGCAGCTCGTAGTGGGCCGGTGACTAGGTTGTTAAACCGGTCAAGTTGGTTCACCATTGCTAAAAGATCCATGCACACTTGTCTTGGTATTCTTCTGGTCTGGTTCGAAGCACATCATATCTTGCTTTAGCATCCAGCTCAATTGCATTGAACCGTGTGAATTTCTTGGACATCTGAAAGAATACACCAAACAATTAGCATGAAACAGTGAAATTTTCGGAGAAAACTGTAAACAGTCGGCTGAACACGACCCAGTGTTCAGCGGACACGCCCCATGTTGGTTAGAAAATAGCTGGACACACCCCCGTGCTCAGCGAGCACGACCCCGTGTTCAGGCGTCTGTTTCTCAATAATCCCATTTTTCGACCCGGTCCTGAAAACTTGAAAATTTTTCGTCCAGTAGGGGGGTTTTCCCCGAAAATGAAACCCCAGGTGCCGTTTTTCCAAAAACAAACCGTTTACCCCTTCAATTTTATCTTTTTCGGTTCAAAAACAAGGGTTTGGGGTTTTTGTGAGAAATCGGGCAAATCTATGAACAATACAAGTGGATTTACTTCCTATAACATGAATCTAAACTAATGCTAACAGATTTATGCAGAAATTTGAGGTTCGATCCGGATGAAGTTCAAGAACCCTAGATTTTTCCCCAAATTTTTGATGTTTTAACTACATGCAAATGCCTAATCTAACTACTAATGATGATAGAATCATACCTTGATGTTGTTAGAAGTAGAGGAGACGTTGAAATCTTGCAGAAAAATCGCCTGAACCAGAGCGTTTTGGGGGAAACGGGGCGTGTGAAAATGAAGAAACTGTGTTGAAAAGGGGTTTTATCCCGACAGTTGCGCGGACACGGCCCCGTGTCCTGCGGATACGGCCTCGTGCTGAGCAAAGTTTAATTTTTTTTTACTAAGTGCTCGTGTGAGTGCCCTTGTTTCCCAAAAACTTGGTTAGAAGACTTACCGATTTAGATGTCAACCCATTCATTCGTAACTCACCAGGTATGATGTTGATGCTTTCATTCTTCGACCGTTTGAAGTGATATTTCTTCCTCTTCATCCTCAATGAATCCTTGATAGAGCTTCAGCCCTTGGCCATTGACTTTGAATGGAATTCCATTCCGAGATTTAATTTCTACTGCACCGTGTGGGAAAACATGGGTGATGGAAAAAGGTCCTGACTACCTAGACTTTAATTTACCAGGGAATAGTCGAAGTCGTGAATTAAACAATAGAACTTGATCTCCTACACAAAATTCATTAGGTTTAATATGTTTGTCATGCAAGTTTTTCATTCTTTCCTTATAAATTTCGGAGTTTGAGTATGCATAATTCCTTAATTCGTCTAATTCATTTAATTAACAAAATCGATTTCTACCGGCAAATTCTAAATCTAGGTTTACATTCTTAATTGCCCAGTAGGCTTTGTGTGTAATTTCTACTGGCAAATGACAGCTTTTTCCATAGACGAGCTTATATGGGGTTGTTCCTATTGTTGTTTTATAAGCAGTTTGAAAAGCCCATAAAGCATCATCTAATTTATCGGCCCATTCCTTTTTATTTAACCCTATGGTTTTTTCAAGTATTCGTTTTAAACCTCTATTAGTCACTTTGGCTTGTCTGTTTGTTTGAGGGTGATATGTTGTTGAGACTTGGTGATAGACCCCATATCTTGTTAAAAAAATTCAAGTTGATAGTTGCAAAAATGGGTACCTCTATCACTTATTAATGCTTTAGGTGTTCCAAAACGAGAGAATAATTTTTTCAGAAATCTTACCATGACTCTTCCATCATTTGTTGGAAGTGCCTCGGCCTCGACCCATTTAGACAGGTAATTTACTGCCACAAGTATATATATGTTTCCTTTTGACGGTGGGAAAGGTCCCATAAACTCGAGTCCCCACACATCAAAAATTTCACAAACAAGAATGCCATTTTGTGGCATTTCATTTTTGGAAGAAATATTACCTGTTCTTTGGCAAGCATCACATGTCTTGACAAGACTTTGGGCGTCTTTGTAAATGGTTGGCCAATAAAACCCTGAATCAAATACCTTTCGTGCGGTACTAGCGGCACCATGATGTCCTCCGTATGGACCTTCATGACAATGGCAGAGAATTCTTCGTGCTTCGCTACCATGTACGCACCGGCGGATGAGTTGGTCGGCACACATTTTGAAAAGATAAGGATCTTCCAAAAAATAATGCTTTACATTAGCAAAGAATTTCTTTCTTTGATGATGTGGCCAAACTTTTGCGACTATACCGGTAGCTAGGTAGTTAGCATAGTCGGCGTACCATTGTTATTCTTTGTATTCCACCATTTCTAGGGACTCCGTTGGAAATTTTTCATTGATTTGCTCGTCCCTGGTTGCCTCCAAAGTTGGGTCTTCTAAGAATGAAAGATGATCCGCTGCGGTGTTTTCAGCTCCTCTTTTGTCTTTGATTTCAATATCAAATTCTTGGAGGAGTAAAATCCACCGAATCAAACGTGGTTTGGCGTCCTGCTTTTTGAAGAGATATCGAATGGCTGCATGATCTGTATAGACTATTGTTTTAGAAAGAACAAGATAAGAATGGAATTTATCAAAAGCAAATACCACATCTAGTAATTCTTTTTCAGTTGTTGTGTAATTTTCTTGTGCATCGTTAAGTGTTTTACTAGCATAATAAATTGGGTGAAACTGCTTTTCTTTTCTTTGTCCCAAGACAACTCCAACTGCAAAGTCACTTGCATCACACATGATTTCAAAAGGAAATTTCCAATCAGGCGCTATCATGATAGGTGCATTGACTTGCATTTCCTTTAGGGTTAGAAATGCTTGATTGCAATCCTTGTCAAAGATGAAAGGGGCATCTTTTTCAAGTAATTTTGTTAGAGGCCTTGAAATTTTAGAAAATTCTTTGATAAACCTCCTATAAAATCCGGCATGCCCTAGGAAACTTCTGATAGCTCTAACGGAGGATGGGGGTGGTAATCGAGAAATAGTGTCTATTTTGGCTCGATCAACCTCCATTCCTTCGCTTGAGATTTTATGACCGAGTATTATTCCCTCCGTTACCATGAAATGGCATTTTTCCCAGTTAAGGGCGAGGTTAGTTTCCTCACATCGGGATAGCATTCGTTCAAGGTTATCGAGGCATTGGTCGTATTCATCCCCAAAGATAGAAAAGTCGTCCATGAAGACTTCCATTGTCTTTTCTATCATGTCATGGAAGATGGCTACCATGCAACGTTGGAAGGTTGCGGGGCCATTACATAGACCAAATGACATGTGTCGATAAGCAAAAGTTCCATAGGGACATGTGAAGGTTGTCTTTTTTTTGGTCTTCGGGTGCTATCGGGATTTGAAAGTAACATGAAAAACCATCCAAGAAACAGTAAAATTTATGACCGGATAATGTTTCTAACATTTGATCGATGAAGGGCAAAGGAAAGTGATCTTTCCTTGTTGCTTCATTTAACCGTCTATAATCTATACATACCCTCCATCCTGTGACGGTTCTTGTTGGTATTAATTCATTCTTTTCGCTAGTTATTACCGTCATACCTCCTTTCTTTGGAACTACTTGGACGAGACTTACCCAAGGACTATCGGAGATAGGATAAATAAGTCCAGCGTCAAGTAATTTGATGACTTCATTTTTAACCACTTCTTGAACATTTGGATTTACTCGATGTTGTGGTTGTATTACCGACTTGTAGTCATCATTCATTAAAATTTTGTGCGTGCACATGGAAGGACTTCTTCCTTTAATATCTACAAGCTTCCAAGCAATCGCATTTTTGTGTTTTTTTCAAAAGATTAATTAACTTTTCTTTTTCTTAACTACTTAATTTAGACGAAATAATTATAGGTGATTTACCATCTTTGTCTAGAAAAGCATATTCCAAACCTTTTGGAAGTTCTTTGAGCTCAAGAGGTGGGTCTTTAGGAGACTCCTTATTTGGTTGCTCATTTTGATCAAGAACAATAAAAGTTTGTTCTATGGCGACCTCTTCTTCAACAAGGTGGTCAATCTTTTCACTTGTATCGGGTGGTTCATCTTCATCTTCAATTAGGGGGTCATTATTGCCGAATGGATATTTCATTGTCTGCTCTAGATCGACACTCTTTTTAAATGCCCCTAATTGAATAGATAGATTGTTGTACTTCCGGTTTTTCAAAGCTTCGTGGGTTTTTACAAAGGGTCATCCCAACACTAGAGGAGCGTCATCGAGGATGACAAAGTCGGTTGGGATTACCATTTGATTAGTTTGAACCAAGACATCCTCAACTACACCGATTGCTTTTATTACTTTTCGATTAGATAGAAAAATGGGTATTTGAAGTGGAGAAAAATCACTAATACTTAATTTTTTGAAAATGTAGTTGGGCATTATATTAACACAAAGATCTTTATCGATTGTGACATTACTAATAAATGAATTTTGAAAAAAACATGGAACCAATGTAATGTTGATTTCAAATGGGTCTTCTTTTATTAGCGAGGTTTGATCATTAGTTAACTTAATGCTTACCGTTTCGTCAATTTTAGCGTTAGTGTTTAACTCTTTTAAAAACTTAGCATGGGTGGGAACTAAACAATGATTTTCAAAAGAAGGTGACAAGAGATTAATTTCTTGAAAATTAGACTCTTCTTGAATTTTAACGTTAACGGACTCACCTTTTTCGTTGTTTAACTCATGTGTTGGGTTTTCACTTATTTGTTCTTCCATTTTTATACTTTCAACTATCTCTTTTTTATTTAATTTTTCTCTTGCGCAGGACTCCTCTTCCCTTGCGCGAGATTCTTTTATGTAGCGCTCGATAGTTTTAAGGTGTTCTAATATCCTATCGGTTACGTCGGCGATAGAGTAAGGATCAGGATTTTCAAAGCTTGAATCCGATTGTTCGATCCTTTGTTCATCATAATACCCATATGAAGTAGATGGTTCACATCATTGTTCTTCATTGTATGTATATGATGGATAAGGGTCGTAATTTTGTTCTTCATATTACTCAAATGAGGTGGGTCGTTCACGCCATGGTTCCTCATAATAAGTATATGAAGGTGGAGGCTCATATCTTGGTTCCTCAAAGTATGAGTATGAAGGCTCATACCTTGGTTCATCAAAATATGAGTATGTGGGAGAAGGTTCATACCTTTGGTCTTCATAGGATGTGTATGAAGTTGATGGCTCGTACCTAGGCTCCTCATAGTAGGTGTATGAAGTGGATGGTTGAAATAAGTTACAATATTGAACCGAGTGCGGGTCACCACAATTAGTGCAATAGTTTTCCCTATAATCATCCTCCTCAATGGTGTAGTTGTAACCTCCTGAGTATTGATCCATAAGAATCACTCAGCAGACCACAACAAAGTCTCGAGACCAGAAAACAAAAATAAAAACGGAAACAGAGGCTGGACACGGCCCTGTGTTTAGTGAGCATGGCCCCGTGTTTTAGTAATCTTCACTTTGTTATTTGTGGGTTTTGAGTGTGTTTTATGGCTGAAATTGTGGTGTTTTATGACTTTGTACACTTTGTAGGAAAATGGACTTTGTAGCCAACTCCCACCCATATATATATTAGGTGACTGTTTCCTTAGTATTCCATTTCTCCCTCTCGTCGTACTTCCAGACGAGATTTTCCCCGGGACGGCGGGTCCTATTTCCCTCCTGAATTAAATCCTCACCATAGTGGCGAAGTTCTTCCACATTCTCGTGGCTAATGGGTGGCATCTGGGCTGGTATGGGGTCAGCGTATAGTGGTTCTGGTTCTCCGTATGGCATGTATGGATAGGGATCATTCATTAATTCCTGGAATGTCCAATCATTGGTCTCCCAATATTCTAAGGGATTTGGTGCTGGTATCCTGGGTATCTCATTTGGATCAAAGGCTGGGATTGGAAGTGGGTTTTCCTGGTTTGGTTCTAGGTTCATGGGTTGGTCAGGGTACAATGGTAGTAGTTGTGGTTCAGGGGCTGCTACGAGATTAAGATCAGGTGCATTTTCTTCATTTCTAAACATATCCAAATTTGCTAGTCTTCTATCTAATTCCTCTCATAATGGTCTAGTTACTGGAATCTGAGTTGTTCCCTCAACTATGGTTCTTGCGGCTATTTTCTGTTTTTGGATTTGCCTTATTCTTTTCCTCCTTTCTCTCTTCATTTTACTAAACCATCCCCTATTCTTAGGTGGGAATGCTTCCTCAGACTTGACCTTAAAAAAAAGGTATCTTCAGAATCTGATACATACCCTGAGGCTAAATTGGATGGTCCTTCATCCATTGGGGAGTAGGATAGGTGACGATAAGCATCGGAGGTAGTCCGATCACTCATATTGCGAACTAAAAAATTGTCAAAATACATAAAATCATAATACACATTTACACAGAATAACACCTAAATCATGGGTATTTCCTAACATAATTGGCTAAAATTTAGGTATTTAAAATAACACCTAAATGGCTTAAACCAGTAGCTCTGATACCGCCTTTTATTGCAACCCCGACCCCACCCTAGGAGCGGGAGCCACGAACGCGAGTCGGTGGCATCGGTGTTTATTAATTTGGCAGCAGAAATGAGACATCATGATCGTAGTTAGGAAATAAATTTCAGAGTTTCAAAACACCAAACTTTTATATTAAACAAATGGGATAAAACCCATAGTTTATTTTATAATATCTTTATAGGGATAAACCCTAGTTGCTGAAAACATAAACTTTTTATTTAGGTAACTTTATAGCCACTTTCTTTAAGCCTTCAATGCTTCATAGCTGGCTTCTACTAGCTTTCACATCAAGTTACCTGAAACGCGTTTTAAAAATATTTTATCAGCAAGAAATACTGGCGAGTACATTCCATTTTATAAAATGACACATTGTTATATTTTGCAGCATCAAGAGTTTTTACATTTGTTTATATCTACCAATTTCTCAACACAGTATTGCTACTAGGGCACCATTGTCCCCCGTGCTTGAGGTCATGCTAATATTGGCTATCCCTTTGTCCACTATTAATGAGTGTCAAGTAATGTATACAAAACCCCACATACTGATGATAATTATAGAATTACAAAAACGTAATCACTATAAATACAATTGATAAACACTTAAGGTTTTGTAAAACATTTGAAATAATGGCTCATAAACTGTGAGAAAAAGAGAATGACTCACATTGTACACTTAGGTATTTCTATTGGCTTGCTGAAAATATTTTCTACTAATATTCTTGAGTGCTTATTAAAATATATCATGCACGCGTGTTAGTATAATAACCCAAATTCAACTTATCAATACGCCTCAGACAGAACCCCAACGTACTTTGTCAGGCAGAGCCTTGACATGCGTTGCCGGGGTCTAGATCAATCGGACAGGGTATCAAATTAGTGATCAGTGGGCTAAATTACTTATAACGGAGTAGAGCTTCATGTTTTTGGTGGTATTTTATCAGCTATTTTCGGACTATATTATAGAGAGAAAGAAAGTGTGATGAACAAATTGGAATTGTGCAGCCTCTGCTCTATTTATACGAATTTAGGGGGTCTCTCACGCCCTGCGACCCACCCAAGAGGTCCTCTCGCGCCCCGCGAGGGCACCCTAGCTACGGCTAGGGTTGCCTGATCACGACCCTAGGCTTGACAAGTGTTACGGCACATGGCACAAGGAGGAACCAGCTAGACAAAGGCTGTCACGCCCCGTAACCGAACCCCCTTGACCTGTCGCGGCCCGCGAGCCACCTAAAATAAATATTTTATTTGTTTTTAATTAAAATAAGGTTATACGGGTTCCATTTCGGACATACAGTTTATTTTTTAGGGTGTTTTCGAGGGTTGTTATAGTGCTAACATATGGCATGGTCGTGTCCTTCATAGTTCAAATCTTCAAATCAGCACCCAGAAATCTTCATAATCTTGCTGGTTTCCAGGTTAAGCACGATAGCGCCAGAGGATGGCACGACCGTGCCAAATTGTGCAGATTGTTTCTTGTAAGTTTTTGGCTGCTGATTAATCTTTGTTTATTCTGGCAGATGGATCACCCGTATTTGCAGTTTCGTGATAATGCTAGGGAAGGGTTTTGTATCGCTAAGGTGGAAAGATTCTAGGAAATGAGACATTTGATTGAGCCCATGAGGATGTTGCAGATGGTCGACTTGGACTTGCTCGGACAGGCCGAGCGGTTCGATGATCTTATGACACCTCCTTGGAACCACCTTTTCGAGATAGCGGAACCACGATACGTGGAGCTAGTGATCGAGTTTTTCGCATCTTTTTGATTCACCTTTCGTTGCTCGGACGCGTATGAGAAAAATATTGGTGTAAAATACCGAATGGGACAAAAATGGCACCATCAATCAATCAGTCGGTTCGGTCAAGTGTTGGGATTATATGATTATGACGAGATCAATTCGGATATATTTCATGGTAGTTTGCAAGATTTGGAGCCAAATGCGGACAAGGTCGCCTTTTGGAATGAGATCACAGTGCCAAGTCGGATATGGGACCCACGGAGGGGAAAGGCGACATGGATTCTTGACCCACTTCACCGAGTCATCGAGCGAGCCATTTTCCATGTTATGGGAGGTCGGGGTGACAGAACGGGCAACATCACTACCTGCGACCTTTTTCATCTTTATTGCATCATCTTCGGCTTAAACTACAACTTGGCGGTCAGCGTTGCCGAGTCGATTCAGCGGGGTATTGGTTCGACGCCCACATCACGAATCTGCGGAGGAGCCTTTGCCACCAAACTTGCCAAATTCTATCGGGTTCGGTTGGACCATTTGATCGAAGCTTGTTAATATGGCATGCTCAATTTGGCACAACCGAACTCTATGTATTTGATCCGTAAAGTAAACGGAATCCCGAAGCTTGTTGACAAGTTGAATAGGATTTGGGATCTGCTTTCCGTAGCGGATGATGATGATGACGATGATGATGATGATGATGATGATGATAATGACGACGATGTTGGTGATGGTGGTGACGGTGGCGGTGATGATGTCCACATGCACGATACTCCAGTTCACGAGCCTGAGGTGGGTGCTGGGGGAGCGGGACCCCACATACAGATTGGTGAGATGGGCCACGGTTTTGATAGCCCAAACTAGGAGAATGTGTATGGCGAATATGGTGGTAGTGGTTACGAGCAAAGTGCCTATGGTCCGTATGAGCCATCATCCATTGATCTCCAGAGGTGGACGGATGGACTCGCCTTAGACCAGCAGGAGGTGAAATGAGATGTGGGTCTGATTCGTGCTGAGCAGCAACGGCAGGGGAACTTCATGGAAGATATGTATGAGTAAACCCGTCACAGCTTCAACTGGCTTTTTGGTTCGCAACAACATATGGCGAACTCACTCAATGCACCATACACGCAGCCGCCTCCGCGCTTCACACGTAAATCCAGATTCGATCACCGGGACGATGCCGGTCCTTCCGGATCTGGTGACAGGGTTTTGTCCCATTACTTATCTTGTATTTTTTTCGTGTTTGAGGGGTGTGCCATTTTCCGTAGTTCGTACACCCCTCCGTCGTAGCTCGTTTATTTCTATTGCTTTAGTTTAGTGGGTTATATAAATAAACAAATGCAAGGGTAAAATGGGTTGGGTAAATTCTTTTGAATTTGATCATGTTTGCTAAGTGTGCATTGTTGGCCCGAAGAGATGTTGGTTTGATGGATGGCTCGGTAGTTCGTTACGGATGCTCCTTTTTACTTCGTATTGCTCTGTTCTAACCTTTATGCTTCAGGGGAGTTTTCGTGTTCCTACCTTCCTTTATTTGTATTAAATTCGAATTTCCATTGCTTATTCGATTTTTTGTTGCACATCGAGGGCAATGTACAATTTAAGTGTGGGGAGGTGGTTTAGCGCTTGAGCTTTGTTGTCAAATAAAAAAAACAATAACAACAACAACAACAATAATAATAATAATAATAATAATAATAAGAAGAAGAAGAAGAAGAAGAAGAAGAAGAAGAACAACAACAACAACAACAACTAGATGGACACCCGTCCGATGGAAGCGGATGCATCGTAAACATTGAATGTAAGCCTATGTTTATATGTAAAATATGATGTTAAATTATTTAATGAATTCATGTTCGCATTATATTTAAGAATACATTAATAACGTTTATTTGTAAATCTAACAGAAGTACGAAAAACCCCCTACGGATTCCGCCATTCCCAACTTGTCGACTGATTAATTTAGACACAAGAGAAGCATAACGAACCCACAAAACATGTTTACTAACACAAATATTCTTTGGTTTAAAAATCTGGTCGAAGCCCAAACCTTGTTTATTAAATGTGGTCCAAGCCCAACACCTATTTATTAAATCTGATCCAAGGCCCATATGTTGAAAACTAAATATTTAATCAGTCTCATTGGGTTTTGTAAAAATCATCGACGATTCAAGATCATCACAACCCTTACACCAGTTCTATCGATTAAGAGGGAAGAATGCTTGATTCCAGATAACTAACGGAGATCAATCGATACCGCATAAGCATCGCCGAATCCACGACAGTATTCTCTTCACCTTCAATTTCATCTTTTACTAATTTAGTATATTTGGTTTCTTTGATCGAAAATTTCTTCTCATTTGGCTTTCTTTTGACGTTGTATGAGTCAATGTTGTTGATTATTTACATGTAAATTCTAAAGATTATGTGTATTTGTGATACTTAATCGGAAGATTATAACTGTTCTTGACATTGACGTTGTTTGGGTATAGGTTTTAAACATGTTTTGTTGATGAAATTTAGATTTTTTTGTGTTTAACAAATTTAGATTGTAGTATATGTATGTCATATTTGATAAATTAGGGCTATGTTAAAAATAACTGATTATCACTTTTTGTATAAACATTTTGTAAGATTATGTTAAAAATGATTGTTTATCACTTTTTGTATAAAGATTTTGTAAGATTATGATGTTTAGTATAGTTTCAGTTGGTGTTCTTGATATTGAAAAAGATTAGATATATAATTTTAGTCTTCCACAGATTGAGTTATAATATTTTGGGTGTTTCACATGTTATGTATGTTCATATCTTGATTACTTATGTTACAACAATTATTGATCAGTTTTGGTGTTTCACATTCTTGTTGATCATAATAAATGTTACTCGAATTGTCTTAACGAATTATTATAAATTCTGATTTGAAATTATTCATTGTCGTTTGCACTATGGTACTTTAGATGATAGAGTTGTGTTTTCAAGTCTTTGTTTGTATTGTTATCATTATATAGGAAACTTTTGTACATTTTTTTAATGTTTTAGTCTATTAGTTATACTCTTCTTAATTACAATATATAGAATAACCTTTTGACATAGTATTTTCTATGATAGTTCAAAGTTAGGGATGTATGGGTTTGCTTGTTACATGGACGACAACCGAAGGAAATGTTTGGTTAGTATTTTAATCTCAATTATGGCGAATTTAGTTTTCTTTATAATATCATATTAGACAGTTTCCGATTTTAATTTATTTATACATAGGTTCTGCCAAAAAAATATAAACATTGGATTAAAGAATTTAACTATCCAGTTGGCTTTGTGAAAGTGCAGACAACTAATGGCCAGGTGTTTGAAGTCAAGGTATATGATTTAGGAAGCGTCTATTATTTCTACAATGGATGGTATTCCGTAGTTGAAACTTTGAAACTACAATCTGGATCATGGCTCGTATTTCAGTATGAAGAAGCTTTAGAAAGTTTCCGGATGTTTTATTTCTATGACAATATTGCATTTGCTCCATCTGATTATTTTTACTACAGACCCAATGACGCTTTTGATAAACCTGATGCTATGGTATGTAATTCACAATCTGGATTCATTATATTTATTATGGTTTGTTATTTATTTGTTCGTAGTATATGAAATTACTAAAATTTATTTTTTTCTCATTGTAGCATATCAATCGTTTATTTGTACATCACAAGATGGACAATACCATTCCAAACTATCCGGTTTTTATTAGAGGTCCTGGGAAGCATAAAATGTTTGTTCGAATGGATGTGATTGACAATCAAATTTACATAACAACAGGATGGGATCGGATTAAGAGGAAGTTGTCAATAAGTGCTGAGCATCTGCTTGTGTTTGAAATGATTAATCTTCATACTTTTGATATGTCAGTTTTCAATTGTTCCAAGAATGTTGATTTAGTGTTGCCACCATAATTATATGCTGCTATCAAGGAAGAAGTCGTAGAAGAGGTTATCAATATTTTTGATGGTGAAGATGTAGATGACGCGACTAAGGTCAATGAAACTGATATGCTCCCTGTAACTCCGAACGACGAAACTATACCAGTAGTTTTCCGTGTGGACAATCATTTTGTAAGTTTCTGTAACCAAAAAGTACTAACAGGACCTTAGGATGTATTAACCATATTATAATTGTCACACCCCAACCACGTAAAAGAACAAATCATGGCGGAAACGTCGGGGAGTGTTGTAACAGAATCATTGTTTCATAACACATGGAAATTTGAAATTTTGTGTTATTGATTTAAAAGAGTTACAATGTCTTAACAACAAGGAAGCATAACATAATTAACTAGTCTTGCATCTTTTATTGTCACTAAGGCCCAAGTCCGCCTAGGTGTAACTTGATTAATCCTATGTATCATTTCCTGAAACACATGTGAAAATAGGTACGTCAACATAAAAATGCCTGTGAGATACATAGGTTTTATTGATTTAGGATTCATGACTTGTAAGTTTAAAGAAAATGTTTAACAAAAGTAGTCATGAACCTTGAAAAATGTTTTTGTTTTATAAATCATATAAAAATCGATAAGGAAACAGATGATATAAAAGAATATGTATGGTTATGTAAATAACCAAGTAAAAATGAATTTGTATAAAATGTGTTATTTGTAAAACAATGTTTTGTAAAGATATGTTAATTGTGTAAAATGTAATATGTCAAAATTGAAATGGTTTAAATAACGCTACGATATGTAATATCATAAAAGCACTTATATATAGGAAGTACCAGCGGCGTATCCACCATGCTTTTATCATATTACACATGTCTCGTTACTTGAATCACTTACCCAAACAAACCACCAATGTAAAAATGTTCATGTATAACTAAATGTAATATTTTAAACAAATGTTGAAATGTTATTGTGTAAACAAATGTAATGTAGAATGAATAAAAATCCTTTATTGATTAAAAACATTTACTCGACCCTATAAGAAAGAAATGTACAAAACAATGCAATTGATAAATTATAATCAAAGTTTATGTTTTGTAAAATAATGAATGCTTTACTGATACAAACATCTATGCGGTATTGTGAAAATGCATACATTCAAGCCTTGAGACTGTGGCGATAAACCCTTAAATGAATTAAAGATTTATCTGAGTTATGTGTATCGAATTCGGTCATTCCTTCCATCCAAACATACCTAGGATGTCCGGAACGGGATTTGTCAATTCCTATGGTACCACTACCTACTAACAAACGACGTAGCTAATGTTAATGAATGTGTTTTTGAGCCATTTAAACAAACCAAACATCATACCAAAATGTAAGCATGTTTCATGAAAATAATGTACTAAGTATGCAACAAATGGACATACATAGCATGAAATGAAATGTAAAATAATGTACTAAGTATGCACTAAATGGACATACATAGCATAAAATGAAATGTAAACAATGTACTAAGTATGCACTAAATGGACATACATAGCATAAAATGAAATGTAAAACAATGTACTAAGTATGCACTAAATGGACATACATAGAAAAAACATAATGTAAAACGATGTACTAAGTATGCACTAAATGGACATACATAGCAAAAACATAATGAAATCATGTACTAATAGTGTACTAATGAACATAGCAAATATATGATATGAAAATATGGAAAACACGAAAGTAACAAGTAGGCACATGTGTTTCACCCCAAAACGTTTGAAAAACAGTAAAATAGGGGTCTATGTACTCACTTGAGATTGCTTAATAGTCTTTAGATAACCACCAAGCAACGCTAGAAGGATCACGGAATCAAACGGCACCTAATATAGGTAACTATGTAAATAAACGGACCTAAATCGGAGGATCGGATAAAATGTGGTTTTGTAAACCAAATGAGTGTAAGAACTCATGTAATATGGTTTAACAAAGCTCACATTCTAAAACGGAACCTATCCTAAGTGCTTACGAACCATTACGACTCGTTTAGGTAGCTTATGCTACTTTAACGCGTCGTTCGCGTAAAATGCGTTTGGACCGCCTAACTAGTCCTATGAGAAGTAAAATATGCCTTATCATGTCTAATATTGTTGCCACATCAGTTTAGATATAAAAAATTATGTTACATATGCTTAAAATGAATTTTGGCGTAAAAGGGGCATTTTGGTAATTTTCCCAAGGCATATAAACTACCTATCATACAACTAACTAAACGACGTGACCATAGGGTATAACCCTGGAAGGTTATTACCTATAAAAATATGGTCACCTAATGTGTTTGGTCGGATCCTAATGATCGACCAAACGGGTCGGGTTCGAAAGTCTAAGCGATTGTTTAGATCGCTTACCTTACGACCCTATATAAGCACTAAACCTAAAGTGACGAGCTAAACATGTTAAAACATGCTTAATGAATTTAGAAAACAGGTTTGGTATAAAAAAACGGTCTTGATACCTAGAAGTAGTTTGGTTACAAAATACGCAAGAATACGCATTTTGGCCGAAACTACGACTCGCCACTATGCCTAAATAACGTGGTAATCAGTAGGTATAGTCACAAGGGACTAGAACCATCGTGATTACGCTCATGTTACGAAGTTCAAACGAACTTCGTGTTGACCATAAACTGGTCAAAGCTGAAAGCCAAACAATGTTTGACTTTCACGCTAAAACGCGTAAAAGAACGAAAGAGGACTTACAACGGGTCCAAGCTATGGAGTTTTTGATCCGATTACTCTCAGGTATGAAGTGTATAACTTCAACTTAGAGATCCAAATCAGATCAAAGTGTGAGTTTTGAAGCAAGAGGGTGGGGGTATTTATAGGAAAACCAAGACCGTTAGGATCGTTCAACGAAAACCGAGCTTCGATCTGGACCTTACATGTGTGCCCATGGTTTTAGAATACCATGGGTACCCCAAAACAAGCCCCTAGTTTCATTAAAACTATGTGAAAATGAGAGGAACAGCTAGAACAAGCTGGAAATCAGATTTTCAACTTTGGTCCCTTCCTAAGATAACTATGGCAGATTGTCAATTTTGGTCCCTGAATGTGCAAAACATGGTTTTTGATGCATTTTTGACACGTTTAAGTCCCGTTAATCCCATTTCAAGACTCTAAAATGATGTTAAAGTATAGGGAACATGAAACATGCTCAAAAATATATCGGATGTCAGTTCGTTTGGTCGTACGGTTGCGTTTTTCGGTTAATTACGACGAAACACGAACGGATGCGAAAAACGATCCAAATTACGCGACGAATGGAATTTTATCATGCCAATCACTAAAATAAAATATTTTAATGATTACATAAAGTTTTGGATGTCCGGATGTATTCAGAACGTAAGATATGCGCGAAAATGCAAACTTATGCACTTTTTGACGCTTTTAGTCCCTAAATGACCAAAAAGTTTATTTTAGCACACCGAACCCCTCAAAGCCTATTTATAAGCTATGTAAAGGATATTTAGGGTATGTTTATCTTATGTTCATGTTCCGAATTGTCCGTTACAGTACGAATCGGCATACTTTCACAGTTTGTCGAATTTAGTCCCTGTAAGCGAATAAACTTGATTTTGCTATACCAAAGCCGTCAAAACTTATTTCTAAGTTAAGTAAAGGTTATTTAAGGTATGTTAAGAATATATTGATGTTCCAGAGTGTTTTTCGCATTAAACTGGTTATATTTACGCATCAGTGCGCGTATAACCTTCCAGAAAGCGATTTAGAGCCCGAAGTCGAACAAGAATTGATATGTGCAAATGATACACATATTTATACAAATCCCAAGTATGAAATACAATATTTCATTGGTTTGGTATTTGTTTGACGGCTGTGGAGGCACAGGTGTCACAGTCTCCCCTACTTCAGGAAATTTCGTCCTGAAATTTATTTAGAGGAAACTTGTGAGATCTTAAAACATGAAGTTGAAAAGTTAAAACAACACTGGTTTAGGTTCTGTACTTCTAGTAACTTTAATAACATCATGCTTGCAATGTAAGAGGGACACTTATATACAAGTATATAAAGCGTTATTGGTGCGTCCACCGTACCTCCATTACATTGTTCACGTTTTGTTATTGTTGTCACTATCAGTTCTTACACATGACAAATCTTACTGGGTTCCTGTGCACTGAATTCCATAATTATGTACGCGTCCATAATTACGTAATTCCTTGCATAGTTAACAAAGTGTATTTTATAATGTGCAGGGGATGAAAATAATGAATGAACTGGTGATGATTGTGTCTAGACCACCATAGGGTCCTTTTAATTAAATCAATGAATGATCTTCTTAAGTAGACCACAAAGGAGTCTGTCACACCCCCAAAATCCACATGCGGAGTACTACCGCTTGGAGGCGTGACTGACCAGGATCCAGCCACCAATTATACTGAGCATTGATTAATAGTAAAAGTATTCACCAACCACAGTAGTTAGTAAACACCATATTTTAAAATTCTAAAAGTTTAAGTTCAAATAACAGTTTAAACAAACAGCGGAAGCATAAACCAAACAGTTTCAAAACAAATTTCATAGTTCAAGATTATTTAGAACCCAACACATGGGTTAGACGACCACTACACATTCCCAAGCTGCAAGCTCCTGAGTCACTGGGTACCTGCAAAGCATGCAGTAGGGTATCAACAAAAATGTTGGCGAGTCCACGAGTTGTCCAGTTTTAATTTACCAAAAACTTGTTTCACCAGTTAATTTATTCGGTTATACATGCGATGGGGAGCTACCCCATAAGTAAGCGACTAAACTGTTTTTCCAATACCGAATACTTACTTAACCGTACGTTTCCGTAGTGCCCCGTTGTCAATGTTCTATCATCATTGACGGTTTGCCAGAGTTCATTAGTTCACTCCCATTCCCAGTAACAAGGGTCGGTGTGAGGCTGGTTACACCTAAATAGCGCTATTAACTAATAACCCGTTCGCCAGGCCCCGGCGACTAATCGGTATTAAATGGTAGGGACTTAAGTGATAGAGTTTCGTTTAGTGTTGCTTGTTGCATTCCGTATAAACAATAATTAACCAAGAGTTCCCAGTAACAAGGGAAGTAAGTAAGTTTGTTCCCAGTAACAAGGGAAGTAAAGTAAGTTTGTACCCCTTATGCAGGGATAGCGTTGATTAAGTTTCCGTTTCCCAAAACCACCGGGAACGCATGCTTTAATAGTTGTGAACTCACCTTGGGTTGCTCGGCAGTTAGTTTACTTGGTTAGGTATGTTGGTCACCACGTCCTAAATGGTTACCAGTATAAGTCAGGTTTGGGTACAAGTAATCACGTATATGGTACACGTATTTAACACATAGCATACAAAACATACTAGGGTATCGGGCCTGCTCTAATAATTGCACCGTCAACAGCAGCAGTTAACACATAGTGCACTTTAACAGTAACAAGCATGAACAGTTTGTACATTTTGGCCCAATAACGAAAACAGGCAGCCCAGTCGAGACCATGTGGTCTCGACTAGAGAGTGCAAGGTCTCGAGTCGCAACCGGAAGATCTCGAGTGGTGCGCGCATGAGCCGCAACCTCGAAGGTCTCGAGTTAAGTCTTGACTCGAGATCAGGAGATCTTGAGTCGCAACAGTGTTGGTCTCGACTCATGAGGTGCATGTCCTGGTCTCGAGTTGTCCACTTGGCGGTCTCGAGTAGCAATCTCCGTAGTCTCGAGTCGAGACAGGAGGTCTCGACTCGCACACCTGATGACCGAAAACCTTCCAGAACCTGTCTAATGGTACTATCCAATAGGATTGCCATTTCATGAAAATTGTGTACTATTCCATTAAACATGTTTTCTTGTCTATTTACTAAGCAAAATAGATCAAACAACCAGATTTCAAATATTTATAATCACATTCAAACTTGTTCTTCATCTTTAGGTTTTCATCATTCATTATCATGTTCATCCTACATGTCACATTTAACACATATTCATACGGTTCTTCATGAGATCATTCAAGCATGAACTATTAGGATCAAAGATCAAGTAAATCTTGCATCATCTTATTGAACACACATTTGTCCCAAAACATCTAATCATAAATCGGATAACAAAATTATATAACATAAATCGGATAACACGAATCGGATAGCAAAATCATTCAACAAAACATCTAACATAAATCGGATAACATGACCATTTATCCTACAAAACACCTTAGCAAGGTATGATCATACAATAGCTCACACACCTTATTCATCATATCACCAACTCACTAATCATACGAGAATCATGCAACAAGACCTTTAGACTTAATTATGCATCTTGTTTATTAAGTACACATAACACACAATAACACACTAACCGGTTCCAAAGCGTGGAGGTGTGTAGAGGTTCACCGAGATCCGATAGCTCCTTCCTTAGCCGATGGTTGTTCCGAGAAGAGAAAAGGAGAGTGTTGGTGGAGCTTTTAGTGAATGTAGGAGAGTGTGGGTGAGTGTGGGAGAAAGTTTGGTGCAAATGGTGGTTAGTGAGGTTTTATACTCAATCCAAGTTAGTGCACCCTAATGGGTCTCCGAATGGGGGTGCGGCCCAAGCGGCCCAACTGTTCACTATTTACTCGAGACCGGGTGGTCTCGAGTCGTGGTTTCGGTTCACGAGTATCTTTATACACACATATATATTACATACACGTTATCGACACATAGCACAAGGAGAATCACAACTTTCATTTAATAACATATATATATATATATATATATATATATACGCACTAAGTAATTACAAGGTGTTAGCTCGGAAAAACCTAGAGTGTCACATTATCCCCAAGTTTTAAGAACTTTCGTCCCGAAAGTTAAGGCAGCCACTGACAAGCTAGTGTAAATGAGAACGTTTCAACGGGGTGTCACATCATCCCCCCGTTAATTTGGAATTTCGTCCCGAAATTCGGTTGTAGCTTCAGTGCTGGGAGTTTCATTTGGGAACAACTGGGGATACTTGTGCTTCATCTGGTCTTCCCGCTCCCAGGTGAACTCTGGGCCACGGCGCGAGTTCCAACGAACTCGTACGAGGGGTATCTGGCTACGTTTGAGGGTTTTGATCTCACGATCCATGATCTCAATCGGTTCTTCTGTAAAGTGTAGCTTTTCGTCAATAGTAAGTTCCTTGAAAGGAATGATGAGTGTCTCATCTGACAGACACTTCTTCAGATTAGACATGTGGAAGACGTTGTGCACAGCACTCAGTTCTTCAGGCAGATTCAATCTGTAGGCGACCTTACCAATCTTTTCGGTAATTTCAAAGGGTCCGACATATCGCGGATTAAGCTTGCCCCGTTTTCCAAAACGAACCACACCCTTCCAGGGTGAGACTTTGAGTAGAGCCCGGTCACCAACCTGGAACTCTAGCGGTTTCCTATCCTTATCCGCGTATCTCTTCTGACAGTCACGAGCTGCCGCCATGCGTTGCCTAATCTGGGCAATCTTTTCTGTAGTGTCTACTACATGTTCCGGGCCTGTGATCTGGCTGTCACCAACCTCCGCCCAGCAGAGAGCCGATCGGCATTTACGACCGTACAATGCCTCAAAGGGTGCCGCCTGAATGCTGGTGTGGTAGCTGTTGTTGTAGGAGAATTCCACTAACGGTAGGTGCTTCTCCCAATTCTTGCCAAAATCGATCACACAAGCCCTAAGCATGTCTTCGAGGGTTTGGATGGTGCGTTCAGATTGCCCATCCGTTTGTGGGTGGTAAGCGGTGCTCATGTCTAAACGTGAGCCAAATGATCTGTGCATAGCTTGCCACAACTCAGAAGTAAAACGTGCATCTCGATCGGAAATAATAGAGGTTGGCACTCCGTGCTTCGAAACCACTTCCTTTAAGTATACCTCTGCTAGGGTAGAGAACTTGTCTGTCTCTTTAATAGCCAAGAAGTGGGCAGATTTAGTTAATCGATCTACTATCACCCTAATGGTGTCATTTCCGCGTTGAGACCTAGGCAAACCGGTAACAAAGTCCATGGAAATTTGCTCCCATTTCCACTGTGGGATCTCTGGTTGTTGGAGTAGGCCTGATGGTTTCTGATACTCCACCTTGACTCTTGCACAAGTTAAACATTTTCTGACATAGGTTGCTATGTGGGCTTTCATGCCAGGCCACCAATAGGTAGTCCTTAAGTCGTGGTACATCTTATCTGAACCCGGATGTACTGAGTAACGGGACTTATGGGCTTCATCCATTACAAGCTCGCGCAAATTCCCATAAAGTAGGACCCATATACGTTCGTTTACGTAGTAAGCACCATCTTCTTTTTGTTCTAATCGTTGTCTCGATCCTCGTAGGGACTCAGCCCTGATGTTCTCGGCTTTCAATGCTTCGACCTGAGCGTTTCGGATTTGCTTATGGAGGTTCGAGTGGATAGTGAGCTGTAAGGCACGAACACGCTTGGGTTTGGTCTCCTTTCTGCTGAGGGCATCGGCTATCACATTAGCCTTGCCTGGATGATATTTAATTGCACACTCGTAGTCATTTAGGAGTTCGACCCATCGGCGTTGCCGCATATTCAACTCCTTTTGTTCCATTATGTGCTGGAGACTCTTGTGATCCGTGTAAATCGTGCACTTGGTACCGTACAAGTAGTGTCTCCAAATTTTGAGCGCGAAGACCACAGCTCCAAATTCTAAGTCATGCGTCGTGTAGTTCCGTTCGTGAACCTTGAGTTGCCGCGAGGCGTAAGCAATAACTTTCTCGCGTTGCATCAACACGCAGCCAAGTCCTTGAATAGAAGCGTCGCAGTAAACGACGAAGTCGTCGGTACTTTCAGGTAAGGAAAGGATAGGAGCACTACAAAGGTTCTTCTTTAGTTCCTGGAAGGCAGATTCCTGAGCATCACTCCATTTGTAAGCAACACCCTTCTGAGTGAGGGTCGTCAGTGGTTGAGCGATCTTAGAGAATCCCTTGATAAATCTTCGGTAGTATCCTGCCAATCCCAAGAATTGGCGAACTTCGGTCGGAGTCTTAGGTATGGGCCAATTCTTAATGGATTCGACCTTAGCGGGGTCAACATGAATCCCTTCCTGATTGACGATGTGCCCAAGGAAATGGACTTCTCTAAGCCAGAAATCACATTTCGAGAATTTGGCGTACAGTTGCTCATTGCGAAGGAGTTCGAGAATAAGACGCAGGTGTTGTTCATGCTCCTCTTGACTCTTTGAGTAGATTAAGATGTCGTCGATAAACACAATTACGAACTTGTCGAGGTAGGGTTTGCATACTCGGTTCATGAGATCCATGAAGATC
The DNA here is from genome assembly GCA_030545235.1 of Helianthus tuberosus. Taxonomy (NCBI): domain Eukaryota; kingdom Viridiplantae; phylum Streptophyta; class Magnoliopsida; order Asterales; family Asteraceae; genus Helianthus; species Helianthus tuberosus. The sequence goes on from CM060365.1 coordinate 158,620,595, forward strand.
GCAGGTGCGTTGGTCATTCCGAAAGGCATAACAAGGAATTCGTAGTGACCATAGCGGGTTCTGAAAGCAGTCTTAGAGATGTCCTCATCGCGGACTCTCAGCTGGTGATAACCCGATCGCAGATCGATCTTGGAATAATAGCTCGACCCATGTAGCTGGTCGAACAGGTCGTCGATACGGGGAAGTGGATAACGATTCTTGATGGTAACCTTGTTCAGTTCGCGGTAATCAATGCACATTCGGAATGTGCCATCTTTCTTTTTGACGAAGAGCACTGGGGCTCCCCAGGGTGATGAGCTAGGACGGATAAAACCTTTGTCCAAAAGTTCTTGTAGTTGAGTAGAGAGTTCCTTGAGTTCTGCGGGAGCTAGACGATAAGGTGCACGAGCTATAGGTGCTGCTCCGGGAGCTAGCTCGATTTGAAATTCGACTTGACGGTGAGGAGGGAGTCCAGGTAGTTCCTCCGGGAATACCTCAGGATAGTAGCGTACGACTGGAAAATCTTCAATCCTGTTTTCCATTTTCTGTGTGTCGGCAACGAGTGCTAAGATAGCGGTGTGCCCCTTTCGTAGACACTTCTGGGCATTTAAGAATGAAATGATGCCTGTGACTTCTCCGCTCTTGTTGCCTTGAACTATAAGAGGTTTGCCAGGGGGACGGGGAATACGAATAGCTTTCTCTTGGCAGAGGATTTCAGCTCGATGCTTGGATAACCAATCCATACCAATGATGACGTCGAAGCTTCCAAGAATGATGGGGAAGAGATCGATACAGAAGGTCTGACCAGACAACTCTAATTTGCAGTTACGAATTACGTGTGAGGACTCGAGGTTTCTACCATTAGCTATCTCGACGATGTGCTTAGAGCTCAACGGCGTAAGGGTGGACTTAAGTTTCTTACTAATACATAGGGATACATAACTAGCATCTGCTCCGGAATCAAATAGTACGGATACATAACGATCATTAAGTAGGAACTTACCCGCCACAACGTTGGGGTCATTCCTTGCTTCTCCAGCTCCGATCATAAAAGCCCTTCCTCTTGCACCATTTCCAGCATTGTTGTTATTGTTCCCAACACCCTGATTGTTGTTGTTCTGATTCTGGTTCAGCTGAGGGCAATCCTTTCGCATGTGCCCTATTGCCCCACATTTGTAGCATTCACGATTGTTTCCTTGCTGCTGCTGTTGCTGTGGTTGATGCTGATTCTGCCTAGCTGGGAACTGGCTTCGGCAGTCTTTGGCTTCATGCCCCATCTTGTTGCATCGCTGACATTGACCTTTGCTACATGGCCCACTGTGATGTCGGTTACATTTGTTACACTTAGGGTGGTTTCCTCGATAACCACCCTGTTGCTGAGGGCCTTTGTTGTTTTCAGTCTTCCTTTGTTGAACTGGGGCCTGAGTGGGGTTAGCATCCTTTCCCTGACTTCCATCCCACTTTCGTTTGTTATCGCTAGAAGTCCCAGCAGTAGTACCGATCCTCTTGGGCAGCTTGCCCTCCTCCACAGCCTGCTTGGTGAGTTTGTGAGCAAGGCGAACCACGGGCTGTATGGTATTGAGGTTGGCTGAGGTCACATGGCTCCGAATTTCTGGGACTAAGCCTTTGATGTACAATTCGATCCTTCGATACATAGGTCGGGACATGTTTGGGCAAAGTGCAGCATAGTCGTTGGACTGCTTGGTGTAGGTCTCAATCTCTGATCCAACCATCTTGAGCGCATAGTACTCGTTCTCGAGTTTGTGGATGTCGTCCCTGTGACAGTACTCCTCTTTGATCATGTCCTTGAAATCTTCCCACGCAGTAGCATTAGCAGTTTCCAGACCAAGCATCTGAATCTGTGCCTTCCACCATGAAAGCGCGTTTCCTTCAAGCGTACCAGTCGCGAACTTAACCCAGTTAGCAAGGGGACACTTGCAGACAGCAAAGACAGCTTCGGCCTTTTCAATCCAGTGTAGAAGGCCTATGGCACCCTCAGTGCCGTTGAAAGGGAGAGGCTTGCCATCCATGAAGGTTTTGAAAGTACAAACACGTGGTTGCGCAGGCGCTTGCTGACCTCTAGGGTGAGCTGCGAAAGCTGCAGCCACCGTGTTGAGCAAGTTGGTGAACTGAGCCTGAGTCATGTTGACGTTTCCTCTTCCGCGTCCACTCATTGTCTTCATAACCAGAAAACACAGTATGAGTGTGATGTCGTAATGTAGCGAGAATGAGATAGAAGAGGGATGCGTATCTAACTAATTAGGCACACCAGTATGTATAGTAGAGCAGTCAACATAAGATAAACAAGCAAGTAAACTCAAGTCCGAGCTATAAGGTCTGACAAGCTGAGTCTTGCCCTTGGAGTGTAGTGTCGTCACGAGTCACGGGTTATAGTCTGGTTTTTCTCAAAAAGACTTTCTTTTTAAAACCAAGTTCACTATAACCAATGGCTCTGATACCAATCTGTCACACCCCCAAAATCCACATGCGGAGTACTACCGCTTGGAGGCGTGACTGGCCAGGATCCAGCCACCAATTATACTGAGCATTGATTAATAGTAAAAGTATTCACCAACCACAGTAGTTGGTAAACACCATATTTTAAAATTCTAAAAGTTTAAGTTCAAATAACAGTTTAAACAAACAGCGGAAGCATAAACCAAACAGTTTCAAAACAAAGTTCATAGTTCAAGATTATTTAGAACCCAACACATGGGTTAGACGACCACTACACATTCCCAAGCTGCAAGCTCCTGAGTCACTGGGTACCTGCAAAGCATGCAGTAGGGTATCAACAAAAATGTTGGCGAGTCCACGAGTTGTCCAGTTTTAATTTACCAAAAACTTGTTTCACCAGTTAATTTATTCGGTTATACATGCGATGGGGAGCTACCCCATAAGTAAGCCACTAAACTGTTTTTCCAATACCGAATACTTACTTAACCGTACGTTTCCGTAGTGCCCCGTTGTCAATGTTCTATCATCATTGACGGTTTGCCAGAGTTCATTAGTTCACTCCCGTTCCCAGTAACAAGGGTCGGTGTGAGGCTGGTTACACCTAAATAGCGCTATTAACTAATAACCCGTTCGCCAGGCCCCGGCGACTAATCGGTATTAAATGGTAGGGACTTAAGTGATAGAGTTTCGTTTAGTGTTGCTTGTTGCATTCCGTATAAACAATAATTAACCAAGAGTTCCCAGTAACAAGGGAAGTAAGTAAGTTTGTTCCCAGTAACAAGGGAAGTAAAGTAAGTTTGTACCCCTTATGCAGGGATAGCGTTGATTAAGTTTCCGTTTCCCAAAACCACCGGGAACGCATGCTTTAATAGTTGTGAACTCACCTTGGGTTGCTCGGCAGTTAGTTTACTTGGTTAGGTATGTTGGTCACCACGTCCAAAATGGTTACCAGTATAAGTCAGGTTTGGGTACAAGTAATCACGTATATGGTACACGTATTTAACACATAGCATACAAAACATACTAGGGTATCGGGCCTGCTCTAATAATTGCACCGTCAACAGCAGCAGTTAACACATAGTGCACTTTAACAGTAACAAGCATGAACAGTTTGTACATTTTGGCCCAATAACGAAAACAGGCAGCCCAGTCGAGACCATGTGGTCTCGACTAGAGAGTGCAAGGTCTCGAGTCGCAACCGGAAGATCTCGAGTGGTGCGCGCATGAGCCGCAACCTCGAAGGTCTCGAGTTCAGTCTTGACTCGAGATCAGGAGATCTCGAGTCGCAACAATGTTGGTCTCGACTCATGAGGTGCATGTCCTGGTCTCGAGTTGTCCACTTGGCGGTCTCGAGTAGCAATCTCCGTAGTCTCGAGTTGAGACAGGAGGTCTCGACTCGCACACCTGATGACCGAAAACCTTCCAGAACCTGTCTAATGGTACTATCCAATAGGATTGCCATTTCATGAAAATTTTGTACTAGTCCATTAAACATGTTTTCTTGTCTATTTACTAAGCAAAATAGATCAAACAACCAGATTTCAAATATTTATAATCACATTCAAACTTGTTCTTCATCTTTAGGTTTTCATCATTCATTATCATGTTCATCCTATATATCACATTTAACACATATTCATACGGTTCTTCATGAGATCATTCAAGCATGAACTATTAGGATCAAAGATCAAGTAAATCTTGCATCATCTTATTGAACACACATTTGTCCCAAAACATCTAATCATAAATCGGATAACAAAATCATATAACATAAATCGGATAACACGAATCGGATAGCAAAATCATTCAACAAAACATCTAACATAAATCGGATAACATGACCATTTATCCTACAAAACACCTTAGCAAGGTATGATCATACAATAGCTCACACACCTTATTCATCATATCACCAACTCACTAATCATACGAGAATCATGCAACAAGACCTTTAGACTTAATTATGCATCTTGTTTATTAAGTACACATAACACACAATAACACACTAACCGGTTCCAAAGCGTGGAGGTGTGTAGAGGTTCACCGAGATCCGATAGCTCCTTCCTTAGCCGATGGTTGTTCCGAGAAGAGAAAAGGAGAGTGTTGGTGGAGCTTTTAGTGAATGTAGGAGAGTGTGGGTGAGTGTGGGAGAAAGTTTGGTGCAAATGGTGGTTAGTGAGGTTTTATACTCAATCCAAGTTAGTGCACCCTAATGGGTCTCCGAATGGGGGTGCGGCCCAAGCGGCCCAACTGTTCACTATTTACTCGAGACCGGGTGGTCTCGAGTCGTGGTTTCGGTTCACGAGTATCTTTATACACACATATATATTACATACACGTTATCGACACATAGCACAAGGAGAATCACAACTTTCATTTAATAACATATATATATATACGCACTTAGTAATTACAAGGTGTTAGCTCGGAAAAACCTAGAGTGTCACAGAGTCTTTTCAGTCATATCCTCACACGCCATTATTAACTAGATTTTGAATCAATCTTTTGACTTAGACCACTCAAAGGGGTCTCTTTGAATTATAGAATGGTACTATATGATCGAAGGGTCTAAACGATTACGTAGAAGCCCATTAAGGATTTAAGGTAGTACCTTTTTGAATATCCTACTATGAATCCCTCATGTGAAGATATGGAAGATTCTACGAGGATTTGGATAACGAATATCCAGATTACTTAAAAACACAAAATGCATAAAGGAAAACACATAATCACAAAATTGTTTATCTTGATCTTTTAATTTTGTTATCATTTTGTTAATTTGTTTTGTTAATTGTGCACATGAATTTAATGCACACCAGGTATCCAATTCGTGGATTTTGATTGGCACTTTAAATATTTCCAAGAATCTAACTATAAAGATAGGAAGATCTTTAAAAAGAAAATTCGATTTCGATTATAAGGAATCGAAATGTTCGAATTAAGGCCTACAAGGAAATCCAATGAAGGACTCTGATTTCGAACGATAATCATCCACAAGGTTCTAATTGTGAAGATAAGAAGATCCCATATGGATTTTGGGATTTGAAAAGCGGGAGGCGTTTCAAAACCTTGCACTAGACGTGCTTAAGTCGGAATATGAGGTAAAATGCTCATGAGGTTGAGGCGCTAGTTATGTCAAGGCGACATATGAAGCAGAATTTGAAGGTTAAGTCAATGTATGAGAAAAATGCTTTTGAAAACTATGCATGGGGTTCTTTTTGAAATATGTTTAATGTTTTTGAAACCTTACATAATACTTTTGAAATCATAAAGTAGGTGTATTAGATAAGTATATTTATAAAATGTTTTAAAATCATGGGAGATGAAATTTTGAAATTATGTATAAGGTTTTTGAAAATATGAATGATACTTTTGAAATCATGCACTTAATATGTTAGGTAAATATACTATACTAAAAATGTTTTCAAACTATATATAAAATGTTTTTGAAATCATGAAGGTTGTTTTGAAAACCTATGCTATGCATGTTGTTATGAAAATCAGAATGTAATGGGTATGAGATTGAGGAATACCCTTAGTTATCAAACCAAGGATTTAAAGGCACAGATGTGAAAAAAGCACGATTATTCATAATGTCGCTTTATTTCTTGTACTTCATTTCTTAGAATGAAACGAATACTTAAAATTTTCGAGGAAATCATGAGCGATCACTTGAAGGGGAGAATCACAAGAGTAGTTTGTTTTAAAGAACATGGTTCTTCGATGTAGGTATCATAGGGAAATGCCATACACATATGTAACTACACTTGTATATCAGAATTGTGAACAATGATTTATTTATAAACAAAACAAATTGCTTCAGGGTTCAACAAAGGATACAAAAGCAACAGATTCAAACTATTCAAAGTAGCAACATCTTATAATCAGCCAAATGCTCATCCGTGGGTCAGATTTGCATTAGCAAGCTTTGGGTATTTATTCACGAAATGACCTATCTCGCCACAGTTGTAGCATGATCCAGGTGGAAAGCGAGCTTGAGCAGGGTTGGCTTGGAGTTGAGTAACAGCAAGATTTGCAACAACTTTGTTTTGGATAGCAAAGCGGCACACGTCAACCAAATGTCCCCATCGTCCACAGTGGGTACATTTGAAACATGGTGTTTAATCTGGATGATGATAGTTGCATTGATTGCATAAGGGAGCAGTTCCCTTGTACCGCTTCTTGGCTGGTGGTGTTGCCACCTGGCTAGGTCCCGCTTGATTTGGTGCAATTGCTGCAGGTTTCTTTGAAGCTTTACGCTTCCTTGACCTTTTCGAAGGCTTGGCTTCTGCTTCTTTTGATGCTTCTTGGGTGGCTTCAGTATTGAGATGAGACATGGCGATACCTAAATCCACAGACTTCAGGATTACTTCGCCTATTCGCTGGGCAAATTTGGCAGTTTGCTCGGACATTTGAGTGTCGCTGCGATGAAGAGACATTCTGGAGGAAGTGAAAGACATAGGAGGAAACAAGTGAAATGTTATCAGATAATCAAAACAGAATGGAAATGCATAAAATTGCGATCATTTGTTTGTTACCTAGGGCAAACAAATGAGACAGTGACAAATCAAATTAAACGTGTCATATTAATGTATCACTGAAGACATGCTTGCCTATAAGTGAACACTCACCCCAAGAGTTCCCAGGTAAGAGTGACTAAAATAAAATATTTTAATGATTACATAAATTTTTGGATGTCCGGATGTATTTAGAACGTAAGATATGCGCGAAAATGCAAACTTATGCACTTTTTGACGCTTTTAGTCCCTGAATGACCAAAAAGTTTATTTTAACACACCGAACCCCTCAAAGCCTATTTCTAAGCTATGTAAAGGATATTTAGGGTATGTTTATCTTATGGTCATGTTTCGTGTTGTCCGTTACAGTACGAATCGGCATACCTTCGCAGTTTGTCGAATTTAGTCCCTGTAAGCGAATAAACTTGATTTTGCCATACCAAAGCCTTTAAAACTTATTTCTAAGTTATGTAAAGGTTATTTAAGGTATGTTAAGCATATATTGATGTTCCGGAGTGTTTGTCGCATTAAACTGGTTATATTTACACGCCAGTGCGCGTATAACCTTCCAGAAAGCGATTTAGAGCCCGAAATCGAACAAGAATTGATATGTGCAAATGATACACATATTTATACAAATCCCAAGTATGAAATACAATATTTCATTGGTTTGGTATTTGTTTGATGGCCGTGGAGGCACAGGTGTCACAATAATACTATCTTTGTTAACATTATTTGTTATTTGTTACAGCGCATTCGTAAACCTCTCGCTAAAAAACTTGGCTTGGATAGGAAGAGGAGTTTAAAGATTGTAGATGCTGCTGGTAATGTTTGGGATGTTCGAGTTGGTATCGAGTCTCCTGATAGTCGGTTTTACATAAAAGATATGAAACAGTTTGTGAAGGATAAAAAGATGGTTCCTCGTCAAGCGTTTATCTTTAAGTTCGTCATTGATAAAGGTATTTTCTTGTTCGACTGAATGGTTGTGGGGACTCGGATAATGTTATGATGTATGGAAAAAAATGTTTTTTGTTTGTAGGTTTTTGTTTGCTTAACACTGTTTTGTAATAGTTGACAGTGTAGTTTTGACCCTGGTGGTACGAAGGGTGCATATGTTACTAAAACACTGCAGACTATGTATTGAACATGTAGTTGTTCCTAATGACTAACGGGTGACACTATTACTTGCATGAGTTATTCCTTGTCTTTTATATATATATATATATATATATATATATATATGTTATTCTTATTTGCCTTTCATTGTTTAATAATAGTTAAAGCTATCAATGTTTAAACATGTACACTAGTTTTTAGAACAATAGACTAAAATAACATCCATTATTATTAGATAAAAGGAACACGTTCATAGGATGTTCAAAAGATCATACCACATTACTTAATACATGAAAAGACTTTTGTCCAAAATGCTATTTCTACAACGATAGATTTTGTAGAGTTTATGTCAAAAGGCTATTCAACATTCATAAATATAGATTTTGTAGTACTTCTTGGTAGACCACATTAGTAGTAGTTTTACAAACTTTTTGATCCGTGTCATAGATTAAAATCTTCAAACCCTTTCGGCTTTTTACTCGAGATACCGCAACATATAGTTGTCCATGACTGAAAACCGGACGTGGAAGGTACAATCCGACACGTTTAAGTGATTGTCCTTGACTTTTATTGATTGTCATCGCAAAGCAGACTGATTGTGGGAATTGTCGACGAGCAATTTTCACTGGAATTCTTTTATCGAAAGGAGTCATTTTCAATCGTGCAATCAACGTGTGATAACCTATGTTGTTTCCTGTGATGATCTTTGCTTCTATTACAACTTTTCCAAGCTTTGTTACTTGTAGTCGTGTGCCGTTACACAAACCATTCGCTTGATCAATGTTTCTAAGTAACATTACCGGAGCTCCAACTTTGAGAACCTGTTTATGGTTAGGTAACCCTGACAAACGCAGATTATTTAATACGTCCGGAGGAAACAATGCCATGTTAAGTTCGGACTGTTGCTCAGATTCACATAAAGTGTCTGAACTGAGATATATCTTCTCCTCACCAGGCATACTGTCTAACAATTATGTATTAATTGAATCAATGACTTCATTGGTGGGTGCAAGAATAGCTCTTTGCTGGAAATAGTTTAAATCACCCAAAAATTTATCCATTTCCGAATATGTGAATGAAATCAATGAAGCAATAGGATTAACTTCATCTTCGATAAGTAAATCGTCCAGAATTTTAATTTCTGCCTCTCCATCATTTTGATCACCAAGCAAACCATCACTGAGTTTTAATATCCATTCTACAAAATCTTTGGTTTCTTGTAAATTACTTGATTTGGTACCCACTTTTAGCCTCATGTTTTCAATTAGTTTTAGTACCTTACAATATTGCCATAGATAAGACGAATTCAATGAAGAATTTACAATCATGCTTCTATTACCCTTTGGAATGACTAGAAGTATTTGCCTAAAATCACCGCCCAACAGAACAACCTTTCCTCCAAATGGCTTTTTTTGCATCCTCAGATTACTTGAACGGGCGATATCTCTCATTGTCTGATCAAGGGCTTCAAAACAATGCTTGTGTGTCATTGGAGCTTCATCCCAGATTATCATCTTCGTTTCTTTTATTAAGCCGCCTAACTCACTATTCGGTTCTATGGAACATATAGAATCTTCGTTAATATTTATTGGGATTACAAACCTTGAATGGGCCATTCTACCACCGTCTAAAAGAAGCAATGCAATCCCACTGGATGCAACATTTAAAACCACTTCTCCTTTCAATCGTAATGCCGCTACAAAGGTTTTCCAAAGGAATGTCTTACCAGTACTGCCGTAACCATATACGAAGTATAAACCTCCAACACCTTTTGCAAGTGCATTCATAACGGTCTCATAGACATTTTTCTGTTCAACAGTTAAACACTTTAAATAAGAAGCAAGTTCCTTTTCTAAAGTTGCCCGATCATAGCAAAGTTCTTTCATTATCAGTCGATTCTTCAATGCAAAAATGTAATTGTCAGGAACATTTGGCATATCATCAAAGTAGCAACTTTTGGATATGTGAATGATATGTAATGTTTGTACTACCATAAGAAAGTAGCAACTTTTGGATATGTGATAAGCAAATGTTTTCAACTTCTTTCTCTTGAATATCCAAATCTATAAACTTGATTACAAAAAAGATCGAGTGTTAGATAGTATTATTCAAATATTCCATGATAGTTGAATAGAATTTGACAAATTATATAAACTTCTATCATTACCTGGAATACCAGTAATCTTTCGTTGCTGGTATAAAATGTCTTCATATATTAGACTTTTTGTTTCTGTCCAAAAATATCCAGGCCTAGAAATGGAGCTGGACAACAGTAACGTTACAAAAAGTGTCCACAAAAAATCGAAAGTGGACCATGTGCTTGCTTCTCTCATTGCAATTATATACTCCTTATCGTCATCCAACAAACCACATGCGAAACATGCATCTTTAAATGTATCATAAATTTGGCTATCAACGATTTTAATATCATCAAAACTTGTTGGTCCTTTTACATGATTCAATAAAATTCTCAAGAAATAACAGTCACCAAGTGACGGAGGTACATAATGTATCATACCAACTGCTCCAAAAGGATTTTATCTTTGGTGCCACTTTCGTAGTTTACGTATCCATACATAATATATTGGAAAATCTATGTACTTCAATGTTCTAGCAAATTCATCAACTTCGTTACACTTCATCCATTCCATGAACATTGACATTTTGACAGTGGGGTTACTAACTACATCACAAAGATTTGAATCATCGTCATAAACAATTCTTTGACCATCTTCACAATGAAAAGATAATACTTCAACTGCTGGATATCGAAAATGTATATCAAACTTGAATATTCTCCAAGCAGCTTCACAGGCAGAAATATACCTACAATTGAGATATTCTTTTACTTCATCTACTTCTGTTTTCTTTGACTAAATGTCAGTAATCGGTTCAACTTCATTTGTTTTATTGACTTGAAAAACATAAGCAGTTACTCTATCCAGACCTTTATTAATATATTTGAACAGATATTTGATAGAGCCCGTTTAGTTACACCACTCAACATTTATATGGTATTGGTACCTCTTGAGTAGAAGAGCATTGTAAGGGACTACAAACCTGTTATCAAGAGTGACTTGATTTTTTTAAATTGTGTTTCCTGTAGGACGATGACGGTAGACAGGATATCCTTCGGTATCAATGGAAGTCTGTGTACATATTTCTTAGGAAATTTTTTAGAACATTTTAAATTAACCATGCATGGATATTTAGGGTTATCTGTACCACAAGGACCATGTATCATAAACTATTTGACAAGTTTATACAATTCCAGTTTAGTTTCTTTGTCCGGTATTTTGGCACTAATTACACGATCGATCTCTTTGGCTGTCGGAAACTTACTCTCCGCACATAAGAACAGACAAATATGAGCATGAGGTAAACCACGTTTCTGAAATTCGATTGTGTAGATAACTGTAACATTGAAAAGGAAACCTTGTCAGTAAGATAATTATATGAATAACAATTTTAAACATTTTGAATCAATTACCTGCTTTTATCTCACCAAAAAACTTATTTGTCTTGAAATCTTGTATTAGATGATTGATTTTAATCTTGAATAACCTTGAGATAATGTCCTTTCTATCTTGAGGTTTTAGGCCTTTTTCATTAAACAACGATAAATCTCAGGCCAATTTAGATTACATGTAATTGTTATGAACAGATCTGGACATCCAACAGATTTTCAAATTGCCATAGCATCAAGATACTTTTGCATCATATATCGAGAACCACCAGTAAATGATTGTCACACCCCTAAAATACCACATGCGGGAACCCCCGCGGGGCGTGTGACGTACCAGGATCCAAGCCACCAATCACATTGAACTCGTAAATATATTTAAATAAAACTTTCATTCATTAACATAAAGTGTTACAAACATTACATATCATTCATTGTATACAGCGGAAGCATAATCATTTATTAAGAATTTCATAAACCACGTGTACAAAACCGTTAGACTTATCTTGTGATTCCAAGTATCTCGACCCATGACCACTCCAGCATCCCAGATAGCAAGTCCATGTCAAGAATCTAATGACCTGCAAGCATGCAGACAAGTGTGTCAGACGACGCTGGTGAGTTCACAGTTTTGTTAACGCGTTTAGTTACCAGATGTGTGTTTAAAACAGTTCAACGTTATATTTTGATGTTATTATTAACTTGATTACCGTATGTGGCTACTAGATGTGTTTACCCAAAACCCAATGCCTCTATCAAAGCATTGGTCAAGTGGTCAAGGTAATTAGTTCACGCCCGTCCATTCCAGCCCGGTGTGAGGGTGCCAAACCTAATAGCGCTATCAACTAAATACTTCGTTGCCTTACCAGCAACAATCGATAGATGTAAGGGGTCGTATATGATAGAAACTGAGTAATAACCAACATCCCATTAACCTGCATTCCTCCCTGGAAAGTTACCCAATATCCCTTCCCGGGATGCATGCTTGAAAAAGAGCAGTGAACTCACCTTGGTTTGCTCGGTTTGTCTAGTTACCCATTATCCAAGTTAATCAACCAATGCTACCGTGGTTACCAACAAATATCAGTTTCATGATTAAACAGGTTATTGTTTCCTCACAGATTGCATCACACACACACCAGTTCATAGTATAGCAAGAGCATCTTTCCAACACAAGTTTACATCTCATGATTCTATCACAAGTCACACAGAACATAACAGATGTGGTTTGTTATACTGTTTATTTACACTAAGTTTCATAATGTGCATATTGCCTAACAGGTATCAACCACTTCAAGCGCATAACACACACAATATATGATTTACTGCCTACCCTTGACAATTCAGGTTTTCCCACTCATGGCTGTGTTATACCCTCTTTTCAACCCATGCAAATGTTAACATACTCATCACATCCTACAATATCATCATACTCATACAAGTTTGCATTTCATATATTCTCACTTAACAGTTAGTAATAAGGAAATGTTCTATTTACATAACCAACCCAAGGTTCTAAATTTCAGATTGTAAGGTTATCACGTAACATAGTGTCCACATAACTATCCTACATCTTATGCATCACCATATATATTACTTACTGTCGTTGCTCGAGTTCACGACGAAAGGTTCACTATTGCCAGGCGGCGAAAGACCAGCCGACGAAACACTATAGTCCATCATATCCCTGTCGACGAAAGCCCTATGTTTCGTCGACATGGGAGTTTCGCCGACATGGAAGTTTCGTCGGGTCCCTAACAGTTCACATGATTCCTAACATTGAAACACAATTACACAGATTTAATCGTAAGCCTAATCATATTTCTAAAGCATGAGTAATGAGTCAATGACTTTTACGTTGCACAATCATCATCATCACATTTTTTATTACATAACAAACCCTAATATGAGCAGTCATCATCACAGTTTTCATTACACACTCGCTGTTCATCATCATCGATCATCAATATCATTCATCATATAAGAATCAATATATCTTCAGACCGAATAATACAAACATCATCCATTACAGCACCCTAGTTCATTTTCCAGTTCTCCTATCCCTAAACGCAGTACTAAAACACATAGATCATAGCATGTAAATCACTTTGGTGATGAGTGTACTAACCGGAGAATTGAGTTTAGCAAACACGGGAGAGATAAGTCTGGCAGGAAAGAAAGCTTCGATCAGTGCCTAGTTGCCGTCACACAGGGAGAGAAATAGTTTTTAGGGTTGATGTTCACCGGTTACAAGGTTTTAAATAATCAAAAGGGTGTTAGGCCTGAACACACCGGGCCAAAGCCTTCATCGGCGAAAGTTCTCTCGGCGAAACCTTGTTTCGTCGGGTTAGGGGTGATGACGAGACAACTCATATGACAAAACTCTACCCACAATTATTATGTCGGGTCCTTAAGCACTAATTGGACCGAGACCTGCTATGGATAGATATCATAATTGGTATCCCAGTTCACGTGGTATGCTGACCTTACTTGTGCAACATATTAATTAATTGGGCCGCACATGGACAGATGTAACTATACATTAAATGTTGTTCAATGCTTGGGCCGACAAACTTGTATAAGGTGTGAACCTATTGGACCTTAATAATCAGCACATGGGCCGCCAACTTCTTTGTATAAAAATTCACATGGGCCGAGATGATTATACCCAGCTGACAACAGATGTCACATGCAATTAAATTTGGCCAAGAGATATTCATGTGAACTTTGTTTTATTGGGCCACTATGTAACCTGGAATTGACACTATTGACTTGATCGGATTAGATTTAAGTGAAATGAATATTGAATGAATTGACTTATGGATCGGATAACTGCATGAAACAATTAAAGTTGTCGGATGAGTTATGTTAAAGGATCGAAATTTCGAGTTGTCACATCATCCCAACTTAAAAGAAATTTCGTCCCGAAATTTGACAAGCAATCCAAAACATCACGGTGCTAGATCAGGATGACTGTGGATGAATTTTTTCCCATGTGCCACATCATCCCCAACTTGAAAGGGAATTTCGTCCCGAAATTCCTCGATGATATCAATAGTTGATTCAACCGTTCGCACAACTGGAGATATTAGATCTCTCTTTGATTATTACGCTCCCACAAGGACTCCGATCCATGTACTGAGTTGCAACAAAGTCTTACAACCGAACTTTGGCTATGAGAACTAACATTAACTTCTTGGTCCATGTTTTCAATAGATTCCCTGACAAATACAACTGATCAGTTACCCTTAGACTCTGGTAAAGGTATCATAAGTGTTTCATCGAACAACACTGCCTTAGATTCGAGGCATAAACATCATTGCAAACGTTATCCAATTCGTCAGTTAACTCGAGTTTGTGAGCCATGACACCGATTCGTTCCATAATTCGAATGTCCCATGCATCGTAAACTGAGCTTGTCACGTTTTCTATAGCGCACCGCACCCTCCCAGGGCGAGGCTTTCGATTAGTACACGTTCGCCTACAGCGAACTCCCAGTGTTTACTAAGTTTATTAGCTTTCCTGGTAGTCACACATTGCCGTCAAACAATTTCTGATCCAAGCAATCTTCAAGAGTTTCGAGTACAATTCCTGGATCTGCGATTAGGTTGTCATCCACCTTAGTCCAACAAGAAGGTTGGCATTATCATCCATGCAATGCCTCAAACAGGGCTGCTGTATGCAGGCTAAAACGGTAACGGCTGTATGTCCAAAGATAAGTGTCCTTCCAAATGTTTACTACAGTCAATCACGCATATGCTGGCAGCATGTCTTCGTGTGTCAAGATGGTTCGTTGCTTCGTCCGGTTGTCCTACAGTGATAAGTAATGTCCATGTCTAGATGTGAGCCAAGGGTGTTGTGTATTGCCCGCCATAAGTCACATATAGCTCAAAATCAAAGGTAACAGGAGTTGGCACCTCGTGCCTAAAACCGCCTCTCTCAGAGGGACATTCACAGCTGTGAAGACTCGCCAGTTTCCTTGATTGTAAGAAAGTGTGCTGGTAACGTGAGACAATGAACTATCACCCATTTGATATTGGTTCCGTTTCGAGTTGTAAGTAGACTAATGACAGAATCCATGGCAGTCTGTCCTCATTTCCATATGTTTGTTTCTAGTTGCTGACTCTCCTCCCTGACTTTCCCACAAGTCAAACATCATTCACATACGTAGCTAGGTGGGCCTTCATGCCCGATCACCAGTGTAAGATTTAT
This sequence comes from Helianthus tuberosus, assembly GCA_030545235.1. Classification (NCBI taxonomy): domain Eukaryota; kingdom Viridiplantae; phylum Streptophyta; class Magnoliopsida; order Asterales; family Asteraceae; genus Helianthus; species Helianthus tuberosus. The sequence continues at coordinate 158,636,339 of CM060365.1, forward strand.
AGATACTAGTATCTCTCATCAAAACCTAGACGACTAGAATATCGAGGTCGGTGTGCTTTGCTCGACACGAGTTCCCTACAGTTGCCGTATAATAAAATCCACATTCGTTCCATGAGGTATCGCATATCGTCCGACCTGCCAAAGGTTGCTTCTCCATGCCCCGCATGGGTTCCCGTGAAACTTCTCTTCCTCCAGTTCTCCAGTTTGAACTGGACGAGTCTGATCAGGTAGGTTAGAGTCGATGGTGTGCTGCGAGGCTCGTACACGTCTAGGTTTCACAGTCAAAGTTAATCAAAGGTTCCATCAAGAGATGCCGTTATATGATTAGCTCTTTCGAAACAAGGGTACACGGGAGGCCCTTGTGATCGGTCTAGGTAGTGCCTTTGGCACCGTTAAAGTAATGCATCCACTTGAATCCAAAGACCATGGTTTCCATCGCAAGTTGTGATGTGTGCAACTCTTCTTGTAATTCTACTACGTAAGCCATCACTTTCTCGTGTTGCATCGGCGTGTAACAGGGACTCTGATTCGAATCATCATGGTATACCACTAGATCACCCGAACCCTCGGGTAAAGACGATGCTCAGTGCATTGCTGAGCTGGGATTCGAGAACTGAAAGACGTCCTCCTGTTTTGTCTTCCACGAACACAGCACCCTGCTGTGTTAAAGGGATTAAAGATGCGCGATCTTCGAAAATCCTGTGGTGAATCTGCGATAGTATCTAGCGAGACCAAGAACTTGCTGTACCCTCGAAGGGATCTTTGGTGTCGATCAGTTTCTACCTAAAACGGGTCTTAGTAAGGTCCCAGTGTATTCCCACTTCGTTGATTATTTGAACGAAAAGGTACCTCTTGAATCCAGAAGTTACTTTTAACAAGACTTCGCGTGGAGTGGCTCCTTCCCCCAGGAGTTCTAAAATAGAATGCAAATACCACCCATGATGTTCCCTTCTCCCCAAAGGTCTTGGAATAAAAAGTCGTATTGCCAAATTGCGATTGATAAGCCACTTTAAGAACATTCTCCCCTTGGACTTCCACCTGATAATAGTTTGTTCGAAAATCAATCCTCGAATGAGAGCTTGACCCTCGCTACTGGTCGACAGGCTGACAATACATGTTCGAGGCAAACAATTCCTGACTGCCACCTTGTTGAGTTCTTGATAGTCACTACACATACGGAAAAGGCCTATCTTCACGGTTATAACTGGGGCTCCCTAAGGCGAAAAGAAATCTAGGTCTGACGAAACTCCTGTCCAGCAATTCCTATAGTTGATTTGACAGTTCTTGCAACCCTCCTGGTGCAAGACGGTAAGAGTACGAGTATTCGAAGCTGCCTCTGGCGTGAGATCAACTGAGATTCCAACTAGCAGTTGTAGAAGTAAACCTGAAGGTTCCTCGAATAACACACTGAGATGGGTCATGAACCATTGGTGGGTCCTCGATCCTCATTTCCTTATCCTTAATATTAGTAACGGTTGCCAACATAGTGGGGTAATCTTTTAGTTGCCGCTTCCAAACTTCCACAGTTGAGATGGCGCTAACCCTTGCGCCATTCTGATGCTATGGAACAAATAACGATTCTCCACTCAAGGTTTTCTCCTTACAGGGTATGTCCGCGCGGTTTCTGGATAACCCATCCACACTAACTGCTGCATTGTAACCATCAAGGATAGTAGAAGGAAGGTCGACGTCGATCACTCATCCCACGAGGTCGAGTTTGCATCCCAACGAACATACGAGGCTTCAATTGTCTTGCCATCAGCCGATTCCTCAACAGGTCTGGTCTCGGGAAGTATCAGGGTTGAATAGAACAGGAACGAAACGATTAGTTTCCAAGGACGTGCTGGCCACAATGTTGCTGTAATCCTGGCGTTGCCCACACCAGCCCCAAGTGCCCTTCCATGAGCATCATGTTGTTGTTTTCGCTACGAGAATTTCCAGTGCTGCCGTCGTTCCCCTGGTTGTGATCGTCTTGGTTTAACAACGGCCCATCCATGTCGTAGGCACCTTCATTCCCATACTGAAGACTATGATTGCGAGTACCTTGATGTTGCGATGACTATTGCCTCTAATGTCGTTGCTCGAAACGGAGCTCTACGATCTTTCACCGACCAAGTCCATCTTTCCACGTTCTGTGCCACACCCTAACGCGCTACTCGCTGTGCTGGTAGTCACACATTCCACACTATAATCTGTTGTCATTGCTAATGTCCCGATTGATTCGTAAAAGTTGACTCCCACGAGTCGCTGACTAGGGTTAAAGATTCGATTGGAGTCAGTTCGCTGGCGTTCGTTGCCGGTAATCGGGGTCGTCCAAATACTGAAGTTGGTAAAGTACTACACTCATCCTCTTCTCCATCGTTCTAGCAAGTTGTTTAAGTATTACTCAGTACGTTTCAAGAGTGTTGCAGAAGTGATCGCACTTCGAGATTTAGGGCGTCAGTGTGTTAGGTTCCAACAAACGAAGATAAGTGAGGAAGGTAATAACCAATCATTCGAAGCTACAACATCCAACTCAGGGACGTGCGTACAAGCATCTAACATTATACACAGTTTGCTAGGCGTTCTGATAGGTTTTCAGGTAATATTCGATAACATCAGGATTCATAAGGGTTCAGTGAGAAGTGAAAAGTTCATTTTCAAGTAAGAGTCAATCACTGCTATGACTCCTATACACTGTTGTGTGTCACATCAATCAAATAATAGAGCGGAACCCCTTTTCACTTGTTAAGCCTCACTGGGACTCGCATGCACCCCACATTATTATTATGTGTGCACCCATAATAATATTGTGATTTGCATGCTCATCTCAGCTCCTCCTAACTCATGTCAAATGGTTCCTCAAACTCGAGTAGCAAACAAAGAGCATTACGAAACTTGTGTTATTAATGTTTAGGCATACCACCCTATCAGTTACATAACAGATGTAGGTAATACATGAATTCACATTGTTGTACTAAACGTGCAATCACGTGCAATATCATAGGTAAGTGTTCACTAGTTATGCAATGCAGTGAGTATATGAGAGACGAACCTTGCAGTCTGGAGCTGAGTGTCATGGTCATATTCACGTTTTCAGAGTTATTCGGTTATAGTCTGGTTTTTAAAAATGTTTTAAAACTAAGTTCACAATAACCAGTGACTCTGATACCAAATTGTCACACCCCCAAAATACCACATGTGGGAACCCCGTCTGATACCAAGCCACCAATCACGTTGAACTCGTAAATATATTTAAATAAAACATTCATTCATTACCATAAAGTGTTACAAACATTACATATCATTCATTGTATACAGCGGAAGCATAATCATTTATTAAGAATTTCATAAACCACGGGTACAAAACCGTTAGACTTGTCTTGTGATTCCAAGTATCTCGACCCATGACCACTCCAGCATCCCAGATAGCAAGTCCATGTCAAGAATCTAACAACCTGCAAGCATGCAGACAAGTGTGTCAGACGACGCTGGTGAGTTCAAAGTTTTGATAACGCGTTTAGTTTCCAGATGTGTGTTTAAAACAGTTCAACGTTATGTTTTGATGTTGTTTAAAACAGTCCATGTCAAGAATCTAACAACCTGCAAGCATGCATACAAGTGTGTCTGACGACGCAGGTGAGTTCAAAGTTTTGCTAACGCATTTAGTTACCAGATGTGTGTTTAAAACAATTGAACATTATGTTTTGATGTTGTTATTAACTCGATTACCGTATGTGGCTACTAGATGTGTTTGCCCAAACCCCAATGCCTCTATCAAAGCATTGATCAAGTGGTCAAGGTAATTAGTTCACGCCCGTCCATTCCGGCCCGGTGTGAGGGTGCCAAATCTAATAGCGCTATTAACTAAATACCTCGTTGCCTTACCGGCAACAATCGGTAGATGTAAGGGGTCTTATATGATAGAAACTGAGTAACAACCAACATCCCATTAACCTGCATTCCTCCCTGGAACGTTACCCGATATCCCTTCCCAGGATGCATGCTTGAAAAAGAGCAGTGAACTCATCTTGGTTTGTTCGGTTTGTCTAGTTACCCGTTATCCAAGTTAATCAACCAACCCTACCGTGGTTATCAACGAATATCAGTTTCATGATTAAACAGGTTATTGTTTCCTCACAGATTGCATCACACACACCAGTTCACAGTATAGCAAGAGCATCTTTCCAACACAAGTTTACGTCTCATGATTCTATCACAAGTCACACAGAACATAACAGATGTGGTTTGTTATACTGTTTATTTACACTAAGTTTCATAATGTGCATATTGCCTAACAGGTATCAACCACTTCAAGCACATAACACACACAATATATGATTTACTGCCTACCCTTGACAATTCAGGTTTTCCCACTCATGGCTGTGTTATACCCTCTTTTCAACCCATGCAAATGTTAACATACTCATCACATCCTACAATATCATCATACTCATACAAGTTTGCATTTCATATATTCTCACTTAACAGTTAATAATAAGGAAATGTTCTATTTATATAACCAACCCAAGGTTCTAAGTTTCAGATTGTAAGGTTATCACGTAACATAGTGTCCACATAACTATCCTACATCTTATGCATCACCATATATATTACTTACTGTCATTGCTCGAGTTCACGACGAAAGGTTCACTATTGCCAGGCGGCGAAAGACCAGCCGACGAAACACTATAGTCCATCATATCCCTGTCGACGAAAGCCCTTTGTTTCGTCGACATGGGAGTTTCGCCGTCATGGAAGTTTCGCCGTCATGGAAGTTTGGTCGGGGCCCTAACAGTTCACATGATTCCTAACGTTGAAACACAATTACACAGATTTAATCGTAAGCCTAATCATATTTCTAAAGCATGAGTAATGGCTCAATGACTTTTGCGTTGCACAATCATCATCATCACATTTTTTATTACATAACAAACCCTAATATGAGCAGTCATCATCACAGTTTTCATTACACACTCACTGTTCATCATCATCATCATCGATCATCAATATCATTCATCATACAGGAATCAGTATATCTTCAGATTGAATAATACAAACATCATCCATTACAGCACCCTAGTTCATTTTCCAGTTCTCCTATCCCCAAACGCAGTACTAAAACACATAGATCATAGCATGTAAATCAATTCGGTGATGAGTGTACTAACCAGAGAATTGAGTTTAGCAAACACGGGAGAGATAAGTCTGGCAGGAAAGAAAGCTTCGATCAGTGCCAAGTTGCCGTCACACAGGGAGAGAAAAAGTTTTTAGGGTTGATGTTCACTGGTTACAAGGTTTTAAATAATCAAAAGGGTGTTGGGCCTGAACACACTGGGCAGAAGCCCTCATCGGCGAAAGTTCTCTCGGTGAAACCTATGTTTCGTCGAGTTTGGGCTTGTTACGAAACTCCCTTGTTTCGTCGGGTTAGGGGTGATGACGAGGCAATTCATATGACAAAACTCTACCCACAATTATTATGTAGGGTCCTTAAGCACTGATTGGACCGAGACCTGTTATGGATATATATCATAACTGGTATCCCAGTTCATGTGGTATGTTGACCCTACTTCTGCAACATATGATTAATTGGGGCGCACATGGACAGATGTAACTATACATTAAATGTTGTTCAATGCTTGGGCCGACAAACTTGTATAGGCTGTGATTCTATTGGACCTTAATAATCAGCACATGGGCTGCCAACTTCTTTGTATAAAAAGTCACATGGGCCGAGATGATTATACCCACCTGACAATAGATGTCACATGCAATTAAATTTGGCCAAGAGATATTCATGTGAACTTTGTTTTATTGGGCCACTATGTAACCTGGAACTGACACTATTGACTTGATCGGATTAGATTTAAGTGAAATGAATATTGAATGAATTGACTTATGGATCGGATAACTGCATGAAACAATTAAAGTTGTCGGATGAGTTATGTTAATGGATCGAAATTTCGAGTTGTCACAATGATGACGGTAACAATATTCGTTTACCACAACTTGAAGCATCAGTCTCTCCACTTTGAACACTTTCATTTAGATTCTTAAAAGTTTGACTTCGAAGTTTTGGTTGTTGCGTCTTTATATAGTCTAACCTTGCCGATTCTATCATTGTATACGCATCTACCAAAAATTGTTGGAATAGTTTTTGGGCATTAAGTAACAATGAAAACTCATTAGCTCTATCTTGTATTTTGTAACAAAAGAATTCTCTCATTGTCGTGCTAGTTCTAGGTATATCACAGTCAACAGAAACACCTGTATGCTTAATACCAAGTCTAAAACCATCTTCAGCAAATGGGAAGATAAGTGGATATTGCAATGCTAGATAAGAAGGATGAAGCTCACTAATTCTTTGAAGAACACCAGACTTTGTCTGAACAATAATATCCCTTTTATCAAATGCTCCATCAAAATCACCAATTACTAAAGCGGCAACTTCCGATGCGGTTGGCAAGTTGAACATTCTACCGTCTTTATCTCTTGTACCAATAAGCTTGAGTCTTACATTTCGCCAATCATTTTTTTAAAACAGTCTCTTACCATTCTAAATGACTTCACAAGTGGATTGCAAGAATCCAACATTTTCTTAAGACTGGATATGATTGAAGTATCAAGACAGAGTTTCCTGATCTTTTGAACCCTGTTTCGACACTATAAGAAAAAAACACGGTGTTATTAAAAATAACACTTGTCATAGTTAAACAATTACAGTATGTATACTATTGTTTATATACCTTACAACCTTTTGAGGATTCAATTCCACGTTTTCTGAGTCGTATATGTAAAGTTGTCAGAACTTTGGTTCTTCGCCATCATCCGGAAGTAGACTACCCATACGATGATAGTTTTGCCCTTGAAATCCAAATACATAAGGACCTTTGCTATTTTTAAAACTTTTGTCAACCTTACTACCAAGCGATGTGAAAGAAAACATCATATTGTATGCTTGAATGTTACTCATGAAATTGCGACTCTCGGAATTGTCCATTTTATACATCCTTCGAAGTAATTGAGGAGGATCAGGTGACGGAGGCAATTCAATCTCTCCATTAGAACAACAAAGAGAAAATCGGTTTTCTTAGAATCTTTATTCCCCCTAAGCATTTCATCTTTCCATAACATTGCATGGCACCTAGAACATACAAATATTGCATCTCCATGATCAACATATTCTACAAATTTAAATCATCCAAAAATAATAGAATTATATAATCATTTATAATTAAAGAACAGGAAGTTAACACGATGTTGTGAAGGTCATAAAGAATATATACATCTCTAAACGGTTATTTACCTCGTGCAACACCAAAAATCTTTTTAACCAAAGAACCGGGTGCCATATCATCAGCAATGGAATCATCAAAGTTATGAGATGCATCACGGATGTTTGAGCTTTGATTCCGTTCCCCTTGATTAAGAGAACAACCATTAACGTCTGTCGCATTATGCACTACAATATCCATAGATAAAAAGAATTAGCATGAACCGTAGATAAACTAAACGACACTTAAACCTCATTTATATATATTTTATAATTTATAAGAAATGAGAAGGAACATACCGTTATCGTCTAATAACGAAGATTTTGGCAGCTTTCGAGACGTCATAATATCAGAATTCATAGCAGGGAGAGTTAAAAGCCCAGCGGACCTTTTCCTACCACATGCCACTGGTAAGAAAAAAAAACATTAGAGATTGTTTAAACCTTCCATTTGTTGTGTTGATACAAATTATTTAAGGTAGAATGAAATACTAAAATATATCGGAGAAACTGGATCAATTTACATTACTGGATGAACATTATGTTACAACAGTGAATAATATATGATTATATATACATATTTGTATAAATTTAAATAAACGTGTAAATCATACCATTTGTAATATTTGACAATGGACTTCTGTCCATTGTATTTGGCGCCCATTGCTTTACGCGCAATGAAGATATATTGGTTTCATCGGCAGCCATAGATAAATGAAATTTAGGTAGAGGACTACTAATGAACCTTCGCTGACCATGTACGGAATTTTGACCAGCATTTTCATCCTGGTATGTCGATTTGACTGTAAATTAAACATAATGAGCAGCTATGAGAATCATAATGAGTTGTTAAAAAAAGAATTGATGAATTACCAAGAGTCGTTGATGGTGACATGACCATACGGAGAGATCCTCGATCAAAGTTGGGGGGAATGCACATTACATTAACTGACTCGGTTTGTAAGATTGACGCTTCTAACAAGCACACTCAATGAATTGAGATATTTAAATAAAAAATAATAATAAAAACATCACCTAATCTAATCAACCATTGAAGTGCGACATTTGTTTACCTATCCTTTTAAAAGATGATTCACTCAACACGTCAGTGCGATTGGGTGTTAACTTAGATGCGCTATTACCACTTATACAAACTTCATGGACACCTTTTAATGAAGGATGAAACCGTATCACATAAGTTTGACATAATATAATGAAACAAATATATATGATATACAAAATACATTGTACAAAAACACACCTCCAATATTGTTCATAGTATTTGAAACATCAGATAATGGAATCGTATCAACACTTGCAGATGTACCTATAAGACGACCCACACTATTGTTTCTATGATTTTTTAACATACACTTTCTTCTCTGGCGAGAATCTTTAGACTGTTCTGTTGTGCACCGTGGAAGATACTCTCTGTTGTGCACCATAACTGTTTAACAAACGAATTTAGGGTTATCATTGTTAGATTAAAGTATTACACTAATAAACAAAACAATCAAAGAGATATAATATCAATACGTATCCTGATTAAGAACATAACAACAACACTCACTAAACAAAATTCGAATCTTACAACAACATTAATTGAATATGCGAAATGGATAAGTTCAAGCAATTGAACTTGGTTTCAGCGTATTCCGATAATAAACGCATGTATCAACAAGGGAATTTCAGCATGGTCACGAAGATAAACCATGAATGTAACCTGAAAGAAAAGAAGTTTCAAGAAAGTGTGTTGACTTGATAACAAAGGAGTCAACAATTACAATAATGTAGGTTATTCGAATCATAAACCAATAGTTACCTTTAGCAAAATAATATTTGTACTTCAATGAAGCGTTTATTTGGAACGAAACCACATGCGTAGCAACTGGTGCATGCGTGACATATAAGTTTCCAAGTAATGAAACAATGAGTAATTGCTAAAATGAAGAAATGACCAAGTATCGAAGCAAATGTGTGTTCGCTCTCAGCGAAGAAAATTAACGCGATGCAACTACCATTATGGGGAGTAGAGATGCAAACATCTACTTGCTAGAAGCAAAAGTGGAAATTTCAAATAAAAGAAATTTGAGTACTTTCTGTTTGGTTAACTGAAATAGTATATATGTCAGGATAGTAGGGTTTGCTTGAGTTAATAGGTGTGGTTCCTAAGCAACAACCTTTACGAGTTTGGACCTGGGTTCCCAAAGGTAGATTCTCAAAGTTTCGTATTTTGTGTAAAATTGTTTTGTGCATTGTGTAGGAAACACAATTTTTGTGTATGCTTAAGATAAGTTATTGTCCCACAATTTCTCCGGTATACTTTCTTCCTGAATTCACAGCTAATGATACTCGATCATCGATCAGTCGTGAAATAGTAGTTGGATCCTCACAGTTAGTTAAATAAGTAATTCGTTAATCCTCAGCAAGAGTTACCGACTCTTGTTAGTTAGCTCGTTCGGCTCCTGGTAGTTGATGCTCATTTGAAAATCATCGTCCTTCTTCTTGACGAGCAGAACTGGCGTTACCCAAAACGGGAAACTTGGTCTGTTATCTTCCTTCTCTAGCCACTACTGAAACTACACTGACAATCCTTGCATCTCCGAAGGTGTAAGTCGCTAAGGTGCATTGACTGCAGGCGCGACGCCTGGAACAGAGTCAATTATGGAATTCGACTTGTCGTTGAGGAGATAATTTTGGCAAGTCTTCAGGGAAGACTTCAGGGTATTCCCTTGTCACAAGGATATCTTCGAGTTTTGGTTCTTCGGCTCCCTTGTCCATGACATGAGCCAAGAAATCAACACATCCTTTACGCAACAACTTTCGTGCCTTCAAGCAATTAGTAATTTGTAGAGGCGTATCCTGCTTCATGAGTCATGATCGTTTCTTCGTTCGCCATCGGGATGCAGATAACAATCTCCGCTCGATTGCTTGACAACTAATCCATTCCAAATACGTCGTCGAAGTTTCCCTTTAGCTAGTACGGGTTATCTAACTTACTTGCTACTAAACCAAGTATACTCTCAAACTCTAGAGATGCGAAGCTACAATTTGTAATAATATCAAGTAGCACAGATGCATAATGTTGAATAATATGGAACGTATGGATAACCTTGTTTGGATTCTGGCGTGTTTCCCTAGCTTCGCTATTGAGCTTTCATCCTTGTGCCTGATTCTTCTTAGGGCAGTATTTTCTGAAATGCTTTTTGCTCCCACAGTTAAGACAACCTTAAGCATGTTTTTGTTTGTCACTCGTCCTGCCTTGATAGTTGTCGTTGTCGTTGTTTCCTCCGTGATTCTCGCTACCATCTTGGCCTCCATTTCTAGGTTCAGTACCTTGCCTACAAGTCTCCTTGGGATGCCCCCTCTTGCCACAGTTATCACATTTTCCATATTTACATCGTCCGACATGATAACGTAGACAATTGTCGCACTTGGGTAGGATACCTATGTAGTCTTTTCCCTTTTTGGCCCTGTTCTTGCTATTCACCCGAGTGCCCTTCTTGAAGTTTGCAAACTTTCTCTTGTTGTCTCCAGATGACTCTACAGGAGTCTCCTTTTTCTCTTCCGTAGTGGAAAATTTTCCTAGTCTAACCGTTTCTTCAGTGAGCGCCACACTTAAGTCGATAGCCTCGATGATCGTTGGAGGCTTAGATGTTGTCACCAGGCTTAGAATCTGGGGTGCCAATCCCCCGATGAAGCGTTCGATCTTCCTAGATTCTGGTTCCACCAAACGCGAAGCAACTTGTGATAAATCGTGAAATCTCTGCACATACTCTGTTGTCTTTGGACCTTCCATTTTCAAGTTCCACAGTTCAGTCTCCAACTTCTGGACTTCTACCCTAGAGCAATATCTTTTATGCATTAGTTCTTTCAGTTCATCCCACGTAAAAGCATACGCAGCAGTCCCACCCAACGTCCGAACCTGAAGGTTCCACCATGACAGGGCCCCATCTAGAAAGAATCCAGATACGTACATGACTCGTTACTCTGGAGTACATTTGCTCAAACTCAAAACAGAATCCGTCTTCTCAACCTAATGCACAAATGCTACGGCACCCCCAGTGCCATCTAATTCTTGGGGTTTGCAGCTCAAGAACTGCTTGTAGGTGCAACCGTTGGGTAGGTTATTTCCTGAGGTACCTCCGCTGTGTTCGGAGCAAAGGGCCTCGTGCTGTGCGATGGTCCGTGAGATGCGCTCATGTAATTCTGCCTCTGTTGTCGGTAGAGGGTTGTTGGTATCAGTGTTCCCTTGAAGCGACATCTTCTAAGAAGAAGGTCGGATAGGTCAGGTCACATTAAAGGCACAAGCACATAAGCATCTACTTAACGAATGAGACCTAGGAGGTGTGTACATATGCATATGCATATAAGCTATCGTTATAACAATCATTCACATAACATCACAATTATAGCACGAACAGGTAGGTGTGAACATATTTAATGAGAACATAACAAGCAAGCACGTAGCATCACACTTATAGCACACATACGCAGATCAACAATGTGCTTAGTGAGGACATAACGCCTGAGCTTTCATTAGTCATTGTCCATAAAGTATTGTTACATGTTTAATGGGGAATATGACGATTGGGCTTCTATTACTTTCCGTCCACAATCGCATTGTCTACAAAGTATATCAAAAGGGACACAGGGTCACCCTACCCTTGCCCAATAAGTCTATCAGTGTATCATAATCACATGGTCAAAAGCAGTCTTCCAGAAAGTCTCCCAAATCTCGGCTCATTAGTAGTGTCTTTACCCAAAAGTAATGCAATCCGCATAAAATCAGAACCCAACTATACTGGTGACTGAGGTGGAGGAGGAAAGAAAGGCAAACTGCTATATGAGCTCCTCCTCCTCGGGCTTGTATATACGTCGAGGTAATTAATTGATCTGTTGCTCGACAGTAAAGAAACGAGCATCGCAACCTGGGTAAGATGTAAGAGCAGAAGGTAAGAGTGCAGAAGGAGATAGTGATGAATGTGGAGGATCAAAGTATACTGACAATAGACAGGGTGGAGGACGTGGCGTTAGCTCAAGCTCCAACATTTTGCGACTTATAACCTTAAAATGTAGCTGATGTGACAGGAGCAACTCATTCTGTGTATAGCCTCCATAATGTGAGGGGTGGAAGGGATCTGAAATCAGCATAGTGCATGGTAGGAATCCATCGGAATGGCTCATCCATCGGTAAAGTATTGAAAGGAGCAAACGGCGTGGCCTGTGAGGTCGGGAAAATGTTGCTGATACAAAAGGGATCGTCACGCGGGTGCTGACCTGGAGTACCTTCCCGGGTTGCGGGTATGCCCTGGGAGGAAGCGATTGGCATGTTGGTGCAATGGACGTCGGTCTCCATAGGGGAAAAGGAGCAACATCAGCGGTGCAGGTACTGGGTTAGGTACAAGGGGTGCAATGTCTGGTAAGCCAAAAGAAGCATGGTCAGGATCAGGAATCAGCTCAAGATCAATATGTGCAACATCAGGCTGACCCAAAAGGAACTGGAGCTAGCTCAGGAGCAGGCTCTGGGTCCGGTGGAAGTGTGGAATCCCGAGCAGGTGATAGTGCAGCAGTCATAGCGGTGTCGTAGTCTAAGTCAGTAGTAGAAAGCTGCAATCCGGCCATCTGTAAGGCTACAGATGTCATAGTCTCAAAGGAGTTTGAAATCGAGTGTATACTAGAATCAGAGGATAGCTTGATAACATGGGTCTCAAGAAGTGAAATTAGTAACATCATTCTCGTCTAACTTCTCATTATCATGGGCGTCATCAGGAGGACCATCAATAAACATGTCAGCGTCATTACCAACTACTCGTCGAGTAGCCAACCTTCGGAAGGAATATCCACAGGAGGCGCATCATCGAGGATCGGAGCCATAGTGCGCTCACCATCGGGATGAACAGTGATGAGGTGGTCATGGACGAGAACAAGGATGACAAAAAAGATCCTTGTCGGGGAGGCCATTAGCAAGGGTAAATCGTTACCAAAGTCTAGTAGCGCGGACGGTTGGAAGTCGTCCTTGTCATTGGTCAGTATGTCAGGGTCACTCTCAGTGTCTGACGTAAACATTTCTTGCACAGGTGCAATCCCATTATTTGTGGCGGTGGCCATAAGGTAGTCAATGTCTGACAGCTCGCTTATGTGTGTCGGTATATAATAATCATAGCATCTATATCCATAGTAATCACTAACACTTAGTGTATTGCAAGCAAAGACAATTCATCATGTAATCATGTATTCACATTATTTTTCATGAAATTTTCTACCCTTCCTAGTCTCCTAGACTAAACCAACCAGTCTCTCATACTAAAACACCCAGCCTCTCAGACTGAACCACCTAGTCTCTCAGACTAAAACACCCAGTCTCTCAGACTGAACTACCCAGTTTCTCAAACTGTCCCAACTAGTCTCTCAGACTAACTACCCAGTCTCTCAGACTGAACTACCCAGTCTCTCAGACTGAACTACCCAGTCTCTCAGACTGAAGTACCCACTCTCTCAGACTGAACTACCCAGTCTCTCAGACTGAACTACCCAGTCTCTCAGACTTAATTATAAACATTAACTTTGAAATGTGTTTCGTGTCTTTTATTGGTAAAAATGTTTGTCTTCCTGGATCTGGGCGTTGTATGGAATGAAGACATGTTTGTAAAAACATTTTCGTGAGAGCCCTAATGATTGTAGTCTAGACTCAAGAAAGAATCCTAGTTCGCTACAATCGAAGCTCTGATACCAAGCTGTCACACCCTGACTTTTATGGAAGCGTGATTATGGTGTGACTTTCTTAATACCATTGCATTCAATCATAACAATAACTATATGATAAAACCAAGATGTTCATCCATTGATTAAGCTTTAAAACATTACATCATCATTGTCTTGAAACATAGGCTTAAAATCCGAGTTACAAACCATATAAATTGTTTAGTGTTTCATAAGGACTCATCAAAAGACTTTAGTTAAAACTTGGTTTTAAAAGATGTGTCTCGTCCAGGATAAGACACACTAACCAAACTTTAAGACACGGATGACATCTTTTATTCTCAACATGCCTTGAAACTCCAACGCCCGCTAGATCCATGCTTAATTCCCTGAAATACATGTATTTTAAAAACATCAACAAAAGTTGAGTGAGTTCATGTATGTGTTTGTGAATAAACCTTTGAAGCTTTTGTAATAATGTTTGAATGTATTTGAAATCCCAGTATGAAAGCAACAAGGAAACAGATCGATTAATGTGTAGCTAATACATTAATACACGTGACATGGTGCAGGAAGACTCAAACCTAGCAAACTTTGTACCGGGCTTCCGGCTGTAAGACATAGTTACCACATGGCCCATTCGGCGGACTCATGGATGGGGCTCGCTACACCGAAATTGATCTATCACTCCTGTCCCTCGGCCCTTATATGAGGATTAATGGTCTCAAGTATCCGCCTACCCATTCACATGATCTATAGTTCTTTTCTAGGCTAATCATACCTATTGTATTTGTACATAATCCTTTTGTAACATGTATTTCACCCACGAAGTAAATAAACAAAACAGTTTAAAGAAAAGGGGGACATGAACTCACTGTTTTGCGTTCTACGAATCCGCCTGTAACTCAAAGTGTCCTCTGGTGTACACGACTACCTACAATGCACTATGGTCTTTTTAGGCGAGCTGGTCGTGCCTTGACTTAGTATTACTTAGTGCCTTTGAGTTATGTTTCCAAGTGTCTTCATCGTTATTCCAAGTCATAGAATTATTTGTTAAAATAATTAATATTTTAACTTAATACTTCTAAGTATTTAAACATGTATATCCTTCCCAAGGATGGGTATATTTGTATTTTTGTATTTGTATAACTTGCCATGTATTGGCGTCGTATTCCGGCGTGTATTGTCTTTAATAAGTATCCAATATATATTTCTAAAATATATATTTCAAGAAGTATTCCTTAGAAAAATTATTCCTAATTTTTCTCTTGGCAAAAATATTTGTAGTTCCAAAATAATATATTTTCAAGTCTCACTTAGAAAATATTTATAAACTTATTCCATCCAATAATGTATTTCAAGTTTATCCAAGAAGATATATATTTTTCCCGAAAACAGTATATCTTCTAAAAGTTACAAGAAAATATTTTTTTTACTTCCCAAAATAATATATTTTCTCCTTGTCAAAAGTATGATATAACTTTGGAAAAAATCATATTTTCCTTTCTTGTGTCCAAAATAGTATTTACCAAAAATATACTCATAATGGTATTTTCCGGAATATTTTTGTAAGTTACATTCTTTCGTTCGGTTTTACAATATTATGCGTGTAACTTATGTATTTATTCGTTTGGATTTTTGGTAATATTTTGGATTGTAATTTCTTGGTATATGTTAAGTTATATTATTTCAAATCCTAAAATAATATAACTAATTCACAAAGTATACAAATAATCACACACATGTGTCTTCTAAATATATACCTTTCAAATACATATTTAGTTATTTTTATTTACAAAAGCCAACCTCCAATATTTGTATTTTTGTTACAAAAATTATGGCAAAGTTTATATTGAAAACCATAATTAAAATACACTTGTAAATATTTGTTAGAAAATATCTTTCTAAGTGTTTATATTTTTAGAAAATTTTGTCATAGTTTCCCCTAAAAATGGAGGTGTCCATGCTATTAAAGCATATCATTTTCTTTTTAAAATGGTCACAAACAATCAAAAACTTATCTAACACTTATCAAGTGCCAAAACAATGTTATTTACATAACAATATGAACTTGAACTTTCATAAAGACTTGTAGTAACTTGGTAGTGTGTTTAGTAAGTTTAGTTACCCTTTAAAGTGTGGTTGTTTATTTAAAAACCTCATTCTTGTATGATTTAGATGTTTACAACTTGCAATCACAATTTCTAAAAATATTTCTTTATGAATTCTTCTTGTTACACAAGTGCTTATACACTTGTTTAACCACCAAAAATAAGGTTTGTTTATGTAAGAACCAAGATTTAGTAAAACTTAAATTTTTAACTTGGTTTCTTTAGAAATCATCCATAAATCTTTAGATCTACAAGTATTACTACTCACATTAATCATTATTTATCAAGAAAACAATATATTCTTTCAAGTTCATGTCTTGCATGAGGATGATTTATAAATCTATAATATTTTCATCCTCTCATCTTACTAGATTATGTTTTTAATCATGATCTAGCAAGATCATATAATGATCTACATCATTTACACAAGCAAACAACAATCATCAAGTATAACAACACATAAATAACACGATTTCTTCATGATTTCTTATAATTTTATGCTTATGTTCATGTTCCATCTTCAACTTTCTTAGTGTTATTCATGATAATCATCTTGTATCATCTTTTAACCACTTAATATAGATGTAAAATGAAGAGTAGAAGATCTTACTACTAGCTCAAGGCTAGGGATGATCAAGTGTAGAAATGAAGTGGATAAAAGCAATCGGTGAAGGTCCTTCAAGCTTCAAGGCCTCCAAGCTTCCTAACTTAGCTTCTTACACCTCTAGACCACCTTGAAATGTATGGAAAAAGATTGAAAATGATGGTAGGGTGGTGATGGTTCTTGGTCGTGAGCATGGAGGGAGAGAGAGGAGAAGAGGAAGCTGGTGAATGGTGAAGTGATGAAATGGTAAGGTTCTAATGGGTATACTTATAATCTTCCAACACCCTTGTTATCCAATGTATAATATGTCATGTAGTAGGAGACAAGATCTTACAATATCAATTAAAGGATTGAAGTAAAATCTTCTTGTGGGGGCCACTAGAATCCGCCAATAGGTTGGGGTGTAGGTGTAGGCTCCAACTAAATGTTAGCTAACATGGTTAAAAATCAAGTGTATAGTTAGGAGTTTAGTTACTAGATATTTATATAGTGTGTTATGATGTTCGGGGACCATAACTAGCTTAGAAATATTAAAACAATGCTTCTAGTATAATTTTAATGTTTCGGGTAGTGTCCGGTTGTTTGGTTAGATACCGGTTCGTTAAAGTGATAAACTATACCGTTTAGTGTTCTTTATGTACCCTTTTGTGTTCTTTATGTACCCTTTTGTGACACTTTTAATTCCTGACACTTAGGAAAGTATTCTGGGCTAGTTAATCATTTTTCTGCATGATATAAGAGTGTTAAATAGCTGAATTTTGCTGAATTATGTTGAATTCTGCAGTGTACGGGAGTTTTTAGGCACTTTCCAGCACTTAAACTATCACTAGGAAGGCAGTTTTGTGACCCTTACTTTCCTACACACTATACTAGTATAATACTTGGTTTCTGGCCCATTCTGTATCTTAATACAATGTTCGTCTACGTTCTGAACTTCGTCAGCATTTCTCTGATTTTGTCTG
Source organism: Helianthus tuberosus (assembly GCA_030545235.1). NCBI lineage: Eukaryota > Viridiplantae > Streptophyta > Magnoliopsida > Asterales > Asteraceae > Helianthus > Helianthus tuberosus. The sequence continues at coordinate 158,653,970 of CM060365.1, forward strand.
ATAACTGTGCTAGCTTTGTTTCGTGCATCATTTGAATCAATAAAGTTTGCATGTAGAAATGTTATGTCATTTGCAATATATGATGCACATGTATGAATAATGATAATGATCAGAAAGCAATACAAGCATTTAATTGTAATTCAGCACAGTCATTAAGCACTAATCATCATTTAATAATTGTACAGATGCACGCAAATTTGACAGTTGTCACATTTAAAATGTTGGGCGTATTCATTCCACACTGTACAACGCACTATATTACCACTGCATAAGAAAAAAAACAGGTGTAAACATAGCTGTTATTACAAAAAAAATTCACATAACTTCAAAATTAACTAAACCTGAATTACAACAGCAATTAATATCACAAATATTATATATTTTTAATATACCATGATAGTTGTAATAAATGAGAGAACCCTAACAGCAATTAATTTATCTTCATACTTTAAATGATATATGACAAATAGACAACAATCATTGATAATAAATACCAATCTTGTTACAAATAAATACCAATTCTCTTACAAATCTCAAAAATACAAACACAACTGGATGATTGCTTATAATAAATACAAATGATTTTCTGATTGTTGGAACTATATTGCAAAGAAGACAAATAAATACAAATCGTTTTTAATAAATGCAAATCATTTAAATCCAAAACACACATGTAGATAAATAATACCAATGAAATTAAAAATGCCAATGAAATTAAAAATGCAAATGATCTTACAGAACATATATCTAATAAGGCATACAAAGAACAAAAATCTAAACAATATTCATGGTGAACAAAGTTAAGAAACGAACTGAATTTCTTGAAAAACATATACATTATCACACAAATATGTTCACATATGTTTATATCACAGAAAAATACTTACTCCACATCTTGGAGTTCAAAGTTCATCATTTTTCTTTGTTGGATCGTTCCGGTGACCCTAAACAGTCAAAATGAGTAGTTCATCATCATTTGCAAAGGCGGAATCAATGTAAATGACGTCAAACAGCTTGTTTCCTTTTAATCTTTATCTATTGATGATTTCCTGAGCTTTTACAAGTTGAAATCTGACAAAAATCCGACAGCACCTCAGCTCACACACACACACTATTCCATTTCAAATGAGACCACACAACTCCTATATATAGGCCTAGCTATTTCGTTTGAACTTGACACATCCCAGTTCAAACGAAATTACATGAGATGATTTGGTTTGAACATGTCAAAGCCTCATTCAAACGAAATTACATGCAATAACTATAACAAACCCTAATTTGATCCCTGTTGTGCACTCGTTTATCTAATCTAGACATAAGACTCGATTAAGACGAAGTTAACAGACAGTAGATGCACCAACAGACTCCCCCTTGGATGTTGACGAAGTCTTCGGCGTCGAGTCTTTAGTCTTTGTCTCTTTCCAAATTTTGTCTTTACATTGTAAAAGCTCTCTTCAATCTTTTATCTTCAATCTCCCCTTTGAATGTTGATCCAGAATTCTGACTCCCCCTTTCGCAGACTCCCCCTCTCGATAAGCTAGGACTTTAAATTCTGGTTCAAACTTTGACATTTTGTTGCCATGGGGAACTACATTCCTGCATAGTCTCTACCCAAATATAAGATATATGACAATAATAATTTCAATCCAAACTTACCATTGAACTTTCAGTGTTAAGCAATCCACTTAAGTATTCAAGTCCAAGTTAATGACCCTGATTACTCAATTAATCTACCAAGTCCAACTTAATGACCTTGGTTGATCTAAGATAATTCACACTGACATTTTGTACAATCACTTTCAAACATTTTCTAAAAAATTACAAGTTTCAAATTAATGAACTTGCTTTAACTTTTCATCTTTCACAAACTTATCATGTTTTAGCTCCAAACTCATCATCCAACCCAGAAACTTCCTGCATCTGATTCAATTCGAAGTTGAAGATCAGCTTTCCACTTTGGTTTGTCAAAAATAAAGCAGAAATGTAAAATCTTTTTGGATTTTTAATAAAGTTTCTAAACTAGAAATAAAATGCAGAACTGAAATGCAGTAAAAGTAAACTATTTACAAACATATTTTTGATTGAGCGTGTTAGGGAATCATATCAGCTATTCGACAAGTCACAAGTACCATTAAGCTTTAATTTCATACTCAGAATTAAACAATTCGCTTAGATTGTCGATATACTGATCCACTTAAATTCTCACACAATTTTCAATCTGTCCAGGATACGGATTTAGTGTTTTATAGACTTAAACTTATACGTGTGTCCCACCTCTTGAATATACTCCCGTATCCAGATCCCAATATTCAGTCTTACAGGTGAGTATACCATAGATGATATCTGTAAGGGAATAAATTAAGTAATAGTACGAAACCGTGAGAGCTCAGGTCAGAACTACCGTTCAGCAGAGAGATGACGGTTAGACTTCGGTGTGCCCCCTTTAGAGGATCTTTTGTTATAACAGCATTGATTAGCAATTTTATTGCCTTTATCATTTATGCTGAGGGCGGCGCTATATTTCAAGCATGCGGTAAAGTATTCTCCGGGGACTAGGCCATTGCTTCCGCAAAATCAGAAGTCCCGGGATAATACCCCAGATATCACTGAGTATAAAGACCTAGTATCTCAGAAAGAGGGATCTTTCAAACAAGATTTCAGGGGTTACCTATATATCCAAGTAGTGTTCCCCACGAAATAAGTAAGTAAGATTTAGGTTTATATCCCGAACAAACCTACTAAATGTGTAGAAACCTATCGGCACATCATCAGCGAGTCTGTTTAACACATTTAAACATTACAATTCTTTAGCATACTGTAACTGTCAAGCCGATGTACTATCATTTTCCCTTTTTACACAAGCTCTTTTCTGGTTTTCTATTGTTTTTGGATTTTGAAAATATCTCATGTTTTTGTATTTTTATCATGTTTTTGTATTTTCTGAAAATATTACCCTATACTCTCCCCCTAAATACCAAAACAAGAAAAAAATCGACAAACCATTGCAGATTGCTTCTCAACATCATCTACAATTTCTCCTTCATCAACGCCAAGAATCTCCTCCAACACCGATAAAAGCTTCATACCATTCAGTTTTAAAAAATATTGAAAACGTGTTTTATCAAATGCTTTGGTATGTAAATCAACTTTTTGTTCGTCAGTGTGGATTTTCTCAATTCGTATCAACTTCTTCTCAAAACAATCGCCAATGAAGTGATGACGAATTTCAATGTGTTTGGTTTTAGCGTGATGAACTGGATTTTTAGTAATGTTAATCGCTGCCTCATTATCAACAAAGATAGGGGTGTTTAGAAATTGCAAACCGTAGTCGCGCATCTGTTGCTGGATCCACAAGATCTGAGAGCAGCAGCTGCTAGCAGATACATACTCCGCTTCACATGTGGATAAAGCCACAGAGGTCTGCTTTTTGCATTGCCAGGTGACCAATCTTGGTCCGAAAAACTGGCACCCCGCTGTTGTTGATTTAGCGTTAACTTTGCAGCATCCGAAATCTGAATCGGAATACCCTTCGAGCGTGAAATTGCCTTCTTTTGGATACCACAACCCCAATGATGGGGTTCCCTTTAGGTAGCGTAATATCCTTTTCACAATCACCATATGCGAAGCTCTCGGGTTAGATTGAATCTTGCTGCTAGGCAGGTTGGGTACATAATGTCGGGTCTTGAAGCTGTCAAATACATCAGCGATCCGATCATGGAACGATACATCGTTTCATCTACCTTCTATCTGGTGAGATCAGGGTTTATCCCATGGTTCGTCGCTAATGGGGTGAAGGCTGGAGTAGAACCTGGCATCCCGAATTTCTCAAAGATATCATGAACATACTTCTTTTGATGTATGAAAATTCCTTTGGGTAGTTATCAACCTGCAATCCCAAAAAGAATTTCATCTCACCCATCGATGACATTTCGAATTTCTGCTTCATAACTCTTTCGAAATCTTTGCATAAATTTTCATTTATTGACCCAAATATGATGTCGTCCACATATATCTGAACAATCAAAAGATGTCTGTCGACCTCTTTGGTGAAGAGAGTGGCATCCACTTTTCCACGAATGAAGTTGTTGGCTAGCAGGTGTTGAGACAATGTCTCGTACCAAGCTCTCAGGGCCTGGTGTAAACCATACAGCGCTTTGTCTAGCAAGTAGACCTTGTCTTTGTGGATTGGATCAGTGAAGCCCGGTGGCTGACCGACATATACCTCCTCTTTTACCTTCCCGTAGAGAAACGCCGATTTTACATCTAACTGATAAACTTTGAAGTTTTTCCAAGATGCAAATGCTAGGAAGATTTTGATAGCTTCTAGTCGAGCCACAGGAGCATACACTTCAGTAAATTTATACCCTCCTATTGACTGAAACCTTGGACTACGAGTCGAGCTTTGTTATGAACCACAACTCCTCTATCGTCTCTCTTACACTTGAACACCCACTTGGTGTTTATCTTCCTCTGACCATCAGGCAAGTCTACTAACTTCCACACACCTAACTTCTCGAATTGGCTCAGTTCCTCCTGCATCGCATTGACCCAAGAATCTTCAGTAAGCGCCTCTTTGTAAGTCCTTGGTTCAACCTGCGAGATAAAACAACTTAGTGAAAAGTCAGTTTGTAATGGAGCAACTTTTGAATAAAAACATGTAAGCCCTTGATCAAGCTGTCTTCTAGTTCGGACGCCTGTCTGCAATTCTCCAATGATCAATTACTCTGGATGGTATGAAAGAGTTCGTGGCATCACTTCGCCTGAAACATCTACATCGCCTTCCAAATTAGTAACATTCTGATTTGCACCTTGTTTACTGACTGGGTTTATTTGACTTGAAATCTGAATTTGCTCCCCCTCAGAATCTGAATCACCATGATCAAATACTGGCATGTTCTCAGATTCTTGATTATCATTCTGTACCGTCTGATTATCATGAGCAACTTCATTTTGTTGAATATCATCATGTTCTCCAACATTGCTTGGACCTGCTTCATCATCATTTGAAGTTTGTCACCGTCTTCTTGAATACTCAGCTGGGAACCTTTCCTGCGATTCTTCATACTCTCTCAGAATATCCAACTCATCAAATAAATCTTCTTCTTCTTCTTTTCTTCTTCCATGTCAAACGAATCCCACAAAGTGTCATAATGAAAACGCCATGAATCTCGAGGATTCTGCGGTGGCATTGTGTAACCTTGACACTCAACATTGTGTGCTTCAATAATCCGCTTCAAGCTTGGAATAAAGACTCTTTTCAATGGACTTTGATATCCCATGAAAATTCCTTCAATGCTCTTTGCACCAAATTTTCCAAAAGGCTCTAGAACAGTGCAGGGAGACCCAAATGGTTCTAAATACTTCAGGTTCGGTTTGCGGTTATTGATCAGTTCGAAGCACGTCTTATTGAATTTCTTTACAGTGAGAACCCGATTGAGTGTATAGCATGCGGCGGATACTGCTTCTGCCCAAAAATTGACTGGTAGCTTTGAATCAGCAAGCATTGTCCTAGCCGTTTCAATTAGCGTCCTGTTCTTTCTTTCAGCTACTCCATTCTGCTGTGGAGTGTAAGGCGCGCTAAATTCATGCAATATACCTCTTTCATCACAGTATTCTTCCATCTTTCTGTTCTTGAACTCAGTACCATTGTCGCTTCTGATTCTCTTGATACGCCTTTGGTACAAGTTTTCAATTTTCCTGAACAACGCCATCAAACTTTCAAACGTCTCATCTTTCGTCTTCAGAAATGAAACCCATGAAAACCTGGAATAATCATCAGTAACCACAAGACAGTAGTAATCACCAGTGATGCTTTTGACATTCACTGTACCAAAAAGATCCATATGAAGTCTCTCTAACGGTCTGGAAACTGAATTGACTTTCTTTTGAGGATGTGATTTCTTCTTTTGCTTGCCTTTGAGGCAACTAATGCACTCCCCTTCCATATGAAAACCTTTAATGTGAACACCCAGAACTAAATCATTGTGTACCAAGTGATTCATTTTTCTAAGATGAATATGCCCCATCTTGCGGTGCCACAACTGTGATTCTTTCTCCGTTGCTTTAGACACAAAACAGTGAGCTTGACCCGTGGTTGTTGTAGCTACACTCATGTCCAACACGTACAGATCATTCACTCTAGGTGCCCTCATGATAATCCATTCTTCAGGGATAACAAATCCTGGCTTCAAGATCAAACATTCTTTGTCTGTGAAGTGAGTGGTATACATCCTGTCACAAATCTGCGAGATACTCAGCAGATTATTCTCCAGCTAAGCAATGTAGTTAACTCTTTCAAACGTAACAATCCCATTGGATAACGTTCCTTCACCAACAATTCTACCACCTTGATTTCCTGCGAATCCCACATAACCACCATTGAAATTTCTAACATCGTACAACAATGCAGTCTTCCCTGTCATATGTCGAGATGCTCCACTATCCATAATCCATCGTGAAATAGCTCTCGGAAGTTCCTGCACATATCACAAATTGATTTTAAAAAACACATTTCAATAAAGATGCCGATTCATGCATCACAATTACCAACTAGGAAGCTCCGGCACATTTCAAACATTTAATGAGATTTTTTTGCCACCCAAGCCTCTTTTGACTCGGGTAACTTGACATTAATGTGAGTTTTAGCAGTTTAAAGTGGCAGAAAATTTTTATCATTCATCTTCAAGTTTTCTTCTGATCCAACCTCAACCTTTTTGTATAAGAAAAACTTATCTATTTTAAGTTGACCGGTTGATTGATCTTTCTTTTGAACATTCTTCTTCTCTGGTTGAGTAGAAGATTGTTTCTCCAACTTTTCATAATAATCCAAAGGAACATCCATCTTTACCGATTTGGTAGAAGATGATTGTTTTTCCAACTCTGAAACCTTTGGTTTTTCAACAACTTTTGGCTTCCATGTTTGTTGAGATGAAGCAACCCGTTTATAGAATTTGTCATTTTTAGTTACCAATTTCTTAACAGGTTCAATTTTGACTTTTGTTTTCTCATTTTTCAAAATTTTCGCAACAACCATTGGAGCTTCTCCTTTTGCATCAACCTTCTTCTTTTGACTCTCAACAACTTCAGTCTTAGGCTTGAAGTTGGTGCAATTTCTTGCAATGTGACCAACTTTGTTGCATCTAAAGCATGTACGAGTATCAACTACCCGACTTGTGCCTTCAGACTGAGGTTGTGAAGCCCTCTTCTCAAAGAACTCTTCATTCGATTTTGAAAAAATTTCAGATTCTTCATCAGATAGTGAACTCGAACTGTTCACAAACGCTTTCTTCTCAACAAACTTCTTGTTCTGAAAATTCTTTCTTTGATAATTCTTACCACCCTGATATCCACCCGACCATTTGTTTTGATTGTTGTTATAAAAATGCGGTGGTACAACAGGTTTCTTGTAGTAAGCTTTATCTTTTTCAAAATTCATTTGCCTCTTTGTTTAATTTAATCCTTTTACTTCAGAAAAATCAATTTCAATCAATTTGAACACATTTGTCAACTTTGCAACATTAACATTCTCAAGTGGAAACTCAGAATCCGAATACAACTTATCCGATCCTGACATCTTGTACATGACAAGAGTAGGTTCTTCATTTAAGTTGTTTTTGGACTTTGGTTTCGGAATGTATTTGTCCAAAAAACATTCATCTTCCTCAGTAGTGTCACTATCGGATTTTAGAACATTCTCAACCACACTTTTTACCACTTCAGTTTCGACACTATCGTCAGATGATGATGAAGAAAATGTCACATCAATCGACTCTGGAAGTTTAACCTCATTTTCATCTTCATCATTAACCAACCCGGACTTTTTCTTTGAATAATTGTTTAAAACTGGTGGTGGAACCTGATGAAACCCAACCCTAGTTCCATCCGAGTAAACATCTTCGCCCGCTTTGTTTTTCCCGATGGGTTTGGGAACAATGTGTTGCAAAACAAAGCTTGCAGAACTGTAACTGTTCAATTTCAAATTGATACGCTCATTCTCAATCTTAGCTTCTTCAAACTGAAGCTTCAATTTAGCAATCTCATCCAATTGTTGGTTGATTAATTCTTCTTTAACCCTCAAAACACTTTGCAATTGACAATTTTCTTTGTATGTTTTACCGTTTCTATCATCAGAATCTTTCACCGTACGTTTTAGCTTCTCAAAACTTTTAGAAATTTGACGATTTTCAAAAATTAGTTTTTCATTTTCTTTCCTAACTCTTTCTACATCAATTTTATCAGTTTCGATTTTGTCAGTTAATTCTTTTAATCTGTCGTTCGAAGCTTTCAACATTTTATCACGGTTAAGGATCTGATCCTCAACACTTCGGACTCTAGCAGTCAGATCATCAACTTTCTTACCATAGAGATAAGTGATTGTACTACAAACTTTGCATTCTTTGATGCAATTTTTGCAGTCAACATCACCATTGACCTTCTTACCTGACTCAGTCGTTGACGCATTTGTACTAACCTGGCTTTTAGACTCAGATACAGACTTAGAGTCTACCTCAAGTGCCTTAGCAGCCAGCACCTTGTCAGCCATCTTTCCCATGTTTTCAGCATTCAACTTTTGAGTCGTGTCAATGATCCCATTATCAACTTTCTTTGACTCTTCTTCTTTCTCTTTCTCTTCTCCACTTCCCCACCATTTTCTTTGCCAATACTCATCTTCATCAGTCATTTCTTTAATTATGGTTTCAAGATCAAGAGTGTTATGGTCAATAGCAATGTTTCCTTCAGGGTCAAGATAACATTCTCTGTCTGGATCCCATCTCCTCGCTCTTTTTGCTTCAAGATAGATACCAGATATTCTGATCATTCTTTGCTGAGCTATCATCTTTCTTTAACTATACTTCTGATCTTCAGTTCTGTTGTCTTTCCAAGGAACAGGTTCAACAGATTTTGCCATGAAAGCATATCCAACCGCATCCTCCTCAGGTAACAACTCGCTCCAGTCGAAAAGTTATTATTTTTTATTATGTTGGTTTGAATATATATATATATATATATATATATATATGTGTATATATATATGTGTGTATATATATATATATATGTATATATATGTGTGTGTATATATATATATATATATGCGTTCACATATATATTTTAAGAATTTTGAGACTTGAACGATTTATTGGTGACCCTCATCATGTTATAAGCAATATATCTACGATTTGCGCGTCGTAACATATATACTTATTGTGACATAAAATAAATATCGTAATACACATAAACTTGTCAACTATAAACATGTCATCATACACATATTATAAATCACATAACATCTTGCAACACATAAAATTTACACATGAACAACCCATTCTAGTGTATATTGAAAAACGCGTATTTTAGCGATTCGGTAACGTTTTTGGGCATCGGAAGTCACGTATGACTAACCAAACACCAAGTAAACTTAATATAAGTTAAAATACTTATTTTTATATCAAAAATATCAGTTTACATACTAATCTAAAACAGTTTTATAAAAATCCCCCGAAAAGTCGATTTTTAACCGTTTTACCGCATAGTTTTGCATCAAACGTTACCCTAACCATCCCAAATCATAACGACTTTAAATTTAAACATAACCCATGTTATTTACTGAATAAAATAGTGGTTATACTCATGATAGTGCAGGTCTCACATAAAGCACATAAATCATGCAAATTTCACATATTTTACCACTTTCTAAGCTATATGTACAACATGCAAAGCTATCAAACCTATGACAAAGTTTCATGCCATTATAATATACCAAATAATGTTATTTTTAGTGTTTATAATCTGTTCTAAAACATTTTTGTCATACAATCATTTTTTTTATCATTTCTTGAGCTTTAAATCAACATGCATTCTTATGTACAAGTGTCTAAAGCACACTATCATATCATCATCATTTCATATGAATTTAAATGCATCAAACATGTAATTTATTCATGTTTATTTACTGATTTAATTGAAAATTCATCATATCATGCACAAATCATCAAACACTTACATTTTAACTATCATTCAAGAACAAGCAACAACTTAAAAATTCTCAAATATGTCTAATAAATTTTTCGACCATTTACATGTTAAAATACTAACATTATTTCAAATTATAACTCATGATTCAATCACTCCTTTATATCTCTAACATATTTGCACATAATCTTGTTCATGCAAGCAAACATCCTAAACAAGTATTTATCAAAAATCAACTCAAACTCAAATCTCATACACATACATATATATATATACGGTTATATATACACACATATATACTACCATTTTTATTTTGTATCAAGACCCATTTCTTTTTGGATTTCAAGTTTGTGAAAAATTCAAAGATTCAAGAGAAACTTCCAATCATCAAGAACAACCAAGAATCAAGTGTATGATTTAAACATATACTTTATACCTTCAAGATTCAAGTGAGTTTTTTGATGAGATTTTGATGATATGGAGCTTGAAATCACTTGAAAACACCTTGGAAACTCATTTGGATCTTCACACCAACTTGAAACTAGCTTGGAATGGAGTTTAATCTTCAAGAACAAGATTGAAAAATTGGAAATGGGAGTGGTGGTGGTGTGTACGGAACTCGATTTGACGTGCTGGGGGTAAACCAGGTAAGTCTTCAGGAAAAACCTCAGGATAATCCCGAATGACAGGGATGTCTTGAACAATTTTACCCATGTCTTTCTCCTCTACGAAACGTGCCAAGAAAGCCAGATAATTCTTTCTTAGGTATCTCTGGGCTTGGGTGCTTGTCATCAGTTTAAGGCTACTAGCGGGTTTCGCTCCACGAACCTCTAAGGTTTCACCAGACAAAAGAGGCACACGAACAATCTTGTCAAAACAATCCACCTCTGCACGGTATTGGGTCAACCAATCCATCCCTACTATAACGTCGAAACTCCCAAGTTGCATTGGTGTGAGATCAATGGGAAAAAGATGATCGTTGAGGTTCAACTGGCAATTTCGAATGACGGAATCGAGTACAAAGGATTCACCGCTGGCTAATTGTAATGTCAAGGGTTTTCCTAGTTTTGTTCTAGGCTTTGCAAGCAATGGTTCAAAGGCTAGGGATGCAAAACTCTTGTCGGCACCCGAATAAAAAAGAATAGAAGCAAGTTGGTTGTTAACATAGAACATACCGTTCACCACCTCATTGTCGGCACGCGCTTCATTGGCATTGATGTTGTATGCTCGTCCATGAGCCGGGTTCACATTAGCCAACTTCGGGCACTTGTTCTTGTAGTTAGTCAAATCTCCACAATTGTAGCAAGACCTAGGCAGAAAAGGAGGTCCTGCAGGATTTGCTGGCTGTTGGGCAGGGTTTTGTGCCGCTTGATTCGGAGCAGGGGGAGAGCGACATGTGTTAGCCAAATGGCCATATCTTCCACAGTTGTTGCAAAGACGACACTGAAGATGTGGTTGATGATGACAATTGCACTTGTTACAAAGAGGTGTAGTACCAACATATTGTTTCTTGGCAGGTGGTTGTGCTGGTTGGGTAGGAGTAGCTTGATTGGTCTGTGCAACAACGGCAAAGTTCTTGGAAGCCGGATGCTTCCTAGATTTCTTCGAGGTTTCAGCTTTCTTTCCCTTCTTCTTCTCTGTCTTGTCAGATGGTTTCTTGTCACCCTTGCGGTGGAGTTTACCCTTCTTGACTTGAGACTCAGTCAAGGTTGCAGCTAGCTCAATGGCTTGTCTCACCGTGGTAGGGTTGCTGCCGGTGACAATATCCTGAACGGGATCAGGAAGGCCATCTATGTACTTCTCAATCGCCTTGTCCAAAGGCGTGACCATGGTGGGACACAGCAGGCTCAGTTCTTTGTATCGGTCTGTGTAGGCACGGTGCTCTCCACTATCTTGCTTGAGATCGTGGAATTCGTTTTTCAGTGCCCTCAGTTCATGACGAGGACAAAACTACTTAATCATAAGTGCGCGGAGCTCTTCCCATGTTTGAGCCATTGCCACGTTGGCACCTCTGTCCCCCATCACACCATTCCACCAAGTAAGCGCCCTTTTCTGAAACACACTTGACGCAAACTCAACCTTTCGCTCATTCGGGCATTGAACATGACGAAACGTACTCTCGAGACTCTCGAACCACTGTAGGAGCCCAGTTGCTCCTTCTGACCCAGAAAACTGAAGCGGTTTAGCCGAATTGAAAGTCTTAAAGTTGCACGGAACAGGTGCGTTGTTATTGTTGGTTGCTTGGTTTAACTGAGATACTAGGTTCGGGAGTACAACAGTGATTTGCTGAGCGATCAAGGTTGCCATTGCGGCGTCTTGGGTTTGATCACGTCGAGGAGGCATCTAAAAGAAAAGGAACACAAGGAAAATGTGTGAGATTAACATAGGACAATCAAAAGGAGTATTGGAAAAATCGACAACACAAAGGAAGGTGGTCATTTGTTCGTTACTTAAAACAATCAAACGACACAAAGTGACTAATCAAAGTAAATGGGTCTATATAATGCATAATGAAGACATGATTTAGCCTATAAGTGGAACTCACCCCAAGAGTTCCCAGGTAAGAGTGACGGGTCTGATTATGTGGATTTGTACGAACACTCTAGCCTTAGACAGAAAACTCAGGGTACAGGCAACCACCCTTCCTGTCACACCCTGGCTTTGCGGAAGCGTGGTTAATTTGGTGTGACTTCTTAATACCATAGCTTAACCATAACAAAGCTATATGAAATAAAAACCATGCAAGATCATCCATTCGATTAAGTTTTAAAAACCAAATACAATAACATTGTCTTGACGGAAACACCTCCTAACGACATAAACATTGTTTAACAACATAACATAAGCATAGTTTAAGGGCTGTGACTTGTCCAGGAAAGAGCCACATTCCCTAAACCCGGATGACCTCGTAACAAGTGCAGCGGGAAAACGTGCCATACCGCGCCAGATCTGTTAATTTCCTGAAATACATGTAAGTTGAAAAATCAACAATAATGTTGAGCGAGTTCATGTGTAAGTGAGTAAGTAAAACCTTTGTAAAGATGTCTGTTCGTATGAAAATTCCTGGTATGTAGCAAATAAGGAAAAAGAGATCACCATTGGGTTGCAAAGCCAATGATATGTGTGAAGTGCAAGTAGGAAGACTCAAACCTAGCGTATTTGGCGATGGGTACAAAGTCACTCCAAGGTCCGTTCTGTTGGGCCTCTCAGAGGTCCGTTCTGTTGGGCCTAGAGTTGGGCTCGCTACACCCAGATAGATCTACCGCTTACGTCCCTCGGTCCTACAATGAGGATTAATGGCCTCCAGTTTCTGCCTACCCACTCACATGATCTAAGTAATAAACCTCCTTACGCTAACCATACCATGTATAATGTACTTATAATCAAAGTAACATGTATTTCACCCCCGCAGTTAAGAAAACTGAAAACAGTTAGAGAAAAGGGGGACATGAACTCACAGTGGTGCGTCTCTACCAAGTATGCCTCCAAATCGATCAGCTGTATGACGACCTACACGTGCTAACTCTATTAGACGGATGGCCGTGCCTTAGCTTTATGGTTTAAGTTTTTGGGAAATAGTTAGGCAACTACTTCGTGTTTACGTTCTGTATATACTTGGGTAGTTATTCTCCTTCCCAAGGATGGGGGATTTAATACATGTGTGTTCGTAACATTCAGATTTCACTATTAAGTCTCACTTAATATATTTTATTTCCTAACTCCAAAATATAAATATTCTTCCCAAAAATATTATATTTTAATACATGTGATTTTCCCAAAATAATACTTAGTAATATTATTTTTACTCTAAAAATAATATTTACGTAGTTCACAAAATAATCATAAACACTTATACGAGTGATGTTGTGAAAGAATAATATATACTAAATATATATATGTATCACGTTTTATTTTGTGAAAATCCCACCTCCGATGTTTTGTAAATATAGTCGTGGCGAAACTTATATTTTGAAAACAAGTCAAAATGTATTTCTAACACTTATAGTGAAAATATTTCTAAGTGTTAGGCTTTTGGAAAAATTTCGCCAGAGTTTCCTCTGTAACTGGAGGTGGCCACGCTTTCAAGCGTATCATTTTCTTTTACAAATCAACCAACAATCTTCTCATTCAACCAAAACAATGTTCAAATCACAAACTAGTCAAAATATGTATATAAATCGCATAAATTTCATGAACTTGTGATTTATCCAAACTGTGAAGGAAATCTCATTACTTTTAGTGGATCTTTATATAAAACAATCCGATTTTGTAAAAACCTCTTTTTTATGGAAGTTCCGTCATTACAACTTCTCGTCAACTTTTACAAAAATAGTTATTTTGTCGAAACTTTGTGTTACACAAGTGTTTACGCACTTGTGTGTTCTAAAAACCATTCTTGTTAGTGTAAGATCCATTTTTAGAAAACATGATTTCTTTGACGCTTGGTCCTTTGAAAATACCACTTGCAGATACGTAGATCTGCTAGTTTTAAACACTATTCCACAAGTAAAACATTTTTACACAAGTTCATGGTTCGCGTGTGGTGGAGTTTCACCCTTTAACCCTTGTTCTAATCAAAACAACCTTATGTCATGATTCGTGATTATGACCAAACCGGGTTAAGTGATGATCCGAGCTACCACAACATAGATCGGGTCTAAATAATCACAAATTTCAATTACTACAACATTTACACAACATATGAGCTTTTATCCAACACTTATAGCATTTTTAGTAGACTTTAAAGTATCATCTTGTAAGATTTCGAGTTTTAATCATTACACCACATATTAACCGCTTTAGATTAGTTCAAGATAGGGATTTAAACATCATACCACTAGCTCGAGGCTAGGGAAGAATCTACGCGCAAATGAGGTGGATAAAAGCTAGAGAAAGAGGTCCTTTGCCTTCCGTTTGCACCAAGCTTTCTAATACGTGATCCTTGAAGCTTGTATGATCTTGTAATGTGAAGATGGAAGCCGAAAAATATGATGGATGGGCAAGGGGATCTCGGCCGAAGCCTTAGAGGGCAAGAGAGAGAGTAAATTTTGGGTGTTGGAATGTGAATGAGCTTAATGTGTAAAGGTTAGTATTTATAGACAAACATAAGATTAGTGTCCAATGGATCATGTGTCTCAATGATATTAAGCATTGTGATTAAAATAATCAAAATTGTACCAAGTGTGTCCCCCCTTAGTTGGGGACGGTTAGAGAGGGGGGGGGGGGTTCTAGTCCAATCTCAACCAACTAGTTAGACATAAGTTAGGTTAAGTAAGTTAGTTAAGTGCTTAACCTGGTTAGTTGTGTGTCACGCGTTACAA
This sequence comes from Helianthus tuberosus, assembly GCA_030545235.1. NCBI lineage: Eukaryota > Viridiplantae > Streptophyta > Magnoliopsida > Asterales > Asteraceae > Helianthus > Helianthus tuberosus. The sequence continues at coordinate 158,669,260 of CM060365.1, forward strand.
TGGGTGTTTGGGTATTCAGGGACCCTAACTGGCCCAGAAAAAGATAAATAATGTAAATAACAATATTTTCAGGTTCCGGGTATAGTCCGGTTGTTCGGTTGGATAGTAATCCGTTAAAGCGTTAACAAAGCTTAAAGTGTCGTTAATACCCTTTTTAGTGACACAACTCATTTCTGACACTTTGGAAAGTGTCTAGTAATATTTTTCTCATGTTTTGGCACTTTATTAGTTAGCTAAAAGCTGAATTATTATGTAAAGTGCTGAATTTTGTACTTAGAGTACGTTTTAGGCACATCCAGTCATTGAAACTTATTCCTAGAGACGCAGTTCTACAACCCTTATATCCCTACACTCACCACTGGTGTAGCAAAATATTTCTGGCTCATACAGGCCTTAGAGGCAGTGTTTTCCTGATGCTGGCTTTATCAGCATGTCAAATAGGTTATCCGTTATAGTGCTACTGTGCTTTTTGTGCATCATGTTTGTCACTAAGGTTCAGTCATGTAAATAATGTAGTGACAGCAAGTAAAGTATGATGCAAGTAAGTACATGTATCAGTATTCAAGTAGCAGTTTATTCACAAGTTCAAGCAAGCACAGTAATTAAGCAGTAATTAATTATTAATTAAGTTGTATGGATACCTGGTTTAGTGAGGGTTGTCACATTCTCCCCCCGTTAAATAAATTTCGTCCCGAAATTTTAAGTTCTGCTTGTAGATGCAGGGTCCTTAGGAAAAAGGTGGGGGTATCTCTCTTTCAGGACCGTGTCTGGCATTCCAACGAACTTTGACGAGCTTGACACTGCTCCGGCGGGTCTTGTTTACTTTCCAATCCGTAACCTCACCGGTTCTTCAACGAAATGGAGCGTGTCGTCAACATGGATCTCGTCGATGGGAATGGCAATGTCATCTTGAGTTGGACTTTTCTTTAGGTTGGATACATGAAATGTATCGTGGACTGAATGGAGTTCAGCAGGTAGGTCCAACTTGTATGCTAACAGTCCTATTCTTTCTAGAATTCTGAAAGGACCAATGTAGCGCGGATTTAACTTCCCACGCTTTCCGAAGCGTGCCACACCCTTCCAGGGTGAAACTTTCAATAACACCATTTCTCCCACTTGAAATTCCACATGTTTCCGGTTTGGATCCGCATAGGCCTTCTGTCTGTGGCGAGCTGCTTCGATGCGTTTTAGAATCTGCGCAATCTTGTCTGTCGTCTCTTGGACGATTTCGGGACCAGTAAGCTGCCTATCACCTGCGTCAGCCCAGCATAAGGGTGATCGACACTTGCGTCCGTAAAGGGCTTCAAATGGCGCGACACCAATACTGGTGTGGTAGCTGTTGTTGTATGAAAATTCGACCAAAGGCAAATGCTTATCCCAGCTACCGCCCAAATCCATAACACACGCTCTCAGCATGTCTTCCAAAGTCTGTATCGTTCGCTCGCTTTGACCGTCAGTTTGTGGATGAAACGCAGTGCTCAGATTCAATTGTGAGCCAAAGGCTTCTTGGAAGGATTGCCATATCCTTGACACAAACCTCCCGTCTCTATCAGAGATGATCGAGAGAGGTACTCCATGGCGTGAGACGATCTCTCTCATGTAAATTTCCGCCAACTTGCTCGTATTATCCTTCTCTCTGATAGGTAAGAAGTGTGCTGACTTTGTTAATCGATCCACTATTACCCAAATAGTGTCATGGCCTCTCGGCGTTCTTGGCAACTTTGTAATAAAATCCATTGAGATTTGTTCCCATTTCCACTTGGGAATCTCAGGTTGTTGCAGAAGCCCTGAAGGCTTCTGGTATTCGGCTTTAACCTTAGCGCATGTTAAACATTTGCTCACATAAACCACAACATCGCCCTTCATCCTAGGCCACCAATAATAATCCTTGAGATCCTGGTACATCTTATCCGCTCCTGGATGGATAGAGTACCGCGATTTGTGAGCTTCATCGAAAATAACCTTCCTTAAACCTCCAAACAAAGGAACCCAAATCCTTTTCTCAAAACATAACGTTCCTTCCTTGTTTGGTACCAGTAGCTTCTCCATCCCACGGAGATATTCTTCTTCAAGGTTTCCTTCCTTGAGAGCTTCTTTCTGCGCGGCACGAATGCGCAAGGAAAGATCGGTTCGGATAATCATTTCTAAAGCTCTAACCCTTATGGGCTTGATCCTCTCCTTTCGACTTAGGGCATCGGCGACCACGTTCGCCTTCCCTGGATGGTACTTTATCTCGCAGTCGTAATCATTCAACAATTCAACCCATCGTCTTTGCCTCATATTCAGCTCCTTCTGATTGAATATGTGTTGTAGGCTCTTGTGATCTGTGAAGATTGTACACTTTGTACCATAGAGGTAGTGTCTCCAGATCTTTAATGCAAGAACCACTGCGCCTAGCTCCAAATCGTGCGTGGTATAGTTCTTTTCGTGCACTTTCAATTGGCGTGATGCATAAGCAATAACCTTTTGGCGTTGCATCAGCACACAACCTGGTCCTTGACGCGAAGCGTTACAGTATACCCCAAAATCATCTGTACCTTCCGGTAGTGCTAAGATTGGCGCATGGCAGAGCTTATCCTTCAATACCTGGAACGCTTCTTCCTGTTTGATTCCCTAATCAAACTTCTTATCTTTCTGCGTGAGGAGCGTCAATGGTTGAGTGATTTTTGAAAAATCCTCAATGAACCTTCGATAGTAGCCAGCCAAACCCAAGAATTGTCGAATCTCGGTTGGCGTCTTAGGCGTTTCCCAATTCTTGATCGCTTCGATCTTTGTGGGATCAACATGGATTCCATTTCCATTAACCACATGTCCAAGAAATTGGACTTCACGTAGCCAAAACTCGCACTTAGAGAATTTGGCGTACATCTGTTCTTTCTTTAGCAGCTCCAAAATAGCTCTTAGATGCTGTTCGTGCTCAGTCTTTGTCCTTGAATAAATCAAGATGTCGTCGATAAACACAATCACGAACTTGTCCAAGTACGGCTTGCAAACTCTATTCATCAAGTCCATAAAGACTGCAGGTGCGTTTGTCAACCCAAACGGCATAACAAGGAACTCGTAGTGTCCATAACGAGTTCTGAAGGCTGTCTTTGGGATACTCTCCTCTTGTATCCTTATCTGATGGTATCCAGATCGTAAATCGATCTTTGAGTAAAAGCTTTGAACCCTGCAGTTGATCGAATAAGTCATCGATCCTCGGCAGGGGATACCTATTCTTGATAGTCAACTTGTTCAACTCCCGGTAGTCGATGCACATATGAAAACTACCGTCTTTCTTCTTAACAAACAGGACCGGAGCTCCCCAAGGTGAGAAGCTTGGTCTGATGAATCCTTTGTCTAGAAACTCTTGAAGTTGTGTTGACAATTCCTGCCTCTCAGGTGGTTCAGGTCTATAAAGTGACCTAGCTACAGGCGCGGCGCCTAGAATCAAATTGAAGCCAAAATTCGACTTGTCGTCTAGGAGATTACGCCGGCAAGTCTTCGAGGAAGACTTCAGGGTATACTCCGATCACGGGGGTATCGTTAAGTTTTAGTTCTTCGGCTCCCTTGTCCCCGATATGAGCCAGGAAACAACACATCCTTCCCACAACAACTTTCGAGCCCTAAGTAATTTGTGATCGGCGGTGGCGTATCTTGCTTCGTGAGTCACAATTATTCCTTCATTCGACATCGAGGTGCGGATAACAACCTCCGCTCGATCGCTTGCCAACTAATACATCCTATTACCACGTTGAAGCTTCCAAACTCAATTGGCAATAGATCTAGCGTAAACTTACGCTCTCCGGGTCCTATCGTGCCGATTCCAGTTACTGCGTTGGCTTCCACTAGCTTCCCCTAAGCTAGTTCTAATGGGTACTGGAATAACTACTCACTCGCTATGTAAACCAATTATGTCCTTGAACACTAGAATTGCGAATCGTAAAATTTGCAACAGTAGTTGGCAATACAGATGCATAATATTGAGTAATATGGGACGTACCGCTATCCATGCTTGGATCTCTGGCGTGCCTCCTTAGCTCCGATGGAGAGCTTTCATCCTTGCGCCTGATTGTTTTTCGGGCAATATCTTCTGAAATGCTTTTTGCTTCCACAGTTTAAACATCCTCGAGCACGCTTCTGTTTATTACTCATTCTGCCTCGACAAATATCATTGGCTTTGTCCCCTTCGTGATTCTCACTACCGTCTTGGCCCCCATTACTATGTTCAGTATTTTGCCAACAAGTTTCCTTGACATGTCCCACCTTGCCACAGTTACCACAGTTTCCATATTTGCATCGCCCGACATGATAACGTAAACAATTGTCGCACTTAGGTAGGATACCCTTGTAATCTTTTCCCTTTTTGGCCTTCTTCTTGTTACTTACCCGAGTAACCATCTTGAAATTTGCGAGCTTCCTCTTGTTATCCCCAGATGCCTTTATAGCAGTCTCCTTTTTCTCCTCCGCAGTGGAAAATTCTCCTCGTCTAACTGCTTCTTCCGTGAGTGCTATGCTTATGTTGATAGCCTCGGTGATCGTTGAGGGTTTTGATGTTGTTACCAGGCTTAGAATCTGAGGTGCCAATCCCCTTATGAACTGTTCGATTCTCTTAAACTCTGGTGTCCCCAGGAGTAAGGCAACTTGTGATAATTCGTTAAATCTCTGCACATACTCTGCTATCTTCGGTCCTTTCATTTTCAAGTTCCACAGTTCTGTCTCCAATCTCTGGACTTCTGCCCTCGAGCAATATCTTTCACGCATCAGATTTTTCAGTTCGTCCCACGTCATAGCATGCGCAGCGGTCTCGCCCATCGTCCGAATTTGATGGTTCCACCATGACAGAGCCTCATCCATCAATAGTCCAGTTATATACTTGACTTGATGTTCGTGGTCACATTGGCTCAATCGTAAGACAGAATCTGTCTTTTCAACCCAGCGCACGAAGGCTAAGGCACCTCCGGTGCCGTCGAACTCTCGAGGTTTGTGGTCTAAGAACTGCTTGTAGGTGCAGCCGTTGGGGGGGTTATTTCCTGAGGTACCTTCGCTGCAATCGGAGCGATGGGCCTCGTGCTGTGCTATAGCTGTGGCAATTATCTTTTGAAGTTCTGCCTCCGAGGTGGGTATGCGCATCTTGCGTCTTGGTGGCATCTTCTAAAAGATGTTTCACGTAGGTTAGGTCATAGTAAGTAGAGTGTATGTAAGTATAGAACAATATCAACACATAACATCTCATGTTATCAATCACATAACATCTCATGTTATAAATAAATCACCCATATTGATAGCCTCTGCAATGGTTGAGGGCTTCGAGGTAGTAACCATACCCTTGATCTGGGGTGCAAGTGTCCAAATGAATCGTTCGATCCTTTTGAACTCCGGTTTGACTAAGTAGGGGGCAACCCTAGACAAGTCGTGAGATTGCTGGACGTATTCAGGAATCTTTGGTCCGTCCATTTTCAATTCCAGAACTCCACCTCAAGCTTCTAAATTCCAGTCCTAAAACAACATTTCTTCTCAATCGTTTCCTTGAGCTCGTCCCAGCTCAGTGCATAAGCAGCGTCTGTGCCAAGGGTCTGAGACTGAAGGTTTCACCATGAGAGTGTGTCATCTAGAATTAACCCCGAGACATAGGTAACCCTCTCTTTGAGGCGAACAGTTACTCATTCTTAGAATGGGGTCAGTCTTTTCGGACCAACGAACAAATGCAACGTCGCCTCCCGTTCCGTCAAAGTTCAAAGGCTTGCAATTCAGGAACTGCTTATAGGTGCAGTCAGTTGGAGGGTTATTTCCAGTAGTGCCATTGCTGTGCTTAAAGCGGAGGGCTTTACATCGTGCAGTCGCCTGTGAGACGTGCTCTTGCAGCTCGGCTTCTGTCCTTGGCAACGTACTGGTGTTGGTGTCACGTCTGGGTGACATTCTCTTCTGTCGAAGTGGTATGAAGCGGGCTAGACAACATTTCAGTTGTCTATGAGATACATATAGCAACATAAGCCATCATGTAATCACCCAATTTCACACGCAAATATACTCAATGTATGAGTGGGGAAAAAATTTTTCTGAGCCTTCACATAGGCTTGCCACTTTGGCTTGTTGCTTGTAATAGAATGAACTCGAGGCTACATCGCCTCGCCTTGGTCATTCGTGTTTTAGATATTCCCTGCTACATTGGTTTTCATTAGCTTGACCCGCAGAGTCCACCAGGATTTCTGTGCACTACAAGTCGTTATTACGTGGGCCCCCGTAATAATAAATTGTCTTGCACAGTTACCCCAAATTTTCTCTCGTCCAAGCAGATAATCAATCAAGGAGCAACAGCAGGTGCATCGGCATGAACAGGGTCATGCTCCAATGCGGGGTCAGGAGCAACGCCTGGCTCAGGGGCCACGGTTGGCTCCGGATCAAAACTCCATCTCAAGATCAGCTGGATCAACAAACACAGGGGGTTACAGGATCCTCCAAGGGTTGATCTAAGTGTATGAACTCAAGGTCATGGTCTGGATCAAAACCAGGTGGAAGAACAAGATCACCCTCAATACTGTGATCAAACTCAAAGCTGGGTGCGGGAACCGGTGCAGCTGATGATGCCGTATCAGGGTCGGCGTCGTGTGAATGGTGCTGCACTCCCTGTATATGCGAAAATGCGGATGTCAGAAACTCAAATGAGTCTGGGACAGGGGAATGGGCATGAGTTTCCCCTGCAGGAGCGTCCGCATGTAGTAGGCTAATACCAGTAGTAATAGGGCCCTGCCCTCGAATGGGTCCTCCTCTAGTAGATCGTTATCGTCGTCAGAGGCCACATCAGGGGGGGCATATCAACAACAGGATAAGCGGCAAGGGGGCAAATTCCCAACAAGATGGCCATCAGTAGGCTCTGTTACGACTTCAGGCAGCGCAAAAGGGCTGAAAGTCGTCATTGTCTGTGCCGGTAGTATCGGAAATGTACACCTCGTGCTTCGATGAAACTATGCCGTCTGATACTATGGCCATGGGATTCGTAGTGCCCATCTTTCTAGTACATGATGAAAGCATGACGTTTGTAACACAAACACATATACGTATAATAATCAATCATATAATCATATAAACATGTTAGTTAATCAAATAATTCTCCTAGTCCTACTAGCCAAATTCTTCCCAGTCTCTAAGACTGCTCTATCATCTACCTCGACCTCTTAGATCGAGCCTCGGCCTCTAAGACCGAGCCTCAGCCTCCAAGACTGAGCCTACTCTTCCTAGTCTTACTAGCCATCTACCTCGATTTCTTAGATCGAGCCTCGGTCTCTAAGACCGAGCCTCAGCCTCCAAGACTGAGCCTACTCTTCCTAGTCCAACTAGCCAACTACCTCGATCTCTCAGACCGAGCCTCGGCCTCCAAGACCGAGCCTCAGCCTTTCCGGACTGAGCCTAAAAATAATAAATGAAATGTGCTCAACATTTGTTTGTAAAAAGTTTTGGATCTGGACTTAAGTGGTATGCAGAAAAATGTTTTCGTGAGAGCCCTAGTGATCATAGTCTAGACTCGAGAAGGAATCCTAGTTCGCTATGATCAGAGCTCTGATACCAAGCTGTCACACCCTGGCTTTGCGGAAGCGTGGTTAATTTGGTGTGACTTCTTAATACCATAGCTTAACCATAACAAAGCTATATGAAATAAAAACTATGCAAGATCATCCATTCGATTAAGTTTTAAAAACCAAATACAATAACATTGTCTTGACGGAAACACCTCCAAACGACATAAACATTGTTTAACAACATAACATAAGCATAGTTTAAGGGCTGTGACTTGTCCAGGAAAGAGCCACATTCCCTAAACCCGGATGACCTCGTAACTAGTGCAGCGGGAAAACGTGCCATACCGCGCCAGATCTGTTAATTTCCTGAAATACATGTAAGTTGAAAAATCAACAATAATGTTGAGCGAGTTCATGTGTAAGTGAGTAAGTAAAACCTTTGTAAAGATGTCTGTTCGTATGAAAATTCCTGGTATGTAGCAAATAAGGAAAAAGAGATCACCATTGGGTTGCAAAGCCAATGATATGTGTGAAGTGCAAGTAGGAAGACTCAAACCTAGCGTATTTGGCGATGGGTACAAAGTCACTCCAAGGTCCGTTCTGTTGGGCCTCTCAGAGGTCCGTTCTGTTGGGCCTAGAGTTGGGCTCGCTACACCCAGATAGATCTACCGCTTACGTCCCTCGGTCCTACAATGAGGATTAATGGCCTCCAGTTTCTGCCTACCCACTCACATGATCTAAGTAATAAACCTCCTTACGCTAACCATACCATGTATAATGTACTTATAATCAAAGTAACATGTATTTCACCCCCACAGTTAAGAAAACTGAAAATAGTTAGAGAAAAGGGGGACATGAACTCACAGTGGTGCGTCTCTACCAAGTATGCCTCCAAATCGATCAGCTGTATGACGACCTACACGTGCTAACTCTATTAGACGGATGGCCGTGCCTTAGCTTTATGGTTTAAGTTTTTGGGAAATAGTTAGGCAACTATTTCGTGTTTACGTTCTGTATATACTTGGGTAGTTATTCTCCTTCCCAAGGATGGGGGATTTAATACATGTGTGTTCGTAACATTCAGATTTCACTATTAAGTCTCACTTAATATATTTTATTTCCTAACTCCAAAATATAAATATTCTTCCCAAAAATATTATATTTTAATACATGTGATTTTCCCAAAATAATACTTAGTAATATTATTTTTACTCTAAAAATAATATTTACGTAGTTCACAAAATAATCATAAACACTTATACAAGTGATGTTGTGAAAGAATAATATATACTAAATATATATATGTATCACGTTTTATTTTGTGAAAATCCCACCTCTGATGTTTTGTAAATATAGTCGTGGCGAAACTTATATTTTGAAAACAAGTCAAAATGTATTTCTAACACTTATAGTGAAAATATTTCTAAGTGTTAGGCTTTTGGAAAAATTTCGCCAGAGTTTCCTCTGTAACTGGAGGTGGCCACGCTTTCAAGCGTATCATTTTCTTTTACAAATCAACCAACAATCTTCTCATTCAACCAAAACAATGTTCAAATCACAAACTAGTCAAAATATGTATATAAATCGCATAAATTTCATGAACTTGTGATTTATCCAAACTGTGAAGGAAATCTCATTACTTTTAGTGGATCTTTATAAAAAACAATCCGATTTTGTAAAAACCTCTTTTTTATGGAAGTTCCGTCTTTACAACTTCTCGTCAACTTTTACAAAAATAGTTATTTTGTCGAAACTTTGTGTTACACAAGTGTTTACACACTTGTGTGTTCTAAAAACCATTCTTGTTAGTGTAAGATCCATTTTTAGAAAACATGATTTCTTTGACGCTTGGTCCTTTGAAAATACCACTTGCAGATACGTAGATCTGCTAGTTTTAAACACTATTCCACAAGTAAAACATTTTTACACAAGTTCATGGTTCGCGTGTGGTGGAGTTTCACCCTTTAACCCTTGTTCTAATCAAAACAACCTTATGTCATGATTCGTGATTATGACCAAACCGGGTTAAGTGATGATCCGAGCTACCACAACATAGATCGGGTCTAAATAATCACAAATTTCAATTACTACAACATTTACACAACATATGAGCTTTTATCCAACACTTATAGCATTTTTAGTAGACTTTAAAGTATCATCTTGTAAGATTTCGAGTTTTAATCATTACACCACATATTAACCGCTTTAGATTAGTTCAAGATAGGGATTTAAACATCATACCACTAGCTCGAGGCTAGGGAAGAATCTACGCGCAAATGAGGTGGATAAAAGCTAGAGAAAGAGGTCCTTTGCCTTCCGTTTGCACCAAGCTTTCTAATACGTGATCCTTGAAGCTTGTATGATCTTGTAATGTGAAGATGGAAGCCGAAAAATATGATGGATGGGCAAGGGGATCTCGGCCGAAGCCTTAGAGGGCAAGAGAGAGAGTAAATTTTGGGTGTTGGAATGTGAATGAGCTTAATGTGTAAAGGTTAGTATTTATAGACAAACATAAGATTAGTGTCCAATGGATCATGTGTCTCAATGATATTAAGCATTGTGATTAAAATAATCAAAATTGTACCAAGTGTGTCCCCCCTTAGTTGGGGACGGTTAGAGAGGGGGGGGGGGGTTCTAGTCCAATCTCAACCAACTAGTTAGACATAAGTTAGGTTAAGTAAGTTAGTTAAGTGCTTAACCTGGTTAGTTGTGTGTCACGCGTTACAATGGGTGTTAGGGTATTCAGGGACCCTAACTGGCTTAGAAAAAGATAAATAATGTAAATAACAATATTTTCAGGTTCCGGGTATAGTCCGGTTGTTCGGTTGGATAGTAATCCGTTAAAGCGTTAACAAAGCTTAAAGTGTCGTTAATACCCTTTTTAGTGACACAACTCATTTCTGACACGTTGGAAAGTGTCTAGTAATATTTTTCTCATGTTTTGGCACTTTATTAGTTAGCTAAAAGCTGAATTATTATGTAAAGTGCTGAATTTTGTACTTAGAGTACGTTTTAGGCACATCCAGTCATTGAAACTTATTCCTAGAGACGCAGTTCTACAACCCTTATATCCCTACACTCACCACTGGTGTAGCAAAATATTTCTGGCTCATACAGGCCATAGAGGCAGTGTTTTCCTGATGCTGGCTTTATCAGCATGTCAAATAGGTTATCCGTTATAGTGCTACTGTGCTTTTTGTGCATCATGTTTGTCACTAAGGTTCAGTCATGTAAATAATGTAGTGACAGCAAGTAAAGTATGATGCAAGTAAGTACATGTATCAGTATTCAAGTAGCAGTTTATTCACAAGTTCAAGCAAGCACAGTAATTAAGCAGTAATTAATTATTAATTAAGTTGTACGGATACCTGGTTTAGTGAGGGTTGTCACACTTCCAGATTGCACGTGTTCACATTATTAAGACCGAAACTTTGACGAGATTTGAAAACTTTAAAGGCATGAAGCCTAAAAACAAATCATCTAAGGATAGATGATTGATTTTCAAATGGAATTGAGATTTGCGTACTTGTTTTGGTAATCACCTAAGGATAGGTGATAGTATTGTTTTAAGAACTAAACACAAGGTAACTTGTGTTAGGGTCCTAGAAAGGTTACAGTCTAGGTCAAAATTTTACTAATAACCTAATTCCCTATAACCATGAGCTCTGATACCAACTCTTCTGTCACACCCCGACCGCGTAAAACAACAAACCGCGGCGGAAACGTCGGGGAGTCGTGTGGCAGAATTATTGTTTCACAACACATGATGATTAAAGTTAAGTTTTACAAGTTTAAATTATTACATTGTCTTAGTTCAAACAAAACACATAACATAAAAGATGATAACTTTCTTGATTTTAGATTGCTAAGGCCCAAGTCGCCCTAAGTGTAGCTTGCTCACATCAAACATTCGCTCCTAAAACATATGTGAACGTAAATACGTCAGCATAAAAATGCTTGTGAGTAACACAGGTTTAGTGTTGAAGATTCATGACGTTGAATGTTAAAAGAAATGTTTAATGAAAAATAGTCATGAACCTTATAAAATATTTTCTTTTATAAAATCATATGAAAATCAAATGATATAAAAGAATGATGTATGGTTAAGTAAATAACCAAATGAAAATAATATGTATAAAATATGTCGTGTCTTGTCTTTGTTGAAGTGGTTTAGATAACGCCACGATATGCAATACAATAAAAGCACTTATATATAGGAAGTACCAGTGGAGTATCCACCATGCTTTTATCATATTACACACGTCTCGTTACTTAAATCATTTATTAATAACCATGAAATAATGTCTTGTTTAAATGTCAATGTCCAATGTCAAATGTCATGTGTAAACAATGTCTAATGTCAAGTATAAACAAATGTCTTTTGAAATCCAATGTCATGTACAAAACAAGGTCTTTGAATAACCAAGAGTTAAAATCAAAAGTTATGTTTTGAAAACCATTGCTTTTATCGATATGAACATTTATGTGGTTTGTCTATCGCATACACTCAAGCCTTGAGACTGTCGGATAAACCCTTATCAGGATCAAGGTTTATCAAAAAATGTATTCGGATTCTGTCATTCCCCTTCCGAAATTCCTAGGAAGCGGGAACGAGATTTGTCAAGTCCTATAGCGCTATTACATACTACCGAGCGGCATGATCAATGTTAATGAATGTACTACTAACCCGTTAAACACACCAAATGTCCTTTTCAATGTAAGCATGTCATGAGAAAGGTGTTTGTAAAACCATGCATTAGGCATACTAAGTCAATATGCCAATAAAATGTCTTTGAAATAATGTATTATATGTAATATGTAATAAAACATGTATAATGTCATGAAAACGAAAAGTAAAGTGATGCACATATGCTTCACCCCAAAACATTTGAAAATGTAAAATAGGGGAACTATGTACTCACCTTTGGGTGCGTTTTTATATGTTAACACAATCCCTCAAATTGTTTATTCGTCCTAAATTAAATAAGAACGATCTAATAATAAAAAACTCTCAAAAATACCTAAGTTTCTCCGATACTTAGAATTTTCACATAACTTCGATATTTTCTCGAAAAGTTATTATTTTTATTATGTTGGTGTGAATATATATATATGTATATATATATATATATATATATATATATATATATATATATATATATATATATATATATATATATATATATATATATATATACGTTCACATATATATTTTAAGAACTTTGCGACTTGAACGATTTTATTGGTGACCCTCATCATGTTATAAGTAATATATCTACGATTTGCGCGTCGTAACATATATACTTATTCTGAAATAAAATAAATATCGTAATACACATAATCTTATCAACTATAAACATGTCATCATAAACATATTATAAATCACATAACATCTTGCAACACATAAAATTTACCCATGAACAACCCATTGTAGTGTACATTGAAAAACGCGTATTTTAGCGATTCGGTAACGTTTTTTGGCGTCAGAAGTCACGTATGACTAACCAAACACCAAGTAAACTTAATATAAGTTAAAATACTCAACTTTATATAAAAAATATCAGTTTACTTACTGATCTAAAACAGTTTTATAAAAATCCTCCGAAAAGCCGATTTTAACCGTTTTACCGCATAGTTTTGCATCATACGTTACCCTAACCATCCCAAATCGTAACAACTTGATATTTTATCATAACCCATGTTATTTAGTGAATAAAATAGCGGTTATACTCATGATAGTGCAGGTCTCACATAAATCACATAAATCATGCAAATTTCACATATTTTACCACTTTCTAAGCTATATGTACAACATGCAAAGCTATCAAACCTATGACAAACTTTCATGCCATTATAATATACCAAATAATGTTATTTTTAGTGTTTATAATCTGTTCTAAAACATTTTTGTCATACAATCATTTTTTCATCATTTCTTGAGCTTTAAATCAACATGCATTCTTATGTACAAGTGTCTAAAGCACACTATCATATCATCATCATTTCATATGAATTCAAATGCATCAAACATGTAATTTATTCATGTTTACTTACTGATTTAATTGAAAATTCATCATATCATGCACAAATCATTAAACACTTGCATTTTAACTATCATTCAAGAAAAAGCAACAACTTAAAAATTCTCAAATATGTCTAATAAATTTTTCGGCCATTTACATGTCAAAATACTAACATTATTTCAAATTATAACTCATGATTCAATCACTCCTTTATATCTATAACATATTTGCACATAATCTTGTTCATGCAAGCAAACATCCTAAACAAGTATTTATCAAAAATCAACTCAAACTCAAATCTCATACACATACATATATATATATACGGTTATATATACACACATATATACTACCATTTTTATTTTGTATCAAGACCCGTTTCTTTTTAGATTTCATGTTTGTGAAAAATTCCAAGATTCAAGAGAAACTTCCAATCATCAAGAACAACCAAGAATCAAGTGTATGATTTAAACATATACTTTATACCTTCAAGATTCAAGTGAGTTTTTTGATGAGATTTTGATGATATGGAGCTTGAAATCACTTGAAAACACCTTGGAAACTCATTTGGATCTTCACACCAACTTGAAACTAGCTTGGAATGGATTTTAATCTTCAAGAACAAGATTGAAAAATTGAAAATGGGAGTGGTGGTGGTGTGTACGGTTATGGGGGAGGAGAGAGAGGAGAAGATTTGTTTTGTGATCTTGAAAGATGATGGAGGATTTATAAGATATGGAAGATTTATAAGAGATTGCATGCATCAAAAAGTGGCAAGGTAATGAGAGAAGTGGGAAATTTCTATTTTATGCATATGACAACACACCTATATATGCATACATACATATATTTATTATGTGTAGGTTAAAAACAGGTATTAAACTAGATACCGGGTATTTTATCTAGTGTTTTAATCCCGGTTTATGGCGTTTTATATTATTTTTATTATTCTATAAAAATAAAATCGCCAAAATATTACTGAAATAAATATCAGTTGCCGAGACTGGCTGCGTTGTCTGCGTGTTGCAGTAGAAACACTGTGTTACGCAGTAACACGCGGTACGCGCTTAAACTTGAAAAATAACATTTTTAAGCGTTTTAATTTATTTTTCAACACGAAAATGATTAAAAATAAGATTTTAATCATAACAGAATATTTTTGGGATTTAAATATTATCCGGGCGGTCACCAACGTTCGTTACACAGTTTTGTCGCAAATAGTTCTAAAGTTCGAATAAACATGTTTTCGCCATACCGAATCCTTCGAAACTTATTTCTAAGTTATGTAAAGCGTATTTAAGGTATGTGTGGCTTATGTTATTGTTCCGGAGTGTACGTCCTATTAAAATGATTACGTTCACGTAACGGTTTACGATTTCACTTCCAGAACAGGTTTGAGAGTTCGGAATTGAACAATGATTGAAAACGTACTAATGTCACAAATAATTAAAAAAATATTGAAATTAAAATACCATATTTCATTAAATACAAAGTTGTTTGGAATAGTACAAGGATTAAAATACACAGATGTCACACATATGCATTTCCTCTTCGCTCAGTAGTCATTAAAAACCAATCTTCAGGTATCACGATTCCTGGTTTCAACACATAACATCCCTTCTTCGTAAAATGAACCAAGTTTCCTTTATCACAAATCTACGAAATGCTCAAAAATTGTGTTTAAGTTCAGGGACATAGTTCACATTCTCGAAGCCTAGTACTCCGTTTTGTACTGTTCCTTTTAAGGTGATTCCTGTTGACTGGAGGCTTGGTGCAGTTTTTTGACACGTGTCCTGGTTCATGAAAATTGTAGCAGCGAATCTTGAACTTGTCAATTCCAAGCTTGGAGGGTCCAATGAAACCTTGATTTTTCCATCTGTTTCTTCTAGTTCTCCTCACAAAGTGTTTTGCCCTAAACGTCGCCATCACCATTTGCCATGTGATATCCATCTCTTCCACATCTTCTGGATGCATTTGATCTATGTCATCTGTAGAAAAGTTTAGAGGATCTATTTGACCTGCAACAAAAGCATTTAGACAGTTTATAGTAAAAGCAGTGATTTCAAGATTCTCCTTGGATTGTTGTGAGAAGAAAGCAATGATCTCGTTCTTGGAAACATTGGTTGAAGCAGCAGTGACAGTAGTAGTACTAGATGATGATGTGGCAGACGGTGCTGGGGCAGCTGAGTAGAAGACATTAGCTGGTGCTGGCTCTGCTGCAGCTGTAGCAGACGTCGAACTTCTGAACATTTGGAAACCAGCTTGTGACATAGGAGCTGCGTTGTTGCTAGAGGCAGGGGGCGTTGTGGTAAAACCAGCAGCCAATAAACTATTTTTGTGATTTGTTTCCCTCTATTTGTCATCCAATTCACAAGCTTTGATATGAGAAATCATCTCAGACAAACTACATCGAGCAAGATCTTTTGTCTTCTTGATCATGGCCACATGATGATCCCAGCTCTTAGGTAAGGCATTCAGCAGTTGTTTGTTGGCTGAGGCATTCGACAGTGGCAATTCAGCCATGGTCATCTGAGTAACTAGCTTAACAAATCTCTGAACCTAATTTTCAACTGTCTCTCCATAAATACGTTTAAAGTTGTTGAAGTTTTGGCTCAGTATGTTTCTTCTACTTTCTTTCATGTCTTCGTTCCCCTCATACACATGAATCAAAGACTCCCAAAGTTCCTTAGCAGACTTGCACGTTCTAAACCTAATAGCAATGTCAGTACCCAATGCCATTGTCAAGTAAGAGAGAGCCTTTTCATCCGCTTCAACTATTGCAAAATCATCATCTGTGTAATCTACAGGAGGCTTATTTAACTTGATTCCTGGTGCATCTTCTTTTTCTTACCTGATTTCTTTTGGTCCACGAACAATGCTTCTCCAAATTTTCAAATCTTTAACCTTAACGTGCTGCTCAAATTGCCACTTCCACTCAAGAAAATCTTCAGCACTAAGCAGTCTAGGAACCCTAGTTGTAGTTCCTATTATAGAGTCCAGTTCTTGATATCTGTTCATGGCAGCTAGGTAAACAGATTGATTTGTGAAAGTCATTTTTTTAGTAATATTTTACGTTACAATGTCAATATTAATTTAACGTCAAATCACTGCCGTTGCGAGTCGAAACTGTGAGTCGAAACCACAGATTTCAAGTGATGAAAGCCTTGATTGCGAGTCACAAAATACCAGTTGAAACCTCCAGTTGAGAGCAGCAAGTCGGAATAATGAGTCGAGACTAGAGTCGGAATCTTGATTTCGAGTCTTGAAGTTACAACTCAAGATCACCGTTGATTTCGAGTAGGAACCTTGAAGACACAACTCGAGATCACACATTGATTTCGAGTCGGAACCTTTGAAGAGACAACTCGAGACCATTGATTGCGAGTCGAGACCTGCAAAACAAATGGTTAGATAATGTTGACTCGCAATCCCGAAGAATCAACACTTTCCAAATTCAAAAGATTTATCGAAATCTTTTGAATGAATTGCAACAAAATCTCCGTGATTTCAGCAAAGAGATCTGAGATTGCTCGAAACCAAAACAACACCAATTGAATGAATTTTTGATGAACACTTCAAGAACATAGCAACCCGAAACCTCCAACACAGCAATAACATAACTCGAAACCTTCAAAAATCCTTGAAAAACTGATCAGTAACAAAAGCACAACCTTTCTTGAATCTGGATTATATCAACCAAACCAAGAAAGAGGTTCTTGGCTCTGATACCAATTGTAAGTCCCGTAAAGGATTTTTCAATGATCTCAAACACTAATCTTATGTTAGTGCAGAATCCTAACACAAGACGATTCAAGAAATAATAAACCAAAATACGAAACAACCAAAAGCTTATCTTGCATTCACCATTGCGGATGACTGATACAGGACTCTAACAGGTTTTGGCTGGCTCTCTAGACTTCTCACGAACTGATCAACCCCTAAACAACATATGGGAATTGATTATATACTAGACACTTGGCCTAAAGCCCCTACAAGCCCAGCCGAAACCATACATGACCCAAAACACTATTTCGACCCAAAGTACAGTGTAAAACATAATTACAAGTTCAACCCCTTAACTATTACTAGCCCTCTATGTATAAACCTTCAGGTTCCAACACTCATTTTTACAGAAAGTATAGAAATAGCTAGGGGAGGCGATTTTGGTGGTTCATCTTGTACCAAACGGTTTTGCTTATCAAAGTAATTGAATCGTGTGTAAGGTGTTAAAGTGATCTTGGTATTGTTCTTTTGTTCTTGATTTTCGTTTTTCTTGAATCTCACCAAGTTTGGATTCCGCTCATCCTTGGTGATTGTTTGATATCATAGTTTGATCCAAGTTTTGGGAGTTACAAGTGGTATCAGAGTCTTTAGAACCTGTTTCTAGGCTTAGTTTTGATATCAAAGATTCAAGTTTCCTTGAAGAAAATAATTTTTTGGCTCGGTTTGGGTTTCATTCAGATCTCGTCTAGAGGTTTTCAAACTATTCAGACTTGTTTTCTTTTAATATTAAACATTGTTTTTGCAGATTTTGTTTGAATTTTGTAGTATATTGAAAGAACCTTCATCGGGTTCTTCGAATCTTCAAATTTTTCAACAAAAATCATCATAGTTTGCTATATTGATCCTTTAAAAGTGTGTTAAGAGATAAGGAGATATTTTTTTAAAAGTTGGAGATAATCTTTTAGTTGTGAAAAAGATTTGAAAATAAATTACAAATTTTAAAAGGGTGAACCTATTGGCACACCAATGTGCCTATATGCACACCAAAAAGTGATTTTTTGTCCTATATGCGCACCCTGCAGTGTCGAGCTATGCCCAAACAGCGGCGTTTTGGTCCGGTTAACTAGACAAAGACTGATGGGTGTCTGAGGTGTCAGTTGACCAGACCAAAACGCCGAGCTTTGGCCACTTTTTGGTCCTGTCAACCAGACAAAAGACTGTCCGGGGTGTCATTCTGCTGATGAATAAATGTCTGAAGATTCAAAGGTCTACTATGGGCCAACCGATGTTAATAAAGAACAGATGATATTCAATCTTAAAATGCTCAACAGAGGTTTTGATACTAACAGTGGTTAGGCTGATAGCCGATGTTAAACTAACGGCTGTTGAGTTACAACTGTTGAAAACAACTGTTTTTGAAACCTCTGCTTGCCTAAAAATACATCCACTGCCGAAAGGTACCGTCTGTTATCATAACTTCTGTTTATCTTAATGACTGTTGATTTACTACACTGCTGACTGTCATCCATTATCACAAGAGAGGTTCTGAAAGTTATCATCTGTTCTCATAACTTCAGTTTATCTAACGACTGTTTGACTCACACTGTTCCCAACTTCTGTAGTCAGCCAACAGAGGTTTCCAAACAACTGTCATTGGTTGTCACAAGAGAGCTTCTGATGTGGACAGATGTTAGCTAAAAATAAAAAAACTGCTAAAAGTTATCATCTGTTCTCATAACTTCTGTTTATCTAATAGCTGTTTGACTCACACTATTCCCAACTTCTGTAGTCAGCCAACAGAGGTTTCCAAACAACTGTCATCGGTTGTCACAAGAGAGGTTCTGACGTGGACAGATCTTAGCCATCAGATATTTGTAACTACTGCCACGTCAGCCATCACTTTTTAACTCTATATAAAAACTGTTTCATCCCTAAATCGAGCTTCTACCACTGCCGTCTCGAATTCAAAATTCTCAAAAGTAGTTTCCAACATATTAAAAACCCTCCAACTTAAACCCTGTTTCATCCCCAAATCACCTTCTTCTCCGATCATGTCTCTGAACATCAAAAACCCTCACAACTACCTCCCCATCTTGGAGAAAAACAGAAAAAATACTAGCTTTCACTTAATAATTAACCTTTTAACGTCATAAAAATACAAATCAATCCTTACTGTTGATGCTCTGGTTCATACGAAAACACTTCGACAATTTTGGTTTAATGCTGAAATAGAGTCTTAAGATAATAATCCAGTTGCCATCACATCTAAGGTCGGGAAAAGTGTGGTACGAATTTCTCCATCTACAATTTCCGCTACATTCGATTTGGATGACTTGGGAGTTAAGACCAACTTTGAAAAACCTGAACTTCATACAGAGTTCATTGAAAGAGGGTATGATGCACAATTAAAGGAAGTTACTATGTATAAACCAAACTTCCCTCCGCCAATGAAATTTTGTATCATACTCTTTTAACTTGTCTCTCAGCCAAGACCACCGCATTTAATGAGATACCTTTAAACATTCAGTATTTGGGTTATGCTATTTTAACAAAATCTGATTACAATTTATCACAAGCATTGTTTTCTGATTTGTTGACTAATGTGAAAAATGTGACAAAATTGAAAAAAGGTGTTCGTAATAATGCTTTTCTGTTGTATCCAAGACTTCTAAGCTACTACCTACGAAAACAAGTGTCACAAACAGATTTTGAACAAGGTGTAGCTTTTCAAATAAATAGTCTTACAAGTAAAACTTTTACCAGAATTATGGATAAAGTGTCAAAAGTTTCAAAAATAGAAAAATAAGGGGGATGAGCATGTTTTAGATGCGTCCACATCTGTTGCTCAAACCTCTGTTGTTGAGCCAACTGCTCCTTGTGATCATGAGACCACAACCGGTGTTGTGAAACACACACCAGCAAAACGCAAAAGAAACCTGCCACATCCAAAAATGTCACACCCTGGCTTTGCGGAAGCGTGGGTTTATTTGGTGTGACTTCTTAATACCATAGCTTAATCACAACAAAGCTATATGAAAGTAAAACCATGAAGATTATCCATTACTTCAAGTTTTAAAAGTAAAATATGACAACATTGTTTTAGAGTTGACACATGCAACGAGTTTACAACACAACATAATAAAAACCTTGTTCATAAGACACAACCACAAGATATGAAATGAACACAGTTTAAGACTTGTGACTCGTCCAGGTAAAAGTCACAATCCCTAAACTTGGATGACACCATTCTTCTACGCAGCGTAACGACAGTGCATACCTTGCCAGATCCCTAATTCCCTGAAATACATGTAAGTTGAAAATTCAACATAAAGTTGAGCGAGTTCATGTGAAAGTGAGTATGTAAAACCTTTGTAAGTATAAAATCCATGGTATGTAGCAAATAAGGAAATAAAGAGATCACCAATGGTTTGCAAGGCCATTGATATGTGTGAAGTGCAGCAGGAACACTCAAACCTAGCAGATTTTTGCGTCGGGCTCAAAGTCACCCCGAGGTCCGTTCTGTTGGGCTAGCTACACCCAGATAGATCTACCGCTACTTACCCTCGGTCCTACAATGAGGATTAATGGCCTCCAGTTTCAGCCTACTTACTCACATGATCTAAGCAGTAACCCTCCTTACGCTAACCATACCATGTAAAAAGTATTCGTAATTATAGTAACATGTATTTCACCCCCGAAGTATAAAAACCGAAAACAGTTAAGAAAAAAGGGGGGCATGAACTCACAGAAGTGCGTCTCGAAATAGTATCTCCCAATCAACCTGCTGCGTGACGACCTACACGTACTAACTTCTATTAGATGGACGGTCGTGCCTTGGCTTAAGGTTTAAGTTTTTGGGAAATAGTTAGGTAACTATTTCGTATTTCCACTTCTTAATTATTTAATAATTATCTTCCTTCCCAAGGATGGGGGTTTTAATACATGTGCGTTTTTATAAATCCAAAAATATATTATTAAGTGTCACTTAATAAAATATATTTTTATTCATTTGTCTAAAATATTCTATCTCCAAAATATACATATTTTTTCCCAAAAATATTATATTTTATTCCATACGATTTCCAAATAATACTTTTATCAAAATACGCATTCAAGAGTATTTTACCGAAAATACATAAGTTACATTTAAAGTTCGGGTGGTAATAATACCGGTGTAACCTAGATATTTATTTGTGAAGGCGTTGGTATTATTTTGGAGTCATTACTTTTTAGTGTATACGAGTTATATTATTTTTACCCTAAAAATAATATATGTGTAGTTCACATAACAATCATAAAATCACACAAGCGTTTTACTATGAAATATATATTCTAAATATATATTTAACAAGTTTTATTTACGAAAATCCACCTCCGAATACTTGGTTATTTTATAAATAAAATCATGGCGAAGTTTGTTTGGAAAACAAGTCAAAAATATATTCATAAACACTTGTCACCAAAAATATTTTCCAAGTGTTATATTTCTGGAAAAATTTCGCCAGAGTTTCCTCTGTAACTGGAGGTGGCCACGCTTACTAGCGTATCATTTTCTTTTCAAAATTCAATAAACAACTCTTCAATCATCAACATACAAAGTTTCAAACATCAAACTAGTAAAAAATGTGTATAGATCGCAAACACATGAACTTGTAAGTCGTGTAAAATTATGTAGTAACCTTCCAGCATTTTTAGTAGACCTTTCTATCTTTAAAAATAAAATCAGTTTCTGGAAAACTTTATTTTTAAAGAATATGCGATTTTACAACTTCTTAGTCAAAATTACAAAAATATTTCTTTGTTAAATCCTTTTGTCACACCGGTGTTTACACACTTGTTTGTTTACAAAAATGCTTTTAGTCCATGAAAGATCTGGCTTTTAAACAAGGTTTGCATCTTACACTTGGTTCTTCGAAAATACCACTTGTAGATCTTTAGATCTACTAGTTTAAAACTTTATTTTACAAGAAAAATCACTTTTACACAAGTTCATGTTCATGTGTGGAAGGGTTCATCATCTTGCTACTTTTACACTTAACATATGGCTAGTTCATGTTCCATGAACATGATCTAGCGTGGTTAGATGACAATCCGTTCCACTACTAGCCACTAACAACATAAAATAATCACAACAAAACAAGATTCACAACTTTTACACCACTAGTTATTCTTTAACCAACTAGTTTATCATTCTTACAAGACTTTTAGTTTTGATCTTTAGTGTTCATGATTTTTATTCGTTAAATCTCTTATTAACCACTTTAAACATGAACAAGAGAGTGTTTAGAGGCACTTACTACTAGCTCGAGGCTAGGGAAGAATCAAAGCGAAAACTAGGTGGATAAAAGCAACGTAGTGAGGTTCTTGAGATTCCGAAAGCACCGGGCCTCCTTGTATGTCACCTTGCACCTTGGATTGTATGTAATATGGCAAGAACCAAATTTGAAGATGATGGTGGGTGGGTGGGAACTCTCGGCCGAACACAAGAGGGGAGAGAAGAAAGAATTTTTTTTTTGTTGAAGTGTTGAAGTAAATGGAGTGTGATCCTTAGGTTATATTTATAAACCATCCATCTTAATTATCCATGGTATAATATGTAAGCTTGATTCTAGACAATCATGGAATAAAATAATCAAAAATGGGTGGGGTATGTCCCCTTGGGGAAACCAATCGGTTGAAGGCGGGGGGGGGGGGGGGGGGGTATTTAGTTTGATTTCAATGACATGGTTAAGTACTAGTTAGTTTAGTTAGAGATTAAAATAGGTTATTAGTGTGTTATGAAATATAACGGGTGTTAGGGTGTTCGGGGATCCTAACTAGCTCAGAAAAGGAAAAACAATGTCATTGACAATATTTTTATGTTCCGGGTAGAGTCCGGTTGTTCGGTTGGATATCAATCCATTAAAGTGCTAAATAAGCATTTAAAGTGTCTTAAATATTATTTTTAGTGACACAATGAATTCCCGACACTTTGGAAAGTGTCTAGTATTATTTTCCCATGTTTTTGCACTTTACTAGTTAAGTTAAATGCTGAATTTTGGGTATAAAGTGCAGAATTTTATATTTAACACATGTTTTAGGCACATCCGGTCACTATAACTATCACCTAGTGACGCAGTTCTACAATTCTCCCCTCCCCTGCACTCTTTACTAGTGTAGTAATCTATTCCCGGCTCATACTGGCCTTAGAGACAGTGTCTGTCTAGTGCTGGCAATGTCAGCATGTTTACTGGGTTATGCGTATAGTGTGCTCACTGTGCTTTTGTGCATCAAGGTTGTCACTGATGTTTGTGTGTAAATAATAGAGTGACAGTATAAAATGTGATGCATGAGTATGTTTGTATCAGAAATCAAGAAGCAGTTTAACCACAGTTGTGAGCAAGCACAGTAATTAAGCATTAATTAAATATTAATTAATTCGTACGGATACCTGGTTTGGTGAGGGTTGTCACATTCTCCCCCCGTTAAATAAATTTCGTCCCGAAATTTTAGGCTGTGCCTCTAGTTGCAGGGCTCTTAGGAAATAGATGGGGGTATTTCTCTTTCATACGATCCTCACGTTCCCACGTGAATTCAGGTCCATGCTTTGCATTCCATCGAACTTTGACGAGTTTGACACTGCTCCTACGCGTTTTGTTAATTTTCCAATATGTGACCTCAACAGGTTCTTCAGTGAAATGGAGAGTGTCGTTGATATGATCTTCGTCAGCAGGAATGATCACTGTCTCTTCTGTTGGACTTTTTCTCAAATTTGATACATGGAATGTATCGTGAACACCATTTAGTTCCGCCGGTAGGTCCAACTTGTAGGCTACAAGCCCAATCCTTTGCAGGATTCTGAAAGGGCCAATATAATGCGGATTCAACTTCCCACACTTTCCGAAGCGTGCCACACCCTTCCAGGGTGAAACTTTCAGTAAAACCATATCCCCAACTTGAAATTCCAAAGGTTTCTGCTTTGGATCTGCATAGGCTTTCTGTCTGTCGCGAGCCACCTCGATGCGTTTTCGAATCTGCGCAATCTTGTCTGTCGTCTCTTAGACTATTTCGGGACCAACAAGCTGCCTATCACCCGCATCAGCCCAGCATAGTGGTGATCGACACTTGCGTCCGTAAAGAGCTTCAAATGGCGCGGCTCCAATGCTTGTGTGGTAGCTGTTGTTGTACGAAAATTCGACCAATGGTAAATGATTATCCCAGCTACCACCTAGGTCCATTACACATGCTCTCAGCATATCCTCCAAAGTCTGAATAGTTCGTTCACTTTGGCCATCAGTTTGCGGATGAAATGCAGTGCTCAGGTTCAACTGCGAGCCAAAAGCTTCTTGGAAGGATTGCCAAATCCTTGATACAAATCTCCCATCTCTATCAGAGATGATCGAGAGAGGCACTCCATGACGTGCAACAATCTCTCGCATGTATATTTCCGCAAGTTTACTCGTGTTGTCCTTTTCTTTGATTGGTAAGAAATGTGCGGACTTTGTTAGGCGGTCAACTATCACCCAAATCATATCATGGCCTCTGGGCGTCCTTGGTAAATTCGTTACGAAATCCATTGAAATCTGTTCCCATTTCCACTTGGGAATCTCGGGTTGTTGCAGAAGTCCTGAAGGCTTCTGGTATTCAGTTTTCACCTTGGCGCACGTTAAACACTTGCTAACATAAACAGCAACATCGCCTTTCATCCTAGGCCACCAATAGAAATCCTTGAGATCTTGGTACATTTTATCTGCACCGGGATGAATTGAGTACCGAGACTTGTGGGCTTCATCAAAAATAACTTTCCTCAAACCACCAAACAGAGGAACCTAAATCCTTTTCATGAAGCATAGCGTTCCTTCCTCGTTTGGCACTAATTGCTTCTCCATCCCACGGAGATATTCCTCTTCAATATTCCTTTCTTTCAAAGCTTCTCTCTGGGCGGCACGAATGCGCAGAGAGAGGTCTGTCTGTACGATCATCTCCAAAGCCCTAACCCTTATGGGCTTGATCCTTTCTTTTCGACTCAGCGCATCAGCGACCACATTCGCTTTCCCTGGATGATACTTGATCTCGCAATCATAATCATTCAACAGCTCTACCCAGCGTCTCTGCCTCATGTTTAGTTCTTTCTGATCAAATATGTGCTGTAAGCTCTTGTGATCAGTGAAGATTGTACATCGCGTACCATACAAATAATGTCTCCAGATTTTCAGCGCAAACACCACTGCTCCTAGCTCCAAGTCGTGCGTGGTATAGTTCTTTTCATGAACTTTCAATTGGCGTGAAGCGTAAGATATAACTTTCTGGTGTTGCATCAACCCGCAACCCAATCCTTGACGCGAGGCGTCACAGTATACCATGAAATCTTCAGTTCCTTCTGGTAGCGGTAAGATCGGCGCATTGCAAAGCTTGTCTTTCAGTAACTGGAATGCTTCTTCCTGTTTGATTCCCCAATCAAACTTCTTATCCTTCTGTGTGAGGAAGGTCAATGGTTGAGCGATCTTTGAAAAATCCTCAATAAATCTTCGATAGTAGCCAGCCAAACCTAAGAATTGTCGAATCTCGGTTGGCGTCTTTGGGGTTTCCCAACTCTTGATCGCCTCGATCTTTGTGGGATCAACATGGATACCATTTCCATTAACCACATATCGAAGGAATTGGACTTCGCGTAGCCAAAACTCGCACTTCGAGAATTTGGCATACAACTTTTCCTTCTTAAGTAGCTCTATAATAGCTCTTAAGTGCTGTTCGTGTTCATTCTTCGTCTTCGAGTAAATCAGAATGTCGTCAATAAATACGATCACAAACTTATCCAAGTATGGCTTGCTGACTCGGTTCATTAGGTCCATGAAAACTGCAGGTGCGTTGGTCAGCCCAAACGACATAACTAGGAACTCGTAGTGTCCATAGCGAGTTCTGAAAGCGGTTCTAGGAATACTTTCCTCTTGTATTCTCAGCTGATGGTAACCAGATCGCAAATCGATCTTCGAGTAGTAGCTTGAACCTTGCAGTTGGTCGAAAAGATCATCGATTCTCGGCAAAGGGTATCTGTTCTTGATAGTCAACTTATTAAGCTCGCGGTAGTCTATGCACATACGAAAACTACCGTCCTTCTTCTTAACGAACAGTACTGTAGCTCCCCAAGGTGAGAAGCTTGGTCTGATGAATCCTTTGTCCAATAGCTCCTGGAGTTGTGTCGACAACTCCTGCATCTCTGAAGGCGCAAGTCTGTAGGGTGCCTTGGCTACAGGCGCGGTACCTGGAACCAAGTCAATGTGGAACTCGACTTGCCTTTGAGGCGGTAATCCTGGCAAGTCTTCTGGAAAGACTTCAGATATTCCTTGACGACTGGAATGTCTTCAATCTTTGGTTCAGCAACTTCCTTATCCACGATGTGTGCTAAGAATGCAACACATCCCTTCTTCAAGCACTTTCTAGCTTTCAGGCAGCTAATAATTCTAGTGGTGTATTATGCTTCTCTCCGTGCACTATGATCGTTTCTTCATCCGTCAGTGGGATGCGGATGGTCTTCTCGTGGCAAACGATCTCGGCTTTGTTACTGGACAACCAATCCATTCCCACTACAACATCAAAGCTTCCCAACTCGACAGGTAGTAAGTCTAGCGTAAACTCGTGCCCTCCTAGTTCAATCACACATCCTCGGACAACTTCACTCGTCTCAACTAGTTTCCCATTTGCTAATTCGATGGAGTACGGAACGTCTAACTTACTAGGCGTCAACCCAAGTATTTTCTTAAATTCTAATGACAC
Organism: Helianthus tuberosus; assembly: GCA_030545235.1. Lineage (NCBI taxonomy): Eukaryota > Viridiplantae > Streptophyta > Magnoliopsida > Asterales > Asteraceae > Helianthus > Helianthus tuberosus. The sequence goes on from CM060365.1 coordinate 158,696,255, forward strand.
GAACTATAATCCGCACCAGTATCAAACAAAACGGATGCAAAGCGTTGGTTTATAGGGAACGTACCAGTAACAACGTTGGGATCCTGGCGCGCTTCCCTTGCCTCAATGTTAAACACTCTTCCGCGGGCTTGATTCAATCCTGGGCAGTCCCTCTTAAAGTGCCCAATGTCACCACAGTTAAAACAACCTAATTTTTGACCATTTCCTCCTCCGTTCCCTGCTTGATTGTTGTTTTGATTTCGATTCGTGTCCCCAGCTTGATTTGCATTGTTCCCTCAATTTCCATTGCCTCCGTTATTCCCTTATGGACAATTTCCATTACCACCACGATTATTGTTCCTACTACCAAAACCTCCTTGGCCTCCCCGGCCAGCACTAGCCCAGCAAGAATCCTTCAAGTGGCCAACTTTTCCACAAGCTTCACATACTTTTGGCCCACACCGGCCAGAATGATGACGTTGGCAGGAGTTACACTTGGGCAGTGAACCCATATAGCCTTTTCCTTTCTTCCCAGCACCGGTTGCAGCTTGGACCGGTGTGCTTGATTCTCCTTTCTTGCCAACTTTGCTAGTTCCCTGCTTGAAGTTCGAGAATTTCCTCTTATTCTCACCAGACGACTCTATGTGAGTCTCTTTCTTCTTTGGTTCAACATTCGAAAACTTGTTCAGGTGGATGGCTTCCTCAGTAAGACACACGCTCAGATCGATGGCCTCTGTGATTGTTGCAGGATTGGAAGTAGTGACCATACTCATGATCTGTGGAGCTAAACCCCTGATAAATCTCTTGATCTGTTTGAACTCTGGTGTGACCATGTATGGCACAACGTGGGATAAATCATGAAATCTTTGGACGTACTCTGCGATCTTGGGACCATCCATTCTTAAATGCCAGAACTCAGTCTCCAACCTTTGTATCTCAGCACGAGAACAATACTTCCTTTGCATCAACTCTTTTAACTCAGCCCATGTCAACGTGTAAGCAGCAGCTTCTCCCAAAGTCTGCACTTGTAAGTTCCACCATGACAGGGCTCCATCCAAAAATAGCCCAGAGATGTAAGTCACTTGTTGATCTGGAGAACATTTGCATATTCTTAAGACTGATTCTGTTTTCTCAGCCCACCTCATGAATGCTACAGCACCTCCGGTGCCGTCGAAGTTAACGGGCTTGCAATCAAGGAACTGTTTGTAAGTGCACCCTGCACATACGTTCGAATATACAAATGGTATTAGCAGTCATGCTACAAATATCCAAATGTATCGTAATAAGTCTTAAACGACTTAGCATTACCATGTGGTGGATTGTTATTGCCGTTATTGTTTGAATTGCTCCCGCTGGTTCCTCCTTGTGAGGCTGCATACTGCGCTATGGCGGCAAAAATGATTCCTTGAAGTTCTGCCTCGTTGGCAGGCATACGCGTCTGGCGTCTTGGAGGCATCTTCTAAAATATATTTCACATAGGTCAGGTCATAGTAAGTAAAGTGTACGTATGTATTCAACAATATCAACACATAACATCTCATGTTATAAATAAATCAACCACATAACATCTCATGCTATAGAATATAAACAATCACTCAACATCACATATAATGAGAATACTGCGATTGCGCTGTCATAGATCAAGACCACAATGTAAGGTTTACAAGTTCATAACTGTATCATCAATGACTTTGGGCCACAACGCCCTAGTCCAAACTATCAAATCAGTAACATCAACAACCAAAATACAAAACATCAAAAGTCATAACTTCCAAAATGCAGTCTCCAAAAGCTGTGTAATCCGCACAATCGCCGTCCTCTCATCAAAAGTCAACCTGCGTCGTACAAAAAGGCCTAAGCTAATGGCGGTGGAGGAGGGGGAAAACGAGAAAAGAGTAAACGTCGCATATGAAGCCATTCCTCCTCCATAGCGCGATGAGAGCGCATCAAGTAGGCTATCTACTGCTCAGGAGTCCAAAAATGAGCGGCAGAATTGGGAGATAACGGACGAGGAGGGTGTGATACTGCAGGTGGAGTCTAGCACTGGCACGGAAGTCGCTGAGCTTTCTCCAGCTCCTATACGCGACGGGTCAGCGCCTCATGCTGTATCATGAAAGAGGTGAGAATCTCCTCTGTAGAATACCCCACGTGGTATGGGTGATACGGATCGGATGGTGGCATAATGGGGGGCGAAGTCCAGAGGAACGGCTCACCAGATGGAGCGAAGGATGGTATAGCAGATGGTGTAACAGGGGGAACAAAAGTATGATGAGGAACCTGGGGTACAAACTGGTCTTCTCCTGACACGAAAGGTATAAGACCAAATGGCTGACGAGATGAGCCCTCTCCAGGACGTGGCGGAGGGATGTCCTGAAGAAATGTAACAGGAAGATCTGCGCGATGCGCACCTGTGATATGTGTGGGTAGCAAAGGTACGTCGATGGGAGCTGAAGCAGGGGCTGAAACGGGTGCTACAGGTGGTGTAACAGGTACCACGAAAGGTGGGTAATCATCGTCATCATCTATCCACCCATTGCGGGTGTGCGCGTATCGTGGATCAATATGGGTCGCGAAAGGTGCACGGTCGAACATCACCGGCACTGGATCAGGAAGTGGTGCAACAACAGGATCCTCTAACTAATGTGGAGCATCAACATGAGCATCGATATGAACATCAACAGCATGATCATCCTCCAACAGTGGAGCAACCACAGGATGATCATCAACAGGTATATCATCAACAAAAGGAGCAACAGCAGGTGCATCGGCATGAACAGGGTCATGCTCAAATGCCGGGTCAGGAGCGACAATTGGCTCAGTGGCCACAGCAGGCTCCAGATCAACAAACTCCATCTCGAAATCAGCTGGATCAGCAAACAAGGGATCGACAGGGGCTACAGGATCCTCCAGGGGCTGGTCTAAGTGTATGAACTCAATGTCATGGTCTGGATCAAAACCAGGTGGAAAAACAGGATCATCCTCAATATCGTTATCAAACTCAAAGTCATGTGTAGGTGCAGCTGATGACGCCATATCAGGGTCGGCGTCGTGTGAGTGGTGCTGCACTCCCTGTGTATGCAAAGATGCGAACACCACAGACTCAAATGAGTCTGGGACAGGTGAATGAACAGGGCCTCACCTTCAGGAGCGTCAGCAATGAGTAGAATATCATCAGCAGCAATGGGGGCCTCACCCTCAAGGTCATCCTCAAGTGGGTCCTCCACAAACAAATCAACGTCGTCGTCAGAAACATCATCAAGTGGCATATCAACAACCGGATAAGCAGCAAGGGGTATAGGAGCAGGGATCACCGCGAGTGGTAAATCCCCAGCGAGATGGCCATCAGCAGGCTCGGCTACGACGTCAGGCAGCGCAAAGGGCTGGAAGTCGTCATCATCTGTGCTGGAAGTATCGGAAGTGTACACCTCGTGCTTCGATGAAACTATGTCGTCTGATACTATGGCCATGGGATCTGTAGTGTCCGACTTCCCAGTACCTGATGAAGGCATGACGTCTGTAACATAAACACACACATGCACAAATAATCAATCATTTGATCAAATAAACATGTTAGTCACAAATAAGCAATCACGTAATTCCCCTAGTCTACCCTAGACTATCCTCTCAGTCTCCTCGACTGAACTTCCTAGTCTCTCAGACTACTCCCTCAGTCTCTCAGACTGATCCTCCTTGTCCCACTAGACTACTCCCTCAGCCTCTCAGACTAGGCCTCCTAGTCCCACTAGACTACTCCCTCAGCCTCTCCGACTGAGCCTCTTAGTCCCACTAGACTACTCCCTCAGCCTCTCAGACTGAGCCATAACTTTTTAAAAAGAATGCTCATACTTTGTTTGTAAAATATTTTGCACTCTGGATCTGGACGTAGTGTATGCAATGTAAAAATGTTTTCGTGAGAGCCCTAGTGATCATAGTCTAGACTCGAGAAGGAATCCTAGTTCTCTATGATCAAAGCTCTGATACCAAGCTGTCACACCCTGGCTTTGCGGAAGCGTGGGTTTATTTGGTGTGACTTCTTAATACCATAGCTTAATCACAACAAAGCTATATGAAAGTAAAACCATGAAGATTATCCATTACTTCACGTTTTAAAAGTAAAATATGACAACATTGTTTTAGAGTTGACACATGCAACGAGTTTACAACACAACATAATAAAAACCTTGTTCATAAGACACAACCACAAGATATGAAATGAACACAGTTTAAGACTTGTGACTCGTCCAGGTAAAAGTCACAATCCCTAAACTTGGATGACACCATTCTTCTACGCAGTATGTAAAACCTTTGTAAGTATAAAATCCCTGGTATGTAGCAAATAAGGAAATAAAGAGATCACCAATGGTTTGCAAGGCCATTGATATGTGTGAAGTGCAGTAGGAAGACTTAAACCTAGCAGATTTTTGCGTCGGGCTCAAAGTCACCCCGAGGTCCGTTCTGTTGGGCCTGGAGTTGGGCTCGCTACACCCAGATAGATCTACCGCTACTGACCCTCGGTCCTACAATGAGGATTAATGGCTTCCAGTTTCATCCTACTCACTCACATGATCTAAGCAGTAACCCTCCTTACGCTAACCATACCATGTAAAAAGTATTCGTAATCATAGTAACATGTATTTCACCCCCGAAGTATAAAAACCGAAAACAGTTAAGAAAAAAGGGGGCATGAACTCACAGAAGTGCGTCTCGAAATAGTATCTCCCAATCAACCTGATGCGTGACGACCTAGACGTACTAACTTCTATTAGACGGACGGCCGTGCCTTGGCTTAAGGTTTATGTTTTTGGGAAATAGTTAGGTAACTATTTCATATTTCCACTTCTTAATTATTTAATAATTATCTTCCTTCCCAAGGATGGGGGTTTTAATACATGTGCGTTTTTATAAATCCAAAAATATATTATTTAGTCTCACTTAATAAAATATATTTTTCTTCATTTGTCTAAAATATTGTTGGTGCATGTTTGTGACAACAGCTTAGATTTGGTCTTTGGATATCTTGTAATTAGTAAAACGATAAACAGTTAGCGGGTTTAGCTTGGTACTAGTGAGTTAATAGAGTTTGGGCTAAACAAAACCCAATTAGGGTGATGGGGGCGAATTGGGCCTGTCCAATTCGCAATCCATGATGTTTAACCTTGGCCCAAGTAGTAACCTTGTGTTATATAAACAAGGTTAGGCGTTAGGGTTTAGGTTAATCAGCCAAAACAGAATTTGAGAGAGAATTCGTGAGAGCTTTAGGGTTTGGACGAATTTGGTGTTGGTTAGGGATCTTGATTGATTGTAATCACTTTGATAGATAATCAATAAAGATCCAGGTTTGAAAGTGAATTGTTGTTTCTGTTTCCTACACGTTTTCTGCTACATTCTGATCAAGAGGATTCCGCACTCTTGATCAGATTGACAATTCTGTTGAAGATCCATACGAATAGGGGACTTACAATTGGTATCAGAGCCATTAGGATCTTGAAGGCTCGGTTCAGAATTGTTCTTGGCAGAAACAGGGAGTTTTCGAAATTTTTGAGAAATTAGGGTTTTTAAAATTTTCGAATTTTTCTGTTGGTTTGATAAAATTTTCGAATTTTGTTGGCTGTTTTGATCTTCTGCATTGTTTGTTTGCTGTTTTTGCAGGTTTTAGGGTTTGCAGGACTGTTTTTGGTTGATATTTTTGAAGAATTTTTGCTAAGAAACTTGAAGATTTGAAGACTGTTCTTCGTTAAGTTCATAAGAATTTCGTATAAAGCTTGCTGATTTGCTGTTTTGATTTTGCAGATTGTGTTGGAGAATCTTCAGAATACAAAACAGATTGAGTTTCCTAAGTTACTGGGCGATTTTAACTATTTTGCAGACTGATCAGCGAATTTGAGATCTCATATCTTGGTGAACGGCGAAGTTAAATCCAAAGGCGACTTTGGTAACCGTGTAATTATCCACAGCGAAATTACTACGGTTTTCGGCGACTTTACTGGTCGTCGTATTAGCGAAAACAGACAGCGAATCTGTCCAGCGAACGTGACTAGCGAATTTGACTCTGGAAAATCCCAATTTCGGTTTTTGACATTAGATATCATTAGACTCGTCTTTTCGATACGATTCTAACGGTGTAATTTGGTAACCACTGTTTTCGGAAAAATTTTGTACGGTTTTATCAGTCTGTTACGTTAAAAATGTCGAATATGTCTAGTTTGAATGAGCTGTTGAGAATGGAGCATGAGGTTGGCACTACCAACAAACCGCCTAAGATGATGAAGGTGGAAAATTACTTGACATGGAAGGATCGTTTCCAATCCTTCATTGAATATCAAGACATGCGAATGTGGATATGTATTGAAGATGGGTACACAAACCCTACTCACGACTTTGAGGGCAGACCTCGTAGAACAGCCTATGTAAACATGGAAGAGAATGATAAAAAGATGTATGAGGCTGAAAAGAGAGCATTGGCTGCTATTAAAATGTCGTTACCTGATAGCATCAAGCATACATTCACAAAGTACACAAATTCAAAAGATATGTGGGATGCATTAGAAAAACGATATGCAGGAAATGCAGATGTTAAGAAAAACAAGATTGATCTACTGAAGAAGCAGTTTGCTATTTTCAAGCACATGAAGCATGAGTCACTTGAGGACATCATCACTCGTTACTATCATCTGATGTCAGAAATGGAAAACTATAAGATTGATTGCTATACTGACGTAGAAAAGAATGACAAGCTGCTCGATGCCTTACCTACCAAGTGGGATATCTACACTCTCATGATCAAGGGTGAAGCAGATTATAAGACAAAGGAGCTGGAAGAAGTAGTTGGCAAGCTGAGAGCTTATGAGCTCAGTATGAAGAAGAAAGACACTGGATATGATCAGGTTCAAGATCCAACGATTTACAATGGGCTTGCATCTTCTTCATCTCACATCGCTTCTAGCGACTCTGCTACTGCGTTTCTTTCGTGTGAGAATGAGCAGGTCACAGTGAATGAAGATGGTGATGTGTGTTTTGTAGCTGCTTCAGGAGGATCAACAGGAGCCAAGAAAACATCAGCTTCTAAGCAGAGTAGTGGTGTTAAGTCAATGCCAATGAGTGTGAAGTCTGCTGAAGAGCATCTTGCTCTACTTGCTTCATTTGTGGCTTCTTATGAGAACTACATTCAGGGGAAGATATCTGATCCTGCCACTTTGGATGAAGATTATGATCAGATTGACCCTGATGATCTTGAAGATATGGATTTGCAGTGGCAAATGGCCATGATTACTAGAAGAGTGAAGAGATTTATGAACCGAACAGGCAGGAAGTTTATAGGAAGGACGGTTGGTTTCGACAAGACCAAAGTGAGATGCTTCAACTGTCAAAGTTATGGGCATTTTGCTAGGGAATGTCAAAAACAAAAGCAGGAGACTTCGAGTAAGAGTTCAAACAATAGGAATGCAACAAACAACTCTAACTCAAGAGCGCTGATCTCTACTGCTAGAGAAGGTTCATATGACTGGAGTATTCACTTGGAAAAAGATGACAATGTCACACAGGCATTTATGGCAGAGATAACTCCAGTTGATGATGGTGAAGCTACTGTGGGAGATGCTGAAGCAAAAGTGGATGCTGAGGCAGGGGTCAAGATAGAGATTAAAGCTGAAGAAGAGAAGGGTGATCAGACAAAAGATGCTGAAGAGGAAAAGCAAAAGTCTGACCATCAAAAGGAAGCTGAAGAAAAGGAAGCAAAATATAAAAGAATGGAAGCTCAGCTTGCGGCTCTAATGGCCAACCTTGACAAACAAACAGGAGAGGTAAAGTCAAATTCTGTGTGTTTAAAATGTCGTGAACTACAGGGTGAGGTTGACAGGTTGTCAACACAAAACCAAAGTCTGGTGGGCGAGATGTCTACCATAAAAGAAGCAAACTTTTTTGCTAAACGAAATGAATCATCATACTTGAAGAAAATAAAAGGTTATGTAAGTAAAATTGAAGCTGTAACTTGCAAATTAAATGAAAAACTTCAAGTCATTGACTTAGCTCATGAAATGATGGCTGAGAAAACAAAAGAGATTTCTGATAAATGCAAAGAGTTGTCAGATGCACAACTCAAAATTGTTGAACTTGAAAAGAAACTAGGTCAATTCAGGGACTCTACTTTTGTTATGAAACATATGATGGGTGGCTTGAAGAAAAGTAATGACAAAACAAGTGTGGGATTTCATGGTTTCAATGAAGTTCCACCTCCTGTTAGTCATGACTATTCTTTCTTGCCTGATGAAGATGATCTCATGGACTTTGGGTCAACATCACCAAGTAGTTCCACATTAAGTCAAGGAAATGTGTTTGTGAGTGCTGATGCTAAGAAGGATAATAACAGCAAACCTGTTTTGAAAAAGAACACATCACATCCTAAAAATAACAATCCAACTTTTGTTAAAAAGGTTAATTTTGTTCAAGGAAGTGACATGAAAAACGAAACAGCTGTTATTGAAAATGAATCAAATATAGAGTTTGCTAAAAACATGAACATAGAAAATTCTGAAACTAAGCAAACTGAACCAAATCCTTCTAAGGCATCATCAGAAGAAAAACCCGAATCTAGTTCAAAGGCTTCAGAAAAGAAGTCTTCGAAAAGGAAATCGTGCTTCAAATGTCACACCAAGGGACATGTAGCTAGTTGTTGTCCTAACAAAAAGAGTGAAGCACAAGTGAGTGAGGAGAAGAGAGAGAAGTCACCAGAGAATAGTGGTGATAAACAGGAGAAAGTTGCAAATTCTCCAAAGAAATCTGCTGCTAAGCAACCAGAGAATGTTGCTGTTGGTGAAGATAAGGCTGAAAAAGGAACTCCACAAGTTCCTCGTTTTCAAAGAAATCAACCAAGATTTCAGCCTAGATCTCCACCAGGCAGATTTGAGAGACCTAGAAACAGTTCACCTAGAATAAACAATTTTAATGGAAATTCAAATAATTTCAGAAGTCAAGGTCAATATCAAAATCGATACCAAAATAATGGTGGTCGAACTTTTTATAACAATGGCTTTAGAAATTACAACAATAATGCTTCTTGGAATCAAAATTCAAGATACCCAAATCAAAATTTCCAAAGGTCAAATAGTCCAAATACGCATAGGAACCCTCAGGACCAAAGACCTAGTGGAAATCAAAATCAAATTCCATCAACAGGTCTGAGATCCAAGACTCCAGTTAGGAGTAATGGATATTGGATGGATGTTCCAGTGGTTGGTGAATTTGGACGACCCAAGACCATTAAGGCCTGGGTCCCCCAATCTAACTAATTTCTTGGTTGGTGTGTGCAGGAGCTGCTAAGGAGCTCCAGGCACATGACAGGGGATGCGAGATTGTTGACTGAATTTGAAGATTATGATGGTGGAAAGGTGAATTTTGCGGGTGCTAAAGGTGGTAGAATTACAGGACGAGGAAAAGTGACCAATGGGAAGATCACACTGGACAAAGTGAACTATGTGGAGCAGCTTAAACACAATCTGATGAGCGTGTCACAAGTCTGCGACAAGGGTCACTCGGTCCATTTTACCAAGAATGAAGCATTAGTGTTGAAACTAGGTTTGAAGATTCCGGACGATTGGATAGTGATGCGAGCGCCAAGGAGAAATGACACTTATGTCATGGACATGGGTGCTAAGGATCCAAATGTTGTGGTGGCGTGTTTACTATCAAAAGCATCTGAAGCTGAATCGATGTTGTGGCACAGACGCATGGCCCATATTCACTATCGAAAAATGAATTACCTTGTTAAAAATGAGCTAGTGAAGGGGGTTCCAATGCAGAGGTTTCACGTGGAAGATAAATGTCTTCCATGTCAAAAGGGAAAACAACATAAGAAACCTCATAAGTCTAAAACAGTAAATTCCATAGATGCCCCTTATGAATTACTTCACATGGATTTATTCGGTCCAGTGAACGTAAGGAGCATAGGTGGAAAGTACTATTGTTTAGTTGTCACTGATGATTACTCACGTTATTCATGGGTTTTCTTTTTAGGTACAAAAGATGAGACGGCGGAGATGCTGATAGATCTTTTTACGAAATTGGAAAACGTCCATGATGCTAGGATTAAGAGGATAAGGAGTGATAATGGCACGGAGTTCAAGAATCGCATTCTGGATCTCTATTGTCTTCGCAAGGGAATTGAACATCAATATTCTGCTCCTTATACACCTCAACAAAATGGAGTTGCTGAGAGGAAAAACAGGACGTTGATTGAAGCCGCTAGGACGATGCTTTCAGATTCAAAGCTACCAGTTCTTTTCTGGGGAGAAGCTGTGAATACAGCTTGCTACGTCCTAAACAAAGTTTTGACTGTTAAACGTTTTAATAAAACTTGTCATGAATTGATGTTTAACAAAAAGCCAAACTTGGAAGGCTTTGAACCATTTGGATTACCCTGCACCATTGTGCGTAATAAAGATAAACAAAAATTCGGTGAGGTGGCTGACGAAGGCTACTTTCTAGGTTATGTACCTGGCGCACCGAATAAAAGGGTATTTAATCTAAAAACTGGTAAAATTGAGGTTGTCTTTAATGTTGAAATTACTTCATACAAACCTCAACAATCAACGAGTGGTCCTGCTATATTATATGATTATGAAAGTACTTTTAAATCATTTAATATTCCTGAGTTTTCAAATGCTGATGATTCTCAGTTGATTCAGACAATGATTGGTGGAGACGATGAAGGCGAGTTCATGCCTAGATCGAATGTTGATATGACAGATGCTGGAGAAACTTCCCAAGGTGCTGCTGATCCTGATTCAAGCGATAGTGACTCTGAACCCATTGAGGGGGGAGGATTTCATTAATCCATTTGCCGATCAGAACATTCAGGGGGAGGTTGGATCAAACCTGGGTGATAATCTTGAAGTTGATACCGTTGCTACTACACGAGCAAATAGAGATCATCCAGTTGACTTGATACTTGGAGATCCTAATGCAGGTGTTCAGACGAGAAGAAGCATAGCAGCGAATTCTGGTTTATTTGTGTCGATTGAGAAGACTGGAATTGTGAACGCTTGTATAGCTGCTTTATTTCCCAAGAGGAGCCGAAGAACATTCACATGGCTCTTAAAGACAATTCATGGGTTGAAGCTATGCAAGAGGAATTAGCACAGTTTGCGAAGTTGAAGGTTTGGGAGTTGGTTGACCTTCCTAAAGGTGAAAGAGAGATAGGCACTAAATGGGTGTTTAAGTGCAAGAAGGATGACAGAGGGATAGTGACGCGAAACAAGGCTCGATTGGTGGTAAAAGGTTTCAATCAGCAAGAAGGAATTGATTACAATGAAGTGTTTGCACCAGTGGCAAGGTTGGAGGCAATTCGTTTGTTTCTAGCTTTCGCAACATTCAAGGGCTTCAAAGTTTACCAACTAGACGTGAAGAGTGCGTTTCTTTACGGGAAAGTCCAAGAAGTGGTGTATGTCTCACAACCAGATGGGTTCGTTGATCCAGATTATCCAGATCGAGTGTACAAACTTGATAAGGCTTTGTATGGGTTACATCAAGCTCCCAGGTCGTGGTACGAGACACTGTCTACACATCTGATCAAGAATGGTTTTGAAAGAGGTCAGATTGACAGTACACTGTTCATCAAGAGGAAGAAGCAAGATTTTCTGCTGGTACAGGTGTACGTGGATGACATCATCTTTGGGTCATCAGATGAGAGCATGTGTAAAGAGTTTGAGCAGGTGATGAAGAGCAAGTTCGAAATGAGCGCTATGGGTGAGCTGTCTTACTTTCTGGGATTACAAGTTGAACAGAAGGAGGATGGGATGTTTATTCATCAAACAAAGTATATTTATGACATTTTGAGTCGGTTCAAGATGAATGATTGCTCTACTTTCAACACACCCATATGTGAAAATCACAATCTTGGCCCAGATCATGAAAGTACTGAAGATGTTGATCCTACTCAATACAGGGCAATGATTGGTTCTCTAATGTACTTGACTGCTTCAAGACCTGACATTATGTTTGCAGTATGCTTGTGTGCCAGATATCAGGCGAATCCAAAAGAGTCACACATGAAAGCAGTGAAGCGTATTCTTCGTTACTTGAAAGGGAAACCTAAACTTGGGTTGTGGTATCCAGCTGATAGTGATATTAATTTTGTTGCTTACACTGACTCAGACTTTGGAGGATGCAAGTCGAACAGAAAGTCTACAACAGGTGGTTGTCAGTTCTTAGGAGGCAGGATCGTGTCTTGGCAATGCAAGAAGCAATCCTGTGTGTCTACATCTACGTGTGAAGCTGAATATATTGCTGCGGGTAGCTGCTGCTCTCAGGTTCTCTGGATACAACAGCAGATGCGCGATTACGGTTTGGATTTCACTCGTACTCCTATTATGATAGACAATAATGCCACAATTTCTATAACTAATAATCCCGTGAAACACAGTCGCACAAAACATATTGACATACGTCATCATTTTATACGGGATTGTGCTGAAAAACGACTAATTGAATTACATCGAGTCGACACCGAAGATAACCTGGCAGATCTTTATACTAAAGCTTTTGACAGGGCTCGCTTTGAACATTTAGTCGAACTCAATGGGATGAGGAATCCTGAATAACTGGTTTTTCATAAGAATTTTTGTAAATAGTTTATTGCTTTTCTTAAAAATCAAAAATAAAAAAAATTTGAAAAATCAAAAACATAAAAAAAAATTAGAAAATCAAAAATGAGTTCACTGTGTGAAAAAGAAGAAATGATAGTACATCAGCAAGTTAGATTGTCACACTGAAACTCAAATTAAATTGCTTAAGTGTGATAGCAGCTTCATCATACGATGTACCAGTAGGCAAAAAGCATGAAATAATCAACTTACCAATGTGATATAAACCTAAATACAACTGTGTATGAGTGGGGAACACATCAGTGGTGTATGGTTTAATGACCTTAAAATCTTGCGTTGATAGATTGCCAAAATCTGAAGTTTTGGGTCTTTATACTAATATTTCATCTAGGGATATCTTGACTGTCTTTCTGTTCAGAACTAAAATTGTACATGACCCCAGGAAAGAAAGTCACTTGGAATTAGCTCATTTCTATTTGAATGTATGTATGTTGTCCCGATACACACAATTTTGATCTGATTCTGAAATCTTCTCTGAAAAAAGTCGTGTACCTCCTTTACTGCATCCAGATATATGCTGACCTGGAGGTGCTAGGCAACGACAGCTTCTGCTGCATCCAGATACATGCTGACCTAGCTGTACGTTGTCGCGCTGTAGATCTAATACACCCGAAAGAGGCCCTCAAGTGCCCAAATGAAACCCAATAAACCTATATCAAACTGAGAAAACTCATTTGATCTGTATATTATACCATCTCTCCTCAAGATCTATTATGTTCTCTTCTCAACCTATTCCCAGTTAAGATTTCAGAAATCTGGATTGGACTTGTGAAATATGTGGTAGGGAAGATACTTGCATGATAGAGTGTGTTGTTTATGTTTCCAGGATCTGATTCGTATTTATTTGGGTGTTCATAGTTAAGCAATCAAAACATGATAAAACAGATTATATGCAGACCTAGACATTGTCAGGATATCTTAAAGGATGACATCAGTATACTCACCTACTACGATGAATTTTTGTGCATACCTTGATCGCGGGGGTATATCCTGAAGTGGGACACACTAGTATATCAGTAATTAATATTACCTTAACGTATCATATGGTAATGGTACTTGAAATGTTCATGCATTTTGTTTAAGAGGACAAACATACTGGTAATCGTCTTGAACTGCTTTTCACGAAAAATTAAATAAAGAATTATCTAATAGTGTGAAACAGTTTGATTTTGTTGATATGATCTTCTTACCAGTGATTCTCACAAAAACAGAGTGTTTATTACTTTTGTTATTTATTTGCTTTCAGAAAAATACAAAAATCCAAAAATAGTGTTTTTTTTCTGTTTAAAATTCTTAATGTACGGAAAACTGTTATTCTTGGAGGAATTGTTACTGATAGGGGGAGACGGTGTTGGAAAGTGAGTTCAAAATTTTAAATCATGCCGGTTATAGGGTGTGTGATTAAAAAGTTTTGCGTGTTGGTGATAAATTAGAAAATGCTTAATCTGTGATACAGTTTAACTATCTCTTGAATAATAATAATTTATTTGACTTTGTTGAAAAATTCTTATGGTTTCTCGAGATGTTTGTTTTATAGTATACAGATTGAAGCAGTGTGTTGCTGAGAAGTTGCTGTGTTGCTGAGAAGTTGTTGTGTTGCTGAGAAGTTGTTGTGTTGCTGAGTTGCTGTGAAGATGAGAGTTTGATTGGATGCATGGTAGAACCTCCTTTCTATATTGCAGACAAAGTTGAAGAGTTTGAAGATTGCTATACAAATGCTGAACTGGAGTTTACTCAAACGCTAAAGTTTTGAAGATTTGGTGATTGGATGCATCAGCTTAGGGGGAGTCAGTTGCTGACAGAAGCTATTGAAGCCGAAGCTATCCAAAGACCAAAGACAGTGCAAGACTACATGAAGATTGCAAGATGACTGAAGACAAAGTTATTTTATGAAGCTATTGTCAAGGGGGAGTTTGTTGGAGCATGTTTGTGACAACAGCTTAGATTTGGTCTTTGGGTATCTTGTAATTAGTAAAACAATAAACAGTTAGCGGGTTTAGCTTGGTACTAGTGAGTTAATAGAGTTTAGGCTAAACAAAACCCAATTAGGGTGATGGGGGCGAATTGGGCCTGTCCAATTCGCAGTCCATGATGTTTAACCTTGGCCCAAGTAGTAACCTTGTGTTATATAAACAAGGTTAGGCTTTAGGGTTTAGGTTAATCAGCCATAACAGAATTTGAGAGAGAATTCGTGAGAGCTTTAGGGTTTGGACGAATTTGGTGTTGGTTAGGGATCTTGATTGATTGCAATCACTTTGATAGATAATCAATAAAGATCCAGGTTTGAAAGTGAATTGTTGTTTCTGTTTCCTACACGTTTTCTGCTACATTCTGATCAAGAGGATTCCGCACTCTTGATCGGATTGATAATTCTGTTGAAGATCCATACGAATAGGGGACTTACAAATATTCTATCTCCAAAATATACATATTTTTCCCAAAAATATTATATTTTATTCCATACGATTTCCAAAATAATACTTCTATCAAAATACGCATTCAAGAGTATTTTACCGAAAATACATAAGTTACATTTAAAGTTCGGGTGGTAATAATAATACCGGTGTAACCTAGATATTTATTTGTGAAGGCGTTGGTATTATTTTGGAGTCGTTACTTTTTAGTGTATACGAGTTATATTATTTTTACCCTAAAAATAATGTATGTGTAGTTCACATAACAATCATAAAATCACACAAGCGTTTTACTATGAAATATATATTCTAAATATATATTTAACAAGTTTTATTTACGAAAATCCACCTCCGAATACTTGGTTATTTTATAAATAAAATCATGGCGAAGTTTGTTTGGAAAACAAGTCAAAAATATATTCATAAACACTTGTCACCAAAAATATTTTCCAAGTGTTATATTTCTGGAAAAATTTCGCCAGAGTTTCCTCTGTAACTGGAGGTGGCCACGCTTACTAGCGTATCATTTTCTTTTCAAAATTCAATCAACAACTCTTCAATCATCAACATACAAAGTTTCAAACATCAAACTAGTCAAAAATGAGTATAGATCGCAAACACATGAACTTGTAAGTCGGGTAAAATTATGTAGTAACCTTCTAGCATTTTTAGTAGACCTTTCTATCTTTAAAAATAAAATCAGTTTCTAGAAAACTTTATTTTTAAAGAATATGCAATTTTACAACTTCTTAGTCAAAATTACAAAAATATTTCTTTGTAAAATCCTATTGTCACACCGGTGTTTACACACTTGTTTGTTTACAAAAATGCTTTTAGTCCATGAAAGATCCGGCTTTTAAACAAGGTTTGCATCTTACACTTGGTTTTTCGAAAATACCACTTGTAGATCTTTAGATCTACTAGTTTAAAACTTTATTTTACAAGAAAAATCACTTTTACACAAGTTCATGTTCATGTGTGGAAGGGTTCATCATCTTGCTACTTTTACACTTAACATATGGCTAGTTCATGTTCCATGAACATGATCTAGCGTGGTTAGATGACGATCCGTTCCACTACTAGCCACTAACAACATAAAATAATCACAACAAAACAAGATTCACAAGTTTTACACCCCTAGTTATTCTTTAACCAACTAGTTTATCATTCTTACAAGACATTTAGTTTTGATCTTTAGTGTTCATGATTTTTATTCGTTAAATCTCTTATTAACCACTTTAAACATGAACAAGAGAGTGTTTAGAGGCACTTACTACTAGCTCGAGGCTAGGGAAGAATCAAAGCGAAAACTAGGTGGATAAAAGCAACGTAGTGAGGTTCTTGAGATTCCGAAAGCACCGGGCCTCCTTGTATGTCACCTTGCACCTTGGATTGTATGTAATATGGCAAGAACCAAATTTGAAGATGATGGTGGGTGGGTGGGAACTCTCGGCCGAACACAAGAGGGGAGAGAAGAAAGAATTTTTTTTTTTGTTGAAGTGTTGAAGTAAATGGAGTGTGATCTTTAGGTTATATTTATAAACCATCCATCTTAATTATCCATGGTATAATATGTAAGCTTGATTCTAGACAATCATGGAATAAAATAATCAAAAATGGGTGGGGTATGTCCCCTTGGGGAAACCGATCGGTTGAAGGGGGGGGGGGGGGGGGATTTGTTTGATTTCAATGACATGGTTAAGTACTAGTTAGTTTAGTTAGAGATTAAAATAGGTTATTAGTGTGTTATGAAATATAACGGGTGTTAGGGTGTTCGGGGATCCTAACTAGCTCAGAAAAGGAAAAACAATGTCATTGACAATATTTTTATGTTCCGGGTAGAGTCCGGTTGTTCGGTTGGATATCAATCCGTTAAATTGCTAAATAAGCATTTAAAGTGTCTTAAATATTATTTTTAGTGACACAATGAATTCCCGATACTTTGGAAAGTGTCTAGTATTATTTTCCCATGTTTTTGCACTTTACTAGTTAAGTTAAATGCTGAATTTTGGGTATAAAGTGCAGAATTTTATATTTAACACATGTTTTAGGCACATCCGGTCACTATAACTATCACCTAGTGACACAGTTCTACAATCCTCAGCTCCCTACACTCTTTACTAGTGTAGTAATCTATTCCAGGCTCATACTGACCTTAGAGACAGTGTCTATCTAGTGCTGGCAATGTCAGCATGTTTACTGGGTTATCCGTATAGTGTGCTCACTGTGCTTTTGTGCATCAAGGTTGTCACTGATGTTTGTGTGTAAATAATAGAGTGATAGTATAAAATGTGATGCATGAGTATGTATGTATCAGAAATCAAGAAGCAGTTTAACCACAGTTGTGAGCAAGCACAGTAATTAAGCATTAATTAAATATTAATTAATTCGTACTGATACCTGGTTTGGTGAGGGTTGTCACAAAAAAGCCCACCAAAATCAAACAAAATAAAAAGGTTCCTCTGGAAAATGAGATCCCAGAGGTTATTCCAGTGACAACACAAATGTCACTTGAAACCACTGCTGCTACTTCCTCACAGTTGTTGGGAAGATCTCAACCCATCGGAACTCCTCATGTATCCTCACAAAAGGATCATGTTGTAAGCACAAGGAAACCACAACATGAAGTAGACCTTTCATATGAAAGTATGTTGAAAAGCCCCTCTCCTAGGGCAATCTCCCTTTCTACACCACAACCCTCTTCTCAAGTTCCATCAACAATATTACCTCTGTTTGAAGCAATTGAAATTCAGAAACAAAACAGTTCCTCTCGTCCACACATTACTGAGAGTAGAGCCCAACAAATGACTGTGTTTGAACCAATTCAATCTGCTATCCTACAAACAGTTGAGGAGGTTATCCCCGTTGAGTTTTACGAAACTCTTGGTGGTAGTTCAAGTGGAGCAGCAACTACAACTGTTGAACCGATTGGTGATCAGTTGGACAGTGGTTACATCATTAAGACTCCCTTGAAGGCAACCACTGATGAGGTTACAACTGTAATCTCTATTTCAGTGGGAAGTCCCCAGAACCAAGAAAAAGGGGCATCTGTTTCCGATGATATGGAGTCTTCTCCTATTATCAAAACAAATACAACCACTACAGGTGGGAATCCAGATGATCCTATTAAAGTAGGTGATGAATTAAGTTATAAGGATTTGACGGTTAGAGTGTCTACCATTGAAACAGATGTTGCTGAAATAAGAGAATTGATTAAGCAGATGATAGAGATTTTTAAAAGTCAACCTACCACACAGGAAATTGCCAATGAGCTTTGGAATTCTATGCAACCCATCCTTCAAGCTTAGAGGAATTTGGCTGAAAGTAACTACAATTTCAGTTTGGAATTTATCAGAAATTTGGTTGATGCTAGGTATAAAGACACACAACCAGACGTTATGAACATTAAGGAACATCTGTTGAAACTTACTGGCTCCACCCCTACATCAATCTTTGAGAAAGATGATGATGATGATGATGATGATGCCAAAAAGGGAGAGAAAGAATCACTGAGAAAGTTGCCACAAGATTCAAAAGCTAATCCTACAGAAATTGTATCCTCTGCTAAACCTAAATCCAAACCTTCTCCAAAAAAAACACCACAAAAGAAGGAGAAAATAGCTTCAACACCATCATCACCCATTCTATCAATAGATGATGAGATAACAAAAGTATCAGCAGATGTTAGCCAAATAGCTGCTGAGACACTAGTTGTTTCAGAAGAAGTTTGTCAAACATCTGCCATGGTCATTTTTACTACACCAACCACAATCCAACCACCTCCAACATCACAAAGATTTCCCATACATTCATCTTCACTACCAAAACGTTCTCCTTCACCAGAAATGATGTCCACATGTAAGAGAAAAAGTCATATTGTGTTAGAAGATGATGAAGAGATTAAATCAGCAATCCCTATATCATCTGCCCCCATTCAAAACAATCCATGCTCATCATTTCCATTCAGAGAACCTATTTCATCTCTTCCAATTGCTACACTACCATCAGTCATTCCTCTGAAAGCTCAATATCCTCTGGAGTTAGTCATTATTAAAGGTGAAATTGAATCATTTTTCACAATAGAGGATCCATCTAAAAGATCCTTCCCATCTCTTTATGGCTATAAGAAGCCTCAAAACTTAGATGAGTATCAGAAATTAAAAGTATCACAGGATGAGGTTATAGCAAGAGAGAATAGTGTAGAGATGGATGCCATGGAATACCAGAGGTTCTTATCATTTCAGCTTAGCAAAGTCATAAAACTTGAAGACAATGCTAGGGACACGAGTAAATCCATGTCTGAGCGGCCAGTAATTCCTGAACTTCAGATGCAACTGATGGATGATTATGTTGGAAACATTATGAAGTACAAACCATATAATGTAACCAAAGATCAATTCAAAAACCGGCCAGCAGATGCTCTTAGAGAAGAGATCGACATAATCACAAAAATGCGCAATGATCCTCTGGTAAAGCCAACTCCACCTAATTGAAAGAAAGTCAAAACAATGAATTCAGATGAGGCATTAAAGTTTAAAAGAATGAGAGTAGAGCTTGTGGCTGCTGGTTATGGTCTAGTTAGATCCATTGCCAAATGGTCTAAACTGAAGATAGTTGAGACCTATAAAAAGCTGGAAGAACTTAGAGCTGAAGATCTAAATGTTCTTCAAAACTCAGTCTATCCTACAACTGCTGCTCTGTCTCTAAAGATCCATACTCCGAAAAACCTTCTCTCATCATCTGCTTTATCTGAATCCATTGCAAATTTAGTTAGCAGTCCACAATCACCAAACTCATTTTCAATAATTCTTTTCTAGAGAAAACCAACTGATCCAAAAATAGTAGAGTGGAAGTCATGATCAAAAACCCAAGTATTGACTTTGATTAGATCAGATCGTAGTGTTGAAGAGATTAAAATGGATAGTGCATAAAATCTGAATGCATACGATCTCCAAGATTTGTTGGACCTTCAACTTGAAAGCGATGATGAAGAAGACATGCTCTCCCTGGACTTTGAACTGCAATTCAAAGGACAAATCAGGGAGATGTTGGTGAGAAATAAAAATCAGTAATAAACAAGGATTTTGGTATCATCTGGTGTATAGGGAGATTGTTGGATCAGCAGCTGTGACATTGTCTCTAGTAACATATTGAACCAGATCACAACGTGCCTAGCCATGTCCGACCAGGCACAGCCCGTGCTGAAGTCTGCAGAAACTGAAAAATTAAGAAAAATCCTAAAAATAGTAGAAAAATAAGTAAAAATAATTAGGCCGTTGATTCTAAACTTCCTTAAAATCCTTGTGTCCCCAGCAATGGTGCCAAAAACTTGGTGTGCGTTATGTGTGATAAGATTTTATTGAAATTTTAAGCCCATTTTACGAATTAATCAAGTTTTTTATTTATAAAACACGATATTCTACTAACACTATACACACACTTGGGCAAGTGCACCCATCGTGAGCGTAGTATAGCGTTGGTAAGATATCGAGGTCGTCCAAGGACACAAGAGCTTTTAGTACCGGTTTATCCTCAACGTCTAATCAATCTAACTTTTTTAGAACAGGTTTGAAATATGAAAAATAAAACCTAAAAATGCAGAAAAATAAATAAAATAAAAATAGATAGACAAGATGAATCAGTTGGATCCGACTCGCCTTTAATGTACCCTTTGATGATTTTTGCACTTTCGGACTTTTTAAGAGATTATCTTAGTTATAGTAGTAGGCCCCTCTTTTGAAGGTGACATTACCCTCAACCCAATGGTTTGAGTTAGCAAGGATACAATCCCAAAGGGTCCAAATATTGAAAGATAATTAATTAAGTTATTAATGCAAAAAGTGGTAGGCCCCTCTTTTGAAGGTGATGTTACCCTCGGCTAAGTGGTTTGAGTCAGCAGGGATACAATCCCAGGTAGCCGGTTTGATATATTAATAGTAGTTTACATATGAGGGGTTCAATCCATTCGCACCCCCGCCATCCAATACCAGTGGGTATTGAAGGGCGTCCTAGTAAGCTTGAACCAGGTCCTTGCAAGATCTATACACTGAACAAGGCAAGAACCTTACTAAACCATTCCCTTAACCCCCGACCAGGTAGTCAACATATCTCTATATAGACCGTAGAGACATGAATGATGCAATCTTTTACTTTATATAGATAGTAAAGTAACGCCAAGACACCACAGACAAATGATAAAGAAAATTCACATTCAACATAAGAAACTAGTTATTAAAGTCATTAATACAAAACCAAATAAAAAGTGCCGAAAGATTACAAATCAAAAGTAATACATAAAAGACTTGTCTTCACCAAGTGATGTAAGAGGCTTAACCAAACATGGCCTTTGATTGGTAAGAACCCTTACGATGAATCTTGGATCCCGAGACTACTACACACTCTAAAGATGGATGATGGATGATGGTGGTGGGTGTTGGTGGTGTAGTGGTGGTGGAATGGTGGCAAAGTGGGAGAGTAGTGGTTTGCCAAGGGATGCCTTTTAAGTGAACCAAGCACCCCTATTTATAGCCTGCACAGAGCTCTAGCCACGGCCTCGTGTCCAGTGGGCACGCCCCCGTGGCCAGCCCTTTTCTCTTCATTTATTAAATGCAGTTGTCAGCAGAGGGTCCCACACGACCACATGTCCAGTGGGCACGGCCCCATGGTCAGAATCGTATCTGTACTATCAAGATATTGCAAGATTTTGCAAGATTCTGCGTATCTTAGCGTTGACCACGCCCCATGTTGAGCTGGGCGCGCCCCCGTAGTGGGCGTGGAAGCTTCTACAGGTTTGTCTTTTCTGCAGGCATCTGACCACGCCCTCGTGTCTAGTGGACACGGCCCCGTGTTCAGTCTTCTGTTGTCTTGTTTTTGCTTTTGGGATGTTGACGAGGGGTCGGGCATGTCACGTTTATTCCTTTTCTTTGTATTTATGTTGGTTTTGGTTGTATATTTGCTCCTTTTGTTCATTTAAGCTCATTTGGTCCTGTAAATTCAAAAGGAAGACAAAAACACACTTTTTCCAACATTAGTACTAAAAAGGGTTAGTTTTATTCCTTATTCAATGTAATTTATATGTTACATTTTGCACACGTCAAATACCCCCACACTTGAATCTTTGCTTGTCCTCAAGCATAACTCTTTAATATGTAGCTTTACACGCCCAAATAGAAGAGGTAGAAGAGAAGTTTTGGGCTTATCTTGAGTGTCGGGAATCCAAGATCTTTTATTGGGGTTTATGTTTATTTTATTTACAATCCTATTGGTCATGATTTATTTAGAATATTTTATAAGAAAAATTACTTATTTGGGCATAACATGTGACACCCGGCTTTTCAAGCCGTACCGTACAATTGTAACACGTGTTGTGAATAGGTAACATGGCTATATTTGACTGGTTATGATTTTTATATGTGAAATTTAATGTGTTGGTAAAATTAAACTTTGATAAAAATTATGTTGGCAACGATAAGATAAACGCTTATCGCGTAACGATTAAAATGCGAAACGAACGTCAGTGACCACCCGATCAGTGTTAAAATCCTAAAATTAATCTGTTATGGTTAGAATAATGATTTTAATCATATCCGTGTGGAAAAGCATAGAACATTCTCTCTCTTACACTTGTTAACCTTGGAAACATCAAGTGATGATTAAGCTTGTAAAGGTATCCATAAACTCACCATAATCCATGTAACCTTTTCAAAATCACAACTCTTTCTCTCTCTCTCTCTTGAACATTCTCGGTCGAACACCCTCAACACCACCTCCGATTTCATTTTCAAAATTGTTCTTGACGATCCATACTCATTTCAAGGTGTTTTCAAGTCCCTTTGGTGGTTTAGAACAGAATTCAAGGTGTTTCAAGCAACAATCAAGACCCACATCATCAATCTTTGCTAAAAATCATTCAAGAACTTGAAGGCATAAAATTTATTTTAAAAACTTTGTTTTTGATTCTTGATGTTCTTGATGATGATGGAAGTTTCTTTTGTTCTTGAGTTTAATCACAAACTTGAAACATAAAACAAATGGGTTTTTGAATGAAATAAAATGGATGTGTATATGTATATGTATGTATGGCCGTGAGTGTGTATGTATGCGTATGTGTAGGTGTTTGTGTTTTTGATTTTTGTTGAAAGATTCTTGAGTTTCATGATTACTTGAAAAGTAGGATTGCATGTAAGAATCAATATGTGTCACATAAGAATGTTCAAAAAGTGATTCAAGATTTAAAAATGACATGATGAAAAGTGAACTTTTGGAAGTTCATATATGTATATATATTTCATATATATGTATGTATATATGTATGCATGCATGTAAAAATTTGTCATACATTCATAAATGTGTAGGATACTTGCATTTATGAATGAATGATTGAATGATCATGATGATTACATGATGTGTTTTGTAAGAACATGATACTAATGTGTTCTTGAGTATGATTAGATCATAAATGATGTTGATGATGTTGTATGAGTGCATTAGATGCACATATGTGAACATGCATGATAATATGATAGCATGAAATGATCATTTGAGCATGATTTGATAAAAACCAATTTTGATCAGAATATAAACACTAAGATAAGAGTATTTTAAAGTGTTTAATGATATATAACCTTGTCATAATTTTTACTAGCCTTGCTTGTTGTACTTGGTGCATTAAAAGTTGTAAAATACGTGAAATCGCATGATTTATGTGACTTACACATAAACTGCACTAATCTGATTATAACCACTATTTTAATCAGTAAATAACATGTATTATGTTAAAATATCAAATTGTTTCGAGTTGGGATGGTTATACTAACGTTTAACGCAAAACTATGCGTTAAAACGGTCAAAATTCGGCTTTTCGGGTGATTATTGTAAAACTGATTTAGATCAGTAAATAAACTATGTTTTTAGTTTAAAAATAAGTATTTTAAAAAATTTTAAGTTTACTTGGTGTTTGGTTGGTCATACGTGACTTCTGACGCCCGAAAACGTTACCGAATCGCTAAAATACGCATTTTTCGATGAACACTAGTATGGGTAAATCTTGAGTGAACCTTATGTGAAAAAATGTGTTAAGTGATTTAAACATGTAAATGTGATAATATGTTAAGTGTTAACTTGATAGTGGGAAATTTAGATTATGCATGTATATTTGTGCGTTTTGTGTGGTAGAAACGGTAAGAATTGCGTTAAATGTGTAACTTGTTTCTCGAGCATGAAATTTGATACATATGAGATGTTTTATGTATATTTGCTTTAAAAATGACTAAATAGATAAGTTAACAAGAATTCGAGTGTTACGGTGTTAAATTATGTGAACGTTTATGTATATATATTACGACGCGCAAATCGTAGATATATTGCGTATAAACGGGAGAGTTAACGGATTTACACAATAATGGTCACCAATAAAATCGTTCAAGTCTCAAAATCACATATATATATATATATATATATATATATATATATATATATATATATATATATATGGACCCATATTATATTAACGGGCCAACATAATAAAAAATGACAACTTTTCGAGAAAATCTCAAAGTTATGTGATAATTCTAAGAAACGGAGAAACTTAGGATTTTTGTGTTATGTATATTGATTTATAATCGTTCCTATATTAGGACGTGTAGAAAATCAATCTTTCGGATTGCACTACTTAAAAAACGCACCCAAAGGTGAGTGTCACTAAACCTCTCTTTTACTGCTTTGTATATATTTTGGGGGTAGAACACGTCAATAAAAGGGTTTAATAATGTTTTCGAAATAAAACATACCTTTTAATATAAAATATATATATTTTCATTGAAAATATATGAAATTGGATAAGTCATACGTTTCGAAGTAAAACATTTTTAATGAATGAATATTGAAAGTACGGTATTTCCTAAGCGAAACATGACCGTACAGTTGGGGACGAATTCTGACTGGGACTCAAATAATGGAGTGCCAGGGAATTCGTACAACATCATATATTAAATCGTCATATTAGTAGGATATATATATTGTACGTGAGGCAGATATCATATTGTCCTTCAAGAGGACCCTGTGCCCATGATGTCGTTTAATCATTTAAGTATTGCACGCGATGAATTGTTGGTAGATCTACCGGGTTGACAACCCCGTCGTGACCGGTCTCCCCGTGTCAAGTCAAACGATGAATTTAAATAATGTTTATTGTCTAGCTTTGATTATCCCTGCATAGTTAATATATAGTTCGTATCGTCTAGCTAACATATGAGTCTGAAAGTTGACATTATTATTTAATATACAAAACCTGGGCAATATATATTACAGTTGTCAGATTTATGAACCGACAGAAGGCCCATGGATTTTATTAAGGAAGTAAAATGGACTTTCTAAAATTTGTATGGATGTTTTCAAATAAACACCAAATCAGAAAGTTTTCCTTGGATTAAAATTGTGTGTAAGTGAATATGTGAACTCACCTTCCTTTGTGTTGACACTTGATTTTAACGTGTTCTACAGGTACTTGAGTTCGGCTACGGGAAATCATGGCGTATCTTGTGTTTGATGATGCATGTTGTGTATTTTGAAAATGTTGGATAACTTTTAAAGTTTCTGGGATGTTTTGTAATAAGATCCGTGAGGATCAAAGACAACTTAACTATGTGGTTGTGTCGTGTCTTAAAACGTAATGTTTAATAACTTATGTTTAAAATAAATCAATATGTCCAACAATAAAATGCATCGCTCGACAAGATATAAATGGGCACCAACTTCCGTCACCACTACGTTTAATATTCCTCTGCGACGTTTTTGGGGTGTGACAGAAGTTGGTATCAGAGCCATTGGTTGTTAGCGAACTAGATGTTTTCGGAGGAAAACATTAGACTTCAACCAGAGAATTTTTGAAATATAAGTCCAAAATTCTTGAAGCCAAGAATTTTAAATACACAAATAAAAATTGTATCATGTATGAAAACCCTTATGTGTTTATGTGCATAGGTGATTTTCTGATTATTTTGGGCCTGATGTGTAACTATTCATGTTGATCACACACTTACTTGTACGGTTACATATCTGTCGCAGATGTCGCACGAGCACGAGGTCATCGAGATCAACGAGTCAAATAGCGAGCCAGATTTCAAGACTTCACCCAGATCCATATTACCAGAGACACCTATTGTGACAACTGTGTTCTATAATCGATGTACAATGTAAAACGATGTTAATTATCAATAAAACAATGTGCTTTGGTGTTATTAAATGTTTTTTTGTGTTATTATGTGTGTATTTGTGTTTGGTAACTTTACGATTTGATTCGATTCCGATTTCAAGCTTTAAATCGCTTTCTGGAAGGTTATACGCAAACTGGTGCGTAAACGCAGTCAGTTTAATGCGACAAACACTCCAGAATAGTGACATAGGCTTAACATACCTTAAATAACCTTCACATACCTTAGAAATAGTTTTAGATGGTTTGGTGTGTCAAAATCAAGTTTGTTCGATCGCAGGGACCATTTGTGTCAAACTGCGAAACTATACCGATTTGTATAGAAACGAACATTCTGGAACTTGATCATAAGTCAAACATACCCTAAATATCCTTTACATAGCTTAGAAATAGGCTTTGAGGGGTTTGGTATGCTAAAATAAACTTTATTGATCAATAGGGACTAAAAGCGTCAAAAAGTGCATAAGTTTGCATTTTCGCGCATATCTTACGTTCTGAATACATCCGGACATCCAAAAATTTATGTAATCATTAAAATATTTTATTTTAGTGATTGGTTTGATGAAATTCCATTCGTCGCGTAATTTGGATCGTTTTTGCGTTCGTTACGACTTCCGTCGTAATTAACCGAACAACGCAACCGTACGACCAAATGAACCGACATCCGACATATTTTTGTGCATGTTTCATGTCCCCTATACTTAGGCATCATTGTAGAGCCTTGAAAATGGCTTAACGGGCCTTAAACGCATCAAAAATGGCCTTAAAAGCATGCAGGAACTGAAACTGCAATTTTTGAAACTTATTTGCTGATCAGAGGCTCAGGCGGCCCGCGTAAGATCTCCCCTTACTCTTACGCAGCCCGCCTAAAACTGTCAGACCTGCAAAAACCATTTTCCAGCCTGTTTCCAGCTGTTCCAACTGATTTGGGGGCTTACAAATGGTATTTTTGAACCTATGGGCTTGTTTTCAAGTGCCTAAGGTATTACAAATCAATGGGCATGAGGTGTACGGCCAAGATCAAAGCTCGTTTCCCGATAAACGATCCTAACGGTTCTAGTTTTCCTATAAATAGCTACCCCCACTTCACTCCCAACCCACATTTGATCTGATTTTGGCCCTCTAAGTTGGAGTATACACTTCATACCTGAGGGTAAATCGGATCAAAACTTGCGTGGACCCTTTGTAAGTATTCATTCGTTCTTTTTATGTGTTTTTAGCTTAAAAGTCAAACTGTGTTTGACTTTCTGCATTGACCAGTTTATGGTCAATGCGAAGTTCGTTTGAACTTCACAACATGAGCGTAATCACGATGGTTATAGTCCCTAGTGACTATACCAACTAATTACCACGTTATCTAGGCTTAGTGACGAGTCGTAGTTTCGGCCAAAATGCGTATTCTCGCGTGTTTTGATACCAAACCTGTTTTCTAAATTCATTAAACATGTTTTAACATGTTTAACTCGTCACTTTTTAGTTTTGTGCTTGTGTAGAGTCGTAAGTCAAGCGAACTAAACACCCGCTTAGACTTTCGAACACGACCCGTTTGGTCGATCATTAGGATCCGAACAAACATGTTTAGTGACCATAGTTGCATAGGGAATAACCTTCCGAGGTTATACCTTATGGTCACTTAGGTTTAATTAGTTGTATGATAGGTAGTTTATATGCCTTAGGTAAATGACCAAAATACCCTTTTCATGCATAATTGGTAATTAAGCATATGTAACATAAACTTTTGTAATGTAACTGATTATGTAACATAATTAAACATGTATAGGCATATAATACTTGTCATAGGACTAGTTAGACGTCTCGAACGCGCTTTGCGCGAACGACGCGTTAAAGTAGCGTAAGCTACCTTAATGGGTCGCGATGGGTCGAAAGCACTTAGGTTAGGTTCCGATTTAGGATGTAGGCTTTGTTAAACCATATCACATGAGTTCCAACACTCATTTGGTTTACAAGACTTCATTCTATCCGATCTTCCGATTTAGGTGTCAATTATTTATATAGTGATTCGATTACTAGGTGCTGCTTGATTTCTCTGGTTTACTTGACTTTGTTGAAGTTCTATTGATTGAGGATACTTTGCACTTCATGTGACTACATAGTCCCCCTATTTTACTGTTTTCAATTGTTGTGGGGTGATTCATATGTATCAAAACGATTTTCGATATTTTAACGATGATTTAAAAAACGATTAAGATGGTTTATACTAAACTAATAATGATTTAGATAATGTGAACGTACTTGTTGGTTGTAGTTACATAACGAATGATATTCATTAATTTTGGCTGAACCGACCAGTATTAGGTTATGGTACCATAAGATCTAACAAATCCCGTTATCAGACTGCACCCATGGTTATGTGTGGGTTAGGTAGGTAACGACTGAATCTGTGATTGTTAACTTACCCTTTGGAGGTTTGTTAATGCGAGAAGCGAGATAGTTGTAGGTCACAAAATCCGAGGATCAATTAGGAAAACCTAAATCACTTGTTTATAGCAAACACGGTTACGCGTGCGGAATCCACGTAACTATGCCAAATCAAACACGTAAAATGATAACGACACGGTAATAATCAATGATACACACTCGATTGATTAAACGGGATGAGAACCGATTACAAACTGATACAAACACAGTTTAACAGAATTTTGACAGAGTTTCTTTATGTGTAAGCTCTCATTTGTTTCACACAGAAACTGAGTGGGGTATTTATACTAAAACAGACACAGACATTTACGAAACACAACTAACTCTCGGCGAAACACACAAAGTCGACGAAACACACCTGTTTCGTCGATATACATATTAAATCTATATCTGTTTCGTCATTTGTATTTGAGCCCAGACATAGTCAAAGCCCACTTCAAGTGTTAGGCCCATGTGAAGTTTACGGCCCGGATTAATGTTCCTGTTATACACTTTGCACCATTTTATGCATAAGAGACAAACTTGTGACATCACCATGACATCACAATGATGATGTCATGGTGAGGTGTAAAACGGGAATGGCTCGCGGCGTTCCGTGCCTCGCGTGTCGAACTCTGGGGCGCACGACGGAGGAATGTCGTGTCGTCGGGCTTGATCCGGACCTAACCGTGTCGAAACCAAGTCGAACTGAGCCGAGTCGAACCGAGCCGAGTCGCGTCCACATAAAGTGTACCAACAATCTCCCCCTTGGACGCTACTCGTGAGGTTCGTATTCTGTGATGGTTCGTCTTCTGTGATGGTTAGTCTTCTGTGATGGTTAGTCTTCTGTGATGGTTAGTCTTCTGTGTCTTTCATGTCGGAGGATCTTCAAAGTCTTCACGCTTCGTAAGTAGAAAGTGTATCAACAACCTCCCTTTTCATTTAGGTAGTGTGTTAACAAACTCCCCCTTAGAATGAACTCTCCATTGAGTTATGCTCGTGAATCTTTTGACTTGTCAAATCTTCAGATCCTTGTGGTGTTGATGAAGGGTCAGCGGCAACTCGATCATTTTATCCTTTGAGTGCCTCCACTTCGTGTCTTCATTCCAAAGCTTGTCATCGAACATGTTCTCCTCGCCTTTAGCATCTGCACATGTAAGAAAGCTAAACGCATAATGAGAACAACCGCTTGGAATATAGTTAACATTTAAACAAATGACACATATGAGATCAAATCTCAATCAACTACCGACCGACAACAGTTTGAAAGTTTAGAAAATGATCAATTTTAATTCTTTAACTTTCAAAACTTGTTAACTTCGACAGTTTATGAAGGTGCAATTGTTTTCCGGCTTACGATCAGGATTTTGGGTAGGATAGACTCGAGTTCCAACATCGGTCAATCAAAAATAAACTAGAAGCGAAATCTTTTTGGATTTTATAAAGTTTATATTAAAACACACCTAAAATCTTTTTGGAATTTTTCATTATTCAAATGTAAAGACGGAAAGCAATAAATAAATATATACAAAGATACAGAAACTGAAAGCAGTAAATAAATATCTACAGACAATCTTTTTGCGAGTTTCGAGGGTAAGAGAATCATATCAGTGTACGGTCATGCCAAAACAACTCTTTTTGTTCAATTAGTTAACATTAAGATAAGCATCCTATAGCAATTATCGGTATTGTTGTCCACATAAGCTCAACTTTTCAGATGTAATCATGGCGAAGGGATACGTTAAGGTATGATTTATACTTACCGACCGGTGTTCATCCACACACGACACATTCCCGTATCAAGGTATACACGAGAGTTCATCTTACCGGTGAGTATACCGTTATCATCTGTTTGACCGTATAAAAATGTGAGAAACTCACTTATTTTGATTTGAAAACAAGCCCTATGTGATAGAATCACTTATTGATGAGGAACTTGATTTTCATATGCATGAGGGCACAGGAGCAAGTCCGTGAACAGGTCAGTACTTTCGTACAGCAGAGAGACAAACTTGACTCCCACAAAGAATCTGTGATAATTTATCACTTATTTTGATTGGACATGTGATTGTTGATCACTTATTGAGGTCGAATGCAATATGTACACGTATGTATAGTATCATGGAAGATCTTAGACTTTGTCTCCGGTATTTTTACGGTTTGAGATACAACCATGATACCCAGATGATAAGCAGCATAAAGACCGAATATCTCAGAACCTCGGCAATCTCTCAAACGAAATTTCGGTACTAAGACCATATGCCAATGAATGGTTCCCACCTGGTCTTCAGTCGATTTAAGATTTATATCACCCTGCACACTTTAATATGATTGTGAGCCTATCGATACATCTTATATAGAGCTGCTTAACATTTTTCATTTTGCATTTCAGTTTGAAAAGGTTTCGACAGACCACTGATCTATTATCATTTTCTCTTTTTCTCGCCAGGAAACTCATTTTTGTTTTTCCAATGTTTTTGGGTTTTGAAATTTTTCACTGTTTTTGAATTTTTCAAATTTGGATTTACTCCCCCTAAAATCAACAAACTAAGATAAATTTAAAAGACACAAAGGTATTTACAAAAACGATTTCCCGATGTCGGTTAACTCATGTTTTACCTCAATGCCGTTTACCAAAATTAATTTTGAATCAGAAATGATTTATCGAATTTTGGAAAAATCAGTTGGCACGTCGGTAAGCGGTGCGGACCATGACAACATTGTCTGGCCAAAGAGTGCTACAAGAGAATAACAATTTATAAAGCAGCTTAAATATCGACAAGTATAGGAGAGATTAGAAATTTAAAAACGTATCCTGCAACTGCTTCGTGCATTGCAATGAATCTGAGTGCTCTCCCAAACTGGATATCCACCCGGTGTGGATTTCAAAGTCGATTTTTGTAGCTACTGAGAAATCTCTTCACAGCAACAAGATTAGAAACCTTTGGGTCCGGCTGGTCTTCCACATTGCACCAGCGAAGGTCTTTGTCTTTCTCTTGAGAAGTAGTGTGCGGTTGTTCAATCCACGCCAAGGCATCCGCACACCCGGTTGGTTTGTTCAACAAACACGTTTTCTTCAATCACACCGCGAAGAAATGTACACTGCACGTTCATCTTGTTGATTATGAATCTTCAGACGTGCTGCAGGTGCGTACATTTTGATTTGAATCTACCCTGGGGACCCGATCAAAGCCTTGAACAATCAAACTTTTGAATGATTTTCATTTTGTCGAAGCTTTCAATCTCTTTCAACAGACACTTCTGTCTTCTTTTTCTTCTTCTCTCCATCAAAGGCAACCACTCCTAGAAATAACAATATCTTGGAGCTTTGAGTCGCCTATCTTGTGTATGGACACTCCACTATCAACAATCCGATGACTATCGATAGTTCCTCCTGGAACATCCTACACACTCACTCAGAGATTAGTTGGAGAGGGGGACCCAAGCCTTCATAGACTTAGGTTGCCCCTGAGAATCAAGAAATGTAATTTCAATCTCTTGATGATTTGGAAATTTCACAGCACCTCCTGAACCTTCACCTGTTTTCGGTTTCCAAGCTTGTTTCCATTTACCAGATTGTGTATTAATTACAATTTCTGGTTTTAACGGTTGTTGTGAACTTGGTTTCCGTTTAACATTTTCCGGTTTTAAAGCCTTTTCGATCACCTTCACATTCTTATGTCGTTGTTTTGTTTCCTGTTCTTTAATAGTGCGTTTATCATGTTTTGGAGAAACAGGACGACTTTGTGAGTGACCTTGTTCAGAAGGGGCTCTTTCAACAAAATTTGGTTTGGGCGAGTTTGTGCAGTCTTTAATAATGTGCCCAAACTTCCCACATTTGAAACATTTTCTCCTTTCAACAAACTTAGGAGATCCTGTTCGACTTTCACGTGTTGAACCTGTAGACCCATAGGTACTTGTTCCTTCATCACACCCGTTTGTGTGTTGGGTGTAATTGTTTTGAGCGTTACGCTTTAAAATTCTGACTTTTTAAACAAAATCGGTGTTTGATTTGTTTTCAAAAGTCTCAATTTTATCAGTACCATTGGATGCTACAAATTTAACATCATTGTTTTTCTTCTTGAAACGAGCTCCTTTGGTCTCAACCTTCGGTTGTGAACCTTTAGAATTTTTAGCTCGCTGCTGTTGCTGTTTACCCTTAAAAGCGATAGGTTGTTGCTTTGTCGGTGATTTTTGATTTCCAAATTTTCTTCTAACTTCAGCTTTTGGAATCGGATCACACTGAGTTACTGAAACTCTCGGGATCGCTTTTCCCAAAAACTTAGTTGTAGTATCTTCAAACACTTTGTCAATCAAAGATTGATTGACATTTTTAATTGGAAAAGCTGTGTTTGAATAAATTTTGTCATCACCAACTAAAGTATACAACACGTTATCACTTTTAATGGTAGACACGGTCTCAGTGATAGGATCTATCTCTTGTTTAGCACCAGTTGAATGCACAGCAGGAGTAGGAGGATCACACAGAATGTGATTCTCAAAAGGCACTTCTACTCCTTTATTCTTCTCAAGAGATTTATCCTCATCACTCACATCTGGTTCATCATCGGACGAATCATAGTCCTCAATTGTGGGAGGACTTTGTTCCGTACCAACAGATGCTGAATTTTCGGTTGTTCCAGATGAGCCCTCCGAGGAACTGTCCGATTTGAACCCTAGACCAGTTGTAAACTCCTCATAATTAAGAGGAACAGTTGGTTCAAACCGAGGCATTTCCTCCTCATCGGGCATTTTGGTATAGTTGTGTCTCAAAGGAGGCGGACACGACTTATACCCAACGCCTTTCACGTTCCCTTTCAGTTGTTGAATGTCAATTATGTGATCGAGCACAAATCGGGAGTTAGAATAACTCTCCAATTTTTGCTTGATCGCATCGTGCTCGCATTTTGCAATGACTAATTCCTTTTTGGTTTCCTCAACGATGTTAATGTAATTGTTAATACTAACTTGTTTATGATAAACAACTTTGTTCACTTCGGAAACACTTTTCTTTAAGGTTTCAATTACAGATTTAAATTCCTTTTCATTTCGAACTAAAGCCATGTTTGCCTCTTTGCACTTTGACATATCAACAACCAAATGTTGATTGTGACTATGAATTGTGTCACATTCAAGTTTCACTCTCTCACATTCCTGTTTTATATATGCACAATCACTACATATGCTAGGAGTTTCGGATTTTACCTGACTTGTAGAAGCTGTGACATTAGCCATAAAG
Organism: Helianthus tuberosus; assembly: GCA_030545235.1. Taxonomy (NCBI): domain Eukaryota; kingdom Viridiplantae; phylum Streptophyta; class Magnoliopsida; order Asterales; family Asteraceae; genus Helianthus; species Helianthus tuberosus. The sequence continues at coordinate 158,730,170 of CM060365.1, forward strand.
GCAGTCTGAGAAGAGAAAGATCCATCTTCAGTGAGAATCTTCTCCATTTCTTTTGATGTAGCATCAGCTTTCTTGATCAAGTCAGAATTTTGACATTTCATCTCCTTGGCACCATTCGACAAACTATCACTCACACCTGAACTATCTTCATCAGTGCTGACACTATATCCTGAACTGTCATCATTTCCCGAAGATTCACCATCGCTGACATTCTTGATGATTTCGGCATAAAGCGCAGTTCTTGTTTGATCACTGTTTCCCAACTGTATGGCCGAACCACAATCGACAGTAGGTTTAGGAAAATAGGCACTTGGATCGAAGACCGGAGGAGGAGCTGATTGTGGAAACGGAAAAGAGTTTGTATTTGATACAAACGCCATTTGTAACTTCGGTTGCTGAGCTGAACTGGAACTAGCTAACGGGTTAAAACCTCCTCCAAGATACATTTCGGTATTTTGAGGAGCAGGAATTTGTTTAGCTTTCCGAATTTCTTCTTCGTTCTTGTGCTCCAACTTCTGAATGAATTCATAGATATTAACCTTGACAGCATTTAGAACGCCCGTATGCTTTAAAAGTTCAATAAATGGGCTCCACTTTGGAGGTAGAGCATCAGCAAACCGTGCTACAATTTCCTGTTGAGATGTAAGAACACCAACATAATACATTTCCTTCATCAAATGATAATAACGAGTAATTATATCATTTAGGGTTTCATTCTCTAAGAAATGAAATGATTAGAGTTTCTTCTTCAACAGATCATGACGTATCTTTCTAGTAGCTGCATATTCTTCTCCTCTCGATACCAAAAGATTCTGTATGTTTTGATGATTCAACACCTTTTCCCATTGACTTGCACTTATTGACTGTTGTTGTTGAGGTATGGTACGATTCATATATTCGGCCATTGACATCTGTTTTAGATCTGGTAGTGGATCCGTACTCCAATCCCACGGATTCGTGCAGCTCATATTTGATGTATGTGAGTGAAAACCTTAACAAATACTTGAAAACACAATGTTATGACAGATTTGCAAGTCCTCTGTGTAAAACAGAAGTGTTCTCGACGAAACACTTTCCACGAAACAGGTTTGTTTCGTCGAAATGAATAATGACGAAACAGACTTGTTTCGTCGAAGATATTATGACGAAACAGACTTTGTTTCGTCGAAGATATTATTGACGAAACACAAGTGATTCGTCGACTGTTTGTTTCGTCGATGCTGAGTCTCAGACAGCTGTTTAAGATATTTACAGCTGTTTAAGATATTTAAAATATCTAAACTGACACAAGGTATGTTTTTCTGAGTTAGAGTTTCAATGTTACAAACACAAAAGTCCACTTAATGTATTTTAATGAGTAACACTTTGATTTAAACACAACAAGATCAAATGAACAATTTTATAATGAACTCTATGAAGATATGAAGAACACACACAAGAACAAAGAGTTTCCCGGTAAACTTATGAGTTTTCCGGTGACCGGAAAATTTCCGAAAACACGATAATGCACAAGACTTTCACTAAAAACCCGGTTCAAAGTATAAGCAATAAATCTAACAAGGTTTTTGATAAAACTCTTAGCAAATAACAACAAACAAACAGATTTTATGAATATTTTTCAGAAAAATGATTTCTCAAGAATAAATTTTCAGAAAAACACACACAAAACCTTGATAAAAACCGAACAATGTTTGATTTTAAACAAGGATTAGAGCCAAACGCTCTGATACCAATTGTAGGTCCCAAAATCCGAGGATCAATTAGGAAAACCTAAATCACTTGTTTATAGCAAACACGGTTACGCGTGCGGAATCCACGTAACTATGCCAAATCAAACACGTAAAATGATAACGACACGGTAATAATCAATGATACACACTCGATTGATTAAACGGGATGAGAACCGATTACAAACTAATACAAACACAGTTTAACAGAATTTTGACAGAGTTTCTTTATGTGTAAGCTCTCATCTGTTTCACACAGAAACTGAGTGGGGTATTTATACTAAAACAGACACAGACATTTACGAAACACAACTAACTCTCGGCGAAACACACAAAGTCGACGAAACACACCTGTTTCGTCGATATACATATTAAATCTATATCTGTTTCGTCATTTGTATTTGAGCCCAGACATAGTCAAAGCCCACTTCAAGTGTTAGGCCCATGTGAAGTTTACGGCCCGGATTAATGCACCATTTTATGCATAAGAGACAAACTTGTGACATCACCATGACATCACAATGATGATGTCATGGTGAGGTGTAAAACGGGAATGGCTTGCGGCGTTCCGTGCCTCGCGTGTCGAACTCTGGGGCGCACGACGGAGGAATGTCGTGTCGTCGGGCTTGATCCGGACCTAACCGTGTCGAAACCAAGTCGAACTAAGCCGAGTCGAACCGAGCCGAGTCGCGTCTACATAAAGTGTACCAACAATAGTCGAGTCACGAAGGTATGAATATTATTAGCGAGATGACCAAAAATAGTTTTCACAATTAAAACGAGGATGATTTAAACGACTTAAACGAGTTAAACGATTTACACGAGTTAACGATTTTGAAACGATTTGAACAAGTTAAACGAGTTGGATAAACGATTGGTTTTTGGTTAAGTGTTTAGGTAACGGGGTGGGTGTAAAACATGGTAGATACGCCGCTGGTACTTCTTATATATAAGTGTTTTCAACATATTACCTACCGTGGCGTTATTTAGTTCACTTGGGTAAACGATTTTGAAACGATGTCACATAACGATGTTTTCGAAAGGATATAAACCATACGAGATTTATTAAACGAGTTAATACGAAATGTTTTACAATTTGGTTTACTAAAACAAATGTTTTTGGGTTAAGAATCATGGCGACGAGGTTTTATAAATTATAACCCGCTTGATTTGAGTTGGTTAATTTCGTTGCAATATTATACCTTTTTCAAAACAAGGTTTTTAATAAGGTATTGCAACATGTAAACTAGCCATGAATCCGACACTCTTATAAAACCTATGTGCTCGCCAGCATTTCTTTGCTGACTTTGTTTTTACATATGTTTCAGGTGATGTTGCTTGATGTTGATTACTAGGATGCATGAGTCACATAGGATCTGGACGAGGCCATAGTGACATAATAATAGTGATAATCGATATGTAACTCGTTTGTTTTGTGTTAAGACAATGTAAATTACTTAATGAATGAATAAAACGAAACATTTTGTATCCATGGTTGTGAAACAATAATTCTGTTACGACACTCCCCGACGTTTCCGCCATGATTTGTTGTTTTACGTGGTCGGGGTGTGACACCTATCACGATTCCACAGATGGTTGGTATGGCTGAGTTTGCTTCATCATTCCGTGTCGACCCTGATTTCGCTAGCCAGGTAGACCCCCAATATGCTTTCACAAGCAACGGGTGGATTGATGACAACGATGACGCTCTTCTCTCGATTCACGTGACGGGATAATCATCTGGCACAGTACCAGTTATCGACGACGTGATCAGAGAAGTCCCTGTATTTGGAGGAACTTTTAGTATTGCACCAGCAGTGGATGCCACTATTGTCACAGCTCGACCATTAGAGTCGTCTGTTGCTCCACCTACTACTATGATCGAGCCTGTTGCTTAGGTCCCTCCACCTGTTTTGTGAGAGTCATCTTTACCTGTCATTGTGTCACGCGCATCTTCTATGCCTCTATTAGTGTATTATCGCCGCGGAAAGAGAGTTAGGCCTGCTGGAGAGGTTGCTTCTACATAACAAGTTGAGACTGCATCTGCTTCTAAGAAAGCAGAAAGGAGTTTGGGTGGATCGATGTTGCCATTCTGACCGACAGTTTGCTGCCATGCGTGAAGAACTGGAAATGACTAAGGGTAAACTGAAGGACCTCGAGGGGCAAATGGATTGGTATGATGAACTGAAGGATTTGGATAACAACGCGATGGATCAGATGCATTGGAGGATAGTGGATCTGGAGGAGTTGGTTAGGAAGATGCTAGATTTCATAGGAATGAAGCGTTAGATGTTGTGTTTGTTTGTTTGTGGTTGTTTGTTTTTGGTTGTTATGACTGGATACTCTTTTGGTTTTGGGGGCCTGCGTGCTGATTATATTTTTGTGATATTAGGTAGAAATTTTGTGAAAACTTGTTATGGGTGTCGATGTAGACATGCCAAGGATAGTTGTGTTGTACTGAAAACAAGTTTGTTAATTTCTATGATAATATCAGATGATTAACTTTTGGTTTAAAAATTGTTCTCATTAATATGTGGATATTATACATGCGCAATGTTTGGTCCACTAATATTTAATGATTGAATTATTTTTATTTTGGTTGTCGTCTCGCATGATTATTATTGTTATAAATAATAGAAACGACGAAAATGCCGCCAAAAGCGACACAAGATACTGGACTACCTGCCACCCCAGAGGAGTTGGCACGACTCATAACCCAACACGTTAACACTGCCTTGGAACAGCGTGATGCTAACCAAAATGATGGCCAAAAACGTGAATGTCGTACTCCCGGACAGGATCTTGGTGGGACACAGATTGGAAACCCTTCAGGTAAAATAATGATCGGAAAGTTTTGATTGTTCGTCTGTTGTGATCTCATTGGAATGTGTTCCTTATTTCCATTAACTGTATGAACAGTGCACCGGAGCATACACAAAACAATCCAGGGTTGTAGTCCAAGATCATTTACTGGTGTCCTATGCAATGATGTGACATCGATATGCGTGATATTGGGTTGTCAGAATGAGTTGGTTATCCGAGTGTTTCAGCGATCTGAACCTGGAATTGGAGATTCAAAGAAGCGCAAACCCGAGAGCTCCAAGAAGACCCCCGAAGTTGAGAGTAGAAAGAAACGCAACTTGGAGAAAGCAAGTGTAGCTAACCCTAAAGAGTTAGGAAAGGGTAAGGACGGTGATGGACAAGAGAAGTGCGCCAGATGTAGCCGAACCGGACATGTGACTTCCCAGTGTTACGCTAAGATTACATTGGATGGAGCTACGCTTGAAGGATGCTTTGCATGTGGTGAGCAAGGACACTACAAAAGGGAATGCCCGAAATCGAAAGGACAGGACGTTAAGAGCAATTCCGTTGGGGCAAGTGTCAGGAAGGCATGTGAGAGTCCTGCTACTGTTACCGGTATGTTTCAAATCAAAAGCCAATCTATGTTCATACTTATAATACCAAAGCTGACTTGAGTTTTGTTCGAAAAACTATGAACCATTGTTGTGTTCACCAACAAGTAAGCTAAGTATAAAGTGTCCCATAGAACTAATAGTTGGTAAATTGATAGAAACTAGCGAGGTCGTTCGTGGTTATAGTATTTAGTTAGGAGATTGTAGTTCTAGAGATTGGTTTATTATCAGTGGAGCTGAGAAGCTTTAACGAAGATGCAAGAATGAATTCACTTTCTGAGGATGAAGTGGGGACTATCGCTCGAAGAAGCTAGTTGGAATATCTCATCCTGATGACAGTAGAAAGGCGGAAGTTGTTCGCAGAAATTGATTGAGTCGAGTGTTGAGTGTAAATAGTCGAGAGTGGTCAGTGTTGTAAATATGCTTTAGTTGTTGCAAAAGGACTATCCTGCGTTTTCAGTAAATGTGATGGATGCGGAAACAGAATGTAGGAACGTCGGAGAGATTTCTATCAATCGCAACTATCCGGAAGTCTTCCTAAAAAGACTTACCTGGATCTTCCCTGCGAGATGGATCGAATTTCAAATCGATCTGACTCATGGTGCTGCGCCCGATGGGATAAAGAAGGATGGATTCTTCGGGATATGTGAGGACTTCAGAAAGCCGAGCAAGTTGACCATCAAGAATCGGTACCTTATTACCAAGGATTTGACAATTTGTTCAATCAGGCTACCGGGACTCAGCTGCTACATGAGGAATCGATCTACGACTAGGATAATATCAGTTGAAGGTTGCTACGAAGAAATTTCGAGGACTGCTTTTCAAACGTGATATGGCCATTACGAGATATTAGTCATGCCCTTTGATTTAATTAATGTATAATTTTAATTCATAAATCTCATGAATAGGGTATGGAAACCCTAATCGGGTAAATTCGTAATAATAGTCATCGACGACATGGTTGTCTATACACGAACCAAAGAGAATTATAAGTAACGTTTGAAGTTAATGATGGAATTGGAAAGGATTATGAAAGTATGCTTATAGATCAGTTTGAGATTGGAAAGCGTGTATGATGGATTTAGAAGGAAGTTAAGATAACTCACGTGCCCTTGGCAGAGTATCTTACAACAATAATTAACATGCTAATATTTAGGTTGCTCAGTTTGAAGCCTTGCATGGATGAAGAGTTGATCGTCACTTCGTGGAGCTAACGTGACAAAGGACAATTAACCAAACCTTAGTTTATCTAGGAAACAAGCGACAGGATTTGTCTAGATCGAGGGAAGGTTAAAGGTCGCCAATTGATCAACAGAAGAATTACATGGACAATTGAATATTTAGTTCTGTTAAAGGAGTTATATTGAGAGGGATGCTATAGGGTTTAGCAGAGGAAAGAAAAGCTGAGCCATATTGACTTGGTCCTTTCGAGAGCCTATCTTGAGGTGGATCAGTTGCATATGGGCTCAAGTTACCATCAGAATTGAGTGGTGTACATGATGCACTATTCGAATGCATTTGAAGAAGTGTATAATGGATAATACACTAATTTTGCACTTTTTAAAGATTATTTGGGAGATAAACGGAGGTTTATCGAAGTATCGAAGAAGCAGCGCGTGTAGCTTGAAGAGTTATGTTACTAACCGGAAGGGAGATTTCAGCATTCCAGTAGTATCTACAATTTATAGGTCGTGTAACCAGTGGACACCTGAAATGAATGCAAGAAAGAGAGAAAACGAGCTTATGAGATTTGATTCTTTCGAGAGCTCATCTTAAGTTGAATTAATCGAGTGCGAACTCGGGCTACTCCAGGTTTAGAGTAAAGTATATGTAAATATACGTATGATAAACCCGAAATGGTGGCACCATGACTTGAACCTTCTTGATATATAGCCTGTGAATGTTGGACCCTGGAGAGGGTGGAGAGTGTTGAGACGAGAGTTTAGGAATCGAGGACGTGTGTAATATAGATCTACAAGGATTCTTTGTAAGAATCCAAGTTTCTCGCAGAAACTATAAGACTGTATTCATTAGATTCGTTTTTGTTATTCTTATTTAGTGCGAAAACAAAACCTGTAGAGTAAAAATTTTGGGGACGAAATTTCCTAAACAGGGGAAACTGTGACACCCGGCTTTTCAGGCCATACCGTACAATTGTAACACGTGTTGTGAATAGGTAACAGGGCTATATTTGACTGGTTACGATGTTTGTATGTGAAATTTAATGTGTTGGTAAAATTAAACTTTGATAAAAATTATGTTGGCAACGGTAAGATAAACGCTTATCGCGTAACGACTAAAATGCGAAATGAACGTCGGTGACCACCCGATCAGTGTTAAAATCCTAAAAGTAATCTGTTATGGTTAGAATAATGATTTTAATCATATCCGTGTGGAAAAATAATTTAAAACGCTAAGAAACTCTATTTTTCGAGTTTGAGCGCGTACTGCGCGATACTACGCAAATTAAATAAAATACTGTCAACGCATCCAGTTAAGGCAACTGGTAATTATTTCAGTAATAAGTTAGTGTGATCATTTTTATAGAATGATAAAAATAATTTAAAACGCACTAAAACGGGATTAAAACGCTAGATAAAATACCCGGTATCCAGTAAAATACCTGTTTTTACCAAACAATACATATATATATATATATATATATATATATATATATGTATGTATGTAAATGTTAATATGTGAGATGGTTGCATGTTGTGGGCAAGGTGGTGGCTAGGGGAAAGCATAGAACATTCTCTCTCTTACACTTGTTAACCTTGGAAACATCAAGTGATGATTAAGCTTGTAAAGGTATCCATAAACTCACCATAATCCATGTAACCTTTTTCAAAATCACAACTCTCTCTCTCTCTCTCTTGAACATTCTCGGTCGAACACCCTCAACACCACCTCCGATTTCATTTTCAAAATTGTTCTTGACGATCCATACTCATTTCAAGGTGTTTTCAAGTCCCTTTGGTGGTTTAGAACAGAATTCAAGGTGTTTCAAGCAACAATCAAGACCCACATCATCAATCTTTGCTAAAAATCATTCAAGAACTTGAAGGCATAAAATTTATTTTAAAAACTTTGTTTTTGATTCTTGATGTTCTTGATGATGATGGAAGTTTCTTTTGTTTAAAAATAAGTATTTTAACAAATTTTAAGTTTACTTGGTGTTTGGTTGGTCATACGTGACTTCCGACGCCCGAAAACGTTACCGAATCGCTAAAATACGCATTTTTCGATGAACACTAGTATGGGTAAATCTTGAGTGAACCTTATGTGATAAAATGTGTTAAGTGATTTAAACATGTAAATGGGATAATATGTTAAGTGTTAACTTGATAGTGGGAAATTTAGATTATGCATGTATATTTGAGCGTTTTGTGTGGTAGAAACGGTAAGAATTGCGTTAAATGTGTAACTTGTTTCTCGAGCATGAAATTTGATACATATGAGATGTTTATGTATATTTGCTTTAAAAATGACAAAATAGATAAGTCAACAAGAATTCGCGTGTTACGGTGTTAAATTATGTGAACGTTTATGTATATATATTACGACGCGCAAATCGTAGATATATTGCCTATAAACGGGAGAGTTAATCAATCTCTGGGATTGCGCTATTTAAAATACGCACCCAAAGGTGAGTGTCACTAAACCCCCCTTTTACTGCTTTGTATATATTTTGGAGGTAGAACACGTCAATAAAAGGGTTCAATAATGTTTTCGAAATAAAACATACCTTTTAATATAAAATATATATATTTTCTTTGAAAACATATATATTTTCGTTGAAAATATATGAAATTTGATAAGTCGTACGTTTCGAAGTAAAACGTTTTTGGTGAATGAATATTGAAAGTACGGTATTTCCTAAGCGAAACATGACCGTTCAGTTGGGGACGAATTCTGACTGGGTCTCGAATAATGGAGTGTCAGGGAATTCGTACAACATAGTCTATTAAATAGTCATATTAGTAGGATATATATATTGTACGTGAGGCAGACATCATATTGTCCTTCAAGAGGACCTGCGCCCATAATGTCGTTTAATCATTTAAGTATTGCACGCGATGAATTGTTGGTAGATCTATCGGGTTAACAACCCTGTCGTGACCGGTCGCCCCATTTCAAGTCAAACGATGAATTTAAATTCTGTTTATTGTCTAGCTTTGATTATCCCTGCACGGTTAATATATAGTTCGTATCGTCTAGCTAACATACGAGTCTGAAAGTTGACGTTATAATTTAATATACAAAACCTGGGCAATATATATATTACAGTTGTTGGATTAATGAACCGACAGAAGGCCCATTGATTTTATTAAGGAAGTAAAATGGAATTTCTAAAATTTATATGGATGTTTTCAAATAAACACCAAATCAGAAAGTTTTCCTTGGATTAAAATTGTGTGTAAGTGAATATGTGAACTGACATTCCTTTGTGTTGACACTTGAATTTAACGTGTTCTGCAGGTACTTGAGTTCGGCTTCGGGAAATCATGGCGTATCTTGTGTTTGATGATGCATGTTGTGTATTTTGAAAATGTTGGACAACTTTTAAACTTTCTAGGACGTTTTGTAATAAGATCCGCGGGGATCACAGACAACTTAATTATGTGGTTGTATCGTGTCTTAAAACGTAATGTTTAATAACTTATGTTTAAAATAAATCAATATGTCCAACAATAAAATGCATCACTCGACAAGATATAAATGGGCACCAACTTCCGTCACCACTACGTTTAATATTCCGCTGCGACATTTTTGGTATGTGACATAACATGCCTCTTTAAAATTCCTTTTATATACAAGTTCACATACCTCACGGGAGATCACTCAACACTAGGCCGAAGATGTATTTTTGTGAAACACTCGAGACCGGCATGGAACTTACTTCTACCATATGCTTGCCAAGCAATCAAACCTCCTCCTTGTTAACTATAAACCTTTGTAAATATCAAGAGGACCTTGGAAAGCATTAGGCTTGGGCTAAGGGTAGGTGGTTTTGGTTAGTGGTTAGTAAAAATGGCGAAAAGCGTAAAAAGCGTTGGTTGTCGTAAAACTTTTTGTTTTTGTGACTTTTATTCAAACTAAGCATATTCAAACAAAGTTTCTTTGAGGAACTTGTTTGTTTATTGCAAGACTTCCATTTTTTTATAGGAAACGTCACAAGATAACCGAGCTTTTTACTAAAACAAGGGGTTGAAAAGAAAAAAGGGTTTTGGTGGGTAAAGGGTGTCTGTTTTGTGGGTTTTGAAACGAAAAGGTTTAGGCTCAAAGGGGTTTAATAGGGAGATTTTGGGTAGGTGATAAAAAAATGAAAAATAATGGTGTTGAAAGGAAAATGGGTTAGTCCTAATGCCTCCATCATTTACTTACTTGGGTTCAAGTTGGTAAGGACCGGGAATTTATCGTCGTGGCAAGTTCTAGAGTCATAAGAACCAAGCGGCTATTCACACAAGAAACGAAAAATAAGCATTTAGTTTAAAGATATATGCGTGTATGCTCAATAAAGGCTCAAAACTCACTTGTTGTGGGAATGGGTTTTGTTATGGGTGAAATTCTGAGCCCATATCCTGGATAGTATCTTGAATTATATCTTCACTACATAATATGTGTTCATCACCAGGATATTGAATCAGGATATTGGTAACATCCTGATACTGTATCCTGAGGATTACTAAAGGATTATGTGCAGGAGTATGAGCTCAAGTTTGCAACGTTCATGAAGACCTCTTCCCCTGAAGACTCGGTCCAAGTTGTTCGAATAAAGACATTGGGGCCGCTTTACTTGGTCTCCAATGTTAACCAGGGAATATTCGCTGGCATCCCCAATTTGTAGGAGATTTTGTTTTCATTTCATAGCTATAAATAGACGGATAAACCAGATAAAATAGGACATCACACTCACTACTATCTAGCTCTCATACTTTCTCTCGCAACTCTCATTTTCTGAAAAACATTGTAACACTTAGTAGCGATCTGGTCAATATCCTGCACTGTATCCTGACATTTGAAGTAATAAGAAGAACAAGGCAGCTACGATTGTCAGCTCCCGAGGTTTTGTGCCGGCGATCTAGATCGATCAAGGGCTTTCCTCGTACATCTCGTGTCACCCTTTACCTTTTGTTCATTGTTTGATCATAGATATAGCTCGATATCCTGAGCTATATCCTGTACACTGTCTTTTGCAAACAACTAAATTAGGATATTTTCGATACACATTCTTAGCACACTACCTCACTTAACTAATTGGATCACTAAATTGCTTTGGTAATTTTTGACCAAAAAAATTTGGCGCCCACCGTGGGGCAAGTGGTGTTATTTCTACTAAAAGCATTTGCAAAATCATTACTTGGTTTTCTATTTTCAAAATTTTTGCTACACTATTTTCAATAGCCTCAAGATCAAACATGAGCTTTTCTACCATGTCTGCTACAACCTCTGCAACAATTGGTTCGGTGCTTCCACCACCTCCTCCAAGGACGCAAGCCTCTTCACAGCCTCAGGATATTATCCCCACTCGGAATGTTCAGAGATCTGCTCCTGTTTTGGCCTCTAATGATGAAATTCTAACTTTATTTGGTAGTATACAGGATCAGGCAACAGCAGAAGACCAACCAAATGCTGATGAGAGAGATACAACTCTTGAAATCTAGCTCAAGCAGGCCCACTGAGGATACTGTCACTCCCTTGCAGCCCAGAGTTTTGAACTTCAGTTCGACAGTATATACCGAGGATAACAGGGGGAATATTGTGCCTAGCCATTCCCAGAGTCATATTCCTGAAATACCCTCTTCGGTTAGGGTGTCAACTGTGAGAAGTTCAGGATATGCTTCAGGATATGGCCAGAATCCTCAGACTGGTAACATGTATAATAATAATAATAATACTCTTGCTACTAATGGTATTGGATCTTTGCAGGATGCAGGTATGACATCAGCACTTTCTAGGGAGCTTCAGAAGTTAAAAGACATGATATCTAGTGTACCTGGGGTAGTCCAGCCGATTCCAGAACTATCCCAGGATAGCCACAAGATATATCTATTTGCATATCCTATATGTGATGCTGAAATCCCAAAGAGATTTAAAACCCCTAACATTGTTGGTGCATGCATCTGTCGACTTCGTCTTGTATCGAGTCTTACATTGAAATTGTTAGATCAGGGCGCATTATACGAGAAATAGGGTAGATTTTAGATGTGTTTGAGCTAATTCCGTTTGAAGAGTGCCATTCCGTTTGAGGAGTGCCATTCCGTTTGAAGCATGTCATGCCACTTTCAAACGGAATAGCTTCACCTATAAATACCTCTCATGTCCATTTCATTTGTAACTTTCCGGTTTGTGCAACGAAGTGCTGCCGAAGTGTTGTCAGGTTGTAAAACGTCTTCAAATCAATCATACAACAGTTTATAGTGTAAATCTAGCTGAATTGACCTCTACACGTCTATTTCCGCCTTTCGTGTTGAGATAAACTCTTCTGATCGACTCGTTTGGGTCTGAAAACGATCCTACAAGTGGTATCAGAGCTCAGGAGGAAGAGTTCATACCAATTCAGCTTCATTTTTCTGATTTTCTGCACCTTCTTTCAAAACTGAACAATTTTTCACGGTTAAAATCGGCTAAAACTTTCACAATGTGTGCGTAATTGTGTTTTAACAAACCCTTGAGAATATCAGTTCAAAATTCAAAGTGAAAGTGGTAAAAATGGCCTGAAAACATAGTTCCGTTTGAACGAAACCTGGCATTTCCGTTTGAAAATTGACATATCGTTTGAAAATCATGGGTCATCCCGTTTGAATTCGGTATTCCGTTTGAAAATGCATGGGTATTACGTTTGAAACATGTGGTCCGTTTGAAACAGTGGGTTGATTCCGTTTGGGGAATACATTCCGTTTGAGAGTACCGTTTGAAATACGATTTCCGTTTGAAAGTGGGTCAGTAGTTCACATGATACTTGTCTTGATCTGATCAATTGTCATCAGACCCATGTGCTTTCATTTAAAACAAAGTTAAGTTTGCATGTGGTCTGCATTGTAGCAGTCCACTAAATATAGCGGCCCAATCAGAATTGAGTTTGTGAGTTGATTCATTCAATAGAGTTGTCGGCCATTAATTTTGCGGATCAAATCGTTTGAACATCACCGACCCATGTGCTTTGACTAAAGGAATTGTCAGGAAGCATATATTTTGCGGCCCAATGAGTGTTATTTGAGGTCCAATCAGTTGAATTGAATACATGTGATATAGTTGAGTCTATAGTGCTACAGCCCAAATAATATATTCTCGGCCCAGTTGAATCAATTATTTTTTCGGCTTATTCAATCCGATCACATGGTTTGATTTCAGTTTGCGAAGTTATTTCAAAGGGTCTGGTCGTTTGAATTTGATCCGGGTCATAGCAGTCCGCACAGTGTGTCAACCTTCAGTCCGCACAGAATATTCACCAATTCGAGTATCAGTCTTATTCTGTTAATTGACAAGTCTTTAAACTGATTGTGTTTTTTGTTTGTTTGTTTGTCAGGTGATATAGGTATTTTACGAGGTGAACCAGTTCGTTTGAAAGCTTATTTGAGAAATTCTTCGATATTGAATCATGAGTGAAGAGTTTTACAACGCATTTGCAACATCCCCGACTAGTCCAGCTGCCATTACTCAAAACATGAACATGGAAAATGAAACCGGAACCTTACAAAAACCTCCGAAGCTAATGAGCATAGAAGAGTATTATGGATGGAAAGACAGATTCGAAAACTGGGTTCAAGCTAACCATCTCAGATCTTGGGAGTGCATTTTGAAGAAATATGTATTACCACGTACTGATCTGCGAGTTGAGAAAGCAATATCTGAGTTTACTGACCAAGAAAGAGATATGTACAGAGCTGAAAAGATGATGATTAGTCTACTTCAGCAAGCTATCAAAGAAGACATCTTTGTGTTGCTTCAGCATGACAAAACTTCGAAATCAATTTGGGATGCTCTTCGAATCAAGTTTGAGGGTAGTGAGAACATGATTAAGAGTAAAAAGGCACTGCTTAAGAAAGAATTTGATCTATTCACGAGTTTTCTAGAGAAGATACCAAGAAGTTAATTGAAAGATACTGCCACTTAGTGCGATCCATGTCGATGCTGAGTATAACAAAAGATCGTGAAGAGTGGGTAGACAAGTTAGCTGACGCTTTACCACAAAAGGAATGGGGCACATACTTGATGATTTTGAAGAATACTGGGGTTTATGATGGGTTAACGATTTCTCAGTTTATCGAGAAGATTGAGGGTCAAGATTTGGAACAGCAGAAGATCGCGAGGATGAATAGTCCAAGTGGTCAACAGGATGTAAAAATGTGTTACAAAGGCAGTGTTCCAGAAGTTGACAGAAGCCCGAACATCCAAACTGCGTTTAGTGCTGGAGATTCATCTGAAAAAGTTGATCAAAGTTCTAAAAGTAATAGTGGTTTCTCTTCATACCCGAGTGTCAATCCAAAAGATACTACATCAAGCTTTCATTCTCAAAGCACAAAGACTGGAAATGGTTATGTGATACAATGCAATATTGCTTTGAATCTTCCTGATGGTCAAAGTTTTTCAGAAGAGGTTGCTAAAGATCACATGGCGTTGCTTGGTTCTGTGCTACTATCTTATGAAGGATTGGTTACAGGCCGGATCGGGAATCCTATGCTCACAAAGGAGGATTACGATCAGATAGACGCCGAAGAAATGGAACTAATGGACATCAAATGGTGTCTAGCTAGTGTCTTGAGGAGAGCAGAAAAGTTCAAACTGATTACTGGAAGAAATGACTTTCTTGATGCACATGTTTCTACTTTAGGTTTTGATAAATCTAAAGTTATTTGTTTTCGATGCAGGGAGAAAGGACATTTCAAGAGAGAATGCAAGAATAGGGAGGCAAGTGAAGCTAAGAATCCTTTCGGAAAAGATGACTATTACCGGAAAGCCATATATCAACAAGTTAGTCAACAACAACAGCAAGAACCACAAGTGGCTCATGGTAGAAAAGTGATTGAGGATTCAAAAAGAGCATGTTTAGTGAATCAAGAGAATTTCAACTGGGAAAAATACATATCATCCGAAAGCAAAGCATGCCTAATCAATCAAGATGATGAAATATTACCTGAAGGTTTTAGCTGGGATATGTTTGCGGATGAGAATGGGAATTTCAAAGCTTTCATTGCCAAGATTGTGAAAGAACCAAATATGTTCACCGAGTGGATGAAATCCATTGCTGTTAGTGTGAAGAATGAAGATGAAAAATCTGTTTCATCAGAAAAAAGCTCACAAAGTTCAGATGAAAGTTTACAAAGTGATGAAAGTTCAGAAAGAGAAATTGTTTTTGATCAAACACCATCTGATTCTGGTTCTTCGGATGATAATTCTGAAAAATCAATTGAGTTCGATCAATCACCAACTGATGGTAGTAGTGATGATGAAGAAGAAAAACATATTAATATTGCAAAATCTCATCTCTCTCCTGAAAGTTTTCATTTTTATTTTGCAGATCGCTTGGAGAAACTAAAAGAGAGACGAGCAGCAAAACATCCAAAGCAAATGAAGACTGATGAGGTTGTTCAAAAGGATGATTCTAAAAAGGTTGCTGAGGAGGTTGTTGAAACAAAAAAGGTAACTGAAGCAGAAAAAGTGGTTGAGGTGGTGAAAACAATTGAAGTAGAAAAGATTGGGGAAATTATCAAGCCTTGCTCAAAGTGTTTGGAACCTTGCAAGGAATGTGCAGCTAAGGATGAGAAGTTAGCTGAGTTTGAGAAGATGAAAGAATAATTATTGTTCAATCTCAACTATGTAAAGGAGTCTTATGATGTTTTGAATAGAACAGTAACTTGTCTTCAAAAGACAAATTCTGAAAGAGAAGATGCATTGACTATGATGAATTCTGTGATGATGATAAAGCAGAAGGCAATCAATCATTACATCGATGAATGTGCAAAGTTGCAGCAAGAGTTGGAGACTGAGAAAATTGAGAATGAGAGAATCAGACGATTATTACAAAGCTATTCTAGTTCTGATTATCTTATTGATCGAATTTATCCAACTGTTGCATGTTTTGAAGTGTTTAAAGATGATCAAAAGAAGCCAAAGGAGAAGAAGGATACTGGTAAGAAACCAAGTGTTCAGTATAATAAGTGTCTGCCTCCAATATGGGAAGGGTATTCTCCTAGAAAACCGAATGAGGAGCAAGTTGAAAAAGCAGTCAATATAAAGTTAAAGTCCAATGTAACCGATGAATTACCAAAAAACATTGACATCGTTTTTACATCGTCTGACACTGATCATGAGTCTGAGTTAATCAAAAAGGTGGTCGATCAGGTGTTGGATACAGATGAGGAGTCTGAGTCAAAGTCTGAGTCTGGAGGTTCAAGTTCATCGGTCAACAGTCCAAAGTCGTCGGTTAAAAGGGCTTACAGTAAAGAGTTTTTGTTATCAAAAGCAAATTTGGATGATGAAACATTTGAAGTAGCATACACTTTAAATGATTCTGACAAATTATATTCTGACAAAGAGTTTCCAATAAGAAGTGTTAGATTTGAAATGATCAAAAAGGTTTTCAAAATGACAAAAATTAAGATTTCTGAAATAAAAGATTTAAATCTTACTGGAAAACCTAAAAAATACACTTCAAGAGTACAACAACGATTAAACAAGAAAAAAGGGTTACAATTCTGGTTCTGGTTTTCAAAAGAAACCAAACCATAATGGTAGCTACAAAAAGAAAGGATTAGGTTTTATTCCACCAGAAAATTATAAAAATGAGAAAGATTCTAAAACAAAAACAGAATTTGTTTCAGGAGGAAGTGCAGAAGAAGAACAGAAGAAACCTTTCTGGAGACAATCAAACAAGGAGTTTCTTGCTGAGAAGAAAATGAATGGAAGTGGAGTGTTTCATCCAAAAGAGACTCGAACCTGTTTCAAATGCAATGAAGTTGGTCACATTGCATAGAACTGTCCGAAAAATGCTAAGACTAAACAGGGAGTTTCTGAAAAACTGAAAGAAATAGTTGTTGATGTTGAACCACCAACCGAAAAAATTCAAAATGTTTGAAAATTCAACTTATGAGGTTGGTGAATGTTCTAAAAAGAATTTTTACAAAAAGAAAGCAAAAGATAACCAAATGTGGGTTGTCAAGAAGGGTGATGTAAAAGTCGGCAATGATTCTGGTTCTACAAAGCCAGAAGAGCCACAAGGTGAGGTGAAAGAAGTACCTTCAGTGAATGATGATGAGTTTCCATCACTGAATTTTGAAAAGATTAAACAGAAAGTTGGTAAGGTTGAAATCTCACATCAGTTTTATTCTGAGAAGAATGAGTTTGATGTCGAGAAAGTTTTCAATGGAAATGTTAAGAAAATTTTTGGGAAAATGCTTGATGGAAAAGTAAAAGGGGTTAAAGATTTTTACGCAACAAAGAAAGCAACATTTAACCCAACTGAACAAGAGCTAAAGGAGCTAAAAACACCCAAGGTTGGTCAGACTTGGGTGCTCTTTCCCCTTGAACATCTGACTTTGCCGGAGATCCCAAGTTTGTAATCGTGGATCAGGAATCGGCATCTTTCTTAGTAATTGATGTTTTGTGAATGAATTTTATAATGGCTAAATTTTGGTAAGTCATACTGCAGGAATTGCCGGAGCTTCCAGGTTGGTAAGTGTGAAGCAGGAATCGGCATCTTTATTGGTAAAATGATTTTGTGTAGATGTGTTATTCCTACAAGTGGTTTATGGAAGGTTTTCACTTACAAGTGGTAAATGTTGGACCATGTTCCGACCCTAAACAGTCAGTTGAGAACGTTCATCTTCACGTACGAAGGCGGAATCAACGTAAATGAAGTTACACAACTTTTCCTATTCAATTCCTTCTCTTTTATTGCTTTCTGATGTAAATTTGACAGAGTTTCGTTACACAAGCAACTATCCAGGTCAGCTCCAATGTACAACTGATCAGGTATTTATAGTGAGACATGGTTCGCTCATATGGACTGCCATATGAGTGGACCTACTACATTGACAAATAAGCGAACCATACCTGATGACCTATAAGCGAAACTGTTCAAACCCTATGAGTGGACCATCTTCTAAACATGTTCACAAAAGCGGACCTACAACATAAAACCTAATTTTGACATTCTAAATCCTATGTTGACCTATCTTGACCTAAGACGTAATGCAGACGTAGTCAACAGACATCCCATGCATCAACAGACTCCCCCTTGGATGTTGACGAAGTCTTCAGCTCCTGAGTCTTCAGTCTTGGTCTTTTCTCCAACTCTCTGTCTTCACATCATAAGCATTCTACACAGGT
Source organism: Helianthus tuberosus (assembly GCA_030545235.1). NCBI lineage: Eukaryota > Viridiplantae > Streptophyta > Magnoliopsida > Asterales > Asteraceae > Helianthus > Helianthus tuberosus. The sequence continues at coordinate 158,748,645 of CM060365.1, forward strand.
TTAGAATCACAACCTGACTCTAACTTCCATCTTCCCTTTGACTGTTGATCCAGACTCCCCCTATCACAGACTCCCCCTCTCGATATGCTAGAATCTGAGGTATCTGGTTCAAGCTTTGACAAATAGCTTCTGTGGGAATGATGAAGTCCAAAACCTGTTTCTCAAACATCAATCATTACAAACTATCTTTTCAACAATAAATCACAAACTATCAGCTTTGGCAATCCACTCAAGTATTCAGGTTCAAGTTAATGACCCTGATTACTTGATTAATCCACCAAGTTCAACTTAATGACCTTGGTTGATCATTTAACGAATCAAACTGATTTAAAAAAAACAACAATTTCACAATTTTTGAAAATAACAAGTATCAAGTTAATGAACTTGTTTTTTACTTTTCAATAAATCAAACTTCATCAAGATAAGCTCTTCTCACTCTTCAGTCCAGAATCTCCTGCATCTGCTTCAAACATCTGAGAATCCAACAATCAACTCTCCACTTTGGTTTGTCGGAAAATAAAGCAGAAATAAAATCTTTTTGGATTTTATAAAGTGTTCTAAACTAAGAAATGAAATACAGAAAACTTAAATTGCAGAAAGTAAACAAAGTAAACTATTTACAAACATATTTTTGGCGAGCGTGTCAGGGAATCATATCAGCTATCAGACAAATTACAAGTACCGTTAAGCTTCATTTCATACTCAGACTTAAACAATTCACCTCGATTGTCGATATACTGATCCATCTTAAATTCTCACACAAATTTCAATTTACTCAGGATACGAATTAGATGTCTTATGAACTTAGCTCATTCATGTGTCCCACCACTTGAATATACTCCCGTATCCAGAATCCCAAATATCAGTCTTACAGGTGAGTATACTACAATGATATATGTACATAAATTAGGTATGCGAGGGCCGAGGGATCTCAGGTCGATACTTCCGTATACACAGAGAGATATCAGCTTTGACTTTACGGTATGTCCCCTTTAGAGGATCTTTTTGCTACAACAGCAGCGACTATCAATTTTATTGTTTCATCGGCATGTTGAGGGTTTATGCTATGTTTCAAGCATTTGTGAAAAGTATTATCCAAGGACTAGGTCAGAACTACCGTTCAGCAGAAGTCCCAGAATAATACCCCAGACATCATTGAGTATAAAGACCTAGTATATCAGATTATGAGACCTTTCAAACGAGATTTCAGGGGTTACCTATATATCCAATTAGTGTTCCCCACAAATTTCACAAGTTTGAAATTTTAGGTTTATATCCCGAATAAATCTACTAAATGTGCGAAAACCTATCGACACATCATCAGTGAGATTGTTTAACTCATTTAAACTTTACAAATCTTTAGCATACTGTAATAGTCTAGCCGATGTATTATCATTTTCCCTATATACACAAGCTCTTTTTCAGATTTTATCATGTTTTTGTATTTTTGCATTTTTTACTGTTTTTGTATTTTCTGAAAAATAAACTATATACATCTATCTACTCCCCCTAAATACCAAAACAAGTAAAAAATCGACAAACCATTGCAGATTGTTTCTCATCTTCATCCGCAACAGTACTCTCATCAACGCCAATTATGCCATCCGACACTGAAAGAAGCTTCATACCGTTCAGTTTTAACAAATATTTAAACCGATTTTTATCAAAAGATTTGGTATGTAAATCAGCTTTCTGTTCGTCAGTGTGGATTTTCTCAATTCGTATCAACTTTTTCTCAAAACAATCACGAATAAAGTGATGAGGAATTTCTATGTGTTTAGTTTTAGCGTGATGTACTGGATTCTTTGTTAAATTTATTGCGGCCTCATTATCAACAAAAAGAGGTGTGTTAAGAAACTGCAAACCATAGTCGCGCATCTGTAGCTGTATCCACAGGATCTGAGAGCAGCAACTGCTAGCAGAAACATACTCCGCTTCACATGTAGATAACGCCACAGACGTTTGTTTCTTACACTGCCAGGTAACCAATCTAGAACCAAAAAACTGGCATCCTGTAGTTGTTGATTTTGAATTGACTTTGCAGCATCCGAATGAAGGAGTTCCTTTCAGGTAGCGTAATATCCTCTTCACAACCCCAATGAAGGAGTTCCTTTCAGGTAGCGTAATATCCTCTTCACAATGATCATATGCGAAGCTCTCGGGTTAGATTGAAATCTTGCTGCGAGGCATGTTGGGTACATAATATCAGGACGTGAAGCAGTTAAGTACATCAATGAACCTATCATGGATCGGTAGAACGTTTCATCAGCCCTGTCTCCGGTGAGATCTGGGTGAATCCCATGATTTATTGCAAGTGGGGTAGCAGCTGGAGTAGAACTTGACATCCCAAATTTCTCTAGAATATCATGAACGTACTTCGTCTGATGAATGAAAATTCCCTCAGGAAGCTGTTTAACTTGTAATCCCAGAAAGAATTTCATCTCCCCCATTGATGACATTTCGAACTTTTACTTCATCACTGATTCAAAATCTTTGCATAGATTTTCATTTGTCGACCCAAAGATTATATCGTCCACATAAATCTGAACTATCAGAAGATGACCGTCGACCTCCTTAGTGAAGAGAGTGGCATCCACTTTTCCACGAATGAACTTGTTGGCTAGAAGGTGTTGAGACAAAGTCTCGTACCAGGCTCTCGGGGCCTGGTGTAAACCATACAGCGCTTTGTCCAATAAGTAGACCTTGTTTTTGTGGATTGGGTCAGTAAAGCCTGGCGACTGACCGACATAAACCTCCTCTTTGACCTTCCCATAAAGAAACGCCGATTTGACATCTAACTGATAAACTTTGAAGTTTTTCCAAGACGCAAATGCTAGGAAAATTCTGATAGCTTCTAGTCGTGCTACAGGAGCATAGACTTCTGTAAAATCAATCCCCTCCTGTTGACTAAAGCCCTGAACAACGAGTCGAGCTTTGTTCCTTACAACAACTCCTCTGTCGTCTCTCTTGTACTTGAACACCCACTTGGTGTTAATCTTCCTCTGACCATCTGGCAAATCTACTAACTTCCACACTCCCAACTTTTCGAATTGACTAAGTTCCTCCTGCATTGCAATGACCCAAGAATCTTCAGTAAGCGCCTCTTTGTAAGTTCTTGGTTCAACCTGCGAGATAAAACAACTCAATGAGAATTCAGTTTGCAAAGGAGCAACTTTTGTATAGAAACATGTAAGCCCTTTATCAATCTGATTTCGAGTGCGAACGCCTGTCTGCAATTCTCCTATGATCAACTCCTCTGGATGATATGAAAAAGTTCGCGGAATCACTTCACTTGGAGCATCTACATTTCCCTCCAGATTAGTAACATTCTGCTCTGCATCTTGTTCACCAACTTAGTTTGTTTGACTTGAAATCTGAATTTGCTCCCCCTCAGAATCTGAATCACCATGATCAAAGACTGGCATGTTTTCAGCTTCTAGATTATCATTCTGAGCCGACTGATTATCCTGAGCAACTTCATTCTGTTGGACATCATCATGTTCACCAGCATTACTCGGACCTGCTTCATCATCATTTGAAGTTTCCCTTGGTCTTCTAGAATACTCAGCTGGAAACCTTAGCTGTGACTCATATTCACGCAAAATATCCAACTCATAAAAGAAATCTTCATCATCCTCTGATTTTTCTCTCATGTCAAACGAATCCCACAGTTTGTCATAATGATAACGCCATGAATCACCTGGATTCTGCGGCGGCTTAGTATAACCTTGACATTCAACATTTGCAGCTTCAATAATCCGCTTCTCACTTGGAACGACACGTCGCATCGGGTTTGCATAACCAACAAATATTCCCTCAATGCACTTCGGACCAAACTTTCCAAAAGGCTCTATAACAGTACAGGGTGACCCGAACGGTTCTAGATACTTCAAATTCGGTTTGCGGTTATTGATTACCTCAAAGCATGTTTTGTTGAACTTCTTGACAGTGAGAACCCTGTTGAGCGTATAGCATGCGGCGGAAACAGCTTCAGCCCAAAAATTTATCGGTAACTTTGAATCTGCGAGCATAGTTCTAGCCGTCTCGATTAGTGTCCGGTTTTTGCGTTCTGCAACTCCATTCTGCTGCGGAGTGTACGGAGCACTAAACTCATGCAATATACCTCTTTCATCACAAAATTCTTCCATCTTGCTGTTCTTGAATTCAGTACCATTATCACTACGAATTCTTTTGATACGCCGTTGGTACAGATTCTCAATTTTTCTGAACAACCCCATCAAACTGTCAAACGTTTCGTCTTTCGTCTTCAAGAAAGAAACCCACGAAAATCTGGAATAATCATCAGTAACGACCAAACAGTAATAATCTCCTGTAATACTTTTGACATTCACAGGACCAAACAAATCCATGTGAAGTCTTTCCAGTGGTCTCGAAACTGAATTGACTTGCTTTGTAGTATGTGACTTTTTCTTCTGCTTGCCTTTAACACAGCTAATGCACTCCCCTTCCAGATAAAAACCTTTGATATTAACTCCAAGAACCAAATCATTGTGCACCAAGTGATTCATCTTCCTTAGGTGAATATGCCCCATCTTGCGGTGCCACAATCTCGATTCTTTCTCAGTTTCTCTAGAAACAAAACAATGTGCCTGACCTGTTGTTGTCGTTGCTACATTCATGTCCAACACATATAAATCATTCACTCTAGGTGCCCGCATGATAATCCATTCTTCAGGAACAACAAATCCTGGTTTCAAGATCAAACATTCTTTATCAGTGAAGTGAGTAGTATACATATTGTCACAAATCTGCGAGATACTAAGCAGATTGTTCTCCAGCTCAGTAATGTAGTTAACTCTTTCAAACGTCACAATCCCAATGGATAACGTTCCTTCACCTACAATTCTACCACCTTCATGACCAGCAAATCCTACGTAACCACCATTGATATTTCTCACATCATACAGCAACGCAGTCTTCCCTGTCATATGTCGAGATGCTCCACTATCCATAATCCATCTGGATATAAGTTTTGGAAGATCCTGCACATAACAAACTTTGACTTAAACTTTAATAAAGATGCCGATTCATGCTTCGCGATCAAGGAAGCTCCGGCAATTCAAATTGTTTAGTCAAACATGGTGTCCACCCAGGCCTCATCAGCCTTAGGTGTAACCTTGACTGTTTTAATTCTCGCAACTTGAATTTTGAAGTTTTCAGCCTTAAGAGGTGGAAAATTCGCATCATAATCAATTTGAATTGACTCCTCAGAAGATGAAATCTTTTTCTCACTTTTTGGTTTCCAAACTTGTTGAGATAATGCAACCCGTTTATAAAATTTGTCATTTTTAGTTACCATATTCTTAACAGGTTCATTTTTCACTTTGGTGTTGTTATTTTTCACATTCTTTCTCTCAACAACCATTTGTGCTTTACCCTTCACATCAACTTTCTTCTGTTGAATCTTCACAGTTTCAGTCTTAGGCTTCACATTGGTACACTTTCGTGCAATGTGACCAACTTGATTACATCTGAAACATGTTCGAGTATCAACAACTCGACTTGTGCCTTCAGATTGATACTGTGAAGCTCTTTTCTCAAAGAACTCTTCATTCGATTTTGAAAAAATCTCTTTTTCTTCATCAGCAAGTGAACTTGAACTGTTCACAAACACCTTCTTTTTAGCAAACCTCTTGTTTTGAAATCTCTTTTTCTGATAACTCTTACCACCCCTATAACCACCCGACCAATTGTTTCGGTTGTTATTATAAAAACATGGTGGAACAACAGATTTCTTGTAATATGATTTATCTTTCTCAAAACTCGTTTTTCTCTTTGTTTGACTCAACTTGTTCACTTCTGACAACTCAACTTCGACCAACTTGAAAACATTTGTCAACTTTTTCACATTAACATTCTCAATGGGAAACTCAGAATCCGAATACAACTTATCAGATCCAGCTATCTTGTACATCACAAGACCCGATTCATCACTTAAGTTGTTTTTGGATTTTGGTTTCTGAATGTATTTGTCCATGAAACACCCATCTTCCTCAGTAGTGTCACTATCCATTTTTAGCACATTTTCAACAACACCTTTTACGATATTCTTTTGGACACTATCGTCATTAGAAGATGTGAACGTGACATCAATGTTCTCCGGAAGTTTAACTTCACTTTCTTCCTCAATTTCAACCAACCCAGATTGCTTTCTCGTGTAATTATCAAGAACAGGTGGTGGAACTTGATGAACACCCACCCCAGTTCCATCAGAATACACATCTTCGCCCGCTTTGTCTTTCTCGATGGGTTTGGGAATAATGTGTTGCAACACAAAGCTTGCGGAGCTGTAACTGTTAAGCTTCAACTGGATTCGCTCGTTTTCAATTTCAGCCTCTTGAAATTTAAGTTTCAGTTTAGCGATTTCATCCAGTTGTTGGTTGATTGATTCTTCTTTTACTCTAAGCACTGCTTTTAGATGTTCATTTTCCTTAAAAGTTTTACCATTTCGATCATCATTATCTTTCAATGTGCTTTTGAGTTTTTCAAACTTCTCAGAAATCTGACGGTTTTCAAGAATTAACCTTTCATTTTCTTGTTTAATTTTGTCATGATCAATTTTATCATTTTCAATTTGGCTAGTTAATTCCCTTATCCGTTCAGTTAAAGCTTTAACTGTTTTGTCACGATCAAGAATCTGATTCTCAACACTTCTGACCTTTGCTGTCAGATCATCAACTTTCTTCCCGTTGAGATACGTGACTGTGTTACAAAATTTGCACTCTTTGTTGCAATTTTTGCAATCAGCATTTCCATCAATTTTCTTACCTGAAGCATTTGTTGACACATCTGAATTGACCTGGCTTTTTGACTCAGACACGGAGTTAGAGTCTACCTCAAGTGCCTTAGCAGCCAGCACTTTGTCAGCCATTTTTCCCAAGTTCTCAGCATTCAACTCCTGCATTGTGTCAATAACTCCAGTATCAACTTTCTTTGATTTCCCCTATTCTTCTTTCTCCTTTTTCTCTTTCTCTTCTTTCTCTTTTTCGTCTCCAGTTCCCCACCATTTATTCTGCCAGTACTCATCCTCTTCTTTGTACTGCTGGATTATGGCTTCGATATCAAGCGTTTTGTCATCGATCGCAATATTTCCATATTCATCAAGATAACACTCCCTGTCCGGATCCCATCTATTTGCTCTTCTTGCTTCCAGAAAGATATTTCTGCTCTTCAGTTCTATCGTCTTTCCACGGAATAGGTTCGTCGTTTTTCGCCATGAATGCGTAACCAACCGCATCTTCTTCTGGTAGAACCTCTTGACTCCAATCATACCCTTCATCATCGTAAATCACCGCAAGAGCTCTAGATTTCTCTCTATTGTCTTCAACCTGCTTCAATCTAGGTGGCTCGGATTTCTTCTGATGATATATTTCCTTTTTGTATTAATCATCTCTGAAAGGATTCTCCGACTCATCAGCATAAGCGTTTCTGCATTCTCGTTTAAAGTGACCCTTCTGCTTACACTTGAAGCACGTCACCTTGGACTTATCGAACCCCAGCTTGGTAGATGCACCAACAATTGTCTTCCTGCCGGTAATTTCCATGAAACGCTGTGCTCGACGAACAGCACTGGCCATAGCCCAACGAATATCGATCAGCTCCATTTCCTCAGGATCAATCTGATCATAATCTTCTTTCGTTAAGTTGGTATTGCCTATCTTCCCAGCTACTAACCCTTCATACGATTCCAACACCGATGCTAGGAAGATCATCTGCTGTTTGGCCGACTCCTCATCAACATTCTGAGCATTCTTCAAGTCTATTGCAATGTTGCATTGAAAACGATTCTTTGCATCAGAATGACTTGCAGATGATGAAGATCCACTGTGATAACCACTGTGACTTCCACTGCTTTGACCACTTTGACTTTCTTTGCTTGATGTGGATACATTCTCAGCAGAAAACGCAGTCTTGGGAGAAGTTACTTTTGGCATCATGCTCTTTGGATAATACAAATCCAGATTCTGCTGGTAAGATGAGTGATTGACTTTGTATGTCTTCTTCAGTTCCAACTCGTGACTCTCGAGTTTCTCAATCAGCAAATCTAATGTCAACTTTTCTGGTGCTTTGATGGTATTCTTCAGCATCAGCGCATAATATCTCCAATCCATCTCGTCAGGCAACGAATCGAACAATTTGTCGATAAGATCTTCTTCATGATATTTGATACCATGTCTTACTAATTCCAGCTTCAGATGACCAAACCTTTCTATCATTTTACAAACTGACTCGTTCTTTAAACACCCAAACAAATCAAACTCTTTCCTAAGTAATTTCATTTTGTTTTTCTTAATTTCTTCACTACCTATACATTTCTTTTCTAACTTTTCCCAAAGATTTTTGCATTTGAATAATCGATCAAGGCAATAATGTCTTCCCGGACGGACTGAAATAACAATGCCACACACTTTTGTTCAGCTACAAACGATTCAATCTCCTCAGCTGCTCTTAAAGTTTCACCATTTTTGTTTCCATTAGCATAACCGTTTTTCAAACTCTTCCAGCTGGGAAATGAGAATGCCATCAACCAATCTTCAAACTTTCTTGACCACCGACTGTATTCCTCGATAGCCATTAACTTTGGAGGTTTATTGAAAGTTCCAAAGGCACTTTCCGATTCCCAAGCTTCCTTTTTCTTTTCTTTAGGCGGATTCTCATTCACATTGCTTGACGAAGTATCATTGTTTCCGGAATCTCCAGCGAATGCGTACATGTCGCTAAATGGGTTCAAGAAAATATCATCCATCTTGAAGGTACCTGCAAAATCAGCAAATAGTTAGAAAATTTTTTGAAATTTTGACAAATAGTGACACTCAAGCGAAATCAGCTTTAATATGTCTCTTTAAGCGAAATCAAGACTTGACAAATAAGCGAAATCAGTTTTGACTAAAAAAAATCACATATGTTCGAATAAGCGAAAGTGACTAGTATCCGTAAAAGCGAAAGTCCAAATAAGCGAAAGTGAGATGTTCAAATAAGCGGACCAGGTATTGTTCGGATGAGCGGACCAGGTATTTTCCGGATGAGCGGACCAGGTATTGTCAGTTCAAGCGGATCTACTCTGTTCGCTCAAGCGGAAGTGAAAATTGTCCGTTCGAGCGAACCTACTTTGTTCGTTCGAGCGGATCTCCTATGTTCGTACGAGCGAAAGTGTTCGAATGAGCGGATCTAACAGGTAATTTAGAGCGAACCAGATGTGATTTTTGAGCGAACCTATCGAAGTCCGTAAAAGCGGACCTAAGTTTTTAACTGTTTTTACCCATTTTTAAGCCGAATTTTAACCTGAAACTTCTAGGGTTTGTTAATTGTATGTTCCGCACGTAATACTAAAAAATCAGACACTTTCAACCGTAGGAACCACTTCAAATCGAAAAAGTATGAGAGAAAGTGAGTAGAAGTGAGAAAATTTTGTAGAATCAAGCTGTAGTAGTATGAACTCCTCGTCCTGAACTCTGATACCACTTGTTGGACCGTGTTCCGACCCTAAACAATCAGTTGAGAACGTTCATCTTCATGTACGAAGGCGGAATCAACGTAAATGAAGTTACACAGCTTTTCCTATTCAATTCCTTCTCTTTTATTGCTTTCTGATGAAAATTTGACAGAGTTTCGTTACACAAGCAACTATCCAGGTCAGCTCCAATGTACAATTGATCAGGTATTTATAGTGAGACATGGTTCGCTCATATGGACTGCCATATGAGCGGACCTACTACATTGACAAATAAGTGAACCATACCTGATAACCTATAAGCGAACCTGTTCAAACCCTATGAGCGGACCATCTTCTAAACATGTTCACAAAAGCGGACCTACAACATAAAACCTAATTTTGACATTCTAAATCCTATGTTGACCTATCTTGACCTAAGACGTAATGCAGACGTAGTCAACAGACATCCCATGCATCAATAGTAAATCAGGGACATTAAGTTGTACTTGATTTTCTACAAATGATTGGAGAACAATATGATGAATCTCTAACCTACAAGTAGTGAAATCAACAAAACTTATTTTCCGGAAAAATCATTTTGGTTAAAACAAACTTAAGTGTTTTGAAATCATAATGAGAAAATAGTTTTGTGAAAGGGGGAGTTCTGATCGTTTATGTCAAGTGGATGGCGATTTGAAGCGATTCGATATCGGTTGTCAAGTTTGTTGTATAGTTTATTTTCAAATTTCCTTTAATGTGTTTGTATTTTAGGGGGAGTAGAAATTTCTGAAAATCCAAAAACATTAGAAAATTTGAAAAATGCAAAAACATGATAAAATCAAAAATGAGTTTTTGTGTCAAAGAAGAGGAAATGATAGTACATCAGTAGACAGTTATAGTATGCTAAAGAATTGTATTGTTTAAATAGCGTTAAACGGTCTCACTGATGATATACCGTTAGGTTTTTACACATTTAGTAAGCTTTTTCAGGATATAAACTTAAATTCAAACTTGCTTATTTCGTGGGGAACACTACTTGGATATATAGGTAACCCCTGAAATCTTGTTTGAAGGATCCCTCTTTCTGAGATACTAGGTCTTTATGCTTAGTGATATCTAGGGTATTATTCCGGGACTTCTGCTGAATGGAAGTTTTGACCTAGTCCTCGAATAATACTTTCTGCTTGCTTGAAAAATAGCGCCACCCTCAGCAAATTGATGAAACATTAAAATTGATAGTCATTGCTGTTGTAATTCAAAAGATCCTCTAAAGGGGACACACCAAAAGTCGAGCCGTCATCTCTCTGCTGAACGAAAGTTCTGACCTAAGCTCTCACGGTTTCGTACTATAATTTATAACCCCTTACAGATATCATCTGTCGTATACTCACCTGTAAGACTGAATATTGGGATCTGGATACGGGAGTATATTCAAGAGGTGGGACACATGAATGAGTTTAAGTCCTTAAAACACCTAACTCATATCCTGAATAAGTTGAAATTTGTGTGAAAATTTAAGTGGATCAGTATATCGGCAATCTAAGTGAATTGTTTAATTCTTAATGTGTAACTAAGCTCAACGGTACTTGTGACTTGTCAAAAACTGATATGATCCTCTTGCACAAACTCACAAAAATATTGTCTGTAAATATTTCTTTACTGCATTTCATTTCTTTCAAAAATCCAAAAAGATTTTTAGTGTGCTTTAGCATAAATTTTGAAAAATTCAGAAAGATTTTCGACAACTGATGTTGGAGAGCTGATTGTCAAAATTCTAAGTGCTAAACATGATGAGCATGTAATGAAGGGGAGATTGTGTTTAAATGAGAAAAATTTTTGAATATTTTTCAATACAAGTGGTTCATCAGATATTATCATTGATAAATCATTCTGGTTTAATTCGAGAGGAAGTATGTACATATAAATTTGTCAAATGTTAAATTTGTGAAATTTATTTCTGGGTTAAGAATGTGAAGGTGTAGCCAGGTTTTGATTCTGAACCTAAAGATAGAGTGCCAGGTTTCGATACCTAAAGATTATGTGATTTCTACAAGCCAGACTGCGATCCCAGCAGAACGAAAGGGGGAGTCTGAAGTCACATGTGGAAAGAGCTAAGATCTAGGTGGTGATTCTGGAAGACAGAGATAAAGTTTGAGGATGCTTACACGTTCAGACTGATAAAGACTGAAGACGTTGAAGATTCGACACTGAAGACTCGTCAACATTCGAGGGGGAGTCTGTTGGTGCATGTGTCTGTCGACTTTGTCTTGTATCGAGTCTTACATTGAAATTGTTAGATCAGGGCGCATTATACGAGAAATAGGGTAGATTTTAGATGTGTTTGAGCTAATTCTGTTTGAAGAGTGCCATTCCGTTTGAGGAGTGCCATTCCGTTTGAAGCATGTCATGCCACTTTCATATGGAATAGCTTCACCTATAAATACCTCTCATGTCCATTTCATTTGTAACTTTCCGGTCAGAGCAACGAAGTGCTGCCGAAGTGTTGTCAGGTTGTAAAACGTCTTCAAATCAATCATACAACAGTTTATAGTGTAAATCTAGCTGAATTGACCTCTACACGTCTGTTTTCGCCTTTCGTGTTGAGATAAACTCTTCTGATCGACTCGTTTGGTTCTGAAAACGATCCTACAAACATGAAGCTCTATGACGGGACCACAGATCCTGAAGAGCATATTGCTCAGTATAGGGAAAGGATGGAAATCAACCCTATCCCTCCGGATCTCAAGGAAGCTTGCCTCTGCAAGGGTTTTGGCTCTACTTTAACAGGACCAGCCTTAAAATGGCTCCTAAATGTTCCACCTCACTCAATTACATCATTTGCTCACTTAGTCAATTTATTTAATAGTCAATTTTCTTGCAGTCGAAGTTTTGAAAAACTAACTAGTGACCTCTACAGGATAACTCAGGGACCTCAGGAATCCTTAAGAGATTATGTGAACAAGTTTAGCTGGGAATCCTTAGATATCCCGCATCTTGATGTTGCAACAGCTGTGCAGGCTTTCAAGATGGGATTGCCAAAAGATTCTCAATTTTACAATGATCTTGTAATGAATCCATGCAGGAACCTGGATGAAGCTCGGAACAAAGCTTTAAGATATATTCAACTGGAGGATGACAAAAAGATGCAAGAGAGGATGAATTCATCTTCAACCTATGAATCAATCAACAGGAAGTCAGAATCCTCGTACAAGCCATATCGTTCTAAGCCATATGGCAGGAATAACGGCAAGAAAGTGAATGATGTTGAAGACGAGGATCCCGAGGAGTATCCTGAATTGTTAGAATATTGTTTTTCTGTTAATATACCTGAACTAATGTATGCTATGCAGGGTCTGGGAGACAAAGCAAGGTGGCCTAGGAAGAACCAACAAAAAGCCGATTGGAAGGATAAATCCAAATGGTGTGCCTTCCATGAGGATTTTGGACATGTTACGGAAGACTATATCGCCCTGAGGAAGGAAATAAGCTATCTGCTGAGCAAAGGATATCTGAAGGATCTTCTGGGAAGAAAGAAGAATAAGGGTCAGGATACTGAGAAGGATCCTGAATGAGCAGCATCACCCCCTGCAGATGCCAAGATAATTAACTTTATTTCAGGAGGATCCGACATTTGTGGAACTTCCTACTCCGCAGCAAAAAGACATGCAAAGGAAGCTAAGGTAGAGAGGGGAGATAAGCCAACCAGGATGATGACCCTTACAACTGATAAAGTGATCGCGTTCGATAGTGATGATAGGGATACTGTCCAGGATCCTCATCATGATGGTTTGGTAATAACTTTATATGTTGCTAATCATTTTGTGTGCAGGATACCGGTGGATAATGGCAGCTCCGTCAACATATTTCAGCTAGAAACTTTGAAGAGGGTGAATGTATCCCCGATGGATATCACTTCAAAGTCCACTGTACTTGTTAGGTTCAGTGGAGAGGCCAGGAATACTGTGGGAGAAATAAAGTTACCAGTATATGTTGAAGGGGTCAACTCAATGCAACGCTTCTATGTCATGGATTCCTTATCCTGCTACAATATTATATTGGATAGGCCATGGATCCATGATATGAAAGCTGTGACGTCAACCTATCATCAGTGCATCAAGATCCCTACCCCCTGGGGAGTACTCAAGGTGGAAAGTGATCAACAGGAGGCAAAGGAATGTTACTCATCCTCAACCAAGCCCAATGCAGCATAGCAATTAAAGATACGAGCTCAGGATATCCTGGAGGCTTCAGAGCAGGATGTTAAAAAAGTTATCATGGATTAGGATAATCCAGATATCTCGGTGCTCGTAGGAACCAATATCCCTCAGGATATTGAGTATCAGTTAACTAACTTTTTGAAATGCAGGATGTCAACATTTGCATGGAAGCATGAGGATATGACAGGTATTTCCAAAGATATTATCACTCACAAGCTTGGAATTAACAGGTCATTCAAGCCTGTTCAGCAAAAGAGAAGGAAGTTTGCTCCTGAATGAAATACAATTATTCAAGAGGAAGTCGAAAGATTATTAAAGTCTAAGATGATCAGGGAGGTCAAATTTCCAATGTGGCTAGCAAATGTGGTCATGGTTCAAAAGAAGAATGGGAAATGGAGAGTTTGTGTAGACTACACTGACTTGAACAAAGCATGTCCTAAAGGCCCATTCCCCCTGCCTCATATAAACTCAATGGTGGATGCAACTACCGGTCATGAGATGTTAACCTTCATGGATGCATCCTCAGGATTCCAGCAGATCCAAATGGAACCCTCAGACCAAGAGGATACTGTTTTTATGACACCAACATGTATTTATTGTTATACAGCTATGCCTTTTGGTTTGAAAAATGCAGGTGCAACGTACCAAAGATTGGTGAACATGATGTTTAACGACAAACTGGGGGACGCCATGGAGGTGTACATTGATGATATGGTAGTGAAATCTAAGAAGGCTGAGGATCACCTCCAGGATATTAAAGGTGCATTTGATATCCTAGATCACTATAACATGAAGCTAAATCCTGCCAAGTGTCATTTTGGAGTGGGGGCATGAAAGTTTTTAGGATATATGGTGACTAAAAGAGGGATAGAAGCAAGCCCAGAACATATCAAAGCCATCTTGGATATCAAGTCACCTTCCAACATGAAAGATGTACAAAGATTGACGTGATGAGTAGCAGCGTTAAACAGATTTATATCAAGATCCTCGAAAAAATACAATGAATTCTATGATATCCTAAAGAAGAATAAGAAATTTGAATGGGAAGAAAAACATGAAGCCGCCTTGCAGGAGTTGAAGCAGTATCTTTCAACTGCACCTCTATTGATGAAGCCCGAGGATGGTGAACCATTATCCATGTATCTTGCAGTATCAGGGAATGCAGTAAGTGCTGTTCTTGTAAAGGATCATGAAGGTCAGCAGTATCCTGTCTATTATGTTAGTAAAAGTCTATTAGATACTGAAACAAGATATTCTCATTTAGAAAAATTAATATTGGCTCAAGTTATGGCATCAACAAAGCTTAGACATTACTTTGAGACACATAGGATTCATGTTAAAACTAATTATCCTGTTAAAAATGTGCTTAGGAAACCTGAGATGTCAGGTAGAATGGCTAAGTGGTCAGTAAAATTAAGTGCCTTTGATCTAGTATATGAACCTAGAAATGCCATAAAGTCTCAGGCTCTAGCTGACTTTGTGGCTGATTTCAGTAGTGATATTCAAAATGAAGTAGACCTAGAAGTACAACAACTAGGAGAAACCTCAGAATCCTGGACATTATATACTGATGGTGCATCTAATGTTAGAGGTGTAGGATTGGGTATTGTTGGGGATAAATTTTCTAAACCTAAGGATCACGGATCCTCAAGTACTGCTAGGATCACGGATCCTCATTTCTGTTTGAATTAAGGATCCTCAGAAGACATTGCAGGATCAGTATCCAGGATCCTCATTGTTATCCTTATACTAACGGTTGCCTTCACTATGTTTAAGCTTGTTTTGCAGGAGTGTAGGCTTTGGACTTGGTCTTGCCGATATTCTTGGGGAATATGCCCTCAACATTCCGCACGTGCATGGCTTGGTGACCGTTTTAGAAGTCGTGGGGAGCTTGCACATTTAGCGGATAGTTAGTTATTTAAGTTATTTCTATTTTTAAAGGGGATAACAAGCTTAAGTTAGAACAATTAATCAAACACATACACTCGAAACAGCTCTCAACAGTTTATTGGCGATTTCCTACACGTTACACTATAGTGATCCTTGTAACAAGCTTGTTATCATCCCGAGTTGTAACAATCATTTGTTTAATTATAGTTGGTGATCAGTAGTTTCCATCACCCGAGGTTTTTTATGCCGGAGATCAACTCTTGATCAAGGGCTTTTTCCTCGTACAAATCCTTGTGTCACTTGCTCATTTCATTTTGCAAGTTATCCATACATTTATTCATTGATTCAAGCATCATACCTCACAACAAAAGATTTGGTTGTATTATCCTAGCTTGATTTTTGACCAAAACAGTTTGGCGCCCACCGTGGGGTAATTGGTGCTTCATTTCTGAAAAATTTTGCTCATTGTGTTCATTTCGGTTCATTATCTTCAACCTTATGGCTTCTTCAGCGACGAACACTTCAAGCTCTATGCCGGTAGTCACTTCTTCACAGGTCGTTCCACCTTTTCCTCCACCACCTTATGGATCCCAGAAGAATGCTGAAAATGCTGCAAAGAGACAAAGCCCCATTTTCCCAAAACCACCAACATCTGTTGTTTCTTCTAACCCTACTAACAGTGATCATTTTACTTTGATTTTGCAGATGAGGGATCACATACAAGAGCAGGATAAAACCAACGAAAGGATCCTCCAGGTGATTTGTGACATCAAGAAACAGAAGAAATCAGTGGAGGATCACTCTCCTCTGATACCTAGGTCACTGGATTTTAACACTCCAGCTATAACCGCCCTGCAATCTGCAGCTCCGGACATCCAGTACCAGAGTGGACCATTGGGAAGGCGTTATGGATCAACAAATATGAGTCAGGCTTTAGGGTCTCACTTCCAGCCTTCAGGATCTTGCTTTCAACCTTCGGGATCCTCTTTCCAGCATCAGGGATCCTTCGTTAGCTCAGGAGGATATATGGGGAGGCACATGGTTCAAGGATCCTCTCAGGTTCAAGGATCCTCTCAGGTTCAAGGATCCTCTTAGGTTCAAGGATCCTCCTTTCAGGTTCAAGGATCCTATCAGGTGCAAGGATCATCCCTTCAGGTTCAAGGATCCTCATCTCAGGTTCACGGATCCATGGATTATCCTCCAAGGCTTATAACACTTTGAATAATTCTTATAACACTAACCATGGCTTTATGCAGGATACATGTATCAATCAAGCTATGGCTAAGGAATTACAGAAGCTGAAGGATATGATATCCAGCGTTCCAGGAGTGGTGAAGCCCATTCCTGACATTGCAGATGGAAGCCACAGAATATCTCGTTTTGCACCACCTATTTGTAAAGCTGAGATACCCAAAAGGTTCCAAATACCAACTATGAAGTTATATGATGATTCGACGGATCCAGAAGAACATGTAGCTCAATATAGAGAAAGGATGGAGATCAACCCCATCCCAGAGAGGTTAAAAGAAGCATGTCTATGCAAGGGTTTCGTATCCACACTCACAGGATCAGCTCTTAAATGGCTGCTAAGTCTTCCCCCTTACTCTATTACTTCATTTGCTAATCTAGTTAATCTGTTTAATAGCCAATTCTCATGTAGTAGAAAATTTGAACGGTTAACTAGTGATCTATATAGGGTAACACAAGGTCAAAATGAATCACTTAGAGATTATATCACTAAGTTTAATAAAGAATCCTTAGATATTCCTAATCTGGATATAGCTACGGCTTTGGAAGCCTTTAAAATGGGTTTACTTAGGGATTCATTGTTCAATGATGATCTTGTCATGACCCCTTGCAGGAATCTTGATGAAGTGAGAACCAGGGCCCTTAGATTCATCCGTCTAGAGGACGATAAAAGGATCCAGGAAAGACTGGCAGGATCCTCGAAGCAGGAGAAACAAGGATCCTACTTCAGGAACAACAAGTCCAAATCTTACAACAAGTCTGACAACCATAACGTGCATGCAGTAGAACAGGAAGAGGATGATGAGGATTATCCTCCCATTTCTGAATATTGTTTTTCTGTTGATAACAAATAACTAATTCTTGCAATGCAGAATCTAGGTGAGAAAGCAAGATGGACTAGAAAAAGTGATAAACTAGCTGCAACAAAAGACAAGTCCAAAGGGTGTGCATATCATGAGGATTTCGGGCATCTCACTGAAGAATGTATTGCACTTAGAAAAGAGATTGGTTACTTGTTAAGCAAGGGGCACTTGAAGGAGCTTTTGGGAAGAAAAAAGTCAAGGACTCAGGATCCTGAAAAGGTTCCAGAAAGAGCTCCTGCTCCTCCGGCAGATGCACAAGTTATAAACTTCATATCTGGTGGATCAGACATTTGTGGTACTTCCTTTTCAGCAGCCAAAAGACATGCCAAGGAGACCAAGATGGATAGTGGGGACAGACCCATCCGGACCTCTACTGTCACACAGGAGAAAGTCATAAATTTTGATGAGGATGATCGTGTTGATGTTCAGGATCCTCATCATGATGGTCTTGTTATTACTTTGTTCATTTCTAACCGTTTTGTTCGCAGGATCCTAATCGATGGAGGAAGCTCGGTGAACATCATTCAGCTTGATGTCCTCAAGAAAATGAACATCCCTGAATCAGATATTGTCCCAAGATCCTAAGTTCTTGTGGGATTCAGCGGAGAAACCAAGAATACATTGGGGGACATTAAACTTCCCATCTACATTGAAGGACTTCATTCTTATCAAAAAATTTGTGTAATAGATTGATTATCCTGTTGCAATGTAATCCTTGGGAAGCCATGGATACATGACATGAAGGCAGTTGCATCTACATATGATCAATGTGTGAAGCTTCCTAGTCCATGGGGGGTGATAAAGATTGAGAGTGACCAACAAGAAGCAAAGAATTGCTATATCTCATCAATGAAGCCAGCCTCAAGACCAAGGGAGCAATAGCAACTAAAGTATCCTCCAAGAGACGTCTTTGAGGCAAGAGAACATGATGTGAAAGATATCCTTATGGATCCTCATGATCCTGAATCCAAAGTCTTCATAGCATCAGGGATCCTCGGCAACATTGAAAAGGATCTAGTATCCTTCCTTAAGAGGAGAAAAACTACCTTTGCCTTGAAGCATGAAGACATGACAGGTATCTCTAAAGATATAATTACTCATAAGCTTGGCATTGACAGGTCATTCAAGCCCATACATCAGAAGAGGAGGAAGTTTGCACCTGAGAGGAATGCTATTATCTAGGAGTAGGTAGACAAATTACTCTGAGCAGGTATGATTAGAGAGGTCAAGTATCCAAGGTGGTTAGCCAATGTGGTTGTTGTTCAAAAGAAAAATGGAAAGTGGAGGGTATGTGCTGATTTCACTGATTTAAACAAGGCATGTCCCAAGGATCCTTTCCCATTACCCCACATCGACTCCATGGTGGATGCTACCGCGGGTCATGAGTTGTTGACTTTTATGGATGCTTCATCTGGATTTCAACAAATTCAGATGGAACCATCTGATCAAGAGGATACAGCCTTTATGACCCCAACTGGTATCTATTGTTATATTGCTATGCCATTTGGACTAAGGAATGCAGGTGCTACTTATCAAAGGCTAGTCAATATGATGTTTAAGGAACAAATTGGACACACTATGGAAGTCTATATAGACGACATGGTGGTTAAGTCCAAGAGAGCTGAGGATCACCTTAGAGCCCTGGAGGAATCATTCAATATCCTTGACAAATTCAATATGAAGTTGAATCCTTCAAAGTGTCACTTTGGTGTTAAAGCAGGCAAATTCCTAGGTTACATGGTAACAAAAAGAGGCATTGAAGCAAGTCCAGAGCAAATCAAGGAAATTGTGAATATCAAATCTCCTGCCAATGCTAAGGATGTGCAAAGGTTGACAGGGAGGATCACAACCTTGAATAGGTTCATATCCAAGTCATCAGAAAAGTGCAAGGAATTCTATGACATTTTGAGAAAGAACAAGAAATTTGAATGGACTGAAAAGCATGAAAATGCTCTCAAAGCCCTTAAGGATTACCTATCCTCAGCCCCTGCCTTGATGAAACCATAAAAAGGGGATATATTATCCTTATATCTAGCGGTATCCTTTAAAGCAGTAAGTGCAGTCCTTGTTAAGGATCACGAAGGAACACAACATCCTGTCTATTATGTAAGTAAGAGTTTACTTGATGCCGAATCCAGGTATTCTCATTTAGAAAAACTTATCCTTGCTTTGATTATGGTATCTACTAAACTAAGACATTATTTTGAAACTCATGCCATTATTGTTAAGACTAACTTTCCAATTAAGAATGTTCTCAGGAAACCTGAAATGTCAGGAAGGATGGCTAAATGGGCAGTGAAGCTTAGTGCT
This sequence comes from Helianthus tuberosus, assembly GCA_030545235.1. Lineage (NCBI taxonomy): Eukaryota > Viridiplantae > Streptophyta > Magnoliopsida > Asterales > Asteraceae > Helianthus > Helianthus tuberosus. Next base: position 158,768,627 of record CM060365.1, read on the forward strand.
TATGATATAAGATATGAACAAAGGACTGCCATCAAATCTCAAGCCTTAGCTGACTTTGTGGCAGATTTTAGTAGTGATTTACAAAGAGAAGCTGAGTTAGAAGTTCAGCAGCTTGAAGAGACTAAGGATCCTTGGATACTCTTTACTAATGGAGCATCTAATGTCAAAGGAATAGGACTTGGAATACTACTAAAATCTCCACAGGGGGACACAATACCCCACTTAATAACTTGTGAGTTTCAAACTACTAATAATGAGGCTGAATATGAAGCCTTGATAGCCGGTTTGCAAATTGCCAAGCATATGAGGATCAGGTATCTTGAGGTACATGTAGATTCATTGCTAATTACTAATCACTTTAATAGATCTTATGCTGTTAAAGGTGAACGATTAATCAAATACCCAGAGATAGTCAAGGAATTGGCACTCTCTTATATTTCTTTTAGTTTAACATAGGTACCTAGGGAAGAGAATGCAGAAGCTGATGCATTGGCCAATCTTGGATCATCATTGAAAATTCCAGAGGATATCAAGATCCCTATCATCCATATTTTGGCTCCTGCTATCGACGATCACATAACTACGGAGATAGAAGAGGATTCTGCTATGGTTCCTGGTGATGGTGCAAAGTCTCATTCAGGATCATGGATCCTTCCAATCATGAGATATATACAACATGGAGAGATTCCTACAAGAGAAAACCCCAGGGCTTCCAAAATCAAGGTATCTTAATTTACAATATTGAATAACATGTTATATAAACGATCCCTTGCAGGTCCATATCTAAGATGCATAGAGGATCCTGAAATTCAAGAAGTCCTAAAGGATTTTCATGAAGGAGATTGTAGAAACCACACTAAGGGCAGGGCATTGTTCTCAAGGATCCTTAGGACAGGATACTATTGGCCTACTATGAAGAAGGATGCTGTGAATTATGCCAAGAAATGTGATGCTTGTCAGAGACATAGTAATGTCCTTCATCAACCAGAAGAGCTCTTGCATCATATATCCTCTTCTTGGCCATTCATGAGATGGGGAATGGATATAGTTGGTAAACTTCCCAAAGCACCAGGAGGAAAGGTGTTCATGCTTGCCATGACTGATTACTTCTCTAAGTGGATAGAGGCTGAAGCCTTTTCTCAAGTCAGAGAAAAAGAAGTGATATCCTTTATTAAAAGAAATATCATTACTAGATTTGGTATCCCTTCTGAAATTGTTTGTGATAATGGATCCCAATTTATTATGAGTAGAACTACTAACTTTTGTGACAACTGGGGGATTAAGATGATAACATCAACACCAGTCCACCCACAAGCTAATGGTCAAGCAAAATCATCCAACAAGATCATCATCAACAACTTGAAGAAGAAGCTTGGATCCAAGAAAGGAAAGTGGGCAGAAGAACTACCTTATGTACTATGGGCTAATAGGACAACTCCCAAGAATGCTACTGGCCAGACTCCATTTTCTTTACTGTTTGGAGGAGAATCAGTGATCCCTAAAGAGATGGTGGTTCCTACTGCAAGAACAAGCATCCGTGATCCTGAAGGAAATGCTGAGAACTTGGCTCAAGACTTGGATACTATAGAAGAACTCAGGGATTTGGCAAGGATAAGAATGGCCAGTTATCAACGAAGGATGGCTGGAGCTTATAACAAGAATGTCAGGATCAGGAAATTTCAAGTTAGGGATATGGTATTAAGGAAAGCATTCCAAAATACCACCAATCCTACTGATGGCAAGTTAGCACCAAAGTGGGAAGGTCCCTACCTTATTGAAGCTGAGGCAGGAAAGGGGGCATATTGATTGTTAACAATGGAAGGTGATTTACTACCAAGAGCTTGGAATGTTGTCCACTTAAAGAAATACTTCATGTAATGAGGATCCAGGATCCTTAGCTATATTCATGACCGATATCCTCGAAGGATCCTTAGAGGATAGATGATCCTCATTCTGGTAATGATCTAATTCCAATCTATTTAATTCTTTAAGTATCTTATATACAAGGAGAAGGATCCTACATCCTTTATCCTTCTTTCTCTTAGTTCTGAGTTTTGCAGAAGCTTGATATATCCTTAACAAAGGATCGAGTATCCACAGAAGTCTCCAGTTATTTGGGCTTGACCCTAGTTATTTGGGCTTGACCCCAGTTATTTGGGCTAGTCCCCAGTTTTTAGGCATGTCCCCAGTTTCGCCAGTAGTGCATGATGATCCTGGCGCAGTTCAAGGCAATGGGACCAGTACCCGCTTTAGGAGCTGACAATTTCATTGTACTAGCTGTATTCAGGATCCTACGTATAATGGTAGAAGTACCATACATCCGTTCCTAAGGTTTCTAATGTTTTCACGTTAGCTAAGGTTTTGGCATTTTCATGTCACTAAGTTTGGATAATCGCCAGTGATACTCCAGTTTACACAAGATCATTTGGGCTTGTCCCCAGTTTTTTGGGCTTGTCCCCGGTTTTTTGGGCTTGTCCCCAGTGTATTGGGCTTGTCCCCATAATTGTTGGGCTTGTCCCCAGTTGCTAACTCTTCTCTTATATTGGCTTAGTCCCAAGTTATGTTCCATTTCAGGATTTTGAAGCTAAACAACTAAGGATTCTTGATCCTAACCTTTAATGAAGGTTTGTCTTTTGGTTATCCTGACTATAAATGTTAAAGGTTTAGGATCCTAACTTGGATTCTCAGGTATGATCCTTAATCACTTTAATTTTATACTTTATTTGTCTGAGTGACCCTTGTTCTTTGACAACAGCTTGCATGATCCTTAAATTACACTACTTCAATGAATTTATCGTTTACAGGATATTTGATCCTTGATCATATCCTAAACTTTTTGACATAATCTATTAAACTTTTATTCTTAACTTATGAATTCAAACAAAGTGTATCATAGCAACTGAAAGATAAAGTATTCACAAACGTAACAACACATGAGATAGTCAAAAGTTTAAGCTTTTATTTAACAAAAGTTAAACCCTTAAAAGGTTGTCAAAATTGCCAACCCAAGTTTCTACCAGCAAAACGTGGCCCGTCCACTTGGGTTGGCAAAGGGTGTCCATATTAACAAGGTCTAAGTGCAGGAAATAAAGACGGCAGGATAACAAGTGGTTTCATCCCCCAAACAGAGGATCCATCCACCACCCATTATCCTACCTATTGTCCAAGGATCCATGATACTCAACCCTAAAAACTATTGTTTAAGTACAGACCAGCATTGTTCAAGAAAAACACAATCAAACAAAAAACAACTACCAAACCATAAAAAATGGGCTCCGGCCGCGTCTAGATAAATCCATCATCACCCATTGTTGCAGCCTACACCTTTGCTGCATCAACATCACCTCTAGCTCTTGCATCATCAGCCTGATCCTTCGCCCCGCTGCCGCTTGCCTCAAGCATCAAGACCTCTCCAGCCTCCTCTTCATCATCAAGGTCAGCCAGCTTTGTAAAAATTGTGCTTGTAATCACTATGAACAGTTCTATTATCAATAAAACAATGTTATTTGATCCCAATGTTTGTTTGATTGTGTTTTACATTTTTCATGTTTTGACTTTTGTTCAATTCCAAACTCTACATCACTTTCTGGAGAGTTATACGCAAACTAGTGCGTAAACGTACTTAGTTTAATGCGAGAAATACTCTGGAACATCAACATATACTCAACATACCTTAAATAACCTTTACATAACTTAGAAATAAGTTTTGAAGGCTTTGGTATGGCAAAAACAAGTTAATTCGCTTACAAGGACTAAATATGACAAACTGCGAAAGTATGTCAATTTGAACTGTAACAAACATTCCGGAACATAACCATAAGTTAAACACACCTTAAATATCCTTTACATAGCTTAGAAATAGGCTTTGAGGGGTTCGGTGTGCTAAAATAAACTTTTGGGTCATTCAGGGACTAAAAGTGTCAAAAAGTGCACAAGTTTGCATTTTCGCGCATAACTTACGTTCTGAATACATCCGGACATCCAAAAATTTATGTAAGCATGACTATATTATATTTTAGTGTTCTCCATAAGAAAAATCCATTCGTCGCGTCATTTGGATCGTTTTTCGCGCTTATGCGCATTCCGTCGTAATTAAGCGAACATCGCGATCGTACGGCCAAACGAACCGACATCTGAGATATTTTTGAGCATGTTTTGAGTTCCCTATACTTTAACTTCATTTTAGAGCCTTGAAATGAGGTTAACGGGGTTCAAACGCATCGAAAAAGGCCTTAAACACGTGCAGGGACCATTGCTGCCAATTCTGAAACTTTTCTGATTCAGGGGGGTGCTAGCGTAGCGCGAGCCCTATGGGCTTACCCGTCGCGCTACGCGACTGCCTATCAGACCAGATTCAGTGTTTTTAATCACAAGTTGCAGCTGTTTGATCCTCCACCACATGTTCTAAGTTGCTTAGTCACTAGATAAGGATCATATTTAGCTTCCATAACCTTTCAACAAGTGTACGGATGTGATCAAATCATGGTTTCCATGAAACGATCTCAACGGTTCACCGAAAACTATATATACCCCATGCCTTTCATTGTTTTAAAGCACTAGAATCTGATTAATTGTGTTCTAAGTTGAAACCTTTGTTTCATACCTGAACTATATTGATCTAGATTAGCATTCGGGGATCTTTCGTAAGTATTCTTTCGTTCTTTTCCTTATTTTACTGCTTTTCGAGTCAGAAAGTCAAACTTTGTTTGACTTTCAGCGTTGACCAGTAATGGTCAATGCGAAGTTCGTTTGAACTTCGCAACGTGAGTGTAATCACGTTGGTTATAGTCCCTTGGGGCTATGCCTACTGATTACCACGTTGTCTAGGGTCGTAGTGTCACACCCCGACCACGTAGAACATACAAAACGTGGCGGAAACGTCGGGGAGTGTTGTAACAGAATTAATTGTTTCAAATCCATGGCAATTGAAGTTTCGTTTTATTGATTAAAAGTGTTACAATGTCTTAACAAACAAAGAAATACAACATAATTAACTAGTCTTGCATCTTTTATTGTCACTAAAGCCCAAGTCTGTCTAAGTGTATCTTGATCATCTTATGCAACAGCTCCTGAAAAACACATGTGAAAATAGGTACGTCAGCATAAAAATGCCGGTGAGATACATAGGTTTTGTGAAAATAGGTTTCATGACTTATGTTTGAGAAAATGTTTAGTCATGAACCTTGTTATTTGCTTTGTTTTGTAAATCATTTGAAAATCGATAAGATCAGATGATATGTATAAATAATGTATAATGTATGGTTAAATGAATAACCATGTAAAATGAGTTTGTATTAGATAAGTTGTTTGTAAATCAATGTCTTGTGAAAAATATGTTATTTGTATAAAATGTTCTATGTCTCAACCTGAAATGATTCAAATAACGTTACGACATGTAATACCATACAAACACTTATATATAGGAAGTACCAGCGGCGTATCCACCATGCTTGTATCATATTACACACGCATCGTTACTTAATCACTTAATCAAACCAAACCAAACAATGTAAAATGTTCATGTCAAGATGTAAATCATGTCAAATTGTCTATGTCAAATATCCATGTTAACTGTCTATGTCAAATATGTCATGTATGGCAAGTGAAAGGTCTCAACTAAACCATATGCACAAAACAAAGTATTGAAGTAAAACTTGGTTTAAATCAAAGTTATGTTTTATGTAGTAAATGCATGATCAATGTAAATCATGTAATATGCGTCCAAAATGTAAGTATATGATGAATAAGAAATGTACTAAGTATGCTACAACAAACATACATAGCATGTGAACTGAAATATCTGTACTAAGTATGCAACAACATACATACGTAGCATGCGACCTGTACTAAGTATGCAACAATAGACATACGTAGCATGTGATGTAATGTAAAACAATGTACTAAGTAATGCACACAATGGCACACCTAGTATGAAATGTAATGAAATCATGTACTATAATGTACTAATGAACATAGGAAGTATATGATTTGAAAACAGGAAAGCATGAAAGTAACAAGTAGGCACATGTGTTCCACCCCAAAACAGTTTGGAAAACAGTAAAAGAGGGGTCTATGTACTCACTTGAGATTGCTCAGTAGTCCTTGAGTAACAACCAAACAAAGCTAGAGATCACGGAAATCAAACGGCACCTAATATAGGTAACTATGTTAATTAACCGGACCTAAATCGGAAGATTGGGTAGCATTAGGGTTTGTAAACCAAATGAGTGTAGGAACTCATATGATATGGTTTAACAAAGCCTTCATACTAAATGAAACTTAACCCAAGTGTCTACGACCCATTACGACCCGTTTAGGAAGCTTATGCTACTTTAACGTGTCGTTCGCGTGAAACGCGTTCGGACCGCCTAACTAGTCCTATGACAAGTGTTATATGCCTAAACATGTTACATTATCAGTTATGTGACAAGAGTTTAGGTTACATATGCTTAATTACCAATTATACATGAAAAGGGTATTCTGGTAATTTACCTAAGGCATATAAACTACCTATCATACAACTACTTAAACGATGTGACCATAGGGTATAACCTCGGAAGGTTATTCCCTACCTACTATGGTCACCTAATGTGTTTGGTCCGATCCTAATGATCGACCAAAAGGGTCGAGTTCGAAGGTATAGGCGATTTATTAGATCGCCTACCCTACGACTCTAGACAACGTGGTAATCAGTGGGCATAGTCCCAAGGGACTATGACCAACGTGATTACACTCACGTTGCGAAGTTCAAACGAACTTCGCATTGACCATTACTGGTCAACGCTGAAAGTCAAACAAAGTTTGACTTTCTGACTCTAAAAGCAATAAAATAAGGAAAAGAACGAAAGAATACTTACCCAGGGTCCCCGAATGCTAATCCCGACTCAAGAACTCAGGTATGAAACAATGGTTTCAACTTAGAGCTCTCAAATCAGAATTCTTGTGAGTTTTAAAGCAATGGGGGGTGGGGTATTTATAGTATTCGGTCCACCGTTGAGATCGTTTCTTGGAAAAGGGGAAACGATCAAGGCCGTACATGTGTTGGAACCTTATGGTGCCTAAAAGTGATCCTTATCTTCATGACTAAGCAATTGGGAACATGTGGGTGAGATTAAAACAGCTGCAGCCTGCTGTTTAGAAACTCTGAATCTGGTCAGCAGACCCCTAGCGCACCGCTACGCTTAAAGTGTAGCGCACCGCTAGGCACTATTTCGGCAGAATTACACTTTTGGTCCCTGAACTGTATTTAGGCCATTTTCGACACGTTTAAGGCCCGTTAACCCCATTTCAAAGCTCTAAAATGAAGTTAAAATATAGGGAACTTAAAATGTGCTCAAAAATATCTCGGATGTCGGTTCGTTTGGCCGTACGAACGCGATGTTCGCTTAATTACGACGGAATGCGCATAAGCGCGAAAAACGATCCAAATGACGCGACGAATGGATTTTTCTTATGGCGAACACTAAAATATAATATAGTCATGCTTACATAAATTTTTGGATGTCCGGATGTATTCAGAACGTAAGTTATGCGCGAAAATGCAAACTTGTGCACTTTCTGACACTTTTAGTCCCTGAATGACCCAAAAGTTTATTTTAGCACACCGAACCCCTCAAAGCCTATTTCTAAGCTATGTAAAGGATATTTATGGTATGTTTAACTTATGGTCATGTTCCGGAAGGTCTGTTACAGTTCAAATTGGCATACTTTCGCAGTTTGTCAACTTTAGTCCCTGTAGACGAATAACTTTGATTTCACCACACCAAACCTTCCAAAACTTATATCTAAGTTATGTAAAGGTTATATAAGGTATGTTAAGCCTATTTCACTATTCCGGAGTGTTCGTTGCATTAAACTGGTTATATTTACGCATCAGTGCGTGTATAACCTTCCAGGAAGCGATTTAGAGCTTGTATTCGAACAAGAATTGATATGTGTAAACGATACACATATTTTTACAAATCCCAAGTATGAAATACTATATTTCATTGGTTTGGCATTTGATTGATGGTTGAAATGACACAGGTGTTACAGTCTCCCCTACTTTAGGAAATTTCGTCCCGAAATTTATTTGTAGGAGTTTATATGTGACTTTGTGTTAAACAACCATCAAAAATGAACAAGTCATAATCCTGTAATTTCTCTTTAACTATCATTTTTCAGAAATGAAAAATGAACGGAGTTATTTTCAACAGGCATTCTTTAGAAACAAAAATGAACGGAATAGTCATTTTACATCTTCAGAAACAAAAATGAACCGAATGAGTCATTTTACATCTTCAGAAACAAAAATGAACCGAATGAGTCATTTTACATCTTCAGAAACAAAAATGAACCGAATGAGTCATTTTACATCTTCAGAAACAAAAATGAACGGAATAGTCATTTTACATCTTCAGAAACAAAAATGAACCGAATGACTCATTTTACATCTTCAGAAACAAAAATGAACCGAATGAGTCATTTTACATCTTCAGAAACAAAAATGAACGGAATAGTCATTTTACATCTTCAGAAACAAAAATGAACCGAATGAGTCATTTTACATCTTCAGAAACAAAAATGAACGGAATAGTCATTTTACATCTTCAGAAACAAAAATGAACCGAATGAGTCATTTTACATCTCCAGAAACAAAAATGAACGGAATAGTCATTTTACATCTTCAGAAACAAAAATGAACGGAATGCATGACAAAATTTGCTGTGGTCTCTGTGCACTGAATTTCCATAATTATGTACGCGTCCATAATTACGTAATTCCTTGCACAGTCCGCACAGTGCATTTCATGATGTGTAGGGGAAGAAAATATCAAACCTGTGATGAGTGTGACTAGACCACCATAGGGTCCTTTTAATCAGATCAACACATGATCTTTTTAATTAGACCTCCAAGGAGTCCTTTCAGCTATTTCATCACATGATATACCTAACCAGATTTTTGGATCAATCTGTTTAACTAGACCACTCAAGGGGTCTAATTATAGAATAGTACAATAAAATCCAAGGGACTTAACTACAACGTAGAAGCCCATTGAGGATTTAATATAGTACACAAAGATATGGAAGATTCTACGAGAATTTGGATAACAAAACTTGGATTTATACAAAAACATAAAAGGAAACACATAAGCACATAATCACATAGTTGTTTAATTTGTTATCTTTGGACGCGGATACTTAAAGCACACCAAGAATCCAATTCGTGGATTTCATTTGGCACTTTAATCATATCAAGAATCTATCTATGAAGATAGGATAATCTTAAAAGGAATTCGGCTTTGTCCTTATTGAATTGTGATGTACGTATTGAATCATACAAAGAATTCAATTAAGGATTCCGATGAATGATACCCATCCACAGGGATCTAATTATGAGGATAGAAAGATCCTACATGGATTTTTTGAAGTTTGTGTGACGGGAGGTGTTTCGACACCTTGCACTAGGCGTGCTTACGTCGACACACAAGGTAGAAAGTTCATGAGGTTGAGGCGCCAGATATGTCAAGCGACATATGAAGCAGAGTTTGAAGGTTGAGTAGCAGCAGGATTTGTAACAGCTTTGCTTTGGATTGCAAAGCGGCACATGTTAACCAAATGTCTCCATCGTCCACCGTGGGTACATTTGAAACAGGTATTTGGTTTGGATGCTGACAGTTGCATTGATTGCACCAAGGAGCAGTTCCCTTACGGCTTCATCCCTTAGGCGAGTCTTGGTGAGAGCTAAATCAACGGTCTTCTGGAGTACGACGCCTATTTGTTGGGAAATTGTAGCACCTGGTTCGGACATCGTTGTTGCAACGTAGAGGCACCATGAAGAAAATGGAAGACATAGGAGGAAAGAAGCGAAAGATAGTCGAAAGAAAAATGACAACGCATGAAGGTTGTGACCATTTGTTTGTTACCAAAGGCAAACAAATGAGACAGTGACTAATCAAAGTAAGCGGGTCTATATAATGTATCGCGAAGACATGCTCGCCTATAAGTGAACACTCATCCCAAGAATTCCCAGGTAAGCACAACTGGTCTCGCGTCTGATGAGATGTATACGAAGTGCTTGCCTAGACAGAAAACCCAGAATACAGGCATTCACCCTTCCAGTTTGCACGTGTTCACATTATTTAAAACCCAAAACCTTGACGAGATTTTGAAAACTCAAAGGGGTTCAAAACCATATAATAGAGAGTTCAAAACCTTACAATAGAGGGTTCAAAACCTTGTAATAAATCATCCTAGAACAGATGATTAGTTTTCAAAGCGGTTTTGAAATTTATGTTCTTGTTGTGGTCGTCGCCTAAGGATAGGTGACGGTATTGTTTTATGACTAAACGCAAGTAAACTCGCGTTAGGGTCCTAAGAAGGTTATAGACTAGGTCAAAGCATTACTAATAACCTAATTCCCTATAACCATTGGCTCTGATACCATCTTTTCTGTCACACCCCGACCACGTAGAACATACAAAACGTGGCGGAAACGTCGGGGAGTGTTGTAACAGAATTAATTGTTTCAAATCCATGGCAATTGAAGTTTCGTTTTATTGATTAAAAGTGTTACAATGTCTTAACAAACAAAGAAATACAACATAATTAACTAGTCTTGCATCTTTTATTGTCACTAAAGCCCAAGTCTGTCTAAGTGTATCTTGATCATCTTATGCAACAGCTCCTGAAAAACACATGTGAAAATAGGTACGTCAGCATAAAAATGCCGGTGAGATACATAGGTTTTGTGAAAATAGGTTTCATGACTTATGTTTGAGAAAATGTTTAGTCATGAACCTTGTTATTTGCTTTGTTTTGTAAATCATTTGAAAATCGATAAGATCAGATGATATGTATAAATAATGTATAATGTATGGTTAAATGAATAACCATGTAAAATGAGTTTGTATTAGATAAGTTGTTTGTAAATCAATGTCTTGTGAAAAATATGTTATTTGTATAAAATGTTCTATGTCTCAACCTGAAATGATTCAAATAACGTTACGACATGTAATACCATACAAACACTTATATATAGGAAGTACCAGCGGCGTATCCACCATGCTTGTATCATATTACACACGCATCGTTACTTAATCACTTAATCAAACCAAACCAAACAATGTAAAATGTTCATGTCAAGATGTAAATCATGTCAAATTGTCTATGTCAAATATCCATGTTAACTGTCTATGTCAAATATGTCATGTATGGCAAGTGAAAGGTCTCAACTAAACCATATGCACAAAACAAAGTATTGAAGTAAAACTTGGTTTAAATCAAAGTTATGTTTTATGTAGTAAATGCATGATCAATGTAAATCATGTAATATGCGTCCAAAATGTAAGTATATGATGAATAAGAAATGTACTAAGTATGCTACAACAAACATACATAGCATGTGAACTGAAATATCTGTACTAAGTATGCAACAACATACATACGTAGCATGCGACCTGTACTAAGTATGCAACAATAGACATACGTAGCATGTGATGTAATGTAAAACAATGTACTAAGTAATGCACACAATGGCACACCTAGTATGAAATGTAATGAAATCATGTACTATAATGTACTAATGAACATAGGAAGTATATGATTTGAAAACAGGAAAGCATGAAAGTAACAAGTAGGCACATGTGTTCCACCCCAAAACAGTTTGGAAAACAGTAAAAGAGGGGTCTATGTACTCACTTGAGATTGCTCAGTAGTCCTTGAGTAACAACCAAACAAAGCTAGAGATCACGGAAATCAAACGGCACCTAATATAGGTAACTATGTTAATTAACCGGACCTAAATCGGAAGATTGGGTAGCATTAGGGTTTGTAAACCAAATGAGTGTAGGAACTCATATGATATGGTTTAACAAAGCCTTCATACTAAATGAAACTTAACCCAAGTGTCTACGACCCATTACGACCCGTTTAGGAAGCTTATGCTACTTTAACGTGTCGTTCGCGTGAAACGCGTTCGGACCGCCTAACTAGTCCTATGACAAGTGTTATATGCCTAAACATGTTACATTATCAGTTATGTGACAAGAGTTTAGGTTACATATGCTTAATTACCAATTATACATGAAAAGGGTATTCTGGTAATTTACCTAAGGCATATAAACTACCTATCATACAACTACTTAAACGATGTGACCATAGGGTATAACCTCGGAAGGTTATTCCCTACCTACTATGGTCACCTAATGTGTTTGGTCCGATCCTAATGATCGACCAAAAGGGTCGAGTTCGAAGGTATAGGCGATTTATTAGATCGCCTACCCTACGACTCTAGACAACGTGGTAATCAGTGGGCATAGTCCCAAGGGACTATGACCAACGTGATTACACTCACGTTGCGAAGTTCAAACGAACTTCGCATTGACCATTACTGGTCAACGCTGAAAGTCAAACAAAGTTTGACTTTCTGACTCTAAAAGCAATAAAATAAGGAAAAGAACGAAAGAATACTTACCCAGGGTCCCCGAATGCTAATCCCGACTCAAGAACTCAGGTATGAAACAATGGTTTCAACTTAGAGCTCTCAAATCAGAATTCTTGTGAGTTTTAAAGCAATGGGGGGTGGGGTATTTATAGTATTCGGTCCACCGTTGAGATCGTTTCTTGGAAAAGGGGAAACGATCAAGGCCGTACATGTGTTGGAACCTTATGGTGCCTAAAAGTGATCCTTATCTTCATGACTAAGCAATTGGGAACATGTGGGTGAGATTAAAACAGCTGCAGCCTGCTGTTTAGAAACTCTGAATCTGGTCAGCAGACCCCTAGCGCACCGCTACGCTTAAAGTGTAGCGCACCGCTAGGCACTATTTCGGCAGAATTACACTTTTGGTCCCTGAACTGTATTTAGGCCATTTTCGACACGTTTAAGGCCCGTTAACCCCATTTCAAAGCTCTAAAATGAAGTTAAAATATAGGGAACTTAAAATGTGCTCAAAAATATCTCGGATGTCGGTTCGTTTGGCCGTACGAACGCGATGTTCGCTTAATTACGACGGAATGCGCATAAGCGCGAAAAACGATCCAAATGACGCGACGAATGGATTTTTCTTATGGCGAACACTAAAATATAATATAGTCATGCTTACATAAATTTTTGGATGTCCGGATGTATTCAGAACGTAAGTTATGCGCGAAAATGCAAACTTGTGCACTTTCTGACACTTTTAGTCCCTGAATGACCCAAAAGTTTATTTTAGCACACCGAACCCCTCAAAGCCTATTTCTAAGCTATGTAAAGGATATTTATGGTATGTTTAACTTATGGTCATGTTCCGGAAGGTCTGTTACAGTTCAAATTGGCATACTTTCGCAGTTTGTCAACTTTAGTCCCTGTAGACGAATAACTTTGATTTCACCACACCAAACCTTCCAAAACTTATATCTAAGTTATGTAAAGGTTATATAAGGTATGTTAAGCCTATTTCACTATTCCGGAGTGTTCGTTGCATTAAACTGGTTATATTTACGCATCAGTGCGTGTATAACCTTCCAGGAAGCGATTTAGAGCTTGTATTCGAACAAGAATTGATATGTGTAAACGATACACATATTTTTACAAATCCCAAGTATGAAATACTATATTTCATTGGTTTGGCATTTGATTGATGGTTGAAATGACACAGGTGTTACACGTAGGGTAGGCGATCTAATAAATTGCCTATACCTCCGAACCCGACCCAGTTTGGTCGATCATTAGGAACCGACCAAACACATTAGGTGACCATAGTAGGTAGGGAATAACCTTCCGAGGTTATACCCTATGGTCACATCGTTTAAGTAGTTGTATGATAGGTAGTTTATATGCCTTAGGTAAATTACCAGAATACCCTTTTCATGTATAATTGGTAATTAAGCATATGTAACCTAAACCTTTGTCACATAACTGATTATGTAACATGTTTAGGCATATAACACTTGTCATAGGGCTAGTTAGGCGGTCCGAACGCGTTTCACGCGCACGATGCGTTAAAGTAGCATAAGCTACCTAAACGAGTCGTAATGGGTCATAAACAATTATGTTAGGTTTCAATTAGTATGTAGGCTTTTTTGAACCATACTACACGAGTCTCAATACTCGTTTGGTTTACAAACCCTCATGCTACCCGATCTTCCGATTTAGGTCCGGTTTATTAACATAGTTACCTATATTAGGTGCCGTTTGATTCCGAGATCTCTAGCGTTGCTTGGTGATTATCTTTAGACATCTGAGCAATCTCAAGTGAGTACATAGACCCCTCTTTTACTGTTTTCCAAACATTTTGGGGTGGAACACATGTGCCTACTTGTTACTTTCATGCTTTCATGTTTTCACATCATATACATGCTATGTTCGTTAGTACATTATAGTACATGATTTCATGAGATTTCATGCTAGGTGTGCCCATTATGTGCATTACTTAGTACATTGTTTTACATGACATTTCCTGCTAGGTGTGCCCATTATGTGCATTACTTAGTACATCGTTTTACATGACATTTCACGCTATGTATGTTCATTTGATTACATACTTAGTGCATTGTTTTCACATGCTTACATTTTGGTATGACATTTGGTTTGTTTACATGGGACAATACATTCATTAACATTAGCTACGCCGTTCGTTAGTAGGTAGTGGTACCATAGGAATTGACAACTCCCGTTCCGGACATCCCAGGGAAAGGGGATGAAAGGAATGACCGAATTCGATGATATAAGACAGATAGACCTTTAATTTGTTTAAAGGGTTTATCACCACAGTCACAAGGCTTGGATGTATGCATTTTCACAATACCGCATAAATGTTCATATTAAATATTTGCATGCATTTTTTCACAAAGACATAAGATTGATTTAAACCATGTTTTACTTCAACATTTTGTTTTTGTGCATATGGTTTAGTTGAGACATTTCACTTGCCATACATAGACATTTGACATGGATATTTGACATAGACATTTGACATGGATATTTGACATAGACATTTGACATGGATATTTGACATTGACATTTGACATGGTTTACATTTGACACATAACATGTTTGACAATTGTTTCACACTACATGATTTACATCTTGACATGAACACTTTGACATATTATTCAATACATTTGACAATTGGTTTAAACATGGACTTCTTACATTGGTTGGTATGGTTTGATTAAGTGATTAAGTAACAATGCGTGTGTAATATGATACAAGCATGGTGGATACGCCGCTGGTACTTCCTATATATAAGTGTTTGTATGGTATTACATGTCGTAACGTTATTTGAATCATTTCAATATTGAGACATAGAACATTTTATACAAATAACATACTTTTCACAAGACATTGATTTACAAACAACTTATCTTATACAAACACATTTTTACATGGTTATTTATTTAACCTGACATTTAATTATACATATCATCTGATCTTATTGTTTTCAAATGATTTACATGACAAAGCAAATTACAAGGTTCATGACTAAACATTTTTCTTAAACATAAGTCATGAATCCTATTTTCACAAAACCTATGTATCTCACAGGCATTTTTATGCTGACGTACCTATTTTCACATGTGTTTTCAGGTGCTTTTCCATAGGATGTTGATCATGATACTAGGGCGGACCTGTGCCTTAGAGACTTTAAAAGAAGATAGACTATGTTTAATTATGTTATAAACTCTTTTGTTTACTGTTCAAGACAATGTAACACCCTTGTTTGATAAATAAAATACAACTTTGTATGCCATGGTTATGAAACAATTTATTCTGTTACGACACGCCCCGATGTTTCCGCCGCGATTTGTTGTTTTACGCGGTCGGGGTGTGACAGAAGAGTTGGTATCAGAGCCAATGGTTATAGGGAATTAGGTTATTAGTAATGCTTTGACCTAGACTATAACTTTTCTAGGACCCTAACACGAGTTATCTTGTGTTTAGATCTTAAAACATGTACATCACCTATCCTTAGGTGATTATCAAAACAAGAACCAAATTTTCCGAATCGATTTTTGAAAAACAATCATCTGTTTTTGAATGATTTATTATAAGGTTTTGAACCCTCTGTTATATGGTTTTGAACCCTTTTCAGTTTGGTTTTTGGCCTTGTGCCTTCAAATTTTCAAAATCCCGTCAAACGTTTTGGGTTTTAAATAATGTGAACATGTGCAAACTGGAAGGGTGAATGCCTGTATTCTGGGTTTTCTGTCTAGGCAAGCACTTCGTATACATCTCATCAGACGCGAGACCAGTTGTGCTTACCTGGGAATTCCTGGGATGAGTGTTCACTTATAGGCGAGCATGTCTTCATTATACATTATTTTTTTGACCCATTTACTTTGATTAGTCACTGTGATTCGTTTGTTTGCTTGGTAATGCGGACAAATGACCACCATCTTTGCTTTTGTTGATTTTGTTTCATCTCATTCTCTTCATCCAATCATCTCACTCGTTTCTTTTCATGTTTCCTCTTTTAGAATGCCTCCTCGACGCGAGAACCAGATAGCAACTGCCGAGCTAGCAGAAATTATTGCACAGCAGATGGCTGCCCAATTCCCAAATCTCTTTGCTCAATGGAACCAAGCCAACAATAACAACAATGTTCCATGCAAATACAAGGATTTTAACCAGGCTAAACCACTCAAGTTTAGTGGTTCTGAAGGAGCAACTGGGCTTCTTCAGTGGTTCGAAGGCATTGAGAATACTTTTCGCCACGTGCAGTGCCCGGATAATCGCAAGGTCGAGTTCTCCTCGAGCGTGTTTCAGAAGAGGGCTCTTACATGGTGGAATGGGGTAATGAGAGACCGAGGTGCGGAAGTTGCTCTCGCACAGACATGGGCTGAACTTAGAGCCCTTATGAT
The DNA here is from genome assembly GCA_030545235.1 of Helianthus tuberosus. Classification (NCBI taxonomy): domain Eukaryota; kingdom Viridiplantae; phylum Streptophyta; class Magnoliopsida; order Asterales; family Asteraceae; genus Helianthus; species Helianthus tuberosus. The sequence goes on from CM060365.1 coordinate 158,785,453, forward strand.
GAGGGAATTCTGTCCTCGCCATGAACAGAGGGCGTTGGAGAAAGAGTTTGATGTTTTGAAGCAAGATAGTGGTGAGCACAGGGCTTATACGGATCGGTTTGAAGAGTTGAGTTTGCTTTGCCCGACAATGGTTACCCCACTTGACAAGGCTATCGAAAGATACATCGACGGCCTACCTGACTCGGTACAAGACATTCTTACTGGTAGTGAACCTGCCACACTCCGTCAGGCGATCGAGTTATCAGCGACATTGACTAAGTCGCAGATTAGAAAGGGAAAGCTACACCGGAAGGGTGACAAGGGCAAGAAACAGTTGGCTGACAAGGGGGATAGCAAGAAGGGTCAAAACAAGAATGGAAAGGACTCTGGTTCTTCGAATAAGTCAAGGAAGCGTAAGGCTTCCCAAAATTTTGCTATCACTGCCCAAGCTAATCAGGCAGCTCCCAACCAACCCGCACAGCCTCCAGCCAAGAAACCCTATTCAGGGAATGCACCTTTGTGCAATAGATGCAACAGTCACCACCAGCCGCAACTTCCATGCCGTTTCTGTACTAACTGTGGGAAGTCAGGCCATCTTGCCAATGTTTGTCGGTCTGCTCAGAATCCCGCGGTTCAGAACCCGGCTCAACAAGTTGCTCAGCAACAGGGTCAAGCTGCAAGACCATATTACCCACCGGGTGCTTGTTATAATTGTGGGGACCTGACCCACTACAGAAACCGGTGCCCAAGGCTAGCCAACCAGAACCAGAACAAGAACCAGAATCAGGCTCAGGCTCCGGCTCGAGGCCGAGCCTTTAACATGAATGCCCAAGAGGCGCAGGCAGACGATAACGTGGTGAACGGTACGTTCTTTATTAATAATCAGCCTGCATCTGTTCTTTTCGATTCTGGTGCCGATAAGAGTTTCGTGTCTTTGTCCTTTGAACCAATGCTTCGAGTGTCTAGAACGAAACTAGGCAAATCTTTGACAGTAGAAGTTGCTAGTGGTGAACCCATTGTTCTTGATTCTGTTCTTCGCAACTGCCAGTTGAATCTTAACGACCATCTTTTTCCTATTGACCTCGCGCCTATGCAACTTGGAAGCTTCGACGTTATTGTGGGAATGGATTGGTTATCCAAGCATCACGCAGAGATAGTTTGTTCTAAGAAGATTGTTCGTGTGCCGCTTTCGACAGGCGAGATCCTGCAGGTTCAAGGTGAGAAGCCTACCGGTGGTCTCAAACTCATGTCTTGTTTTAAAGCTCGGAAGTATCTGCAGAAGAACTATGTGGCTTTCTTAGCACATGTTACAGAAGATAAAGGCAAGGGTAAGTCTATTTCAGATATTCCTGTCGTTCGGGATTATTCTGAAGTGTTCCCTGAAGATTTACCTGGTCTACCTCCAGCACGCCAAGTCGAGTTCCGCATTGATCTCGTACCTGGTGCAAATCCCATTGCCAGAGCTCCATATCATCTTGCACCATCTGAGATGCAAGAGTTGTCTAAACAGCTTCAGGAGCTCTCTGACAAAGGTTTTATACGTCCTAGTTTTTCACCTTGGGGTGCTCCCGTTCTTTTTGTCAAAAAGAAGGATGGATCCTTTAGGATGTGTATCGATTACCGTGAGCTTAACAAGCTTACCATCAAGAATCGATATCCTCTACCTCGCATAGACGACCTCTTTGATCAGTTACAAGGTGCTTCTTATTTTTCGAAGATTGATCTACGTTCTGGGTATCATCAACTTCGGGTGCAAGAAGAAGACATTCCGAAGACAGCATTCCGTACTCGTTATGGGCATTATGAATTCACAGTCATGCCATTCGGTTTGACTAATGCTCCGGCTGTTTTCATGGACTTAATGAATAGGGTCTGTAAACCTTATTTGGATCAGTTCGTCATTGTTTTTATTGATGACATCTTGATATACTCTAAGACGCAAGCTGACCACGAGCAACATCTTCGTCTTACTCTGGAACTCCTGAAGAAAGAGCAACTTTTCGCCAAATTCTCCAAGTGCGAATTTTGGCTTAAAGAAGTTCAATTTTTGGGGCACATTATCAACGAACGAGGTATTCATGTAGATCCCTCCAAGATCAGTGCGATTAAGGATTGGGATACGCCTACTACTCCTACTGAAGTTCGTTCTTTTCTTGGTCTAGCGGGTTATTATCGCCGCTTCATAGAAAACTTCTCGAAGATTGCAGTTCCTCTAACTGCTCTAACTCAGAAGAAAATGCCCTTTTATTGGGGAATCAAACAAGAGGAAGCTTTTCAACACTTGAAGCAGAAGCTTTGCGATGCGCCTGTTCTATCATTGCCTGAGGGTGATGATGATTTTGTTGTGTATTGTGATGCATCGAAATTGGGTCTTGGCTGTGTTCTTATGCAAAGGAACAAAGTCATAGCTTATGCATCGAGGCAGTTGAAGATACATGAGAAGAACTACACCACTCATGATCTTGAGTTGGGTGCAGTTGTTTTCGCTCTAAAGATCTGGAGACACTATTTGTACGGTACAAAATGTGTGGTTTTCACTGACCACAAAAGTCTTCAGCATATCTTCAACCAGAAAGAACTCGACATGAGACAGCGACGTTGGGTTGAGCTTCTAAACGACTATGATTGCGAAATTCGCTACCATCCTGGTAAGGCGAATGTCGTAGCTGATGCATTGAGTCGTAAGGAACGTACTAAGCTTCATTGTGTACGTGTTCAAACTGTTATTCAAGCTCGATCCGATATTCAAGCACGCATTTCTCAAGCTCAACAATCTTGTGTTTCACAAGGATTGATGGATAAGGAATTTCCTTATCACATAACACCTGCTCTGGAACTGAAGGACAATGGATCGTATTACTTCATGGACCGTTTGTGGGTCCCAAGCCTAGATGATCTTCGTACCTTGCTTATGGATGAAGCCCATAAGTCTCGTTATTCCATTCATCCGGGCTCAGATAAGATGTATAAGGATCTTCGTATTCAGTATTGGTGGCCTGGTATGAAGAAAGACATTGCCTTATACGTATCGAAATGCCTTACTTGTCTTAAGGTTAAGGCTGAACATCAGCGTCCTTCGGGTTTATTGGAGCAACCAGAGATCCCAGTTTGGAAATGGGAAAACATTACTATGGATCTTGTTACCAAACTCCCGCGCACAAAGAAAGGTCATGATGCCATCTGGGTAGTCGTTGATCGTCTTACAAAGTCAGCACATTTCTTGCCAATCCGTGAGGATTTTCCTGCTGACAGACTTGCTCAAATCTATGTGGATGAAATTGTAGCTCGACATGGTGTTCCGTTGAACATCATTTCTGACAGAGATGCTCGTTTCACTTCTCATTTTTGGAGAACCATGCAATCTGCCATGGGGACCCAACTTAATCTGAGCACAGCTTATCATCCGCAAACGGATGGTCAATCTGAGAGAACAATCCAGACTCTGGAGGATATGCTAAGAGCTTGTGTGATCGATTTTGGGGGTAGTTGGGATTCACATCTTAAGTTGATTGAATTCTCCTACAACAACAGTTATCACACTAGCATCAAAATGGCTCCTTTTGAGGCTCTCTATGGTCGAAAATGTCGTTCACCAGTCTGCTGGAATGAGATTGGCGAGGCTCAACTTACTGGACCTGCCCTCATTTTAGAGACAACTGACAAGGTCAAGAAAGTTCGTGATAACCTTCAGGCAGCTAGAAGCCGTCAGAAGATTTACGCGGACCCAAAACGCAAAGCCTTAGAATTTCAAGTCGGTGATCGAGTATTACTTAAGGTCTCACCTTGGAAAGGTGTGATCAGATTTGGAAAGAAAGGAAAACTTGCACCTAGATACGTTGGACCATTCAAGATCGTCGAAAGAATCGGAAAGGTAGCCTACAGACTTGAGTTACCTCCTGAACTTGGAAATGTTCATCCAACTTTTCACGTGTCCAATCTCAAGAGGTGTTTAGCTGATGAGAACTTCTCCATACCGCTTGACGAAATTCGTGTTGGCAAAACACTGAAATTTGTTGAGAAACCAGTGGAAATCATGGAACGTGAAGTCAAGTGGCTTAAACGCAAGCGCATTCCTTTGGTCAAAGTTCGCTGGGAAGCTAAACGTGGACCTGAGTTTACTTGGGAACGCGAAGATCAAATGAAGGCGAAATATCCACATCTTTTTCCACGAGTTTCCTCTAAATAAATTTCGGGACGAAATTTCCACAAGTAGGGGAGACTGTAACAACTGTGCTTGTAATCACTATGAACAGTTCTATTATCAATAAAACAATGTTATTTGATCCCAATGTTTGTTTGATTGTGTTTTACATTTTTCATGTTTTGACTTTTGTTCAATTCCAAACTCTACATCACTTTCTGGAGAGTTATACGCAAACTAGTGCGTAAACGTACTTAGTTTAATGCGAGAAATACTCTGGAACATCAACATATACTCAACATACCTTAAATAACCTTTACATAACTTAGAAATAAGTTTTGAAGGCTTTGGTATGGCAAAAACAAGTTAATTCGCTTACAAGGACTAAATATGACAAACTGCGAAAGTATGATTTGAACTGTAACGACCATTCCGGAATATAACCATAAGTTAAACACACCTTAAATATCCTTTACATAGCTTAGAAATAGGCTTTGAGGGGTTCGGTGTGCTAAAATAAACTTTTGGGTCATTCAGGGACTAAAAGTGTCAAAAAGTGCACAAGTTTGCATTTTCGCGCATAACTTACGTTCTGAATACATCCGGACATCCAAAAATTTATGTAAGCATGACTATATTATATTTTAGTGTTCGCCATAAGAAAAATCCATTCGTCGCGTCATTTGGATCGTTTTTCGCGCTTATGCGCATTCCGTCGTAATTAAGCGAACATCGCGATCGTACGGCCAAACGAACCGACATCTGAGATATTTTTGAGCATGTTTTGAGTTCCCTATACTTTAACTTCATTTTAGAGCCTTGAAATGAGGTTAACGGGGTTCAAACGCATCGAAAAAGGCCTTAAACACGTGCAGGGACCATTGCTGCCAATTCTGAAACTTTTCTGATTCAGGGGGGTGCTAGCGTAGCGCGAGCCCTATGGGCTTACCCGTCGCGCTACGCGACTGCCTATCAGACCAGATTCAGTGTTTTTAATCACAAGTTGCAGCTGTTTGATCCTCCACCACATGTTCTAAGTTGCTTAGTCACTAGATAAGGATCATATTTAGCTTCCATAACCTTTCAACAAGTGTACGGATGTGATCAAATCACGGTTTCCATGAAACGATCTCAACGGTTCACCGAAAACTATATATACCCCATGCCTTTCATTGTTTTAAAGCACTAGAATCTGATTAATTGTGTTCTAAGTTGAAACCTTTGTTTCATACCTGAACTATATTGATCTAGATTAGCATTCGGGGACCTTTCGTAAGTATTCTTTCGTTCTTTTCCTTATTTTACTGCTTTTCGAGTCAGAAAGTCAAAATTTGTTTGACTTTCAGCGTTGACCAGTAATGGTCAATGCGAAGTTCGTTTGAACTTCGCAACGTGAGTGTAATCACGTTGGTTATAGTCCCTTGGGGCTATGCCTACTGATTACCACGTTGTCTAGGGTCGTAGGGTAGGCGATCTAATAAATCGCCTATACCTCCGAACCCGACCCAGTTTGGTCGATCATTAGGATCCGACCAAACACATTAGGTGACCATAGTAGGTAGGGAATAACCTTCCGAGGTTATACCCTATGGTCACATCGTTTAAGTAGTTGTATGATAGGTAGTTTATATGCCTTAGGTAAATTACCAGAATACCCTTTTCATGTATAATTGGTAATTAAGCATATGTAACCTAAACCTTTGTCACATAACTGATTATGTAACATGTTTAGGCATATAACACTTGTCATAGGGCTAGTTAGGCGGTCCGAACGCGTTTCACGCGCACGATGCGTTAAAGTAGCATAAGCTACCTAAACGAGTCGTAATGGGTCATAAACAATTATGTTAGGTTTCAATTAGTATGTAGGCTTTGTTGAACCATACTACACGAGTCTCAATACTCGTTTGGTTTACAAACCCTCATGCTACCCGATCTTCCGATTTAGGTCCGGTTTATTAACATAGTTACCTATATTAGGTGCCGTTTGATTCCGAGATCTCTAGCGTTGCTTGGTGATTATCTTTAGACATCTGAGCAATCTCAAGTGAGTACATAGACCCCTCTTTTACTGTTTTCCAAACATTTTGGGGTGGAACACATGTGCCTACTTGTTACTTTCATGCTTTCATGTTTTCACATCATATACATGCTATGTTCGTTAGTACATTATAGTACATGATTTCATGACATTTCATGCTAGGTGTGCCCATTATGTGCATTACTTAGTACATTGTTTTACATGACATTTCCTGCTAGGTGTGCCCATTATGTGCATTACTTAGTACATCGTTTTACATGACATTTCACGCTATGTATGTTCATTTGATTACATACTTAGTGCATTGTTTTCACATGCTTACATTTTGGTATGACATTTGGTTTATTTACATGAGACAATACATTCATTAACATTAGCTACGCCGTTCGTTAGTAGGTAGTGGTACCATAGGAATTGACAACTCCCGTTCCGGACATCCCAGGGAAAGGGGATGAAAGGAATGACCGAATTCGATGATATAAGACAGATAGACCTTTAATTTGTTTAAAGGGTTTATCACCACAGTCACAAGGCTTGGATGTATGCATTTTCACAATACCGCATAAATGTTCATATTAAATATTTGCATGCATTTTTCCACAAAGACATAATATTGATTTAAACCATGTTTTACTTCAACATTTTGTTTTTGTGCATACGGTTTAGTTGAGACATTTCACTTGCCATACATAGACATTTGACATGGATATTTGACATAGACATTTGACATGGATATTTGACATTGACATTTGACATGGTTTACATTTGACACATAACATGTTTGACAATTGTTTCACACTACATGATTTACATCTTGACATGAACACTTTGACATATTATTCAATACATTTGACAATTGGTTTAAACATGGACTTCTTACATTGGTTGGTATGGTTTGATTAAGTGATTAAGTAACGATGCGTGTGTAATATGATACAAGCATGGTGGATACGCCGCTGGTACTTCCTATATATAAGTGTTTGTATGGTATTACATGTCGTAACGTTATTTGAATCATTTCAATATTGAGACATAGAACATTTTATACAAATAACATACTTTTCACAAGACATTGATTTACAAACAACTTATCTTATACAAACACATTTTTACATGGTTATTTATTTAACCTGACATTTAATTATACATATCATCTGATCTTATTGTTTTCAAATGATTTACATGACAAAGCAAATTACAAGGTTCATGACTAAACATTTTTCTTAAACATAAGTCATGAATCCTATTTTCACAAAACCTATGTATCTCACAGGCATTTTTATGCTGACGTACCTATTTTCACATGTGTTTTCAGGTGCTTTTCCATAGGATGTTGATCATGATACTAGGGCGGACCTGTGCCTTAGAGACTTTAAAAGAAGATAGACTATGTGTTAATTATGTTATAAACTCTTTTGTTTACTGTTCAAGACAATGTAACACCCTTGTTTGATAAATAAAATACAACTTTGTATGCCATGGTTATGAAACAATTTATTCTGTTACGACACGCCCCGATGTTTCCGCCGCGATTTGTTGTTTTACGCGGTCGGGGTGTGACAAGCTTAGCCTTCCAGCCCTCCTGGTCCCAACTGGCCCTGTCAAAGCTAGGATCCTCAGCTTCCATGGGCATCTGCAATTTGATCTTGTAGATAGCAATGGCAGCAGAAAGTTTAGCATCCTCCATCACTTCATTCTTCTCCTGATCAGCAGTGATGTGGGCCATGACCAGCTGTTTTTTTGCCAAGTTAAGATCTTTCTTGAGAGTGGAGATGGTTTGATCCTTAGCCAGGAAGATCTTCTGGAAGTCCAGCTCCTTCTGCTCAGCCTCTTCAACATACGCATCAAAGAGCATCTGGATCTCAGCAAATTTCTGCAAAGAAAGAAGGATTCAATTCAGGATCCATTATCCTCAAATGGACAGGATAGAATTAAGGATCAGGGATCCTTACCTCAGAGAAGTATTCTTCAAACTGATGACGGATGAGGGGCAGGCCTTCAAGATCATCAGCGGTCTTCCTCTTCTTTCCTCCCTTGCCCTTGGAGGTGACAGGCTTAGGGATTGGAACGCAAGGGCTAGCGGCAAATTTCTTCTTTCCGAATTGGGCAGAGACAGCATCAAGATCAGTGACGCTGAAGCGAGTGGCTGACTTTGAAGACTTTCCAGCACCTACAAACGGCAAAAAAACATATAAGTATCCTTTATCTAAATCTATTTAATCATACATAAAAATAGACACTCACTTGACATTGTGACTGAACCGGAGGATACTTCTTGCGAATCCTTTGCGTTTGCTTGGAATGATCTAACTGCAGGATCAAGGCTCCAAAAAGCAACAATCCTTTCTTTTGTTGTAGGTGACTGAATGATATGAGAGACAGAGATAGCTGCACAAAAAGACAAGCAAGGATCAGTTATCCTCAACAGAAATAGAATCATCCTATGATCCTTCTATAAGGATCCTACCATGGGTGGTCCACTCTTTGGGGAGATCTTTCCCGTCTAGGATAGAATCTCTTTTGACAAAGAAGAAACTCTTTTTCTAGTTGGTATCATTCTTTGGGGTCTTAAGAATTGGATGAGGATCGCCGGGCTTATGTTTGAACAAGTAGCGGTGTGAACCATAGCTCACAAGGTTATACAATTCAGCCAGTTTCGACATTCCCAATTCTATGCCTTCCTACTCAATGATGTACTCTAGGGTATACAAAACCCTCCACATCATTGGCATGGCCTGGATATAGCACATGCCGGTCAGAGAAAAGAAGTGTAGGATCGTTTTACCGACCAAGTGAGTCAATCAGAGGCAATACATACTGTTTGAAAGGCGGAATCAAACAAATAGAGCTGAATCAGTACTAAATGGAGTAGAAACAGAGAATATCACTTTAACACACGTTTCTCATTAATATTTCACTAGAAAATCCGGCAGCAGTTCGGTATACAACTTGTGATTCCGTGCCAAATGAGAACCTTGACACCCCTATATATAAGCCACTAATTTCGCTTGAAATATAAACATGATTGTTCAAGCGGAATTAGGGAGGATCTTTTCAAACGAAAATATATTAAATCATTTCACAGAAAACATATTTCGTATGTGTTTGCTATTTCATGATGTCATATTGTGATGTCATATGTATGATGTCATCATTGAGAATGATGACATCATTCTTGTTCAGATTCGTTCCCTTCGTATCGTGTCATACCGTATACTGATCTTGTTTTGCGTTCCCTGATTTATCTAAACGAATCCAAGACTTGATTCAAGACGAAGTCAACAGACATATGCACCAACAGTCTCCCCCTTGGATGTTGACGGAGTCTTCAGTACGAAACTTTAGTATGTCAAAACTTCAGTCTTGATCAGTCTTCACGCTTCCAAAAATATGTTTTACTTTGGGGTTAAAAACTTTCTCAACATCAAATTCTTTCTCTTTTCCAATTTTTTGTTTAAAATTTTCAGCCCGTAATGGTGGAAAACTGACATCATCCATTGGCGGAACTGAATTTTCTCCTTTTTGATCAACAGGTGGCTCCTCTGATTTTGACGAATCAGATTCATTGCCAGAACGTGGCTCATCTGACTTTGACAAGTCAGATTCATCGCCAAAATGTGACCCCTTCGCGTCTGAAGAAACAAATTCTTTACCAGAAGGTGGCTCCTTTGTTTTCAACACAACAGATTCATCGCCGACCTTTATTGGAACTGTTTGATCAACAAATTTTACCTTTACTCTACCTTTTGTCCTCAGATTTGTATCTGGTGAGTTCATTTTACTTGATTTCGCAATCTAGTGAAGCGATTCATCAACACTCTTATTAGAACCAACAGGTGTACCCGAGGACAAAATCCTTTCAAGATACTCTCGAGCTTTCTTTCTTTTCTTTCTCAGTCGGTCTTTCTGCCCTTGTGAAAGCTTCACTTTTTGTTCTTTCACCTTCTGTTCTTTGGGCTTTTCTTCGACCTTGACTGATTTCTTCATCTTTTTCTGAGATTCAGCCCTCGATCTTTCCATTGATCTCATTGGGCAATCTCTGTCAATGTGACCTTTGATTTGGCATTCATAGCATCTTCTCATCTCAAATCTCTGTCTCTGGCAGTTAACAGCAATGTGTCCTTGAAAACCACAGTTGTAACACACCCTGTTATTGTACCAATCTCCACCATCAATCCAGACACTCAAATCGTAACACTGATTTGATTTGTAGTACTCATGACTTCTCCTATAAGCTTGATTTGACGCTTGATCACTGTGGTCAAACCTGCACCACTTATTATCAACTTTTTGTGAGTTTTGATTTTCAAATTTTTGTGGTTTTTTATAATGATTGGATGACTGAACTGATGACCTTTTATTGTTGTTTTGAAAATTTTTCGAATTTTAACATTTTGTTTTTGTTCTACATTCTTCTTAACAGGTTTTTGCTTTGAGCATTCACCTATTTCAGTCGAATGTAAAACAGTTTCTTGAAACTTTTCTTTTAATTTCAAAAATGTTTTCTTTTTCTCATTTTCATCATCAGATTTATCATTACAATCCTCAATTATGACTTTGTCATAATTTGTGACATTGTCACTTATTGGAATTTCATTGATCGGTTTTGGACATATATGATCTAGCAATGCAGACAAGGTCACAAAACCTTTCAATGTCTTTTCTAACTCAACAATTTTATTTCTAGCATACTCAACTTCACTTTCAAGTTGAGAGATTTTTTCACAATGAGAAATTATTGTTTTTTCATTTTCAATTTTATTCTTTTCAAGAACAGATTTTTCAGTTTCTAAAACTTTTATTTGATTTTGAAATTTTGTTTCATTCTCTTTCAAATTTTTCTTTTCCAGTTTTATCCAAAAATCTTCATTTTCTAAAGATTTTATTTTGCTTTCAAAATCTTTTTCAATTTTTAACTTTTCATTTTCCAAAAATGTTATTTTATCTTGAAAATCTTTTTCTTTTTCTTTCAAATTTTTGTTTTCCAATGTCAAACTCTCTACATCCTTCAAGAGTTTGACATTGTCTGCTTCAGATTTATCACAGTTTAAGCACTTCTCGGACATCATTTCAGCTTCAGCTTTCTTCTCAACCTTGATAACTGAAATTTCTTTAACCTGCTCCTCTACCACTTGAACATTTTTCTCAGGTTCGAATTTTTCATCAACAGACTTCATTTTTCTAATCTTTTGGAGTTCAAGTTCTTGAGCTTGAATCTTCTCAACAAACGCGCTCAAATTGAAACCATAATATTCAAAGCCCTTCTTCCAAGCTAACAAATATGTTCCCCACACATCATTTGGTAAAGCATTTGCCAACTTGTCAACCCACGTCTCATCCATTTTGTTAATGTTGAAATTTCTCATCTCTAAATATAACTTGACATACCTTTCGATCAACTCTTTAGTTGATTCTTCCTTGATACCCGTAAAACTATCAAACTTATTATGTATAATATAAAACTCAGAACCCATGTTTTGGAATATATTTTTTTTTAAATTGTGACCCGATTAATTCTCCACTTGATAATTGTCCTTCAAAAGTATATTTTCAATCTAAAAATCAACAATATTGAAAATGAGCTGCAATAATACGTATCACATGAACAATTAATGATCCACTGACAATACACATGCAACTTTTAAAATCAATTGAATGATTTAAGAGATCTCAAAGTGGTTGACAAAAACTGTTGCAACACAAAATGTGATTGGGCCGATCAATTTTGATCTTAATATTGATTGGGCCGAAGACTTTAATGCAATAAATGGATTCAGAGTTCACGTGGTGTAGCCGACAACTTTAATTCAAAGCTTAATTCTATTTGACCTCTAATGGGCATTCACATGGGCTTATAGTTTTGATTTGATTTTATCCAAGACTTATCAAATAACACATGCAAACTGAATTCACAATCCCGACAACCTAAATGAATTCTAAAGTCTTATAAGACCAACAATCAATCTATCACATGCAATGAACAAAGTGCCGCTAGTTTCAAGGTTCACAGATTTCTCTTATCCAAGCACATGGTTTGAATCAAAATGGCAGATAAACTTTTAAATGTATTCTCATGATTGGGTCGCAAACATATCACATGCAATATATGATTATTGATTTAAAAACACCGATTGCACTTAATGAATCACTTAACAGTTCTGATAAAGTTGACTAAATGACCCAATCAAACCGATGCAATCATGACACAAATCACGTGATTTCTTTTCCCAACTTACTGACAACCTCGTTTTTGATGTTTCACACAAATTGATGCACTATCCACGTGAAGTAAACTCTTTTCACGCGTAACACATCCATACGAAACAAACTTTTTCAAACGGAATCAGATGATTTTCAAGCGGAATCACTTATTTCGCTTGAAATTACCACAATTTTTCAAGCGGAATCTGATGGTTCGTTCAAGGGAAATTAGGTTTTTAGTCCATTTTTATCAGTTTTAGTCCGAATTTTGATCTGATTCTCTCAAGGGTTTGTTAAAACATTGTTTTACACACAATACTAGAAAATTAGTCCATTTTGTCCGTTCAATTATCCAGAAGTCCAAAAAAATGTATAAAAAGGCACTGATTCAAGTGTATTGGCTCATAACTGGCTCTGATACCAATTGTAGGATCGTTTTACCGACCAAGTGAGTCAATCAGAGGCAATACACACTGTTTGAAAGGCGGAATCAAACAAACAGAGCTGAATCAGTACAGAATGGAGTAGAAAACAGAGAATATCACTTTAACACACGTTTCTCATTAATATTTCACTAGAAAATCCGGCAGCAGTTCGGTATACAACTTGTGATTCCGTGCCAAATGAGAACCTTGACACCCCTATATATAAGCCACTAATTTCGCTTGAAATACAAACATGACTGTTCAAGCGGAATTAGGGAGGATATTTTCAAACGAAAATATATTAAATCATTTCACAGAAAACATATTTCGTATGTGTTTGCTATTTCATGATGTCATATTGTGATGTCATATGTATGATGTCATCATTGAGAATAATGACATCATTCTTGTTTAGATTCGTTCCCTTCGTATCGTGTCATACCGTATACTGATCTTGTTTTGCGTTCCCTGATTTATCTAAACGAATCCAAGACTTGATTCAAGACGAAGTCAACAGACATATGCACCAGCAAGAAGGATTGAGTGAAGGCAGGGAAAGGATAGGAGAATCCTATCAGGAATGGGGTAGCCGGAAACGCAACCCAAGTGTTGGAGACAGAATCACTCTTAGCGGAAGAGTCGAAGGATTTGAAGACGGTATCCGCCGGAAAACAGTGGCGAATCCGGTCAATCTCCAGATCAGTGAAGCAGCAAAGTTCCTTCGAAGGATTTTTGATAATCCCTTGGCTTTTCAAAGGACTATCTTTCTGGTGATCCTTGGTTGGTGAGGATCGAAGAACCATCTTTGCCATGGATGTTCAGAAAAATGAAGATTAGAATAAGAAAATGAAGAGAAAGGGAGAAAGAGAAATACCTGATCGGTCTTGGGATGAGGATTTAAAGGAAGTAACGCACGAATTTAAATGCCTATCGATCCTTATCTCTAACCTATTTATAATGATGGTTCTGCAGCATGTCATGTCGTTGACGTATGATCAGCAACGGCTAGTTCGATTCTAACGGCTATATATCTGTTAGTCAGTTCGTTGGAGATAAGATTAAAAATACGACTCGTTAATTGACATTTTACTCCTCATATTTTTGGGGCAATTTTTAGGGATAGATTTTCTAAACCTAAGGATCACGGATCCTCAAGTACTGCTAGGATCACGGATCCTCAATTCTGTTTGAATTAAGGAACACCAGAAGACATTGCAGGATCAGGATCCAGGATCCTCATTGTTATCCTTATACTAACGGTTGCCTTCACTATGTTTAAGCTTGTTTTGCAGGAGTGTACGCTTTGGACTTGGTCTTGCCGATATTCTTGGGGAATATGCCCTCAATATTCCGCACGTGCATGGCTTGGTGACCGTTTTAGAAGTCGTAGGGAGCTTGCACATTTAGCGGATAGTTAGTTATTTAAGTTATTTCTATTTTTAAAGGGGATAACAAGCTTGAGTTAGAACAATTAAGCAAACACACACACTCGAAACAGCTCTCAACAGTTTATTGGCGATTTCATACACGTTACTCTATAGTGATCCTTGTAACAAGCTTGTTATCATCCCGAGTTGTAACAATCATTTATTTAATTATAGTTGGTGATCGGTAGTTTCCATCACCCGAGGTTTTTTATGCCGGAGATCAACTCTTGATCAAGGGCTTTTTCCTCGTATAAATCCTTGTGTCACTTGGTCATTTCGTTTTGCAAGTTATCCATACATTTGTTCATTGATTCAAGCATCATACCTCACAACAAAAGATTTGGTTGTATTATCCTAGCTTGATTTTTGTCCAAAACAAGTATACTACTAAAATCGCCACAGGGGGACATATTACCCCAGGCCATTAGGTGTGAATTTCCTACCACTAATAATGAAGTAGAATATGAAGCTTTGATTGCAGGATTAGAATTGGCTAGAAACATGAATATTAAAAGTTTGCAAGTATTTGTTGATTCCTTGTTAGTTACTAATCATTTTAATGGATCCTATGCAGTCAAAGGTGAGAAGTTAATCGAGTATCTCGAAATTATAAAAAATTTAGCAGGATATTTCGATTTTTTTTACACTTGAACAGGTACCAAGAGAGGATAATGCTGAAGCAGATGCCTTGGCAAATTTAGGATCATCAATCAGGATACCTGAAGGAACTCAAATACCAATACTACATATCCTATATCATGCAGTGGATCTTTTCAAATCTCAGGATAGGGAAGTAGCAAGTATTCAGGATCCTGATCATGATCCTAATGAGGATCCTAAATCCTGGATGGCTCCGATCATGAAATATCTTAAGGAAGGACACATCCCAAAGGACGAGAATCCTAAGGCCTTTAGAATGAAGGTATCACGATTCACTATTATAAATGATGTTTTGTACAAGAAATCTCTTGCAGGACCATATCTGAGGTGCTTGGAGGATCCCGAAACTAGAGAAGTGCCTCAGGATATACACGAAGGGGACTGTGGTAACCATACTAGGGGCATATCATTATTCTCAAAGGTGTTAAGAACAAGATACTATTGGCCGACAATGAGGAATGATGCTGCAGAATATGCTCGAAGATGTGAAGCATGTTAAAGGCACAGTAATATATTACATCAACCTGCTGAACCACTATATCCTTTTGCTTCCCCTTGGCCATTCATGAAATGAGGGATGGACATAGTAGGAAAACTGCCCAAAGTTGTAGGAAGAAAGGTCTTTATGCTAGCAATGATGGATTATTTCTCTAAATGGGTTGAAGCTGAGGCATTTGTTCAAGTCAGAGACCAAGAAGTAGTATCTTTCATAAAAAGGAATATCCTGACCAGGTTTGGGATACCAGCCGAGATAATTTGTGACAACGGCTCTCAGTTTATAAGCATGAGGACTACTAATTTTTGAAAGAGTTGGGGAATCAAAATGATCACATCTACTCCAGTACATCCTCAAGCAAATGGACAAGCAGAATCCTCGAACAAGATAATTATCAACAATTTGAAGAAGAGACTACGAGCTAAGAAAGGAAGATGGGCAGAAGAGTTACACTTTGTTTTATGGGCTGATGGAACAACAATAAAGAGTGCAACTGGCCAAACTCCATTCTCCTTAGTATTTGGAGCAGAAGCGGTGATCCCAACAGAAATGGTGATACCTACAGCAAGATCTAATCTCCGGGATCCTGAGCAGAATCCTGAAGATCTATGCCAAGAATTGGACACAGTGGATGAAACAAGAGATGTGGGAAAGCTAAGGATGGCAGCATATCAACAGAGGATATCCAGAGCATACAACAAGAATATAAGGACTAGAAGGTTTCAAGTTGGAGATTGGGTGTTAAGAAAGGCTTTTCAAAATACTACTAATCCTGTCGATAGAAAGTTAGCCCAAAGTGGGAAGGACCATATGTGGTTGATTCAGAATCTAGCAAAGGAGCATACCGACTCAAGAATATGGAAGGGGATATGCTACCAAGATCCTGTAATGCAATACACTTAAAGCTCTATTTCATGTGAGTTTAGAATTTAATTTCTAACTCAGGATGGTATGGACTCTATATCTTTTAAATATGTTTAAATTTATATATTCTTTTCAACCCAATACTAACTTAAGCATCGGAGTTTAAGGTTATTTTGCAGGATATGCCTCAGGATATAGCTCTAGGATATATGCTCAAGATAAACCAAAAGATTAGAGGATTGGCCCCCTCTCTCATGTTTAAGGGATTCTGATCCCTTCAAAGGTTTAAAGGTATTCACCTTTCTCTCGAATTGTGTTTCAACACCCCGCCTGGAGCGCAAGTTATCCAGGGATAGTTCAAGATAGCGGGACCTGTCCATGTAAAAGTGGCTGACAATTTCATTATTATTGGTTATATCCTGGATCCTAAAGGTATATGAGGATTGATCACCCTCTCTCACGAAAGGGTATTTTCATACTCTCTAAGGTTCAAAGGTTTTCACCTTTCTAAGTTTTGGAGTTTTTACACTCTCGCCTGTAGCGCATGAAATTCAGGGTTTATCCCCAAGATATTAAGGGTTTATCCCTAGTATATTAAGGGCTTATCCCCAGGATATTCAGGGTTTATCCCCAGAAAAACTAAAGTTTAAGAACAGGTTTCGAACAAAATATGGCTATGTTTACATTAAGAATTCCTAAGTCTTCAAATATGTTAAACACAGGGGACATACACCTTATTACAATTCAAAGGATGGACTCAGATTTCTAAATGTGCATTAAGGACATTCATAAGATGGAAGACTGGAATTGACTCTCTAAGAGTCTTTGGTATGATCTCTCCTTTTCTATCATTTGAGATCTTATCTTAGTAACTTGAGCTTTTGAGTTGTGTAGCAGTATCCTAACCAGGATATCGCTCAGGATACTTTCAGGATATGTTCCTAAATGTTTCTCTAGGGTGTATAAAGAAAAATATTTTCAGAATAAAACACATGCAATAAAAATATAACAACAAAGATAAGACCAAAAGAAAGTTATATTATTAACATAGGAAAATTTTGTGCTTTTGATTTCATCTCAAACCGAGATCCATCCACCAAAAGCACAATAAGTTCCTAGATATATTTACATAACAACTGAAGGTTTCATCTCAAACCGAGACCCATCCACCTCCAACTGTTATATTGTTCAAAAAGCATGCAGGAAATATAAATTATTCGAGTGCAGGAAAAGTGAAGTGCGGGAAAAGTAAATTATTTTGGGATTACAGACCAACATTCAAATTTAAAGAGTGGGCTCCGGCTTCGGCATCAATATCCATCATCACCCACTTAAATGCCCTCACACAGCGGCATCACCACCAGCCTTCTCCGTCTTCTTAGCTTCAGTATCCTGAGCAGCATCCTCACCAGCATTCTCTCCAGCATCCTTCTTCTCTCCAACCTTGTCCGCCACCTCTGCTGACTTGGAAGTCTTACCAGCCCCAGCTTTAGCAGGATATGGCACAGGATGGCCTCCAAGCTCCTTCAGCTTCGCTACCCAGGAATCAACCGGCCAGGATGGGCACTCAAGACCTGTCTCCTTGGCCTCATAAGCCATCTTGATATGAGCTTGTAGCAGGGAGACAACGGAAGAGTTTTTGATTCCTTCCCAGAAGGAGATCATGGCCTGTTCGTGCTCAACTTGGACGGCTGCCAGCTTGACTTCGGCGTCCTGAGTCACCTTCTTCAACTTATCCTTGTAGTGCCGGCTCTTGGCTTCAGCAATCGCGCCCTGGTCAGCGACGGTGGTCTCAAGCTGCTTGATCCTGGCTTCTTGAAATTTGGTCGTACTACAGGCATCGGTGTAGAGATGGAGCAGATGCTGGAGACCCTGCAAGTCAAAATTCAGGTATAAATTAAAACTTACTAATCAGGATATCCCATCAAGATATATACGCAGGATATAGTACCAGGATATTACCTTGTTAAGGAAGGAAGTCATCGGCTCTAAGGAATCACTGAAGCTGAGTTCTTCATAAGAGAACCCCTCAGAGCCTGGAGTGCTGACCTCGGAACCCTTTCTCTTCTTCTAGAGGTACGAGTTCTTGGGTTGGGCTTAGGAATCGGGACCGGTTTGGAGCTGGTAGTGGCAGGGGGTTTCCTTCATAACGTTGACTGGAGTGGGATAACTGTCAAGTTCATCGAGGTCCAGAAGGATAGGAACTTTGCTGGAGTCTGCATACAGGGAGTAGCTTTAAAACTCTTTTTGAACCATATCAAATAAAAACATGTATGAAGGATATTGAGCAGGCTCCTTACCAGACATGTTTGAGCTAGAGAGTTGACTTGGAGATGCTGGAAGCGGATTGAAACTTCTTTCAACTTCTGGAAAGAGTCTGATGGTACTGATTCTCTTTTGAGAGTCAGCTAGAGGAGGTGCAAGCTTTCTGAAATCAGTTGTATACAAGGAATAAAGAAATCAGTTCAGAATATAAGACAGGATCATCCTAAAACCCTAAATTCTACCCTTTCTCAACCACTTCACCGGATAATCTGCTCCACCAGGGATTAAATCTCTTTTTACAAAGAAAAACTTAGATTTCCATTCCTCCTCATTCCTGGTGGCACGGAGTATCAGTGGATCACTGGAGGTGGAGTAGAACAAGAATCGACAAGAGCCGTGGCATCTAAGCCGGTATTCTAAGGGGAGGTCATGAACAGAAAGATCAGGAACATGGGTGTTCTTGATTTGATCAAGAACAAGCAAAACTCGCCAAAGCATTGGCATTGTTTGGCTGAAGCAGATTTTCGTGATGTTGAAAAACTCTGTAATAAAGTCAGGAAAAGGGAATTGTAGCCCTAAGGTGAAAGGAAAAGCATTGAAGCACAGCCACTCGTCGGAAACCATGTCCGATCAGATTTCTCGATCAAATGGCCAGAATACCGTCCCCTTTGGGAAGATGCCGGAGGTTTTGAGAGCTGACAAATGAGCGCTGTCAAAGGAGCATATTTCTTTCTCCGGATCCTAGAGAATATTCTGGTGAATAAACGAAGGGGCGGAGTCACCGGAGCCGGATCTGGTTTGCCTCGCCATATGATCGCCGAAATATTGTATAGAATAGAGGGGAAGGAAGATGGAGATGAAAGAGAGAATTTTACCTTTTACTTTTCGGATGAAGGTTAAAAGAAGTTAAGGATGAGAAGTTATAGGGAAGTAATGAGTAAATATAGGCTGAACGGTTACAAGTTGTCACATCAAGGTCCTATCTCATAATTACCTTGGAATACGTAAAAATGTAACCGTTAGGACTCAGGATCCTTAACGGTAACATTTTTAGGGACAATTGTCATGGGTGAAATTCTAAGCCCATATCCTGGATAGTATCTTGAACTATATCTTGATTACATAATATGTGTTCATCACCAGGATATTGAATCAGGATATTGGTAACGTCCTGATACTGTATCCTGAGGATTACTAACGGATTATGTGCAGGAGTACGAGCTCAAGTTTGCAACGTTCATGAAGACCTCTTCCCCTGAAGACTCGGTCCAAGTTGTTCGAAGAAAGACGTTAAGGCCGCTTTACTTGGTCTCCAATGTTAACTAGGGAATATTCGCTGGCATCCCCCATTTGTAGGAGATTTTGTTTTCATTTCATAGCTCTAAATAGACGGATAAACCAGATCAAATAGGACATCACACTCACTACTCTCGAGCTCTCATACATTCTCTCGCAACTCTCACTTTCTGAAAAAACATTGTAACACTTAGTAGCGATCTGGTCAATATCCTACATTGTATCCTGACATTTGAAGTAATAAGAAGAACAAGGCAGCTGCGATTGTCAGCTCCCGATGTTTTGTGCTGGCGATCTAGATCGATCAAGGGCTTTCCTCGTACATCTCGTGTCAACCTTTACTTTTTGCTCATTGTTTG
Organism: Helianthus tuberosus; assembly: GCA_030545235.1. Classification (NCBI taxonomy): domain Eukaryota; kingdom Viridiplantae; phylum Streptophyta; class Magnoliopsida; order Asterales; family Asteraceae; genus Helianthus; species Helianthus tuberosus. The sequence continues at coordinate 158,805,607 of CM060365.1, forward strand.
ATCATAGATATAGCTCGATATCCTGAGCTATATCCTGAACACTGTCTTTTGCAAACAACTAAATCACGATATTTTCGATACACATTCTTAGCACACTACTTCACTTAACTAATTGGATCACTAAATTTCTTAGGTAATTTTTTACCAAAACAGGTTTATAATGTGACCAAGTATATCTAATCAAATTTTAATTAGATTTGTCATGCCTTTTCATAATTTTCTTATTTGGTTGTTTTTATCACGACGCTATCGGTTGTAAATTTGTAAAAATATAACCTTTTTAGAACTTGTTATTCCCAAATTAAACCAAGACAAAGAAAGAAATAGAAAATTTTTGAAAACTTTGGGGTGCTTAGTGGTTCTAATAGAGTTTTGTGTAAGGCTTGTTATTAGGACTTGTGAGATTCAAGGTTTTAGCATCCCCCCACACTTAAATTACACATTGTCCTCAATGTGTCCCAAAAATAAGTTTTTAAGTTGATTGAATTTGTAAAAAGGCGTTGAAAAACAAATTTTCATGTTACTTGGCGTCTTGGCATGGCCCCGTGGTCAGATCGCCAGTAACATAATTTAACAGAAGGCTGGCCACGGGGCGTGTTCAGTGAGCACGGCCCCGTGGTCAGTTACCTGAACTGGGCAAATTTCTGCAGAGCCTAGGCACGGGGCGTGTTGGGCTGAGCATGACCCCGTGCTGAACTTGTTGTAATGCTGGAAAATTGTTGGGAGGCTCTGTTTTCGTGCATGGGGTGTGGTTTTAACGTTCCCTTGGTAACCTCCACTTTTTCGAGTGTGTTTTATTCCTGAAAAGTAAAGCTAAACTAGAAAATATAGAAGCTACACTAAACTAAAAACTACAGAGAGTTCCGCGGAATGCCTCCGTGATGCGCCACGTTTATAAGGGTCCTTGGCTAGACCCTAAGTCAGTCATATATTACCCGAGCGGGATGTCTCGCATCCCGTGTTGCACCGTCGGAGAGCGTTATCCAAGCTTGAGTTTATGACATCCATGTAGTTGACCGGGTCGTCCTCTACTCTTTTCCCAACCCCGAACTTCATTTCTTTGTCTCCGACCCTCAATGTTAACTTCCCATCACTCATATCCACCATAGCGTGAGCGGTGGCAAGGAACGGTCTTCCTAGAATGAGTGGTACTTCGGTGTCTTCCTCCATGTCGAGTATGACAAAGTCGGCTGGGAAGACAAAGTCTCCGACTTTCACCAATAAATTCTCGGCGACACCTTGCGGGTATTTGATAGACCTATCGGCGAGTTGTATGCTCATCTTTGATGCTAGCCCCAAGGTCGGCTAGTGTATTGCGTATAGGTGATCCCCCAATGGAACAAGGGATGGTGAAGCTTCCGGGGTCGATTTTCTTTTGTGGGAGTTTGTTGAGTAGCACGGCGGAGCACTCTTCACGTAAATTGATCAATTGCAATGTTTCAGTCTTCCTTTTATGAGTGAGGAAGTCTCTCATAAATTTTCAATATTTTGGCATTTGAGTGAGGACTCCACAAATGGAAGATTGATATGCAATTGTTTTAGTAAGTTTATGAATTTTTTGAATTGCTCGTCGGTCTTTTGGCGAAGTAACCGACCGGGGTAGGGCACCGAGGGGTTCTTGGTGGGTTCGGGATTTGACGGAGGAGTTGTTTCTTTATGGGTTGGTGGTGAGGTGGTGGTTTGGATGGGGGTAGTGGGGCCTCCTTGGGACCTACGGTCCGGTTTCTTGGTGTTATGAGATGTACTTGCCCGTTTGGGTTGGTTTTGGTATTGCTAGGTAGTGCGCCTTGTGGCTTTTCGGAGAAATTTTGGGCTAGTTGATTTAATTGTTTTTCAATGTTTTGAATGCTAGTTTGTTGATTTCTAAAGTTCGATTCCACTTGTAGGAATCGATCCGAGTTCCTTTTTTCGGTTTCGGAGATGAGTCGTGAAACATTGTCTTCAAGCCTCTCCCGTCCCCTTGTTGTCGTTGAGAGAAATTTTGTGACTCATTTCTTGATTGTTATTGAAAGTTTTTTTGTTGGTTTTTGTTGTATTGGTTACTACTATTGTTGGGCTCCCTCCAACCAAGGTTAGGGTGGTTACGCCATCCTTGGTTGTAGGTGCTCGTTGGGGGACCCGACGGCCTAGGTTTATTATCAATGTAGTTTACCATTTCCGTTTGATTATCCATTTCTTTCATACAACTCCAATTTTCGTGTGGCCCACCACACCCTTCGTAAGCCATAACCGAGGCCGTTTTTGCCATTTCTAACTTTTTGATTTTTGAAGATAGGGCCTCGCTTTGGGCTTATATAGAGATGTTTTCATCCACTTTATAGGCGCTCGGAGCAATAGATTTTGTGCCTCGGGGAGTGTGCAATTGAAAATTTGTTTTAAGCAATTTCCTCAATTTGATTATAAATTTCATTTGGGCGACGATTACCTAGGAGTCCCCCAGAGCTAGAGTCGAGTGTTTGTCTTGTGTGTGGCAACAACCCATTATAGAAAGTAGATACTTGTTGCCACACTGCGAGACCATGATGAGGACATTTCCTCAATAGCTCCTTGAATCTTTCCCAAGTTTCATATAAGGATTCCCTGTCCTCTTATGAATATGTATTGATCTCAGTCATTAATTTAGCGGTTTTAGAGGGCGGGAAATACTTATATAGAAACTTTTTGGCAAGTTCATCCCAAGTGTTTACCGAACCACTTGGGAGGGTGTTAAGCCAAGACTTAGCTCGGTCTTTTAGTGAAAACATGAACATTCGGAGGCAGATGGCGTCGTTTGATGCACCGTTGATCCGGAAAGTATCACATATTTCCAAGAAGTTGGTAATATGTAAATGGGGATCTTCATCAGCTAGGCCATGGAAGGTTGCGGAATTTTGGAGCATTTAAATCAAATGTGGCCGTAGTTCGAAGTTATTGTCATCGACTTTCGGTGTATTGATGGCGGCTCCGAGATTACCTACCGTGGGCCGTAGGAAATCCATCAGTAATACATAAAAGACTTGTCTTCACCAAGTGATGTAAGAGGCTTAACCAAAAATGGCCTTAGATTGGTAAGAACCCTTACGATCAATCTTGGATCCCGAGACTACTACACACTCTAAAGATGGATGATGGATGATGGTGGTGGGTGTTGGTGGTGTTGTGGTGGTGGATTGGTGGCAAAGTGGGAGAGTAGTGGTTTGCCAAGGGATGCCTTTGAAGTGAACCAAGCACCACTATTTATAGCCTTCACAGAGCTCTGGCCACGGCCCCGTGTCCATTGGGCACGCCCCCGTGGCCAGCCCTTTTCTCTTCCTTCATTAAATGCAGTTGTCAGCAGAAGGTCCCACGCGGCCCCTGTCCAGTGGGCACGGCCACATGGTCAGAATTGTATCTGTACTATCAAGATTTTACAAGATTCTGCGTATCTTAGCATTAACCACACCCCGTGTTGAGCTGGGCACACCCCCATGGTGGGCGTGGAAGCTTCTACAGGTTTGTCTTTTCTGCAGGCATCTGACCACGCCCCCGTGTCCAGTGGACACGACCCCATGGTCAGTCTTTTGTTGTCTTGTTTTTGCTTTGGGGATGCTGCCAAGGGGTCGGGCATGTCACGTTTATTCCTTTTCTTTGTATTTAGGTTGGTTTTGGCTGTATATTTGTTCCTTTTGTTCGTTTAAGCTCATTTGGTCCTGTAAATTCAAAAGGAAGACAAAAACACACTTTTCCAACATTATTACTATTTTTATGCTTTATTTGATGTAATTTATATGTTACATTTTGCACACATCACCATCCATACTTTCTATTAATATGTGTTATGCATGGTTTTCTAAGATACCACTCGTGTTTGCACACGGGTCTTAATAATTTGTATAAGTTTATAAATAATTGAAAGTGAAAAATGCACGATAGTTCTTGTGGTTTTGTAAAGTAACAACTTTAGTCCCTAACTTTTGGAAATTACACCGGTGCTCCATGTGGTTTACTTTTTGTTACTCGGATAGTCCCTGGAGTGGATAGGGGTTAGTTTTCTCTGTTAAGTCCATCTGAAATTACTTATTTACCCCTTGCTTTTATAAAAATATAAAAAAAATTCACACACAAAACACACTCTGACTCTCTCTCTATAAATTTAATAGGCCCCACCCAACCCCTCACCCAATTAAACCCATCCAATCTTTCTTTGTGGAACCCACCATCTCCATCTTCAGCCAATCTACCCACCTTTGCAGCTTTCTCTTTCCTTTCTTGCTTTTCTTTATCTGCAAAGAGAAAGAAATCCAAACAAATGCAATCTATATTACAATCTATATTCATCATAATCCATAAAATCCATACCAATTATCAACGAGATATAAAAACAAAAAAAATGACAAGATGGTGGCTTACGGTGGTGGTGCAATGGGTGTTAAAGTGGTGAAACGGTCAGGGTTACTGGTAGACAGGTTGTGAGGGTACAAATCAGTGATGCGTGGTTGTAACGGAAGTGCCAAAGAAAAGGGATAAAAAGGTGTGTTGGTTAAGTTGGAGGTGACCGGAGGTGGGGTGATTGTCGGTAGTTCGTCGAAGGTGGTGGTTGTAACGGAACTGTTCATCGGAGGTGGTTGGTGTAGTGGAACTGTTCGCCGGAGATGGTGTGGTTCTCAATACTTTTACTACAGCAGGGTACTTCTGTTGCTACAGATCGTTGTTGATTTTGTTTGTAATGGTTTCTTCCGTAAGGTCTGTTTCGCCAACTACAATTCGCCACCACCACCTTACCCCGACTTCCGATTTTAAAAGGTTGTGGCTAGTGATGATGTTGTGGTGATGTATGGTGGTGTTGTAGGTTCGACGGCGAGCGGAACCGGTGGTGGACAGTGGTGCTAGGTGGGGTTAAGAAGATGAATAAGAAGAAGGGGATACTGGGTTCTAGTTGTTGTTGTTGTTGTTGTTGCAGATAAAGAATAGGAAAGAAAGGAAAGAGAGAGGGGGTGAGGGTGAGGGTGGAGGTGGGGGTGGGGTGGGGCCTACTTGAGTTAACTTTATCTTTTAATATTTTAATATCTTTTAATATAGTAAGGGCATTAAGTTCATTTCACACCAACTTAACTGAGAAAACTAACTTCCATCCACTCCAGGGACCATCCGAGTAACAAAAAGTAAACCACAGGGAGCACAGGTGTAATTTCCAAAACTTGGGGACTATAGGTGTTACTTTACAAAACCATAGGGACTATCCAGACATTTTACTCTAATAAAAAATGGGGTTTGTTTGCTTTATGTTAAGTCTTGGACAGGTTTGAGGTGTAGTACAAGAGCTTGCTTTGTACGTTTGTGAAGTGTTTGAGCTAGCAAGTACACTGGTTCTCACTCCGGATTGTGTTTCTCAATTTTGATCACGGGCAAGGAACAAACTAGTAAAGGTTTCGCAAGATTCTATTGTCAGCCTTTGATTCAAAGATGTCTACAGCCCAAACTCAATACCCGAACATGGTTTTTAGCCCAGTATGTAATCAAAATCCAAACCCATAAGCAAATCCGAACATTTTCTTTAGCCCACTTACCCAAACTTCTTTTAATCGCACTGTGCCCCAGGCTCAAACTCAATACCCAAACATGGTTTATAGCTCTGTAACCCCTTCATCTTCACAAGTGGAAGCGCTCAAACATTCTAAAGTTGCACCAGCATATCACTGCACCATGAATCAGACTGACGAACTAAAATCGCTTAATGACACGATAAACACTCTTTTGTGTTCTGAAAATTCCAGGAATAAGGTTGCACAACTTAGGGCACTCAACTCTAATATGGTTAATTATTATAACAGTGCAATGACTCAGTGCATCAGGCTTAGACAAAGAAACAAGTTTCTTACTGAAAAGGTTGAAGCACAAAAGGAAGACATAGCTCAGCTTCACAAGGATCTTAACCAACAACAATGTTGGGTTCATGATTATAAAAACAAGCTTAATGTAAAAATCATGGAGCTTGATTCTGTGAAAGCTGAGCTAGAGCTCCTGATTGGCAAGTATCAACAAAATGAAGTAAATATAAAGAAGTTTGATACACCCAACAAGGTAGTTCAAGATGTGTGCAATGTGCAACTGGCATACAAAGAGAACAAAAGGAAGGGTTTGGGATACAATCAGGTTGCCCCACCATATAATCACAATTACATGAGAATGCCAGACACCTAGGAAGAACTTGAAAAAGAAAAATATAAGGTGTATGGAAAACCCAGTGATTATACATCCAACACACGGGAGTCTGTCAAACCCGTAAATGTTAGACAAGTTGAGTTTGTTAAACCCATGGAGTCTGTTAAACCCATGGATGTCAAGCAAGTTGAGGTTATAGAACTTGTGTATGTGAAATAGACACAGTCAGTTAAAAAAGTTAAAATGAAGCAAAAATGTGTGAACAATACTAATGCTTCTACTTCATGTGCAGAAGAAGTAATAATTGCAGATTGGATAGAAAAGGTTGATGCACCGTCTTATATTGATGATTCTTCCAATGATTCTGCTGAAGGTTCTGGTCTTTCATCTGATAAACAGAACTCTCTAATTCTATCAAAGCTGATGAAGTAAAGACTGATGTGAACAAGGCTCCAAGTATGCAAACTGAACAATCTAAACCTTCTTTTAGTGCTGTAAAGGTTCAGATCAAACAACAACAGCCGAAATGAACAGATAAAAGATAGAGGTATGAGAAGCCTTCTCATCAAGGAAGATCACAATTGCCCAAGTCGTCAACGGGCAGTAATAGCTTTCAAAAGGCTCATGATTCAAAAACTGTTTTTGAAAAGTATGACAATAAAGGCAAAAATGAAAAAGTTCTGACAAGAAGCTTTGCAAGGTGAATGATAAATCTAAAAAGGAAAGAAAGACGAAGAATGGTGCTCAGAGCAACAAGACTTCTGCAAGCATCGAATACAAGCACCCAAACTCATCTTCGTCTGTAAAGAAATGCAGAAGAATAAAGCACAGAAAGGACCGGTTTGTCCTTCAGGACCTACAAGAGCAAATCAAGCTGCTTAGAATGTCTTTCCTATGGAAAGAAAAACTTGCTACAATTGTGGCATTGCGGGTCACATTGCTAGAAACTGCACACATTGTCCCTACGTACCATATTATGTGCAAAATCAGAGGGTTACACCAAAGGATAACTATCATTCCAAGCCAATGAAGGTATCATCACCTAAGGCAATGCAGAACGTGAATCCCAAGGTTAAACCATCTGATGGGGATTGGAATGTTGCTAAAAACAAACGCGAGGCTGTTCAGGAACAAAAATTTGTTTCTAAAACCTATAAACCTGAAACAGCTAAAGTTGCTCAACCGAAGGCAACAACCACGTTTGTTAGACCGAAACAAATTTGGAAACCCAAATGCACAACAACAACAACATCACCAATCCTTGAAACAAAAGGGACATGTGTTTAAAGGAAGTGTCTTATTTTAATGTTTCATGAAATCCCAGGACCATAATGATCTAGGTACCAATGTCTTACTAATCTCCTGATTTTTCAGGGACAACCAAGGAGGAACTGTTGACAATCTCTAGAATGTTGATAGCGGTTGTTCCAGAGATATAATGGGTAACATCTCACTGTTGCAAAAAGTTCAATTTTTACAGTTGATATGTTTCCTTTAGAGGAGATAAGGGATCTAAGATAAGATCGGCAAACAAGTATAATTTAAATTTTGTGCTTTAATTTTAACATTGATAAGTCTTCAATCTAATGACGGAATGGTTAAACACAAATAACCAAAATATTTTCATTTTCTTTCATTTGTTTCTTTGTACATACGTTTTCGTTATTAGGTAAATTTGCGCAAAAAGTGTGATGCACAAATTTAGGGGGAAAGAGTATAATATATGTACATATGCATTGTTTTAGGGGGAGAAAATGAGAAAAATCTAAAACCATTTGAAAAACAGAAAAATCCAAAAAGATTTTATCCAAAAACATTTGAAAAACAGAAAAATCCAAAAAAAAAATTAATTGCATCATTTGAAAATGAAATAAATGTTCGTGTTAAAGGGTCTGACTGACACATGTAAGGTGACATAGCTGCAAAGACTAGGATCTAATGTGATATGTCGATAGACTTGATGCTCAAAGTGATAAAAGATACCAAATGATATAAACATTGTGAACTATGTACCATGCGGGTAACATACCATCGGCGTATGATTTTATGGTATTAATTCCTACGTTGATAGATAGCCAACGTCTGAGGTTCGGGTCTTTATACTGTTGAGTCATCCAGGGATATCTTGGCTGTCCTTCTGTTGCATCCAGATTATATGTAGACCTAGACACAGTCAGGATATCTTAAAAGAGCCAAAGAGGCCAAAACCTTAAAGGAAGATAAATTCAATTTGAGGGAATTCCATTGAGCTAAATAGGTAAATTCGTACCAAAAAGGTATTTTCTTAACCCTCGTTGGACAGAAATATTGGTCACTATGCTGTACGAAAGTACTAGCCAGTTCACCAATAGTTTGACTTTGTAAATTGAAAGGATGATCTCAGTATACTCACCTGCTATGATGATTTTTATGCTTACCTTGATCGTGGGGTATGTCATGGTATGGGACACACGAGTATGATAGTATAATATTACCTTAAGCATATCACGGAGTTGAAAATTGAAAGTTAGCCGTTAAAGTTTAAGTGGAAAAATATGTTGGCAATCGCTTAGACTAGTCTGAATAAGTTCGCACAGAAAAGTGTTCCTTAATCTGTCTGAAAACGATTTTGATCTCATTGCAATTGTAATTGTATATTGTGACTATTTGATTTAGTTTCTTCGTTTCTATTTATATTCGTATTTTTTTAAAATTAAAAATTAGAAAATTCAAAAATCCAAAAATAGTATCTTGTTTTTCATAAAACCAAAAAAAATCCAAAAGTAGAGTGTTTATTTGTTTTATTAACAATTTTAACCATTCTTGAAGATTTTACTGATCATCAAAAGTTAAAAGAATTTAATTGTGAAATCCGAGTACAAGTACTTAGATGTACTAAGTGTTCATATGGTACTTTCCTCTGTTGCATAGAAATGTTTGCTTATGAATTTCTGAGCATGTGCAGAACTTGATTTAAATCAAGAAACAGGGGTTGATGAAGATTGAGATGTTGTTAGGTACTGACAAAGCATGAAGCATCACAACAACAAGATGTACCTGAGTCAGAAAAACCAAAAACGAGTCATCGTCTGACAATGATAGTACTTTTGAAGAAGTACCTGTGAACCTGCTTGAAAGAGAAAGATTGAAGAAGAAAAGAGTTATTAAGAATCCTCCTCTCGCATTCTTTTTAACAAGATGTTCAAGCAGATGCTGATCGTGATCCTGGTATGAAGCTAACCATAAGAGAAGAAGAAAAAGATCCAGTGCTGAGAGTTCAGAAGTCAAGAACTTCCACAACACCAACAGCATAGCAACATCCACAGACTTCGTTGAAGACGTTGCTGAATTCATGATATAAAGACAATTTGATGCATCAATCTATGGGGGATTGTTAGGCCCTAGAAATGTGATACTGACGCATCAAATATGGTTGTGAACTAGGCTTTAACAGGTTAGTGTATATTAGGGATTGGACCTTTATAGGTCATTTGGGCCATGCCTAAGGCCATGTGGGTCAGGCATACCTATGGGGAACCCATGTGGGGCATAGGCTTGCTAGAGTATAAAACCTAGTTTGTTTCACAAACTAGGGTTTTGAGCCTCATTTTTATAGAAAGTATAGAGAGAGCTAGGGGAGGCGATTTTGGTGGTTCATCTTGTACCAAACGGTTTTGCTTATCAAAGTAATAGAATCGTGTGCAAGGTGTTAAAGTGAACTCGTTATTGTTCTTATGTTCTTGATTTTCGTTTTTCTTGAATCTCACCAAGTTTGGATTCCGCCCATCATTGGTGATTGTTTGATATCATAGTTTGATCCAAGTTTTGCGACATACAAGTCATGTATAGGTCATGTATTGTGACGCATGGGTTAGATAAATCCATTAACCTCAAGATTCACTAACGCATAAAGCATCACATGGATGATTCAGATGGTCATGGACATAAGTATGATGAACATAAATAACTCATCTAATTCACCAATTTAGCTATGTGAGTTCAACTGGACAAGTGCTTCCAAACATGGTAATGATTGGAGACTTGGTGTAGTATGTTCACTTTGTTTGCTTGAAATCTATTTGGTGATTGGATTGATAGAAAATAAACTAATACGATTAGCATTTGTGGAACAAACTTCATTTCAAACCTATCAAACATAGGGATTTGTTGGCAACTTGAAGTCAATCCTGACTTTGGACCTCAAAACGGTGATGTACCACCTTTGTTTACCTTGGTAAATATGTGGTAACACTCCTAGAGGTTATCAAAGTCGGATGAAAGAAAAAAAAACAAGATGAAAATAAGTGGAAGAGAGTTCAAAACTCACTATTTTGAACCTAAGTATGATATGCCAACACTTGGATTCTTGAGAGTTTTGAAAGGATTTGAGAATGTTTTGGAGGTATGCAAAGGATTAGGAGGTGTGGGAGGCTTTGTTTTATAATGAGGGATTAGGGTTTAGTGTTTTAGTGAAGTGGTTAGTAGTTGGAAAATGGTTAAAATAAGTGAAACCCGAGCTCAAAACAGACCTGCTGTGAAACTTGTGGTGTCGCGTTGTGAGGCACTGGATCCCACGCGTGACGCGAGGGTGTGGTTTCTTTCAAAATGTCAGTTGGCGTCCTTGGCTTTGATTATTTGGTTATTTTAGGCAGGAAAATGCATTGTTAAGCATGTATGCAAGTATGTATAAGGTATAAGCATGTATGATTATTATTTTGAAGATTATAACATAAAGTATGTCTCGGTTCTTTATAAAACGCGTTTGTGTATTGTGCATGTATGATTAAAGAACTGTGATGTAAAATGCGATTTCCATTATGATCAAAATCTCGGAATTACAAGGATTGAAATTGAACTACAAATTATAGTAAATCAAAAATAAAACTAAAAACATATAGAACGTTACACTTAGTGGTGAGGATGACCCGATATTTAATAAATTTTACATGTATCGTAGACTCAGTGAAAAAGAATAACGTTAATGGCAAGAATCTTGTCGATACTGGTCTGGTTGATTACGATATCGATATGGTACCGACACTCGATATAGCAACCGAAATAGAAAACTTATAAAATAAAGTTGTGTTAAGTCCATAAGGATGTCGACACATAGTTTACATCGATTGAAAACCATAGTAAACAAATACCATTAACGGTTCTAATAGTACGAATTTTACCAATGTTTTTCGATGGGTACCGGCTCAATCCGTTTTAGAAAAAAGTTTATATCACGTATTTAGTTTTTGTAAAAAAAATTAAGGAACAAAAGTTAAATAAAAAAAACTATCTGAACTATCTGGTTGTAGACATATATCATTTTGTGTATTTTGGGTAAATTTGAAACTCCAAAAACAAAAAGAAATAATGAATAAATAAAAGAGAGAGAAAGAGAGAAAATGACTATTCATTCAGGATGTTAGACTATGGGGTATGGGGCGGGGGTTTGGCCGTGGGTTGGGGGAAAATGCCCAAGCCACCACCCCAGGTGGGCTTGGGTTGGGGCGTGGCCCTTGGGGCTTGGGTTTCAAGCCGGGCGTGGGGCGGTCTTGACATCCTAGCTGGCTTGCTTCCATTCGCTGACCCCGCCATGTCATAGCGGGCCATATGAAAAGTTTGAATTTTAAATTCAAACCGTTTGGCTTGGCCAAGCGGTCACCCCAACCCCAACATCCCCTATAAATAACCCCAAACCCCACCGTGTGGTCCATCCCAAACCTCACCGTAATTTTTAGGAAATTATGTAATTTTTAGGATTATGTAATTTTTAAAATTTTAATGAAGTTGTAGGTTTTTTTTATAAATGTTGTGTGATTTTTATAAATTTTTTGTAATTTTTTTATGAATGTTCTGCCACGCGTTTCACCCAACCCACGCCCCGCCATACCCTAAGGACACGTAACTAGGCGGTGGGTGGGCTCCCATTCCACATGTCAATAAATGCCCAACCCAAACCCAACCCAAGCCCCACCATACCCAACGGTCTTAGGAGTTATCAGAGAGATAATATAGTAGTAGTTTCATTCTTTAATTGTATCATGTTCTTTGGTCTTTAATCTTCCTATTATAATAAATCAAAGTGGTTTTAGCTTAGGTGTTAACACCACAAGCAATCTCTTTTCTCTCTTTCCTACTTGGCAACTCCTCCTTCATCTACCTCCACATGTCAATTCCTGCTTTTTTTTTATAAACCTAAAGCTTTTGGGCGGCCAAACGAATTTTTGGGCGGCCAGATGTCTGCATTCAAATTTTGAATTCCTTTGCTCATCCCAAGACACCCATTACCCTATTTTCTCACTATCAATTTTAGTTTCGTTCACTATTCTCTAATCTTCATCTACTTGCTGCCAGAGAAACCCTAAAATTATTGACGGCAAAATTAGTCAGATCTTGAAGGATTTTCGACCTTAAATCCCATCATTCTTTGGAAACTGAAGCACCGATGGCATCATAACATCAAATTTGTTGATTTGAAGTCAATCACAAAACAAGTGTGAGAAAGTTGTGCAAGAGTTGAAGGTCTGGAAGTACATGTGGTGAAGGGCATGTTAAACATGTACAAGATTACAGTTTATAAAGAGGCTGACTTAGCTGTAAGCTTCTTATTAAACCACTCTTATGTTTTGTTGGTTTTAAACTGATTGTCGAGCCTTCAAGAACTGATTAGTTATTCCCACCCAGACAAGATCAAGAATATTGAACACCGGAAGCAAATGGAAGCGTCAAAGGAATCACTTGACCGCATTCATAAACACAAGGTATGATATGTACTGTGGATGAACAATCTGGCATCATTAGTAGATTTGCATAAAAGTTGTTGTCTCAACTGGATGGATCTATAGGGGATAAATATTGGAATCGAAACGGGTCATTTTTTATACTCATAAATACTTCACGCGTAAAATGTGGTTATCACAGTAATAAAATATAGTAATTATATTTAGGAGGATACATACATTAAAAATAGGCCTTACATAACTCTAGACGCGTTTACCCCATTTGATTCATTATTCTTTATGTATATAATAGTTTTTGTTTAACCTGTTTGATATAAAAAGACTATATGATGAACTCTCTATGCAATTCGGCATACATGAGGTAATGGAGAATTGCAAGGAATACAGAGTCAAAGTCATCCGTTGACAATCATTCTTTATTGTAGGGGTGTTCACGGCTTGGTTTAAAACCGTGAAACCGTCCAAATCGGTCACCGGTTTGGTTTCGCAATCGGTATTTTCTCTTAGTTTTCGGTCGGTCGGTTTCCGATCTTTCAAACCGGTTTGGTTTACAATTTATACCAAAAACCAATCAAACGTATAAAACCGAACCAAACTGTATGTTTGAAAAATATTTCAAATTTTAAATTGTATACACACACACTGGCACAAAGACATTTCAGTTTATTTGGTCGCATTCAAATTGCGTAGTAGACCACTTTTTTAACAATCTGGACATGCATGTGAGGATTTTATTTCTTTAGATAATCTGGACCTTCGTTTGACATTCTGCACTCAAATTGTGCAATGACATTTAAATTTTACAACCTTTTTTATTTTATAGTTTATGCATCTTATACAATAGCAGTTCAGAGTTCACCTTCACCTAAAAGGGTTCCCGAGGAACTGCAAAGTTTAGTGAGAAAGCCTCAAATCAAATTAGAAACTGCTGGAAAATGCAGTCCTCCTAAACCATAGGCACTGTATAATATCTATTTCGACTTTTTAGGTGAAAGTTATGCAATCTAAGTCATGGTTTTGTTTGAGTCAATTAAAGAAAATTGTGGTTGATGATTACAAGTTTTCTATATAATATGGTTAATGTGGTGGGAATTATAATGTTAACAGAATTGGGCCACAAAGAGGAGAGATTAGTGAAAAAAAATTTGAATTTCGAGCTCAAATCATAATTAAATTAGAGCTTTATTTTGTTACAAAGTTGTAGTCATCAATCTTTATTAGAACCTTAAAGAAGTCATATTGATTTTGAGGCACAAATGGTTAGGGGTGTTCAACGAATTGAATAACGAACTTTTGAATTAATCGAATAAAAAATTTCAAATTTTATATTTTTTACCTGAATTCGTATTCGATTAAGATATGATTTATTTGATTCGATTCGTATTAGAAACTCAAATTCGAATCGAATTCAAATAAATTCGATTAAGTTCAAATTCACCCTAACTAATAAATTGTTTAAACTTTATTTTTTAGAACTACTACAAACTAATTGTAAAGGCTTTTAGAGTTGGACACAAATTTAGAAGGTTTTCTCCATAGGGGAAGGATCCACTAAAAAGTGGATTTTGCCTAAGTAGCCTAAGAAGGAATCTTAACCATTCATTTTTCAAATCAATGGTTAAGATGAAAGGATAGGAGAAAGGAGGAGTGGAAGGGTATCTTGGGAAAATCCTATCTATGGACTTTCTCTCTCCACATGCAAGTCACATGCATATTCCACCCTCATTTTTTAAACGTTCATAACTTTTTTATACGACATTGTTTTTTCAAAAAAATTTCACCGTAAAATCGAGCGTCTTTTTATCTTTAATTTGAGTACCATATTGCTATATAAAATATGAAGACTAAAAAAACCCACTTAAATGTGTTGTATTTCTATGTTATATAACATTTTTTGTGCTGAATTTTTGTACTATATTTTTGTGCTAAATTTTTTGTGCTGAACTTTTTTGTCTTAAATTTTTTTTCCTCAATTTTTTTGTGCTAGATTTTTTTGTACTACATTTTTTTCCTAAATTTTTTCGTGCTATATTTCTTTGTACTGGATTTTTTTGTGCTATATTTTTTTGTACTACATTTTTTGTGCTAGATTTTTTGTGCTAGATTTTTTTGTACTGTATTTTTTTGTTTATATTTTTAAAAACAAAAGGGGTGCCACATGTCATTTTCACTCCTATTTATAAGGACCAAAATGCCCTTCATTCCTACTTATCAGGAGTGCCACATGTCATCATCACAATCCTTCTTAGGCTACTTAGGCAAAATCCACTTTTTAGTGGATCCTTCCCCTTTCTCCATATGTGTGTATATATAGCATACATGTATATATAAATATAAAAAGATATATATGTATAATTCTAATTCGACTCAAATCGAATTGAAAATCATGAATTCGTATTCGATTACTTGACTCGAATTCGAATATTTTAAAATCGAATTAGAAGCTTGATAATCGAATTCGAATTGAGTTGAATTTCGATTTTGAATCGAATACTGAACACCCCTACAAATAGTTCTGCTTGAACTCAAAAGTCAACTTTTGGAAGCTAAATGATCTGACTTGCAATTAGATAATTAACTAAGCCTCAATGAAGATTCAAGCTTCTGATCTGGAATGAAAACGCAAGAAGATTTCAAATTTCCACATTGAAAAATGAAATTTGGTACATGTAAGCCATTTGTTTAATTAATCTAATTGTTTTTAGTTTAGTATTTTATGTCTTGTGTATGTTGATTATATTCATATACATGGGTCAGGAATAAAAATGTATTGAAATATTGTTTGTGGAAAAATGTAGGGAATTTTTGGGATTGCTTTTCATATCACAGTTCAACCATGGTGTGTAGGAAGGATGTCACCTTCCTTATCATAAAGCTTGATGTTTGAGAGTGACTATATCAAATGGGAAAAGAAAAGAAATCTCATTCAATGGAAGTTGCTTCTGTATAAAAGTGAAGATCATATATAGGTATCCTTTTTTAATAACATATTAAGTTATGTAGATAGGCTTTATAGGTTATCCTATTGTATAGGTATGTTTGACCCATAATAACTTTGTCATTTTCGAATTGGGTCTTAGTTTTAGGTCTGTTGGTCTATTTATTTCGCATTGTATCTTATTGTATGGCGCATATAAATATACAATTTAAGGTCGACCAAATTATGGTTTACTTTTCATGAACTCAAATAATGGTTCTTGAACTTCCACATGCTCAAGTTCCTAAGTTGGCTACACAAGATGTGAAGCAGCAATGGGTCAAAATAACAAAGCAGCCATGAAGTTAAAAAGTTCATTTGATGTCATACGCTATAGCGCATATTGGCAATGTTTCGACATATTACCCTAAGTAATTCAATTTCTTTTTTTTTTCTTCTTGGTAAGGTTTGCCAAATATGGGTCTTAGCATGAAGAGATATCAGGTTATAAATCATAGAAAAAATACTTCTATAGATATAGATTTTTTTTAACACCACTCATAACCCGTGAAGCTCACGGGTATATAACATAGTTTCATATAATAGAAGTGACCGATGCTTCTTTTCAGAGTTGTTTCATTGTATTTTAGGCACATTTCACCTACTTTGGGTTAACTTTGCTTTTTTATTTGTTTAAGGTGTCGTTTCAACACTTTCGAATCATTGAGCTATATGCCCCTTAGATTAAAACTAGTAAAAATTGTTTCACATTTCAAAACTAGCGTACCATTTCTTCTAATATTTTTTTGTTTTTCAAGTCACTAAAAAACAAAATCCATTTCGTTTTATGGTTTACACGAAAAAGACGCTATTAATCAATAAGGAAAAATGTTCCACCAATTTTAGACAACCTTATCTGCTCATTTACCTTTAGCTCATATTCACACTACATTATTATAAAAACAACACAGTATACTTATTATTTTAAAAATCACCTTTTCGAAAACATGGAAATATAAAATCAAATATTTTAAAAATCACCTTTTTAAAACATGGGAATATAAAATCAAATCAAAAGATAGGTACATGGGGAGCCAAGACATTAGATTTCCTGTGTGTAATTAAATAGAGTTAATATTTGGATGTAAATTCATAACATGTGAGATTATGTTTAAAGATAATTACTTGTTAAAAAGATACCTTCAGATTTCTTTGTTAACATTGGAATTATCCAATTACATAGGTACATGGGGAACCAGACATTAGATTTCTTGTGTGTAATTAAATAGAGTTAAAATTCCGTGATGTTTGTTTTTTTTTTTAATTTTTTTTAACGGCTAACTGCTTTCCACGTGTAAACCCACCCTTTCGGAGCTATGTCCAAAGACCGACTACTCGACCACCGCTAGAAAGCGTAGCACACCCCTTATACGCGGGAACCCCGTGGAATGGATAAACCCTCGCCCCCCGTTGGACTCGAACCCGGTTGAATCCCGAGCCGAGCCTTCACCCGGATGTCACAACCACTGCGCTGCAGATGGAAGGCCTTGTTTTTTTAATTATGTTTCCTTTGATGAATGCGTGTTTCACAGTCATATTTTTTGTTTTACATTGATTTAAGGATAAATTACACTTTTCGTCCTTTATGTTTGTATCGGATTGCAATGGATACCCTTTAACTTCAATAATTACAGTCACAATCATTTCTTTGCAAAACTCGTTACACTCTACGTCCTTTGCCTTTAACCTAGTTATAATTTTCAGTTAAGTCTATTCATATAAGGGCAGTTTGGTCATTTCAACATCTTAAAAAATTGAATATAAATAAAACACAACTTTTATTCTTTCCATAATAACATTTCTCCTCTCTGACTCTCTCACCCATCACATTCTCTGTGCTCAACCCATAAACAAGAACACAATACACACATACCTCTCTCTATCTATGGTGATATGGTGTTTCATGATGGTCGCACCATCTAGGATTTCCATCTGAATCGCTGACCCCTCATATAGCATCACCGACCCCATATGTTTCAGATCTGTATCGATTAGGTGTTTTCGGCCAGATCTAAGTGGCAAGAAAAACAAACCAAAATCGACAGGGAAGGTGAGAGATCTGGTGGTATCGACGTATCTAAACAGTTATTGTGGTGGAGAACGCTTGGATCTTAGAGCGAAGATGTTGTGTCGATTAAACATATGTATGCTCCAGATCTGGGTTCTGAGTTCTGGTTGGAGGATACATGTTCAAGAAATCAAATAACTTGCCAAGAAAGTAGATCTACAGAGTCTAGATTTAGCGATTGATGAGCTCGTTAGTCTCGGTATGTAGAGGTATAAAAACTGGACAAACTACATGTTGATATCTACTTTGCAGTACACCGAGGAAGA
Organism: Helianthus tuberosus; assembly: GCA_030545235.1. Taxonomy (NCBI): domain Eukaryota; kingdom Viridiplantae; phylum Streptophyta; class Magnoliopsida; order Asterales; family Asteraceae; genus Helianthus; species Helianthus tuberosus. The sequence goes on from CM060365.1 coordinate 158,823,751, forward strand.
AATTGTTATGATTGTGATCAATTAGTGGTAATATTATTCAGATTGTGATGAATTTTGGATTTTGGATTTTTGATTTTGGATCTGATTCTAAGCTTTTAGAGAGAGAGAGACAGAGGAGAAAGAGAGGGGCATTTATTTATTTTGATAATAAGTTATTAAATATTATAATTAATTAACTAAAAGACTAAATTGCCCTTTAACTGAATAGATTTAACTGAAAAATTTAACTAAGTTAGAGCTAAAGGACGAATGGTGTAATGAGTTTTCCAAATAAAGGATTGTGACCGTAATTATTGAAGTTAAAGGCTATCTACTGCAATTCGATACAAAAATAAAGGACGAAAAATGTAATTTACCCTTGATTTAATTATACCTTTTCTGAACAGTTTAAATTACACTAAATCCATCTTTGGCGGGGCTCAAAACCTTGATCTTAAAGGAAAAAAACACCTAAACTCTAATGGGTTTGCCAGTTAACCCAACCCTTACCCAACATAACTTTTGTATCGTTGAAATTTGAATAGTTGTTAAGTTTGTTGTATGAGCAGATGTTGTTCTGAACTTTTTTTTTCTTTTAAAGTTGGGTATTTTATGAAAGGAATGTTACCATTTTTTTATGTGCTTGCAGGAAACATGCATAGAAGGTGTACCCTATCTTTTAGAGTCTTTATATAATTCAGGGTCATGTTTTTTTTCTTTTTGTGTGTAAACATTTCATAGGTGTTATTATAATTTTGTGTTCATGTGTATAAGATGTATATTAATATTCAATCTTAACGACGATTACCATAAGCTTTAGGTAGCGTTTGGTATGCAGGAATAAGAGGTGGAATGGAATGGACCATTGTGAGGGAACGAAGAAAATAGTGTTTGGTTGGTCGATGTAATGGAATCGTCCATACCAAAATGCATTTCATTCCCTCAAAATCATTCCATCGCCCCCCCCCCCCCCCCCGTTTTTTTTCCCATTCCATTCCCTCTTCATCCTTCATTAACAACACCACCACCCACCATCGTTGCTACCACACACCAACACCACTGTCATCCGTCACCGTCACCCACCTCCACCTCCACCCGCCACCGCCGCTGCCACCACCTACCGCCGCCACCCACCTCCGTCCTAGCCATCGACGTCGCCACCACCCACCGTCGCCACTGCCACCTCTGATCATCGCCACCACCCACCTTCGATCATCACCGCCACCTCCAATCACCGCCGCCACCACCCACCGCCACCACCGCTACCACCTCCGACCACCGTCGCCGCTGCTACCACCCCTGCCACCACCATCACCACCGCCCCCACTTACCTCCACCGTCATCCACAACTACCACCGTTGTCACCATCCGCCGTCGTCACCACCCACCACCACCGCTGCCGCTACAACTGAAACCTAGCTCCACGCCCCATCATCGACCATCACTGACCACCGCCATCTGATTTTATTCCTTCGTCTTTTTTCGCATACCAAACAACAAAAAGTAATTGTTCATTCCATTCACACATGGTAACCAAACAAGACATGGGATGGTAATGATCAATTCCATTACCTCATCCATTCCATTACCTCGTCCATTCCATTCTCCCGTCCATTCCATTACCCCATACCAAACAAACCCTTAATATATGCATATAATCCTTATTTTCAGATTTGATTTGCCAAACAAATAGTTCATACAATCATAAATCATATATATATTATTTGTATAACAAATGATTCTAAAGAGTATATATGTCCATATATGTTTTGTGGCTAATGATATAAAAGTAGTTAAGAAACTTCCCAAAAAATTAATGATTGTGACAAGAGTTGTGAAGCATTTTAGAATTGAGTTAGGTATAAATTGATTACTATTAGCAAAAGAATGTAAGCGTTTGCGATGATTATCACATATATCTACTTGCTTTATTGTGCTCCGCAAACAAATAATTTTTATTATTCAACCCTTGTAACACACGGAACTATAACATAGTAAATAAATATATGAAATTCTAAAGCATGCAAAACTGTGGACTTATGACATCGTTTTGGAGATCCCAGAAACTTTATCATTTAGGGTGAACGGGACAGTTGCAGTGAATCCCTTCACCGCACGGCAACATGAAAAAGCGGAGAGGAGTCACCGCATGAAAAGATGACCATTGGAGCATGATGTTTGACTTCAATGGCTATATATATGACAACCCGTAATTTCAGGTTAATACTTGTAGTTAGTTAGACATACATACATTCATAGCACTGCATTTAACTAGGGTTAGTTAATTGAGTATACATTGGTAACTCGGGGAATTACCGGAACACACACAAGTTAATTCTCAAACGTTGGTGGCTAACAGGAATAATTAATATAAATGGACGGTTTATACCAAACTTATACGTTGCATGACAAATACGTCAAATATATGTTTTAACTGCAAAGTGCATGATGTTATGTGCTTTTGTGTAAAAGTTATATGGTTTAAGGTGTTTTATGGTTAATATAGAAATTGTAATAAAACTACTGCAAACGCTAAACTCCCCATAATCTCACTCATTATGGTAGTTGGTTTCTCTGATCACTCTTGGCGACACAAATCTCACACACACAATCATCATATCTCTGATCTTTCAACCCATCAAGAACAAACATTAGATCGAATCTAAGGTAAGTGTTTTGTTTTATACGTTGATATCTTTGTTCTCTTGATTCCATGCAAAACCCTAGTTATCCAAACAATCGATCTGTGGTTAGTTGATCATGTCTGAATGAATGTGCAATTATTTGTCAAATACTAGAGATGCTATTGATATATTAGAACTGCAAAATTGTTGATTTGTTGTGTAGCATAGTTGAGATTAGGGTTTGGTCGATGAACTATAACTTTTACATTGGAAAACTATGATTTTTGCTTATTCCGTGTTACTGTGCGTTTGTTAATCTGAGAATGATTGTTAGTCCATGAATAAGTGGTACGACTTTGTGAAGTCATAGAGTCCGTGTTATTGGAACTTCTAGTCCGATGTACACAAGGACAGAGTTACTGGAATTTATAATTAAAATCCGAGTTTGTTACGTCCGAGTTTATATGTGAGTCCAAGTTTTGTATAATTGTTCCGAGTATATGTATTATATGATCAAGAGAGCGTGTTTGAGTTTATATATAATATATCTATGCTGTCTGAGTTTATCAAGTCCTTTGATGTCCGAGTTTATGATAATGATTTGTGTCCGAGTTTATCAAGGACATGGAGTCCGAATTTATGATCAAGTGAACTGTCCGAGTTTTTCTATTATCTACTCATGTCCGAGTTTATCAAATACACAAGGATACGAGTTTTATAGCTTAATAAAGTCGGAGTATATATGTTAGGCATATGCGGACCGACGTTGTGTGACTCTTGTGGTCCGACTTCATTAGTTGGATCTTATAAATTTTAAATAGTGTTTGTTATATGTTGGATATAAGGGTTTTAAGATAACTGTGCATATTATGTATGAACAATTATATATTTGACACTTTAGTTGTCCGACATACATATAAAAGTAAATGAGTAAATTTCTTTTTTTTATATATATATATATATATAGGGGAGGGTTATCTTGAGAACGCTAAATATTGCGAGAACCGTGAGAACGAATAAAAAAAGCAATCAAAACCAATTTTTTTTAATACAAATCTCATTCTAATTAAAATACAACATAAAAAAAAGAATTTACAACATCAAATAATTCATTTCTCCTCTCAAAATCACTTTTATTAGAATTTTTACACATGTGTAAATATAACAAATTTACACATGTGTAAATGGTAAACTTACACATGTGTAAATTTTCTTTATTTATGAATTCACGTAAATTTAAACGTATAAATGAAATTTATAACATTGTATTCGAATAATAATGATAATTGTAAAAAGAAATTTTGAATTTGAATTGTTTTTGACAAAGTTCTTGCGGTTTTTTGATTCGTTCTCACGGTTCTCGCGATATTTAGCGTTCTCATTTAAACCCTCCCCTATATATATATATATATATATATATATATATATATATATATATATATATATATATATATATATATATGGTAATGGGCCGATTGCTAAGTGATTTATTATTGGTATAATTAGAACTTGATATGGAATCACACTACATGTCACCAACTAGAGAAACCCAATGTATGTTAAACTTGTTAATTTGATCACATTAAACACTTGGTTGTTTGGACACTTAGGGTATTGCATAACCCTACATGTATACATACTTACACGTTATAGTACACTAGGTCGCGTGTAACAGACCTAACACTTTATTAACGCGTTAGAAGCATGTGAACACATACCGAGCTAACTAACGTGAGTTCACTACTCTTCCACAAGCATGCATCCTAGAGGGGACAAACCATTATTCCTAGGTGGAATACTTTTTAATAAATGTTGTAGTTTAATTTTGATGTTAGTGGATAAACTCAATCTCTATCATGTAAGTCCCTACTTATTACCGAGCTAGTTGTCGTGGGAGGCAACGGGGTATTAGCCAGTAGAGCTATTAGGTTTGACAAACCTCACACCATGCTCATGAAGTCGGTCGTGAACTAAGGACCTTAATTATTTTGGTTATCTTGAAACAGTTACTTTAGCTTTCGCTGAATACATACTTTTGTTTGAAACATTTATTTTGGAATACACTATTTATGTTGAACATGATGATTGTGTTTAATATTGTTTACTATTAGTTCGACATGATTAATGGCTAGATCCTGGTACGTCACACGCCTCGTGGTAAAACTCGCATGTGGTAATTTAGGGGTGTGACAAATTGGTATCAGAACCAGGGACCGGACTTGTGTGCCAGCGAGGACGCTGGGCCCCGTAAGGAGGGTGGATTGTAACATCACACATTGGTTGTGAAGGGGAACGAAGGCTTCCTTATAAGGGGCTTGATACCTTCACCATCATGACGCGTTTTAAATCCGTGAGGCGATGGTGGTTCATCCCGGCCATTGTGGACAATATCATGGTGCGGTTACGCTGGGCTGTTAAAGATTGGTATCAGAGCCACTGGTTATAGTGAACTAGATTTAGAAAGTTTTGTAAAACCAGACTATAACCGATTCAGTTCCGAAAGGGACCATGACACTACGCTCCAGATTGCAAGGTCCTTCTTTTATTATCGTATACAATATACACCTAACAGACACATATGTATTGCATTGCATATAGTTTCATACACAGCATTATAGCACGATTACATATGTTACCTATTTATACTATGATGAATTGTTAGTATGACGTTATTTCTAAACCCTTCGTGACCTTTATCGCTTTGCCAATACCCGCTTTAGGCAACCAAATGAGGGGATCTTTTAACACAAGATAGGAGGAACTAGGGTGAACATTCAAATCAAATTATTATTACGGGTGCACACATAATAGTAACTTGGGGTGCATATGAGTCCCTGTGAGACCTAGTGTGTGGAAAGGATCCTGACCCATTATCTGACATAATTGGGGATTCAACTATCCATAGGAGCCAAGACGATGATTGACTCCTACTTGATCATGCTCTTTCCTCTCTTTTCTGAACATTTATGAACCTAGGTAATAGTGAGTTGTTGTTTAAACACTCATCTGAACATCTGATGATTGATTGGGAATATTTTATGTTAGTGCCAAATGTTTCTAGGTTAGTTATTAAAACATTAAATGTTTGGTTTATACTCTTTCCACCTTTTCTTGTTGACTTGCACTGGATACGGAAATAATATGCACTACATATTTTTCTCATGTTAGTATATTGTGAATGTAGAATCATGAGTGGACGAAACGATGGGTGAAACGATGGATGCGACGGTGGACATGGAAACATTGTCATGACTTAGGCAGAGCTCAGATTCCAAAGCAACAGCAGCAACAGCCACAACGGAAACAGGGTAACCGAAAGAGTTGCTTTCAATGAGGAAGTGATGGTGACTTCAAAAGGGATTGGCCGCAGCTAAACCAAAATGCCAAAAATACTGGAAACAACAACAACACTGGGAATCACAACAACAACAACAATAACAACGGCGGAAATGGTGTCCGCGAGAGAGCAATCACGATTGGCGTGGGTGAAGCTAGGGATGATAACTATGAACAATCTTTTCGCTTCTGTCTTATTCGATTTAGGTGCCGATTGGAGTTACGTGTCCTTGAAATTCAGTAGACTGTTAGGAACGACCCTAACCCCACTTGAAACTAAGCACAACATGGAGTTGGCTAATGATAAACCGATTGAAGCATCCCATGTTCATGTTGGATGCAAACTCGATCTTTTAGGTCAAGTGTTTGACATTGACCTCCTTCCTGTTACTCTTGGTAGCTTTGATGTAGTCATCGGTATGGACTGGTTGTACAAACACCAAGCTAAAATTCTCTATAAAGAGAAAATCGCTCGTATCCCTCTCCCTAGTAGAGATTTTTTTATCTGTTCAAGGTCACCGGAGTGGTGCTATAGTTGGCATCATTTCAGCTATGAAAGCCCAGAAGTGCATACGAAAGGGCCATCCGGCTATTCTAGCTCTCGTTACCGACAATCAACTTGAGGAGAAGAAGATCAAAGACATTCCAGTTGTTCGTAACTTCTCCGCTGCTTTTCCGAGGAACTTCCAGGACTACCTCCACATCGACAGGTGGAATTCCAGATCGAGCTTACACCTGGTGCAGCTCCGATTGCTCATGTTCCTTATCGTCTTGCACCGGGAGAGTTGCAAGAACTATCTAATCAACTTCAAGAACTGTTGGATTATCCGACCTAGTTCTTCGCCATAGGGAGCCCCAGTCCTATTTGTGAAGAAGAAAGACGGGTCTTTCCGCATCTGCATTGATTATCGCGAACTCAACAAGGTGACGGTCAAAAATCATGATCCTCTTCCTGGTATTGACAACCTGTTTGACTAGTTGCAAGGGTCAAGTTTCTACTCCAAAATCGATCTAAGATCAAGCTATCATCAGATGAGAGTCCGAGAGGAAGATGTTTCCAAAACAACTTTCCGAACATGGTATAGCCACTACGAGTCACCAGAGTGGTGCTATAGTTGGCATCATTTCAGCTATGAAAGCCCAGAAGTGCATACGAAAGGGCCATCCGGCTATTCTAGCTCTCGTTACCGACAATCAACTTGAGGAGAAGAAGATCAAAGACATTCCAGTTGTTCGTAACTTCTCCGCTGCTTTTCCGAGGAACTTCCAGGACTACCTCCACATCGACAGGTGGAATTCCAGATCGAGCTTACACCTGGTGCAGCTCCGATTGCTCATGTTCCTTATCGTCTTGCACCGGGAGAGTTGCAAGAACTATCCAATCAACTTCAAGAACTGTTGGATTATCCGACCTAGTTCTTCGCCATAGGGAGCCCCAGTCCTATTTGTGAAGAAGAAAGACGGGTCTTTCCGCATGTGCATTGATTATCACGAACTCAACAAGGTGACGGTCAAAAATCATGATCCTCTTCCTGGTATTGACAACCTGTTTGACTAGTTGCAAGGGTCAAGTTTCTACTCCAAAATCGATCTAAGATCGAGCTATCATCAGATGAGAGTCCGAGAGGAAGATGTTTCCAAAACAACTTTCCGAACATGGTATAGCCACTACGATTTTTTGGTCATGCCATTCGGGTTAACCAACGCACCAGCGGTCTTCATGGATCTTATGAACCGAGTGTGCAGACCGTATCTTGACGACTTCGTCATTGTGTTTATCAATGATATCCTAATCTATTCCTTAGAGCAAGGAGGAACATGAACAACACTTGGTCTTATCTTGGAACTTCTGAGGAAGGAGCAGCTCTACGCAAAATTCTCTAAGTGTAGTTTCTCGATTAGAGAAGTACACTTCCTTGGTCATGTGGTCAACGCAACAAGAATACATGTGAACCCAGCTAAAATTGATTCTATCAAGAATTAGGCGACACCTAAGACTCCTACGCAGGTGTGACAATTTCTTGGTCTCGCGGGGTACTATCGTAGATTCATCGAGGGATTTTCGAAAATCGCTCAACCTCTTACCGCTTTTACTCAGAAAGGTGTTACTTACTCGTGGGGTGCCGACCTAAGCGAATTCTTTTCAGCTCTTGAAACAAAAACTCTGCAGTACACCGATATTGTCCTTACCCGATGGTACGGATGACTTCGTGGTGTACTGTGATGCTTCTATTCATTATTCAAGGTCCAGGTTGTCTTTTGATGTAGCGCGAGAAGGTGATAGCCTATGCCTCCCGACAATTGAAAGCTCACGAGAAGAAGTACATGACTCACGATTTGAAATTGGGAGCCGTAGTTTTGCACTCAAAATTACTTGTATCGTACTAAATGCACTATTTACACTGATCACAAGAGCCTTCAGCACATTTTCGATTAGAAGGAGTTGAACATTCGACAACGTCGTTGGGTTGAACTCTTGAACGACTACGACTATGCAATCAAGTATCATCCAGGCAAAGCTAATGTTGTAGCGGATGCCCTCAGTCGGAAGGGAACCAAACCTATACGCGTTCGAGCTTTACAGCTTACTATTCATTCTAACCTTCCTGACCAGATCCGTTCTGCCCAAACTATAGCATTGAAGGATAAGAACCTTCAAGCTGAATCCATATGGGGCATAGAGAAACAACACGAAACCAAGTCTGACAGTATTCACTATTTCATGGAACGAATATGGGTTCCTTTGCGCGGAAATCTGATAGAGCTTATGTTGGACGAAGCACACAAGTCTCGATACTCCATTCACCCGGGTTCTGATAAGACGTATCAGGACCTGAAAATCTTGTACTGGTGGCTAAATATGAAAGCTAACATAGCGACGTATGTGAGGAACGGAAGTCAAGGTAGAATATCAAACACCGTCTGGTTTGCTTCAGCAACCAGAAATGCATATGTGGAAATGGGAACAGATTTCCATGGACTTCATCACTAGTTTACCAAAAACTAAAAACAGAAACGATACCATTTGGGTGATCGTCGACCGTCTAACCAAGTCTGCACACTTCCTTGCGATCAAAGGAACTAACAACTATGACAAACTTGCCATTATCTACATTAAGGAAGTGATCACACGGCATGGGGTGCTAGTCTCAATCATTTTTTATCATGACCCACGTTTCGCATCTCAACTTTGGCAATCTATGCAGAGAGCTTTAGGCACATGCTTAGATATGAGCACCACCTATCATCCTCAAACAGATGGTCAAAGTGAACGAACCATTCAGACTCTTGAAGACATGCTTCGAGCATGTGTTATCGATTTTGGTAATGGTTGGGAAAGACACCTGCCTTTGGTAGAATTTTCCTACAATAAAAGTTATCACTCTAGCATCCAGGCAGCTCCGTTCGAAGCGTTGTACAGACAGAAATTCTGATCTCCCCTTTGTTGTGCTGAGTTTGGTGACAGCTAAATCACTGGCCAAGAACTCGTACTCAAAACTTCTAAGAAGGTTGTTCAAATCAGAAATCGTGTGGCGACAGCTCGTGATCGCCAGAAAAGCTACGCCGACAAGCGTAGGAAACCCTTGGAATTCGCAGTAGGCGACCGTGTTTTATTGAAAGTCTCACCATTGAAGGGTGTGGTCCATTTTGGGAAACAAGGCAAACTTAATCCACGTTATGTTAGGTCATTCAGGATATCAGAAAGAATCGGTGCATTGACTTATAGACTTGAGTTGCCTAACGAACTCAGTGGTGTACACAACGTCTTTCACGTCTTTAACTTAAAGAAGTGTTTGCCTGATGAAACAATTGTAGTTCATTTCAAAGAACTAAAAATCCATGACAAGTTGCAATTTATCGAGGAACCTATTGAAATCATGGTCCGGGAAGTCAAGGTCCGTAAACAAAGTCGAATACCTATCGTGAGAGTTCGTTGGAACTCAAAGCGGGGACCAGAGTTCACGTGGGAACGCGAGGATCAGTTGATGCTCAAGTATCCTCATTTATTCAAAACCAATGAACATAACAGTGATACGACTAGCGAATCTCGGGTCGAAATTCCCTTTCAACTTGGGGATGATGTGATACCCGAGGAAAACCCACAGTCATCTTAAATTATCTCTTCACTCTTCTGTGATTGCTTACCAAAATTTGGGACTAAATTTCTTTCAACTTGAGGATGTTGTGACAACTTGCAATTTCAGGTTAATAGGGTTAGTTAAATGAGTCTACATTGGTATTTGGGGAATTACCAGAACACACACAAGTTAATTCTTGAACGTTGGTGACTAAAATGAATAATTAATATGAATGGACGGTTTATACGAAACTTATACGTTGCATGATTATTATGTGAATTATCTGTTTTAACTGCAAATTGCATGATGTTATGTGCTTTTGTGTAAAAGTTATACAGTTAAGGGTGTTTTATGGTTAATATAGAAATTATAATCAAACTACTGTAAACCCTAAACTCCCCATAATGTCACTCATTACGGCAGTTGATATATTAGTTGGTCATGTTTGAATGAATGTGTAGCTGTTTGTCAAATACAAGAGATGCTATTGATATATAAGAACTGCTAAATTGTTGATTTGTTGCGTAGCATTGTTGAGATTAGGGTTTGGTCGATGAACTGTAAATGTTACATTGAAAAACTGTGATTTTGCTTATTTCATGTTACTATGCGTTTGTTAATCCGAGAATGATTGTTAGTCCGTGAATAAGTGTTCTAACTTTGTGAAATCACAGAGTCCGTGTTATTGGAACTTCAGCTCCAATGTACACAAGGATCGAGTTACTGGAATTTATAATTAAAATCCGAGTTTGTTACGTCCGAGTTTATATGTGAGTCCGAGTTTTATATAATTGTTCTGAGTATATGTATTATATGATCAAGAGAAAATGTCTGAGTTTATATATAAGATATCTATGTTGTCCGAGTTTATCAAGTCATTTGATGTCCGAGTTTATCAAGGACATTGAGCCCGAGTTTATGATCATGTGACGTGTCCGAGTTTATCAATTATCTACTCATGTCTGAGTTTATCAAATACACAAGGATCTGAGTTTATTATAGCTTAATCAAGTCCGAGAATATATGTTAGGCATATGCGGACCAACTTTGTGTGACTCTAGTGGTCCGACTTTATTAGTTAGATCTTATAAATTTTAAATAGTGTTTGTTATATTTCGGATAAGGGTTTTAAGATAACTGTGCATTTTATGTATGAACAATTATATATTAGACACTTTAGTTGCCCGACATACATATATAAGTAAATGAGTAAATTTCTTTTATATATATGGTAATGGGCCAATTGCTAAGTGATGTATTATTGTTATAATTAGAACTTGATATGGAATCACACTACATGTAACCAGTGTTGTAAAAGTCGCTAGGCGGTCCCTAGTCGGCCGACTGGGGAGTTGGGAGTAATCGGAGTACTCGGAGAGTACTTGGGGAGTACGCGGACATGGTAAATATAAAGAAAATTAATTGTTATATATTATTTATGTGTTAAAATAAGCATAATTCATGTCAACTGGGTATAATTTAAAATGAAACATGTTTAAAGTTCAAATATTCTGAGTACAAGTCCGACTAGTCTGAGTACAAGGCCGAGTAGTCCGAGTACAAGGCCGAGTAGTCCGAGTACAAGGCCGAGTAGGCCGATTTTGACCGAGTTTGACCGATTAAAAGTCAACAAACCACGTTGACCGCCTAGACCGACTAGGCCGACTAGGCTCCGACTAGGCTCCGACTAGGCCGACTAGGCGCCGACTAGGACCGAGTACTCCCGAGGCCGACTAGTTGAGACCGCCTAGGAGGAAGTCGCCAAGGTGGAGGTCCGAGGACCGAGTACTCGCCGAGTACTCGGCCGAGGAATCTGACTTTTGCAACACTGCATGTAACCAAATAGAGAAACTCAATATATGTTAAACTTGTTAATTTGATCACAATAAACACTTAGTTGTTTGGGAACTTAGGGTATTGCATAACCGTACATTTATACATACTTACACGTTATTGTACACTAGGTCGCGTGTAATGGACCTAATACTTTATTAACGCGTTAGAAGCACGCTAACACATACCGAGCAAACTAAGGTGAGTTCACTACTTTTCCACAAGCATGTGTCCCAGGGGGGACAAACCATTATTCCTAGGTGGAATATTTTTTAATAAATGTTGTAGTTTAATTTCGATGTCAGTGGATAAACTCAATCTCTTTCATGTAAGTCTCTACTTATTACCGAGCTAGTTGTCGTGGAAGCAACGTGGTATTAGTTAGTAGTGCTATTAGGTTTGACAAACCTCACACCATGTTCAGGGATTCGGTCGTGAACTAAGGACCTTAATCATTTTGGATCAATGTTGATAGACGTTGATAAGGGCACAAAAATCAAAGTTAGTCATATCAGTACCGTGTTTAATATTCCTTGACATGTCTTTAAAGCTAAACATTTACATTTTTTACGTTGAACAAGACCAGTGGACTCGCCAACTTTATGTTGACACTCTTCTGCATGCTTTGAAGGTCGTTAGGTACATTGGTGTGCAGGAACTTGCAGTCTGAGGAGCTTGAAGTGTCATGGGGTGTGCTGCTTGATGAGAACATTTGATATCATGCTTTTTAAAACAATATGGTTTTGGTTGTTTTGAAACAGTTACTTTTGCTTCCACTGAATACATACTTTTGTTGGAAATGTTTATTTTAGAATACACTATTCATGTTGGACATGATGATTGTATTTAATATTGTTTACTATTAGTTCGACATGATTAGTTGCTAGATCCTAGTACGTTACACGCCTTGCGGTAAAACTTGCATGTGCTAATTTGGGGGTGTAATAATATAGTTGTAAATATTAAAAAAGGTTTTTTCATATATTTAAACTATATAAACCAACCCATTTAAAAAAAAAAAATCACATCAACCCATTTCCTCATTTCTCAAAAATTAAATCTCTAACCTTATTTTTTTAAATGGTGGATGAAATACCATTGTTTTTCCCACCCCGATAGCAGTGATTCATCTGATACTAGCATAATTTTTTTCCAATATCTCATCGAGGAAGCCGAACTACAAGACACGGGCACATCTAGTAAGAAACATTTTGTTCGCCGTGATCGTGAGAGTGGCCACGAAACCCTTATGGCGGATTATTTTGTCGAGGACCCGAAATACAACAAAGATATTTTTCGTCAAAGGTTCTGTATGTCAAAAGGTTTGTTTCTCAAAATTGTGAGCGATGTGGAAGTGAATAACTTGTGGTTTGAAGAGGGCCTAGATGCGAGACTGAAGAATCTTTGCAAAAAATTATATCGGATATTAAACAACTTGCAACCAGTAACCCTCTAGACGAGAATGACGAGTATATTCATATGGCTGAAAGGACTTCCCGCGAGTGTCTAGAATATTTATGCAAAACGGTATGTAAAATATACGCTCCCGAGTTCTTACGTAGGCCAACAAGCCATGACATGATGATTTTATACCAAGCTCATGAGGATAAACATCACATTCCTGGTATGGTGGGTTGCCTTGATTGCACCCATTTCGTATGGAGAATGTGTCTCATAGAGTTTTGGGGCCAATATATGAGAGGAGATCAACGTTACCCGACATTTATGCTTGAAGTGGTGGCCTCTTAAGATCTGTGGGTTTGGCATGCTTTTTGCGGTCCACCAGGTGCACAAAACGACATCAATGTGCTTCAGTAATCTCCATTATTTCACACTGAACGAAATGGAACGGCCCCATGTACCACCCCGAAAATTTCGTCCAACTATGAGACGACACGTGTCCAATTCTCCAACTAATCCCGACTACGAGGAGGGAGAAACCTCCAGCTGATCCCGGAGACGTGGAAGGAGGAAGGACCTACATTGTACGTTCACTGAAACGTGTTCTGAATCTTTGACTGATCCCGACGCTGGGAAGGAGAGAGAAATTATTATCGTGCGTTAACTAAAACATGTCCCAGATCTCCGACTAATCCTAGCTACGAGGAAGGAAAGGGACTAAAAGTGCCAATTGGCCAAAGAATCAAAGTCCAAGGAATAAAATTGTGAAAATCACAAAATAACTTTTCCTGGCAATCTCATACGAACCGTAAGCTATTTAGGCTTACGGACCGTAAGCTGTATTTAATTCTGGTGCGCTGAGGTCCTTACGGTCCGTAAGTGACCGTGCTGGCAGTTTTATGCTTGTAGACCAAGGCAGTCTGCATTCTTGTCCCTTCCCTCTGCTTCTTACACGTCCTAGGACACTTGTCAACACCAGAAAACTCCTGGTAACACATGGCATCACCCCAAGATCCATGATCAACTATAAATAGCCATTGAAACTCCTCCATTCTTTGCTCAATCGCCACTCTTTCACTCTAATCGCTCTTAGAGCTTTCCTCTAGACAACACTCTCAGTTCTATTTTGCTCAAACACTTCCAAGTAAGTGTTTCTACCTAGTCTTTTTCAATTATATTAGTTATTTTGAGTTTAAAGTCAAACGGTTGACTTTCTGTTTGACTTTAACTTCTGACCAATTTGGTCAAGGTAAAGTTCAATCCGAACATTCCTACGCGATCGTACACGTTGGTATGATCCCTCTGTGATCATACCCTCAAATAATCACGTTTGCTAGTTGAATTTTTAAGTTGAGCATGTAACGTAAAAGTTGAATTTTCGAGTAAAATGCATAAACGGTTTCTATGGAATGTCAGTAACACAAGTAGTAAATTCATTCGTTGACAGGAGCGAGTAGAAAGAGAGAGCGTAAAGAGGGTCTTATCATGAATATTGGTCTGCTTTCCTTTCTCCTATTGCCCGAAATGGCAGAGGAGAGCAAAGGTTCCTTTTTTAATAACTTATAACTAAGTTGTTTTGTCACATATATCAGTTTTTCAACTTATATAAACTGATGTAAGCATGGCCAATTTATTTATGTCAAAAGTCAAGCAGTTTGACTTTAAATTTGACTTTTGATTCTGACCCGTTTGGTCAACATTTAGATATGTTTTAGGACCATAATATTGTTGAGTATAACACTCTGAAGTTATACCATATGGTCATTCCGTTTGATGGGTTAATAAAGTGTTGAAATTTTATTAAAAATGATCACAATACCCTTATGTGGTCAAAGTAGCTAAATTTTTTTTAAACTAAGCCGAACTATAATTTGACATTAGATTAGTATGTACTTCAACTAAAAATATATTTTTACTACTTGGACTTGTCATACGCCCATCCGACCATCAAAACCCGTCTTTACGCGCATAACTAGTTATGCGAACCTAATTCGCATAAACTAGGCATGATGGGTCAAAACCTTTTTAAAACATTTCCAATTCAGAATGTTGGTTTACTTAACCTTTATCCAATGAGTCCTTACACTCGGATAGGTGCAAACCACATTCTAAACGGTCTATGCTTAGTCTAGCGAACCGATCTTATTCTTAAGTAACAGGTCGTGTCTAAGGAACTAACCTATGACCCGTATACATTCTAACAGATAACTGAATATGTTCACTCCAGATTATAGAACCTCCTAGATATTCGGACCTGAGTTTAATTACTTTGTATTTACGACTTTTAGTATACTAAAACCGTTATCGGTTAGAAGCTAGCAAAAAGGTAAATACTTTTAACTTATTTTGCTTTTAAACTTGGGGTATGGCGATAAGCCATTTGCAGCAAGTATTACATAAATGAGTCGACTATGACTGCTCATAATGTAAGAACTCATTTTAATCTGTTTTATTTGATAACTGAAACAATTGGGGGTTATTGTTACCGTGCACGGGCGTCCCGTTTCATGAACTTTTATGGCCATACAGAATAATGTGTCGGGGTAGGCATATTGACTGTAAGACACGTTATTCAACTTTGGTGTGTATCTTAATCATTATAGCACTGAAAATGACCGGCTTTGATATCTGGCTCCCATTGTATGACAAATATGTAAATCTAGTGAAAAGATAAAATCCCAATAAATATTAAATGATTACCTACAGGTTTTCCCTATGTATTAAATCATTTTTGAAAAACTATTTTCAAAATGAGTCAGTTAATTGTATTTACCAGTGAAAGTTGACGTATTTTCAAAAGATTGAACTGCAGGTACCGAACCTTGATATTAGGATGGGAATCCGAGTCGGCTATGATAAAGGCTTTGGAATTTGAAACTCCTAGCTTAAGGCCTATGATGTTTAAGCTTATTTTTACTTCGGTCCCGCCTGTGGGCTTTTATCTGAACATTTGAAAAACTTGTATTTTGTATATTCAGACACTTTGAACGTTATAAATTTCTTTTACTCTAAATACTTTCGTTGCATTATTATTAAATTGTGATGTTGTTATCCAATCGTCATGACCCATTCGGGCCCACCGGAAATAGGGGTGTGACAGGTTGGTATGAGAGCTATAATTTGAGTGAATTAGACACTAGTCTTGTGTAAACTCAAATATCACAAAATGCAGATTCCATACTAATAGTCTGAGTTCTAGACCTGAACTTAGGACTACTCCTCTCATTATATTTAGTTATTGACTTTATGAACATTTTACAATTCCGTTGAGACGCCGTAGATGAGGCAAGGAATCTATGATAGGTCGCGGATTGAGTAGCTTGAAGTTCCATATGGCGAACTACACTATTTTAGAGATGCGACATTTAGATCAATTGTGGATCTAGCTTTATCTCTCACCGAGGATGAGAAATGGGTGAGAGCGGCCAAGACTGATGGTGATAACAAGCGAAAATGTGATGATACTCCTGCCAGGGATTCTAAGAATGGTAAGATTGCTTCGAGCTATAACCAGTCCAAGCTAACTGAGGAAAAACCAGAGTGTAAAACCTGTGGGAAAAGACATTTTGGGAAATGTCAGCATAACCAACCCAAAGGTTGTGGCATCTGTAAGCAGATGGACCACAAATCCTACTAATGCAAGGATTTGAAGAACACCACCTGCTATGGATATGGCGAGAAATGGCATATAAAGACCCACTGCCTGAAGTGGGCAACTGATGAAAAGAACAAGGCCACTGATGCCAAGAAAGGCAATGACTAAGCCTTTCAGTTGACTGTGAGAGAAGCAGTTAAAAGACATAAATATCATTATGGGTACGTTTCTCATAATTGATTCATTTTCTAAAAGTATTATTTAAATTCTGGAGCTAGTAAAAGCTTTGTTGACTATAAATTTAATTAAATTTCTAAATCTGTCCTAAAGAGCCTTTAATATTATTTATAAGGTCGAGTGGCCAATAGAGATAGCTTCCACAATTCTCGATAGATACACTATATCTATCCATAACAAATCTATCTATGTCAATAACAAATCTATCTCTGTTAATCTTTTATCTATAAATCTTGCGGGATTCGATATAGCTTTAGGCATCGATTGGTTACTTCATAACCAAGTCCATATTGGCTAGGAGAAGAAACTTATCGAAATTAAATCCCCATCCGGTGATATACCCACTATTCATGGAGATCAACACTATGGATTGCCTGAGGGAGCTTCTCTGCTCAAGGTATACAAGTGCTTGAAGAGAGGATGTGTCATTTACATGGCACATGTGACCATTGACAAGCTGAAGCCGAAGATTGAAGACATTTCAATCATCTCGGAGTACCCTGATGATTTCCCAGAAGAATTATCTGATATTCCCCCGAAGAGGCAAGTTGAGTTTAGAATCCACATTGTTGCCTGAATTGGCCCCTAGAGCTAGAGCTCCATAACGTTGGCACCCACTGACGTGAAGGAGCTGAAGATACAAATTGAAGAACTTTTGCCGAATCGGCGTGAGAGGTCCATAGCCACCAATGAAGCAAAATGCCTAACATGTGCGCAAGTAGGTCAAACATCACAGATCGTCTGGTCTGCATAAATAACTGGAAATTCCCACATAGAAATGGGAAATGGTAACAATGGATCTGATTCCTAAGTTGCCTAAGACCAATCTTGGTAATGACACGATGGGGGTCATAGTCGATAGACTGACTAAGTTGGCACACTTCTTACCAATTAAGGAAAATTATAGTTCCGACAAGCTAGCTAAGCTGTATGTTGACAACATTGTGTCTCTGCATGGAGTACCGTTGTCTATAGTATCAGATGGAGATACTAGATACACTTCATATTTTTGGAAAAAATTCCAACAAAGCACTTAGTACGCTATTAAATTTTAGTATGGCCTACTGCCCAGACTAATGGGTAGAGTGAGCATACCATCTAAACTCTGGAAAACATGCTACGTGCATGTTAATACACAAGAAAGTGTAGAACACCCGTCTGTTGGGTAAAAGTTGGTATACACCAACTCTCTAGACCTAAGATTGTCCTTGAAATAACTAAAAGAATCTTACAAATTTGAGATAGACTCAAGGCTGCCTATGATAGACAGAAGAGTTATATTGAAAAAAGGCGGAAGCCTCTCAAATTCCAAACTTGGAAAATAATACACTATTGAAAGTCTTGCTTTGGAAAGACGTAATAAGGGCAAGCTGACCCCTAGGTATATTAGACCATTCAAGATAACAGAATGTGTCTATTCAATAGCATATAGATCTAAGCTACCAACCGAGCAGAGTGGAATCCATAATGTATTCCATATCTCTAAACTGAAAAGTGCTTAGCTAATAAAGCACTTGTCATATCTCATCATGACGTTCAAACGAGAGCTTAAGCTTTATGGAAAAACCTTTGTCCATTGAGGACCGTGAAGTTAAAAAGCTCTGTAAGAAAAAAGGTTTCCATCGTCAAAGTGAAATGGGATTCCCGCCGTGGCCCAAAATACACTTGGGAGGTTGAATCCGAAATGAGACGGAAATACCCATATCTGTTTGAATAAATCTCGAGGACGAGAATTCCTTTAAGGGGTAAGGATGTAACACCCTAAAAATTTTGTCCAACTATGTGATGACATGTGTCCAATTCTCCAACTAATCCTGACTACGAGGAGGGAGAAACCTCCCACTAATCTCGACTACGTGGAAGGAGGAAGGACCTACATTGTACGTTCACTGAAACGTGTTCTGAATCTTCAACTAATCCCGATGCTGGGAAGGAAAGATAATTATTATTGTGCGTTAACTAAAACGTGTCCCGGGTCTCCAACTAATCCCAGCTACGAAGAAGGAGATGGACTAAAAGTGCCAATTGGCCAAAGAATCAAAGTCCAAGGACTAAAGTTGTGAAAATCTCAAAATAACTTTTCCTGGCAATCACATACAGACCGTAAGCTATTTATGCTTATGGCCTATAAGCAGAATTTAATTCTGGTGCGCTGAGGTCCTTACAGACCGTAAGCGATAAACCCTTACGGTCCGTAAGGGATCGTGCTGGCAGTTTTATGCGTGTAGACTAAGGCAGTCTGCATTTCTTCCACATATCTCGCATTCTTGCCACTTCCCTCTGCTTCTTACACTCCCAGGAGACTTCTCAACACCAGAGAACTCCTCGTAACACATGGCATCACCCCAATATCCATGATCAACTATAAATAGCCATTGAAACTCCTCCATTCCTTGATCATTCACCTCTCTTTCACTCTAATCACTCTTAGAGATTTCTTCTAGACAAGAGGACTCATACTCTCAGCTCTATTCTGCTTAAACACTTCCAAGTAAGCGTTTCTACCTAGTCTTTTTCAATTATATTAGTTATTTTGAGTTTAAAGTCAAACAGTTGACTTTCTGTTTGACTCTAACTTCTGACCAACTTTGTCAAGGTAAAGTTCAATCTGAACTTTCCTATGCGATAATAATAACATCGGTATGATCCCTCTGTGATCATACCCTTGGATAACCACGTTTACTAGTTGAATTGTTGTAACAGGTTGTAAAATCATGTTCAATAATGTATCGACACGTGTCCCTAATCCTAATTACGTCAAACGTTGACTAGGAGAGACTATCATCGCCAAATAGTTAAAACTTTGAATATGAAAGGACTGAAAGTGTCAACATGCTTAAACTTAGCCTCTGAGTTACATTATACGGTATTCGTATTCTCATATTAAGCCACATGTTGGATAATCAAAACTGTTAGCGATAAACTCTAAAGTTTGCGTTACAAAGGGTTAACAGCGTCAACATTTTAATTCTTACCTCTGAGTGACCTTTTAATGAATCCAGAGCGTTATGATATTTGATCACACTCTTGGAAATACCTAATATTGGCCGTTTAGGGCTTTGATGCCATTAAATAAAAATACACACAAGTTTGTGCGTTGAAACGGTTAAAAGTGTCAACATGTTAATTCTTACCTCTGAATGACCTTTTAACGAACCCGGAGCATTGTGATGTTCCATAATACTCACGGGAATGCCTGATCTGAGCTACGTAAGGTTTTGATGTTGTCAAACGATAATGCGCACAGCATTGTGCGTTAAAAGGACTAAAAGCGTCAACGTATGAAACTACGCCTTTGAGTGACTCTTTTAAACGAACCAAAAACTCCATGATACTCAGTTGTACTCCGGTGTATGTGTATTACAGGTGACTAAGGGCCTCCATGACTTATATTAACCTTTCAAGTGAGAATTATAAACTTTGTGCTTAAAATATAAACTTTGAAAGTATAAAATACATTGAAAAGTAACAAGGGCCATTTCTGCCAATCCAAAACTATTTTAATCAAAACCATGGGCTTTTTAATGGTTTTAAAAACCTAGTATAACACATGTAATGATCTTATGATAGCCCAAAACACTTGGCACAATCCTAGCAATTCTTGAAATCTATATAAAGGCCATGAATCATACATTTTCATTTGCACCAATTCTTGAATTCTTTCTATCATTCTCTTTTGGGAGCTCCTGAACATTGGGAGCATACCTTTGAGTGTTCTTCAGTCCCTAGGACCACTTGTAAGTGATCCTTTCATGGCTAGTTATTTTATTTGGCTCTTAAAGCCTAAAAGTCAAGTGTTTACCATAAACGCTTTGACTTTTAGTTAGACCTTAAATGGTCAAGTCATTGTTCGCAACGAATATAGCTACATTATCGTAATTAGGTAGGTGTTAATCCCTCAAAAGGGCACCTCCTAGGAATCACATTTGTTTGGTCAATTGACGAGTCAACGTAATATTGATTTAAAAAGTCAACGGGTCAATTTTAAAAATAATTATGATATGAGTTTAGAAGTTTTCTAAAATACGTTTTATCACTTAAACAACTCGGTAATAATTATTAGAACATGTGTAAACATGTTCGGCTTGTCAATTCCAGTTTTAGGGTCGGTTCACAACCGAAAGTCGCGTAGTTTGACTTCTACGTTGACCTTTGGTTATAAACCGAATTAGAATAGTATGCTACTGATTTTAGGTCCCGTTATGATCGTAATATAATGTAGTATAACCCCATAAGGTTATATTACATGATCGGACTAGGAATCTGAGCTTATGCGCATGTTCTGTTATTATGCCTTACTTTGACTATTATGTCTTTTTGTTTAAAATAAGGTTTTAAAAGTAAATGAGTATGCAAATGAGTTATGTACTGATAAGTAAACATGTTTGGAATATTTTGATGATTTTAATCTGGTCATAAACTGAGTTTACGCATATAAGCGTAAACTATGCTTTTAAAAGGACTAAAATGCCCTTTTACACCCAAAATGAGTTTTAAACATAATTTTAGTATGAAACCCATTACCTACTGATATGATATTATAAATAGGATTATTTGAGATGCTAAGTCAGATTGTAAACTGAGTTTAACTTCAATTTCATATACAAAGCCGATAAATGATGATAATGCCCTTATGGCACAAAAATCGAGTTTTAAGCGTAATATTCAAACCAAACCTTTTACTTACTGATTTGTTATGAAAAATAAAATTTTTTTAACTAATCAAAGCTGGTCATAACATCAGATTTTATAAATCTTCGCATAAATCGTCATTTAACGACATTAACACCGTTTAGGCGCGTAGTATCGTTATAAACCATATGTATGAGCCAAGACATGTTACCTACTGAATTTACAAACCATTTTAAATGTTTTTACAGTAGGTATAAGTCTTGAACTCAGAATCCCAAATAAATTCTCAAAACTATGTGTGAAATGACCATATGTATGAGCCAAGACATGTTACCTACTGAATTTATAAACCATTTTAAATGTCTTCGTCAACCTTGTGGCGATACTTGTTCCAAGTCTTCAACTGTTCCAAACTATGTGGAAGGATAGGAATCATAATACTGCATTGCCAGTTAAAACAAAGACAGTTGTGACCTTTATGGTCCCTTGTCTAAGGTGGTGGGTTATACCCAAGCCTCATAGTCTATATGATTCATGCGATCATGACTAATATCATCAGTATGATGATCATACATAACATCCTTGGAGATGTTTGCCTACAGGCTATATTATAATGTCCATTTGTGACAAAGACAATTGTGATCTTTATGATTCCCTATCCAAGGCGGTGAGCTATGCTCAAGCCTAATAGTCTGTATGATCAATGCGATCACGACTAATATCATCTAATACAATGATCATATTATATAACATCCTAATGATGTTTTGCCAATGGGCTATAATATAATGTCCAATTGTGACAAGATAATTGTAATCTTTTATGATTCCTTGCCCAAGGGGGTGAGCTATGCTCTAATCTCATAGTCTATATGATCAGTGCGATCCTGACTAATATCATCAGTATGATGATCATAATTCCTAGTGATGAAGTGCCTATAAGCTATACTTTACTCTATTGTCGATAAGACAATGATAGTGGTGACCTTTATGGTTCCACTGTTCAAAGTGACGAGTGATACCCAAACCTAATAGTCTATATGGCCAATGCGATCATGACTAAAATCATCAACATGATAATCATATTTAATATCCTTAATGATAATTTGCCAACGGACTATATTATATCTTCCATTCAAGACAAAGACAGTTGTGACCATTATGGTTCCCTGTCCAAAATAGAAAACTATCCCTAAGATTTGCAGTTTATATGATCAAGTGCGATCATGACTGATATCATCAGTGCGATGACCATTAGTTTAACATCCTTTGTGATGTCAATCGAATTGCCTACGAGCCATATTATATCGTCAATTGTGAAGACAGTAGTGGCCTACTACCCCTTATTTAAAGGTAATGAACTATGTTCAAACCTTAAAGCCCTTTTGTTCAATTGAGATCGTGGCTTATATATATATATAGATATGTATATATATATGTATATATATATATATGTATGTATCTTGAATTATCCTTTGTGACAAGGCCTTAGTGCCATATCTTCCATTGTTCTTCGTAACAAGGCTTTAGTGCCATACTATTTAATGTCCTTTGTGACGAAGCCATGTGCCATATCTATATGTCTTTCGTGACCGGCCAATGTGCCGTATTCTAAATGTCCTTCGTGACAAGCGATTGTGCTATATTTAAATGTCCTTCGTGACAAGCTAATGTGCTATATTTAAATACCCCTTGTGACAAACCGGTGAGTTATATAAGGCTAAGCCCATTACAAATTGTGGTAAGCAGGGCTAGTGAAATTGATATATAAACATATAGATCTGTAAGATTTAATGCAAGTAAATTGATTTGCTACTTAGTTCTTGAAAAATTACTGATGGCTTTATTTTCTTTCAGATAAACTTATGGCAAGCCTGAGTATTGGCAAAGCAAGTAAGAAAAACGGTGGTAATGATTTAGAGCACCAGAACCGTAATGACGAAGAGAATTGTCTTCGATCCATAGTTGCCGATGAAGTCGGTAAAGCCCTGGCTGGATTTATGGCCACATTTAAAGGGCCAGAGCCTTCAGTACAGAAAGAGAACTCTGCTACTAAACCCCGTTCTAATACTCATAAGATCGATAAGTCTTATTTCTCCTCAACTAAAAGTGAGCAGAGTATCAAGAATATCAAGAAAGCTAAATCTCACGACTCTATGAAGGGGTGTACATATAAATACTTTGTTTCTTGTAAACCCCGTGACTTTATGGGTGGGGTTGGAGCTATTGATGCTCTAAAGTGGCTTGATGAAATGGAAAACGTTGTTGATATAAGCGGTTGTGCCGCCAAGGACACTGTTAAATACGTGTCCCAATCCTTCAAGGAGGATGCACTAACATGGTGGAAGACACTGATCCAATCCACTGGCAAGGTTGCAATGTATAACCTGAGTTGATCTAAGTTTGTGGAATTGATTCGCGAGACTTACTGTCCACCTCACGAGGTGGAGAAAGTTGAATCTGACTTTCTAAGGCTGACCATGAAAGGCCTCGAGTGTCGAGCCTATGTATCTGAATACAACTCTTTATCAAGACTCGTGCCTTATTTAATTACCCCCGAGTCTAAGCGCATTGCGCGGTTTATCGGAGGACTCGCTTCAGAAATCAAAGGAATGGTTAAATCCTCCAAACATGCGATTTATATATCCGCTGTGGATCCGGCTCTTTCTCTCACTGAAGATGAAATAAGAACAAGGGCGACTAAAGCTGAGGAGGATCACAAGAGAAAGCGCAATGATACCCCAAGTATGGATTACAAAAAGGGTAAGACAGATTTGAATTATAACCAACCCAAGCCGAGGGAGGCAAAACCCAAATGCAAAACCTGCGGGAAGCAACACTTCGGAAAATGTTTCCATGAGTAGACCAAAGGATGTGGCATCTGTAAGGAGATGGACCACAAGTCCCTTAAATGAAAAGACTTGAAAGACACCACCTGCTATGGATGTGGCGAAAAAGGGCATATAAAGACCCGCTGCCCAAATAGGGCAACTGACGGGAAGAACAAGGCCATTAATGGCAAGAAAGGCAACGTATGAGCCTTCCAATCTGCTACAGTAGAAGCAGTTCAAGAAATATCTTTACGTACCTGTTTCTCGTAAATGTTTTATTATTAGAAACTTATTTTAAACTCTGGAGCCAGTTAAAGCTTCATCGATTGTAAATTTAATAAAATTTTAATTCTGCCATTTCAAGACTTAAATATTATTTATAAAATCAAGTGGCCAATCTAGATGGTTTCACATATGTTATATCCTTCACAAATTAATTTTTCTTTGATAATCTTTTATCTATAAATCTTGCTGGAATCGATATGTTTTTAGACATGGATTGGTTAGTTGAAAAACCAAATTCACAGTGTCTGCAGTATGAAACTTATCGAAATTTAAATTCCCATCTGGTGATATATTTACCATCCGTGGAAGATCAACACTATTGATTGCCCGAAAAAGCTTTTATGCTTGAGGCATCCAAGTGATTGAAGGAAGGATGTGTCATCTACATGACACAAGTAACTTTTGATGAATTAAAATCGAAAGCTGAAGACCTTTGTGTAGATGGACATGAGAAGTCCATAGCCACCCAGGAAGCATAATGCCTAGAATGTTCACAAGTGAGTCAAACATCGTAGACCATTTGTGGTCTATATAATGAACTAGAAAATCCCACATAGAATTGGAAAATGGTAACAATGAATCAAATCTCTAAATTACCTAAGTTAAATCGTGGCAAAGACACGATTGAATTTATAGTCGACAAACTTACTAAGTCGACTCTTCTTGTCAATTAAGGGAAACTTATAATTTCGACAAGCTGAGATATATAAACGACAACATCAAGTCTCCTTAAGGAATACCGTTGTCTAAAGTATGGGGTTTTGATATTAAATATATTTTTATCTTTGGAAATTTCAGCGAAATGCTCAAGCTGATAAGCACTCGTCATGCTTCGCCATGACAATTAAACGTGAGCTTTAAGGTTTATTGATAAACCTCGTCCATTATGGACCTTGGAATTTAAAAGTTCCAAGTTGACCTTGAAATGAGAAATGGGATCCCCTTTGTGGCCCAGGATAATTTTGAGAAGTTGAAACCTCATGCTATACGGAACAGACCGTATTACTCAGAACAAATCTCGAGGTCAAGATTTCTTTTAAGGGAGTGAGGATGTAACAGCTCGTAAATTCATGTTCAATAATGTATTGACACGTGTCCCTAATCCTAATTATGTCAAACGTTGACTAGGAGGGACTATCATCGCCAAACAGTTAAAACTTTGAATATGAAAGGACTGAAAATGTCAACATGCTTAAACTAAGCCTCTGAGTGACATTATACGGAATTCGTATTCTCATATTAAGCCACATGTTGGATAATCGAAACTGTTAGCGATAAACTCTAAAGTTTGAGTTACGAAGGGTTAAAAGCGTCAACATGTTAATTCTTACCTCTGAGTGACCTTTTAATGAATCCAGAGCGTTATAATATTTGATCACACTCTTGGGAATACCTAATATTGGCCATTTAGGGCTTTGATGCCATTAAACAAATATACGCACAAGTTTGTGCGTTGAAACGGTTAAAAGTGTCAACATGTTAATTCTTACCTCTGAATGACCTTTTAATGAACCCGGAGCATCGTTATGTTCCATAATACTCACGGGAATGCCTGATATGAGCTACGTAAGGTTTTGATGATGTCAAACGATAATACGCACAACATTGTGCGTTAAAAGGACTAAAAGCATCAACGTACGAAACTATGCCTTTGAGTGACTCTTTTAAACGAACCAGAAACTCCATGATACTCAGTTGTACTCCTGTGTGTGTCTGTATTACGGGCCACTAAGGGCTTCCATGACTTATATTAACCTTTCAAGTGAGAATTATAAACTTTGTGCTTAAAATATAAACTTTGAAAGTATAAAATACATTTAAAAGTAACAAGGGCCATTTCTACCAATCCAAAACTATTTTAATCAAAACCATGGGCTTGTTAATGGTTTTAAAAACCTAGTATAACACATGTAATGATCTTATGATAGCCCTAAACACTTGGCACAATCCTAGCAATTCTTGAAATCTAAATAAAGGTCATGAATCATACATTTTCATTTGCACCAATTATTGAATTCTTTCTATCATTCTCTTTTGAGAGCTCCTGAACATTGGGAGCATACCTTTGAGTGTTCTTCAGTCCCTAGGACCACTTGTAAGTGATCATTTCATGGCTAGTTATTTTATTTGGCTCTTATAGCCGAAAAGTCAGGCGTTTACGATAAACGCTTTGACTTTTAGTTAGACCTTAAAAGGTCAAGTCATTGTTCGCAACGAACATGGCTACGTGATCGTAATTAGGTAGGTGTTAATCCCTTAAAAGGGCACCTCCTAGGAATCACGTTTGTTTGGTCAATTGACGAGTCAACGTAATATTGGTTTAAAAAGTCAACGGGTCAGTTTTAAAAATAATTATGATATGAGTTTAGAAGTATTCTAAAATACGTTTTATCACTTAAACAACTCGGTAATTATTATTAGAACTTGTGTAAACATGTTCGGCTCGTCAATTCCAGTTTTAGGGTCGGTTCGCAACCGATAGTCGCGTTGTTTGACTTCTACGTTGACCTTTGGTTATAAACCGAATTAGAATAGTATGCTATTGATTTTAGGTTCCGTTATGATCATAATATAATGTAGTATAACCCCATAAGGTTATATTACACGATCGGACTTGGAATCTGAGCTTATGCGCATGTTCCGTTATTATGCCTTACTTTGACTATTATGCCTTTTTGTTTAAAATAAGGTTTTAAAAGTAAATGAGTATGCAAATGAGTTATGTACTGATAAGTAAACATTTTTAGAATATTTTCATGATTTTAATCTGGTCACAAACTGAGTTTACGCATATAAGCGTAATATTCAAACCAAACCTTTTACTTACTGATTTGTTATGACAAATAATATATTTTTAACTAATCAGAGCTGGTCATAACATCAGATTTCATAAATCTTCGCATAAATCGTCATATTAAGACATTAATATCGTTTAGGCGCGTAGTATGGTTTTAAACCATATGTATGAGACAAGACTTGTTATCCACTGAATTTACAAACCATTTTAAATGTTTTTACAGTAGGTATAAGTCATGAACTCAGAATCCCAAATAAATTCTCAAAACTATGTGTGAAATGACCAAAATGCCCCTAAGGTGCATAGTTTGGTCATAAATCATAAACCACACATATATTTGATATCCTAATGATATGATATGATATCATAATTTAACCATTTTTACAGATTTTTTATGACCATGACATCAGTTTACTTGCAAACTCCTTTTATAAGTTGTAAAATTACCAAAACGCCCTTATGAGGCATAATTTGATTTTAATACCTTAACAGGCATACAAGTTGATATTCTACTGATATTATAACTTGGTTGAAGTGTATTGGCATATGGAACTTGTTCATGACTCATTTGGTTACCCGTTATCGCTTATATGCGTACGGTTAGACTTACGTAACTAGTTTAAATAAGTTTACCGAAAAATGGTTTAACCTTACCATTTTGATCTCAAAATCCAGAATGTACAATGGTTACCCATATTAAACAAGTCCTAGTACTGTTTGGGTTTAAATCACATTCTATTCAGTATACGCTTAATCTAGTGAACCTATTCTTAAGTATCAGGTCATGACTAAAGGAACTACCTTTGGCCCATATGCATTCTAACAGATAATAAATCTGTTCATTCCAGACTATAGTACCCCCAGATAATTGAACTTGGGTCAATAATACTTAGACTTGCGGCTTTTGCCAAATATAGTCTTGTTGATTGGAAGCTAGCAAAAAGATAAATACTCTTGACTTATTTTAGTGTAAACTTGGGAATGGCAAATATGCCTCTTGGGACGGTTATTACATAAGTAAGTCGCCTATGATTGCGCAAAAATGTAAGAATACGGTTTAATCTGTTTACTTGATAATTATCATAATTGGGGGTTAATGATACCATGTTCGGACAACCAAATGGGTTAATCAAGTATATAATCTCGTAACAAGAATAAATTCCAAGATATGTTTAAAAGATCACTTACGGGTTTTCTATATGTATAAAACTCTTTTTGAAAAACTATTTTCCAAAGAGTCAGTTAATTGTATTTACCAGCTTTGGCTGACGTATTTTCAAAAGATTGAACAGCAGGTACCGAACCTTATGATAGGCTGGGAATACGGGTCGGCTAGAATGAAGGCTAAGGAATTTGCACATCCTGATGCTTAAGGCCTATGATGTCTAAAGCTCTGTTTATTTGGATCCTTCATGTGGGCTTGTATCGAATGCTTGTAATACTTTTATACATTCAAGCTTTATTTTATTAATTTTAATCCAATACTTCCGCTGCATATTATTAAATTGCGATAACTGTTATCCGACCATCACGACTGTACCCATCCGGGCCCACCGGAGATCGGGGTGTGACAGGCTGGTATCATAGCTACAGTTTGAGTGAATTAGACACTAACCTTTAGTGTCTAATCTCAAATATCACAAATGCAGATTCCTTTAAAAGCTCCGAGTCTAGACCTGAATATAAGACTACTCTTAATCTATATAGTAGTTATTGATTTTATACCGCCAAGATATCGCGAACCAGATGAAGAAACTATAATGAGTCGCGGACTCAAGGATCTCTACCATTGAGTATCTTGAAGTTCCATGCGGTGAACTACCTATGTTTTTGGAGACAATGACTCCGATACGAGGATGATAAACCTCGTCTCCTGATGATATATCTTTTGATATTCCTATGATATCCTAATATCATTTATCCTAAGTCTATCATATTCGATAGACATTCCAGTGATATCTCACCAGCTGATTGAAACAGCAACAAATATGAAAAGCCGAATCATGGCAAGAATATATGTGCACTTAGCACCAAATTTCTATTCTTTGATTCAAATGTTCTCTCATTCTAGAGAATAAGCAGAAAAAGGAATCACTTTTTCTGATTCATGCTTAAAGTATATAATTTCAACTCTTCGAACTCGATTAATCCAAACCCATCTGGGTATATATTATATTATATTTAAAACTCGGCAAATCTTGCCAGCAAATTTCTTCAACTGGAGTACGACAACGATTTTTATTTCATTGATTTTTAGCAACTATGAATGCCAAACTTAGTTTGATAAAAGCACCCATATAATAATTGGCAGTATCTTAGTGCGTCCCATAGATTGCTGTCATGCCTGGCCAGTATGACGGTTTAATGCATGGAACCACTAAGATCTCCCAACGGTCATATTACTGCCATAAGAAGAATCATTGATTTTATGGAGCCCATTTTATGATTTTTCCTTCTAATAATATGAAGGTCACATTTATTGCTCCTACCTTATCAAACAGATATCTTGATTGCGTGATAGATGAAGGCCAAAAGCACATGTTCCCAAAATGAGTGGTTGAAAAAGTGCCAAATGTTCGTCCAAATATGAGATAACATATCCCCAATACTCCTGATAAGGAGAGGGGAACATATTTAAACGGTGTACTTTATTGAGCCATATCATACAGTGTACTTTATTGAGTTGTATTATATACGTTGTACTTTATTGAGCTGTATTATATACGTTGTACTTTATTGAGGCGTATCCCCAATTCTCCTGATAAAAGGAGAGGGGAACATATTTAAACGGTGTACTTTATTGAGCCGTATCATACAATGTACTTTATTGAGCTGTATTATATACGTTGTACTTTATTGAGGCGTATCCTCAATTCTCCTGACAAGGAGGGGGCACATATATGAACGGTGTACTTTATTGAGCCGTACCGTATACAGTGTACTTTATTGAGCTGTATCATACACACTGTACTTTATTGAGGCGCATTCCCGAATCTCCCCATAAGGAGAAAGGGTATATTTATAAAAGGTGTACTTTATTGAAACGTACCGTATACAGTGTACTTTATTGAGCTGCATCATATACGCTGTACTTTATTGAGGCGTATTCCTGAATATCCCCATAAGGAGAAATGGTATATAATTAAACGGTGTACCATATTGAGTCGTATCATATACGCTGTACTATATTGACGCGTATACCAAATCTCCAATTGAGGAGAAGTGCATATAATTAAAACGTCTAATAAGACGTGTCCTGGAAACTCCAATTTAGGAGAAGGACTAAAACTGCCAACTCTATTGGGTGAAGACAAATGAGTCGAAGGACCACTAGCAATCAAGCAAATAAATCCCTTTTGAATTTACTCGGTCTACAAGTTCTTACGAAATTAAGACTAGTAAATGAGACCATGAAAAGTCTCTGTCTTAACTATATACTTCCCACCAATGATAGTGGTCTAAAGGGTGATAGTAGTGGAAAACTGATTCCCTCACACCAATATAATCTTAAAAATCTTTTAGTGATTTTCGTCCAACTATAGGACGACACTTATCTAAGATCTCCAACTAATTCCCCAATGTGTGGAAAGGAGATAGAAATTTCATCCATCTATGCGATGCTAATCATCCCCAAAATATCCTAATGTAGAGAAGAATATACATTTAAATGGTGTACTTTATTGAGCTGTATCATATACAGTGTACTTTATTGAGTTGTATCAAACACGGTGAACTTGTTCGGTCACCGGTATTATTGAGTTATGTCATTCACTACGACACCTTGTGGCGTCGGTATAAACTTGTAACTTGTGCTATTCATGGTCAACCGTTTCATACGAAACTACACATACTTTTGTTTGACTTGTCATTTAAACATTCTTAATGCAACTACGAATTAAGACAATGATACACGAGATTCGGTTGTATTTCATTTCGGTGTATTCTCGCAATTCAAAAAAAATTGTCAACACACTAATTTTATTCATTTATTTGTTCGACAGTTAACAAATCATTTTCATGTCACTATTACCTTTGAGCTTGCTGATTCTGAGTTCATCTAGCAGATGTTATTGTTTCTAGAACTCATTTCCACATTGTAAACGATCGTTTGGAATTCTGTCTGTTGAAACTCCTCTTTTGTTGAACCCCTATTAACTAAGTTACACTAGGTTATACATCTATACGTCTAGTAACTTTTGACATCAAATACTGAAACACATACCTTTTAACCGCTGGGTTCCTATTGTTGTAATATGTCATTGGATTCACCTGATTCGAATAAGTCCTGATTTGGTTTAATGGTTATTCACCTTGGTATTGTACATATCCATCTACGCATAATGCAACCCTAAGGAGTTAATGTAGTCTAAATTTCGAGGATAAAATTTTCTTAACAGGGGGAGAATGTGACAATTGTCAAAATTTGCATGAATCCGTACAATAATTAGACAATGATTAGTGCTTAATGATCGTGCTGATTTAACATTAATGACTTGAATTGCTTTCTGATTATTGTTGTCATACATACATGAGCAACATATATTGCAAATGTCATATCATTATACATCTATATGTCAACACACTAATTTTATTCATTTATTTGTTCGACAGTTAACGAATCATTTTCATCTCACTATTACCTTTGAGCTTGCTGATTCTGAGTTCATCTAGCAGATGTTATTGTTTCTAGAACTCATTTGCACATTGTAAACGATCGTTTGGAATTATGTCGGTTGAAACTCCTCTTTTGTTGAACCCCTGTTAACTAAGTTACACTAGGTTATACATCTATACGTCTCGTATCTTTTGACATCAAATACTGAAACACATACCTTTTAACCGCTGGGTTCCTATTGTTGTAATATGTCATTGGATTCACCTGATTTGAATAAGTCCTGATTTGGTTTAATGGTTATTCACCTTGGTATTGTACATATCCATCTACGCATAATGCAACCCTAAGGAGTTAATGTAGTCTAAATTTCAAGGTTAAAATTTTCTTAACAGGGGGAGAATGTGACAATTGTCAAAATTTTCATGAATCCGTACAATAATCAGACAATGATTAGTGCTTAATGATCATGCTGATTTAACATTAATGACTTGAATTGCTTTCTGATTATTGTTGTCATACATACATGAGCAACATATATTGCAAATGTCATATCATTATTGCACGCAACACTTTATTGGTTCAAGGATGCAAGAAACAAAGATAGCACAGTTATCAGACAAATCAGAAAAATGTTGACGGAATTCAGTACATAGACAGATAGGGTATTAAGACACAGAATGTGTCAGAAACCAAGAGTTACACTAGTATAGTGTGTAGGAAAGTAAGGATCATGAAACTGCCTTCCTAGAGATAGTTTAAGTGCCGAAAAGTGCCAGAAACTCACACAAACTGCAGAATTAAGCAAATCAGCATTTAAACAACTTAATATCATGCAGAAATATGGTTAAATGGTCCAGATTACTTTCCTAAGTGTAGGGAATCAAAACTGTCACAAAAGGTAACATAAAGCACACTAAACTGCATAGTTTAGCACCTTAACGAACCAGTGACCAACCGAACAACCGGACACTACCCGAAACATCAAATTTTCACTAGAAGCATTGTTTTAACATTTCCAAGCTAGTTATGGTCCTCGAACATCATAACACATTATATAACATCCTAATAACTAAACACCCTAAATATAAGATTAGATTTCAACCATTTAATCTAACTAAGAGTTAAGCCCTAATCTAGACCCCCCACCTATTTACGGTTTCATGTGGCCCCCACTTGTGGATTTTCTTTGCTTAATTTAATAGATCATGTCCCCTTCTTTTTGAGTATATTACACACTAGTTTATCTATTGTTGGAAAATTTTAAGTTTAACCTCAAGACTTAAGCTTATCATTCTCATCACAACAAACCAACTCAACTCTTCTTCTTCCTTCCTCTCTACTCACGGCCGCAACCCACCCACACCACATCCACCATTTTCATTTCATCTTCATCCATTCTACAAGCATACAAAGGTGTAAGAAGCCATACAAGGAAGCTAGGAACTCTTGGAAGTTGAAGGACCTCTCATACAAGCTTTTAACCACTTCATCTTCATCTTGTGATCATCCCTAGCCTTGAGCTAGTAGTAAGAACATCTACACTCCATTTTACATCTTATTAAGTTGTTTAAAAGATGGTATAAGTTGATAATCTTGAAGAACACTAATGAATATGAACATGAAACTTGAACATAAGACTAAAATCATAAGAAATCATGTTGTTTAAGTGTTGTTATGCATGTTGATTGTTTATTGCTCATGTTATTGATGTTAATCATCAAGTGATCTTGCTAGATAGTGATTAAAGACATAATCTAGCAAGATGAGAGGATGATTATGTTAAGGATCAAGAGATCATCCTTATGTAAATCATGAACTTGAAGTGTAAATTATTTTTCTTGAAAGATGATGGTTAAAGTGAATATAACGTCTTGTAATCCTGATTTTAAGAATGATTTTTCAAGAAACCAAGTTAAAAATACAAGATTTACATAAGCTTGGTTCTTAAAGAAATTAACCATATTTTTTGTGGTTAATCAAGTGTAGAACTATATATTTAACAAGAAAAACTCAAGAAGAAATATTTTTAGAAAATTTATTTACAAGTTGTAAACATCTAACTTCTTCAACAATGATGTTTTTAAATAAATAACCACACTTCAAAGGGTAACTAGGCTTACTAAACACACTAGTAAGTTACTACAATTTTTGTAAATTTTCAAGTTCATGAAGTAGTGATTAATGCTTGATTTTGGCAAATTGGTAAGTATTGGTTGATTTGTTGATGATTGTGACGATTTACAAAAGAAAATGATATGATTTGAAAGCATGAAAACCTCCATTTTTAAGAGGAAACTATGGAAAAAAATTTCTAAAAATTAAACACTTAGAAAATATTTTTAAGCAAATATTTAAAAATATATTTTAAACCATGAATTTTCATATAAAATTTACCATATTTTTTGATACAAAAATTATAAATATTGGAGGTTGGTTTTTGATAATAAAAGGGACTAAATATTGTTAGGCCGTTTTTGCAGGATCTGTTCCAGTAGAACGTGGCGGAATCGATCAAAATCGAGGTGCGGAATCCCTCGATAATGTCTGAGAATCAACAACGACAAGTTCAACGTTTAACGCGTCTGATTTCATTGAATGATAGTGAAAATACAGAAGTTCCGGTAGAAAGTCAGACTGTTGGTGCATACATCTGTCGACTTCGTCTTGTATCGAGTCTTGTGTTTGTATAAATAGATCAGGGCACGAAAAACAAGAATTATGTGTTTATAGGTAATTTCGCTTGAAATGACACATTGTCATTTCAAACTAAATCAAGTGGTTAATTCCGCTTGAAATCAGATGTTGATTTCGTTTGTGTCATTTCATGCGGAATTAGATTCCGCTTGGGCAGTTTCAAGCGAAATTACCTCTCCTATAAATACCTGAAGTGCCTAGTCATTTGTAACAATTCTGATTCCGGTAGCGAAGCTCTGCCAAAGTGTCTACAGCATTGTAATCGATCGAATATCAATCAAAAGACAGTTTAAAGTGTATATCTAGCTGAATTGAACTCGATACGTTTGTTTCCGCCATTCTTATTGAGAAAAACACTTCTGATCGACTCGTTCAGGTTTGAAAACGATCCTACAAGTGGTATCAGAGCTCAGGAGGAAGAGTTCATACCAATTCAGCTGCAATTTCTGATTTCTACACCTTCTTTTTCAAAATTAACAACTTTTCATGGTTAAAATCGGCTAATTTTCTCACATATTGTGCAAAACTGTGTTTTAATGAATCCTTGAGAGAATTGGACTTAAATTCGATCTAAAATTGTTAAAATTGATAATTTCGCTTGAAAAACAGTTCGAGAATGATGACGTCAGCAATATTTCGCCCGGAATTAGACCTTTATTTCGCTTGAAATCCTTATTTCGCTTGAGTGATTCCGTTTGAAAGCTCTATTCCATTCCAATTGGTCATTTCGCTTGAAGCATTTAACACGAAATCAGATATTCCATTTGAAAGAGTGTTATTTCACACGAAATCAGGTAATTCCGTGTGAAAGTGGTATTTCGTTTGAACTGGTAATTCCGTGTGAAGAGGTTAATTCGCTTGAGTTTGGTATTTCGTTTAAAGGAGTAATTTCGTTTGAAATTGACTGTTTGAGAATTCTTGAAAACCGAAACATAGAAGAGGAATTTTATAATGCATTTGCTACTACCCCGACTACTCCGGCTAGTGTTACTCAGAACTTGACCATGGAAAATGAAACGGGCACTATGCAAAAACCACCGAAGCTCATGAATATCGAGGAGTATAAAGGATGGGAGGAACGATTTGAGAATTGGGTTCAAGCAAATTACTTGGATGCTTGGGAGTGCGTGGAAACAAAATATGTTAGACCTTTGAATGATGAGGAGGAGGAGATTGCTATTAAAGATCTAAGTGTTGATGATAGAAAGAAATACAAAAATGAAAAGATGATGATTAGTCTATTACATCAAGCAATTAAAGAAGATATCTTGGTATTACTACAACACAATGGAAGTGCATATTCAATTTGGAGAGCGTTAAAATCGAAGTTTGTTGGTAGTAAAGAGATGATTAAAAACAAAAAGTCACTTTTGAAGAAAGAATTCGATCTATTTCGTGGTTTGAGAACTGAAAGCACAAAACAGATCATTGAAAGATATTGCAATTTGTTAGTCCAAATGAAGAGAGTGAGCATTACAAAGGATAATGAAGAATTGATTGAGAAGTTAGCTGATGCTTTGCCACATGAAACTTGGGGCACGTATCTCATGATGTTGAGGAACAAAAAAGATTTTAGCAATTTAACACTGAATAAGTTCATTGAAAAGCTTGAAGATCAAGGGATGGAACAAAGGAAAATCTCAAGAATGAAGGATTTTGATGGTGAACAAGATATCGGTCTTTATTACATAGGAGGTATCAGTGACAAGACCAACATGTCACCAAAGGTTGAAACTGCTTTCAATGCTAAAAGATCATCAGGAGGGTCATCTAAAGGATCAAACAACAAAACTGAATTTTCTTCATATCCATCATATGATCCAAACTTTTCAACAACAAAGAATGGAAAGAAGTTACAATGCAACATGGTATTAGATCTTGAAAATGGTCAAAACTACACAGAGGAGGTTGCAAAAAGTCACATGTCTTTGTTGGTGACTGTGTTAGAGTCATATGAGAGTTTAGTGGCAGGTCGGATCAAATCCAATGCTGACAAAAGAGGATTACGATCAGATTGATGCTGAGGAGATGGAATTGATGGATATAAAGTGGTGTTTGGCTAGTGTGTTGAGGAGAGCAGAGAAGTTTAAACAAATTACGGGAAGAGATGATTTCCGTGGTGCAAACGTTTCTACTTTAGGATTTGATAAATCTAAAGTTACTTGTTTTCGTTGTAGGGAAAAAGGACACTTCAAGAGGGAGTGCACAAATCGCGAAGCAAGTGGAGCTCAAAATCCATTCAACAACAATGATTACTATCGGAAAGCAATTTATCATCAAGTTGCTCAACAATCACATCAACAACAAGAACCACAAACTGCACATGCCAGAAAGACAATCGAAGATTCATCAAAGAGAGCTTGTATGGTGAATCAAGATGATAAAAAATCAACAAAAGGATTCAGTTGGGACAAATATGTTTCAACTGATAGTAAAGCATGTCTGATAAACCAAGATGATGAAAAATTACCAGAAGGGTTTAGCTGGGCAAATTTCAGTTGGGATGATTATGATCCTAACAAAACTCCGAATCACAAAGCTTTTGTTGCTAGAGTTGCTGAAGATAGTGATAATGATGATGATGATTATTATGCAAGAAGAATGGAAAAACATTTAAAAATGATGGAAGAAAGTGATAGTGATGATGGAAAGACTCAAAAGAAAAAGAAAGAGAAAAAGATTAAAAAACCTGTCAGTAGTGATGATGAAGAAGTTCATGTGATAAGGAAGAAAATAAAAGACATTCCAGCTTTCAAAGTTGATGAAGAAGTTAATGCACAAAAAGTTCCTGTGAAATGTGAAAATTGTGAAGCAGTGAAGAAGCAGAACAGTACATTATTTCATCACATGAACAGATTGAAGGAATCTTATGATGTTCTGAACAAAGCAATGAATCAGTATAATCAATCTAGCAGTGAACAAGCAACGGCTATGAAGATACTTCAAGGAGCTTTCATGACAAAGCAGAAAGTCGTTGACAATTACATTGAGAAGTGTGCCGTTCTGGAACAAAAACTGGAAATTCAGCGAATTGAAACAGAAAGAGTAAACCGTTTGTTAAAAAGTTACTCATGTACTTCTTATGTTATTGACAAGATTTATCCAACCGTTGAAGGCATGAAGGCATTTGATGAAGATGAAGTATCTGAAGAAAAGAGTTCTGAAAAGAAGAAGGATATTGAAGTAAATTACTCTGGTAAGAAACAAGGTTTCAGTTACAACCAATGTCCACCCCCGCTTGAAAATAGATATTCACCGTGAAATCCAAATTCAGAAAGAGTCAAAAAGGCAACCAACTTACAATGGGAATCTGAGCCATCAGATAATTTGCCAAATAGTATTGATGTCACTTTTATGTCATCTGACACTGATCATGAGTCCGAGTTAACAAAGAAAGTGGTCGATCAGGTGTTGGATAAAGATGAATCCGAGGAGTCAAAGTGAGAGTCAGAGTGAAAGTCTGGGTCTGAAAGTTCGAGTTCAACTGACAACAGTCCAAAATCTTCGGTTAAAAAAGTTTACAATAAAGAATTTCTGTTATCAAAGTCTAATTTTAATGATGAAACATTCAAAGTAGCATATACTTTGAGTGATTCGGACAAATTATATTCTGATAAAGAATTTCCAATAAGAGGTGTTAAAACTGAAATGATAAAAAAGGTTTTCAAACTAATAGAAATTAATATTTCTGAAATAAAAGATGTAAATCTTTCTCAAAAACCTAAAACTTACACCTCAAGAGTTCAACAAAGGTTAAACAAGAAAAAGGGTTACAGTTCTGGTTCTGGTTTTCAAAAGAAACCAAACCATAACAGTAATTTCAAAAGAAAAGGATTAGGATTTATTCCACCAAAAAACCATAAAAATAAGAAAACTTATAAACCAAAAACTGTTTTTGTCTCAGGAACATCAACTGAAGAAGAAAAGGTGCAATTGTTCAGAAATCAATCAAACAAAGAATTCCTTGCAAAGAAGCAAGAGGAAATGAAGAAAGATGTTGCTCAGAAAAAGGAGACGAGAACCTGTTTTCAATGCAAAACAAGTGGTCATATTGCCAGGAATTGTCCAAAGGCAATTCAAACAAAACAGGGAGTTTCTCCTAAACTGAAAGAAAAGATGGTTGAGAATGAACCACCAACTAAACAATTCAAAGTTTTCAAAAATTCAAAGTTTGAAGTTGGTGAATGTTAAAGAGGTTTTATAAGAGGAAAGCAAATCTTGACAACCAAAAGTGGGTTGTTAAGAAATCTGATGATAGTTCTAGCAATGATTCTGATTCATCAAAATCAGAGGAGCTATCTTCTGGTGATGAATCTGATTCAACAAAGTCAGAGGAGCCACAAGCTGAATTAAAATTGGGAACATCAGCGCCGCCAATGGATGATGTAAATTTTCCACCATTGTGGGCTGAAAATTTTAAACAAAAAGTTGGTAAAATTGAGATTTCAAATCAATTTTTCTCTGAAAAGAAAGAATTTGATGTTGAGAAAGCCTTTAACCCCAAAGTAAAGCATATTTTTGGTAAAATAGTTGATGGTAAAGTCAAAGGGGTGAAGGAGTTTTATGAGAAGAAAATGAAAAAACCAGGTAAAGATGGGTCATCCCAGGTTTGTGACTAGGATGGAACCTATTATGATGTATAAAATCCGGACTTGCCGAAGCTCCCAAGTTGGTAATCGTGGAGCAGGAATCGGCATCTTTCTTGAGAAATTCATGTTTGTGATATTTCGACTTACAAATGGTAAATCAGGGACATTAAGTTGTACTTGATTTTCTACAAGTGATATTTGGTGTTTGAACTTAAAATTGTTATATTTTTTAAAAGGTTGAAAATGAAAGAACAATGTGATGAGTTCCCCTAACCTACAAGAGGTTTTGTAAAATCAACAAAACTAATTTTCCGGAAAAACCATTTTTGATTAAAACAAACTTAAGTGTTTTGAAATCATAATGGAAAAATAGTTTGTTGTCAGGGGGAGTTCTGATTGTTTTTGCCAAGTGGATGGCGAATTTGAAGTGATTCGATATCAGTTGTCATTTTACTTGTATAGTTTGTTTTCAAAGTTTCTTTAAATGATTTTGAATTTTGGGGGAGTAAGAATTTCCAGAAAATCCAAAAACATTAGAAAATTTGAAAAAGTAAAAAACATGATAAAATGAAAATGAGTTTTGTTATCAAAAAGAGGAAATGATAGTACATCAGTGGACAATCACAGCATGCTAAAGAATTGGATAGATAAAATGTGATAAACGGTCTCACTGATGATGTACCAGTAGGTTTTTACACATTTAGTAGATTGTGACGAGATATAAACCTAAATTTCAAACTTACTTATATCCTAGGTGTTAGGATCTGAGGCTCTCATAATTGTGTTTGTTTGTATGATTTGATCATAAAATGAATATGAAACAATGTAAAGTGCAGCGGAAATGAATAACAAACTTTGTAAACACAATCAAAGAAGAAAATAGTTTAGATAAACAAATGCTTTTCATCAGTCAAAAGATTACAAAGTAATTCAAAAGATTACTGTCACACCCCGACCACGTGGAACATACAAAACGTGGCGGAAATGTCGGGGAGTGTTGTAACAGAATTAATTGTTTCAAATCCATGGCAATTGAAGTTTCGTTTTATTGATTAAAGGTGTTACAATGTCTTAACAAACAAAGAAA
This sequence comes from Helianthus tuberosus, assembly GCA_030545235.1. Taxonomy (NCBI): domain Eukaryota; kingdom Viridiplantae; phylum Streptophyta; class Magnoliopsida; order Asterales; family Asteraceae; genus Helianthus; species Helianthus tuberosus. The sequence continues at coordinate 158,864,362 of CM060365.1, forward strand.
TACAACATAATTAACTAGTCTTGTATCTTTTATTGTCACTAAAGCCCAAGTCTGCCTATGTGTATCTTGATCATCTTATGCAACAGTTCCTGAAAAACACATGTGAAAATAGGTACGTCAGCATAAAAATGCCTGTGAGATACATAGGTTTTGTGAAAATAGGTTTCATGACTTATGTTTGAGAAAATGTTTAGTCATGAACCTTGTTATTTGCTTTGCTTTGTAAATCATTTGAAAATCGATAAGATCAGATGATAAGTATAAATAAATGTAAGGTTAAATGAATAACCAAGTAAAATATGTTTGCATAAGATAAGATGTTTATAAATCAATGTCTTGTGAAAAGTATGTTATTTGTATAAAATGTTCTATGTCTCAAACTGAAATGATTCAAATAACGCTATGATATGTAATACCATACAAACACTTATATATAGGAAGTACCAGCGGCGTATCCACCATGCTTGTATCATATTACACACGCATCGTTACTTAATCACTTAATCAAACCAAACCAACCAATGTAAGATGTCTATGTTTAAACCAATTGCCAAATGTATTGAATAATATGTCAAAATGTTTATGTCAAGATGTAAACCATGTAATGTGTAACCAAAATAATATGTATGGCTAGTGAAATGTATAAACTAAACCATATGCACAAGAACATAGTATTGAAGTAAAACTTGGTTTAAATCAAAGTTATGTTTTGTGTAGTAAATGCATGATCAATGTAAATCATATAATATGCGTCCAAAATGTAAGTATGTGATGAATAACAAATGTACTAAGTATGAAGAACAATGCAACGATTGAACATACATAGCATGTGAACTGTACTAAGTATGCAACAACAGACATACGTAGCATGCGACCTGTACTAAGTTTGCAACAACAGACATACGTAGCATGCGACCTGTACTAAGTATGCAAAAATAGACATACGTAGCATGTGATGTAATGTAAAACAATGTACTAAGTAATGCACACAATGGCACACCTAGTATGAAATGTAATGAAATGAAATCATGTACTATAATGTACTAATGAACATAACAAGTATATGATGTGAAAACAGGAAAGCATGAAAGTAACAAGTAGGCACATGTGTTTCACCCCAAAACAGTTTGGAAAACAGTAAAAGAGGGGTCTATGTACTCACTTGAGATTGCTCAGTAGTCCTTGAGTAACAACTAAACAATGCTAGAGATCGCGGATATCAAACGGCACCTAGTATAGGTAACTATGTTAATAAACCGGACCTAGATCGGAAGATTGGGTAGCATTAGGGTTTGTAAACCAAACGAGTGTAGAGACTCGTGTCATTTGGTTAAACAAAGCCTACATACTAAATGAAACTTAACCTGAGTGATTTCGACCCATTACGACCCGTTTAGGTAGCTTATGCTACTTTAACGCGTCGTTCGCGTGAAACGCGTTCGGACCGCCTAACTAGCCCTATGACAAGTGTTATATGCCTAAACATATTACATAATCAGTTATGTGACAAAGGTTTAGGTTACATATGCTTAATTACCAATTATACATGAAAAGGGTATTCTGGTAATTTACCTAAGGCATATAAACTACCTATCATACAACTACTTAAACGATGTGACCATAGGGTATAACCTCGGAAGGTTATTCCCTACCTACTATGGTCACCTAATGTGTTTGGTCGGATCCTAATGATCGACCAAACTGGGTCGGGTTCGAGGTATAAGCGATTCATTAGATCGCTTACCCTACGACCCTAGACAACGTGGTAATCAGTGGGCATAGTCCCAAGGGACTATGACCAACGTGATTACACTCACGTTGCGAAGTTCAAAAGAACTTCGCATTGACCATTACTGGTCAACGCTGAAAGTCAAACAAAGTTTGACTTTCGGACTCGAAAAGCAATAAAATAAGGAAAAGAACGAAAGAATACTTACGAAGGGTCCCCGAATGCTAAATTCGATTCAAAAATCTCAGGTATGAAACAAATGTTTCAACTTAGAGTTTCTCAAATCAAGTTTCTAGTGATTTTAGCAATGGGGGGTATGGGGTATTTATAGGAATACCCGAACCGTTAAGATCGTTTCATGGAAAACGTGCCTTAATCCCATCCGTACATGTGTTGAAATGTCATGGTGTTTAGGTGTTTAAATTCCATCCATACATGTGTTGAAATGTCATGGTGTTTAGGTGTTTAAATTCCATCCTTATCCGCTGACTAAGCAAGTTTAGAATGTGTGGTTGTGAATTAAACAACGGCTAATACATCGAATCTGGTCCCGAATGCGAAAAACGAACCAAATGACGCGACGAATGGATTTTTCTTATGGAGAACACTAAAATAAAATATTTTAGTGCTTACATAAATTTTTGGATGTCCGGATGTATTCAGAACGTAAGTTATGCGCGAAAATGCAAACTTGTGCACTTTTTGACACTTTTAGTCCCTGAATGACCCAAAAGTTTATTTTAGCACACCGAACCCCTCAAAGCCTATTTCTAAGCTATGTAAAGGATATTTATGGTATGTTTAACTTATGGTCATGTTCCGGAAGGTCTGTTACAGTTCAAATTGGCATACTTTCGCAGTTTGTCAACTTTAGTCCCTGTAAGCGATTAAACTTGATTTCACCACACCAAACCTTCCAAAACTTATATATAAGTTATGTAAAGGTTATTTAAGGTATGTTAAGCCTATTTCACTATTCTGGAGTGTTCGTTGCATTAAACTGGTTATATTCACGCATCAGTGCGTGTATAACCTTCCAGAAAGCGATTTAGAGCTTGAAATCGAAACAAGAGTTGATATGTGCAATCGATACACATATTTTTACAAATCCCAAGTATGAAATACAATATTTCATTGGTTTGGCATTTGTTTGATGGTCGCAGTGACACGGGTGTCACAATTACAAGCATGCTTACAAACTAAGCTCCCCCTCAGCTTGATACCCCATAGCTGGTTTGCATAAGATGAAAGGATTGAATTGAGGAGAAGAACTCTCTCAAAACGAATCAAATGTAACAGTACAGAGTACTGCTCCATTTATAGACAAAGCCAAACCACTGAGGCATCTCAGCTGACGTCACCATGAAAGTGACATCTAACAAACTAACAAACTCTATCTACTGTTCTACAACTACTGACCATACAGTCATTGATTACATTCCAAACACTGATATATAAACACTGACTCTTCATTCCACTGACGTAATCAACCACTGTTGTATGAGCAACAGTGCTTTCTTCAAAGGGTGATCAGGCCTTGAATGGGCAGTGCTTTAACTCTTCAGCAGTACTTGGATTCCAGCAGTAGATTGAGCTTCAGCCTTTAAACTTCATCAGTGCTTTGGTTTCACAGTGGTTTATAGGATCAACAGTTGTTGATAAGGGCAGTACTTGGAGCATATCAGATGTTTGATTCACTGTCAAGGGGAAAGCTTAAAGTAAACAGCTGATTATTGTGAATCCACTGTCATGATCCGGATTTGGCTTTACATTATCTGTTCCTCTGGTAGGGTTCAATCCCAACAATCTCCCCCTGGAACAGATAATGCCAAAACCCTTCATTATTCTGGATCTTTATTCCTTATCAGAAGTTCCCTTGCTTTTCTTTTAAATTCTTCTTCAAATTCTTTGGAACTTGTGTCATCCTCATCCCTGCACAGTGAAAGTTCAAGGAGATCCTGCAAATCTTCAACACTAAGGCCTAGTGCTTCTTTCCTTGATATGTACTTCACTTCGCCATTGGATCTGACCAGGGTCAATACGTGGGTCTTTTGATCAGACATCCACTTTAGTACTTTTAAACCCAATGGGTTTCTTGGGAGATATTTATTTGTTGATGAGTTGGAAGATGTTGGCCTTGTGAAAACTTGCAGACTTTCAGACATTCTTTTGAAGGCCATTTCAATAACATTGTTTGCTGCAGCTATGTCTTCTGCAGTTACCTTTTCTATCAGCTCCTGTCTCTCTTGTTGATCTGGCTCAATGTCTATAACTTCTGAAGTAGATGGTGATGCAGGTTTAGTTAACACCTTCTTAAAAAGGTTTTGAAGTTTTTCCGAGTTCTCTTCTTTTAGACCCATTTTCATGATGGTTTCTTTGAAGTACTCAACTTCCTTTTCCTTTACCTCTTCACTGGTCAGCTGTTCTCTTTCCTCTTGGTTTGTCACAAAAGTAGACCGGAACAGTGTTTTGAGGTTTTCTATCTGCTGTACAAGCTTCATCATTTGTTCATGCTTCTTTGAAGTGCCTGAAACAGTTATCTTTCTTTTCTTTAGCCTTTCATAGGCTTCATCCATTTGCTGCTTTGACCATTTTGATATGGCATTGGCAATGTCCACTTTTGCATCCACCAACTCTTGTTTCTTTCTTTTGTATTCAGCTGTTAGGTCAGTGATGAACTTTTTGTATTTTCTCCAATTTGGAGCATTTTTCTTCTTTTTAGGATCTTTCTTGATTCTATCAATCCTATCAGCTTCATGCTTTAAAAGCATTATTGGCCATTCTTCAAATTGGTTTTCTTTAGTAGGATAAAATTTTTCTTGCATTATGTATGAAAGAAGTTTTCTTCTCATCTCTTTTCGTTGTTCTGCCTTGTCTTTGCTCAGCTCTTGTGCAAAATCTTTTATTTGTTTGACTTTTGTGAGCAGAAATTCCAATCTTTCAGCAATGGCTTCATCACCTTGACCTTTACACTCAACCTTTACTATTATCTTAGCCTGTCTCGTTTTGAGCTGAAGATACTCATCCATGTCTTCTTGAATCATGAAGCCAACGAGTGAGGAAAATCTTCTGTTTGAAGGATAATCATCAGTGTAGAACTGCCTCATCTCATTTTTTATAGCTTCCAGTTCCAATGGATATTTTGCAGCAGTGGGATCATGTTTGTCCTCATCTGGTTGAGTAAGTTTTCTTTTTCTGGTGTAGAGCTTTGCTGGTTGTGATGTGAGACTGGTGGAAACAGTGGTGGATGTCTGACTAACAGTGGTTGAAACAACTGGTGTTTTAACTACTGTGGTCATTACAACTCCTGATATGTCAGCAGATGTCTTCTGCTTTTGAGTAGGGGATGGAGGTGGTGATTTTGTTTTTGTTGCTGTTGATGGAGAATCATCATCAGGAATGAAAACCCCTCTCCTTTTTATTGTAGGAGAGGCTGATGATGTCTTGGATGGATCAGTGGGTTGAGAGTGAGTGGCAGTGGTTTGTGATTGACTAACAGTTGTTGAAACAACCAGTGCTTCAACCACTATTGTCATTACAACAGATGTTTTAACATCTGTTGTCTTCTGTTTTATGACAGGAGGTAATGGTGGTAGGGCAGTGGTTTTGGTGGTGTGTGATGGAGTGGTGTGTGTTGAAGAGATGGCAGCTGTTTGGCTACTGACAACAGTTTTTGTAACCACTGCTGTATCAGCTGTTTGGATGGAAGTTTGAGGTTTTGTGGTTTGAGGTGGTTTGGATGGCTGTTTTGCTTGTTCTGGTTCAACATACAGACCATCTTCAATTCCCTCTTTCTTCATCTTCTTGACATTCTTCCCCTTTTTGGCATTATCTGCAAGGGGGTTATCCATAAAAAGGATAGTGGAGGGAACTTTTTCACCATGGGCAGTCTTTTGAATGCTAGCCTTTATAGCCTTGATGTCTGCTTGAGTATCTTTGAATCTCGACTCTACCATGTTTGTCAGCATTTTTACATTTGTTTCATGCTGCTGATCAGCCATCTGCTTTTGGTGTTCAAGTAAGGGTTGAAAGATATTCCAGAGCTCATTTGCAGCAAATGCTTGTGGTGGAGCAGGTGCTTGAGGTGGAACAGTAGTGGCCTGTGCTTTTTGAGCTTTTAAAATATCTTGCACCATATCTTTTATTTCAGCAACTGAATCTTCAAGTTTTTCAACTCTGCCCGTCAATTCCTGTATTTTGAATCATCACCTACTTTAGTAGGATCATCTGAATCCCCACCAGCAGTGGTTGTATCAATGCGTGACTTAGGAACTGAGTCCCAAAAATCACTCATTGATGCCCCTTGTTCTTGGTACTGGGGACTTCTTTCTTCAGCACTTGATAGTCCTTTTATGGTACCAATGGTTAAAACCAACTCACTGGTGGTTATCGAAGGTGCTATAGAAGAAATTGCCTTCAAGGGAGTCTTAGTAATGAAACAACTGTCCAACTGAAGATCTGTTGATCCATCAATTGTAGTTGCTGCTCCACTTGAACTACCACCGAGAGTTACTTGTAACTCAGGGGGTGTAACCTCCTCATTTGTTGCTGGGATAACAGAGGTATCAGCATCAGACCCAGTCACTTGTTGGAGTGTACTCTCTTTGATGAGTGATTGAGAGGAACTGGTTTGTGTCTGAGCTATAACCACTGCATGCAAAAAAGGTAGCATGGATTGTGCTAATATTATTGGTGAGGGCATGGGAGTTGAAAGAGACATGTCCTTGGGATCAGGACTGTGGAAGATGGAGCCAAGTGGATCCAGAGCTTCATATTGTTGAGTCCCTGTGTTTACAATGTAACACCCGTGTCACTCCAACCATCAGACAAATGCCAAACCAATGAAATATAGTATTTCATACTTGGGATTTGTAAAAATATGTGTATCGTTTACACATATCAATTCCTGTTCGATCTCAAGCTTTAAATCGCTTTCTGGAGGGTTATACGCGCTCTGATGTGTAGATATAACCAGTTTAATCCAACGAACACTCCGGAATAGTGAAATAGGCTTAACATACCTTAAATAACCTTTACATAACTTAGATATAAGTTTTGGAAGGTTTGGTGTGGTGAAATCAAAGTTATTCGTTTACAGGGACTAAAGTTGACAAACTGCGAAAGTATGCCAATTTGAACTGTAACAGACATTCCGGAACATAACCATGAGTTAAACACACCTTAAATATCCTTTACATAGCTTAGAAATAGGCTTTGAGGGGTTCAGTGTGCTAAAATAAACTTTTGGGTCATTCAGGGACTAAAAGTGTCAAAAAGTGCACAAGTTTGCATTTTCGCGCATAACTTACGTTCTGAATACATCCGGACATCCAAAAATTTATATAAGCATGACTATATTATATTTGAGTGTTCGCTTTAAGAAAAATCCATTCGTCGCGTCATTTGGATCGTTTTTCGCGCTTATGCGCATTCCGTCGTAATTAAGCGAACATCGCGTTCGTACGGCCAAACGAACCGACATCCGAGATATTTTTGAGCATGTTTTAAGTTCCCTATACTTTAACTTCATTTTAGAGCTTTGAAATGGGGTTAACGGGCCTTAAACGTGTCGAAAATGGCCTAAATACAGTTCAGGGACCAAAAGTGTAATTCTGCCGAAATAGTGCCTAGCGGTGCGCTACACTTTAAGCGTAGCGGTGCGCTAGGGGTCTGCAGACCAGATGCAGAGTACCAAACAGCCTGTTTGCAGCAGTTTTACCCACAACCACAAGTTCCTAATTGCTTAGTCATGAAGATAAGATCATATTTTAGTCACCATAAGGTTCCAACACATGTACGGCCTTGATCGTTTCCCCTTTTCCAAGAAACGATCTCAACGGTGGACCGAATACTATAAATACCCCAACACCCCAATGCAAAACTTACAAGAATTCTGATTTTTTGAGAGCTCTAAGTTGAAACCATTGTTTCATACCTGAGTTCTTGAAGTCGGGATTAGCATTCGGGGACCCTGGGTTAGTATTCTTTCGTTCTTTTCCTTATTTTACTGCTTTTCGAGTCAGAAAGTCAAACTTTGTTTGACTTTCAGCGTTGACCAGTAATGGTCAATGCGAAGTTCGTTTGAACTTCGCAACGTGAGTGTAATCACGTTGGTCATAGTCCCTTGGGACTATGCCCACTGATTACCACGTTGTCTAGAGTCGTAGGGTAGGCGATCTAATAAATCGCCTATACCTTCGAACTCGACCCATTTGGTCGATCATTAGGATCCGACCAAACACATTAGGTGACCATAGTAGGTAGGGAATAACCTTCCGAGGTTATACCCTATGGTCACATCGTTTAAGTAGTTGTATGATAGGTAGTTTATATGCCTTAGGTAAATTACCAGAATACCCTTTTCATGTATAATTGGTAATTAATCATATGTAACCTAAACTTTTGTCACATAACTGGTTATGTAACATGTTTAGGCATATAACACTTGTCATAGGACTAGTTAGGCGGTCCGAACGCGTTTCACGCGAACGACACGTTAAAGTAGCATAAGCTTCCTAAACGGGTCGTAATGGGTCGTAGACACTTGGGTTAAGTTTCATTTAGTATGAAGGCTTTGTTAAACCATATCATATGAGTTCCTACACTCATTTGGTTTACAAACCCTAATGCTACCCAATCTTCCGATTTAGGTCCGGTTAATTAACATAGTTACCTATATTAGGTGCCGTTTGATTTCCGTGATCTCTAGCTTTGTTTGGTTGTTACTCAAGGACTACTGAGCAATCTCAAGTGAGTACATAGACCCCTCTTTTACTGTTTTCCAAACTGTTTTGGGGTGGAACACATGTGCCTACTTGTTACTTTCATGCTTTCCTGTTTTCAAATCATATACTTCCTATGTTCATTAGTACATTATAGTACATGATTTCATTACATTTCATACTAGGTGTGCCATTGTGTGCATTACTTAGTACATTGTTTTACATTACATCACATGCTACGTATGTCTATTGTTGCATACTTAGTACAGGTCGCATGCTACGTATGTATGTTGTTGCATACTTAGTACAGATATTTCAGTTCACATGCTATGTATGTTTGTTGTAGCATACTTAGTACATTTCTTATTCATCATATACTTACATTTTGGACGCATATTACATGATTTACATTGATCATGCATTTACTACATAAAACATAACTTTGATTTAAACCAAGTTTTACTTCAATACTTTGTTTTGTGCATATGGTTTAGTTGAGACCTTTCACTTGCCATACATGACATATTTGACATAGACATTTAACATGGATATTTGACATAGACAATTTGACATGATTTACATCTTGACATGAACATTTTACATTGTTTGGTTTGGTTTGATTAAGTGATTAAGTAACGATGCGTGTGTAATATGATACAAGCATGGTGGATACGCCGCTGGTACTTCCTATATATAAGTGTTTGTATGGTATTACATGTCGTAACGTTATTTGAATCATTTCAGTTTGAGACATAGAACATTTTATACAAATAACATATTTTTCACAAGACATTGATTTACAAACAACTTATCTAATACAAACTCATTTTACATGGTTATTCATTTAACCATACATTATACATTATTTATACATATCATCTGGTCTTATCGATTTTCAAATGATTTACAAAACAAAGCAAATAACAAGGTTCATGACTAAACATTTTCTCAAACATAAGTCATGAAACCTATTTTCACAAAACCTATGTATCTCACCGGCATTTTTATGCTGACGTACCATATTTTCACATGTGTTTTTCAGGAACTGTTGCGTAAGATGATCAAGATACACATAGGCAGACTTGGGCTTTAGTGACAATAAAAGATGCAAGACTAGTTAATTTTGTTGTATTTATTTATTTGTTAAGACATTGTAACACTTTTAATCAATAAAACGAAACTTCAATTGCCATGGATTTGAAACATTAATTCTGTTACAACACTCCCCGATGTTTCCGCCACGTTTTGTATGTTCCACGTGGTCGGGGTGTGACAGAAAAGATGGTATCAGAGCCAATGGTTATAGGGAATTAGGTTATTAGTAATGCTTTGACCTAGTCTATAACTTTCTTAGGACCCTAACGCGAGTTTACTTGCGTTTAGTCATAAAACAATACCGTCACCTATCCTTAGGCGACTATCACAACAAGAACATAAATTTCAAAACCGCTTTGAAAACTAATCATCTGTTCTAGGATGATTGATTACTAGGTTTTGAACCCTCTATTGTAAGGTTTTGAACTCTCTGTTATATGGTTTTGAACCCCTATGAGTTTTCAAAATCTCATCAAGGTTTTGGGTTTTAAATAATGTGAACACGTGCAAACTGGAAGGGTGAATGCCTGTATTCTGGGTTTTCTGTCTAGGCAAGCACTTCGTATACATCTCATCAGACGCGAGACCAGTTGTGCTTACCTGGGAATTCTTGGGATGAGTGTTCACTTATAGGCGAGCATGTCTTCGCGATACATTATTTTTGACCTATTTACTTTGATAAATCACTGTGTGTCGTTTGTTGCTTTGTAGTAACAAACAAATGACCACTACCCTTGCTTTCATCAGATTTGTTCATCTCATTCTTTTCGTCTAATTCTCTCACTCGTTTCCTTTCATGTTCTTCTCTTTTAGAATGCCTCCACGACGCGAAAATCCTGTATCTGTTGACGAGCTGGCAGCTGTCATTACACAGCAAATGACTGCTGCAATCCCGAACGTCATTGCTCAATGTTACCAAGCTATCAACAACAATAATGCTCTCTGCAGCTTCAAGACGTTCAACTCGGCCAAGCCATCAAAGTTTTCTGGGTCTCAAGGAGCGACAGCACTTCTGCAATGGTTCGAGAGTCTAGAGAGCACCTTCAGGCATGTACAATGTCCAAACGAGCGAAAGGTAGATTTTGCATCTAGTGTCTTTGAGAAACGAGCTTTGACGTGGTGGAACGGTGTGGTGAGAGATAGGGGTGCCGATGTGGCACTGGCTCAGACATGGGAAGAACTTAGAGCACTGATGATGAAGGAATTCTGTCCTCGTCACGAGATTAGGGCATTGGAAAGAGAATTCGATGATCTTAAGCAAGACAGCGGCGAACATCGAGCATACACTGATCGATATGAGGAGCTGAGCCTGTTGTGCCCTACCATGGTTACGCCTTTGGATAAGGCGATCGAAAAGTACATTGATGGTCTCCCTGACATAGTTCAAGACATTGTTACTGGTAGTAACCCCACTACGGTTAGGCAGGCCATTGAGCTATCTGCAACGTTGACTGAATCTCAGATCAGGAAACGTAAGCTTTTCCGAAAGGGTGACAAGAAACCGCTAGAGGAATCAAAGGCCATGGATGAGCAGACTGGATCCCTTGAGCGGTCAAAGAAGCAAAAGGCTTCTCAGAACTTCGCCATGGTCGCTCACAATGGTCAAGCCGCCCCCAACCAACCAGCTAAACCCCGTGCTAGGAAGCCATACAATGGAACTTCACCCTTGTGCAACCAATGTGGCCTACATCATCATGCTAAAATGAAGTGCCGCGAATGTCAAATTTGTGGACTTAAAGGTCATGTGGCAAAAGTTTGCGTTGCAGCAGTTGCACCGAATCAAGCCGACAACAAACCTGCTCGAGCTCGCTTTCCACCAGGTTCTTGCAACAAATGTGGTGAGATGGGACATATCCGAAGAATTTGCCCAAAGCGTGCTAATGCTAATCCAGCACAGAGATGAGCATCTGATCGACTAGAAGACAACACTCTTTAGAAATAATCACATCTTATGTATTATTTTCTTTTGTTGTCGAGGTCCATGAAACAGTTGTTATCATTGTTAATAAATAAATCTTTTTATTTACATTGCAATGTATATTATGTGGTTGTATGCATAAACAACATATCCCCTACAATACCGACAATCAAGGAACCACATTCCTTGAAGAACAAACTACCCCCAAAATTCTTCCATTTTACAATCTCTTGCGTTTTACACAAAGATCCTAAGTACCCGTCTCTTGCAAAGAGATGAGGTACAAGGTGCAAGTTATAATTCTGTACGAATACCCCAAGTACCACTATAAATTCTTAATAGGGTACTCAAGGGTATTTCCGTATGTCCTAAATTATTGTGTACCTTAATTCGAATATTGCGTTTTCCTGAAAACGAAAATCGAATTTTTGGTAGATCATCCTATCTTCATGAATGGATTCTTGAAATGATTAAAGTGCCAAATGAAATCCACGAATTGGATTCCTGGTGTGCTTTAAGTATCCGCGTCCAAAGATAACAAATTAATAAACAAAGTCAAACAACTATGTGATTATGTGCTTATGTGTTTCCTTTTATGTTTTTGTGTGATCCAAGTTTTGTCATCCAAATCCTCATAGAATCTTCCATATCTTCGTATAAGGGATTCATAGTAGGATATCCAAAGGTACTATATTAAATCCTCAATGGGCTTCTACGTTGTAGTTAAGTCCCTTGGATTTTATTGTACTATTCCATAATTAGACCCCTTGAGTGGTCTAGTTAAACAGATTGATCCAAAAATCTGGTTAAGTATATCAAATGATGATATAGCTGAAAGGACTCCTTGGAGGTCTAATTAAAAAGATCATGTGTTGATCTGATTAAAAAGGACCCTATGGTAGTCTAGTCACACTCATCACAGGTTTGATATTTTCTTCCCCTACACATCATGAAATGCACTGTGCGGACTGTGCAAGGAATTACGTAATTATGGACGCGTACATAATTATGGAAATTCAGTGCACAGAGACCACAGCGAATTTTGTCATGTATTCCGTTCATTTTTGTTTCTGAAGATGTAAAATGACTATTCTGTTCATTTTTGTTTCTGAAGATGTAAAATGACTATTCCGTTCATTTTTGTTTCTGAAGATGTAAAATGACCATTCCGTTCATTTTTGTTTCTGAAGATGTAAAATGACCATTCTGTTCATTTTTGTTTCTGAAGATGTAAAATGACCTTTCCGTTCATTTTTGTTTCTGAAGATGTAAAATGACTATTCCGTTCATTTTTGTTTCTGAAGATGTAAAATGACTATTCCGTTCATTTTTGTTTCTGAAGATGTAAAATGACTATTCCGTTCATTTTTGTTTCCGAAGATGTAAAATGACCATTCTGTTCATTTTTGTTTCTGAAGATGTAAAATGACCATTCCGTTCATTTTTGTTTCTGAAGATGTAAAATGACTATTCTGTTCATTTTTGTTTCTGAAGATGTAAAATGACCATTCCGTTCATTTTTGTTTCTGAAGATGTAAAATGACTATTCTGTTCATTTTTGTTTCTGAAGATGTAAAATGACTATTCCGTTCATTTTTGTTTCTGAAGATGTAAAATGACCATTCCGTTCATTTTTGTTTCTGAAGATGTAAAATGACCATTCTGTTCATTTTTGTTTCTGAAGATGTAAAATGACCTTTCCGTTCATTTTTGTTTCTGAAGATGTAAAATGACTATTCCGTTCATTTTTGTTTCTGAAGATGTAAAATGACTATTCCGTTCATTTTTGTTTCCGAAGATGTAAAATGACCATTCTGTTCATTTTTGTTTCTGAAGATGTAAAATGACCATTCCGTTCATTTTTGTTTCTGAAGATGTAAAATGACTATTCTGTTCATTTTTGTTTCTGAAGATGTAAAATGACTATTCCGTTCATTTTTGTTTCCGAAGATGTAAAATGACCATTCTGTTCATTTTTGTTTCTGAAGATGTAAAATGACCATTCCGTTCACTTTTGTTTCTGAAGATGTAAAATGACTATTCTGTTCATTTGTTTCTGAATAATGCCTGTTGAAAATAACTCCGTTCATTTTTCAATTCTGAAAAATGTCCGTTAAAGAGAAATAACAGGATTATGCCTTTCATATCTCTGGTGGTTATTTGACACAAAGCCACAGTTAGACTCCTACGAATTAATTTCGGGACGAAATTTCCTAAAGTAGGGGAGACTGTAACACCCGTGTCACTCCAACCATCAGACAAATGCCAAACCAATGAAATATAGTATTTCATACTTGGGATTTGTAAAAATATGTGTATCGTTTACACATATCAATTCCTGTTCGATCTCAAGCTTTAAATCGCTTTCTGGAGGGTTATACGCGCTCTGATGTGTAGATATAACCAGTTTAATCCAACGAACACTCCGGAATAGTGAAATAGGCTTAACATACCTTAAATAACCTTTACATAACTTAGATATAAGTTTTGGAAGGTTTGGTGTGGTGAAATCAAAGTTATTCGTTTACAGGGACTAAAGTTGACAAACTGCGAAAGTATGCCAATTTGAACTGTAACAGACATTCCGGAACATAACCATGAGTTAAACACACCTTAAATATCCTTTACATAGCTTAGAAATAGGCTTTGAGGGGTTCAGTGTGCTAAAATAAACTTTTGGGTCATTCAGGGACTAAAAGTGTCAAAAAGTGCACAAGTTTGCATTTTCGCGCATAACTTACGTTCTGAATACATCCGGACATCCAAAAATTTATATAAGCATGACTATATTATATTTGAGTGTTCGCTTTAAGAAAAATCCATTCGTCGCGTCATTTGGATCGTTTTTCGCGCTTATGCGCATTCCGTCGTAATTAAGCGAACATCGCGTTCGTACGGCCAAACGAACCGACATCCGAGATATTTTTGAGCATGTTTTAAGTTCCCTATACTTTAACTTCATTTTAGAGCTTTGAAATGGGGTTAACGGGCCTTAAACGTGTCGAAAATGGCCTAAATACAGTTCAGGGACCAAAAGTGTAATTCTGCCGAAATAGTGCCTAGCGGTGCGCTACACTTTAAGCGTAGCGGTGCGCTAGGGGTCTGCAGACCAGATGCAGAGTACCAAACAGCCTGTTTGCAGCAGTTTTACCCACAACCACAAGTTCCTAATTGCTTAGTCATGAAGATAAGATCATATTTTAGTCACCATAAGGTTCCAACACATGTACGGCCTTGATCGTTTCCCCTTTTCCAAGAAACGATCTCAACGGTGGACCGAATACTATAAATACCCCAACACCCCAATGCAAAACTTACAAGAATTCTGATTTTTTGAGAGCTCTAAGTTGAAACCATTGTTTCATACCTGAGTTCTTGAAGTCGGGATTAGCATTCGGGGACCCTGGGTTAGTATTCTTTCGTTCTTTTCCTTATTTTACTGCTTTTCGAGTCAGAAAGTCAAACTTTGTTTGACTTTCAGCGTTGACCAGTAATGGTCAATGCGAAGTTCGTTTGAACTTCGCAACGTGAGTGTAATCACGTTGGTCATAGTCCCTTGGGACTATGCCCACTGATTACCACGTTGTCTAGAGTCGTAGGGTAGGCGATCTAATAAATCGCCTATACCTTCGAACTCGACCCATTTGGTCGATCATTAGGATCCGACCAAACACATTAGGTGACCATAGTAGGTAGGGAATAACCTTCCGAGGTTATACCCTATGGTCACATCGTTTAAGTAGTTGTATGATAGGTAGTTTATATGCCTTAGGTAAATTACCAGAATACCCTTTTCATGTATAATTGGTAATTAATCATATGTAACCTAAACTTTTGTCACATAACTGGTTATGTAACATGTTTAGGCATATAACACTTGTCATAGGACTAGTTAGGCGGTCCGAACGCGTTTCACGCGAACGACACGTTAAAGTAGCATAAGCTTCCTAAACGGGTCGTAATGGGTCGTAGACACTTGGGTTAAGTTTCATTTAGTATGAAGGCTTTGTTAAACCATATCATATGAGTTCCTACACTCATTTGGTTTACAAACCCTAATGCTACCCAATCTTCCGATTTAGGTCCGGTTAATTAACATAGTTACCTATATTAGGTGCCGTTTGATTTCCGTGATCTCTAGCTTTGTTTGGTTGTTACTCAAGGACTACTGAGCAATCTCAAGTGAGTACATAGACCCCTCTTTTACTGTTTTCCAAACTGTTTTGGGGTGGAACACATGTGCCTACTTGTTACTTTCATGCTTTCCTGTTTTCAAATCATATACTTCCTATGTTCATTAGTACATTATAGTACATGATTTCATTACATTTCATACTAGGTGTGCCATTGTGTGCATTACTTAGTACATTGTTTTACATTACATCACATGCTACGTATGTCTATTGTTGCATACTTAGTACAGGTCGCATGCTACGTATGTATGTTGTTGCATACTTAGTACAGATATTTCAGTTCACATGCTATGTATGTTTGTTGTAGCATACTTAGTACATTTCTTATTCATCATATACTTACATTTTGGACGCATATTACATGATTTACATTGATCATGCATTTACTACATAAAACATAACTTTGATTTAAACCAAGTTTTACTTCAATACTTTGTTTTGTGCATATGGTTTAGTTGAGACCTTTCACTTGCCATACATGACATATTTGACATAGACATTTAACATGGATATTTGACATAGACAATTTGACATGATTTACATCTTGACATGAACATTTTACATTGTTTGGTTTGGTTTGATTAAGTGATTAAGTAACGATGCGTGTGTAATATGATACAAGCATGGTGGATACGCCGCTGGTACTTCCTATATATAAGTGTTTGTATGGTATTACATGTCGTAACGTTATTTGAATCATTTCAGTTTGAGACATAGAACATTTTATACAAATAACATATTTTTCACAAGACATTGATTTACAAACAACTTATCTAATACAAACTCATTTTACATGGTTATTCATTTAACCATACATTATACATTATTTATACATATCATCTGGTCTTATCGATTTTCAAATGATTTACAAAACAAAGCAAATAACAAGGTTCATGACTAAACATTTTCTCAAACATAAGTCATGAAACCTATTTTCACAAAACCTATGTATCTCACCGGCATTTTTATGCTGACGTACCATATTTTCACATGTGTTTTTCAGGAACTGTTGCGTAAGATGATCAAGATACACATAGGCAGACTTGGGCTTTAGTGACAATAAAAGATGCAAGACTAGTTAATTTTGTTGTATTTATTTATTTGTTAAGACATTGTAACACTTTTAATCAATAAAACGAAACTTCAATTGCCATGGATTTGAAACATTAATTCTGTTACAACACTCCCCGATGTTTCCGCCACGTTTTGTATGTTCCACGTGGTCGGGGTGTGACAGAAAAGATGGTATCAGAGCCAATGGTTATAGGGAATTAGGTTATTAGTAATGCTTTGACCTAGTCTATAACTTTCTTAGGACCCTAACGCGAGTTTACTTGCGTTTAGTCATAAAACAATACCGTCACCTATCCTTAGGCGACTATCACAACAAGAACATAAATTTCAAAACCGCTTTGAAAACTAATCATCTGTTCTAGGATGATTGATTACTAGGTTTTGAACCCTCTATTGTAAGGTTTTGAACTCTCTGTTATATGGTTTTGAACCCCTATGAGTTTTCAAAATCTCATCAAGGTTTTGGGTTTTAAATAATGTGAACACGTGCAAACTGGAAGGGTGAATGCCTGTATTCTGGGTTTTCTGTCTAGGCAAGCACTTCGTATACATCTCATCAGACGCGAGACCAGTTGTGCTTACCTGGGAATTCTTGGGATGAGTGTTCACTTATAGGCGAGCATGTCTTCGCGATACATTATTTTTGACCTATTTACTTTGATAAATCACTGTGTGTCGTTTGTTGCTTTGTAGTAACAAACAAATGACCACTACCCTTGCTTTCATCAGATTTGTTCATCTCATTCTTTTCGTCTAATTCTCTCACTCGTTTCCTTTCATGTTCTTCTCTTTTAGAATGCCTCCACGACGCGAAAATCCTGTATCTGTTGACGAGCTGGCAGCTGTCATTACACAGCAAATGACTGCTGCAATCCCGAACGTCATTGCTCAATGTTACCAAGCTATCAACAACAATAATGCTCTCTGCAGCTTCAAGACGTTCAACTCGGCCAAGCCATCAAAGTTTTCTGGGTCTCAAGGAGCGACAGCACTTCTGCAATGGTTCGAGAGTCTAGAGAGCACCTTCAGGCATGTACAATGTCCAAACGAGCGAAAGGTAGATTTTGCATCTAGTGTCTTTGAGAAACGAGCTTTGACGTGGTGGAACGGTGTGGTGAGAGATAGGGGTGCCGATGTGGCACTGGCTCAGACATGGGAAGAACTTAGAGCACTGATGATGAAGGAATTCTGTCCTCGTCACGAGATTAGGGCATTGGAAAGAGAATTCGATGATCTTAAGCAAGACAGCGGCGAACATCGAGCATACACTGATCGATATGAGGAGCTGAGCCTGTTGTGCCCTACCATGGTTACGCCTTTGGATAAGGCGATCGAAAAGTACATTGATGGTCTCCCTGACATAGTTCAAGACATTGTTACTGGTAGTAACCCCACTACGGTTAGGCAGGCCATTGAGCTATCTGCAACGTTGACTGAATCTCAGATCAGGAAACGTAAGCTTTTCCGAAAGGGTGACAAGAAACCGCTAGAGGAATCAAAGGCCATGGATGAGCAGACTGGATCCCTTGAGCGGTCAAAGAAGCAAAAGGCTTCTCAGAACTTCGCCATGGTCGCTCACAATGGTCAAGCCGCCCCCAACCAACCAGCTAAACCCCGTGCTAGGAAGCCATACAATGGAACTTCACCCTTGTGCAACCAATGTGGCCTACATCATCATGCTAAAATGAAGTGCCGCGAATGTCAAATTTGTGGACTTAAAGGTCATGTGGCAAAAGTTTGCGTTGCAGCAGTTGCACCGAATCAAGCCGACAACAAACCTGCTCGAGCTCGCTTTCCACCAGGTTCTTGCAACAAATGTGGTGAGATGGGACATATCCGAAGAATTTGCCCAAAGCGTGCTAATGCTAATCCAGCACAGAGATGAGCATCTGATCGACTAGAAGACAACACTCTTTAGAAATAATCACATCTTATGTATTATTTTCTTTTGTTGTCGAGGTCCATGAAACAGTTGTTATCATTGTTAATAAATAAATCTTTTTATTTACATTGCAATGTATATTATGTGGTTGTATGCATAAACAACATATCCCCTACAATACCGACAATCAAGGAACCACATTCCTTGAAGAACAAACTACCCCCAAAATTCTTCCATTTTACAATCTCTTGCGTTTTACACAAAGATCCTAAGTACCCGTCTCTTGCAAAGAGATGAGGTACAAGGTGCAAGTTATAATTCTGTACGAATACCCCAAGTACCACTATAAATTCTTAATAGGGTACTCAAGGGTATTTCCGTATGTCCTAAATTATTGTGTACCTTAATTCGAATATTGCGTTTTCCTGAAAACGAAAATCGAATTTTTGGTAGATCATCCTATCTTCATGAATGGATTCTTGAAATGATTAAAGTGCCAAATGAAATCCACGAATTGGATTCCTGGTGTGCTTTAAGTATCCGCGTCCAAAGATAACAAATTAATAAACAAAGTCAAACAACTATGTGATTATGTGCTTATGTGTTTCCTTTTATGTTTTTGTGTGATCCAAGTTTTGTCATCCAAATCCTCATAGAATCTTCCATATCTTCGTATAAGGGATTCATAGTAGGATATCCAAAGGTACTATATTAAATCCTCAATGGGCTTCTACGTTGTAGTTAAGTCCCTTGGATTTTATTGTACTATTCCATAATTAGACCCCTTGAGTGGTCTAGTTAAACAGATTGATCCAAAAATCTGGTTAAGTATATCAAATGATGATATAGCTGAAAGGACTCCTTGGAGGTCTAATTAAAAAGATCATGTGTTGATCTGATTAAAAAGGACCCTATGGTAGTCTAGTCACACTCATCACAGGTTTGATATTTTCTTCCCCTACACATCATGAAATGCACTGTGCGGACTGTGCAAGGAATTACGTAATTATGGACGCGTACATAATTATGGAAATTCAGTGCACAGAGACCACAGCGAATTTTGTCATGTATTCCGTTCATTTTTGTTTCTGAAGATGTAAAATGACTATTCTGTTCATTTTTGTTTCTGAAGATGTAAAATGACTATTCCGTTCATTTTTGTTTCTGAAGATGTAAAATGACCATTCCGTTCATTTTTGTTTCTGAAGATGTAAAATGACCATTCTGTTCATTTTTGTTTCTGAAGATGTAAAATGACCTTTCCGTTCATTTTTGTTTCTGAAGATGTAAAATGACTATTCCGTTCATTTTTGTTTCTGAAGATGTAAAATGACTATTCCGTTCATTTTTGTTTCCGAAGATGTAAAATGACCATTCTGTTCATTTTTGTTTCTGAAGATGTAAAATGACCATTCCGTTCATTTTTGTTTCTGAAGATGTAAAATGACTATTCTGTTCATTTTTGTTTCTGAAGATGTAAAATGACCATTCCGTTCATTTTTGTTTCTGAAGATGTAAAATGACTATTCTGTTCATTTTTGTTTCTGAAGATGTAAAATGACTATTCCGTTCATTTTTGTTTCTGAAGATGTAAAATGACCATTCCGTTCATTTTTGTTTCTGAAGATGTAAAATGACCATTCTGTTCATTTTTGTTTCTGAAGATGTAAAATGACCTTTCCGTTCATTTTTGTTTCTGAAGATGTAAAATGACTATTCCGTTCATTTTTGTTTCTGAAGATGTAAAATGACTATTCCGTTCATTTTTGTTTCCGAAGATGTAAAATGACCATTCTGTTCATTTTTGTTTCTGAAGATGTAAAATGACCATTCCGTTCATTTTTGTTTCTGAAGATGTAAAATGACTATTCTGTTCATTTTTGTTTCTGAAGATGTAAAATGACTATTCCGTTCATTTTTGTTTCCGAAGATGTAAAATGACCATTCTGTTCATTTTTGTTTCTGAAGATGTAAAATGACCATTCCGTTCACTTTTGTTTCTGAAGATGTAAAATGACTATTCTGTTCATTTGTTTCTGAATAATGCCTGTTGAAAATAACTCCGTTCATTTTTCAATTCTGAAAAATGTCCGTTAAAGAGAAATAACAGGATTATGCCTTTCATATCTCTGGTGGTTATTTGACACAAAGCCACAGTTAGACTCCTACGAATTAATTTCGGGACGAAATTTCGTAAAGTAGGGGAGACTGTAACACCCGTGTCACTCCAACCATCAGACAAATGCCAAACCAATGAAATATAGTATTTCATACTTGGGATTTGTAAAAATATGTGTATCGTTTACACATATCAATTCCTGTTCGATCTCAAGCTTTAAATCGCTTTCTGGAGGGTTATACGCGCTCTGATGTGTAGATATAACCAGTTTAATCCAACGAACACTCCGGAATAGTGAAATAGGCTTAACATACCTTAAATAACCTTTACATAACTTAGATATAAGTTTTGGAAGGTTTGGTGTGGTGAAATCAAAGTTATTCGTTTACAGGGACTAAAGTTGACAAACTGCGAAAGTATGCCAATTTGAACTGTAACAGACATTCCGGAACATAACCATGAGTTAAACACACCTTAAATATCCTTTACATAGCTTAGAAATAGGCTTTGAGGGGTTCAGTGTGCTAAAATAAACTTTTGGGTCATTCAGGGACTAAAAGTGTCAAAAAGTGCACAAGTTTGCATTTTCGCGCATAACTTACGTTCTGAATACATCCGGACATCCAAAAATTTATATAAGCATGACTATATTATATTTGAGTGTTCGCTTTAAGAAAAATCCATTCGTCGCGTCATTTGGATCGTTTTTCGCGCTTATGCGCATTCCGTCGTAATTAAGCGAACATCGCGTTCGTACGGCCAAACGAACCGACATCCGAGATATTTTTGAGCATGTTTTAAGTTCCCTATACTTTAACTTCATTTTAGAGCTTTGAAATGGGGTTAACGGGCCTTAAACGTGTCGAAAATGGCCTAAATACAGTTCAGGGACCAAAAGTGTAATTCTGCCGAAATAGTGCCTAGCGGTGCGCTACACTTTAAGCGTAGCGGTGCGCTAGGGGTCTGCAGACCAGATGCAGAGTACCAAACAGCCTGTTTGCAGCAGTTTTACCCACAACCACAAGTTCCTAATTGCTTAGTCATGAAGATAAGATCATATTTTAGTCACCATAAGGTTCCAACACATGTACGGCCTTGATCGTTTCCCCTTTTCCAAGAAACGATCTCAACGGTGGACCGAATACTATAAATACCCCAACACCCCAATGCAAAACTTACAAGAATTCTGATTTTTTGAGAGCTCTAAGTTGAAACCATTGTTTCATACCTGAGTTCTTGAAGTCGGGATTAGCATTCGGGGACCCTGGGTTAGTATTCTTTCGTTCTTTTCCTTATTTTACTGCTTTTCGAGTCAGAAAGTCAAACTTTGTTTGACTTTCAGCGTTGACCAGTAATGGTCAATGCGAAGTTCGTTTGAACTTCGCAACGTGAGTGTAATCACGTTGGTCATAGTCCCTTGGGACTATGCCCACTGATTACCACGTTGTCTAGAGTCGTAGGGTAGGCGATCTAATAAATCGCCTATACCTTCGAACTCGACCCATTTGGTCGATCATTAGGATCCGACCAAACACATTAGGTGACCATAGTAGGTAGGGAATAACCTTCCGAGGTTATACCCTATGGTCACATCGTTTAAGTAGTTGTATGATAGGTAGTTTATATGCCTTAGGTAAATTACCAGAATACCCTTTTCATGTATAATTGGTAATTAATCATATGTAACCTAAAATTTTGTCACATAACTGGTTATGTAACATGTTTAGGCATATAACACTTGTCATAGGACTAGTTAGGCGGTCCGAACGCGTTTCACGCGAACGACACGTTAAAGTAGCATAAGCTTCCTAAACGGGTCGTAATGGGTCGTAGACACTTGGGTTAAGTTTCATTTAGTATGAAGGCTTTGTTAAACCATATCATATGAGTTCCTACACTCATTTGGTTTACAAACCCTAATGCTACCCAATCTTCCGATTTAGGTCCGGTTAATTAACATAGTTACCTATATTAGGTGCCGTTTGATTTCCGTGATCTCTAGCTTTGTTTGGTTGTTACTCAAGGACTACTGAGCAATCTCAAGTGAGTACATAGACCCCTCTTTTACTGTTTTCCAAACTGTTTTGGGGTGGAACACATGTGCCTACTTGTTACTTTCATGCTTTCCTGTTTTCAAATCATATACTTCCTATGTTCATTAGTACATTATAGTACATGATTTCATTACATTTCATACTAGGTGTGCCATTGTGTGCATTACTTAGTACATTGTTTTACATTACATCACATGCTACGTATGTCTATTGTTGCATACTTAGTACAGGTCGCATGCTACGTATGTATGTTGTTGCATACTTAGTACAGATATTTCAGTTCACATGCTATGTATGTTTGTTGTAGCATACTTAGTACATTTCTTATTCATCATATACTTACATTTTGGACGCATATTACATGATTTACATTGATCATGCATTTACTACATAAAACATAACTTTGATTTAAACCAAGTTTTACTTCAATACTTTGTTTTGTGCATATGGTTTAGTTGAGACCTTTCACTTGCCATACATGACATATTTGACATAGACATTTAACATGGATATTTGACATAGACAATTTGACATGATTTACATCTTGACATGAACATTTTACATTGTTTGGTTTGGTTTGATTAAGTGATTAAGTAACGATGCGTGTGTAATATGATACAAGCATGGTGGATACGCCGCTGGTACTTCCTATATATAAGTGTTTGTATGGTATTACATGTCGTAACGTTATTTGAATCATTTCAGTTTGAGACATAGAACATTTTATACAAATAACATATTTTTCACAAGACATTGATTTACAAACAACTTATCTAATACAAACTCATTTTACATGGTTATTCATTTAACCATACATTATACATTATTTATACATATCATCTGGTCTTATCGATTTTCAAATGATTTACAAAACAAAGCAAATAACAAGGTTCATGACTAAACATTTTCTCAAACATAAGTCATGAAACCTATTTTCACAAAACCTATGTATCTCACCGGCATTTTTATGCTGACGTACCATATTTTCACATGTGTTTTTCAGGAACTGTTGCGTAAGATGATCAAGATACACATAGGCAGACTTGGGCTTTAGTGACAATAAAAGATGCAAGACTAGTTAATTTTGTTGTATTTATTTATTTGTTAAGACATTGTAACACTTTTAATCAATAAAACGAAACTTCAATTGCCATGGATTTGAAACATTAATTCTGTTACAACACTCCCCGATGTTTCCGCCACGTTTTGTATGTTCCACGTGGTCGGGGTGTGACATACAACCTGATCCTTTTGTAAGGATGCAGGAGGAGTGTAACATCTGTGTTTGTAATCATTATGAATAGTACCATTATCAATAAAACAATGTCATTTGATCCCAATGTTTGTTTGTTTATGTTTTACATTTTTCATGTTTTGACCTTTATTCAATTTCAAACTCTATATCACTTTCTAGAGAGTTATACGCAAACTGGTGCGTAAACGTAGCCAGTTTAATGCGACAAATACTCTGGAACATCAACATATACTTAACATACCTTAAATAACCCTTACATAACTTAGAAATAAGTTTTGAAGGCTTTGGTATGGCAAAAACAAGTTAATTCGCTTACAGGGACTAAACTTGACAAACTGTGAAAGTATGCCAATTTGAACTGTAACGAACATTCCGAAACATGACCATAAGTTAAACATACCATAAATATCCTTTACATAGATTAGAAATAGGCTTTGAGGGGTTCGGTATGCTAAAATAAACTTTTGGGGTCATTCAGGGACTAAAAGCGTCAAAAAGTGCACAAGTTTGCATTTTCACGCATAACTTACGTTCTGAATACATCCGGACATCCAAAAATTTATGTAAGCACTAAAATATTTTATTTTAGTGTTTGGCATAAGAAAAATCCATTCGTCACGCCATTTGGATCATTTTTCGCGCTTATGCGCATTCCGTCGTAATTAACCGAACAACGTAACCGTACGGCTAAACGAACCGACACCCGAGATATTTTTGAACACATTTTAGGTTCTCTATACTTTAACTTCATTTTAGAGCTTTGAAATGGGGTTAATGGGGCTTAAACGTGTCAAAAAAACGCATCGAAAACCAAGTTTTGAGGTTGCAGGGACTGAAACTGTAAATCTGCCAAACTAGGTCCGTAAGTAGGGGCCAGATGCAGCAAACCATTTTTTCAGTTGTTAAAAGCCCTTAACAATCTCCAAAGGCCAAGTTCCAAGTGTCAAACTCTTATGGTGGATGGCAAATGAGTTACCACAACTTTCCAACAAGTGTACGGCTTAGATCGTGCCCCCTTTTCCAAGAAATGATCCTAACGGTGAACCGAAAACTATAAATACCCACCTCCACCCTTCACTTTTCCTCACAAGAATCTGATCTAATGTGCTCTAAGTTGAAACCTTTGTTTCATACCTGAGCTATTTTGATCTAGATTAGCATTCGGGGACCCTTCGTAAGTGTTCCTTTGTTCTTTTATTTCTTTTCGAGTCCGAAAGTCAAACTTTGTTTGACTTTCTGCATTGACCAGTTTATGGTCAATGCGAAGTTCGTTTGAACTTCGCAACGTGATTGTAATCACGATGGTTATAGTCCCATGTGACTATGCCTACTGATTACCACGTTGTCTAGGGTCGTAAGGGTAAGCGATCTAATAAATCGCTTATACCTTCGAACCCGACCCATTTGGTCGATCATTAGGATCCGACCAAACACATTAGGTGACCATAGTATATAGGGAATAACCTTCCGAGGTTATACCTTATGGTCGCTTCGTTTAAGTAGTTGTATGATAGGTAGTTTATATGCCTTAGGTAAATTACCAAAATACCCCTTTGATGCCAAAATTCATTTTAAACATATGTAACATAACTTTTGACATCTCAACTGATTTGACAACAATATTAGACATGTCAAGGCATATGTTACTTGTCATAGGACTAGTTAAGCGGTCCGAACGCGTTTCACGCGAGCGACGCGTTAAAGTAGCATAAGCTACCTAAACGGGTCGTAATGGGTCGTAAGCACTTATGTTAGGTTTCATTTAGTATGTAGGCTTTGTTAAACCTTATTACACGAGTCTCCATACTCATTTGGTTTACGAACCCACATTCTATCCGATCTTCCGATTTAGGTCCGGTATATTAACATAGTTACCTATATTAGGTGCCGTTTGATTCCGTGATCTCTAGCATTGCTTGGTGGTTATCTTAGGAATTCTGAGCAATCTCAAGTGAGTACATAGACCCCTCTTTTAATGTTTTCCAAACATTTTGGGGTGAAACACATGTGCCTACTTGTTACTTTCTTGCTTTCACATCATATACCTGCTATGTTTGTTAGTACATTATAGTACATGATTTCATTACATTTCATGCTATGTATGCCCATTGTGTGCGTACTTAGTACATTGTTTTACATTACATTTCATGCTATGTATGCCCATTGTGTGCGTACTTAGTACATTGTTTTATATTACATTTCATGCTATGTATGCCCATTGTGTGCGTACTAAGTACATTGTTTTACATTACATTTCATGCTATGTATGTCCATTGTGTGCATACTTAGTACAGTTGTTTTCATCACATGCTTACATTTTGTTATGACATTTGGATTGTTTACAATGGAACAATACATTCATTAACACTAGCTACGCCGTTCGTTAGTAGGTAGTGGTACCATAGGAATTGACAACTCCCGTTCCTGAAATTCTAGGTTTGTTTGGATTGGAAGGAATGACCGAATTCGATATACATAACTTAGATAAACCTTTAATTTGTTTAAGGGTTTATCGCCACAGTCTCAAGGCTTGGATGTATGCATTTTCACAATACCGCATAGATGTTTATATCAGTATAGCATGCATTTGTTCCACAAAAACATAACTTTGATTTAAACCATGTTTTACTTCAATACCTTGTTTTTGTGCATTTTACATATGGTTTAGTTGATATAATTCACATACCATACATGACATTTTTGGATACACATTACATGATTTACATTAGACATAAACATTTTGACATTGATATACACAATTCATGATTTACATTAAACACAGACATTTGATATGGTTTACACAATAACATTTTGACATTTGATTATACATAAACAATTTACATTGGTGGTTTGGTTTGAGTAAGTGATTTAAGTAACGAGGCGTGTGTAATATGATACAATCATGGTGGATACGCCGCTGGTACTTCCTATATATAAGTGTTTGTATGGTATTACACATCGTAGCGTTATTTAAATCATTTCAATTTATGACACATGACATTTTATACAAATAACATACTTTTTTACAAGACACTGTTTACAAACAACTTATCTTACACAAACTCATTTTTACATGGTTATTCAATTAACCTTACATTTATTTATACATATCATCTGAACTTATTGTTTTTCAAACGATTTACAAAACAAAGCAAATTACAAGGTTCATGACTAAACATTTTCTTAAACACAAGTCATGAATCATATTTTCACAAACCTATGTATCTCACAGGTATTTTTATGCTGACGTACCTATTTTCACATGTGTTTTCAGGAGCCTTTCCATAGGATGATGATCGTGACACTAGGGCGGACCTGTTCCTTAGAGACATAAAACGAAGATAGACTTAGTTTAATTATGTTTTGTACTCTTGTTTTTGTTTAAGACAATGTAACTCTTGTGTTGATAAATAAATTACAACTTTGGATGCCATGGTTATGAAACAATTAATTCTGTTACAACACTCCCCGACGTTTTCCGCCACGTTTTGTATGTTATACGTGGTTGGGGTGTGACAGAAGAGTTGGTATCAGAGCCAATGGGTATAGGGAATTAGGTTGTTAGTAATTCTTTGACCTTGACTATAACCTTTCTAGGACCCTAACACAAGTTATCTTGTGTTTAGATCTTAAAACATACATATCACCTGTAACACCTGTGCCTTCACGGCCATCAAACAAATACCAAAGCAATGAAATATAGTATTTCATACTTGGTATTTGTAAAAATATGTGTATCATTTGCACATATCAATTCTTGTTCAATTTCAAACTCTAAATCACTTTCTAGAAGGTTATACGCGCACCGATGCGTAAATATAACCAGTTTAATGCAACAAACACTCCGGAATAGTGAAATAGGTTTAACATACCTAAAATAACCTTTACATAACTTAGATATAAGTTTTGGAAGGTTTGGTGTGGTGAAATCAAAGTTAAATCGCTTACAGGGACTAAAGTTGACAAACTGCGAAAGTATGCCAATTTGAACTGTAACAGACATTCCGGAACATGACCATAAGTTAAACATACCATAAATATCCTTTACATAGCTTAGAAATAGGCTTTGAGGTGTTCGGTATGCTAAAATAAACTTTTGTGTCATTCAGGGACTAAAAGCGTCAAAAAGTGCACAAGTTTGCATTTTCGCGCATAACTTACGTTCTGAATACATCCGGACATCTAAAAATTTATGTAAGCATGACTACATTATATTTTATGGTTCTCCTTAAGAAAAATCCATTCGTCGCGTCATTTGGATCGTTTTTCGCGCTTATGCGCATTCCGTCGTAATTAAGCGAACATCGCGTTCGTACGGCTAAACGAACCGACATCCGAGATATTTTTGAACACATTTTAAGTTCCCTATACTTTAACTTCATTTTAGAGCTTTGAAATGGGGTTAACGGGCCTTAAACGTGTCAAAAATGGCCTAAATACAGTTCAGGGACCAAAACTGTAATTCTGCCAAAGTTCACCCATACGATGCGTATGGTATATATACCATACGATGCGTATGGGGTCTCCAGACCAGGTGCAATGTTTAAACAGCCTGTTTTCAGCAGATTTAACCACAACCACATGTTCCTAATTGTCTAGTCATGTGATAAGGATGGAATTTTAGTTACCATAAGGTTCCGACAAGTGTACGGGTTGGATTCATGGCACGTTATCCAAGAAACGATCCCAACGGTGGACCATTTCCTATAAATACCCACCAACATCACACCCAAAAACTCACACCTTTGAATCTGAACTTGCTCTCTAAGTTGTCGTGTTTAACACTTCATACCTGAGAGTGTTCGGGTTCAAACCTTCCATTCTTGGACCCTTCGTAAGTATTCTTTCGTTCTTTTCCTTATTTTTACTGCTTTTCGAGTCAGAAAGTCAAACTTTGTTTGACTTTCAGCATTGACCAGTAATGGTCAATGCGAAGTTCGTTTGAACTTCGCAACGTGATTGTAATCACGATGGTTATAGTCCCTTGGGACTATGCCTACTGATTACCACGTTGTCTAGGGTCGTAGGGTAAGCGATCTAATAAATCGCTTATACCTCGAACCCGACCCAGTTTGGTCGATCATTAGGATCCGACCAAACACAGTAGGTGACCATAGTAGGTAGGGAATAACCTTCCGAGGTTATACCCTATGGTCACATCGTTTAAGTAGTTGTATGATAGGTAGTTTATATGCCTTAGGTAAATTACCAGAATACCCTTTTCATGTATAATTGGTAATTAAGCATATGTAACCTAAACTTTTGTCACGTAACTGATTATGTAACATGTTTAGGCATATAACACTTGTCATAGGGCTAGTTAGGCGGTCCAAACGCGTTTCACGCGCACGACGCGTTAAAGTAGCATAAGCTACCTAAACGGGTCGTAATGGGTCGTAAACACTTAGGTTAAGTTTCATTTAGTATGTAGGCTTTGTTAAACCAAATGACACGAGTCTCTACACTCGTTTGGTTTACAAACCCTAATGCTACCCGATCTTTCGATTTAGGTCCGGTTTATTAATGTAGTTACCTATAGTAGGTGCCGTTTGATTCCGTGATCTCTAGCTTTGTTTGGTTGTTACTCAAGGACTACTGAGCATTCTCAAGTGAGTACATAGACCCCTCTTTTACTGTTTTCCAAACTGTTTTGGGGTGAAACACATGTGCCTACTTGTTACTTTCATGTTTTCCTGTTTTCACATCATATACTGGTTATGTTCATTAGTACACTATTAGTACATTGATTTACATGACTTTTCTACTTTGTATGTTAACTTAGCATACTTAGTACATTTCTGTTGCATATGTTTACTCAGCATATGGACACATTGTTTTACATTGCATTTCTGTTGCATATGTTTACTCAGCATATGGACACATTGTTTTACATTGCATTTCTGTTGCATATGTTTACTCAGCATATGGACACATTGTTTTACAGCTCTACCTTGTATGTTTACTCTAGCATACTAGGTACATTATCTTCATAAAACATGCTTACATTTTGGTATGACATTTGGTTTGTTTAAATGAGACAATGTACATTCATTAACACCGATCACGCCGCTCGGTAGTAGGTAGTGGTACCATAGGACTTGACAAATCCCATTCCTGAAATCTCGGGTTTGTTTGGACGTAAGGAATGACCGAATCCGAATACATATTCTCTTGATAACTCACTTTTACATAGTTATCCGTCTGTCTCAAGGCTTGGATGTATGAATTTTCACAATACTGCATAAATGTTCATATTCAGTATAGCATGCATATATCTTACAAAACATAACTTTTATTTAAACCAAGTTTTACTTCAATACTTTGTTTTGTACATTTTACTTATGGTTTAAGTAGTCTTAATTTTACTTACCATACATATCATTTTGGTTATACATTACTTGACTACTTTTGGACTATCAACATTTGACATTGGTTTTACATTACATGATTTACATTAGACATGAACATTTTACATCTTGATGGTTTGGTTTGATTATGTGATTAAGTAACGATGCGTGTGTAATATGATACAAGCATGGTGGATACGCCGCTGGTACTTCCTATATATAAGTGTTTGTATGGTATTACATATTGTAGCGTTATTTGAATCATTTCAGTTTGATACATATAACATTTTATACAAATAACATACTTATCACAAGACATTGTTTTACAAAACAACTTATCTTTTACAAACTCATTTAACTTGGTTATTCATTTAACTATACATTATTCACTTATTTATACCTATCATCTGAACTCATTGTTTTTCAAATGATTTACAAAACAAAGCAAATAACAAGGTTCATGACTAAACATTTTCTCAAACATAAGTCATGAAACCTATTTTCACAAAACCTATGTATCTCACCGGCATTTTTATGCTGACGTACCATATTTTCACATGTGTTTTTCAGGAACTGTCGCATAAGATGATCAAGATACACATAGACAGACTTGGGCTTTAGTGACAATAAAAGATGCAAGACTAGTTAATTATGTTGTATTTCTTTGTTTGTTAAGACATGGTAACACTTTTAATCAATCAAACGAAACTTTAATATCCATGGTTGTGAAACATAAATTCTGTTGCAACACGCCCCGATGTTTCCGCCGCGATTTGTATGTTCCACGCGGTCGGGGTGTGACATCACCTATCCTTAGGTGATTATCAAAACAAAAACCAAATTTTCAGAAACGATTTTTGAAAATCAATCATCTGTTTTTGGATGATTTATTACAAGGTTTTGAACCCTCTATTTTAAGGTTTTGAACCCTGTGTTATATGGTTTTGAACCCTTCCAGTTTGGTTTTTGGCCTTATGCCTTCAAATTTTCAAAATCTCGTCAAAGTTTTGGGTTCTAAATAGTGTGAACACGTGCAAACTGGAAGAGTGAATGCCTGTATTCTGGGCTTTCTGTCTAGGCAAGCACTTCGTATATATCTCATCAGACGCGAGACCAGTTGTGCTTACCTGGGAATTCTTGGGATGAGTGTTCACTTATAGGCGAACATGTCTTCGCGATACATTATTTTTGATCCATTTACTTTGATTAGTCATTGTGTGTTGTTTGTTTGCTTGGTAATGCGGACAAATGACCACCATCTTTTCTTTTGTTAATTTTGTTTCATCTCATTCTTTTCACCCAAACATCTCACTCGTTCCTTTCATGTTTTTCCTCTTTTAGAATGCCTCCTCGATGCGAAAACCAGATAGCGACTGCCGAACTGGCAGAAATCATTGCGCAGCAGATGGCTGCTCAATTCCCAAACCTCTTTGCTCAATGGAACCAAGCCAACAACAACCACAATGCTCCATGCAAATACAAGGATTTTAACTCGGCTAAACCACTCAAGTTTAGTGGTTCTGAAGGAGCGATTGGGCTTCTTCAATGGTTCGAGAGCATTGAGAATACTTTTCGCCACGTGCAGTTCCCTGACAATCGCAAGGTCGAGTTTTCTTTGAGTGTGTTTCAGAAGAGGGCTCTCACATGGTGGAACGGGGTTATGAGAGACCGTGGTGCAGAAGTTGCTCTAGCACAGACATGGGCTGAACTCAGGGCTCTTATGATGAGGGAGTTATGTCCTCGTCATGAATAGCGAGCATTGGAGAAAGAGTTTGATGGCTTGAAACAAGATAGTGGCGAGCACAGGGCATATACTGATAGGTTTGAGGAGTTGAGTCTGCTTTGCCCGACTATGGTTACCCCACTCGACAAGGCCATCGAAAGGTACATCGACGGCCTACCTGACTCAGTGCAAGACATCATTACTGGTAGTAACCCTGCCACACTCCGTCAGGCGATCGAGTTATCAGCAACATTGACTGAGTCGCAGATTCGGAAGAATAAATTACACAGGAAGGGTGACAAGGTCAAGAAACAGTCGCCTGAAAAGGAAGATAGCAAGAAAGGTCAAAACAAGAATGGAAAGAATCCTGGTTCTTCGAGAGGGTCAAGGAAGCGTAAGGCTCCCAAAATTTTGCTGTCACTGCCCAAGCTAACCAGGCAGCTCCCAACCAACCCGCGCAGCCTCCAGCGAAGAAGCCCTATTCAGGGAATGCACCTTTGTGCAATAGATGCAACAGTCACCATCAGCCGTAACATCAGTGCCGTTTCTGTACTAACTGTGGGAAGTCAGGTCATCTTGCCGATGTTTGTCGGTTCGCTCAAAATCGCGCAGCTCAGAACCCGGCTCAACAAGTTGCTCAGCCCCCTGCTCAGCAACAGGGTCAAGCTGCACGACCACACTACCCACCAGGTGCTTGTTATAACTGTGGGGATCTGACCCATTACAGAAACCGGTGCCCAAGGCTGGCTAACCAGAATCAGAATCCAAATCAGAATCACTCGAGGGCGAGTTTTCAACATGAATGCTCAAGAGGCACAAGCAGACAATGAAGTGGTGAACGGTACGTTCTTTATTAATAATCAGCCTGCATCTGTTCTTTTTGATTCGGGTGCCGACAAGAGTTTTGTGTCATTGTCTTTTGAGCCAATGCTTCGCGTGTCTAGAACAAAACTAGGTAAACCTTTGACAGTAGAGGTTGCTAGTGGTGAACCCATTATTCTTGATTCTGTTCTTCGCAACTGCCAGTTGAACCTTAACGACCATCTTTTTCCTATCGACCTCACGCCAATGCAACTTGGAAGCTTCGACGTCATTGTGGGTATGGATTGGTTATCCAAGCATCACGCAGAGATAGTTTGTTCTGAGAAGATTGTTCGTGTGCCGCTTTCGACAGGCGAGATCCTATAGGTTCAAGGTGAGAAGCCATCTGGTGGCCTCAAGCTCATGTCTTGTTTTAAAGCTCGGAAATATCTGCGGAAGAACTATGTGGCTTTCTTAGCACATGTTACAGCAGATAAGGGCAAGGGTAAGTCTATTTCAGATATTCCTGTCGTTCGGGATTATTCCGAAGTATTCCCTGAAGACTTACCTGGTCTACCTCTAGCACGCCAAGTCGAGTTCTGCATTGATCCCGTGCCTGGTGCAAATCCCATTGCCAGAGCTCCATATCGTCTTGCACCATCTGAGATGAAAGAGTTGTCTAAGCAGCTTCAGGAGCTCTCTGACAAAGGTTTTATCCGTCCTAGCTTTTCACCTTGGGGTGCTCCCGTTCTTTTTGTCAAGAAGAAGGATGGATCTTTTAGGATGTGTATCGATTATCGTGAGCTTAACAAGCTTACAATCAAGAATCGATATCCCCTACCGCGCATAGACGATCTCTTTGATCAGTTACAGGGCGCTTCTTATTTTTCGAAGATTGATCTACGTTCCGGATATCATCAACTTCGGGTGCATGAAGAAGATATTCCCAAGACAGCGTTCCATACTCGTTATGGGCATTATGAGTTCACATGGACTTAATGAATAGGGTCTGCAAACCTTATTTGGATCAGTTCGTCATTGTTTTTATTGACGACATCTTGATTTATTCTAAGACGCGAGCTGATCACGAGCAACATCTTCGTCTTACTCTGGAACTCCTAAAGAAAGAGCAACTTTTTGCCAAATTCTCCAAGTGTGAATTCTGGCTTAAAGAGGTTCAATTCTTAGGACATATTATCGACGGACAAGGTATTCATGTAGATCCCTCCAAGATCAGTGCGATTAAGGATTGGGATACGCCTACTACTCCTACTGAAGTTCGTTCTTTTCTTGGTCTAGCGGGTTATTACCGCCGCTTCATTGAAAACTTCTCAAAGATTGCAGTTCCTCTAACTGCTCTAACTCAGAAGAACAAACCCTTTGATTGGGGATTCAAGCAAGAGGAAACTTTTCAACACTTGAAGCAGAAACTTTGTGACGCGCCTGTTCTAACTTTGCCTGAGGGCAATGATGATTTCGTCGTTTATTGCGATGCATCTAAATTAGGTCTTGGCTGTGTCCTGATGCAAAGGAACAAAGTCATAGCATACGCATCGAGGCAATTGAAGATACATGAGAAGAACTACACCACTCATGATCTTGAGTTGGGTGCAGTTGTTTTTGCTCTAAAGATCTGGAGACACTATTTGTACGGTACAAAATGTGTGGTTTTCACGGACAACAAAAGTCTTCAACATATCTTCAATCAGAAAGAACTCAACATGAGGCAACGACGTTGGGTCGAGCTTCTAAACAACTATGACTGCGAAATTCGCTACCATCCTGGTAAGGCGAATGTCGTAGCAGATGCATTGAGTCGTAAGGAACGTACTAAACTTCATTATGTACGTGTTCAATCTGTTATACAAGCTCGATCCGATATCCAAGCCCGCATTTCTCAGGCTCAACAATCTTGTGTTTCACAAGGTTTAATGGATAAGGAATTTCCCTATCACATAACACCTGCTCTGGAACTGAAGGACAATGGATCATATTACTTCATGGACCGTTTGTGGGTCCCAAGCCAAGATAACCTTCGCACCTTGCTTATGGATGAAGCCCATAATTCGCGTCATTCTGTTCATCCTGGCTCAGATAAGATGTATAAGGATCTTCGTATTCACTATTGGTGGCCTGTTGTGAAGAAAGACATTGCCTTATATGTATCAAAATGCCTTACTTGTCTCAAAGTTAAGGCTGAACATCAACGTCCTTCGGGTTTATTGGTGCAACCAGAGATCCCAGTTTGGAAATGGGAAAACATTATTATGGATCTTGTTACCAAACTTCCACGCACAAAGAAAGGTCATGATGCCATCTGGGTAGTTGTTGATCGTCTTACTAAGTCAGCGCATTTCTTGCCAATCCGTGAGGATTTTTCTGCTGACAAACTTGCTAAAATCTATGTGGATGAAACAGTAGCTCGACATGGTGTTCCTTTGAACATCATTTCTGACAGAGATGCTCGCTTCACTTCTCATTTTTGGAGAACCATGCAATCTGCTATGGAGATCCAACATAATCTGAGCACGGCTTATCATCCGCAAACGGATGGTCAATCTGAGAGAACAATCCAGACTCTGGAGGATATGCTTAGAGCTTGTGTGATCGATTTTGGTGGTAGTTGGGATTCACATCTTCAGTTGATTGAATTCTCCTACAACAACAGTTATCACACCAGCATCAAAATGGCTCCTTTCGAGGCTCTCCATGGTCGAAAATGTCATTCACCAGTCTGTTGGAATGAGATCGGCGAGGCTCAGCTTACTGGACCTGCCCTCATTTTAGAGACAACAGATAAGGTCAAGAAAGTTCGTGATAACCTTCAGATAACTAGAAGCCGTCAAAAGAGTTACGCGGACCCAAAACGCAAGCCTTTGGAATTTCAAGTCGGTGATCGAGTATTACTTAAGGTCTTACCTTGGAAAGGTGTGATCAGATTTGGAAAGAAAGGAAAACTTGCACCTAGATATGTTGGACCATTCAAGATCGTCGAAAGAATCGGCAAGGTAGCCTACAGACTTGAGTTACCTCCTGAACTTGGAAATGTTCATCCAACTTTTCACGTGTCCAATCTCAAGAGGTGTTTAGCTGATGAGAACCTCCACATACCACTTGACGAAATTCGTGTTGGTAAAACACTGAAATTTGTTGAGAAACCTGTGGAAATCATGGAATGTGAAGTCAAGTGGCTCAAACGCAAGCGCATTCCTTTGGTCAAAGTTCGTTGGGAAGCTAAACGTGGACTCGAGTTTACTTGGGAAGGCGAAGAACAAATGAAGGCGAAATATCCGCATCTTTTCCCACGAGTTTCCTCTAAATAAATTTCGGGACGAAATTTCCACAAGTAGGGGAGACTGTAACATATGTGCTTGTAATCATTATGAACAGTACCATTATTAATAAAACAATGTCATTTGATCCCAATGTTTTTTTGGTTATGTTTTACATTTTTCATGTTTTGACTTTTATTCAATTTCAAACTCTATATCACTTTCTAGAGAGTTATACGCAAACTGGTGCGTAAACGTAGCCAGTTTAATGCGACAAATACTCCGGAACATCAACATATACTTAACATACCTTAAATAACCCTTACATAACTTAGAAATAAGTTTTGAAGGCTTTGGTATGGCAAAAACAAGTTAATTCGCTTACAGGGACTAAACTTGACAAACTGCGAAAGTATGCCAATTTGAACTGTAACGAACATTCCGGAACATGACCATAAGTTAAACATACCATAAATATCCTTTACATAGCTTAGAAATAGGCTTTGAGGGGTTCGGTATGCTAAAATAAACTTTTGGGGTCATTCAGGGACAAAAAGCGTCAAAAAGTGCACAAGTTTGCATTTTCGCGCATAACTTACGTTCTGAATACATCCGGACATCCAAAAATTTATGTAAGCACTAAAATATTTTATTTTAGTGTTTGGCATAAGAAAAATCCATTCGTCACGCCATTTGGATCATTTTTCGCGCTTATGCGCATTCCGTCGTAATTAACCGAACAACGTAACCGTACGGCTAAACGAACCGACACCTGAGATAATTTTGAACACATTTTAAGTTCTCTATACTTTAACTTCATTTTAGAGCTTTGAAATGGGGTTAACGGGGCTTAAACGTGTCAAAAAAACGCATCGAAAACCAAGTTTTGAGGTTGCAGGGACTGAAACTGTAAATCTGCCAAACTAGGTCCATAAGTAGGGGCCAGATGCAGCAAAACATTTTTTCAGCTGTTAAAAGCCCTTAACACTCTCCAAAGGCCAAGTTCCAAGTGTCAAACTCTTATGGTGGATGGCAAATGAGTTACCACAACTTTCCAACAAGTGTACGGCTTAGATCGTGCCCCCTTTTCCAAGAAATGATCCTAACGGTGAACCGAAAACTATAAATACCCACCTCCACCCTTCACTTTTCCTCACAAGAATCTGATCTAATGTGCTCTAAGTTGAAACCTTTGTTTCATACCTGAGCTATTTTGATCTAGATTAGCATTCGGGGACCCTTCGTAAGTGTTCCTTCGTTCTTTTATTTCTTTTCGAGTCCGAAAGTCAAACTTTGTTTGACTTTCTGCATTGACCAGTTTATGGTCAATGCGAAGTTCGTTTGAACTTCGCAACGTGATTGTAATCACGATGGTTATAGTCCCTTGTGACTATGCCTACTGATTACCACGTTGTCTAGGGTCGTAAGGGTAAGGGATCTAATAAATCGCTTATACCTTCGAACCCGAACCATTTGGTCGATCATTAGGATCCGACCAAACACATTAGGTGACCATAGTATATAGGGAATAACCTTCTGAGGTTATACCTTATGGTCGCTTCGTTTAAGTAGTTGTATGATAGGTAGTTTGTATGCCTTAGGTAAATTACCAAAATACCCCTTTGATGCCAAAATTCATTTTAAACAAATGTAACATAACTTTTGACATCTAAACTGATTTGACAACAATATTAGACATGTTAAGGCATATGTTACTTGTCATAGGACTAGTTAAGCGGTCCGAACGTGTTTCACACGAGCGACGCGTTAAAGTAGCATAAGCTACCTAAACGGGTCGTAATGGGTCGTAAGCACTTATGTTAGGTTTCATTTAGTATGTAGGCTTTGTTAAACCTTATTACACGAGTCTCCATACTCGTTTGGTTTACAAACCCGCATTCTATCAGATCTTCCGATTTAGGTCCGGTATATTAACATAGTTACCTATATTAGGTGCCGTTTGATTCTGTGATCTCTAGCTTTGCTTGGTGGTTATCTTAGGACTTCTGAGAAATCTCAAGTGAGTACATAGACCCCTCTTTTACTGTTTTCCAAACATTTTGGGGTGAAACACATGTGCCTACTTGTTACTTTCATGCTTTCACATCATATACCTGCTATGTTCGTTAGTACATTATAGTACATGATTTCATTACATTTCATGCTATGTATGCCCATTGTGTGCATACTTAGTACATTGTTTTACATTACATTTCATGCTATGTATGCCCATTGTGTGCGTACTTAGTACATTGTTTTACATTACATTTCATGCTATGTATGTCCATTGTGTGCATACTTAGTACAGTTGTTTTCATCACATGCTTACATTTTGTTATGACATTTGGATTGTTTACAATGGAATAATACATTCATTAACACTAGCTACGCCGTTCGTTAGTAGGTAGTGGTACCATAGGAATTGACAACTCCCGTTCCTGAAATCCTAGGTTTGTTTGGATTGGAAGGAATGACCGAATTCGATATACATAACTTAGATAAACCTTTAATTTGTTTAAGGGTTTATCGCCACAGTCTCAAGGCTTGGATGTATGCATTTTCACAATACCGCATAGATGTTTATATCAGTATAGCATGCATTTGTTCCACAAAAACAAAACTATGATTTAAACCATGTTTTACTTCAATACCTTGTTTTTGTGCATTTTACATATGGTTTAGTTGATATAATTCACATACCATACATGACATTTTTGGATACACATTACATGATTTACATTAGACATAAACATTTTGACATTGATATATACAATTCATGATTTACATTAAACACAGACATTTGATATGGTTTACACAATAACATTTTGACATTTGATTATACATAAACAATTTACATTGGTGGTTTGGTTTGAGTAAGTGATTTAAGTAATGAGGCGTGTGTAATACGATACAATCAAGGTGGATACGCCACTGGTACTTCCTATATATAAGTGTTTGTATGGTATTACACATCGTAGCGTTATTTAAATCATTTCAATTTATGACACATGACATTTTATACAAATAACATACTTTTTTACAAGACACTGTTTACAAACAACTTATCTTACACAAACTCATTTTTACTTGGTTATTCAATTAACCTTACATTTATTTATACATATCATCTGAACTTATTGTTTTTCAAACGATTTACAAAACAAAGCAAATTACAAGGTTCATGACTAAACATTTTCTTAAACACAAGTCATGAATCATATTTTCACAAACCTATGTATCTCATAGGCATTTTTATGCTGACGTACCTATTTTCACATGTGTTTTCAGGAGCCTTTCCATAGGATGGTGATCGTGACACTAGGGCGGACCTGTTCCTTAGAGACATAAAACGAAGATAGACTTAGTTTAATTATGTTTTGTACTCTTGTTTTTGTTTAAGACAATGTAACTCTTGTGTTGATAAATAAATTACAACTTTGGATGCCATGGTTATGAAACAATTAATTCTGTTACAACACTCCCCGACATTTTCCGCCACGTTTTGTATGTTATACGTGGTCGGGGTGTGACAAGGAGTTTTGGCCAAAGGTGGAGATCTTTCTACCAACTGCTGTGAGGAAGTAGCAGCAGTGGTTTGTGGTGACATTTGTGTTGTCACAGGCAGTTGCTCTGGGATCTCATCTTCCAGAGTTGCCTTTTTCTTGGGTTTGGTGGGCTTTTTGTAAGTTTTTCTTTTGGTCTTTTTGGTGATGTCAGGTGTGGGTTTCAAAGCAGTGGTAGTGCTGCTATGATCACCTGGAGCAGTGGGCTCAACAGTAGATGCCTGAGGAGCAATGGCAACTGCTAAATTCTGCTCAGTCACCTCTGCTTTTATTTTTATAGGTGCCAACATTCTGGAAAATGTTTCTTTTATTAAGCCTTTTATTTGAAAATGGACACCTTGTTTGGGTAAATTTTCATCCTCTTTTTCAAATTTTTGTTTAAAGTAATAGCTCAAAAATCTTGGAAAAAGTAGGAATGATTTGCTATCAACATTTTTTATTAAGTCATTGAAGATCTCCTGGGAGTAGTTGTAATCTTTATTGTTTAAAATAGCATAGCCCAGGCATTGAATCTTCAATGGTATTTCATTAAACGCAGTTGTTTTATTTGAAACACACGACAAAAGTGTGTGAAATAGAAATCTGGGTGCAGACGGAAAATAACCCTTTTGTAAGCTCAACTCGGTTTTGTCAAAAGAAGTTTTACCATTCAGATCATCGAGTTTAAAGACTTCTGAGATTGTTTGTGGAGTGATTTGGATCGCTTTACCCTGTATCGAGGAGTTGATGGCTAGTACTTTATCATTTTGTTTCTCAAGAGTAGCATTTTTCTAGAACTCTCTCTGGGTTAGTAGGTAAATGGGAGCGTCTGCTGTCAACAAAGTTTTGTACTTTGATTCAGATAGTGTGTCGATGACGGAATCGAAGGTGCGGTTGTTTGAGGGTTTTGTGAGGAGACCCAAGTAGTTGTGCGGTGATTTGTATGGGATTTTAATGGTTTCTTCGGCCGTTTGAGCGACCTCTTTTGAAGATGATGGTGATTTCGATTTTGATTTCGTCATTTTTGATGATGAAGATCGAAGAATACTTTGAGAAGTAACGTTTGGAAACTGCTTTGAGAAGAGAATTTTAGAATTCAATTCGACAGTGTAAAAAGCCTGTTTGGGGTTTAGGGCAGGGTTTTATTTAAGGAAAAAGTGATCGCTGATGTGGCAGCGGTTATTTTAATCTGAGGGCTAAAAACTAACCACGTGTCAACCTCTGATGATATGGATGAAGAATGGAGGACAGTTGTTTTAAGAACCACTGATGTATCAAACATCAGTAGTTACAACGGAAATAATGTGATGACAGTGGAAGATTTTTACTATCAGTGGATAGCGTATCAGTGGATAAGACACTGATTTTGAGCATCAGTGCTTGCCAAGCAAAATGAAGGATCAGTGGTTGACTTTCAGCAGTGGATAGTAATTGGGAAACAGACGTTTGAACAAAGCAGTGGTTAGGGTTTAAAATAATGGCAATGATTTGAGAGTTCATTTTCAGCAACCTTTTTAAAGAAATTTCCATTCAAGGTTTTGCCACATGTCAATTACACATTTTGAAGCTTTTCCAAATTTCTGACAGTGGTTTAGTACCCCAGATAATGTGAACTTTTTACCAACGATACTCATTTTTGTAATAATATTTGAATTAAAAACATGAGTACCTAGGTATTTTAAGATCTGTTGACAATCAATCCTTTTCGAAAATTAAGAGCAAACTTGAGTTTGACATGACCATGACAATTATACCATTTCCTTTTGATCTGCTTGAGGATAAATTAACCAACAAAAATAAAGGTTATT
Source organism: Helianthus tuberosus (assembly GCA_030545235.1). Classification (NCBI taxonomy): domain Eukaryota; kingdom Viridiplantae; phylum Streptophyta; class Magnoliopsida; order Asterales; family Asteraceae; genus Helianthus; species Helianthus tuberosus. The sequence goes on from CM060365.1 coordinate 158,905,896, forward strand.
TATCCTGGCAGGAGATTGAAACTTTTACTATCAAAAACCAGTAAAAGTTCAAAATATATTATTAAAAAAATTGAACAATATATCCTGGTTATTCGAGAAAATCCTTTATATAAAAAATGGTTAAGGGATTTTCTGAGAACAACATAAAAAAGGATCTGGTATATTTTCAGTAGAAGACGTAATCATATCATTCTCAAGTTTATGAAAATGGTCAGTGGTTTGTCAGTAGTGGTAAACCATTTTGAATACATTTTGACTACTGTTTGGTACCATTTTCTTTATCAGTTGATTGCAAACATGAGGACACATGGACACATGAGTTTTGAAGATCCTGTTATAGATCTTGTTACCATGTGATGTTTTTGAAGATTTGTCTAGTCCTTTTATAAGTTTAATCACTGGGAACACTATTTTCACCTGAACTTTCCTGAACCAATGAGCACAAACAGTTGCTTAATGACCATTATTTTCCCAAGCTTTGACGCTTTAGTGTTTTATGTTTATACTCTTTCCTTCTGACTTCAGAAGTTTTGAGATAAACACACCTCTGAGTTTTTGTGAATTTACTTTTTCCCTTTTTAACCTTCTCATTCATAAATAATGAAATACTTACTAAGATGCATTTATTGAAGGAATACTTGTTCCAAAATCATTTTGCAGTAATGTTTTGTGAGATTTGGTCATTACCTATGATCTGGACATTTTTTACTCCTGATTTTCTTAATGTATTTTAACATAGTTGATTTTGTCCTTTTGAGGATCTCAACCTGTTTTCAACACATAAGATCTGAATTACTAAAGTTTTAATTTCCCTCTTTTTATGTTATCAAAAACACTAATGTTTTATGAACATAGGTTTTTGTTAATCTGAGGTTCATACTCTAGCATTTAATAAGGAACATCACAATTTTCATAACAGTTGAAATCAATTTTGAAAATAAGAAATAATCCCAAAGTTTAACAGATATGTTTTCAGATCTAGAAACCATGAGTGTATTGTGCATGAAATCACTTGTTGTGTGAGATTTGTGCGTCATATGACATCTTGGTTGATTTACAGAGTTTTTGAATAACCATTTTGATCATGGTTTACTCGTTACTCTGTTTTTCAACTGAATACAACCAACCTTAGTATCAATGAATTTTCAGCCGAACTGTTATGTCAAATTGATTGTTAGATCGAATTTGACTGTCCAAGCTCTGATACCAATTGTTAGGATCTGAGGCTCTCATGATTGCGTTTGTTTGTATGATTTGATCATAAAATGAATATGAAACAATGTAAAGTGCAGCGGAAATGAATAACAAACTTTGTAAACACAATCAAAGAAGAAAATAGTTTAGATAAACAAATGCTCTTCATCAGTCAAAAGATTACAAAGTAATTCAAAAGATTACAAGCATGCTTACAAACTAAGCTCCCCCTCAGCTTGATACCCCATGGTTGGTTTGCACAAGATGAAAGGATTGAATTGAGGAGAAGAACTCTCTCAAAACGAATCAAATGTAACAGTACAGAGTACTGCTCCATTTATAGACAAAGCCAAACCACTGAGGCATCTCAGTTGACGTCACCATGAAAGTGACATCTAACAAACTAACAAACTCTATCTACTGTTCTACAACTACTGACCATACAGACACTGATTACATTCCAAACACTGATATATAAACATTGACTCTTCATTCCACTGACGTAATCAACCACTGTTGTATGAGCAACAGTGCTTTCTTCAAAGGGTGATCAGGCCTTGAATGGGCAGTGCTTTAACTCTTCAGCAGTACTTGGATTCCAATAGTAGATTGAGCTTCAGCCTTTAAACTTCATCAGTGCTTTGGTTTCACACTGGTTTATAGGATTAGCAGTTGTTGATAAGGGCAGTACTTGGAGCATATCAGATGTTTGATTCACTGTCAAGGGGAAAGCTTAAAGTAAACAGCTGATTATTGTGAATCCACTGTCATGATCCGGTTTTGGCTTTACATTATCTGTTCCTCTGGTAGGGTTCAATCCCAACACTGGGGAACATCTCTCGGATATATGGGTAACCCCCGAAATCTTGTTTGAAAGGTCCCTCTTTCTGAGATACTAGGTCTTTATGCTTAGTGATATCTGGGGTATTATCCTGGGACTTCTGATTTTGCGGAAGCAATGGCCTAGTCCCCGGAGAATACTTTACGCTTGCTTGAAATATAGCCCACCCTCAGCATAAAAAATGATGAAACATTGCAAAATGCTAATCATGTGCTGTTGAAGAAAAGATTCTCTAAAGGGAACCCACCAGAAGTCGAAGCCGTCATCTCTCTGATTTTGCGGAAGCAATAGCCTGAGCTCTCACGGCCCTCGCATTTAACCCTTTACAGATATCTTCTAGGTATACTCACCTGTAAGACTGAATATTGGGATCTGGATACGGGAGTATATTCTGAGGTGGGACACGCGACTAAGTTTAAGTGCTTAAAACATTAATCTCGTATCTCGAAACAGTTGAACTTTGTGTGAAAATTTAAGTGGATCAGTATACTGACAATCTAAGTGAATCATTTAGAACTGAAAATGTTTAAAGCTTAACGGTGTTGGTGATTTGTCTCAAAAACTGATATGATCCTCTTATACAAACTCATAAAAATATTGTTTGTACATATTTCTTTACTGCATTGCACTTATAAAGAAAATTCAAAAAGATTTTAAGTGTGTTTTAGCATAAAATTTTGAAAATACAAAAAGATTTTCGACAACTGATGATTGAAGAGCTGATTTTCAAAATTCCAAGTGCTAAACATGATGAACAGGTTTGGGAAATTTGGTTTAAAATGAAAAATGTTTTGATTGTTTGCTTACAAGTGGTTATCAGAAGTTTTTTAAATGTTAAATCATTCTATTCTTACAAGTGGTTTATCAGAGATTAACATTGTAAAATCATTTGTTGTGTGTTTGTGTATACAAGTGGTAAGCAGAGAATAAATTTATAAAATGTTAAAATTGTGAAATTTATTTCTGGGTTAAGATTGTGCAGGTTAGCCAGGTTTTGATCCTGAGCAGGATGTTAGCCAGGTCATGATCTTGAACCTGTGAAAGCCAGACTATGATCCCAAGCAAGATTTAAGGGGGAGTCTGAAGTTGTAAGAGCCAGCCGCAGATCTTGGGAATTTGAAGTTAAAGAGCCAAGTTCAGAACCTGATGTTCATGCAAGCTGATGATGCTGATGAACTTAAGGAATCAAGAGACCTGATCAAGAGGAATATAAAGCCAGGTTGCGATTCTGGAAGAAGAGAAGAGAAAGATTGAGGATGCTTTACATTGTTAGATACTTCAGAAGAGAGCAGAAAAGACGGATAAAGACTGAAGATGTGGAAGACTCGACACTGAACACTCGTCAACATCCGAGGGGGAGTCTGTTGGTGCATACGTCTGTCGACTTCGTCTTGTATCGAGTTTTGTGTTTGTATAAATAGATCAGGGCACGAAAAACAAGAATTATGTGTTTATAGGTAATTTCGCTTGAAATGACACAATGTCATTTCAAACGAAATCAAGTGGTTAGTTCCGCTTGAAATCAGATGTTGATTTCGTTTGTGTCATTTCATGCGGAATTAGATTCCGCTTGGGCAGTTTCAAGCCAAATTACCTCTCCTATAAATACCTGAAGTGCCTAGTCATTTGTAACAATTCTGATTCCGGTAGCGAAGCTCTGCCGAAGTGTCTACAACATTGTAATCGATCTAATATCAATCAAAAGACTGTTTAAAGTGTATATCTAGCTGAATTGAACTTGATACGTTTGTTTCCGCCATTCATATTGAGAAAAACTCTTCTGATCGACTCGTTCGGGTCTTAAAACGATCCTACACTGTTGGGATTGAACCCTACCAGAGGAACAGATAATGAAAGCCAAAACCGGTTCACAACAGTGGATTCACAATAAGCAGACGTTTACACTAAGCTCTCCCCTTGACAGTGGTTACCTATCTGCTGATACACTCTAAGTACTGCTCAGAAGAACAACTGATGAACCAAACACTGATGAAAGAGCTAAAGACTGCTAAAAGGCAAACAATGAGCTCTATCTACTGCTGTCTCTTAAGTACTGCTGAAGACCCAAGCACTGCTCATTTAAAGACTGATCACCTTTTGAAGAAAGCACTGATGTTCAAACAATCAGTGCTTAGGCTACAACAGTGGAACGTGAACAGTGTTACACTTGTTTTTGTATTTTATTATCAATCAGTTGTTAGACATCAGTAGTTTTGTATAGAACAGTGTTTATAGTTTGTTAGGCTGTTAGATGTCACTATCATGGTGACGTCAGCTGAGGTACATCAGTGGTTTGGTTTGCCTATAAATATGACACTGTACTGTTATATTTGATCGTTTTGAGTGAGTTCTTCTCCTCAATTCAATCCTTTCATCTTGTGCAACCAACTCTGGAGTATCAGGCTGAGGGGGAGTTTAGTCTGTAAGCTTGCATTGTAATCTTTTGCTTTTAATGTAATCTTTCGACTCTATGAAAAATCAATTGTTTATCAAACTATATTCTCCTTAGATTGTGTTTACAAAGTTTGTTATTCATTTCCGCTGCACTTAAAACTGCTCATATCTATTTGATTTGTTCAAATCTCACAAACAAGCACAATCAGTAGAGCCTCAGATCCTAACATACACAGATAGACATAACTTTGCTACAACGTTCAGCAAAAAGTTGTGGACAAAATGACACAAGTCCACTATTTGTAGGCAAACTAAGATGAGAGGATGTCATCCGATCGGATTGCCATCCGATCGGATGCCATATGACAGTTAATGTTCCGATCCCAATTTGTATTGACACAATAATACATACATGTACATACATTTACAAAAACATACATAGCACAAAATACATAAGACTCAATGCAGACGGAAGCTACAAACATATGTACTAACAGAATCCCCCTTGGATGTAGCTGTAGTTCCTTCCTACATAGTCTTCAATCCGTCTTCCTGCTGTGGCTTCTCTCCTTAGCTTTCTGTCGTCTCTTTTCTTCTCTCTCAGCAATCATCTTTCGCCTGAGAGGCCTACCAACTTCATTCCAGTATTTTCTATATTCAGGATCACCATCACGCTTCCTATCCCACCTTGGGATCTTCTTTTATTCTTTCTCGATCGGTGTCTGGTCTGTTGATGGAGGTCTCATCAGCTTATATCTTCCTAGCCTTGCAGCTTTGTCAGCAATCTCCTTAAATCTTTGACTGTGCTTGTACTTCTTTAAGAACTCATCAATCTCCAAATCTCTCCACTTTGATTTCCAGTATCTGCCAGAATTGATGTCTTTCGTGTAGCATAAGTTCACCAACTTTTGATACTGTTGAGCTTGAACTTTGTCAGACTTTTCATACACTATCTTGTTGTAGAATAGGCAGCCAATATCCTTCTTGGAGCAATTTACCAACCACATCGGATCCAGCACACTAATCCTCCTCGATTCTCCAGTCCTTTTGTCATACAAAGAAATCACTGCTTCCGCTATGCTCTGGTTGTACATCCAACCCTGAAAGTCTTCATGGAAATCCTGCTCCATAGCACGTAGCGGCATATTTTTCAAACACCTCGGCGGCTTTATAATCAATGAAATATCTTTCTCCCCTGATACTGGATCAATCTTTATATCTTGTTCTTGAAATTGTGGCTTCCAGTCTAGAAATCTATCCATTGCTTGCAACTTAATGTATTTCCACAAATGTTGATCATGTTGCTTCACATCAAGACCATGATAGAATTGCTTTATGTTCTTTTTCTGGACTAACTCTTCAACATCCCACCACGGAGGGTTTTAATGTATGACATAAATTCGAAGTATTGAACCCCCAGTTCCCGTCGGATTTCATAAACTTGCAAATCTTCCAGATACCCCCATGAAATAATGTCTCCCAAAGATAAATCAGCATTACACGTGAAATATTGAAGAGGTCTCCTGAACTTCCTCTCCTTGGGCATGATTTTGAACCATTTCTTTCTTTCTTCTGTCAAAGTTTCTCATGGAATTGTTCTAGGAATTCTTTCTGTGCTTATTTTCTCCACAACTTTTCTTCTAACCTCCTCTTCATTCTGTTCCTTAAACATCTCAGCAAGTGTCAGAAATGATTCATCAACTCCAGAATAGTGGAAAGGAGTATCTTCCTCAGAACTATCTGACCAATCTTCAACTTCGATGTGATGAAAATTATCAGCTTCATGTGCATATTTGAACTCATACTCCTTATCAGGCGACGGAGGAATCTCATCCTCAATATCAAACTTAAACTTTCCATCGTCTAACCCCAATTCTTCCAAAATCTTAGCCCTAGACCTAGGCACCTCTATCTCCCCCTCAACTGGAGCATTAAGGTATATAACAGTAGGTTATGTGAGGAATACCTGGTCTGCGTGTTGTTTTCCAGAAGAAGAAGACTCCTGGTGTTGATCCTCCTCTTGCTCGTTAATCTCATCATTTATAAAATCATCCTATGATTGTTGGATTGAAGGCATCACAATCAACCCTATCGAGCCTTGATCTTCATCATCATCATTGTAATCATCCCATGAACGGTCGTAGTTGTCTACATCTTCAAGAATATGTTTCAATTCTTCATCTTCTATCTTTTCTTCTTCCTTCTCCTCTTTCTCCTCATCTTTCCATCGTAATAAAATCACTTCTGTTTCTTTCGCCTTCCTTTTACGTTGTTCAACATGTACAAGGTGAATAATGTCATCATAATTATAAGATAGAGGAGTAGCTTCACCAACAAGTACGAAGCTTTGTTGCTCATTCACTGCAGCATCTACCATTTCAACATCAGCTTCAGTTTGACTCGAAGAACCAAGTGTTTCTTTTGTATCGACAACCAATCCTTTCCTTTTCTGAGTTGCTTCCTGAGCCAACTCTTTTTCCCTGGCAACTCTTCGCTCTTCAACTCTTTGGATCTCCAGATTGTTGTAAATGGATTGAACATTGATGCCCAGATGATTTTCCATCACTGTATATAACATGTTTAGCTAATCATCTTTCACTGTCTTGTCTGCTCTTAGTGCTTCAATTTCTAGCTTCAATACTTTGATTTCACTAGCAGTCTCTTCATGAAGTTCACTTAACAACTGATGTAGTGTCTGATTTGTCTCATTCAAGTTCTTGTTCTTCACATGCAGTTCAGTAATCTGAAATGATAATGGCTCAGAAAGCTTAGCATTATTATCCACATCGTCACTTAAAGTCTTGATCTTCTTCGCATGTTTGATCACAACAGAATTTATCTCTTCATTCACTTTATTCAACTCCTCAAGCTGCTTCTTTAATTCATCACAATCAGCTTCAGCTTTTGCTTTCTCTTTCTCAAGAAGACTAACTTCTTCTTCAGATCTTTGACAGTAGCATCATGAAACATATTGTAGTCTTCTCCAAGAAGAATGTCATCTTTGAGTTCACCATGAATGTTAGGAAAACCTTCAAATGGATCAGGAAGAACAATTTTCTTTGGATGTGACGTTTTAGCATCTTGTGGAATAGGTTGACTTTCTGGTGGTGGTGGTGTAGAAGCTCTTTCATTAGTAATAAAAACATCATCATCATCATCATCACCTGCTTTCTTTTCAACCTCAGGGACTTCAACATTTTTGTCTTTAACAGCTTCAGGACCCTTTGAAGTTATCGCATGCTTTTCACTTTTACCACTTTGATCTTTTAAAGCTGCTGAAGATCCTTTCTTTGCGCTGACATTCCTTGGAATAACGCCTGGTTGAACAGCTTTGCGTTTCTTTCTAAGCATTTTCTTCTCAGCTTGTGGCGTAGGAATGTAACTTTCATCTTCATCATCAGCATCCTTTCTTTTCTTCTTCAGCGGTTTCTTTTTCAACTGAACTTTCCCAACACCTATTCTTTCAATCTCTGATTCTGTTTCTTTCGATTCATCATCAGCAACACTAGAATCAGTATGTGCAACAACTTCAGTCTCTTTCTCTTTTACACTTTCTGCTTGAACACTCTTTGAAGATGCTCCAGTTTCCTTTGCAACTTTATCAACTTGATTTTGTGCAACATCTTTAGTAAGCTTTATATATTGTTCAAACGTCACTTTTGCCAAATCAACACCTTCTTGAGGTATATCAGTTGGATTCACCACTGGTTCATCCACCAACCTTGGAGGTGATTTCTTTGAAGGTCCTGCAAAACAAGCGTTGAATATTCATTAGAATAATATAACATTTAAAGATCTAACTTTTCTTATGACTCCCCCTTTCAACTATACCCTTAACAACTATCTTTGGTGTTAACACTTTAGGAGCAGATACAGCTGGGGAGGTCTTTGGTGTTCTCTTCCTCTTCCCATGCTTCACAAACCAGTATCGAAGCTTCTTCTCATGCAAATCCCTTAAACTATCATCCTTATTCTCTGAATTGCTGTTTTCATGCCTCCAGGCATTGTTCTCAGGAGCAACGTATCCTGGATTTGCAATTTTGAAAATCATTCTCCCAGACCTTGGCTCAGATTCATCTTTCTTTAAACCTTTATATGTAGTTAACCTTCCCAAAGTCTCAGCTGTCATATGACGTAGACCCAATACATTAGTAGGATCCTTTGGAAGATCATTAATTTGACCATCTATCATCATTTGTATGAACCTGGGGTACATTATGTACTTTTCACCCCTGATATTATCAACAAGACGATCAAACAACACTTGAGAGACATTATATAGCCTATTAAGCACTAAACATGTAATGATGTTCATGATATAGTCTGATGTCTCATCATAAGCTCCTTTCCGATGTGACAAAGCATGCACGACATAGTGAACTAGGAACTTATATGGTGGACTAAACATAGACTTAAGATATTTCCCGTTCACGTGTCCTGTAAAACCCATTCTATTCCATAAACCTTTGCATAATCGTTCAGGAACAATGGTAGGGTCATTATCACTATCTCCTAACTCCAATACTCTTCTCAAATCTCCTACGTTGAACTTAACTTCTATATCTACATCCTGATCATTCTGGTCTTTCTTCTGAACAGCAGACTATATCATCTTTTCCTTTTCATCATACCTTACTGATTTCCAGAACATTCTAACATGATATTTGTACACTATTGTTCTATCAGTTAATTCCTTGTTAATCTTACTCTCCCTTAAAAACTTTGCCATGGCTTTATATGGTGTTGTGTCTGTATAATGTGCATCCAAAATACAATAAATGTTGTGTGACTTGTCCTAATCTGATGCACTTGACTGCAAAAAATAATCAACGTTAGTGTTAGCACAAAGTTCAAGACATAAAATGACAAGTTGACAAAATTTTGAAATTTCAAAAAATTTCTAACTCTGGAAAGTACAATCTATGCAGTACTGAGGATCGGATGGCCATCCGATCGGATTGCCATCCGATCAGATGAACCATTAAACATTAAAGATTATAACAGACAGGACTTGTGCATTTGGATCGGATGGCCATCCAATTGGATTGCCATCCGATCGGATTGTCACTAGATCCATGTGAGCACAATAGCATTTTTGACGAGTCAACCTGTGACAACCCTCACAAAACTAGGTATCCGTACAATTAATTAATATTTAATTAATGCTTAATTACTGTCCTTGCTTACAATTGTGGTTAAACTGCTTCTTGATTTCTGATACATACATACTCATGCATCACATTCTATACTGTCACTCTATTACTTACACACAAACATTAGTGACAACCTTGATGCACAAAATCACAGTTAGCACACTAAACGGATAACCCAGTAAACATGCTGACATTACCAGCACCAAAACAGACATTGTTCTGAGGCCAGTATGAGCCGTGAGTAGATTTCTACACTAGTAAGGAGTGTAGGGAGGTGAAAATCATTAAACTGCGTCACTAGGTGATAGTTATGTTGCCCAGATGTGCTTAAAACATACTTAAAGTGCAGAATTCTGCACTAGTAACCAAAATTCAGCTTTTAACAAAGCTAGTAAAGTGCAAAAACTTGGTAAAATAATTCTAGACACTTTCCAAAGTGTTGGTAAATTAATGTGTCACTAAAAATAATATTAAAGACACTTTAAAGCTTTGTTTGACACTTTAACGGATCAATATCCAACCGAACTTACCCGGAACATAAAAATATTGCCAAAAACATTGTTTATACTTTTCTGAACTAGTTAGGGTCCCCGAACACCCTAACACCCTTTATATTATACTACACACTTGATACACTAACTAATATCATTTAGAACCTAACTAGATCTTAACTATATCATCAAAACCCAACCATACCCCCCCCCTCAAAATGACGGTCACAAGGGGTGACTCACCCCTTGTCCTACCTCGATTATTTAAATCCTAATTGTTTGATATCTAGTAGACACATTACATGATGGATAATAAGGTTGATGGTTTATAAGTATGTTTAAGAGTTAAACATCATCTCTCATCACAAACACACTTAGCAAACTTGCTCTCTCTTCTTCTCTCTTGCTTGGTCTCAGCCGAACACAACCATCATCACCATCACTACCTTCAAGTCTTGTTCAACCATTTCACATACATACAAGGGTGCAAGGAGTCCAATAAACAAGCTTGGTGCTTTCGGAAGTGCAAGGACCTCTCTAGATTTCTTTTATCCACCTCGTTTACGTCTTGTTTCTTCCCTAGCCTTGAGCTAGTAGTAAGTGTCTCTAAACATCATCTTAATCTTGTTTAAGGTGGTTAATAAGTGATTTAATAGTTGAAAGTTAAGAACACTAAAGAACATAACATAAAGTCTTGAACATAAGTGATTAATGGTGGATAAAGAGAAGATACATGTGTAAATCTTATGAATCTTCTATGATTGTGATTATTTGATGTTGTTTGTTTCTAAGAATGGGATGGATCATCATCTAACCATACTAGATCATGTTCAAGAACATGAACTAGTAGTATGTTAGTGTAGTTATGAAAGATGATGAAACTTTCCATCCATGAGACATGAACTTGAGTAAATAAAAAATTTCTTGTAAAATAAGACTCTAAACATGTAGATCTAAAGATCTACAAGTGGTTTTTCGGAAGAACCAAGTGAAAGATGCAAGATTTGTTAAAACCCGGACCTTACATAAACTAAAAGCATTTTAGTGAATAAACAAGTGTGTAAACACTTGTGTCACAAGAAAATTTAACAAGAAATATTTTTGGTAAATCATGACTAGAAGTTGTGAAACTTCAAGATCTTTAAAAATATAGCTTTTAAGAAACTAATTTTATTTTTAAAGATAAGAAGATCTATTAAATATGTTAGAAAGTTACTACATATTTTTACAAAACATTCAAGTTCATGAGTTTATGATTATTCATATTTTGTCTAGTTTGATGAATAAATATTTTATATTGTTGATTGATGATCGTTGATTGAAATTTTGAAAAGAAAATGATACGCTTGTAAGCGTGGACACCTCCAGTTACAGAGGAAACTCTGGCGAAATTTTTCCAGAAATATAACACTTAGAAATATTTTTCTAAACAAATGTTTACAAAATATATTTATAACCTTGTTTTCAAAATAAACTTCGCCATGATTTTTATTTCAAAAATTACAAAGTATCGGAGGTGGATTTTCGTAAATAAAACTTGTTAAATATATATTTAGAATATATATTTCATAATAAAACGCTTGTGTGATTATGTGATTATTTTGTGAACTACATATATTATTTTTAGGATAAAAATAATATAACTTGAAAATATTACGAAATCATGACTCCAAAATAATACCAACGCTATCATAAATAAATATTTAAGTTACACCAGTATTATTATTACAACGCGAACTTTAAAATGTAACTTATGTATTTTCGGAAATATAACGTATACATGTATTAAAACCCCCATCCTTGGGAAGGAATACACTCATAAAATAAATAAGAAGGGTGATTACGGAATAGTTACCTAACTATTTCTCCAACAAAACGTTAAACCTTAAGCCAAGGCACGGCCATCCGTCTAATAGGAATTAGTACGTGTAGGTCGTCACGCAGCAGGTTGATTTGGGATTGACTATATCGAGACGCACTTCAGTGAGTTCATGTCCCCCTTTTCTCTTAACTGTTTTCAGTTTTTATACTTCGGGGGTGGAATACATGTTACAGTAATTACGGATACTTTTATACATGGTATGGTTAGCTTAAGGAGGGTTTACTACTTAGATCATGTGAGTGGGTAGGCTGGAACTAGAGGCCATTAATCCTCATTGTAGGACCGAGGGTCATTAGCGGTAGATCTATCTGGGTGTAGCGAGCCCAACTCCAGGCCCACTGTACGGACCTCGGGGTGACTTTGAGCCCGACGCATAAATATGCTAGGTTTGAGTCTTCCTACAGCACTTCACACATATCATTGGCTTTGCAATCCAATGGTGATCTCTTTTTCCTTAATTGCTACATACCAGGGATTTTTCATACGTACAGACATATTACAAAGGTTTATACATACTCACTTTTACATGAACTCGCTCAACTTTATGTTGATTTTTCAACTTACATGTATTTCAGGAAATTAATGGATCTGGCCAAGTATGCAAGAGTGTTAAGCTGCGTAGGAGTAATGATGTCATCCGAGTTTAGGAAATGTGATCTTTGCCTGGACGGGTCACAAGTCTTAAACTGTGTTTCTATTCATGTCTTTTAGTTGTGTCTTGAGAACAAGTTCTAAGTATGTTGTGGTTGTATTTGTTTCACGTATCGACTTTTAAACAATGTTGTCGTGTTTACTTTTAAAACTTACCTAATGGATGAACATCATGGTTTTATTTTCATATAGCATGGTTATGTTATGTGCTATGGTATTAAGAAGTCATACCAAAATAAACCCACGCTTCCATAAAGCCAGGGTGTGACAGCTTGGTATCAGAGCATCGATCATAGCGAACTAGGATTCCTTCTCGAGTCTAGACTATGATCACTAGGGCTCTCACGAAAACATTTTTACATTGCATACACTAAAACGTCCAGATCCAGGGCACAAACATTTTTAACAAAAGGGCACAAGTACACTTTTCAAAGATTTATAATTCAGTCGGAGAGACTGAGGGAGTTCAGTCGAAGAGACTGAGGGAGTTCAGTCCTAGAGACTGAGGGAGTTCAGTCTTAGAGGCTGAGGGAGTCCAGTCAGAGAGACTGGGGGAGTTGGTCTTAGAGACCAGGGAATTTGGTCTTAGAGATCAGGGAATTAAGTCGGAGAGACTGGGTAGGATAGTCTAAGGAAGACTAGGATGATTACTTGTTGCTTATTGGTAACTAACATGTTTATTTGATTATATGTTGATTATTTGTGCATATGTGTGATTGTGTTACAGATATCATGCCATCCTCATCAGACACGGGATTTTTAGATACCTTAGATCCTATGGCAGTTGTTTCAGATGACGAGGTTCCATCTGAGCGAGAGGTGTATACCTCAGATACCACTAGCACCGATGACGACGATTTCCAGCCGTTTGCGCTACCCGACGTCGGAGCCGAGCCTGCTGATGGCCTTCCTGACTGGGACTTACCACTTGCGGTGATCCCTGCTCCTATACCACTTGCTGTTTATCCAGTCGTTGATATGCCCCTCGATGTCATTTCTGACGACGACATCGATCTGTTTGAGGAGGTTCCGCCGGAGGCTGACTATGAGGGCGGGGCCCCTATTGCTGCTGATGATATTCTTCCTATCGCTGAGGCCCCTTTTGAGGAGCTTCCTGCTGATTCACCTGTCCCAGATTCCCTTGAGTCTGTGGCGTCCGCATCTTTGCACACTCATGGAGTGCAGCATCACCCTCATGACGCCGACCCAGACATGGCGTTATCAGCTGCACCTGCTCCCACACACGACTTCGAGTTTGATCATGATATTGACAATGATTTAGACCCCATCTTTCCCCCTGGTTTTGATCCTGACCAGGATATTGAGTTCATTCACTTAGACCCGCCCCTAGTGGAGCCTGTAGCCCCTATCCATCCTTTGTTTGATGATCCCGCTAACTTTGACATGGATTTGGTTGACCCAGAGCCTGTCGAGGCCCCTAAGGCATCCGTCGCTCCTGATCCTGCATTAGAGCATGACCCTGTTCATGATGATGCACCCGCTGTTGCCCCTTTTGTTAATGACATACCTATTGCCAATCATCCTGTTGTTGCTCCACTGTTGGAGGATGATCATGTTGCTGACGCTGTGGTTGACGCTCCACTCTTGATAGAGGATCCGGTTGTTGCACCCTTTCCCGATCCTATGCCGGTACTGCTTGATCGTGCACCTTTTGCTACTTATGTAGATCCACATTATGCCAACACCCACAATGGGTGGATTGATGACGAGGATGATTACCCACCACACGTGGTACCCGTCACACCTGTTTCGGCACACACTGATATTCCCTTGATTCCCCCACACACCACAGATGCACACCGCATAGATCTCCCGGTCACCTACCTCCAGGACATCCCTCCACCACGTCCTGGGAGGGTTCATCACGACAGCCGTTTGGTCATACATCTTTCATGGCAGTAGGCAGCCAATTCATACCCCATATTTCTCATCCTACCTTTGTTCCCCCTGTGCTGCCATCATCCTTACTGTTCACGTCACAGTTTTCTTCTGTTGCACCACCCACTGCACCATCGAGCGAGCCATTTTTATGGACTACGCCCCCTATTATGCCACTGTCTGATCCTTACCACCCGTACTATGTTGGGCTCTCTACGGAGGATATCCTCGTTTCTTTGATGGTACAGTAGGACGCATTGACGCGTCGTATTCAGGTTTTGGAGTTAGCTCCGCACCCACCTTGTCATTGTCGAACCCCATTTGCAGCACCGCACCCTCCACGCCCACTATCCCCCGATTCTGCCGCTCGCTTTTGGACTCCTGAGCAGCAGGTAGCATACTTGTTGCGCGCCTATCGCGCTATGGAGGAGGACTGGTTACATATGCGTCGCTTACTCTATTCTCATTTTCCTCCTCCTCCGCCTCCATCAGCATAGGCATATTTTTGGTCTTACGCAGGTAGACTTTTGGTGAGAGGACCGCGGTTGTGCATACTATACAGCTTTTTGGAAGACCGCATTTTGATGACATGACTTTTGATGTTTAGCTTTTGCTTGTTGTAGTTGATTAGCCAGATTGGGCAAGGGCGATGTGACCCTTAGCCATTTGTGATGTACGATACATATACAAAACTTGTTAACATTATTGTGGTCTCAATTTATGATAGCGCAATGGCAGTATTCTCATTATATGTGATGTTGGATTGATTGAATACATTTTATAACATGTGATGCTATATGCTTGGTTAAATTGTAACATGAGATGTTATGTGTTTGAATGATATTACGTACTTATGTTGTTTACTTACTATGACCTGACAAACACGATCATCTTTTAGAAGATGCCACCAAGACGCGAGATGCGCATGCCCACTTCGGAGGCGGAACTCCAAGGAATCATTGCTGCCACCATAGCGCAGTATGCAGCCTCACAAGGAGGAACCAGCGGGAGCAATTCAAACAATAACGGCAATAACAATCCATCCCATGGTAATGTTAAGTCGTTTGAGACTTATTACGATACATTTGGATATTTATAGCACGTCCGCTAATACCATTTGTAAATACTAACGTATGTGCAGGGAGCACCTACAAGTAGTTTCTCGACTGCAAGCCCGTGAATTTCGACGGCACTGGAGGTGCTGTTGTGTTCGTGAGGTGGGCTGAGAAAATAGACTCTGTCTTAATAATGAGCAAATGCGCTCCCGATCAACAAGTGACTTACATCTCAGGGCTATTTCTGGATGGGGCCCTATCGTGGCGGAACTTACAAGTGAAGACTTTAGGAGAAGCTGCTGCTTACGCATTGACATGGGCTGAGTTAAAAGAATTAATGTGAAGGAAGTATTGCTCTCGTGCTGAGATACAAAGGTTAGAGACTGAGTTCTGGCATTTAAGGATGGATAGTCCTAAGATTGCAGAATATGTTCAAAGTTTTCATGATTTATCTCACGTAGTACCGTACATGGTCACACCAGAGTTTAAACGTGTTGAGAGGTTCATCTGGGGATTGGCACCCTAGATAATGAGTATGGTTACCACGTCCAAACCTGCCATGATCACGGAAGCGATCGATCTTAGTGTGGCGCTTACTGAGGAGGCCATTCGGTTGAACAAGTTTCCAAATGTTGAACCAAAGAAGAAAGAAACACATGCTGAGTCGTTGGGAGAAAACAAGCAAAAATTTTCCAATTTCAAGCAAGGAACCAGCCATGTAAGCAAGAAGGGCGAGCCAAGCACACCGGCTAGAGCTGCAACCGGTGCTGAAAACAAAGGAAAAGGTTATATGGGCACACTGCCCAAGTGTAACACATGCCAGCGCCATCATACTGGCCGGTGCGGACCAAAGACATGTGAAGCTTGTGGGAAAATTGGCGACTTGAAGGATACTTGCTGGGTTAGTGCTGGCCAGGGTGGCCAAAGGGGTTTCAATAACAACAACCATGGTGGTAATAGGAACCGTCCGAAAGGGAATAATGGCGGAAATGGAAACCGTGGGAACGTTGCGAATCAACTTGGTAATGGAAATCGCAACCAAAACAACACTCAAGCTGGAAACGGAAATGGCCAAGGGCCAGGATGCTTTAATTGTGGAGAAGTTGGGCACTTTAAGAAGGAATGCCCGAAACTGAATCAAGCCCGTGGGAGAGTATTCAACATCGGCGCAAGAGAAGCGCGCCAGGATCCCAACGTTGTCCCTGGTACGTTCGCGATAAACCAACGTTTTGCATCTGTTTAGTTTGATACCGGTGCCGATTATAGTTTCGTGTCGTTAGAATTTAAGAATGTACTTGGTTTGGCCACTAGTAAGTTAGACGTTCCATACTCGATTGAATTGGCGAATGGGAAACTAGTTGAAACGGGTGAAGTTATAAGAGGATGCGTGATAGAGTTGGGAGGACACGAATTTACGCTAGACCTGCTACCTGTCGAGTTGGGAAGCTTTGATATGGTAGTGGGAATGGATTGGTTGTCCAGCAACAAGGCTGAGATTGTTTGCCACGAGAAGACCATCCGTATCCCTGTGACGGATGAAGAAACAATTGTAGTGCACAGAGAGAAGCAGGATACGCCGCTGAGGATTATTAGCTGTCTGAAAGCTAGAAAGTGTTTGCAGAAGGGATGTGTTGCATTCTTGGCACACATCGTGGACAAGGAAGCTGCTGAACCGAAGATCTAAGACATTCCAGTCATCAAGGAATATCCAGAAGTCTTTCCAGAGGACTTGCCAGGGTTACCGCCTCAAAGGCAAGTCGAGTTCCACATTGACTTGGTTCCAGGCGTCGCGCCTGTAGCTAAGGCACCCTACAGACTTGCGCCTTCGGAGATGCAGGAGTTGTCAACGCAACTCCAGGAGCTTTTGGACAAAGGATTCATCAGACTAAGCTTCTCACCTTGGGGAGCTCCGGTTCTGTTTGTTAAAAAGAAGGATGGAAGTTTCCGTATGTGCATAGACTACCGCGAGCTTAATAAGTTGACTATCAAGAACAGATATCCTTTGCCAAGGATTGATGACCTTTTTGATCAGTTGCAAGGATCCAGCTTTTATTCGAAGATCGATCTTCGATCTGGATATCATCAACTAAGGATACAAGAGGAAAGTATCCCGAAGACGGCCTTTAGGACCCGTTATGGACATTACGAGTTCCTAGTTATGCCGTTTGGGCTGACAAACGCACCTGCAGTTTTCATGGACCTAATGAACCGAGTCTGCAAGCCGTACTTGGACAAGTTTGTGATCGTGTTTATCGACGACATTCTGATTTACTCGAAGATAAAGGACGAGCACGAACAGCACTTAAGAGCTATTCTAGAGCTACTTAAGAAGGAGAAGTTGTACGCTAAGTTCTCAAAGTGTGAGTTTTGGCTGCGTGAAGTCCAATTTCTTGGACATGTGGTTAACGGAAATGGAATCCATGTGGATCCAACAACGATCGAGGCGATCAAGAATTGGGAGACTCCAAAGACGCCAACCGAGATTCGACAGTTCTTAGGTTTGGCTGGTTATTATTGAAGATTCATTGAGGATTTCTCTAAAATCGCTCAACCTCTGACCACGCTCACACAGAAAGACAAAAAGTTCGATTGGAGTGACAAACAAGAAGAAGCGTTTCAGTTATTGAAGAACAAACTTTGTGACGCACCGATCTTATCGCTACCCGAAGGAACGGATGACTTCGTGGTATATTGTGATGCCTCACGTCAAGGTTTGGGTTGCGTGCTGATGCAGCACCAGAAAGTGATAGCTTATGCGTCATGCCAGTTGAAGATTCATGAGAAAAACTAAACCACGCATGACTTGGAGTTAGGCGCAGTGGTATTTGCGTTAAAAATCTGGCGACATTATTTGTATGGTACGAGGTATACGATCTTCACTGATCACAAGAGCCTTCAGCACATATTCGACCAGAAGGAACTTAACATGAGGCAAAGACGCTGGGTAGAGTTGTTGAATGATTATGATTGCGAGATCAAGTACCACCCAGGGAAAGCGAATGTGGTCGCTGATGCCCTAAGTTGAAAGGAAAGGATCAAACCCATAAGGGTTAGGGCTTTGGAGATGATCGTCCAGACAGATCTCTCGTTGCGCATTCGTGCAGCGCAGAGAGAAGCTCTTAAAGAAAGAAATACTGAGGACGAGTATCTCCGTGGGATGGAAAAGCAGTTGATACCAAACGAGGAAGGAACTTTATGCTTCATGAACCGGATTTGGGTTCCTCTGTTTGGGGGTTTGAGGAAGGTTATTTTTTGATGAAGCCCACAAGTCGTGGTACTCAATTCATCCCGGCGCGGATAAGATGTACCAAGACCTCAAGGATTTCTACCGGTGGCCTAGGATGAAAGGCGATGTTGCGGTATATGTTAGTAAATGTTTAACATGCGCCAAGGTAAAGGCCGAGTACCAAAAGCCTTCAGGTCTTCTGCAGCAACCTGAAATTCCCAAATGGAAATGGGAACAAATTTCAATGGATTTCATAACGAAACTTCCTAAGACGCCCAAGGGTCACGACACGATTTGGGTGATAGTAGATCGTCTAACAAAATCCGCGCACTTCTTGCCAATCAAAGAGAAAGACAACACGAGTAAAATTGCGGAAATATACATGAGAGAGATTGTCGCACGTCATGGAGTGCCTCTCTCGATTATCTCTGATAGAGATGGGAGATTTGTATCAAGGATTTGGCAATCCTTCCAAGAAGCTTTTGGCTCACAGTTGAATCTGAGCACTGCATTTCATCCGCAAACTGATGGCCAAAGTGAAAGAACTATTCAGACGTTGGAAGATATGCTGAGAGCATGTGTAATGGATTTGGGTGGTAGCTGGGATAATCATTTACCATTGGTCGAATTTTCTTACAATAGCTACCACACAAGCATTGGAGTCGCGCCATTTGAAGCTCTTTACGGACGTAAGTGTCGATCACCTTTATACTGGGCTGATGTGGGTGATAGACAACTTGTTGGTCCAGAAATAGTGCAAGAAACGACCAACAAGATTGCACAGATTCGAAAACGCATCGAGGCGGCTCGTGACAGACAGAAAGCTTATGCAAACCGAAGGAAGAAACCCTTAGAGTTTCAAGTTGGGGATATGGTTTTGCTGAAGGTTTCACCCTGGAAGGGTGTGGCACGCTTTGGAAAGCGTGGGAAGTTGAATCCGTGTTACATTAGCCTGTTCAGAATCCTGCAAAGGATTGGGCTTGTAGCCTACAAGTTGGACCTACCTTCCGAACTTAATGGTGTTCACGATACATTTCATGTATCAAATTTGAAAAAGAGTCCAACACGGGAGACAGTAATCACTCCTGCTGACGAGGTTCATATCGACGACACACTCCACTTTACCGAAGAACCCCTTGAGGTTACGGATTGGAAAGTTAACAAAACGCGCAGGAGCAGTGTCAAACTCGTCAAAGTTCGATGGAATGCAAGACATGGGCCTGAATTCACGTGGGAACGTGAGGATCGTATGAAAGAGAAATACCCCCATTTATTTCCTAAGACCCCTGCAACTAGAAGCAGAGCCTAAAATTTTGGGACGAAATTTAGTTAACGGGGGGAGAATGTGACAACCCTCACAAAACCAGGTATCCGTACAATTAATTAATATTTAATTAATGCTTAATTATTGTGCTTGCTTACAATTGTGGTTAAACTGCTTCTTGATTTCTGATACATACATACTCATGCATCACATTCTATACTGTCACTCTATTACTTACACACAAACATTAGTGACAACCTTGATGCACAAAAGCACAGTTAGCACACTAAACTGATAACCCAGTAAACATGCTGACATTACCAGCACCAAAACAGACATTGTTCTAAGGCCAGTATGAGCCGGGAGTAGATTTCTACACTAGTAAGGAGTGTAGGGAGGTGAGAATCATTAAACTGCATCACTAGGTGATAGTTATGTTGCCCAGATGTGCCTAAAACATACTTAAAGTGCAGAATTCTGCACTAGTAACCGAAATTCAGCTTTTAACAAAGCTAGTAAAGTGCAAAAACTTGGTAAAATAATTCTAGACACTTTCCAAAGTGTTGGTAAATTAATGTGTCACTAAAAATAATATTAAAGACACTTTAAAGCTTTGTTTGACACTTTAACGGATCAATATCCAACCGAACAACCGGACTTACCCGGAACATAAAAATATTGCCAAAAACATTGTTTATACTTTTCTGAGCTAGTTAGGGTCCCCGAACACCCTAACACCCTTTATATTATACTACACACTTGATACACTAACTAATATCATTTAGAACCTAACTAGATCTTAACTATATCATCAAAACCCAACCATACCCCCCCCCCTCCTCAAAATGACGGTCACAAGGGTTGACCCACCCCTTGTCCTACCTTGATTATTTAAATCCTAATTGTTTGATATCTAGTAGACACATTACATGATGGATAATAAGGTTGATGGTTTATAAGTATGTTTAAGAGTTAAACATCATCTCTCATCACAAACACACTTAGCAAACTTGCTCTCTCTTCTCCTCTCTTGCTTGGTCTCGGCCGAACGTAACCATCATCAGCATCACTACCTTCAAGTCTTGTTCAACCATTTCACATACATACAAGGGTGCAAGGAGTCCAATAAACAAGCTCGGTGCTTTCAGAAGTGCAAGGACCTCTCTAGATTTCTTTTATCCACCTCGTTTACGTCTTGTTTCTTCCCTAGCCTTGAGCTAGTAGTAAGTGCCTCTAAACATCATCTTGATCTTGTTTATGGTGGTTAATAAGTGATTTAATGGTTGAAAGTTAAGAACACTAAAGAACATAACATAAAGTCTTGAACATAAGTGATTAATGGTGGATAAAGAGAAGATACATGCGTAAATCTTATGAATCTTGTATGATTGTGATTATTTGATGTTGTTTGTTACTAAGAATGGGATGGATCATCATCTAACCATACTAGATCATGTTCAAGAACATGAACTAGTAGTATGTTAGTGTTAGTTATGAAAGATGATGAAACTTTCCATCCATGAGACATGAACTTGAGTAAATAAAAAATTTCTTGTAAAATAAGACTCTAAATATGTATATCTAAAGATCTACAAGTGGTTTTTCGGAAGAACCAAGTGAAAGATTCAAGATTTGTTAAAACCCGGACCTTACATAAACTAAAAGCATTTTAGTGAATAAACAAGTGTGTAAACACTTGTGTCACAAGAAAATTTAACAAGAAATATTTTTGGTAAATCATGAATAGAAGTTGTGAAACTTCAAGATCATTAACAATAATGTTTTTAAGAAACTAATTTTATTTTTAAAGATAACAAGATCTATTAAATATGTTAGAAAGTTACTACATATTTTTACAAAACATTCAAGTTCACGAGTTTATGATTATTCATATTTTGTTTAGTTTGATGAATAAATATTTTATATTGTTGATTGATGATCGTTGATTGAAATTTTGAAAAGAAAATGATACGCTTGTAAGCGTGGACACCTCCAGTTACAGAGGAAACTCTGGCAAAATTTTTCCAGAAATATAACACTTAGAAATATTTTTCTAAACAAATGTTTACAAAATATATTTATAACCTTGTTTTCAAAATAAACTTCGCCATGATTTTTATTTCAAAAATTAAAAAGTATCGGAGGTGGATTTTCGTAAATAAAACTTGTTAAATATATATTTAGAGTATATATTTCATAATAAAACGCTTGTGTGATTATGTGATTATTTTGTGAACTACATATATTATTTTTAGGATAAAAATAATATAACTTGAAAATCTTACGAAATCACGACTCCAAAATAATACCAACGCTATCATAAATAAATATTTAAGTTACACCGGTATTATTATTACAACGCGAACTTTAAAATGTAACTTATGTATTTTCGGAAATATAACGTATACATGTATTAAAACCCCCATCCTTGGGAAGGAATACACTCATAAAATAAATAAGAAGTGTGATTACGGAATAGTTACCTAACTATTTCTCCAACATAACGTTAAACCTTAAGCCAAGGCACGGCCATCCGTCTAATAGGAATTAGTACGTGTAGGTCGTCACGCAGCAGGTTGATTTGGGATTGACTATATCGACACGCACTTCAGTGAGTTCATGTCCTCCTTTTCTGTTAACTGTTTTCAGTTTTTATACTTCGGGGGTGGAATACATGTTACAGTAATTACGGATACTTTTATACATGGTATGGTTAGCTTAAGGAGGGTTTACTACTTAGATCATGTGAGTGGGAAGGCTGGAACTAGAGGCCATTAATCCTCATTGTAGGACCGAGGGTCATTAGCGGTAGATCTATCTGGGTGTAGCGAGCCTAACTCCAGGCCCACTGTACGGACCTCGGGGTGACTTTGAGCCCGACGCATAAATATGCTAGGTTTGAGTCTTCCTACAGCACTTCACACATATCATTGGCTTTGCAACCCAATGGTGATCTCTTTTTCCTTAATTGCTACATACCAGGGATTTTTCATACATACAGACATATTACAAAGGTTTATACATACTCACTTTTACATGAAGTCGCTCAACTTTATGTTGATTTTTCAACTTACATGTATTTCAGGAAATTAATGGATCTGGCCAAGTATGCAAGAGTGTTAAGCTGCGTAGGAGTAATGATGTCATCCGAGTTTAGGAAACGTGATCTTTGCCTGGACGGGTCACAAGTCTTAAACTGTGTTTCTATTCATGTCTTTTAGTTGTGTCTTGAGAACAAGTTCTAAGTATGTTGTAGTTGTATTTGTTTCACGTATCGACTTTTAATCAATGTTGTCGTGTTTACTTTTAAAACTTACCTAATGGATGAACATCATGGTTTTATTTTCATATAGCATGGTTATGATATATGCTATGGTATTAAGAAGTCACACCAAAATAAACCCACGCTTCCGCATAGCCAGGGTGTGACACAACCCATATGAGTGAGTGGTATGGATCGGATGGCCATCTGATCGGATTGCCATCCGATCAGATTGTCACTCGATCCATGACAAGTTTGAAAAGAATGATGAATAGTCATGACATGATGTGATGAGGATCGGATGACCATCCGATCGGATTGCCACTCGATCATTGGCATGAGGATACTTTGATGAACAATCTTATGGATGTGTGTTTCGGATCGGATGGCTATTCGATCAGATTGCCATCCGATCGAGATGCCATACTATCCAATCCATCTTATTAACAGTTAAGGCACAATTTTCAAGACAAGCACTTGGAAAAATTTCAAATACATAAATGCATTGGATCGGATGGCTATCTGATCGGATTGCCAACCGATCGAACTGCCACTCGATCATCTGAACATGAAGAACACTTTGAACAATCTATGAACATCAAAATGTTTCTAAGTTAGTCACAAAATTGAACACAGGTCCATGTAGAGTTTTTTCCATTTATCAAAACCTTATGTTCAATTTTCTCTAACTCGGCCCAGATTGGGTTTAATTTGACAAATAGAGCACCGACTACCGACAACTATACATGATCAAATCTACAAATCTAGCAAGTTTCAATCAAATTCCTTCGGTGAATTTATAGATCTAAGGCCCGTGAACAAAACCCTATGTTCAGATTCTATCAAACATCACTAGATAAGCCTTGATCTAAGAATTTTGGTCCGAACAGTCACCGACATCAAAACATCATCAAAAACTTTAATTTAACAGTTAAAAGTTTTTGATCTTACCTTTCTCATAGTGAAGATTGTGCAAGCCAATAATCCTATGATGTTTGGAAAGCAAGTGTGTGAAACAAGATCAAGAAAAGTGAGAGTGTCGCATGGTCAATCGTTCGAGTAAAAGTTTGATTGAATGACCATTGACCACTATATATAGGAATGACCAAGTGTCGGATGGCCATCTGATCGGATTGCCATCCGATCCGATTATCATCTGATCCAAACACCTCTTGACTTTTGACGTTTTGACCTTCTGACTTTTTGCCGTTTTATCAAGTTTGTTCAGTTTTAGAAATCCACTTAAGTATCTAGGTCCAAGTTAATGAGCTTAGGCACTTAGTTTTCCTACCAAGTCCAAGTTAATGAACTTGGTTGACCCTATACGAAACAACTGACATTTTTTGTACAAAGATTTTCAAACACTTTTCAGAAATTTGTTCAAGTGTCAAATTAATGAACTTGTTTTGACTTTGAATTTCTCAAGATTTTTCAAGATTAGCTCCCAACCCTGTTGTCCAGTTCAGAAACTTCCTGCTCCGCTTCACTTCTCAGAATCTGAAGATCCGCTTTCCACCTCGGTTTGTCGAAAAACTAAAGCAGAAATGTAAAATCTTTTTGGGATTTTAAGAAAGTTTAAACTAGAACATAATGAATTTTTTTTGGGTTTTGGCTAACAATGAAATGAAATGCTGTAAAGTAAACTATTTACAAACATATTTTTGGTGAGCGTGTTAGAGGATCATATCAGCTACCGACAAGTTACAAGTACCGTTCAGCTTGATTACACACTAAGAATTAAACAATTCACTTAGATTGCCGATATACTGATCCTTTTAATTTTTCACACAAATTTCAACTATTCAGTATACGATTTAGGTGTTTTAATATCTTAACTTAAACGCGTGTCCCACCTCAGAATATACTCTCGTATCCAGACTTCTATATTCAGTCTTATAGGTGAACGTACAATAATGATATCTGTAACGGGTAATGCTAGGCCATGAGAGCTCTGGTTAGAACTTCCGTTCAGACAAAGAGATGATGGCTCGACTTTCGGTGTGTCCCGTTTGGGTATCTTTTCTTCAACAGCACATGAATCACATTTTGCAATGTTTCATTATTTTTATGCTGAGGGGAAGCTTTAAGATTAAAGTAGTGCAAAGTATTATACGAGGACTAGGCTATTGCTTCCGCAAAATCAGAAGTCCCGGTATAATGCCTCAGATATCATTAAGCACATAGGCCTAGTATGTCAGAAATAGAAAGCCTTTCAAACAAGATTTCAGGGGTTACCTATATATCCGAGAGATGTTCCCCACGAAATAAGCAATTTGTGATTTTATGTTTATATCACGAAAAGTTTAGTAAGTGTGTAAAAACCTATCGGCATATCATCAGCGAGACTGCTTAACGCTCTATTTAAACATTACATATATTTAGCATACTGCAACTGTCTAGGTGATGTACTATCATTTCCTCTTTTTACACAAACTTTTTTTGGTTTTCTATTGTTTTTGGATTTTGAAAATATCTCATGTTTTTGGATTTTGGATTTTTTATTGTTTTTGTATTTTCTGAAAATATCTATCTCCCCTTAAATACCAAAACAACTAAAAATACGACACACCAAAGCAGTCTGCTTCTCAACATCATCTGCCTCGGTTTTCTCATCAACGCCAACTATTTTCTCCGCATCCGACAACAATTTCATACCATTCAGTTTTAAAAGATATTGAAAACGAGCTTTATCGAAAGCTTTTGTATGTAAATCTGCCTTTTGTTCGTCGGTGTTGATTTTGTCAATTCGTATCAACTTCTTTTCATAACAATCGCGTATGAAGTGATGAAGAATTTCTATATGTTTGGTTTTAGCGTGATGTATCGGATTTTTCATTATGTTTATTGCTGCCTCATTATCAACAAAAATAGGTGAAGTAAGAAATTGCAAACCGTAATCGCGCATCTGTTGCTGAATCCACAGGATCTACGAGCAGCAACTGCTGGCAGACACATACTCTGCTTCACATGTTGATAGAGCAACAGAGTTTGCTTCTTACATTGCCATGTGACCAATCGGGGTCCAAAAAATTGGCATCCTGCAGTTGTTGATTTAGCATTAACTTTGCAGCAACCGAAGTCAGAATCTGAGTATCCTTCGAGCGTGAAGTCACCAACTTTGGGATACCACAACCCTAGTGTTGGAGTTCCTTTCAGGTAGCGTAGGATCCTCTTGATGATAGACATATGCGAGGCTCTAGGACTCTACTGATATCGGGCCGCGAGGCATGTCGGGTAGATGATATCGGGTCTGGATGCTGTCAAGTACATCAACGAACAGATCATTGAGCGGTATAGCGTTTCGTCCACCTTCTCTCCGGTGAGATCAGGGTTGATACCATGATTGGTTGCTAAGGGGTGGATATTGGAGCCGTCTCAGACATCCCGAATTTCTCTAGAACGTCGTAAACGTACTTTGTTTGATGAATGAAAGTTCCCTCAGGCATTTGGTCGACTTGCAGCCCTATAAAGAATTTCATCTCACCCATTGACGACATTTAGAACTTCTGCTTCATTACCTTCTCAAAGTCTTTGCAGAGTTCATCATTTGTTGACCCGAAGATTATATCATCAACGTAAATCTATACGATCAGTAAATGCCCATCGACTTCCTTTGTGAAGAGGGTAGCATCCACTTTTCCTCGGATAAAACTGTTGGCAAGCAAGTGTTGAGAGAGCATCTTGTACCAGGCTCTCGGGAACTGATGCAAACAATACAGCGCTTTGTCTAGCAAGTAAACCTTGTCTTTGTGAATAGGGTCAGTAAAGCCCGGTGGCTGTCCGACATATACCTCCTCTTTCACTTTTCTGTATAGAAACGCCGATTTGACACCTAACTGGTACACTTGAAATCCCTTCCATGAAGCGAAAGCAAGGAAAATTCTGATTGCTTCAAGTCGAGCAACTGGAGCATAAACCTCTATAAAGTCTATTCCCTCTAGCTGACTAAAACCCTGGACTACAAGTCGAGCTTTGTTTCTGACAATCACTCCTCGGTCGTCTCTTTTACACTTAAACACCCACTTCGTGTTTATCTTCCTATGACCATCAAGTAGGTCCACAAGCTTCCATACACCCAGCTTTTCAAACTGACTCAGCTCCTCTTGCATTGCATTGACCCATGAATCTTCCGTCAGTGCTTCCTTGTAGGTTCGCGGCTTAATCTGCGAAATGAAAAAACTAAATGAAAATTTAGTTTGTAATGGAGCAATTTTAGTATAAAAGCAAGTAAGGCCATGGTCAATCTGGCTTCTGGTGTGAACGCCTGACTGCAGCTCCCTTATTATCAATTCCTCAGGATGGTATGAAAGAGTCCTTGGCATAACTTCACCAGGAACATCCACCTCGCCTTCCAAATTAGTAACATTCTGGTTCGCAACTTGTTCATTTTCAATAAATGTCTGATCTGAAGATTGGATTTGCTCCCCCTCAGATTCTGAATCACCACGACCAAATGTTGGTCTATCATCAGATTCTGAATTATCATCATTGACTACCGTCTGATTTTCAGGAGTAGGTTCGCGTTCCGAAGTAGTCAGAGTTTGCTGAACTTCATCATTCTCTCCAGCATGACTGGGATTAGCTTCATCATCATTGGAAGTTTGTTGTTGACGTGTAGAAGACCTTTCTGGAAATCTTCCTTGAGATGCTTCATATTCTCTTAAAATATCCAAATCATCAATGAACTTTGGCTCTTCTTCTAACTCGAATGAATCCCATAAGGCATCGTAGTTGAATCACCATGAGTCTGCGGGCTTCTGTGGAGGCATTGTGTAGCCTTGACATTCAACGTGCTGTGCTTCGATGATCCACTTGAGACTTGGAACAAAGACTCATCTGAGTGGACTTGAATACCCCACGAGGATACCTTCAATGCTCTTTAAACCAAATTTGCCATCGGGATCTAGAACTGTACAGGGTGACCCGAACGGCTCTAAATACTCGAGATTAGGCTTGCGATTGTTGATTAACTCGAAACATGTCTTGTTGTGCTTCTTCATAGTAAGTACCCTGTTGAGTGTATAGCAAGCGGGTGATAAGCTTCTGCCCAGAAATTAATCGGTAACTTGGAATCAGCTAGCATCGTTCTCACTGTTTCGATCAGCGTTCTATTCTCTCTTTCTGCGACTCCATTCAGTTACAGAGTATAAGGTGCGTTGAACTCTTGCAATATTCCTCTTCAATCATAGAATTCCTCCATTCTGTTATTCTTGAATTCCCTACCGTTGTCTCTTCGTAATCTGCGTATGCGTGCTCGGTACAAATTCTCTATCTTCCTGAATAACCTCAGCAAAGTCTTAAATATTTCGTCCTTTGACTTCAGGAACGTCACCCATGAGAATCTCGAATAGTCATCAGTGACTACCAGGCAATAAAGATCACCGGTAATACTTTTGACATTCATAGGACCAAAGAGATCCATGTGAAGTCTCTCTAGCGGCTTGGAGACTGTATTCATCTTTTTACCAGGATGGGATTTCTTTCGTTGTTTTCCCTTTATACAACTGATACACTCCCCCTCAAGATGAAAACTCTTCAAGTGAACACCTTTTACTAGATCGTTATGCACCAGGTGATTCATCTTGCGTAGGTGAATGTGGCCCATCTTTCGGTGCCACAACTCTGACTCCTTTTCGGAATCTCTTGATACGAAGCACTGTGGTTGACCCGTGGTAGTCGTAGCAACGCTCATATCCAACACGTACAGATCATTAACCCATGGTGCTCGCATGATGATCCATTCCTGGGGGATGACAAACCCCGGCTTCAGGATCAGACATTCCTTGTCAGTGAAATGAGTTGAATACATTCTATCACAAATTTGAGAAATGCTAAGTAGATTGTTTTCTAGCTCTGCTATGTAATTGACTCTTTCAAACGTGATAACACCATCTGATAATATCCCTTCTCCAACAACACGTCCTCCCTGATTTCCTGCGAAACCGACGTATCCACCGTTGAAACCTCGAACATCGTATAATAGGGCTTTTCTCCCCGTCATGTCTCGGGATGCTCCACTATCCATAATCCACTTTGAGATGGATCTCGGGAGCTCCTGCACATTTCACAAACTTTTAGTTAGATTTTGAAGCAACCCAAGCCTCCTTTGACTCGGGTAGCTTGACATTAAGGTGAGTTTTCTTGGTGTACAGTGGTGGGAAATTCTTGTCATTCATTTTCAAGCTTTCTTCAGACCCAACCTCAACCTCTTTATACAAAAAAAAATTCATTTTTCGGAGGTTGACCAGATGGTTGGTCTTTCTTAGAAACATACTTCTTCCCTGGTGGGGTCGAAGTTTGTTTCTCCAACTTCTCATAAAAATCCAAAGGTACACTCATCTTGACTAGTTTAGTCGTAGATGATTGTTTTACAGAATCAGAAACCTTTGATTTAGGAACACTTGATGTCTTTTCCTCTGATTTTGGCTTCCAAGTTTGTTGTGGAGAAGCGACCCGTTTGTAAAATTTATCAGTTTTCTTTACCGGCTGTTTTACGGGTTCAGTTTTGACTTTGATGTTTTCGTTTTTCAAAATCTTCTTCTCCACAAACATGGGTGCTTTGCCTTTGACATCATTTTTCTTTCTTGGATTCTCAACAACCACAGACTTAGGTTTTGGGTTGGTGCACTTTCGTGCAATGTGTCCAACTTCGTTGCATTTGAAGCAAGTGCGGGTGTCAACTTCCCGATTTTTCCCTTCAGTCTGAGGCTGTGAGGCCTTCATTGCAAAAAAATTATTCATTTGTTTTCAAAAAAATTTCCGACTCTTGTTCGGAAAGTGAACTTGAGCTTTTAACAAACAATTTCTTTTCGACGAAATTTTTGTTTTGAAAGTTCCTCTTTTGATAGTTGTTACCACCCTGATAACCACCCGACCATCTCTTTTGGTTGTTATTGTTAAAACGTGGGGGTACAACAGGTTTTTTATAGTAAGATTTGTCCTTTTCAAAGTTCAAAAATCTTTTGGAACTTTTCAACCTTTCAATTTCAGAAATCTCAATTTCAACGAGTTTGAAAACCTTTTTCAGCTTGTCAACATTCACGTTCTCAATTGGAAATTCAATATCCGAGTACACCTTATCTGAACCAGACATCTTGTACATGACAAGAGTAGGTTCGTCACTTGAGTTGTTCTAGGATTTTGATTTCGGAATGTAGTTGTTTAGAAAACAATCTTCATCTTCAGTCGAATCACTGTCAGATTTTAAAACCTTTTCAACAACATTCTTTAGGACCTCAGATTGAACACTATCTTCATCAGACGATGAAGTGAACGTGACATCAATTGTTTCTGGCAATTTTACATCATTTGTTTTCTCACTTGTTTCATCTTCATTAACCAACCCGGGCTGTTTTTTAGAAAAAATTGTTAAGTATAGGCGGTGGAAGTTGATGATAACCCACCCTCGTTCCATCCGAGTAGACATCTTCACCAGCTTTTTTCTTCCCAATTGGTTTGGGAACGATGTGTTGAAGAACAAAGCTAGCGGAGTTGTAACTGTTCAATTTCAGATTAATCCTTTCATTTTCAATCTTAGCTTCTTGAAACTGAAGCTTAAGATTTGCGATCTCGTCCAAATGCTGGTTGATTTGTCTTTCTTTTGCCTGAAGAACTACAGACAAATGAACATTTTCGTTATAAGTTTTACCATTTCGCTCATCAGAATCTTTCACTGTTCTTTTCAACTTCTCATAATTTTCAGAGATTTGTCTGTTTTCAAGAATTAATTTTTCATTTTCTTTCTTAAAACGTTCAACATCAGTTTTATCCTTTTCAATCCTTCTTGTTAATTCATCAATTCTCTCATTTGAAGCTCTAAGAAGTTTATCTTGATTTAAAATACCTTTTTAAGTCATTTCGACTTTCTCAACCAGATCTTGGGTGTTTTTCATTGTGAGATACGCATGTGTGCTTCAAACTTTGCATTCTTTCATGGAATTTTTGCAACCACTTTTTGTTTTGGCGCAATCAGTCTTACCTGATTCATTGGTTGAACCACTACTACTGAC
This sequence comes from Helianthus tuberosus, assembly GCA_030545235.1. Taxonomy (NCBI): domain Eukaryota; kingdom Viridiplantae; phylum Streptophyta; class Magnoliopsida; order Asterales; family Asteraceae; genus Helianthus; species Helianthus tuberosus. The sequence goes on from CM060365.1 coordinate 158,937,217, forward strand.
CTTGCTTGTTGACTGAGACGCAGATTTGGAATCTACCTCTAGTTCCTTTGCCATAAGCACTTTTTCAGTCATTTTTGTCAGGTTTTCTGCTATCATTTTCTTTGAAGTATCGATGATCCCTTCATCTATCTTCTTTGACTTTAGCTCTTCTTATTCGGATTTCTTTGCAGCATCTCTCTCTCTCTCTCTTTCTCTCTCTGTTCATCTTCTTGCTTTATAGATTCTATGAGAGTTTCAAGTTTGATTGATGACGGTTCCGCAATTATGTTGCCTTTCGGATCCAAATAGCATTCATGATCTGGATCCCATCTATTTGCTTTTTTGGCTTCTTTCCAAGCTGCATAGTTTTTATCCCTCATATGTTGTGCTAACATCTTTCGATAGTTGAATTTTTGCTCCTCAGTTCGTGTATCTTTATATGGTTGAATTTGTGCCATGAATGCAAAGCCAACTGCATCATCTTCTGGCAAGAACTCACTCCAATCGAATCCTTCGTCATTTTTGAATCACAGCTAAAGCTCTCGACTTCTCCTTTGGAGTCTCCTCGATTTGCTTCATTATGGGCGGCTCTTCGTGGTTTTTGTGATAAACAACTTTCTTATAGTAGTCATCATGAAAAGGATTAGTTGTTTCATCCGCTGCTGAGTTTCTGCATTCCCGCTTAAAGTGCCCCTTTTGTTTACATTTGAAGCAGGTAACTTTGGATTTATCAAATCCCAGTTTTGTCGATGGCCCTCCAATGGAATTTCTTCCTGTGATTTCCATAAACTTTTTGCGCTCTTCAGATTACGCTAGCCATACACCAGCGTATATCGATTAATTCCATCTATTTGGGATTAATCTGGTCATAATCTTCTTTTGTCAGATTTGTATTTCTGATTTTTTCAGCGACCAGACTTTCATATGATTCCAAGATTGAAGCAAGAAACACCATTTGTTGTTTTACTGTCTCTTCATTGAAGTTCTGAGCATTGTTCAGGTTCACAGCGATATTACATTGAAAGACATTTTTGGGAACATTTTGTTGTTGCTGATTGCTTGGAACAGATGAAGAAGAACCTCCATGATAACCACTGCTGGGTGATGAACTGATGCTTTGCTTTTCTTGAGTCACCGTGTTTGAACTTTCAGCAGAGAATGCAATTCTCGGTGAAGTGGTTTTTGGAATCATACTACCCATGTAGTAGAGATCGACATTCTGTTGATATGGGGTATTATTCACTTTGTTCATTTTCTTGATTTCCAACTCATGACTCTCAAATCTTTCGATCAACCAATCAACAGTCATTTTTGACACTGCCTTGGTATTTCTTAGAACCAGGCCATAATACTACCAATCTTTCTCTACTGGTAGAGATTCAAACAGCTTCTCAACCATCTCTTCTTCAGTAACTGTGATGCCATGTCTAGCAAGTTCTATCTTCAAATGGCAGAACCGTTCACTCATCTTTAATACATTTTCATTTTTCATGCACGCAAATAAGTCAAGCTCCTTTTTCAGCAGAAGTTCCTTGTTTTTTCACAATCTCTTCTCCTCCTATACACTTCTTTTCTAGCTTAGCCCACAAATCCTTTGAATTATCATAGCTAATCAAAAAATAATATCGTCTCTGACGGATTGATGTAACAGGGCTACACACTTTTGTTCAGCAATAAACATGTCTTGTTCATTTTCAGCCTGGTTTTCATAATCTCGTCTTCCAATATCATAACCGTTCTTCATACACTTCCAACTCATGTAAGCAAACGCTCTCAACCAACCATCAAATCTGTTTGCCCAACGGTTGTAGTCTTCAATCGCCATCAGCTTCGACGGCTTGTTAAACGTACCATAGGCGTTGTCGACGCTAAGAGAATCTGTGATCGCCTTTTTTGGATTTGTGTTGGTATTGTTGTTTGTGTTTGTCTATGCATCTCCGGTGTTGTATGCAAAGACATCGCTGAATGGGTTCATGAATTCGTCTCCCATCTTGAAAACATCTGAAAAGTTCAAACACTTAGAAAAATTTTCACAACTTTCAAAAATCTCAAACTACTGCACTTGGGTCGAATGGTGATCCAATCGAGTGGTGATTCGATCGGATGACACAAGCAAGTAACGAACCAAGTGTCGGATAGCACAAGTGTTGGAGGGGAACAAGTGTCGGATGGGTACAAGCGTCGGATGGCTATCCGATCGGATGGTGATCTGATCGGATGGTCGTTCGATCGAGTGACACTTAAGCCTCTAAAAGCACTTAAACCACAAAGCCAATCTGATCGGATTGTGATCCAATCGAACGAGCACTGATGTCAGCAAAAGATAAGAACAAAATCTATGCCAATCCGATCGGATGGTGATCCGATCGGGTGAATGACGTCATCTTGTGTGAAGAACTCAACAAATTTTTTGATTGATTTGATTAAGTTTTAGTCCGAATTTTTCAATGAAATTTTGTAGGATTGTTCTATGTTCAATTCCGATTCGAATGATATCAATTTTACTAAAATTCGTCCTTGAAATCTTGCTTAATTTTGAGTTTTTCCGGTTATAAGGTGTGAAAATGTAAAAACTGCAAGAAATGAATGAGAAGATGAGAAATTTGTCAGAATCTCCAGTGAGATTTGACAGAAATCGGCAGAAAATCACTGAAAACTCGGTGAATTTGCTGTTGTCGTCTCCGATCCAACCTCCTGTGGCTCTGATACCACTTGTTAGGTCGTTTTCGTAGGATCTGTTCGAGTAGAACGTGGTGGAATCGATCAGAATCGAGGTGCGAAATCCCTTGATAATGTCTGAGAATCAACAACCCTATTCATTTTAGCAAGTGTTTCTTTTGTTCTGAGTCATAGTAGACTTGTTCGGTCTACGAGTCCAATAAATCATTTGTTGGTTTCGACAAATTGTGGTGATGTTTTTCACTAAATTGAAGCTTGCGCTAATCTCGTTTATGCATCTCATATACGGATTTAATTGTTTATTTATTGACTTACCCTAAATCTGCTCTGGTTTATCATGTTAAAGCAATCTTAACGCAATCGTGTTAAGACAATGGTACATAAATTCATTTTATATCCCAAGTGTACCTCCTAACGGTTCTTTCATTATCGATCGAATGCCTTGCGGTATGTATTCTAACATCTGTGCCTCTACGACCATCATACAAATACAAAACCAATGAAATCTTGTGTTTCATACTTGGGATTTGTATAAATACGTGTATCATTTGCACATATCAATTCGAGTTCGATTTCAAGCTCTAAATCGTTTTCTGGAAAGTTATACGCAAACAGAAGCGTAAACATAATCAGTGTAACGTGACAAACATTTAGGAATAGTGACATAGGCTTAACATACCTTAAATAACCTTTACATAACATATAAATAAGTTTTGGAGGGTTTGGTGTGTCGAAAACAAGTTTATTCGGTCGTAGGGACTAATTGCGACAAACTGCGAAACTATGTCGATTCGTATAGTAACGAACATTCTGGAACTTGATCATAAGCTAAATATACCCTAAATATCCTTTACATAGCATAGAAATTGGCTTTGAGGGGTTCGGTATGCGAAAATAAACTTATTTGATCAACATGGACAAAAAGCGTCATAAAGTGCATAAGTTTGCATTTTCGCTCATATCTTACGTTCTGAACATATCCGGACAACCAAAATTTTTTTTAATCATTAAAATATTTTATTTTAGTGATTGGAATGCAAAAATATCATTCATCGTGTAATTTGGATCGTTTTCGCATCCGATTGAGTTTTCGTCGTAATTAACTGAATAACGTAACCGTACGACCAAACGAACCGATATCCGAGATAATTTCAAGCATGTTTCAAGTCCCCTATACTTTAACTTCATTGTTGAGCCTTGAAAATGGGTTAACGGGATTTAAACGCGTCGAAAATGGCTTAAACGAGTTGCATGGACCATTTTTGCCAAGTTTTGAAAATTTATGTATCAGGTGGGTGCTAGCATCGCGAGACCCCTAAGGGGTGGTGGCGTGGCGGCACGCAAGCCCCCTGTTTTGACAGAAATGTCTTTTTTTAGCAACCAGCTTGAATTTGAGGGTCTTTTATGCAAATTTTCAATACTATGGACTTGTTTTAGAGCATCCCATTGTATTAGAAACCATGTTCCACAAGTGTAGGGTCAAGATTGAACCTCCTAACACATGGAATGATCTCCTTGATCCAAACTTACTATAAATAGAAATGGGTTTCTCATTCATTCCTCAGATAAAATTCAATCAATTCTGCTCTAAGTTGAAGCTAAGGCTTTATACCTAAGTATTTTGGTTCAATTCTTCCTTGCTTGGACCCTTTGTAAGCTTCTTTCATGCTTGTTTATGCTTTTCAAACGTGTTTGACTTTCTGCTTTGACCATGAATTGGTCAACACAAAGTTCGTTTGAACTTTGCAACGTGAGCATAATCATGATGGTTATAGTCCCTTGTGACTATACCTACTGATTACCACATCGATTAGTTGAAGTGACGAGTCAAAGTTTCGTTCAAAATACGTGTTTATGCGTATTTTGCGACGAAGCTATTTTCGGGTATCAAAACACTTTGTTTTGATATCAAACCTGTTTTCTAACTTAGTTAAACATGTTTTGACATGTTTAACTCCTCACTTTTAGTTTAGTGCTTGTTTAGTGTCGTAAGTCAAGCGGTCTTGACAACCGCTTAGACTTTCGAACCCGACCCGTTTGGTCAATCTTTAGGATCTGACCAAGCACATTTAGTGACCATAGTTGTATAGGGAATAACCTTCCAAGGTTATACCTTATGGTCACTTAGTTTAGTTACTTGTATGATAGGTAGTTTATATGCTTTAGGAAAATGACCAAAATGCCCTTTTCATGCATAATTTGATTTTAAGCATATGTAACTTAATTTTTGTCACTTAAACTGATTATGCAACATATTTAAACATGTTAGGGCATATAATACTTGTCATAGGACTAGTTAGGCGTCTCGAACGCGCATTTGCGCAAACGACCCATTAAAGTAGCGTAAACTACCTTAACGGGTCATAAGCACTTAGGGTAGGTTCTGATTTAGAATGTAGGGTTTGTTAAACCATATCATATGAGTTCCAATACTCATTTGGTTTACGAGACCTCATTCCATCCGATCTTCCGATTTAGGTGTCGATTTATTAACTTAGCTATCCAATTAATAGGTACCACTTGATTTCCTTGGTTTGCCCGAGCTTTGTTTAGTTCATTTAATCGAGGATACTTTGCATTCAATGTGAGCACATAGTTCCCCTCTTTTTCTATTTTCGAATGTTTTGGGGTGATTCATATGTGCTAAATGATTTTCGAGCTTTCGAAACAAATGCTATGGCTTATATTAAACACAACGATTTCAATTATATGAACCAACTTGTTGGGGGCGTTGGTCGAAAGACAATTGAATGACATTCATTAACTATTTTTAAGCCGACCAGTAGTACATTATGGTACCATAGGATATTATGATACCATAGGATCTGACAAATCCCGTTATCGGACTTTCACCATGGCTATGGAGGTAATGTGGGTAACGACAAAACCTAATAATTGTTAACTTACCCTTTGGAGGTTTGTTAATACGAGTTGTACGATTAGGACGAGTCACACAGGTTTGAATGTATTCAATAAAACGACCAAAAGTTAGTTTTCACTATTTTAACATGAACCACTGCAACCACTGGAACTATCTGAACTATGTGAACGATTTGAACAATTTGAACCACTGGACCTATCTTATCTATGTGATCTATTTGAACTATTGAACCACTGGGATTATTTGATCTACGTGAACTGTTGTCGTCTCCGATCCAACCTCCTGTGGCTCTGATACCACTTGTTAGGTCGTTTTCGCAGGATCTATTCGAGTAGAACGTCGCAGAATCGATCAGAATCGAGCTGCGGAATCCCTCGATAATGTCTGAGAATCAACAACCAAGTTCAACGTTTAACGCGTCTGATTTCATTGAATGATAGTGAAAATACAGAAGTTCCGGTAGAAATTCAGACAGACAGAGCTTGGCTACAATGATCAGCAAAAGGTTGTGGACAAAATGACACAAGTCCACTATTTATAGGCAAACTGAGATGAGAGGATGTCATACGATCGGATGTCATCTGAAAGTTAACGTTCCGATCCCAGTTTGTCTTGACACAATAATACATACATGTACATACATTTACAAAAACATACACAGCACAAAATACATAGAACTCAATGCAGACGGAAGCTACAGACATATGTACTAACAAATATGTATTTAGGAAAATATATATTTAGATGTCACCATGTGTGTGATTATTTGTATATTATGTGTATTAGTTATATTATTTTAGGATTTGAAATAATATAACTCACCAAAATACCAAGGAAATTACAATACAACATATTACCAAAATTACAAGAAATAAATATACAATTTACACCAAAAATATTGGAGAAACCGAACAAGGAATATAACTTACATAAATATTCCAGAAATAAATTCATAAGTATATTTTGGTAATTGGTATTTTAGACACCAAGAGAACAAAAATATGATTTTTACAATTACTACAAAGATATATCATATTTTCGACAAGAAGAAAAAATATTTTTTTTGGGAAAAAGAAAACATATATATTTTTCTTAAAATTATTTGAAAATGTATTATTTTTGCGAGAAAATATATATTTTCTTAAGTAAATTTGGAACGTATTATTTTTGGGTGAAAAATGGATTTACATATATATTTTATAAGTTAGACTTGAAAATATATTATTTTTGAGGTTTATATGAAAATTATAAATATTTTTGCCAAGAGAAAAATTATAAATAATTTTTCTAGGTAATATTTATTAAAATATATATTTTGGGAATATATATTGATGGATTTTTATTAGAAATAATATTCCAGAAAAATTTACACAAAAATTAAGTATAAACATATTTAGTAAACACAATAAAAATACGTATTCTCGTACGTATAAATACACACCGGAATACGTCATTGATATTTCGCAAAATATATACAAGTTTTAGAATACGAATATAAATACACCCATCCTTGGGAAGTTATTCATGTACAAATACATAAAAGTGTCAAGTTAAAACGTATTATTTTAACTAATATTCCAAAATTAAATAAATATAATTTAAGTTAAAAATTTTATTATTTTAACAAATAATTATATAACTTGGAATAATATTGTAGACACAATGAAACGGAACTCAAAGACACTAATTAATACTACGTCAAGGCACGACCCACTCATCTAATAAACCGTAGTACGTTGAAGGTAGTCGTGCACACGAGTAGCAGCTTTGGGTTACATTTGGATACGAAGAACGCAAGATTGTGAGTTCATGTCCCCCTTTTTCTTTTAACTGTTTTGTTTTATAACTTTGGGGGTGAAGTACAAGTTACAAAATATTTACAAATGTTTTACATGTGGTATGGTTAGCTAAGGAATGAACTATTAGATCATGTGAATGGGTAGGCGCACACTTAAGACCATTAATCCTCGTATAAGGACCGAGGGACATGAGTGATAGATCTATTTGGGTATAGCGAGCCCACACCCATGGACCGGGGTTTGGCCCATGAGGTGACTATGTCTTACAGCCGGAGGCCCGGTGTAAAATCTGCTACGTTTGAGCCTTCCTACGCCATTGTACACATGTTAATGGCCTTGCAAATCATTAATTGATCTGTTTCCTTGTTGCTTTCATACCGGGTTTACAAAATATACATACTTACAATGTTTACAAAGGTTTATTCGTGCACACATACAAACACATGAACTCGCTCAACTTTTGTTGATGTTTTCAAACTACATGTATTTCAGGAAACTAGAAGTGGATCTGGCGGGCGCTGAAGTTTCAAGTTGTGTCGTTAATAAAAGATGTCATCCGAAGTCAAAGGGTTTGGGTTGTGTATCTTATCCTTGATAAGATACATAGTTCAAAACCTAGTTTATTAGTGTCTTTCGTAAAGTCCTTGTGGAACTTAAAACTTGTTGGTATTGTATTGCGTACATGAGGTCTATATTTGGATTTTAAAACAATGTTGTTGTGAGGTTTTAAACTTAATCTATGGAAGAACATCTTTGGTTTTTCCATATAGTTGTTTGTTATGGTTGAATGCAATGATATTAAGCAAGTCACACATAATCACGCTTCCGCAAAAGTTAGGGCGTGATAGTTTGGTATCAGAGCTTCGATTGTAGCAAACTAGGATTCTTTCTCGAGTCTAGACTACAATCATTAGGGCTCTCACGAAAATATTTTTACAACATGTTTTCATTGCATAAACAAAACGCCCAGATCCATGGAACAAACGTTTTACAAAGGAAGACAAGAAACACAATGCAAGGTCATGGTTATGGTTTAGTCTGGGATAGACTAGGAAAGATAGAAAAGGTTTCATGAACGATAGTGTGAATAAATAATTGAGTGATAACTGTCTTGATTGCATACTAAGTGTTAGTGGTTAATATATGTGCACATGTTATGATTGTTATGTTACAGGCATCATGTCTTCTTCATAGAGCGGTTTATCAGACATTGGTGACCCTATGGCTATCGTCTCAGATGATGAGATTGCACCCGAGTCGGAGATACTTACGTCAGACACTGAGAGCGACCCTGGCATGCTATCGGATGACGAGGACGACTTCCAGCCGTTCGCGTTGCCCGACTTTGGCAATGATTTACCCCTTGCTGATGGAATTCTAGACGAGGATCCTTTTCTCATTCCTGTTCCCGTCCATGATCACCTCATCATTGGACATCCTGATGGTGAGCACATCGTGGCTCCGATCCTCGATCCTGTTCCTCTCCTTTTCATTCCTCCTGAGGATTGGCCTTTCGATGGTTTGTTTGATGATGATATCGACTTATTTGTTAATGGTCCTCCTGTTGATGCCCACAGTGATGGAGAGATAGACGAGGATGTTATTGCTATCCCACCTCCTGAGATTCCTGTTGTTGAGATATCCTCTGATACTAATTTGCACTTGGTCTCAGATTCCTTTGAGTCTGTGACATCTTCAGCTTTACAGGCCGTCGGATTAAAGCGTTACGCTACTGATTCTGATGATGATACTGCTATGTCTGCTGCACCATCTCCTCCACACGACCCCGAGCTTGATCCTTAGCTAGATCTTGATCCTTTTGATCAGCCTGATGTTGCACCTGCTTATCCCGAGCCGATACCCGATCCTGACCATGTTCCTTTTGGTTTACCAGACATTGCACCCCTTATACCTGACCCAGTTCCTGCACCTGTTGATCCTTCTTTTGTTGAGCCATTTATTCCTCCACCCGCACCTGCTGATGTTGCTCATCTCCCTCCTGTAGAGTCAGATGTCCATGGCACTGATTTGCCTATCATTTTCTTACAAGACATCCCTGCACCCCGTATAGGGGAAGGTACTTCAGGCCAGCACTCATGTGACGATCCTTTTGCTTCAGCAGCATTTCCTCCGACCTCACAGACTGTACCGTTTGCTCCTTTCACTCTTTCACCACTTGATGAGCCATTCTGATGGTTCCCATCGTATTCTATGCCAATTTCAGACCCCTATCATCCCTCTCATTTTGTTGGCTACACATGGGATGAGTTGCTTTTATCACTTCAGCTTCAGTTTGAGATTATGAGCCGTAGAGTTTTGGAGCTTGAGCTGACACCACGTCCCTTACCGTGTCCTTGTCAGCCTGCTTTTGTTTCCCCATGTTCATCATCGTTTGCTTTTGCACATCCACCTGCTCCTCTTACTCCTTTTCCAGAGTTTGATGCTCGGTTCCTTACCGTCGAGCAGCATATCAGTTACTTGCTTTGTCATGTGTGCAAGCTTGAGGAGGAGCTCCCACATATTCTCAGTTTGCTTTTCTTCCCTCCTCCACCTCCGCCATCTGTACAGTAGGTTTTTGGTCTTATGCAGATTACATTACTTTTAGTGAGAGCACCACTATTGAGCCGAGGTTATGTAGACTTTTGGAGACCATTTTTGATCATGTGATTTTGTATATTTACAGACTTATTGGACAAGGGTAGTGTGACCCTGTGTCTCTTTTGATATGATACACTTGTAAACAATGTAACTGTGGTTGAAGATTAATGAAAGCTCAATCGTCATGTTCTCACTAAACATATTGTTTGGTTACTTGCCTATGTTGTGATTGTATTGTTACATGATTGCTTGTTATGATAAATGTTATTATACGTACGTACTATATATTTACTTAGCAAATAAGACCTGGCCTATCCGATCTTCATATTAGAAGGAGAATGCCTCCTCGAAGGAACAATCAACTGCCCACGACCGAGGCAGAATTACAAGAGCGCATCACACAGGCCATCGAACATCATGAGGTCCTTCGCTCCAGACACAGCGGAGGTACCTCAGGGAATAACCCACCTAACAGTAATGTTTAAGTCACCTAAGACACATTACAATACGTTTGGACATTTCCGAGTGTGCTTTGTGAATGCTTTCTGTGAATGATGCTGCTTGGGTTGCAGGCTGTACCTACAAGCAGTTTTTGGACTACAAGCCTCTGAACTTCGATGACATTGGAGGTGCCGTAGCTTTTGTGAGATGGGTCGAGAATACGGATTCTGTTTTGCGAATGAGCAATTGTACTCCAGAGCAACAATTCACATATATTTCTGGATTGTTTCTAGATGGGGCTCTGTCATGGTGGAACCTTCAGGTTCAGAAGTTGGCGAGGCTGCTGCGTATGCTTTGACATGGAATGAGTAGAAAGAATTGATGCGTAGGAAGTATTGCTCTCAGGCGGAAATCTAAAAGCTGGAAATTGAATTCTGGAACCTGAAGAAGGAAGGTCCAAAGGTGGCGGAATACGTGCAGAGACTTCATGATTTGTCGCGAGTTGTTCCATATCTGGTGGAACCAGAGTTTAAGAGGATGGAACAATTCATCTTGGGATTGGCGCCTCAGATTCTGAGCTTGATGACGGCATCAACGTCTCCAACAATTTACGATTTGATTGACTTAAGTGTGGCACTCACTAAGGAAGCGATTAGATTGGGAAAATTGTCAACCTATGAAAAGAAGAAGGAGACTCATGCGGAGTCATCTAGGGAGAACAAAAGGAAGCTCACTGATTTCCAAAAGGGTGCTCGGGCGAATAACAACAACAGTGCCAAAATGGGAAAAGGGTACATGGGTAACCTACCTAAGTGCGACAATTGTCGGCGTTATCATACCGGGCGATATAGATATGGAAAATGTGATAACTGTGGCAAAGTGGGGCATGCCAATGAGACATGTTGGTACGGTGCTGGACATGGAAATGAAGGTCAAAATGGTAGCGGAAATTGCGGAGGAAAAAATAACAACGGCTATCAGTGCGGAAACAGTAATGACCAAGAACTAGGTCAAGGTTGTTTTAACTGTGGTGGCATAGGGCATTTCAGGAAGGATTACCCTGAAAACAATCAGGCACGTGGAAGGGCGTACAACACCAGAGCTAGAGAAGCACGCCAGGATCCAAACGTGGTTTCTGGTACGTCCCCTATTAATCAACACATTGCATCTGTGCTATTTGATGCCGGTGCCGACTGTAGCTTCGTATCTCTAAAGTTTAAGAATATTTTTGGTTTAGTACCAAGTAAGTTAGATATCCCGTACTTGATAGAACTAGTTAATGGGAAGCTAGTATAAGCCAAAGAAGTGATTAGAGGCTGTGTTATAGAGCTTGGAGAGCGTGAGTTTTGGATAGATCTCCTGCCAGTTGATTGGGAAGCTTCGATGTTGTGGTTGGGATGGATTGGTTGTCGAATAATAGAGTTGATGCCATGAGAAGGTTATCCGCATCCAGTTGACGAGTGAAGAGACGATCGTGATTCATGAAGAGAAGCAGGATACGCCTCTACAGATTAATAGTTATTTGAAGGCACGGAAGTTGTTGAGTATAAGATGTGTTGCCTCCTTAGCTCCTGTCGTGGACAAAGAGGCCGAAGAACCGAAGCTCAAAGATATCCCTATGGTAAGGGAATATCCTGAAGTCTTTCCGAAGACTTGCAAGGACTGCCCCCCCCCCCCCCCCTCAACGACAAGTCGAATTCCACATTGACTTGGTTCCAGGCACCACGCCTGTGGCTAAGGCACCTTAGCGACTTGCGCCTTCAGAGATGCAAGAGTTGTCAGTGCAGCTTCAGGAGTTACTGGACTGGGGATTTATAAGGCCAAGCTTCTCGCCTTGGGGCGCTCCAGTTCTGTTCGTCAAGAAGAAGGGCGGTAGTTTCCGAATGTGTATCGACAACCAGGAGCTGTACAAACTAACCATCAAGAAATCGGTATCCCTTGCCGAGGATTAACAATTTATTCGACGAACTGCAAGGATCCAACTACTATTCCAAGATCGATCTTCGATCAGGTTATCGCCAGCTGCGGATTCAGGAAGAAAATATACCAAGGAACAGTGAGTCAACAATTTGTTTTAAACATACGCTAATATTGTGATTTATACACGGTACACAAAATAGTTATGCACATAATACAAACTTCGAGAATCTAAGAAACATGTACTTAGGACCTTCGGGAACTTATGTCAAAGCTCATTAAAGGTTATCACTTAGGAACCGCGTCTATTAACTCGGGCAAACACCGTTATTCCGTCGTATATGCTATTTTAGTTAACCAAACAGGCGAAGTACTCGAATTTCTTATATTGAAATTTCCACTTCTGCATCTAGCAAGTAGATTTTTACATCTCTACTCCTCTTAATAGTAGTTGCATCACGACAATTTTCTTCATTAGAGCGAACACTCATTTGTTTCGGTACTTGATCATTCCATATATTACACATGCATTGTTTGTTACGCATGTGGCTTCCCTTCGAATGATCGTTTTCATCAAAATTACAAATATCATTTCGCTATATCCAGTTATTGCCTTGTGTCTCGGATAATCGGCATTATTGTAAGTATCGGCTCCTTGATATTGAGTCAAAAAACCCTTCTTGAAGTTTCTTTTCCCTTCGAGTTACATACATGGTTCATCTTTGTAACCATGCCGAAATTCCCTTGTCGATACATGTATTTATTGTCAGATTACGTTGAAACCAAGTTCAATTGCTTGAACTTGTCCATTTCGCATATTCAATTCAAGGTGCCGTATGATGTATTGAAAGCATCATATTCAAATTCATTTTAGCAAGTGTTTCTTTTGTTCCTAGTCATAGTAGACTTGTTTGGTCTACGACTCCAATAAATAATTTGTTGGTTTCGACACCTTGTGGTGATGTTTTTCACTAAATTGAAGCTTGCGCTAATCTCGTTTATGCATCTCATATACGAATTTAATTGTTTATTTATTGACTTGCTCTAAATCCGCTCTGGTTTATCATGTTAAAGCAATCTTAATGCAATCGTGTGTTAAGACAATGGTACATAAATTCATTTTATATCCCAAGGGTACCTCCTTACGGTTCTTTCATTATCGATCGATTGCCTTGCGGTATTTATTGTGACATCTCTGCCTCTACGATCATCATACAAATACTAAACCAATGAAATCTTGTGTTTCATACTTGGGATTTTTATAAATATGTGTATCATTTGCACATATCAATTCAAGTTCGATTTCAAGCTATAAATCGCTTTCTGGAAAGTTATACGCAAACAGGTGTGTAAACGTAATCAGTGTAACGTGAAAAACACTCCGGAATAGTGAAATAGGCTTAACATACCTTAAATAACCTTTACATAACTTATAAATAAGTTTTGGAGGGTTTGGTGTGTCGAAAACAAGTTTATTCGATCGTAGGGACTAATTGCGACAAACTGTGAAACTATGCCGATTCGTATAGTAACGAACATTTTGGAACTTGATCATATGCTAAACATACCCTAAATATCCTTTACATAGCATAGAAATAGGCTTTGAGGGGTTCGGTATGCGAAAATAAACTTATTTGATCAACAGGGACTAAAAGCGTCAAAAGTGCATAAGTTTGCATTTTCGCTCATATCTTACGTTCTGAACATATCCGGACATCCAAAATTTTTTGTAATCATTAAAATATTTTATTTTAGTGATTGGAATGCAAAAATATCATTCGTCGTGTAATTTGGATCGTTTTCGCGTCCGATCGAGTTTTCGTCATAATTAACCGAATAACGCAACCGTATGACCAAACCAACCGATATCCGAGATAATTTCAAGCATGTTTCAAGTCCCCTATACTTTAACTTCCTTGTTGAGCCTTAAAAATGGGTTAACTGGATTTAAACGCGTCGAAAACGGCTTAAACGAGCTGCAGGGACCATTTTTGCCAAGTTTCGAAAATTTCTGTATCAAGTGGGTGCTAGCGTCACGCGACCTCTAAGGGGTGGTGGCGTGGCGGCACGCGAGCCCCCTGTTTTGACAGAGTTGTATGTTTTCAGCAACCAACTTGAATTTGAGGGTCTTTTATGCAAATTTTCAATACTATGGACTTGTTTTAGAGCATTCCATTGTATTAGAAACCATGTTCCATAAGTGTAGGGTCAATATTGAACCTCCTAACACATGGAATGATCTCCTTGATCCAAACTTACTATAAATAGAAATGGGTTTCTCATTCATTCCTCACACAAATTGAATCAATTCTGCTCTAAGTTGAAGCTAAGGCTTCATACCTGAGTATTTTGGTTCAATTCTTCCTTGCTTGGACCCTTTGTAAGCTTCTTTCATGCTTGTTTATGCTTTTCAAGCGTGAAAGTCAAACAATGTTTGACTTTCTGCTTTAACCATGAATTGGTCAACACAAAGTTCGTTTGAACTTTGCAACGTGAGCGTAATCATGATGGTTATAGTCCCTTGTGACTATACCTACTGATTACCACGTCGATTAGTCGAAGTGACGAGTCAAAGTTTCGGTCAAAATACGTGTTTATGTGTAGCTATTTTCGGGAATCAAAACACTTTGTTTTGATATCAAACCTGTTTTCTAACTTAGTTAAACATATTTTGACATGTTTAACTCGTCACTTTTAGTTATTTGCTTGTTTAGGGTCGTAAGTCAAGCGGTCTTGACAACCGCTTAGACTTTCGAACCCGACCCGTTTGGTCGATCTTTAGGATCCGACCAAGCACATTTAGTGACCATAGTTGTATAGGTAATAACCTTCCAAGGTTATACCTTATGGTCACTTAGTTTGATTAGTTGTATGATAGGTAGTTTATATGCCTTAGGAAAATGACCAAAATGCCCTTTTCATGCATAATTTGATTTTAAGCATATGTAACTTAATTTTTGTCACTTAAAATGATTATGCAACATATTTAAACATGTTAGGGCATATAATACTTGTCATCGGACTAGTTTGGCGTCTCGAAAGCGCATTTGCACGAACGACGCTTTAAAGTAGCGTAAACTACCTTAACGGGTCGTAACGGGTCGTAAGCACTTAGCATAGGTTCCGATTTAGAATGTAGGCTTTGTTAAACCATATCATATGAGTACCAATACTCATTTGGTTTACGAGACCTCATTCAATCCGATCTTCTGATTTAGGTGTCGATTTATTAACTTAGCGATCTGATTACTAGGTACCACTTGATTTCCTTGGTTTGCCCGAGCTTTGTTAAGTTCATTTTATCGAGGATACTTTGCATTCAATGTGAGTACATAGTTCCCCTCTTTTACTGTTTTCGAATGTTTTGGGGTGATTCGTATGTGCTAAATGATTTTCGAGCTTTCGAAACAAATGCTATGGTTTATATTAAACACAACGATTTCAATTA
This sequence comes from Helianthus tuberosus, assembly GCA_030545235.1. Classification (NCBI taxonomy): domain Eukaryota; kingdom Viridiplantae; phylum Streptophyta; class Magnoliopsida; order Asterales; family Asteraceae; genus Helianthus; species Helianthus tuberosus. Next base: position 158,952,959 of record CM060365.1, read on the forward strand.
TATGAACAACTGAATGACATTCATTAACTATTTTTAAGCCGACCAGTAGTATGTTATGGTACCATAGGATATTATGATACCATAGGATCTGACAAATCCCGTTATCGGACTTTCACCATGGCTATGGGGGTAATGTGGGTAACGACATAACCTAATAATTGTTAACTTACCCTTTGGAGGTTTGTTAATACGAGTTGAACGATTAGGACGAGTCACACAGGTTTGAATGTATTCAATAAAACGACCAAAAGTTGGTTATCACTATTTAAACATGAACCACTGGAACAATTGAACTATGTGAACTAATGAACCACTGGAACTATCTGAACTATGTGAACGATTTGAACTATTTGAACCACTGGAACTATCTTATCTATGTGAACTATTTGAACTATTGAACCATTGGGATTATTTGATCTATGTGAACGTTTTGAACCACTGGAACTATCTGATCTATGTGAACTATTTGAACTATTGAACCACTGAGACTATTTGATCAATGTGAACTATTTGAACTATTTGAACGATTGGAACTAATTGAACTATTGAACGATTGGGTTATGGTAAGTGATTAGGTAACGAGGCGGGTGTAATGTGATAAAAGCTTGGTGGATACGCCACTGGTACTTCCTAGATATAAGTGCTTTTAACACATTACATGTCGTTGCGTTATCTAGATCACCTGGACAAATGTTTTCAAGACGAAGTTACACTACAAGGTTTTCTTAAAGATATAAACCATACAATGTTTACTTTCATCGACGATTTACTACTTGGGTTACAAAGACAAAAGTTTTCAGTTAAGATTCATGGCTACAATGGTTTTGGTTTACACATATATCAACTTGTAAAAGTTGATAGAAACATACTGCAATATCAAACTCTTTTGTTTTCAAGGTACACACTCGACAACTCCCGCAGTTGGACGAGGTATTGCAATATTAACTTAAGGCCATGAATCTAACACACTCACAAAACCTATGTACTCGCCGGCATTTTTATGCTAACGTATTTTCACATATGTTTCAGGTACCATAGTTTGATGATGTTTGATGATGATTATGATGCCTGCTCACATAGGGATGGACGAGGCCTTAGTGACTTAATAACAATGAAGGACAATATGTTCATGCTTTGTTTTTAATATTCGAGACAATGTAATAAACTTAATACAATAAAATAAAAACTTCAATCCATGCGTTATGAAACAATGATTCTGTTACGAAACTCCCCGACGTTTCCGCCGCGGTTTGTTGTTTTAACGCGGTCGGGGTGTGACAGAAAACTTGGTATCAGAGCTCATGTTTATAGGGAATTAGGATAGTAGTAATGCTTTGACCTAGACTATAACCTTCCTAGGACCCTAACACAAGTAATCTTGTGTTTAGTCTTAAAACAATACCGTTGCCTATCTTTAGGTGACAACCACAACAAGAACACGAATTACGAATCCGACTTGAAAACTAATCATCTCTTCTTAGATGATTTATTATAAGGTTTTGAACCTTCAAAGTTTTCAAAATCTCGTCAAAGTTTGGGTCTTATTAATGTAAACACGTGCAATCTGGAAAGGTGGGTGCCTGTATCCCGAGTTTTTTGTCTAAGGATAGAGTGTTCGTAAAAATCCACATAATCGGACCAGTCACTCTTACATGGGAACTCTTGGGGTGAGTGTCCACTTATAGGCTAAGCATGTCTTCGCGATACATTACAAGGACCTGTTTACTTTGATAAGCCTTTGTGCGTCGTTTGTTGTTTGTTGGAGGTAACAAACGAATGATCGCCTTCCTCATGTCTCGTTGATATCTTCAATATCTCTTTTGTCTATTCAAATGTCAATCTCACTCGTTTCTCATGTTTTCTTGTTCTCTTTAGAATATGCCTCCTAGACGCGATCAAACTGAGAATGCTACCCTCGCAGCCACAATCGTTCAGCAGATGGCTGCTGTGATTCCGAACCTCATTACTCAGATAAACCCAGCGAATAACAATAACAATAATAACAGTGCTCAGTGTGACTTCAAAATGTTTAATTCAGCTAAGCCATCAAAATTTTCTTGGTCTCAAGGAGCAACTGCACTCCTACAATGGTTCGAGAGTCTAGAAAGCATATTCAGACATGTTCAGTGTCCAAATGAGCGAAAGGTTGAATTCGCATCTAGTGTTTTTGAGAAACGAGCTTTAACATGGTGGAATGGCGTGATGAGAGATAGGGGTGCCAATGTGGCACTGGCTCAAACTTGGGAAGAGCGTCGAGCTCTAATGATGAAGGAATTCTGTTCTCGTCATGAAATCAGGGCATTGGAAAGGCAATTCAACAATCTTAATCAAGATAGCGGTGAGCATCGAGCCTACACGGACCAATATGAGGAATTAAGTTTGTTATACCCAACCATGGTTACACCTTTGGATAAGGCAATTGAAAAGTATATTGATGGCGTCCCTGACTCAGTATAAGACATTGTTACTGGTAGCAACCCTACTATCATTGTTATTATGTCACTAAGGCCTCGTCCAGATCCTATGTGACACATGCATCCTAGCAATCAACATCAAGCAACAACACCTGAAACATATGTAAAAACAAAGTCAGCAAAGAAATGTTGGCGAGCACATAGGTTTTATGAGAGTATCGGATTCATGGCTCGTTTTCATGTTGCAATACCTTATTTAAAACCTTGTTTTGAAAAGTGTATAATGTTGCAACATAATTAACCAACTCAAATCAAGTGGGTTATAATTTATAAAACCTCGTAGCCATGATTCTTAACCCAAAAACATTTTTTTTAGTAAACCAAATTGTAAAACATCTCGTAAAAACTCGTTAATAAAACTCGTATGGTTTATATTTTCTCGAAAACATCGTTATGTGACATCGTGATAACCTTGTTTACCGAAGTGAACTAAATAACGCCACGGTATGTAATATGAGGAAAACACTTATATATAAGAAGTAACAGCGGCGTATCTACCATGTTTTCATCACATTACACCCGTCCCGTTTATCTAAACACTAACCAAAAACCAATCGTTTATCCAACTCGTTTAACTTGTTTAAGTCGTTTCGAAATCGTTTAACTCGTTTAAATCATCCTCGTTTTAATTGTGAAAACTACTTTTGGTCATCTCGCTAATAACATTCAAACCTTCGTGACTCGACTATCTCGCTTCTCGCATTAACAAACCACCGAAGGGTAAGTTAACTATCACAGATTCAGTCATTACCCACATAACCCCCACACATAACCATGGGTGCAGTCTGATAACGGGATTTGTCAGATCCTTTGGTACCATAACCTAATACTAGTCGGCTTGATCAATGCTAATGAATGTCATTTGTTATGTAACTATAACCAACAAGTTTGTCCACTTTATCGAAATCGTTATTAATTTTGTATAAACCATATCATTTGTTTTTTAAACCATCGTTAAAACCTCGAAAACATTTAACACATATGAATCACCCCAAAAGAATTGAAAACAGTAAAATAGGGGAACTATGTACTCACTTAAAGTGAAAAGTATCCTTAATCAAAAGAACTCAACAAAGCTCAAACAAGGAAATCAAGCAGCACCTAGAAATCGGATCACTAGATACATAATCGACACTTAAATCGGAAGATCGGATAGAATGAGGTTTCGTAAACCAAATGAGTATTGGAACTCATGCGATATGGTTTAACAAGGCCTACATTCTAAATCGGAACCTATCCTAAGTGCTTTCGACCCGTTACGACTCATTAAGGTAGCTTACGCTACTTTAACGCGTCGTTCGCGCAAACGCGCGTTCAAGACGTCTAACTAGTCCTATGACAAGTATTATATGCCTAAACATGTTGCATAATCAATTAAGTGACAAAAGTTTATGTTATATATGCTTAAAATCCAATTATGCATGAAAAGGGCATTTTCGTCATTTACCTAAGGCATATAAACTACCTATCATATAACTAATTAAACCTAAGTGACCATAAGGTATAACCTCGGAAGGTTATTCCCTATACAACTATGGTCACAAAACATGTTTGGTCGGATCCTAATGATCGACCAAATGGGTCGAGTTCGAAAGTATAAGCGCTTGTCAAGACCGCTTGACTTACGACTTTATATAAGCACTAAACTAAAAGTGACGAGCTAAACATGTTAGAACATGTTTAACGAAGTTAGAAAACAAGTTTGATATCAAAACAAACGGTTTTGATACCCAAGAATAGTTTGGTTGCAAAATATGCAAGAATACGTATTTTGACCGAAACTACGACTCGTTACTATGCCTAAATAACGTGGTAATCAGTAGGTATGGTCACAAAGGACTATGACCATCGTGATTACGCTCACGTTGCGAAGTTCAAACGAACTTCGTGTTGACCATAAACTGGTCAAAGCTGAAAGTCAAACACTTGTTTGACTTTCACGCTTAAAACGCGCAAAAGAATGAAAGAACACTTAAAAAGGGTCCAAGAAAAAGGTCAAGTACAAAGAAAACTCAAGAATTGCTCAGGTATGAAGCTTCAACTAGAGAAAACTCCAACTTAGAGCAGGTCTTGAATGAAATGAGCAAGGAACAAGTGAAGAACCCATGCCTATTTATAGTAATCTTGATGCTCTAAGATCATTCCAAGTGTTGTGAAGCTCAAATCTTGACCATACATTTGTAAACATTGATTAGGCAATGAGCAAAACAGGCAACAAGTCCACAATATTGAGAAATCAGGGATTCAAAACCAGGACAGCTGCTGAAAGTGATTTTTGTGTTGCTGGCACTAGCTTACGGACCATAAGCTAAGGTCCATACAGTCCGTAAGGACCCTGTAGAACAGCCAGTTTCACAGTTTGGCAGATTTAGTCCCTGAGCTTGTTTCGTCGTGTTTTGGCACTTCTAACACCCTTCAAGCCCATTTTCAAGATCCACAATGATGTGAAAGCATAGGGAACATGAAATATGCTTGAAAACATCTCGGATGTCGGTTCGTTTGGTTGTACAGTTGCGTTATTCGTGTATTTACGACGGAAGTCGTAATGAACGCATAAACGATCCAAATTAAGCGACGAATGTAATTTTATCAAGCCAATCACTAAAATAAAATATTTTAATGATTACATAAATTTTTGGATGTCCGGATATATTCAGAACGTAAGATATGCGCGAAAATGCAAACTTATGCACTTTTTGACGCTTTTAGTCCCTATTGATCAAAAAAGTTTATTTTTGCGCACCAAACACCTCAAAGCTGATTTCTAAGCTATGTAAAGGATATTTAGGGCAAGTTTAACTTATAATCAAGTTCCGGAATGTTCGTTACTATACAAATTGGTATAGTTTCGCAGTTTGACACAAATAGTCCCTGCGATCGAACAAACTTGATTTCGACATACCAAACCATCCAAAACTTATTTATAAGTTATGTGGAGGTTATTTAAGGTATGTTAATCCTATTTCACTATTCCAGAGTGTTTTTCGTGTTAAACTGACTGTTGTTACGCACCGGTTTGCGTATAACCTTCAAGAAAGCGATTTAAAGCTTGAAATCGAACTCGAATCAAATCGTAAAATCATCAAACACAAATACACACATAATAACACCAAAACACATATAATAACACCAAAGCACATTGTTTTATTGATAATTGACATTGTTTTACATTATACATCGATTACAGAACACAGTTGTCACAGTCTCCCATACTTTAGGAAATTTTGTCCCGAAATTTTAACTAGAGGAAACTTGTGAGAATAATTGCGGATATTTCTCCTTCATTTGGTCCTCACATTTCCAAGTAAACTCTGGGCCATGTTTGGACTCCCAACGAACCTTGACCAATCGAATTCGTTTGTTCTTCAACTGTTTGATTGCACGGTCTACGATCTCCACGGGTTTCTCGATATAGTGCATCGTTTCATCGATTCGAATCTCGTCGAGTGGAATGTGAAGATCAGCATCAGCTAAACCCTTTTGCAAATTGGACACGTGAAAAGTCGGATGAATGTTTCCAAGCACTGGAGGTAGCTCTAGTCGATAGGCAACCTTTCGAATTCTTTCAACAATCTCAAATGGTCCAATATATCAAGGTGCAAGTTTTCCTTTCTTTCCAAATCTCACCACTCCATTCCAAGGTGACACCTTGAGTAGGACACGGTCTCCGACTTGAAATTCTAAGGGCTTGCGTCGCATATCCGCATAACTCTTTTGACGGCTTCTAGCTGTCACAAGATTATCGTATATTTTCTTGATTTTGTCTGTTGTTTCCAGAATGAGCTCAGGTCCAGTAAGCTGAGCTTCACCGATCTCATTCCAACAGACAGGTTAACGACATTTTTGACCGTATAAAGCTTCGAATGGTGCCATATTAATGCTAGCATGATAATTGTTGTTGTAAGAGAACTCGATCAATGGAAGATGAGAATCCCAATTACCACCAAAGTCTATCACGCATGCTCTAAGCATATCCTCCAAAGTTTGAATCGTCCTCTCAGATTGTTCATCTATTTGGGGATGATAAGCAGTGCTTATATTTAGTTGGGTTCCCAAAGCAGATTGCATGGTCTTCCAAAACTGAGATGAAAATCGAGCATCACGATCAGAAATGATATCCAAAGGAACACCATGTCAAGATATTATCTCATCAACATAAATCTTTGCAAGTTTATCAGCAGATAGATCCTCGTGAATCTGAATAAAATGAGCTGACTTCGTTAATCGATCGATAACAACCCAAATAGAATTGTGACCTTTAGATGTACGCGGTAATTTAGTGATGAGATCCATCGCAATGTTCTCCCACTTCCAAACCGGTATCTCTGGTTGTACAAGAAAACCAGACGGTCGTTGATGTTCAGCCTTGACTTTGAGACAAGTTAGGCATTTTGATACATACAAGGCAACATCCTTTTTCATACCAGGCTACCAATACTGAGTACGAAGATCCTTGTACATTTTATCAGCTCCAGGATGGATAGAATATCGAGACTTGTGAGATTCGTCCATCACTAAAGTGCGGAGATCGTCATGCTTTGGAATCCACAAACGATCCTTGAAATATAGCAACCCATCGTCCTTCGTTTCGAGTTTAAGTTCGAGTTGCAGCGGTAGCTCATATTTCAATAAGCCTTTGATCACACAAGATCGTTGAGCTTGAAGGACACGAGATTGAATATCAGATAGAGTTTGAACAGAATGAAGCTTGACTCGCTCTTTTCGACTAAGCGCATCAGCTACGACATTCGCCTTACCAGGATGGTAGCGAATCTCGCAATCGTAGTCATTTAAGAGCTCAACCCATCATCGTTTCCTCATGTTCAGCTCCTTCTGATTGAGAATATGCTGGAGACTTTTGTGGTCTGTGAAAACCACACACTTCGTGCCATAAAGATAGTGTCTCCAGATTTTGAGTGCAAAAACCACAGCTCCTAACTCAAGATCATGAGTTGTGTAGTTCTTCTTGTGAACTTTCAGGTGTCTTGACGCATAAGCTATCACTTTACCTCGTTGCATAAGAACGCAACCAAGGCCAAAGTTGGACGCATCACAATAAACAACAAAATCATCGTTTCCCTCGGGCAAAGATAGAACAGGAGCATCACATAGCTTCTGTTTCAACGTTTGGAATGCTTCTTCTTGCTTGGGTCCCCACTCAAAAGGCTTATTCTTCTGAGTCAAAGCAGTGAGTGGAACCGCGATCTTAGAGAAATTCGAATGAACCGACGATAATATCCAGCAAGACCAAGAAAAGATCGAATCTCTGTGGGTGTCGTCGGTGTATTCGAATCCTTAATTGCAGCAATTTTGGATGGATCCACATGAATACCCTGCTCGTTGTCTATATGACCCAAAAACTGGATTTCTTTAAGCCAAAATTCACACTTGGAGAATTTAGCAAAAAGTTGTTCCTTCTTCAGGAGTTCCAAAGTCAAACGAAGGTGTTGCTCGTGATCGGCTCGAGACTTCGAATAAACTAGAATATCGTCGATGAACACAATGATGAACTAGTCTAAATAAGGTTTACAGACCCTATTCCTTAAGTCCATGAAGATATCTGGGGCATTCGTCAAACCAAAAGGCATGACAGTTTTGGGAATATGTTCTTCGAGTACACGAAGTTGATGATACCCAGAACGCAGGTCGATCTTGGAAAAACAGGTAGCACCTTGCCGCTGATCAAAGAGATCATCGATTAGAGGTAGGGGATATCGATTTTTGATGGTAAGCTTGTTAAGCTCACGATAATCAATACACATTCGAAAAGATCCGTCTTTCTTTTTCAGAAAGAGGACATGAGCTCCCCAGGGCGAAAAGCTTGGACGGATGAATCCTTTATCAGATAACTCTTGAAGCTGTTTCGATAACTCTTGCATCTCCGACGGTGCAAGACGATAAGGTGCTTTCGCAATCGGGTTGGCATTGGGTACAAGGTCAATATGAAATTCGACTTGACGAACTGGAGGTAAACCAGGAAGTTCATCAGGAAACACCTCTGGATATTCACGAACAATAGGAATATCCTGAATACTCTTGCTCTTGCCTTTCTCCTCGGTGACATGTGCCAGTAAGGCAACATATCCTTTTCGTAAATAATTCGGGCTTTCGTACACGACATGAGTTTCAAACCAACTGAAGGTTTCTCGCCACGAACCTCTAGAACATCACCAGACGAAAGAGGAATACGAACGATCTTATCGAAACAAACCACCTCAGCATGAAACTTGGTTAACCAATCCATCCCTACGATAATATCGAAACTCTCAAGTTGCATCGGTGTGAGGTCAATAGGAAAAAGATGGTTATCAAGGTTCAACTGACAATCACGAATAACAGAATCGAGAATAAGAGGTTTACCAGTAGCAACTTCGACAGATAAGGGTTTCCTCAGTTTAGTTCTAGGTATCGCAAGTAAAGGCTCAAAAGATAACGAAACAAAACTTCTATCGGCACCAGAATAAAAAAGAATAGATGATGTAGGTCCCCTATTCGTATGGATCTTCACAGAATTGTCAATCTAATCAAGAGTGCGGAATCCTCTTGATCAGAATATCACAGAAGCAAGTAGAAGAACAGAATTCCAATTCAAACCGGATCTTTATTGATTATCTATCAAAACTGATTACAATCAATCAAGATCCCTAACAACCAAAATTTCGTCCAAGCCTCTAGCCTCTCACGAAATTCCTCACAAACTCTGTTTTGGCTGATTAACCTAAACCCTAATGCATAACCTTGTTTATATAACACAAGGTTTAATACTTGGGCTAGGGATTCCTACATGGGCAAGCCCAATTCATCCCCCATGACCCAACTGGGTTTTGTTTAGCCCAAACTCTATTAATTCACTAATACAAAGCTAAACCCGCTAACTGTTTATCGTTTAACAAATTACAAGATATCCAAAGACCAAATCTAAGTTGTTGTCACAAACATGCACCAAAAAAACTCCCCCTTGACAATAGCTTCATAAAATAACTTTGTCTTCAGTCATCTTGCAATCTTCATGTAGTCTTGCACTGTCTTTGGTCTTTGGATAGCTTCAGCTTCAATAGCTTATTTCAGCAACAGAATGACTCCCCCTAAGCTGATGCATCCAATCACCAAATCTTCAACACGTTAGCGTTTGAGTAAACTCTTGGTTAGCATTTGCACAGCAATCTTCAAACTCTTCAACTTTGTCTACAATGTAGAAAGGAGGTTCTACCATACATCCAATCAAACTCTCATCTTCACAGCAACTTCTCAGCAACTTACCGCTTCAATCTGTATACTATAAAACAAACATCTCGAGAAACCATAAGAATTTTTCAACAAAGTTAAATAAATTATTATTATTCACGATATAGTTAAACTGTATCATAGATTAAGCATTTTCAACTTATCACCAACACGCAAAAAAATTTTCCAACACACAAGGCCCTGTCTGATTTAAGATTTTGAACTCACTTTCAAACACCGTCTCCCCCTATCAGTAACAATTCCTCCAAGAATAACAGTTTTCCGTACGTTAAGAATTTTTAAACAGAAAAGGACGCTATTTTTGTATTTTTATATTTTCTGAAAGCAAGTAAATAACAAAAGTAATAAACACTCTATTTTTGTGAGAATCACGTGTAAGAAGATCATATTAGCACAATCAAACTGTTTCACACTATTAGAGAATTCTTTATTTAATTTTTCATGAAAAGCAGTCCAAGACGATTACCAGTATGTTTGTCCACCTAAACAAAATGCATGAACAATTCAAGTACCATTACCATATGATGCGTTAAGGTAATTTTATTACTGATATACTAGCATATCCCACTTCAGGATATACCCCCGCGATCAAGGTATGCACAAAGATTCATCGTAGTAAGTGAGTATACTGAATTCATCCATTTTGTATTTCAACGTTTAGATAATTGGTGACCAGGTCAGTACTTCCATACAGCAAAGAGACCAAAATATCTAACGAGGGCTATGACAAATACCATTTCTTTGGTACGATTTATGCATTTTGCACTTTTTGAATGACTCTCTAGGAGAGCTTCTTCATTTATGGGTTTTAGCATTTTTAGCTCTTTTAAGATATCCTGGTTGTGCCTAGGTAAGCATGTATCTGGATGCAGCAGAAGGACAACCCTGATATCCCCAGATGAAATAACAGTATAAAGACCCAAAACCTCAGATTTTGGCAATATATCAACGCAAGATTTAAGGTCATTAAACCATACACCACTGATGTGTTCCCCACTCATACACAATTTGTTTAGGTTTATATCACATTGGTAAGTTGATTATTTCATGCTTTTTGCCTACTGGTACATCATATGATGAAGCTGCTATCACACTTAAGCATTTTAATTCCATTTCAGTGTGACAGTCTAACTTGCTGATGTACTATCATTTCTCCTTTCTCACACAGTGATAACTCATTTTTGATTTTCTATTTTTTTATGTTTTTTACTTTTAAATGTTTTTGGATTTTGTGGTTTTCTATTTTTTTATTTTTGATTTTTAAGAAAACAATAAAATATTTACAAAATTCTTATGAAAAACCAGTTATTCAGGATTCCTCATCCCGTTGAGTTCGAATAAATGTTCAAAGCGAGCCCTGTCAAAAGCTTTAGTATAAAGATCTGCCAGGTTATCTTGTGTGTCGACTCAGTGTAATTCAATTAGTCTCTTTTCAGCACAATCCCGTATAAAATGATGACGAATGTCAATATGTTTTGTACGACTGTGTTTCACGGGATTATTTGTTATAGAAATTGTAGCATTATTGTCTATCATAATAGGAGTACGAGTGAAATCCAAACCATAATCACGCATCTGCTGTTGTATCCAGAGAACCTGAGAGCAGCAGCTTCCCGCAGCAATATATTCAGCTTCACACGTAGAGGTAGACACACAAGATTGCTTCTTGCATTGCCAAGACACAATCCTGCCTCCTAAGAACTGACAACCACCTGTTGTAGACTTCCTGTTTGACTTGCATCCTCCAAAGTCTGAGTCTGTGTAAGCAACAAAATTCAGATCACTATCAGCTGGATACCACAACCCAAGTTTAGGTTTCCCCTTCAAGCAACGAAGAATACGCTTCACTGCTTTCATGTGTGACTCTTTCGGATTCGCCTGATATCTGGCACACAAGCATACGGCAAACATGATGTCAGGTCTTGAAGCAGTCAAGTACATTAGAGAACCAATCATTACCCTGTATTGAGTTGGATCAATGTCTTCAGTACTTTCATGATCTGGGCCAAGATTATGAGTTTCACAAATGGGTGTGTTGAAAGTAGAGCATTCATTCATTTTGAACCGATCCAAAATGTCATACACATACTTCGTTTGATGAATAAACATCTCATCCTCCTTTTGTTCAACTTGTAATCCCAGAAAGTAAGACAACTCACCCATAGCGCTCATTTCGAACTTGCTCTTCATCACCTACTCGAACTCTTTACACATATCTTCATCTGATGACCCGAAGATGATGTCATCCACGTACACCTGTACTAGTAGAAAATATTCCTTCTTCCTCTTGATGAACAGTGTACTGTCAATCTGACCTCTTTCAAAACCATTCTTGATCAGATGTGTAGACAATGTCTCGTACCTCGCCCTGGGAGCTTGATGTAATCCATACAAAGCCTTATCAAGTTTGTACACCCGATCTGGATAATCTGGATCAACGAACCCATCTGGTTGTGAGACATACACCACTTCTTGGACTTTCCCGTAAAGAAATGCACTCTTCACGTCTAGTTGGTAAACTTTAAAGCCCTTGAATGAAGCGAAAGCCAGAAACAAACGAATTGCCTCCAACCTTGCCACTAGTGCAAATACTTCATTATAATCAATCCCTTCTTGCTGATTGAAACCTTTTACCACCAATCGAGCTTTGTTTCGCGTCACTATCCCTCTTTCATCTTTCTTGCACCTAAATACCCAATTAGTGCCTATCTCTCTTTCACCTTTAGGATGGTTAACTAACTCCCAAACCTTCAACTTAGCAAACTGGGCCAATTCCTCTTGCATAGCTTCAACCCATGAATTGTCTTTAAGAGCGATATGAATGTTCTTCGGCTCCTCTTGGGAAATAAAGCAACTATACAAGCACTCGTTCACTATTCCAGTTTTCTCAATCCAAACAAATAATCCAGAATTCGCTGCTATACTTCTTCTCGTCTGAACACCTGTAGTAGGATCTCCAAGTATCATGTCAACTGGATGATCTCTATTTTCTCGTGTAGTAGCAACAGTATCCACTTCTAGATTGTTACCCAGGTTTGATCCAACCTCCCCCTGAATGTTCTGATCTGCAAACGGATTAATGAAATCCTCCCGCTGAATGGGTTCATAGTCACTATCACTTGAATCAAGATCAACAGCACCTTAGGAAGTTTCCGTAGCATCTGTCATATCAACATTTGATCTAGGCATGAACTCGCCTTCATCGTCTTCACCAATCACTGTTTGAATCAACTGAGAATCATCTGCATTTGGAAACTCGGGAATAAAATGATTAAAAAAAACTAGCATAATCATATAATATAGCAGGTCCATTCATTGATTATTGAGGTTTTTATGAAGTAATTTCAACATTAAAGACAACCTCAATTTTACCAGTTTTTAGATTAAAAACCCTTTTATTTGGTGTGCCAGGCACATAACCTAGAAAGTAGCCATCGTCAGCCACCTCACCGAATTTTTGTTTATCTTTATTTCGCACAATGGTGCAGGGTAATCTAAATGGTTCAAAGCCTTCCAAGTTTGGTTTCTTGTTAAACATCAATTCATGACAAGTTTTATTAAAAAGTTTAACAGTCAAAACATTGTTTGGGATGTAGCAAGCTGTATTCACAGCTTCTCCCTAGAAAAGAACTGGTAGTTTTGAATCTGAAAGCATCGTCCTAGCGGCTTCAATCAACGTCCTGTTTTTCCTCTCAACGACTCCATTTTGTTGAGGTGTATAAGGAGCAGAACATTGATGTTCAATTCCCTTTCGAAGACAGTAGAGATCCAGAATTCGATTCTTGAACTCCGTGCCATTATCACTCCTTATCCTCTTGATCCTTACATCATGGACGTTTTCCAATTTTGTAAAAAGATCTATCAGCATCTCTGCTGTCTCATTTTTTGAACCTAAAAAGAAAACCCTTGAATATCGTGAGTAATCATCAGTAATAACTAAGCAATAGTACTTTCCACCTATGCTCCTCACGTTCACTGGACCGAATAAATCCATGTGAAGAAATTCATAAGGGGCATCTATGGAATTTACTGTTTTAGACTTATGAGGTTTCTTGTGTTGTTTTCCCTTTTGACATGGAAGACATTTATCTTCCACTTGAAACCTCTGCATTGGAACCCCTTTCACCAACTTATTTTTAAAAAGGTAATTCATTTTTCGATAGTGAATATGGGCCATGCGTCTGTGCCACAACATCGATTCAGCTTCAGATGCTTTTGATAGTAAACACGCCACCACAGCAGTTGGATCCTTAGTACCCATGTCCATGACATAGGTGTCATTTCTCCTTGGGGCTCTCATCACTATCCAATCGTCCGGAATCACCAAACCTGGTTTCAACACTAATGTTTCAGACTTGGTAAAATGGACCGAGTGACCCTTGTCGCAGACTTGTGACACGCTCATCAGATTGTGTTTAAGCTGCTCAACATAGTTCACTTTGTCCAGTGTGATCTTCCCATTGGTCACGTTTCCTCGTTCTGTAATTCTACCACCTTTAGCACCCGCAAAATTCACCTTTCCACCATCATAATCTTCAAACTCGGTTAATAATCCCGCATCCCCCGTCATGTGCCTGGAGCAGCCACTATCAACATGCCATAAGTTGATAATCCTCCTTAGCAGCTCCTACACACACCAACCAAAAGATTAGTTAGATTGGGGGACCCAAACCTTAATGGTCTTGGGTCGTCCAAATTCACCAACTACTGGAACATCCATCCAATATCCATTACTCCTAATTGGAGTCTTTGATCTCAGACCTGTTGAAGGAATTTGATTTTGATTTCCACTAGGTCTTTGGTCCTGAGGGTTCCTATATGTGTTTGGACTATTCGACCTTTGAAAATTTTGACTTTCGTACGTTGAATTTTGATTCCAAGAAGCATGATTGTTGTAATTTCTAAAGCCATTGTTATAAAAAGTTGGATGATTTCTTTGAAAAATGTTGAACTTGTGGAGTTCATGTTCCAGCCTTATCTACACCAACAGCAACATTCTCTGGTTGCTTAGGCGCTGACTTCTTTGGAGAGTTGGACTCTCTCTCCTTTTTATCACCACTCTTCTCTGGTGACTTCTCTCTCTTTTTCTCACTCACTTGTGCTTCATTCTTTTTATTAGGACAGCAGCTAGCTACATGTCCCTTTGTGTGACACTTGAAGCATGATCTCTTTTTCGAAGACTTCTTATCTGAAGCCTTTGAACTAGATTCAGGTTTTGATGATGATGCCTTAGAAGGATTTGGTTCAGTTTGCTTAGTTTCAGAATTTTCTTTGTTCTTGTTTTTAGCAAACTCTACATTAGATTCGTTTCCAATAACAGCCGTTTCGTTTTTCATGTCACTTCCTTGAACAAAATTAACCGTTTTAACAAAAGTTGGATTTTTATTCTTAGGATGTGAAGTTTTCTTTTTCAAAACAGGTTTGCTGTTATTATCCTTCTTAGCATCATCACTCTCAGACACATTTCCTTGACCTGATGTGGAACTACTTGGTGATGTTAACACAAAGTCCATGAGCTCATCTTCATCAGGCAAGAAAGAATAGTCATGACTAACAGGAGGTGGAACTTCATTGAAACCATGGAATCCCACACTGGTTTTGTCATTACTATTCTTCAAGCCACCCATCATATGTTTCATTACAAAAGTAGAGTCCCTGAATTGACCTAATTTCTTTTCAAGTTCAACAATTTTGAGTTGTGTATCTGACAACTCTTTGCATTTTTCAGAAATCTCTTTTGTTTTCTCAGCCATCATTCATGAGCTAAGTCTATGACTTGAAGTTTTTTGTTTAATTTGCAGGTTAAAGCTTCAATTTCACTTTCATAACCTTTTATCTTCTTCAAGTATAAAGATTCGTTTCTTTTAGCAAAAAAGTTTGATTCTTTATTGTTAGACATCTCGCTTACCAGACTTTGGTTTTGTGTTGACAACCTGTCTACCTCACCCTGTAGTTCACGACATTTTAAACACACAGAATTAGACTGTACCTCTCCTGTTTGTTTGTCAAGATTGGCCATTAGCACTGCAAGTTGAGCTTCCATTCTTTTGTATTTAGCTTCCTTTTCTTCAGCTTCCTTTTCATGGTCATACTTTTGCTTTTCTTCTTCAGCATCTGTTGTCTGACCAGCCTTATCTACCTCAGCTTCACTTTTCTTCTCAACTTCAGCATCATCTACTGTAGCTTCAACATCATCAACTGGCGTTATCTCTACCATGAATGCCTGAGTGACATTGTCATCATTTTCCAAGTGAACACTCTAGTCATATGAACCTTCTCTAGCTGTAGAGATCAGCGCTCTCGAGTTAGAGTTGTTTGATGCATTCCTATTGTTTGAACTATGATTCGAAGTCTCATGCTTTTGTTTTTGACATTCCCTAGTGAAATGCCCATAACTTTGACAGTTGAAGCATCTCACTTTGGTCTTATCGAAACCAACAGTCTTTCCTATAAACTTCCTTCCTGTTCGGTTAATAAATCTCTTCACTCGTCTAGTAATCATGGCCATTTGCCATTGCAAATCCATATATTCAAGATCATCAGGGTCAATCTGATCGTAATCTTCATCTAAATCGGCAGGATTAGATATCTTCCCTTGAATGTAGTTCTCATAAGAAGCAACGAATGAAGCAAGTAGAGCAAGATGCTCTTCAGCAGACTTAACAATCATAGGCATCGACTTAGCACCACTACTCTGCTTAGAAGCTGATGTTCTCTTGGCTCCTGTTGATCCTCCTGAAGCAGCTACAAAACACACATCACCATCCTCATTCACTGTGACCTGCTCATTCTCACACGATAGAAACGTAGTAGCAGAGTCGCTAGAAGCGTTGTGAGATGAAGAAGATGTAAGCCCATTATAAATCCCTGGATCTTGAACCTGATCATATCCAGTGTCTTTCTTCTTCATACTGAGCTCATAAGCTCTCAGCTTTCCTACCACTTCTTCAAGCTCTTTTGTCTCATAATCTGTGTAGGACCGGTTTTGACTCCGAAACGATTGCGAAACGAACGTATAACGTGCGGAATCCGTACACGAACGCGATCTAACACACGTGACGTAATATAAACGTGATTCTATTAGAAATATGAAATCGTACAGCACCTTGAATCACTTTCTCTCTCTAGATTCTCTCTCTAGATCTAGAAAGCTCCAAAATGACAAATGTAGCTAAAAGTCCCTAATCTATGACATAATCTCCTATTTATAGTCCAAGGCATTTAATGAGATTTCTCATTATTACAATTATGCCACCTTGCCTTTTTATCTAGCTATCACTAAAATAAAGACTCGTTTTCTTCTGTTTCTCGCTATGGCTCGGATTGACGAAGGCGATAGATACATAATGCACTAATAGACTCCCCCTTGGATATTGACGTAGTCAATTTCTATCATTGAGTCAAACTCGTAGCGTCTTCTTTTTCTCTCTCTCTTTGAATCTTCTTGAACAGAATCCCCGTGAATCTGTTTTCGAACTTCCGTTGCTTCCCTTCTTCTCAGACTCTTTTTCCTTCAGGCTCCCCCTTTCGTTAAGCTTCCGTGCTTTTGGGATCGACACCTTGCTTTCTGGATACAAGCTCCCCCTTGCTTCAAGCTTGTCTTCAGACTCCCCCTTAGACTCTGCTCTCGGGATCGTAGTCTGGACTTTTCCTACAATCACTCATATAACTATAAGTAACAACATTTTAAACTTCCAGATATCGTAATCTGACAATTCAATCTCCTCAAAATCACTTCTCATGAAATTGGCAGTTTCATCAAATCGTATCGGAAACTAACTCTATAACAATATAAGCATCCAAATCCCCCACAGTTAATCATCCAAGTCCAAATTAATGACCTTTGAGATATCACAAACTGTTTTTGATTTTTGATTTTAAAACGTCAAGTTTCAAATTAATGAACTTGTTTTATTTTCAGAAACACAATCAGCTTACTTAGATTTTGAAACTCAGCACTCAGACATCGGTTGTCGAAAATAAAGCAGAAATCAAAATCTTTTTGTATTTTCTGAAAACATAAAGCAGTAAAGAAATATGTACAAACATATTTACAGATAATATTTTTTGTTTGAGTATGCGTCAGAGGATCATATCAGTTTTTGACAAGTCACAAGTACCGTTGAGCTTAGTTACACATTAAGAATTAAACAATTCACTTAGATTGTCGATATACTGATCCACTTTAAATTCTCACACAATTTTCAATCTGTCCAGGATACGGATTAAGTGTTTTAGAGACTTAAACTTATACGTGTGTCCCACCTCTTGAATATACTCCCGTATCCAGATCCCAATATTCAGTCTTACAGGTAATTATAACACAAATGATATCTGTAAGGGGTTAATAAATTATGAAGAATCATGAGAGCTCAGGTCAGAACCATCGTTCAGCAGAGAGATCATGACTCAACTTGTGGGTGTGTCCCCTTTAGAGGATCTTTTTTACAACAGCATTGCTAAGCAATTTTATTGTCTTATCATATATGCTGAGGGTGATGTTGTGTTTCAAGCATTTGCGGAAAGTATTATTCGGGGACTAGGTCATAACTACCGTTCAGCAGAAGTACCGGAATAATACCCCAGATATCACTGAGTATAAAGACCTAGTATATCAGATTATGAGACCTTTCAAACGAGATTTCAGGGGTTACCTATATATCCAAGTAGTGTTCCCCATGAAATAAGCAAGTAAAGATTTAGATTTATATCCTGAACAAACCTACTAAATGTGCAAAAACATATCGGCACATCATCAGTGAGACTGTTTAACACTATTTAATCATTACATTTCTTTAGCATACTGTAACTGTCTACTGATGTACTATCATTTCCTCTTTTTACGCAAAAAACTCAATTTTTCTAATTTTATCATGTTTTTGAGTTTTTCAAATTTTCAAATGTTTTTGTATTTTCTAACAACAATACTCCCCCTAAAATGCAAAACCATTTAAAGAAAATTTGACAACCAACATTGATAGCTTTGTCTCGCCATCCATTTTCTGCATCTTGTGAACTGAATTACACGAAAAGCTGTAAATACCCCCATGATTTACAACCCATTGATCTTAACAGTTTGAAAACTGTTTTTCAATCTGATGAAAGTAATCATGTTTGTTCAGCCGTGAGGGTTTCGGCGTATTCAATCAACATTTATTCAACAAAATTAAAAACAAACATATTTTTGGTTTTTCAAATTTTATCAAACTAAAAACATATTTTTGGTTTTAAATTTTTCAATTTTTAGGATTTTGAAAATATTGTTTATTTATGTACAAACAACACTCAAACTAAACTCCCTGTTCAACCAAACCAGGGTCCTGCAACCTCTTCCTGTGCCAGGTTGCTCCAACTACCATTCTCATAGTCTTCAGCTTCGTTGAGCACCTGCACATTCAAACTTTATCAATCATTTGAACAATTTAGCCCAGGTCTGTTGGACCTTAGGCATTTCAACACAATAATTTTCATTCAACTTTGGAAACTCTTTGTCACTTAAAACGTTTTCAATTTTGACTTCAACTTTCTCATCTTTTACCGACGTCACTTGTTTCTTAGCACTCCACATTTGACCTTCCGGAGTACCTCTTTTGTAAAAGTTTGTCTCTTTTTGAACCTTTTGAATTTGAATAACATTTTTAGGTTTCCAAAACTCTTGAGGTTTTTTCATATCAACAGATGTTCTCCAACTCTGTGTTGTTCTAAATCTGGGTGTGTGAGAATTCCAGGTCTGTCTTGAATCAAACCTGTTCGGGTTTGATTTCCAATTTTGATTTGAAGCAAACTTGTTTGTATTGTACCTCCAAGTTTGTTTCGAATCAAATCTGGTTGACCTCGGTTTCACAGCCTCAGATTTCTGTTTTTCAACATCAACAGGCTTTGGATTTGGACACTTTCGTGCAACATGTCCAATTTGATCACATTTAAAACACACTTTCTTTGAAACATCCTTGGCTTGTTGTTGTTTCTTTTTCATAGCATTAAACTCTTCATTAGACTGTTGTCAAAATTTGAGTTTTTCCTCTTCTTTCAAGCTTTTCCCTTGAACAAAATTCTTCTTTTGTTGCAAATTTGGTTTTTTACTTTGATTCCAATTCCGTTTCCTTTTATAACCCAAACCAGCCTTCATGTTTTTCTTCTTAAAACCAGGTTTATTATAAAAAGATTTATGACCTTTACCAGCAAACTTTGAAATTTCCGACTTCTCAATCTCAACCGTTTTGAAAACTTTATCGACCTTCTCTGAAATCACATTCTGAATCGGGAATACAACATCTAAGAATAGTTTGTCCAATCCAATCATGGTATAGACCAATCCCTTAGAATCATCATCCAAATTTTTCTCGGATTTTGTGTTTTTCAGATAACCATCATAAATATTTCCTTCATCTTCATCCTGTGATTCAGACTTACCTTTTGTAGACTCATCTTTCAAAACGCTTTCAACAACCTTACTTACCACCTCTGAATCATTAGCATCATCAGATTTGGAGTAAGTCACATCGATACTTTCAGGTAACTGGTCAGCTATGTTCAAACCCTTTGCCACCTTTTCCTCATCATAAAAAGTATAATTGTTTCTCAATGGTGGTGGTACCTGATGAAATTCTGAACCAATACCCTTTTTGCAATTTTCAGTATCTTTGTCATCTGGTGTGATGTTGAAAATGCGTTCGAGAATGTACGAAGAGTTATGATAACTTTGAAGTTTTGTAACAACCTTTTCTTTTCCAGCCAAAACTTGTTTTAGATTAGCAATTTCATCAACACATTTGTTTAATTCAATTTGCTTTTCTTTAAACTTTCTTTCATACATTTCTTTAGTGACTAAAGTTTCAGATAATCTTTGATCAAAACTTTTGACTTGGCTCTTCAAAGTATCATAAGCTTCTTGTACTCTCTGACTCGACCACTTTAAAGAATCATACTGTTTTTGTAAATCTTGAAATTTAGATTCTTTTTCAACACAATCAACACATTTTGCTGAACACAGTTGTCTATAAACATCATTATCCTTTTCAAGACCTTGACATTTCTGTGTCAATTTTTCAACTTTTAGTTTCAAAATTTCTTCTTTTTCAATCATATCTTTACATTTTGTTGTGAAACCATTTTCAAGTTTAACTATGTCATTGTCTTTTGTTTTTATGATGTCATCTTTTTCTATACAGGCTTTGCACATTTCTATGCAATTCCTGCATTTGTTTTCTTTTTTATCAACAATTTCAACATTCGACAAGTCAGAATATTCATTTACCTCAGTCTCATTCATCACCGATTCTTCTGACTCAACTTTCTGATCTTCCTTCTTTTCTTCTTTCTGAGCTTCTTCATTCTTCTGTGCTTCTTCAGCTCTCTGTTCCTCTCCAGCAAGCTTTGCAACAGTCTTCACTTCTTCAATCATCTTCTTCAATTCTTCTTCTTTTCTCTTCTTCATTTCTACCACCTTCGGTAGACTTGCTTCACAAACCTCTCTTATTTTCTTCTCCAAATCAGGCAAATATGCTTTATCAGATAACCTTCGTGTGTTGAAAGTAGCCTACCTTGGAACCAAATTTGTTACAGCTTCGAAATCCACTTTTGATGGGTCAACAACTGGATTACCCCGTGGATCCATGTAACATTCCAACTCTTCATTCCATCTTTTTGCTCTCTGGGCTTCTTTGAATGGTTCATTTAATTTTCCGATTTCCCATCTTGCATAATCTGCTTTCCAATATCTATCAGGATCAGCATCAGCCACAAATGCATATCCAACTGCATCTTCTTCAGGGCATACTTGACTCCAGTCATAACCTTCATCGTCATATATAACTGCAAGAGACCTTGATTTTTCTTCAAACTGTTTCAATCTTGGAGACTCATACTTGTTCTGATGGTAAATCGCTTTCTTGTAATAATCTTCGTTGAATGGGTTTGCAGATTCATCATTAGCATACGCATTTCTGCACTCACGCTTGAAGTGACCTCTTTGTTTGCATTTGAAACATGTCACCTTAGATTTATCAAATCCCAGTTTGGTAGATGGTCCACCAATTGACTTTTTCCCCGTGTTCTCCATGAACCGCTGTGCCCGACGAACCGCACTGGCCATGCACCATCTTATATCCATTAGTTCCATCTCCTCGGGGTCTAATTGATCATAATCTTCTTTCGTCAAGTTGGTGTTGCCAATCTTCCCTGCAACGAGGCTTTCATACGATTCAAGTACAGATGCCAAGAAAACCATCTGTTGTTTTGCTGATTCTTCGCTGAAATTCTGCCCATTCTTCAGATCCACTGCGATATTACACTGAAACAAATTCTTGGAAGCAGATTGACTAGAAGTGTTTGAAGAAGATCCACTGTGAAGACTTTCATTGTTCACTGAATTTGAGCTTTCTGCAGAAAACGCTGTTCTTGGAGACCCAGCCTGTGGTGCATTTCCTCGGTAGTAAAGCTCTATATTCTGCTGATAAGCTGGATTGTTGACTTTAGATCATTTTTCTCCAACTCATGACTTTCAAGCCTTTCAATCAGCAAATCCACTTTTAAATCTTCAGGCTTGATTGTATTTTTCAACATTAGAGCGAAATATTGCCACTCTTGATCATTTGGCAATGAATCAAACAATTTATCCACCAGCTCCTCTTCAGAAGGTAAAATTTCATGTCTGATCAGCTCCATTTTCAGATATCCGAATCTCTCAATCATTTTACAAACAGATTCATTTTTCATAGAACTGAAAAGATCAAACTCTTTACGCAACAATTTCTTTTTGTTTTTGAAAATTTCATTACTTCCTACACACTTTTTCCCTAATGCTTCCCATAAACTCTTTGAAGTTTTCTCTTGTTCAAATAACGAGATAATATCCTCTCTCACTGACTGTTTGATTAATGTGATCATTTTAGATTCAGCCACAACATTTTTTATATCTATGTCTGAGAAATCTTTTGGATCTATTAACTCTCCTCCCTCTTTTACTGGTTCAGTGTATCCATCTGTCATTTTTAACCAGCTTTCAGGAGCGAAAGCTTTTACCCAACCCTCAAATCTGTTTTTCCACCAGTTATAATCTTCAACTTTCATTAGCTTCGGTGGTTTTTGTTGACTTCCATACATGTTCTTGAATTTCAAATTATCCGAAATCTCCTTCGAATATTCTCTCATCTCAGATCTTCTATCTGACGATTCAGAAGTGAACGCATTGTAGAATGTGTTGTAGAATTCTTCCCCGTTGCTTGACATCTTCAAACACCTCTCAAACAAATTGAATTACTTGGGCCGCAACTATTAGAACAAATGCTGATTGGGCCGATCACTTTTGACACAAACAACAGTATTCTTTTGACCCTTGAATATAACAAGCCGACAACACACTTGACCAAATTCTTTGTATCTTGGGCTGATGACTTATGCAATAAATGGATTCAGGAACCGACAACTTTAATGTTTACCCTATTCTCATTGGACCTCAAAGTTCACTTAGCCGACAACATCAGATACAACAATTCAATTTTTACTTCACATGCAATAACCTTCAATGATTGGACCGTTCAACTAGTGGGTTTCACTTGACTTTATTAACAACCAAACGTGATTGAGCCAAAATTCTGAATTCACATGCCAAATTGTTTCGATGATAATCTTCTGAACCGACAAATTTTCACGTGCAACAAACTTTAGTCAAACAATTTAAATTGGACCTTTACATAACCTAATTACAATTGGGATTTTCAATCGGTGGGTCTGACAATCTTCTATTAATATCACATGCAAACTTGACTCCTTCTTTTAATTTGATTGAACCGAGACACTATATCGACAATTCACATGTGCCGACAACTGAACAATCACGAGAACACTTTCAAACTGTAACCACTTCAAACGGACAACACTCCTCAAACTGATAGGACTCTTTCAAACTGGAATCGTGTTTCAAACGGTCACCCCTCAAACTTTCACACCTTCAAACAGTCACACCCTCAAACTGTCACACCCTCAAATGGTCACGCCTTCAAACTTTCACACCCTCAAACTGTCACACTCTCAAACTGTCACACCTTCAAACGGTAGTGTCAGTTTCAAACAGGAAGGTGTCAGTTTCAAACAGGAAGGTGTCAGTTTCAAACGGGATGGCTGCTTTCAAACGGTCAGTGTCACTTTCAAACTGGATAGGTCACTTTCAAACGGTTAGCTCGCTGATTCAAACTAAATCGAACCTAAAAACTCGAATATCTCCTAAACGGCTAGGAGTTTGAATCTGAAATTTGGTTGGGTTATAGATCAGGTGTTTTCGCACAACATATAAAAAAATCAGATGATTTGAACCGTAAAAACCAGTTCAATTTGACGAAAATCAGTGTAAAACGTGAAAATATGAAAAAGATGAAGAAGTAGATGAAATTCGGATCTGAATCTGATAATATTCTGCGCGTAAATGTGTGATAGATCAGTGCAATCGAGCTCCTGCTCTGATACCACTTGTAGGACCGGTTTTGACTCCGAAACGATTGCGAAACGAACGTATAACGTGCGGAATCCGTACACGAACGCGATCTAACACACGTGACGTAATATAAACGTGTAACTATTAGAAATCTGAAATCGTACAGCTCCTTGAATCACTTTCTCTCTCTAGATTCTCTCTCTAGATCTAGAAAGCTCCAAAATGACAAATGTAGCTAAAAGTCCCTAATCTATGACATAATCTCCTATTTATAGTCCAAGGCATTTAATGAGATTTCTCATTATTACAATTATGCCACCTTGCCTTTTTATCTAGCTATCACTAAAATAAAGACTCGTTTTCTTCTGTTTCTCGCTACGGCTCGGATTGACGAAGGCGATAGACACATAATGCACTAACAATCTGCTTCTCCCTTGATCATGATAGTGTAGATATCCCATTTAGTAGGTAAGGCATCGAGCAGCTTGTCATTCTTTTCTACGTCAGTGTAGCACTCTATCTCATAATTTTCCATTTCCGACATTAGATGGTAGTAACGAGTGATGATGTCCTCAAGTGACTCATGTTTCATCTACTTGAAAATAGCGAACTGCTTCTTCAGTAGATCAATCTTGTTCGTCTTAACATCTGCATTTCCCGCATATCGCTTTTCTAATGCATCCCACATATCCTTTGAATTAGTGTACTTTTTGAAGGTATGCTTGATGCTATCAGGTAAGGACATCTTTATTGCAGCCAAGGCTTTCTTTTCAGCCTCATACATCTTTTTATCAGCCTCTTGCATGTTCACAAAGGCTGTTCTACGTGGTCTACCCTCAAAGTCGTGTGTTGGGTTTGTGTACCCATCTTCAATACATATCCACATACGTGTGTCCTAATATTCAACGAAGGATTGAAAACGATCCTTCCATGTCAAATAATTTTCCACCTTCATCATCTTAGGCGGTTTGTTGGTAGTACCAACTTCGTGCTCCATTTTCAAAAGCTCATTCAAAGTAGACATGTTCGACATTTTAAAAGTTGCAGACTGATAAAACCGTATAAGATATCTCCGAAAATAGTGGTTACCAAATTACACCGTTAGAATCGTTTCGAAAAGACGAATCCAATGATATATAATGTCGAAAACCGTATAAAATATCTCCGAAAACAGTGGTTACCAAATTACACCGTTAGAATCGTTTCGAAAAGACGAATCCAATGATATATAATGTTGAAAACCGTATAAAATATCTCCGAAAACAGTGGTTACCAAATTACACCGTAAATTCGCCAATAGTTAAATTCGCTGGTCCAGTAAAATCGGAAACTCAATCTGATCAGAATTCTGAAGATTTTTCTGATTCTCCTAACACTTTCCTGCAGAATCGAAACAGCAAAATATCAGTAGTTTTCGAAAAACAGCGAATAACAAAACAAAAAACGTGAAGAACACGAAGAAAAATCTTCGAATCTTCAAGCCTTTTCAGCCAAAATTCTTCAACCAATCAACCAGAATTGAATCCTAAAACCGGCAAAATAGCAAACAAACAATGCAGAAGATCAAACAGCCAAAAAATTTTGAAAATTTGTATCAAACCAACAAAAAATTTTGAAACCCTAATTTTTCAGGTTTCAAAATTTTCGAAAACTTCCTGTTTCAGCCAAGCACAATTCTGAACCGAGCCTTCAAGAGCCTAATGCTCTGATACCAATTGTTGGTCCCCTATTCGTATGGATCTTCACAAAATTGTCAATCTAATCAAGAGTGCGGAATCCTCTTGATCAGAATATCACAGAAACAAGTAGAAGAACATAATTCCAATTCAAACCGGATCTTTATTGATTATCTATCAAAACTGATTATAATCAATCAAGATCCCTAACAACCAAAATTTCGTCCAAGCCTCTAGCCTCTCGCGAAATTCCTCACAAACTCTGTTTTGGCTGATTAACCTAAACCCTAATGAATAACGTTGTTTATATAACACAAGGTTTGCTACTTGGGCTAGGGATTCCTACATGGGCAAGCCCAATTCGTCCCCCTATGACCCAATTGGGTTTTGTTTAGCCCAAACTCTATTAATTCACTAATACAAAGCTAAACCCGCTAACTGTTTATCGTTTAACTAATTACAAGATATCCAAAGACCAAATCTAAGTTGTTGTCACAAACATGCACCAACAGATGCAAGTTGATTGTTAACAAGGAACGTACCGTTAACAACTTCGTTGTCAGCACGAGCCTCGTTAGCATTCATGTTGTACGCCCGTCCACGAGCGGGATTCGCATTTGCAACAGCATTCGGATTCACTAACCTCGGGCAGTTGTTGCGGAAATGACCAAACTCTCCACAATTGAAACATAAACCAGGTGGGAATCTAGCAGCATTCCCCTAAACTGGAGCTTGAACCTGAGCAGCTTGATTCTGACCCAAACGACAGATGTTGGCCAGATGCCCAAGTTTACCACACGTAGTGCATTGCTTGCAAGCTTGTTGTGCAACATGATGACCGTTGCAATGAGCACAGTGAGGTGCGGTACCAGCATACACTTTCTTCGTAGGAGGTTGAGTCGGTGGGTTCTGAGCGGTAACAGCAAAATTTTGGGAAGCCTTGCACTTCCTCGACTTCTTCGAAGACTCACCCTTCTTCTTACCCTTACCCTTTTCCTTGTCTTTTGCAGAATCAGCTGACATCTTCTTATCACCCTTGCGGGTCAGTTTTCCTTTTCTGACCTGAGACTCGGTCAGAGTAGCAGACAACTCGATTGCTTGACGAACAGTAGTAGGATTACTGCCAGTCACAATGTCTTGCACAGAATCGGGCAAACCATCGATATACCTCTCTATCTCCTTTTCCAACGGGGTAACCATAGTAGGACACAACAAACTGAGCTCCTCATAACGATCCATATACGCACGGTGTTCTCCCCCATCTTGTTTCAGATCATCAAACTCTCATTCCAAAGCTCGAATTTCATGACGGGGACAGAACTCTCTCAACATGAGAGCTAGAAGCTCTTCCCAAGTTTGTGCCATAGCCACATCGGCACCCCTATCGCGCATAACACTGTTCCACCATGTAAGAGCACGCTTCTCGAACACACTTGATGCAAATTCAACCTTACGCTCATTTGGACATTGCACATGTCTGAATGTGCTCTCGATACTCTCGAATCACTGCAGGAGCGTAGTTGCTCCTTGAGACCCGAAAACTTCAATGGCTTAGCATAATTGAAATTCTTGAAACTACACTGAGCATTATTGTTGTTATTATTGTTGTTGTTATATAATTGATGGATCTGGGTCACTACGCCTAAAAGCACTGCAGCCATTTGCTGAGCGACAAGGGCTGCGACTTCCTCATTAGTCATAGGTTGTGCATCACGTCGAGGAGGCATTGTCTAAAAAGAACAAGGAAACATGAGAAACGAGTGAGGTCGACAATTGGAAAAACAAAAGAGGTATGGAAAACATCGACAAAACACAGGGAAGGTGATCATTCGTTCGTTACCTCGAACAAACAAACGACACGCAGTGACTAATCAAAGTAAATGAGTCAAAATTGTAAGTCCCGTTAAAACGGATCTTTCAATGATATCAAACCTAATCTTGTGAGAGTGCGGAAACCAAACACAAGATGATTCAAGATAGACCAAAAAATATGAAAAGCGAAGAACACAATACCGAATCACTTTCAAACTTGCACACGATTCTATTACTATTAACTAGCAAAACCGTCTGGTACAAGTTCCTACACCACAATCGCCTCTCTCTAGCTTCTTTATGACTTTTGTAACAATGAGGTTCGTAACCTAAAACAAGTTAAAAACTTGTTTATATACTAACTCAAGCCCAATTCCCTATATGGGCTCCCCTTGGGCCTGCTTGGCCCACATGGCCTAAAGCTTGGCCCAAGTGACCTATAAAGGTCCACAACCTAATATAAACTAACCCGGTAAGGCCCAACTCGTAACCATAGCTCGTTGTATTAATTTGATGCGTCAGTCTCACACTTTAGGGCCTAACAATCTCCCCCTAGACTGATGCCATCAAATTGTCTTCATACCATGAATTCAGCAACGTCTTCAACGACGTCTATGGTTATCTCTATGCTGCAGATGTTGTGGAAGTTCTTGACTTCTGAACTCTCAGTACTGGGTCTCTTTTCTTCAGCTCTTGTGGTTAGCTTCATATCAGGATCATGATCAGCTTTTGCTTGAAAGTCTGTGTTAAAAAATGTGAGAGGAGGATTCTCAAAAACTCTTTTCTTCTTCAGTCTTTCTCTTTCAAGCAGGTTCACGGCACTTCTTCAAATGTACTTTCATTATCAGACGGCGTTTCGTATCCGGTTCTTCTGACTCAGGTACATCTTGTTGTTGTGCTGCTTCAGGCTTCTTCAGCAACTAACAGCATCTCAGTCTTCATCAACCCCTGTTCTTGATTGAAATCAAGTTCTGCACATGCTCACAAACTTATAAGCAAACATTTCTTATAAAAGAGGGAGAGCACCATATGAACACCAGGTACATCCAAGTACTTGTACTCAGATTTCACAATTAAAATTCTTTCAACTTTTGATGATCAATCAAATCTTCAAGAGCGGTTATATTTTTAATTTTTTAAGAAAACAAATAAACACTCTATTTTTGGATTTTTGGTTTTATAGAAAAGCAAGACACTATTTTTGTATTTTTGAACTTTTCTATTTTTTTATTTTTTTTTAATATTAAGAACTAGAAACAAATAAAAATGTAAAAAATAAACAACTACCATAATATACAATTACAATTGCAATGGGATCAAAATTCGTTCTCAGGCAGACTAAAGAACACTTTTCAGTACGAGCCTAATCAAACTGGTCTATGCGATTGCCAATATGTTTGTCCACTTAAACTTTAACGCTCAACTTTCAATTTTTTAACTTTGTGATATGCTTAAGGTAATATTATACTATTATACCCGTGTGTCCCATTCCAAGGCATACCCCCGCGATCAAGGTAAGCACAACGATTCATCGTAGCAGGTGAGTATACTGATGTCATCCTTTAAGATATCCTGACTGTGTCTAGGTCTGCATATAATCTGTTTTATCATGTTTTGATTTTTTAACAATGAACACCCAAACAAATACTAATCAAATCCCGAAAATATAAACAGCACACTCTATCATGCAAGTAGCTTCCCTACCACATATTTCACAAGTCCAATCCAAATCTCTGAAATCTTAACTGGGAATAGATTGAGAAGAGAACATAATAGATCTTAAGCAGAGATGGTATGATATACAGATCAAATGAGTTTTTCTCAGTTTGATATAGGTTTCTTGGGTTTCTTTTGGGCACTTGAGGGCCTCTTTCGGGTGTTTAATTGATCTATAGAGCGACAACGTACAGCTAGGTCAGCATGTATCTGGATGCAGCAGAAGCTGACGTTGCCTAGCACCTCCAGGTCTTTGCTTCCGCAAAACAGAGGAGATACACGACTTTTTCAGAGAAGATTTCAGAGTTAGACCAAAATTGTGTGTATCGGGACAACATACAGACATTCAAATAGAAATGAGCTAATTCCAAGTGATTTTCTTTCCTGAGGTCATGTGCTATTTTAGTTCTGAACAGAAACAACTAATGTTTCCAGTCTTAAGGATAGAGCCTACCAACACATCGTGCTAAAGTCAGACAGTTTCGATACTGGTCTTACATGAGTCAGCCATTCACCATAATGTGAAAATTCATTTACAGAAGGACAGCCAAGATATCCCCGGATGATTCAACAACATAAAGACCCGAAACCTCAGACGTTGGCTATCTATCAACGCAAGATTTAAGACCATAAAATCATACGCCGTTGGTATGTTACCCACATGGTACATAGTTCGTTATGTTTATATCACTTAGTATCTTTTATCATTTTGAGCGTCAAGCCTATCGACATATCGCAGTAGATCCTAGTCTTTTCAGCTATGGCACCTTACATGTGTTAGTCAAACCCTTTAACACAAACATTTATTTCACTTCCCATATAATGCAATTTTTCTTTTTGACTTTTTCATTTTTCAAATGTTTTTGTATTTTTCTCAATTTCTCCCCCTAAAACAATGCATATATATATAGCAAACTCTTTTTGTAGTTTTCTTTTCTGAGTTTTCTCCTCCTAAACTCTATATCTATCTATATGTCCCTCTCCCCCCCTAAATTTGTGCATAAATCTTGTATTTTTGCGCAAATTTACCATTTACTAGATAAAGGACACTTTATATACAAAACAATAAACTAAGAAAGAGAAAAAGAAAAAAAATATTTTGCTTAACCGTTCTGTCATCAGATTGAAGACTAATCAATTTCAAATCAAAGTACTGAATTTAAACGGTACCTTTTGCTGATCATTTCTTACTTCTCTTATCTCCTCCAAAGGAAACATATCATCTGTAAAAAAAATTGAACCTTTTGAAACAGTGAAATGTTACCCGTTTTTATCTCTGGAACAACTGCTATCAACATTCCAGAGATTGTCAACAGCTCCTCCTTAGTTGTTCCTGAAAAGTAAGGAGATTAGTAAGACATTGGTACCCAGGCCATCGTGGTCCTGGGATTTCCTGAAGCATCAAAATAACACACTTCCTTTAAACATAAGTCCCCTTTTGTCTCAAGGATTGGAGACGTTGCTGCTTTGGATTTGAGTTTCCAAATCTGTTTCGGTCTAGCAAACGCGTTTGTTGCCTTCGGTTGAGCAACTTTAGCTGATTCAGGTTTGTTAGTTTTAGAAACACGTTTTTGTTCCTGAAAAGCTTTGCGTTTATTTTTGGCGGCGTTCCAATCCCCATCAGATAGTTTAACCTTGGAATTTACATTCTTCATTGCCTTAGGTGATGATACCTTCATAGGCTTAGAATGGTAGTTATCCTTTGGTGTAACCTTCCGATTTTGAGCATAATACGGTTCATAGGGACGATTTGTGCAGTTTCGAGCAATGTGACCAGCAATGCCGCAATTGAAGCATGTTTGTCTCTTTACGTAGAAGGCATTCAGATCAGCTTGTGTAGCTCTTGCAGGCTGTGAAGGATGAACCGGTCCTTTCTGTGCTTGTTTATGTTGCACATTTCCTGCAGACCAAGATGAATTGGGATGTCTGTACTTGTCATTTGCAGGGGCCTTCTGTGGTGGAGATTTCTTTTGATTCTTCTTTCTTTGCTTAGACTGCAAGTCTTGTTAAGAAATTTCACCAGTCTTTCCTAAAGCTTGGTTAGCACAGTCAAATGCATATTTTTCACATTTGCCATTACTGACTTGTGACACCTGTGTCACTGTGACCATCAAACAAATACCAAACCAATGAAATAATGTATTTCATACTTTGGACTTGTATAAATATGTGTATCTTTTGCACATATCAACTCTTGTTCGATTTCAAGCTCTAAATCGCTTTCTGGAAGGTTATACGCGCACTGATGCGTAAATATAACCAGTTTAATGCAACAAACACTCCGGAATAGTGACATAGGCTTAACATACCTTAAATAACCTTTACATAACTTAGAAATAAGTTTTGAAGGCTTTGGTATGGCAAAATCAAGTTAAATCGCTACTGGGACTAAATTTAACAAACTGCGAAAGTATGCCAATTTAAACTGTAACGAACATTCCGGAACATGACCATAAGTTATACATACCATAAATATCCTTTACATAGCTTAGAAATAGGCTTTGAGGTGTTCGGTGTGCTAAAATAAACTTTTGGGTCATTCAGGGACTAAAAGCATCAAAAAGTGCACAAGTTTGCATTTTCGCGCATAACTTACGTTCTGAATACCTCCGGACATCCAAAAAATTTATGTAAGCACTAAAATAATTTATTTTAGTGTTTGGCATGAGAAAAATCCATTTGTCGCGTCATTTGGATCGTTTTTCGCGCTTATGCACATTCCGTCGTAATTAAGCGAACATCGCGATCGTACGGCCAAACGAACAGACATCTGAGATATTTTTGAGCATGTTTCATGTCCACAATGTTTAGGCATCATTTTAGGGCCTTAAAGTTGGCTTTACGGGCCTTAGAAGTGTCGGAAATGGCCTTAAACACAACAGGGACCAAAACTGTCAATTCTGAAAGATGTTTGCTGATCAGACAGGCCATGCGGCCCGCGTAAGGTTTGTGTACATCTTTACACGGCCCGCGTCAGCCTCCGAGACCAGATTCAATGTTTAACAGCCTGTTTGCAGCTGTTTTGCACTCCCAAATCCCTTTCCACATGTTGATTTCTTATGGTGGTGAGCAAATTGAGGCACCATAACATTCCAACAAGTGTACGCCTTAGATTCGATCACGATATTCGAGAAACGATCTTAACGGTTACCCGAAAACTATAAAAACCCCACCCCCATTTGCTTCAAACTCACTAGAATCTGATTTGAGGAGCTCTAAGTTGAAACCTTTGTTTCATACCTGAGCTACTTGAATCACGATTAGCATTCGGGGACCCTTCGTAAGTATTCCTTCGTTCTTTTATTGCTTTTCGAGTCTTTTCGAGTCTGAAAGTCAAACTTTGTTTGACTTTCTGCGTTGACCAGTTTATGGTCAATGCGAAGTTCGTTTGAACTTCGCAACGTGATTGTAATCACGATGGTCATAGTCCCTTGGGACTATGCCTACTGATTACCACGTTGTCTAGGGTCGTAGGGTAAGCGATCTGATAAATCGCTTATACCTTCGAACCCGACCCGTTTGGTCGATCTTTAGGATTCGACCAAATACATTAGGTGACCATAGTATATAGGGAATAACCTTCCGAGGTTATACCTTATGGTCGCTTCGTTTAAGTAGTTATATAATAGGTAGTTTATATGCCTTAGGTAAATTACCAAAATACCCTTTTCATGTATAATTGGTAATTAAGCATATGTAACCTAAACTTTTGTCACATAACTGATTTTGTAACATGTTTAGGCATATAAC
Organism: Helianthus tuberosus; assembly: GCA_030545235.1. NCBI lineage: Eukaryota > Viridiplantae > Streptophyta > Magnoliopsida > Asterales > Asteraceae > Helianthus > Helianthus tuberosus. Next base: position 158,986,063 of record CM060365.1, read on the forward strand.
CCTTGCTATAGGGCTAGTTAGACGTCTTGAGTGCGCTTTTGAACGCGCACGACGCGTTAAAGTAGCATAAGCTACCTTAATGGGTCGCGATGGGTCGAAAGCACTTGTGTTAGGTTTCATTTAGTATGTAGGCTTTGTTAAACCATATTACACGAGTCTCTACACTCGTTTGGTTTACGAACCCTCATTCTATCCGATCCTCCGATATAGGTTCGGTTATTAACATAGTTACCTATATTAGGTGCCGTTTGATACCCGTGATCTCTAGCATTGTTTGGTTGTCACTCAAGGACTACTGAGCATTCTCAAGTGAGTACATAGACCCCTCTTTTACTATTTTCCAAACATTTTGGGGTGAAACACATGTGCCTACTTGTTACTTTCATGCTTTCCATGTTTTCACATCATACACCTGCTATGTTCGTTAGTACATTATAGTACATGATTTCATTACATTTCATGCTATGTATGCCCATTGTGTGCGTACTTAGTACATCGTTTTACATTACATGCTATGTATGCCCATTGGGTGCGTACTTACTACATCGTTCTACATTACATTTCATGCTATGTATGCCCATTGTGTGCGTACTTGGTACATCGTCCTACATTACATTTCATGCTATGTATGCCCATTGTGTGCATACTTAGTACATTGTTATACATTACACTTTATGCTATGTATGTTCTTTGTTGCATACTTAATACATTTGTTATTCATCACATGCTTACATTTTGGATACACATTACATGATTTACATTATACATGAACATTATACTTTGGTAGTTTGGTTTGATTAAGTGATTAAGTAACGAGGCGTGTGTAATAGGATACAAGTATGGTGGATACGCCGCTGGTACTTCCTATATATAAGTGCTTGTATGGTATTACATATCGTAGCATTATTTGAATCATTTCAATTTAAGACATATAACATTTTATACAAATAACATACTTTTCACAAGACATTGATTTACAAACAACTTATCTTATACAAACTCATTTTACATGGTTATTCATTTAACCATACATTATTCTCTTATTTATACATATCATCTGATCTTATCGTTTTTCAAATGATTTACAAGACAAAGCAAATTACAAGGCTCATGACTAAACATTTTCTCAAACATAAGTCATGAATCCTATTTTCTCAAAACCTATGTATCTCACAGGCATTTTTATGCTGACGTACCTATTTTCACATATGTTTTCAGGAGATGATACATAGGACTTATCAAGACATACTTAGGCGGACCTGTGCCTTAGTAACTTAAAACGAGACAAGAACTAGTTAATTTTTGTTATATACTCTTTGTTTCTGTTTAAAACAATGTAAACTTTCATGTTTGATTAATAAAACGAAACTTCAATTGCCATGGATTTGAAACAATTAATTCTGTTACAACACTCCCCGACGTTTCCGCCACGTTTTGTATGTTCTACGTGGTCGGGGTGTGACATGACTGGCTTAACAAAAGCATTTTTCACGTCACGAGTCTTTTGAGGACTATTGCTGCCCGTTGAGTACTGTGGAGAGCCTGATCGTCTGTGATGTTTAGGCTTCTTATTTCCGCGTCCTTTACCAGCTCACTTCAGCTCTTGTTGCTTGATCTGAACCTTTTCATCACTAACAGAAGGTTTAGAATGTTCAGCTTGCGCACTTGGAGCCTTGTTTACGTCAGTTTTCTCTTCATATTTCTCTTCATCCTTCATGTCATCAACTTTGATAGAATCAAAGAGTTCAGGTCTATCGGATGAAATACCAGAAGCTTTAGTAGAAAGTTCAGCTGAAACCTTTGACGAATCTTCAGCACAAGACTCATGTGTGTTCAAGAGTGGTTCACTTGCAACTTCGGTTTTCAAACTGGTCCCCTGATCCTGATCCTTTTGAGAATGTTTTTCAGTGGTCCCACTAGATACATCATTAGGAACATTTGCTGAAACAGTTTTGGAAGAATGATCAGAACAATTTTGATCAACACTTTCACTTTCATTTGTTTGTTCAACTTCAGTTGATGCTGAACAAGAAACATCACAATTATTATCAACTGAAAAAGAACCAAATAACGACTTAAAAAAGTTTTGTCCAAAAACAGGTTCAGAAGCTGTTTCATTTATTGAGTTTTCTGAAAAATCAGAATTTGAATCTGGTTCATCCCCAAGAACATCTCCACACTTTACTTCAGATACTTTATCTGCACATGAAGACGAAGCATTAGGATCAATTGAGCTTTTAGAAACAAAATTTATTGGAGTAGACTTCTGTTTCTCAACTGGTCTGCCATTAATTGATGACTTATTGTTTTTGGGACCATAAGTCATTTTACTTTCATTCATCATCTCCTCTTCAGTCATAGGTAAATAAGTATAATTGTCATTATAAGGAGGAGGAGCCTGATTGAAACCCAATCCACACCCTTTCTTTTTCTTATATGCAAGCTGTTGATCACACAAATTCTTAACTAGTTTACTGGAAGAATCAAATTTCTTAATATTGAGTTCATTTATTTGATATCTATCTCTGATATCTTCCAGTTCTTTAGTCACAGTGCATAATTTTTCCTGAACATATAAGAGTTGGGCTGTTTTTACACTTACATCATCCTTGAGTTGGATGATGTCTTTTTGCTGAGCTTCAATTTTTTCTTTATAAAGTTTCTCATTTTTCGATAAAGTAAAGGTTTTATTCTTTATATCTTTATATTCTTGAATTAGCTCAGCATTATGTAACCTATATGCCTCATTTCTTTCTCTACACTCAGGAGTGCAAAAGATAGAAAGCATATCTTCAAGTTCTTTGCTCACAGGTTTGTCAAACATAAATGACATAATTTCAGTGGGTGGCTGTTACTTTTGTTCTTTCCCCCAAAACACAAACCAAACGAGAACCCGTGTCCTTGCTAACTCAAACCTTTGTAGGCGAATGAACCCACTTTCTGAACCGCACCACAAAACCTGTCAAACTTTTCACAACCAAACAAACTTTTTCTCCTTTTTTTTAATAATTTAAACAAACTTTTTTTTAATAGTTTATAAAAGTATACTTATTTTTATTATTATTATTATTATAAAAATCAATGATTGACTAATGATAACCTAATGATTGATTATTATTATTATTATTATTATTATTATTATTATTATTATTATTATTATTAATTATTATATATAAAACAATTTAAAACAAGAAAACCCTACTGAACATCGTCTTCTTCTTCGCAATAACAAACCAGTCCAAAACCCTAAGTTCAAAGTTCAGCCGCCACTAAGAATCCGTCGGGAAGAGGTTGTTGTAAAAGGTGGTTAACGACGAGGATGACGATAAAGAAGACAGGAGGTGGTTGATGATTGTGCACGAAGATGATGAGCGACGGAGAGAAACAGGGAAGATGAAAGGTGGCTGTTGATGGTCACCGGAGAGTTGGAGTCGCCGGAGAAGATGAAGCGGGTTGTCGGTGGTCGATGTATGATTGACAGTGGATAGATCGAAGTATAATGTTATCGGATAGACAGTGGATGTTGATGACTCGAGATCTTGGTTGCGACTCAGAACCGTGGTTGTGACTCGAGACTGTGAAAGTTGATGAGTCGAGACTGTGATGAGTCGAGACTGTGATGATGATGAGTCGAGACTGAGAGGATGATGGAACGGAAACAGATGGGACAACTCGACACCGAAAACTCAAAACGGTGATTGCGACTGAAAACGAAGACCAACTGTTGGTTGTTGATTCTGATTGCGACTCGGAAGAGATGTAACTCGAGAGTTGTTGAAACGAGACCTCACAGATGGGACTCGAGACTGTAATGATGATGAAACTCGAGACTGTGATGATGATGATGATGAGTCGAGACCTTGACCTGAAGAGATGAGTCGAGACCTTGAACAGATGATGAAGTCAAGACCACTCGGGAGAAGATGACTCGAGACCACTGTGAAGTGATGAAAGATAAACTCGAGACAAGTAATGAACGATGGACTCGAGACTTTTATGTAGATGAGACTCAAGACCGTGATATGAAGTTGATAACTTGAGACAGATTGTAGATATGTGAGTCGAGACCTGTTAACTAGAGTCGAAACCGTGGTTGAACAAGTGAGTCGAGACCACAGAGAGATAAACTCGAAACCTTTGACAAGATAAATCCCACTTGAATTTTAAATCTTGAGATATTTTGGCAACTAGTGTGGGTGTGACACAAAACAGGGAACAAAATCTCGAAAATAATGGAAACGATTGTTTCGAAAATAATGAAATTTTTAAATTTCAAATCTTTTATTTTATTTTAAAATAAAACAGTGATCCCCAACACTTTAACAACTTTCAAAACAATCAAAATACCAAAATATAATGATTTTTGTTAAAATCCCGATGAACACTACGAAGAACACGAAGAACACCGAACCAAAAATAACGAAAATCTTGAATCTTTGATATCACACCGAGCCTAGAAACAGGTTCTTTGGCTCTGATACCACTTGTAAGTCCCGTTAAAACGGATCTTTCAATGATATCAAACCTAATCTTGTGAGAGTGCGGAAACCAAACACAAGATGATTTAAGATAGACCAAAAAATATGAAAAGCGAAGAACACAATACCGAATCACTTTCAAACTTGCACACGATTCTATTACTATCAACTAGCAAAACCGTCTGGTACAAGTTCCTACACCACAATCGCCTCTCTCTAGCTTCTTTATGACTTTTGTAACAATGAGGTTCGTACCCTAAAACAAGTTAAAAACTTGTTTATAACAAGTTAAAAACTTGTTTATATACTAACTCAAGCCCAATTCCCTATATGGGCTCCCCTTGGGCCTGCTTGGCCCACATGGCCTAAAGCTTGGCCCAAGTGACCTATAAAGGTCCACAACCTAATATAAACTAACCCGGTAAGGCCCAGCTCGTAACCATAGCTCGTTGTATTAATTTGATGCGTCAGTCTCACACTTTAGGGCCTAACAAAAATAATGTATCGCGAAGACATGTTTGCCTATAAGTGAACACTCACCCCAAGAGTTCCCAGGTAAGAGTAACTGGTCCGATTATGTGGATTTGTACGAACACTCTTGCCTTAGACAGAAAACTCAGGGTACAGGCATTCACTCTTCCAGTTTGCACATGATCACATTATTTAGACCCAAACTTTGACGAGATTTTGAAAACTCAGAAGGCACAAAGCCAAAAATGAATCAAACTGGAAGGGTTCAAAACCATATAACAAATCATTTACGAAGAAATGATTAGTTTTCAAAGCGGATTCGAAATTTGTGTTCTCGTTGTGGTTATCACCTAAGGATAGGTGACGGTTTTGTTTTAAAATCTAAATGCAAGAAAACTCGCGTTGGGGTCCTAGGAAGTTATAGTCTAGGTCAAAGCATTACTAATAACCTAATTCCCTACAACCATTGGCTCTGATACCAACTCTTCTGACACACCCCGACCACGTAAAACAACAAATCATGGCGGAAACGTCGGGGAGTGTTGTAACAGAATTATTGTTTCACAACCATGGATACAAAAAGTTTCGTTTTATTGATTCAATAAGTAATTTACATTGTCTTAAAACCAAAACAAAAAAGTTACATATCGACTATCATTGTTATTATGTCACTAAGGCCTCGTCCAGATCCTATGTGACACATGCATCCTAGCAATCAACATCAAGCAACAACACCTGAAACATATGTAAAAATAAAGTCAGCAAAGAAATGCTAGCGAGCACATAGGTTTTATGAGAATATCGGATTCATGGCTCGTTTTCATGTTGCAATACCTTATTTAAAACCTTGTTTTGAAAAGTGTATAATATTGCAACATAATTAACCAACTCAAATCAAGTGGGTAATGATTGATAAAACCTCGTAGCCATGATTTTTAACCCAAAAACATTTGTTTTAGTAAACCAAATTGTAAAACATCTCGTTAATAAAACTCGTATGGTTTATATTTTCTCGAAAACATCGTTCTGTGACATCGTGATAACCTTGTTTACCCAAGTGAACTAAATAACGCCACGGTATGTAATATGAGGAAAACACTTATATATAAGAAGTACCAGCGGCGTATCTACCATGTTTTCATCACATTACACCCGTCCCGTTATCTAAACGCTAACCAAAAACCAATCGTTTATCCAACTCGTTTAACTTGTTTAAGTCGTTTCAAAATCGTTTAACTCGTTTAAATCATCCTCGTTTGAATTGTGAAAACTACTTTTGGTCGTCTCGCTAATAACATTCATACCTTCGTGACTCGACTATCTCGCTTCTCGCATTAACAAACCACCAAAGGGTAAGTTAACTATCACAGATTCAGTCGTTACCCACATAACCCCCACACATAACCATGGGTGCAGTCTGATAACGAGATTTGTCAGATCCTATGGTACCATAACCTAATACTGGTCAGCTTGATCAATTCTAATGAATGTCATTCGTTATGTAACTACAACCAACAAGTTTGTCCATTTTATCAAAATCGTTATTAATTTTGTATAAACCATATCATTTGTTTTTGAAACCATCGTTAAAACCTCGAAAACATCTAACACATATAAATCACCCCAAAACAATTGAAACAGTAAAATAGGGGAACTATGTACTCACTTGAAGTGCAAAGTATCCTCAATCAAAAGAACTCAACAAAGCTCAAACAAGGAAATCAAGCAGCACCTAAAAATTGGATCACTAGATACATAATCGACACGTAAATCGGAAGATCGGATAGAATGAGGTTTCATAAACCAAATGAGTATTGGAACTCACGATATGGTTTAACAAGGCCTACATTCTAAATCGGAACCTATCCTAAGTGCTTTCGACCCGTTACGACTCATTAAGGTAGCTTACGCTACTTTAACGCGTCATTCGCGCAAACGCGTTCGAGACGTCTAACTAATCCTATGACAAGTATTATATGCCTAAACATGTTACATAATCAATTAAGTGACAAAAGTGTATGCTACATATGCTTAAAATCCAATTATGCATAAAAAGGGCATTTTGGTCAATTACCTAAGGCATATAAACTACCTATCATATAACTAATTAAACCTAAGTGACCATAAGGTATAACCTCGGAAGGTTATTCCCTATACAACTATGGTCACAAAACATGTTTGGTCGGATCCTAATGATCGACCAAACGGGTCGAGTTCGAAAGTCTAAGCGGTTGTCAAGACCGCTTGTCTTACAACTCTATATAAGCACTAAACTAAAAGTGACAAGCTAAACATGTTAGAACATGTCTAACGAAGTTAGTAAACAAGTTTTATATCAAAACAAACGGTTTTGATACCCAAGAATAGTTTGGTTGCAAAATACCCAAGAATACATATTTTGACCGAAACTACGACTCATCACTATGCCTAAATAACGTGGTAATCAGTAGGTATAGTCACAAAGGACTATGACCATCGTGATTACGCTCACGTTGCGAAATTCAAACGAACCTCGTGTTGACCATAAATTGGTCAAAGCTGAAAGTCAAACACTTGTTTGACTTTCACTCTTAAAACGCGCAAAGAACACTTACAAAGGGTCCAAGAAAAGATCAAGAAGAAAGAAAACCCAAGAATTGCTCAGGTATGAAGCTTCAACTAGAGAAATCTCCAACTTAGAGCAGGTCTTGAATGAAATGAGCAAGGAACAAGTGAAGAACCCATGCCTATTTATAGTAATCTTGATGCTCTAAGATCATTCCAAGTGTTGTGAAGCTCAAATCTTGACCATACATTTCTTAAACATTGATTGGGCAATGAGCAAAACAGGCAACAAGTCCACAATATTGAGAAATCAGGGATTCAAAACCAGGACTGCTGCTGAAAGTGATTTTTGTGTTGCTGGCACTAGCTTGCGGACCGTAAGCTAAGGTCCATACGGTCCGTAAGGACCCTGCAGAACAGCCAGTTTCACAGTTTGGCAGATTTAGTCCCTGAGCTGGTTTCGTCGTGTTTTGGCACTTCTAACACCCGTCAAGCCCATTTTCAAGCTCCACAATGATGTTAAAGCATAAGGAACATGATATATGCTTGAAACCATCTCGGATTTCGGTTCGTTTGGTCGTACAGTTGCGTTATTCGGGTAATTACTTCGTAAGTCGAATGAACGCATAAACTGTCACACCCCAACCACGTAAAACAACAAGACGTGGCAGAAACGTCGGGGAGTGTTGTAACAGAATCATTGTTTCACAACCATGGATAAAATAATTTTGTCTTATTGAATCGTTGAAATCTTTGTTCTATTACAAATCAGATAAATACAAATATTATCCTTCAAGTTTTAAAGTCGCTAAGGCACGAGTCCATCCTGAAACATGTGTAAAAATAGGTACGTCAGCATAAAAATGCATGTGAGATACATAGGTTTTATTATAATTAGGATTCATGACTTATAAGTTTAGAAAAAAAGTTGTTTAATAAAAGAAGTAATGATCCTTGTAAAAATGTATTTGTTTTGTAAACCATATAAAATCGATAGGAAAACAGATAATACAAAAGAAAGATGTAATAAATAAATAGGTAGGTAAAAATGAGTTTATATATGTATATCGTTTGAAAAAAAAAACAATATTTTGATAAAAGGTTTATAGTATATATAAGAATACACTTTAGTATTAAGAGAGTCGAATAAGTAATATATTAAAATATATTTCAGTTCCAAAATCGTTAACCCAATTGCACTATATAGCGCCACAATATGCAATGTGATGAAACACCCGTCCCGTTATCTAAACACTAACCAAAAACCAGTCTTTAAATAAATAGTATATTAAATATACTTTAGTTGTTAAAAATAATAATTTTCAGTAGTATATCAAAAGTATACTTTGGATTTACAAATAACATATTGAGCTATGTTTTAGTTTTGAAAATAACATATTAAGCTATGTTTTGGATTTAATAATAACATATCAAAATATGTTTTAAATGATTTAACAAAATATATGTTGGTTTTGTACAATATCACACATGAGAGCATATCAAATTATACTTTTGGGAGTATGACAAAATATACAATAAAAGTCTAATTTAAGCATTCATTCAGACCTAGTGCATCAAAATACACCTTTGAGACTATAGAGATGCCACAAATGCAATCCCTATTTGGATGGAGAAACAAATTGGTTTCAAACATTCCATGACAACAGGAATGGGGTGTTAAATCCTATAGCGCTATATCATACTACCAACCGGTCGGGTGAACAAAAATAAGTACTATTCCAACAATTAATTTTATAATCTTTGAAAAATCAGAGTTTAAACCATAAATAGTCATTTAGTTTGTAAAAAGATAAGTACTAATATGTATAATCAATTATACTTTTGAAATCATGAAAAATAACAAATAGGTACACATGCTTCACCCCAAAACATTGAAAACAGTAAAAGAGGGGACTATATACTCACCTGAGAGTGCTTAGGAGTCTTGAACAACTACCAAGCAAGCTAGAGGGAGCACGTAATCAGACGGCACCAAATATGGGAAACTATATAAATAAACCGGACCTAAATCGGAAGATCGGATAGGATTAGGTCTCGTAAACCAAATGAGTGTGGGATCTCATATGATATGGTTTAACAAGGCCTACATACTAAAATGAAACCTAACCTAAGTGCTTTCGACCCGTCACGACCCATTAAGGTAGCTTAAGCTACTTCAATGCGTCGTTTGTGCAAAGCGCGTTTGAGACGTCTAACTAGTCCTATGACAAGTATTATATGCGTAAACATGTTTAAATATGTTGCATAATCAGTTATGTGACAAAAGTTTAGGTTACATATGCTTAATTACCATTTATGCATGAAAAGGGCATTTTGGTCATTTATCTAAGGCATATAAACTACCTATCATACAACTAATTAAACCTAAGTGACCATAACGTATAACCTCGGAAGGTTATTCCCTATGCAACTATGGTCACTAAACATGTTTGGTCGGATCCTAATGATCGACCAAACGGGTCGAGTTCGAAAGTCTAAGCGGGGGTTTAGCCCGCTTGACTTACGACTCTACACAAGCACTAAACTAAAAGTGATGAGTTAAACATGTTAAAACATGTTTAACGATTTTAGAAAACAAATTTGGTATCAAAACAAACGGTTTTGATACCCAAAAGTAGTTTGGTTACAAAATACGCGAGAATGCGCATTTTGGCCGAAACTACGACTCGTCACTGAGCCTAGATAACGTGGTAATCAGTAGGTATAGTCACTAGGGACTATAACCATCGTGATTACTGTTGGATCGTCGTGTGACCCTAATGAGTCAATCTGAAGAGTTCAACGTCAAAATCAAAGGCGGAATAAATGAAATCAACGTAACACAGCCTGTTTTCCTCTAATTATCTTCTTATTAACCGATTCTGAGCTTTTACAGATTCAAATGACAAACGGACAGCACCTCGGCTCAGAGACTATGACCTAATTCCGTTTCAAATGAACTAGACACAACCCTATTTATAGAGTGAGTGATTCCGTTTGAAGGTGGCATGGACCATTTCAAACGGAATTAACATGGTTAATTTCGTTTGAACTTGTCAATGTTACTTTCAAACGAAATTACCCACCTAAACACAAACTAACCCTAATTTCTACCCTGTTGTGTGCTAGTTTATCATATCTAGACATAAGACTTGATAAAGACGAAGTTAACAGACATTTGATGCACCAATTACATGAACACCAATTACTAAGTCGTTATGCACCAGGTGATTCATTTTTCTCAAGTGAATATGACCCATTTTTCAATGCCATAACTGTGATTCTTTTTCCGTTGCTCTTGACATAAAACAATGAGCCTGACCCGTGGTTGTAGTTGCTATGCTCATGTCCAACACGTACAGATCATTGACTCTGGGTGCTCTCATGATAACCCACTCTTCGGGAACAACAAATCCTGGTTTCAAGATCAAACATTCTTTGTCTGTAAAGTGCGTTGTATACATACGATCACAAATCTGAGAGATGCTCAGAAGATTGTTTTCAAGCTCGGCGATGTAGTTTACTCTTTCAAACGTGACAATTCCATTCGATAAAGTTCCTTCACCAACTATTCGACCACCTTGATTCCCTGCAAAACCCACGTAACCTCCATTAAACCCTCTAACATCATACAATAGGGTCTTCTTCCCTGTCATGTGTTGAGAAGCTCCACTATCCATAATCCAACGTGAAACTGATCTTGGAAGCTCCTGCACATATCACAAACACTTAGTTAGAAGTTGATGCCACCCAAGCCTCTTTTGACTCGGGCAACTTGACATTTAAGTGAGTTTTTGCAATATAAAGTGGCTGAAAATTCTTGTCATTCATCTTTAAGCTCTCCTCAGATCCAATCTCAACCTTTTTGTATAAAAAGAACTCATTTTGAGAAGGTTGACCAGATGATTGCTCTTTCTTTGATACATTCTTCTTTTCATAAGTAGTAGACTTTTGTTTCTCCAGTTTCTCATAGTGATCCAAAGGAACATTCATCTTTACTGGAACGGTAGAAGACAATTGTTTTTCTGTCTCAGAAACCTTTGGTTTTGGAGAACTTGACTTCGATCTCAGACACATCAATCTCAATCAACTTGAACACATTTTTCAATTTAGCAACATTAACATTCTCCAGTGGAAACTCAGAATCCGAATACAACTTATCCGACCCCGACATCTTGTTCATGACAAGAGTAGGTTCTTCATGTAAGTTGTTTTTGAATTTTGGTTTCGGAATGTATCTATCCAAAAAACATTCATCATCCTCAGTAGTGTCACTTTCAATTTTCAAAACATTTTCAGCCATGCATTTAACAATTTCAGATTGGACACTATCTTCATCGGAAGATGAAGTAAATGTGATATCAATTGTGTCTGGAAGCATAACTTCATTTTCTTTTTCATCATTCACCAACCCGGATTTCTTCTTTGAGAAATTTTTTAAAACTGGTGGTGGAACCTGGTGAAACCCAACCCCGGTTCCATCAAAGTATACATCTTCGCCTGCTTTATTTTTCCCGATGGGTTTGGGAACAATGTGTTGTAAAACAAAGCTTGCAGAGTTGTAACTATTCAGTTTCAACTGGATGCGTTCATTTTCAATTTTAGCTTCTTGAAACTGAAGCTTCACCATAGCAATTTCATCCAGTTGCTGATTGATTAACTCTTCTTTCACTCTAAGAGCACCGGTCAGCTGAAGATTTTCTTTGTCTGTTTTACCATTTCTTTCATCGGAATCTTTCACCGTTCGTTTTAGCTTCTCAAAATTTTCTGAAATTTGATGATTTTCAAGAATCAACCTTTCATTTTCTTTCCTAATTCTTTCTACGTCATTTTTATCATTTTCGATTTTCTCAGTTAATTCTTTTAATTTGTCGTTCGAAGCTTTTAACAGTTTATCATGGTTTAAGATCTGATCTTCAACACTTCTGACTCTACCAGTCAGTTCTTCAACCTTCTTACCACTGAGGTAAGCAATTGTACTACAAACTTTGCACTCTTTCATGCAATTTTTGCAGTCTTTCACAGATTCAACTTTCTTACCTGACTCATGTGTATCATTTGAACTGACCTTGTTTTTGGACACAGTTCCAGAACCAGAAACTACCTCTAGTTCTTTTGCAGCAAACACTTTGTCAGCCATCTTCTTTAAGTTTCCTGCAGTTAACTCTTGTGACGTATCAATAATCCCGTCATCAACTTTCTTTGGCTGCTGTTCTTTTTCTTTCTCTTTCTCTTTCTCATCAGCTTCTCCTCCTCCCCACCACATTCTTTGCCTAGCTTCTTCTTCATCAGCAATTTGTTTTGTGAGAACTTCAACATTAACCGTATCTGGATCAACAGCTATGTTTCCATTAGGATAGAGATAACATTCTCTATCAGGATCCCATCGATTTGCTTTCTTTGCTTCCTTCCATGTACGATAGATTTTGCTTTTCATGAATTGAGTTGTTGCCTTCCTGTTGACGTACTTCACTTCTTCAGATCTGTTGTCTTTAAAAGGAATAATCTTTGTTGCTGCAAAGGCATATCCAACTGCATCTTCCTCAGGCAAAATATCACTCCAATCATAACCTTCATCATCATGAAAAACAGCAAGTGCCCTGGATTTTTCTTTAGGTGCCTCCTCTATCTGCTTCATCCTGGGAGATTTTGCTTTATTTTGATGATAAATTGCTTTTTTGTAATAATCTTCTCGAAAAGGATTTGCAGTATCATCGGTGTAAGCATTTCGGCACTCACACTTAAAATGACCTGTTTGTTTACATTTAAAGCATGTGACTTTTGATTTGTCAAAGCCTAACTTGGTAGAAGGTCCACCAATAGACTGTCTTCTAGTAATCTCCATGAATCGTTGCGCTCTTCTCACTGCACTCGCCATACACCACCTTATATCGATCAACTCCATCTCCTTAGGATCGATCTGATCGTAGTCTTCCTTTGTTAGGTTGGTGTTACTTATCTTTCCTGCAACGAGGCTTTCGTATGATTCTAACACAGACGCTAAAAACACCATCTGTTGTTTGGCAGATTCTTCACTAAAATTCTGACCATTCTTTAAATCCACAGCAATGTTGCATTGAAATAGATTTTTCGCAACAGATTGATTTGAAGTATTTGACGATGAACCACCGTGATAGCCACTGCTAGGAGTTTCTTGATGCATTGTGTTTGAACTTTCTGCTGAAAAAGTTGTCTTAGGAGATGCAGTCTTTGGGATCATACTACCTCTGTAATACAACTCCACATTCTGCTGATAAGATGTGTTATTGACTTTATTGGATTTTTTGAACTCCAATTCATGGCTTTCCAATCTTTCGATTAGTAAATCAACCTTCAAATCAGTCGGCTTTATCGTATTCTTCAACATCAATGCAAAATACTGCCAGTCTTGCTCATTCGGTAGTGAGTCAAACAGTTTGTCAACCAGCTCTTCTTGAGTGTAAATGATGTCATGTCTTGCAAGCTCCATCTTCAAATGCCCGAATCTTTCAAACATTTTGGAAACAGACTCGTTCTTTAAACAACCAAACAAATCAAACTCTTTTCTTAACAATTTCTTTTTGTTTTTAACTATTTCAGCACTACCAATGCATTTTATTTTTAATTTTTCCCAAAGATCTCTCTAATCTTTGTACTCAATCAGTGTGATAATGTCATCTCTGACAGATTGGTGAAGCAGAGCAATGCACTTTTGTTCAACAACATATCTTTCTATTTGATTTTCTTCTAAATTTTCATAATCTGTTCTCCCCAAATCAAAACCATTTTTCAAAATTTTCCAACTGGGATATGCAAACGCTTGAAGCCATTCTTCCAATCTTGTAGCCCACCTGTTGTAATCTTCTATTGCCATCAACTTGGGCGGCTTATTGTATGTTCCATATGCACTGTCTACACTCATAGCATCAGAAAGAATTTTCTTCGCACTCGGTGTTGGTGTAGTTTCATTCGTGTTATTTGGTGTGCCATCACCCGAACCACTGGTAAATGCAAACGCGTCACTAAATGGATTCATAAAATCATCCATCTTTCAAAGTACCGGAAACAATCAACAAACACTTAGAAAAATTTTTGAAATTTTGAAAAATAGCAGTTTCAAACGGAATCAGTTCAAGCGGAATTGCTCAAACGATGTTACTTCTTCAAACGGAATTAGACTTTTCAAACGAAATTACAACTCAAACGGAATCAAATCCTTTGAACTCTCAAATGGAATCTGATTTCGTTTGAAATCAATGGCAGTTTCAAACGGGATTAGTGATTTCATTTGAAATGAGCAGAACTTTCAAACGGAATTATGATGATGTCATTTTGTTTGAACAGTTTTTCAAGCGGAATTAGCAGTTTTTATCAAAATTTGTTCAAATTAAGGTCCAAATCTTTCATGGATTAGTTAACACTATGTTTCGCTTATTATATGTGAAAATCAGGCCATTTTGTCCGTTCAATCTCTTTCAAATCAGAAAAGAAAGAGTAGAAGTGAGAGAATCCGATGAAATCAAGCTGAATTGGTAAGAACTCCTCGTCCTGAACTCTGATACCACTTGTTGGATCGTCGTGTGACCCTAATGAGTCAACCTGAAGAGTTCAACGTTAAAATCAAAGGCAGAATCAATGAAATCAACGTAACACAGCTTGTTTTCCTCAAATTATCTACTTATTAACCGATTCTGAGCTTTTACAGATTCAAATGACAAACGGACAGCACCTCGGCTCAGAGACTATGACCTAATTCCGTTTCAAATGAACTAGACACAACCCTATTTATGGAGTGAGTGATTCCGTTTGAAGGTGGCATGGACCATTTCAAACGGAATTAACTTGGTTAATTTCGTTTGAACTTGTCAATGTTACTTTCAAACGAAATTACCCACCTAAACACAAACTAACCCTAATTTCTACCCTGTTGTGTGCTAGTTTATCATATCTAGACATAAGATTTGATAAAGACGAAGTTAACAGACATTTGATGCACCAACAATTACGCTCACGTTATGAAGTTAAAATGAACTTCGCATTGATCATAAACTGGTCAATGCAGAAAGTCTAACACAGTTTGACTTTTAAGCTAAAACGAATGAAAAGAACGAAAGAATACTTACAGAAGGTCCCCGCAAGCAAAATCTTGACCCAAGTAGCTCAGGTATGAAGCAAAGGCTTCAACTTAGAGCATCTTTGATCAAATTTTGAGTGAGGATGAAATGAAGTGGGTGTTGCTATTTATAGAGAATCAAGAATCGTTAAGATCGTTCATCGTAAAACATGCTTTGATCTGGACCGTACACATGTGGCCCATGGTTTTGGGATACTAGGGGTGCCCCAAAACCAGCAAACGGTTTTGAAAATGTTACAAAATAGCCCTAAACTTCAAGAGAAGTGCTGAAAATGGACCTTGTGTTGCAAAAATGGAGTTTCTGCCCAGATCACTCACTTGCGTAGTGCCACGGGGATAGGCATTTGGTGCTCGCGCGACGCTAGCATGTGCCAGATACAGCAAAGTTTCAAAAATGACAGTTTTGGTCCCTGCACGTGTTTAAGCCTTTTTTCGATGCCTTTGAACCCCGTTAACCTCATTTCAAGGCTCTAAAATGAAGTTAAAGTATAGGGAACTCAAAACATGCTCAAAAACATCTCGGATGTCAGCTCGTTTGGTCGTACGGTTGCGTTGTTCGGTTAATTACTACGGGAGTCATAACGAACGTAAAAACGATCCAAATTACGCGACGAATGGAATTTTATCAAGCCAATCACTAAAATAAAATATTTTAATGATTACATAAATTTTTGGATGTCCAGATATATTCAGAATGTAAGATATGCGCGAAAATGCAAACTTATGCACTTTTTGACGCTTTTAGTCCTTATTGATCAATAAAGTTTATTTTAGCATACCGAACCCCTCAAAGCCTATTTTTAAGCTATGTAAAGGATATTTAGGGCATATTTAACTTATGATCAAGTTCCAGAAATGTTTGTTACAGTACACATCGGCATACTTTCACAGTTTGTCGAATTTAGTCCCGGTAAGCGAATAAACATGATTTTGGCATACCAAACCATCCAAAACTTATTTCTAATTTATGTAAAGGATATTTAAGGTATGTTAAGCCTATTTCATTATTCCGGAGTGTTCGTTGCATTAAACTGGTTATATTTACGTATCAGTGCGCGTCTAACCATCCAGAAAGCGATTTAAAGCTTGAAATCGAACAAGAATTGATATGTGCAAATGATACACATATTTATACAAATCCCAAGTATGAAATACAATATTTCATTAATTTGGTATTTGTTTGATAGTTGAAGCGACACAGGTGTCACAGTCTCCCCTACTTTAGGAAATTTCGTCCCAAAATTTAATTTTAAAGGAAACTTGTGGAGACAACTGTGATGGTTTCGCTTTCAAATGAATCTCTTAAACCCTAAGTAAAACTCTGTTCCATGTTAGGATTCTTAGCGAAATTGTCAACCCTCAAAGTGAAGTCCTTGTAGCAACAAAACCAGGAATTTCGCACTACGGACAGAAGAACGTTTCTCATGAAGACTTATCATAGGAAACTTGTGTGTGCTTGAAATCAGTGTCTTAACACATGGCAAAACTTGCTGTGGTTTCTGTGCACTGAATTCCATAATTATGTATTCATCCATAATTACGTAATTCCTTGCACAGTTCGCACAGTTCATTTCATGATGCTTAGGGAAAAATCTATTAAATAATCATGAAGCGACTTGACTAGGCCACCAAAGGATCTTTTTAACTAGATCAACGAACGATCTTTTTAACTAGATCAACACATGATCTTTGTAACTAGACCGTCGTACGATCTCCTTAAATTGACCACTTAAAGGGATCTTTTCAATTATATCATCACATGACATTCCTAACCAGATTTTCAAATCAATCTGTTGAACTAGACCACTTAAGGGGTCCAATTATAAAATAGTACTTCATAACCCAAGGGACTTAACTACAATGTAAAAGTCCATTAAGGATTTAAAATAGTACCTTTGGATATCCTACTATGAATCCCTCATATTAGATATGGAAGATTCTACGAGGATTTGGATGGATCACATAAAAACACAAAACGTATAAGAAAACACATAAGCACATAATCACATAATTGTTTAACTTGATTATTAATTTGTTATCTTTGGACACGGGCATTTAAAGCACACCAGGAATCCAATACGTGGATTTCATTTGGCACTTTAAACATATTCAAGAATCTAACTATGGAGATAGAAAGATCTTTAATAGGAATTTGGCTTTGTTTCTTAAAAGAAACGAGCATTTAAGATTCTTGGGGAGATCATAAGTGATCATAAAAATGACAAAACCACGCGAGTAGTTTGTCTTGGTGTTGGCATCATAAGGTTGTATCGAACATTCATGCAATCGTATCAGTTTTCAAACTAAAAAATTGAAGCAAACAATTTTATTTATAAACAACTGAATTGTCTTTTAACGTCAAAAGATAACAACCAAGGAATTACAAAAGACTAATTGTTCACTGCTGCATCATTGTTCACGTTTGCCTCATTGATGTTAAACACTCATCCACGCGCTGGAGGTATGTTAACAAGTCTTGGGCAATTGTTTCTGTAGTGAGTAAGGTCACCACAGTTATAACATGACCCAGGTGGGAACCGTGCTTGAACAGCAGCAGGGTTTGCAGCAGCTTGATTTGCATAACGGCAGACATTGATCAAATGTCCCAACCGCCCACAGTGGGTACATTTGTGACACTGCTCTTGCTCTAGGTGATGACGGTTGCATTTATTGCACAAGGGTGCGGTACCAACATAATTTTTCATTTTGCGAGGTTGTGCTGGCTGGTTTGGTGCAACCTGATTGTTCTGAGCAGTTATGGCGCAGTTTTGAGAGGCTTTACGCTTCTTCTTCTTGGATACCTCCGCCTGTTTTTCCTTCGGTTCAACTTAAGCAGTCTTGTCAGATGGTCTTGGGTCGCCCTTTCGAAAAAGCTTACCCTTCCTGATATGGGATTCAGTTAGGGTGGTAGACAATTCAATGGCTTGTCTGACAGTAGTAGGGTTGCTGCCAGTAAAGATATCCTGAACTAGGTCAGGAAGACCATCAATGTACTTCTCAATTTCCTTTTCCACAGGTGTAACCATAGCAGGACATAGCAGGCTCAATTCCTCATAGAGGTCAGTATAGGCACGATGTTCACTGCCGTCTTGCTTTAGGTCGTCAAATTCACTTTCTAAAGCTCTCAATTCATGACGAGGACAAAACTCCCTCATCATGAGAGCCCTAAGCTCAGCCCAAGACTATGCTAATGCAACCTCAGCACCACGGTCCCTCATAACTCCGTTCCACCATGAAAGAGCCCTTTTCTGAAACATACTGGAAGCAAACTCGACTTTCCGATTTTCAGGACACTGAACGTGACGAAACGTACTCTCAATGCCCTCGAACCACTGTAGGAGGCCAGTTGCTCCTTCAGAACCACTAAACTTGAGTGGGTTAGCTGAATTGAAGCTTTTGAAATTGCATGGAGCATTCTGGTTATTGTTGGCTTGATTCACTTGAGCAATAATATCGGGGAGTACAACAGCCATATGTTGTGCCATAATATGTGCCATTTCGGCATTTGGGAGCGGATTTTCGCGTCGAGGAGGCATTCTAAAAGGGGAACAGGAAGGAAAACAAGTGAGAGGATTAAACGAAAAGAATGAGATGAAACATATTTGATGACAGCAAAGATGGTGGTCATTTGTTTGTTACCACAAGGCAACAAACGACACACGGTGATTAATCAAAGTAAATAGGTCAAAAATAATGTATCGCGAAGACATGCTCGCCTATAAGTGGACACTCACCCCAAGAGTTCCCATGTAAGAGTGACTGGTCCGATATTGCGGATTTATACGAACACTCTAGTCTTAGACAGAAAGCTCAGGGTACAGGCACCCACCCTTCCAGTTTGCATGTGTTCACATTATTTAGACCAAACTTTGACGGGATTTTGAAAACTTAAAGGGTTCAAAACCTTATAATAAATCATCCTAGAACAGATGATTAGTTTTCAAAGCGGAAACTAAATTTTTGTTCTTATTGTGGTTGTCACCTAAAGATAGGCGACGATATTGTTTTAAAACTAAACACAAGATAACTTGTGTTAGGGTCCTAGGAAGGTTATAGTCTAGGTCAAAGCATTACTAATAACCTAATTCCTTATAACCATTGGCTCTGATACCAACTTTTCTGTCACACCCCGACCACGTAAAACAACAAGACGTGGTGGAAACGTCGGGGAATGTTGTAACAGAATCATTGTTTCACAACCATGGATAAAATAATTTTGTTTTATTGAATCGTTGAAATCTTTGTTCTATTACAAATCCGATAAATACAAATATTATCCTTCAAGTTTTAAAGTCGCTAACGCACGAGTCCATCCTAAGTGTAGCATGTATCAATAATCATCACAAAGCAGCACCTGAAACATGTGTAAAAATAGGTACGTCAGCATAAAAATGCATGTGAGATACATAGGTTTTATTATAATTAGGATTCATGACTTATAAGTTTAGAAAAAAAGTTGTTTAATAAAAGAAGTCATGATCCTTGTAAAAATGTCTTTGTTTTGTAAACCATATAAAATCGATAAGAAAACAGATAATTCAAAAGAAAGATGTAATAAATAAATAAATAGGTAGGTAAAAATGAGTTTATATATGTATATCGTTTGAAAAAAACAATATTTTGATAAAAAGGTTTATAGTATATATAAGAATACACTTTAGTTTTAAGAGAGTCGAATAAGTAATATATTAAAGTATATTTCAGTTCCAAAATCGTTAACCCAAGTACACTAAATAACGCCACGGTATGCAATGTGATGAAAACACTTATATATAAGAAGTACCAGCGGCGTATCTACCATGTTTTCATCACATTACACCCGTCCCGTCATCTAAACACTAACCAAAAACCAGTCGTTAAATAAATAGTATATTAAATATACTTTAGTTGTTAAAAATAATAATTTTCAGTAGTATATCAAAAGTATACTTTGGATTTATAAATAACATATTGAGCTATGTTTTAGTTTTAAAAATAACATATTAAGCTATGTTTTGGATTTAATAATAACATATCAAACTATGTTTTAAATGATTTAACAAAACATATGTTGGTTTTGTACAATATCACACATAAGAGCATATCAAATTATACTTTTGGGAGTATGACAAAATATACAATAAAAGTGTGATTTAAGAATTCATTCAGACCTAGTGCATCAAAATACACCTTTGAGACTATAGAGATGCCACAAAGGCAATCCCTATTTGGATGGAGAAATAAATTGGTTTCAGACATTCCATGACAACGGGAATGGGGTGTCAAATCCTATAGCGCTGTATCATACTACCAACCGGTCTGGTGAACAAAAATAAGTACTATTCCAACAATTAATTTTATAATCTTTGAAAAATCAGAGTTTAAACCATAAATAGTCATTCAGTTTGTAAAAAGATAAGTACTAATATGTATAATCAATTAACTTTTGAAATCATGAAAAATAACAGATTACACATGCTTCACCCCAAAACATTGAAAACAGTAAAAGAGGGGACTATGTACTCACCTGAGAGTGCTTAGGAGTCTTGAACAACTACCAAGCAAGCTAGAGGGAGCACGTAATCAGACGTCACCAAATATGGGTAACTATATAAATAAACCGGACCTAAATCGGAAGATCGGATAGGATGAGGTCTCGTAAACCAAATGAGTGTGGGATCTCATATGATATGGTTTAACAAGGCCTACATACTAAAATGAAACCTAACCTAAGTGCTTTCGACCCGTCACGACCCATTAAGGTAGCTTACGCTACGTTAATGCGTCGTTTGCGCAAAGCGCGTTTGAGACGTCTAACTAGTCCTATGACAAGCATTATATGCCTAAACATGTTTAAATATGTTGCATAATCAGTTATGTGGCAAAAATTTAGGTTACATATGCTTAATTACCAATTATGCATGAAAAGGGCATTTTGGTCATTTATCTAAGGCATATAAACTACCTATCATACAACTAATTAAACCTAAGTGACCATAAGGTATAACCTCGGAAGGTTATTCCCTATGCAACTATGGTCACTAAACATGTTTGGTCGGATCCTAATGATCGACCAAACGGATCGAGTTCGAAAGTCTAAGCGGGGGTTTAGTCCGCTTGACTTACGACTCTACACAAGCACTAAACTAAAAGTGACGAGTTAAACATGTTAGAACATGTTTAAGGAATTTAGAAAAAAAATTTGGTATCAAAACAAACGGTTTTGATACCCAAAAGTAGTTTGGTTACAAAATACGCGAGAATGCGCATTTTGGCCGAAACTACGACTCGTCACTGAGCCTAGATAACGTGGTCATCAGTGGGTATAGTCACTAGGGACTATAACCATCGTGATTACGCTCACGTTATGAAGTTCAAATGAAATTCACATTGATCATAAACTGGTCAACGCAGAAAGTAAAACGCAGTTTGACTTTTAAGCTCAAACGAATGAAAAGAACGAAAGAATACTTACAGAAGGTCCCCGCAAGCAAAATCTTGACCCAAGTAGCTCAGGTATGATCAAATTTTGAGTGAGGATGAAATGAAGTGGGTATTGCTATTTATAGAGAATCAAGAACCGTTAAGATCGTTCATCATAAAACATGCTTTGATCTGGACCGTACACATGTGGCCAATGGTTTTGGGATACTAGGGGTGCCCCAAAACCAGCAAACGGTTTTGAAAATGTTACTAATTAGCCCCTAAACTTCAAGAGAAGTGCTGAAAATGGACCTTGTGTTGCAAAAATGGAGTTTCTGCCCAGATCACTCACTCGCATAGCGCCACGGGGATAGGCATTTTGTGCTCGCGCGGCGCTAGCATATGCCAGATACAGCAAAGTTTCAAAAATGACAGTTTTGGTCCCTGCACGTGTTTAAGCCCTTTTTCGATGCGTTTGAACCACGTTAACCTAATTTCAAGGCTCTAAAATGAAGTTAAAGTATAGGGAACTCAAAACATGCTCAAAAACATCTCGGATGTCGGCTCGTTTGGTCGTACAGTTGCGTTGTTCGGTTAATTACGATGGGAGTCGTAACGAACGCAAAAACGATCCAAATTACGCGACGAATGGAATTTTATCAAGCCAATCAGTAAAATAAAATATTTTAATGATTACATAAGTTTTTGGATGTCCGGATATATTCAGAACATAAGATATGCGCGAAAATGCAAACTTATGCACTTTTTGATGCTTTTAGTCCCTATTGATCAATAAAGTTTAATTTAGCATACCGAACCCCTCAAAGCCTATTTCAAATCTATGTAAAGGATATTTAGGGCATATTTAACTTATGATCAAGTTCCGGAAATGTTTGTTACAGTACACATCGGCATACTTTCATAGTTTGTCGAATTTAGTCCCTGTAAGCGAATAAACTTGATTTCGGTATACCAAACCATCCAAAACTTATTTCTAAGTTATGTAAAGGGTATTTAAGGTATGTTAAGCCTATTTCATTATTCCGGAGTGTTCGTTGCATTAAATTGGTTATATTTACGCATCAGTGCGCGTCTAACCATCCAGAAAGCGATTTAAACTTGAAATCGAACAAGAATTGATATGTGCAAAAGATACACATATTTATACAAATCCCAAGTATGAAATACAATATTTCATTAATTTGGTATTTGTTTGATGGTTGAAGCGACACAGGTGTCACATAAACGATCCAAATTAAGCGACGAATATAATTTTATCATGCCAATCACTAAAATAAAATATTTTACTGATTACATAAATTTTTGGATGTCCGGATATATTCAAAACGTAAGATATGCGTGAAAATGCAAACAATTTTTTGACGCTTTTAGTCCCTATTGATCAAAAAAGTTTATTTTTGCGCACCAAACACCTCAAAGCCTATTTCTAAGCTATGTAAAGGATATTTAGGGCAAGTTTAACTTATGATCAAGTTCCAGAATGTTCGTTACTATACAAATCGGTATAGTTTTGCAGTTTGACACAAATAGTCCCTGCGATCAAACAAACTTGATTTCGACATACCAAACCATCCAAAACTTATTTCTAAGTTATGTGGAGGTTATTTAAGGTATGTTAAGCCTATTTCACTATTCCAGAGTGTTTTTTCGCATTAAACTGAGTGTGTTTACGCACCGGTTTGCGTATAACCTTCCAGAAAGCAATTTAAAGCTTGAAATCAAACTCGAATCAAATCGTAAAATCATCAAACACAAATACACACATAATAACACCAAAACACA
Organism: Helianthus tuberosus; assembly: GCA_030545235.1. NCBI lineage: Eukaryota > Viridiplantae > Streptophyta > Magnoliopsida > Asterales > Asteraceae > Helianthus > Helianthus tuberosus. Next base: position 159,009,874 of record CM060365.1, read on the forward strand.
TATAATAACACCAAAGCACATTGTTTTATTGATAGTTGACATTTTTTTACATTATATATCGATTACAAGACACAGTTGTCACAACAACTCTGGACGAATACTCAAAGTACCACTTAAAATCCTTAATAGGATACCTAAGGGTACTTCCGTAAGCCCTTGATGGGTCTTACAGATCATATCTTCCTAACTTCACGATATTTTACACAGCATGTGATTTCAAAAGATTATGCATGTTTTCAAAAACCACATACATGTTTTCAAAATTATCTCACATGGTTTTAAAACATTTCATAAAAATGTTTACCTAATATACTTAGTACATGATTTCAAAAAACATTACAAAAGGTTTTCAAAAGCATATTTTTTTAACGATTCCAAGCATAGCTTTCAAAAATATTATGCCCGTATGTTGTCTTAGCATACGTGATACACGATTTTCAAGAACACCGTGCTTCGTATGCTGACTAAGCATGCTTAGCACAATGATTTCAAGGATGCAATTGCTTCATATGTGGTCTTAGCATATCTAGTAAAAGATTCCTAAACACTGACCGCTATACGAATTCCAAATCCTTATAGGATTTTCTTCATAATTAGATCCTTGTGGATGTTTAAAGCACAAAACCAAAGTCCTTAATTGGATTCTTTGTGTGCTTAAATACGAATATTACCATTCTTTGAGAACGAAATCAAATCCTTATAAGATCATCCTATCTTTACAGATAGATTTTTGAGGATGTTTAAAGTGCTAATTGAAGTCCATTGATTGGATTCCTAGTGTACCTTGAATGCACGCGTACAAATCGACGACATGTTAATAACAAGCTAATAACGAATTAATAACCAAGTGAACAATTGTGTGACTATTCTGTGCTTACGTGTTTATGTGTTGACCTAATCAAAGTTATCTCGAGGTTGTTCAACCGATTCTATCCCCTACACATTATAAAATAAACTGTGCGGACTGTGCAAGGAATTACGTAATTATGGATGCATACATAGTTATGGAATTCAGTGATAGAAACCACAACAAGTTTGGTCATGTATCAACCTAAGCAAGAAACAAAAGTAAACTATATTCATTTCCATTTCTGATGAAGTACCCACTGAGGAGAAATGAACTAGCTATTCATTTTTCACTTCTGAAAGAAATATCCACTGAGGGAAATGAATAATCTATTCATGAACCGTGTTCATTTTCATTTCTTATGAAGTACCCATTCAGGAAAATGAATTATCCATTCATTTTCGCTTCTGAAAAAATATCCATTGAGGAAAATGAACAAATTCATTTTCATTTCTGATAAAGTAACCACTGAGGAACATGAACCATCTGTTCATTTTCACTTCTAAAGAAACATCCACTGAGAAAAATAAATAAATCCATTCCACTTTTGACGAAGTGTCCACTGAGGAAAATGAATTATCCATTTATTTTCACTTCTAAAGAAAAATCCATTGGGGAATGAATAATCCTGTATCGATTCCTTCATTTCCACTTCTGACGAAGTACCCACTGAGGAAAATGAATTACTCATTCATTTTCACTTCTGAAGAAATATCCATCGGGGAAATGAATACCCTTTTCAATAATCTTTCATTTCCACTTCTGACGAAGTACCCACTGAGGAAAATGAATTACCCATTCATTTTCACTTCTAAAGAAATATCAATCGGGGAAATGAATACCCTTTTCAATAATCTTTCATTTCCACTTCTGACGAAGTACCCACTAAGGAAAAAGAATCATCCATTCAGTTTCGCTTCTAAAGAAAAATCCATCGGGGAAATGAATATTCTTTGCGACAATCCTTCATTTCCATATCTGACGAAGAATCCATTCGAGAAAATGAATCATCCGTTCATTTTCGCTTCCGAAGAATATCCACTGGAGATATGAAATACAAATCCTTACAAGATCTTTCTGTCTTAATAGTTAGATTCTTAAGGGATACCCACATAACTATTGGTTAGTTTGATCTTATCATTAATCAAATCACTCGTTCCCACTTCCTACTTAATCTAAGGAAGCACCCACTAAGGAATGGTAAAGTTACGCCTTACATGGAAATCCTTGATGGGTTACTCTATGCAAATAGATGACGCCCTAGATTCCCTGCAAGACGATTGTTTATCACAACTATACAGACAGACTCCTTTGAATAAATTTCGGGATGAAATTTCCTAAAGTAGGGGAGACTGTGACATCTGTACCTCTACGACCATCATACAAATACAAAACCAATGAAATCTTGTGTTTCATACTTGGGATTTGTATAAATACGTGTATCATTTGCACATATCAATAAGAGTTCGATTTCAAGCTCTAAATCGCTTTCTGGAAAGTTATACGCAAACTGGTGCGTAAACGTAATCAGTTTAACGCGAAAAACACTCCGGAATAGTGACATAGGCTTAACATACCTTAAATAACCTTTACATAACTTAGAAATAAGTTTTGGAGGGTTTGGTGTGTCGAAAACAAGTTTATTCGATCGCAGGGACTAATTGCAACAAACTGCGAAACTATACTGATTCGTATAGTAACAAACATTCCGGAACTTGATCATAAGCTAAACATACCCTAAATATCCTTTACATAGCTTAGAAATAGGCTTTGAGGGGTTCGGTATGCGAAAAATAAACTTATTTGATCAACAGGGACTAAAAGTGTCAAAAAGTGCATAAGTTTGCATTTTCCCGCATATCTTACATTCTGAACATATCCGGAAATTCAAAAATTTTTTGTAATCATTAAAATATTTTATTTTAGTGAGTGGAATGCAAAAATATCATTCGTCGTGTAATTTGGATCGTTTTCGCGTCCATTCGAGTTTTCGTCGTAATTAACCGGATAACGCAACCGTACGACCAAACGAACCAACATCCCAGATAATTTCAAGCATGTTTCAAGTCCCCTATACTTTAGCTTCATTTTTGAGCCTTGAAAATGGTTTAACGGGGTTTAAACGCGTCGAAAATGGCTTAAACGAGTTGCAGGGACCAATTTTGCCAAGTTTTGAAAATTTCTGTATCAGGTGGGTGCTAGCGTCGCGCGACACCTAAGGGATGGTGGCGTGGCGGCACGTGAGCCCCCTGTTTTGACAGAAATGTCTGTTTGCAGCAACCAGCTTGAATTTGAGGGTCTTTTATGCAAATTTTCAATACTATGGACTTGTTTTAGAGCATCCCATTGTATTAGAAACCATGTTCCACAAGTGTAGGGTCAAGATTGAACCTCCTAATACATGGAATGATCTCCTTGATCCAAACTTACTATAAATAGAAATGGGTTTCTCATTCATTCCTCACACAAATTGAATCAATTCTGCTCTAAGTTGAAGCTAAGGCTTCATACCTGAGTATTTTGGTTCAATTCTTCCTTGCTTGGACCCTTTATAAGCTTCTTTCATGCTTGTTAATGCTTTTCAAGCGTGAAAGTCAAATAATGTTTGACTTTCTTCTTTGACCATGAATTGGTCAACACAAAGTTCGTTTGAACTTTGCAACGTGAGCGTAATCACGATGGTTATAGTCCCTTATGTCTATACCTACTGATTACCAAGTCGATTAGTCGAAGTAACGAATCAAAGTTTCGATCAAAATATGTGTTTATGGGTATTTTGCGACGAATCTATTTTTGGGTATCAAAACACTTTGTTTTGATATCAAACATGTTTTCTAACTTAGTTAAACATGTTTTGACATGTTTAACTCGTCACTTTTAGTTTAGTGCTTGTTTACGGTCGTAAGTCAAGCGGTCTTGACAACCGCTTAGACTTTCGAACCCGACCCGTTTGGTCGATCGTTAGGATCCAACCAAGCACATTTAGTGACCATAGTTGTATAGGGAATAACCTTCCAAGGTTATACCTTATGGTCACTTAGTTTAATTAGTTGTATGATAGGTAGTTTATATGCTTTAGGAAAATGACCAAAATGCCCTTTTCATGCATAATTTGAATTTAAGCATATGTAACTTAATTTTTGTCACTTAAATTGATTATGCAACATATTTAAACATGTTAGGGCATATAATACTTGTCATAGGACTAGTTAGGCGTCTCAAACGCGCATTTACGCGAACGACGCGTTAAAGTAGCGTAAACTACCTTAATGGGTTGTAACGGGTCGTAAGCACTTAGGATAGTTCCGATTTAGAATATAGGCTTTGTTAAACCATATCATATGAGTTCCAGTACTAATTTGGTTTACAAGACCTCATTCCATCCGATCTTCCGATTTAGGTGTCGATTTATTAACATAGCGATCCGATTACTAGGTACCACTTAATTTTCTTTGGTTTGCCCGAGCTTTGTTAAGTTCATTTAATCGAGGATACTTTGTATTCAATGTGAGTAAATAGTTCCCCTCTTTTACTGTTTTCGAATGTTTTGGGGTGATTCATATATGCTAAATGATTTTCGAGCTTTCAAAACAAAAGCTATGGTTTATATTAAACACAACGATTTCAATTATATGAACAAACTTGTTGGGGCGTTGGTCGAAAGACAATTGAATGACATTCATTAACTATTTTTAAGCCGACCAGTAGTACATTATGGTACCATAGGATATTATAATACAATAGGATCTGACAAATCCCTTTATCGGACTTTCACCATGGCTATGGGGGTAATGTGGGTAACGACAAAATCAGATAATTGTTAATTTACCCTTTGGAGGTTTATTAATACGAGTTAAACGATTAGGACGATTCACACAGGTTTGAATGTATTCAATAAAATGACCAAAAGTTAGTTTTCACTATTTAAACATAAACCACTGGAACTATTGAACTATGTGAACTATTGAACCACTGGAACTATCTGAACTATGTGAACGATTTGAACTATTTAAACCACTGGAACTATCTGATCTATGTGAAGTATTTGAACTATTGAACCACTGGAACTATCTGATCTATGTGAACTATTTGAACTATTGAACCCTTGGGATTATTTGATCTATGTGAACGTTTTGAACCATTGGAACTATCTGATCTATGTGAACTATTTGAACTATTTAACCACTAGGACTACTTGATCTTTGTGAACTATTTGAACGATTGGAACTAATTAAGCTATTGAACGGTTGGGTTATGGTAAGTGATTAGGTAATGGGACAGGTGTAATGTGATAAAAGCATGGTGGATACGCCGCTGGTACTTCCTATATATAATTGCTTTTAACACATTACATGTCGTTATGTTATCTAGATCACCTAGACAAATGTTTTTAAAACGAAGTTACACTACAAGGTTTTCTTAAAGATATACACCATACAATGTTTACTTTCATCGACGAGTTACTACTTGGGTTACAAAGACAAAAGTTTTCAGTTAAGATTCATGGCTACAATGGTTTTGGTTTACACATATATCAACTTGTAAAAGTTGATAGAAACATACTGCAATATCAAACTCTTTTGTTTTCAAGGTACACACTCGACAACTCCGGCAGTTGGATGAGGTATTGCAATATGAACTTAAGGCCATGAATCTGACACACTCACAAAACCTATGCACTCGCCGGCATTTTTATGCTGACGTATTTTCACATATGTTTCAGGTACCATTGTTTGATGATGTTTGATGATGATTATGATGCCTGCTCACATAGGGATGGACGAGGCCTTAGTGACTTAATAACAATGAAGGACAATATGTTCATGCTTTGTTTTTAATATTCGAGACAATGTAATAAACTTAATACAATAAAACGAAAACTTCAATCCATGCGTTATGAAACAATGATTCTGTTATGACACTCCCCGACGTTTCCGCCGTGTTTTGTTGTTTTAACGTGGTCGGCGTGTGACATTTATTGCTTTTACATCTTCGATCGAAAACAATAGTTCTTTGATGTTCCATATTCAATTGAAAACCCTATGACGTTGTTTAAATCAAATCTTCAGAATTGCTTCAGTGCGCCTTCATTTGATTTCAAACACGGTGAACTTGTTCGGTCACCGCTATTATTGAATTATGTCATTCACTACGACACCTTGTGGCATCGGTATAAACTTGTAGCTTGTGCTAATCATGGTTAATCATTTCATACGAAACTACACATACTTTTGTTTGACTTGTCATTTAAACATTCTTAATGCAACTACGAATTAAGACAATGATACACCAGATTCGGTTGTATTTCATTTCGGTGTATTCTCGCAATTCAAGAAAAAAATGTCAACACACTAATTTTATTCATTTATTTGTTCGACAGTTAACGAATCATTTTCACGTCACTATTACCTTTGAGCTTGCTGATTCTGAGTTCATCTAGCGGATGTTATTGTTTCTAGAACTCATTTGCACGTTGTAAACGATCGTTTGGAATTATGTCGGTCGAAACTCCTCTTTTGTTGAACCCCTGTTAACTAAGTTACACTAGGTTATACATCTATACGTCTCGTATCTTTTGACATCAAATACTGAAACACATACCTTTTAACCGTTGGGTTCCTATTGTTGTAATATGTCCTTGGATTCACCTGATTCGAATAAGTCCTGATTCGGTTTAATGGTTATTCACCTTTGTATTGTACATATCCAACTACGTATAACGCAACCCTAAGGAGTTAATGTAGTCTAAATATCGAGGACAAAATTTTCTTAACAGGGGGAGAATGTGACAATTGTCAAAATTTGCATGAATCCGTACAATAATTAGACAATGATTAGTGCTTAATGACCGTGCTGATTTAACATTAATGACTCGAATTGCTTTCTGATTATTGTTGTCATACATACATGAACAACATATATTGCAAATGTCATATCATTATTGCACACAACACTTTATTGGTTCAAGGATGCACGAAACAAAGATAGCACCGTTATCAGACAAATCAGAGAAATGCTGACGGAATTCAGTACATAGACAGACAGGTTATTGAGACACAGAATGTGTCAGAAACCAAGGGTTACACTAGTATAGTGTGTAGGAAAGTAAGGATCATGAAACTGCCTTCCTAGAGATAGTTTAAGTGCCGGAAAGTGCCTGAAAGTCACACAAACTGCAGAATTCAGCAAAAAATCAGCATTTAAACAACTTAATATCATGCAGAAATATGGTTAAATGGTCCAGATTACTTTCCTAAGTGTCGGAAATCAAAACTGTCACAAAAGGTAACATAAAGCACACTAAACTGCATAGTTTAACACCTTAACGAACCAGAACCGAACAACCAAACACTACCCGAAACATCAAATTTTCACTAGAAGCATTGTTTTAACATTTCCAAGCTAGTTATGGTCCCCGAACATCATAACACACTAAACACCGTAACTATAACATTAGATTTCAACCATTTAATCTAACTAAGAGTTAAGCCCTAATCTAGACCCCCACCCACCTATTTACGGTTTCATGTGGCCCCCAATTGTGGATTTTCTTTGCTTAATTTAATAGATCATGTCCCCTTCTTTTTGAGCATATTACACACTAGTTTATCTATTGTTGGAAAATTTTAAGTTTAACCTCAAGACTTAAGCTTATCATTCTCATCACAACAAACCAACTCAACTCTTCTTCTTCCTTCCTCTCTACTCACGGCGGTAACCCACCCACACCACATCCACCATTTTCATTTCATCTTCATCCATTCTACAAGCATACAAAGGTGTAAGAAGCCATACAAGGAAGCTAGGAACTCTTGGAAATTGAAGGACCTCTCATACAAGCTTTTAACCACTTCATCTTCATCTTGTGATCATCCCTAGCCTTGAGCTAGTAGTAAGTACATCTACACTCCATTTTACATCTTATTAAGTTGGTTAAAAGATGGTATAAGTTGATAATCTTGAAGAACACTAATGAACATGAACATGAAACTTGAACATAAGACTAAAATCATAAGAAATCATCTTGTTTAAGTGTTGTTATGCTTGTTGGTTGTTGATTGCTCATGTTATTGATGTTAATCATCAAGTGATCTTGCTAGATAGTGATTAAAGACATAATCTAGCAAGATGAGAGGACGATTATGTTAAGGATCAAGAGATCAACCTTGTGTAAATCATGAACTTGAAGTGTAAATCATGAACTTGAAGTGTAAATTGTTTTTCTTGAAAGATGATGGTTAAAGTGAATATAAAGTCTTGTAAACCGATGATTTTAAGAATGATTTTTCAAGAAACCAAGTTAAAAATACAAGATTTACATAAGCTTGGTTCTTAAAGAAATTAACCATATTTTTTTGTGGTTAATCAAGTGTAGAAATATATATTTAACAAGAAAAACTCAAGAAGAAAAATTTTTAGAAATTTTTTTTACAACTTGTAAACATCTAACTTCTTCAACAATGATGTTTTTAAATAAATTACCACACTTCAAAGGGTAAATAGGCTTACTAAACACGCTAGTAAGTTACTACAAATTTTTGTAAATTTTCAAGTTCATGAAGTAGTGATTAATGCTTCATTTTGGCAAATTGGTAAGTATTGGTTGATTTGTTGTTGATTGTGATGATTTACAAAAGAAAATGATATGCTTTGAAAGCATGGAAACCTCCATTTTTAAGGGGAAACTATGGCAAAATTTTTCTAAAAATTAAACACTTAGAAAAATATTTTTAAGCAAATATTTACAAATATATTTTAAACCATGAATTTTCATATAAAATTGTCCATAATTTTTGCTACAAAAATTATAAATATTGGAGGTTGGTTTTTGATAATAAAAGGGACTAAATATGTATTTAGGAAAATATATATTTAGATGTCACCATGTGTGTGATTATTTGTATATTATGTGTATTAGTTAAATTATTTTAGGACTTGAAATAATATAACTCACCAAAATACCAAGGAAATTAAAATACAACATATTACCAAAATTCCAAGAAATAAATATACAATTTACACCCAAAATATTGGAGAAACCGAACAAGGAATATAACTTACGAAAATATTTCGGAAATAAATTCATAAGTATATTTTTGTAATTGGTATTTTGGACACCAAGAGAACAAAAATATGATTTTTACAATTACTACAAAGATATATCATATTTTCTACAAGAAGAATATATATATATTTTTTTTGGAAAAAGAAAACATATATATTTTTCTTAAAATTATTAGAAAATATATTATTTTCTTAAGTAAATTTGGAATGTATTATTTTTGGGTGAAAATGGATTTATATATATATTTTCTAGGTTAGACTTGAAAATATATTATTTTTGAGGTTTATATGAAAATTATAAATATTTTTGCCAAGGGAAAAATTATAAATAATTTTTCTATGTAATATTTCTTAAAATATATATTTTGGGAATATATATTGATGGATTTTTATTAGAAATAATATTCCGGAAAAAGTTACACAAAAATTAAGTATAAAGATACTTAGTAAACACAATAAAAATATGTATTCTCGTACGCATAAATACACACCGGAATACGTCATTGATACTTGGTAAAATATATACAAGTTTTAGAATACGAATATAAATACACCCATCCTTGGGAAGTTATTCATGTACAAATACATAAAAGTGTCAAGTTAAAATGTATTATTTTAACTAATATTCCAAAATTAAATAAATATAATTTAAGTTAAAATATTTATTATTTTAACAAATAATTATATAACTTGGAATAATACTGAAGACACAATGAAACGGAACTCAAAGACACTAATTAATACTACATCAAGGCACGACCCGCTCGTCTAATAAACCGTAGTACGTTGTAGGTAGTCGTGCACACGAGTAGCAGCTTCGGGTTACATTTGGATACGAAGAACGCAAGATTATGAGTTCATATCCCCCTTTTTCTTTTAACTGTTTTGTTTTATAACTTTGGGGGTGAAGTACATGTTACAAAATATTTACAAATGTTTTACATTTGGTATGGTTAGCTAAGGAATGAACTGTTAGATCATGTGGATGGGTAGGCACACACTTAAGACCATTAATCCTCATATAAGGACCAAGGGACATGAGTGATAGATCTATTTGGGTGTAGCGAGCCCACACCCATGTGGACCGGGGTTTGGCCCATGAGGTGACTATGTCTTACAGCCGGAGGCCCGGTGCAAAACCATTAATTGATCTATTTCCTTGTTGCTTTCATACCGGGTTTACAAAACATACATACTTACAATGTTTACAAAGGTTTATTTGTGCACACATACAAACACATGAACTTGCTCAACTTTTGTTGATGTTTTCAAACTACATGTATTTCAGGAAACTAAAAGTGGATCTGGCGGGCGCTGAAGTTTTCAAGTCGTGTCGTTAATAAAAGATGTCATTCGAAGTCAAAGGGTTTGGGTTGTGTATCTTATCCTGGATAAGATATATAGTTCAAAACCTAGTTTATTACTGTCTTTCGTAAACTCCTTACGGAACTTAAAACTTGTTGGTATTGTATTGTGAACATGAAGTCTATGTTTGGATTTTAAAACAATGTTGTTGTGAGGTTTTAAACTTAATCTATGGATGAACATCTTGGGTTTTTCCATATAGTTGTTTGTTATGGTTGAATGCAATGATATTAAGCAAGTCACACATAATCACGCTTCCGCAAAAGTCAGGGTGTGACATCGTACACACCTCGTATAATACGTTAACGTGAATCATATAATCCTTATCGACATGTGATTTTTATTGTTTACAGACGATATGGCTGAGTCATCAGCAGCTGGAGCACGTCGACAAGGAGTAGGTTGGGTGTCACACCCGTGTCAAAGGCGGAAGCGCGTAGTGTGACTTGATCGGTTTCCACAGCATACGATGTAAGTAAACAAACTATATGATATAAAACATACACGATGTTCATCCATTCCATAATGTAAGGATACAAGTCATAAGTTGTTTTGTAGCAAAAGACGACATAAGTTTTTAAGTTTTACAAACAAGACTTGTTCAAAATAAAGTTTTTGAGATAACGAGGTTTTGCATCCTATATCCCGTTCGAAGACGGGATATATGGATCAAACCATCCAAAATACGGATGCCATCGTCTTCGTAATAAACTTGAAACTTCATAATTTGTTGCACCAAGATCTACTTAGTTACCTGAAATACATGTAAGTTTGAAAACATCAACAAAAGTTGAGCGAGTTCATGTGTTTTAAGTTTGTAAGCATTAAGTGAATCTGTAAAACATTTGAAAGTTAAAGTGTCAAAATCCGGTATGTAAAGCGTCAATGAACATGTTAATCATTAATGTGTAGCTAGGACATTAATATGTGTGCCGACATAGGAAGCCACAAACCCGTAAGCGATTTAGTACCGGTCCACCTGGCGAGGGTAACATAGGAAACTCCATGTGGCCACACGAGGACCCATGAGTAGGGCTCGCCCTGTACCCGATAGATCTACCCCCTTTGTTCATTGGTCTTAAACAAGATTAATGGTGCTTAAAGTATCAGCCTATTCGCACGTGATCTACTAATTCATTCCGTAGATTAACCATACCAAAGTAACATGTATTTCCCCCCAGGAGTTGTAAAACCGAAATGTTAAAAAAAGGGGGACATGAACTCACAGTATTGCGTCCGGCAATAAATTCTAGCAACTGTGTTCCGTAAGCTTGAGTTAACCTACAATGGTTCTAACTCGTTAGGCACGTCGGTCTCTTCTAGACCTTGTACTCGTTGTTCATCTTGAACGTTATTGTATGCGTTTTGTTTTTGGAACACTTGTGTATTTTAGATATGTTGGCATTTGTTTCGTATGTTTGTTTAATGTATATAAATATATACTTCTTGAGTTCATAATGTGTTAGAACGGGCATCGCCCTTTGTAAGTATACGTGCTTCACACAAATATATATGGGTCTAGCCGGTATAAGTCCTTGTGTCTCGTACAATTATAAGTGGACCGAGTCCAATAGTGTCTTTGTGCCGTGCACGACGCAAATTTGTTGTATGAAATATATATTCCTCAAAAATATATATTTTTAAGTTCGGTGAACGTCGCTCACATGTATACGTATGATCGGTTTGTTTTAGGTATATATTTGTTTCACAAATATATATGTATATGTATATCTTCTCAAGATATAGTTGTTAAAAATATTTATTTTTAACATCGTATATATGTTAATGTACGTATACGGTATCCCTTGTGAGTGTACGCTTCAACAAGTGTGCATGAGTAAGTCGCTATGTATATGCGTATTTTATATGTATACGTATACCGTATTTATAATGTATTATTACAATATATATTTATAAAAATATACATGTATTTTACATTAGGCCTAGCCCACCTTTTGTGTTATTGGGCTTAGTTCACACATTTTGTCATTGGGCCTAGTCCTTGACTTTAAGTTATTCGGCCTAACCCATGTTATTATTATATTTGGGCCTCGTCCATTTTTAGTTATTATAAGTGGGCTTGTTTAGTGTTTATGGAATGGGCCTTTGCCCATGTGTTCAAGGTATTAGCCCTAGCCCAATATTTATGCTATTTTAGCCCAACATTAATTGTTTTATCCCAATATTATATAAGTTGGCCCAATTTTAATGTTCTTGAATTTTATAATATTTCACTAAGTATTAAGTAACTGTCACACCCCGATATTTCCACGTATTACCGGTGGGCCCGGTGGGGAGTATCGTGACGTAGTTGATATCGTCATGGACAATTAATCACAGTTTAATACACAGCGGAAGTCGAAAGATAAAATATTACAAACCTAATGGAAGTAATGTCATTTAATACAAAAACTGTTGTAAAGGATCCACAGGCGGATCAAAGTTCCAAGATCATTGTTCAACAGATTTAATAACATCTAATCTTGCAAGACTCTTTATTGATGTTAGGAGTAGCCAGCCTATTCCATCTAGTACCTGCACTTAGCCTTTTTGGGAAAATATGTCAGTTTACACTGGTAAATACAATTAACCGACTCATTTTGAAAATGTTTAATAAAATTGATTTGAATGCACAAGGCACAAAATAATCTTTTATAACTTGGGATAATTATTTATATATAAACTTGTAAAAGAATTACATGTTCGTTACGTTTAGTAGCCCGGGCAGAATACCGGGTTAAAGATTAATAGACACACCACATGATATAATCCCGCGGGGAGTTACTCTCGAACCGTCCGTTATACCTTTTTATATACATGCACTGGCAGGAGAATGCCTACACCCCGTGCTTAGGTCATGGCCATTTCAATGAATGATGCCAAGGATATCCGGGACATGGTCATTAACCCCCAAAGGCTTTAAGCAAACATAACAGTTTAAACGGGTCATCTCAATAAATTAACCTTTATATGATTAACAATTCAATGACCGACCAAGCGGTATTTTATATACCGTACCCCAAGCCCGTATAAGGGAAAATAAGTTAAAAGTATTTACCTGAGCAAGTATATATCACAATCAGCGAGTGCAAGTATCTTTTACTGGGATCCTAATCTGGAACGAAGGTTTTAATAACCTATTAGATTCCTAACGGGTCTTAATTAAGCCTAAACTTAGACCGGTTAGTTTTAAAGGAAGATATACGGTTCAAAACGCACGATTAAGCGAAGACCGAATTAGAATGTGGTTTAGACCCGATAAGTTTGTATACTTGTATAATATGGGTAAACTAAACACCTTCTGGATTTTGGGATAAAAGTGATAAGGTTTGACCCTTTCGGCTAATTTATGCAAACTAGTTACATAAACCATACCGAACGCGAAAAGTGCGTAACGGGTAAGCAAATGAGTCATGAACAGGTTTCCTAAGTTAATAAGCGTTAAATATGTTGTGATATCAGTAGGATACCATCCATTATTCCCAAAATGGATTTAAACTCAAATTATGCCCCGTAGGGGTATTTTAGTCATTTTAAGGGTTATAAAAGAGATTAAATCTGAGTTTCAGGTCTGATATAATCAGTAAAAATAATTATTTTTATAAGTCATAACAGTAGGGTATTGCATATATGTGAAATTAATCTTTTATAACCAAACTATTCACTGTAGGGGCATTTTGGTAATTTCACATAAGCTTTAAAGGTCAAAATTTGAATTCTGAGTTTAAAACTTTGGCTTACTGTTTAATTATAAAAATTTACTTAAAACATCAGTAGGTATTAAGTTTCATATGCCAAAAATAGTTTTAACTCATACTATGCGTTTAAAACGCGTAAAAGTCTGTTTTAAGCGATTTTCGGGTTTAAATAGGAAATCTGAGTTTTTGATCAGTTTAGAAAGTTCAAAATATTTTATTTATTATATAAATCAGTAGCAATATGTTTTGTATTAATATCTTATGTAAAACTCATTTTATGCAAGAAAATGGCATAGCCGACAATTACCGAATTATAGCAAGAACCCTATGTTATGCTCAGCTTAAAAATAAATAAAAATCTTCAAAAAAACTCAAAATATTATATTACATCAGTGGGTAAAAAGTTTGGTGTCAAAATTTGGGTTTAGGTAGGCTTTATGCTAATTACGCCGTTTAATTAATAAAAAGCTTCTTAATTACGATATTGAGCATAACTCCTAATCTAGACCTCAAACTGATGTCAAATTTTTAGGACAAGTTTATAAATCAGTAACAAAGGTTTTTGTCCTCTAATATTTTCAAAAATCTCGTTTTAAGGTCAAAAGGGCATAATGGTCAACATTTAGGCATATAACGGAAACATGCAAATGAATCGGATAACTAAGGAACCAAGTTGTATAACCTCAGAGGGATACACTAACCTATAACCTGGTCCTAATAGAGCTCTAAGGCATTTCTAAAATATGCTACATTGGGTCAGAACTGAAAGTCAAAGCAAAAGTTTAATTTTGCGACTTTCGGTTCCGAACCGAGCTTAAACTGAAAATTGTCGGGTTGAACATGCTTAGACATGTTCTTACATTAATTACCAAGTTATACAAGTGATAAAATATGTTCCATGGCTTCTACATTGTTAATTATGTGTTTATTTGAAAATTAGCTTTCTGTTGACTTTTTATAATCAAGTTTGACCCGACAATTGACCTAGTTAGAGTGGGAATCAGAGGGTGCCTTTTTAAGGGTTTATTATCAACATAATTACCAACTCATAGGTACTTTTAATTCGAGAATTGACCGGACCATTAGTGATTAATCACTAAGTCAAACCTTAATTACGACGGGTTTGACTTTAGGCCACTAAACTAATAAAACTGAATTTAGAGAGGTTAAGGAAGCTTACAAAGGTCCTAAGCACGATTTTGGAACTTAAGGAAACTTGTTTGATGACCAGAGAGCTCCAGAGAAGAGTCTTGGATGATTTTTGAAGTGAACAAGTTAAGTGTTGCAACTTATGTTCCTTATATAGGGACTTTAATCTCATAAGATGATGCCAACAAGGTCTATGGGTGATTCCTGATCATCCCCAAGTGTCCCTATGCATGAAAATCTGTTGGTGCAGCCCCTGGAATCGAAAGATGGTATAATAAGGTGGTGCAACAGCTGATACAGGCATCTGTCCAAAGAAATGGAGCTGGCAGGTTCTAGGCGGCCCGCGTAAGAGACCATTAAGGTCTTACGCGGCCGGTATGAGGCCCATATCCGGTCAACCATCTTTCAGCATTTGCAATTTTAGTCCCTGGTCCTTCTAATAGTTGTTTTAACTTGATTTATTGCACTTTTAACCCTCTAACTTGACTTTTATGGACTCTAAGTCATAAACCAACTTTTTTAAGTCCCCGGTAATTTATGTGATCACCGAAAAGTCTTAAATTTCAACGTTGACGCTTTTAACCCTTTATTTACGAATGTTCACGTATCTTTCTCATATGATATCGAAACCTTGTGAAATTTTTATCACTTATTCTAGTGAGCATAATTAATCATTACAAAGCTTCGGGTTCATTAAAAGGTCACTCCGAGGTATAAATTAAACATGTTGACACATTTAACCCTTGCAGTTTGTAAACTCTCACTTTCTTCCACAAACGGCTTCATATGATCCATAATTCATTCGTTTAAGGGTATTCACATCGTGTAGGGTTGTTGAAAGGTATAATTATCCAATGTTGACACTTTGAATCTTTTTACACACATACTTTCTTTGGTTGTCAACTTTAGTCCCTCATATTCAATTCATTACACGTTTAAAGCTCATGACACGTGTCTTCATTATATTGGTCGTGAATTTACGAGGTGTTACATCCTCACCCCCTTAAAGGAAATCTCGACCTCAAGATTTATTGAAATAAATGAGGGTACTTCTCTTTCATTGTGGACTCTACCTCCCACGTATACTCGGGACCTCTTCGGGCATCCCATTTAACCTTTACGATCGGTACATGCTTCTTTTGAAGCTTCTTAACCTGTCGATCCTCGATCGACAAAGGTTTTTCAATAAATTTCAAGCTCTCATCTATGTGCACATCCGTATGTGGTGTGACTCGTGATTCATCAGCTAGACATTTCTTCAGATTGCATATGTGGAATACATTATGAATACCACTGAGCTCTTCAGGCAGGTTTAACTTGTAAGCCACTGTTCCGACACATTCGATAATCTCGAATGGTCCTATGTACCTCAGGCTTAACTTGCCTTTCTTACCAAATCGCATTACCCCTTTCCAGGGTGATACCTTCAGTAACACTTTGTCACCAACCTCGAACTTTAAAGGTTTACGCCTTTTTTCTGCGTAACTTTTCTGCCTATCTCTGGCAGCTTTGAGACGATCTCCTATCTGTACAATTTTATCGGTCGTCTCCAGGACTATATCGGGTCCTGTTAGTTGGACATCTCCAACTTCTGCCCAACAAACGGGCGTTCTGCACTTTCTTCCATACAGAGCTTCAAAAGGTGCAGCATGTATACTCTAATGATAACTATTATTGTATGAAAACTCGATTAATGGAAGGTGATCATCCCAACTTCCACCTAGATAAATAACACAAGCTCGTAGCATATCCTCGAGTGTCTATATAGTACGTTCACTTTGACCATCTGTCTGAGGATGATATGCAGTGCTGAAATTTAATCGAGTGCCTAGGGATTGCTGGAAGCTTTTCCAGAAATGCGATGTATACCTCGTATCCCTATCAGAGATGATAGACACTGGCACTCCATAGAGAGATACAATCTCATCCACATACAGCTGAGCTAACTTATCTGAGCTGTGTATTTCCTTAATAGGTAAGAAGTGGGCTGACTTAGTCAGTCTATCCACTATAACACAAATAGTATCATTTCCTCGCTTTGTCTTTGCCAACTTGGTGATAAAATCCATAGTCACCATTTCCCATTTCCAGGTGGGAAGTTCAGGCTGTTGTAGCAGACCTGACGGCTTCTGGTGTTCAGCTTTAACTTACGCGCACGTCAAACATTTGGCTACATAAGTAGCTATAGACTTCTTCAAGCCTATCCACCAATAATTTGCCTTCAAATCCTGGTACATCTTATTACTTCCAGGATGAACGAAATACTTAGAACTTTGGGCTTCTTGGAGGATAACATCCCGTAGTCCTCCATAGATTGGAACCCATATTCATCCATTTAATCTTAGGATTCCATCCTTGCCATAAGATAACTGCTCAGCAGTTACTCCCAACTTTTCATTAGGATAGTTAGCTTCTAATACAACTTCCTTTTGAGCGGCTAACAATCTTTCATTCAAACTGTTCTTTAATTCTTGGCATTGATTCTTATGGGCTTAACTTTTTCCTTTCTGCTCAAAGCATCGACGACCACATTCGCCTTACCTGGATGGTATCGGATTTCGCAATCATAATCATTCAGTGTCTCCATCCATCGTCGCTGCCTCATGTTCAGATCCTTCTGGTTGAACAAGTGTTGAAGGCTTTTATGATCAGAATAGATCACACAGTTAGTACCATATAGATAATGCCTTCAAAGTTTTAGTGCAAACACAACGGCACCCAACTCCAAGTCGTGGGTGGTATAATTCTTTTCATGCACTTTTAGTTGTCGGGAAGCATAGGCAATAACCTTGCCTATCTGCATGAGCACACATCCTATACCAGTGTGTGACACGTCGCAGTATACTACAAATTCCTCTATTCCATCAGGCAATGTTTACACAGGTGCATTGCTCAGCTTCTGCTTAAGAATGTCAAAAGATTCTTGCTGCTTAGGACCCCAGTCAAACTTGATATTCTTACGAGTTAATGAAGTTAGGGGTGCTGCAATCCTTGAGAAGCTTTCAATAAAACGCCTGTAATATCCAGCCAGACCCAAAAATCTGCGAATCTCTGTGGGCGTCTTCGGCTCTTGCCAATTCATGATAGCTTCAATCTTAGCGGGATCCACCTGGATACCATGCTCACTAACCACATGTCCAAGGAACTGGACTTCACGAAGCCAAAATTCACACTTTGAAAACTTGGTGTAGAGCTTCTCATGCTGAAGAAGTTTAAGAATACAACGAAGGTGCTTCTTATGGTCAACTTGATTCTTTGAATAAATAAGAATGTCATCAATGAAGACAATGACAAACTTGTCCAAATAGGGTTTGCAAACGCGATTCATGAGGTCCATGAATGCTGCTGGTGCATTAGTGAGCCCAAAAGGCATCACCAAGAACTCGTAGTGACCATAGCGAGTTCTAAATGCAGTCTTGTGCACATCTTCATCTCTAACCTTCAGCTGATGATAGCCTGACCTTAAATCGATTTTGGAGAAGTAACTTGCCCCTTGCAGTTGATCGAACAGACCGTCGATCCTGGGCAATGGATATATGTTCTTGATTGTGACCTTGTTAAGCTCTCGATAATCGATGCATAGACGCATCGATCCATCCTTCTTCTTTACAAACAGGATCGGTGCTCCCCAAGGAGATGAGCTAGGTCTAATAAATCCTTTTGCCAACAAATCATCCCGTTGAGTTCTCAACTCTTTCATCTCTGTTGGTGCTAACCTGTAAGGTGCTCTTGCAATAGGTGCTGCTCCAGGTATAATGTCGATTCTGAACTCCACTTGCCTATCTGGGGGTAAACCAGGTAGTTCTTCAGGGAATACTTCTGGATATTCAGAGATGACAGGGATGTCTTCAACCATGGGTTTTGGTTCATCGATAGTTACTTGTGCCATATATATGACACATCCTTTCTTCATACATCTTGATGCCTTAAGCAAAGACACTTGCTTAGGCAACCCATACTGAGTGTCTCCCTGAATGGTAAGTGGCTCACCATGCGGAGTCTTGATCACTACTTGTTTCTTGTCACAAACAATCTGGGCTTGGTTATGAGATAACCAATCCATGCCTATTACTATGTCAAATCCAGCTAATTTCAAAGGAAGCAAGGATAACGGAAAGGAGTGGTTCCTAATGGATATAAAGCATCCATCTAAACATGGTTGAGGCAGTTTCTATGGTACCATCGGCCAACTCTACTTCATATTTCATGCTTAGGGTTTTAACAGGAAGATTTAGCAATTTACAAAACTTATCATCGAAAAATGACTTATCCGCACCCGAATCAAATAATACCCTTGCATAAACATCATTAATAAGGAAGGTACCTATTATCACGTTATCATCTTGCACTGCTTCCCGTGCATTCATCTGAAAGACCCTAGCATTGGTCTTTTTCCCTTCCTCGGGTTTCTTGGCATACTTTGGGCAGTTGGACTTGATGTGCCTCTTTTCATTACAGTTGTAGCACGTTGCATCCTTTATCTTCTTGCACTCTATCGTCTTATGCTCACTTGACTTACAAATCCCACAAGCCCTGGGCTGTGATTGGGACTTTGACTCGTATCTGCACCTTCCCAGATGATGTTTCTTACACACCTTACACTTGGGCTTTTCACCCGACTGCCGATCATCTTTTCTAAACCCGGAACTCTTCTTGTGATCAGAGTTCCCTTTGTGTTTCTTGTCTGATCAGTGTGAGCTTTCATCCTCAAGTTTCTTATTCACAATATTATAATTTCTCAGCGATCTCTGCCTGACCGCATCGAGGGTAAGCGATAGTGCCAGATCGGCTACAGATCTAAAGGTAGTCGGTCGAGATGCCTTCACACTGGCTTTAATCACTGGGGCTAAACCCCCAATGAAACGAGCTATCCGTTTTGGTTCTGGTGTCACCAAATATGGAACTAATCGAGACATGGTATTAAAACTCGTGAGGTACACCTGACAATCTAAATTCTTCATAACTAATGTTAGGAAGTCGGTCTCGATCTTCTCAACATCATGTTGAGGGCAGAAATTTTCTTTGATGAGAGTAACGAACTGCTCCCAAGACATGCCATACAAATGGACTTTTCCAGTAGCTTGGATCAGAGACCTCCACCAAGCTAGAACTTCTCCTTTAAATGACAGAGATACAAACTTCACAACGTCCCTATCAGCGCAACCACTGATATCAACCACAGTGTCCATTTCATCGAGCCAAGTCATCCAATCGATGGCTCCTTTCTCCCCTGTGAAGTCTCTAGGCTTGCAGGAGACGAAATACTTATATGTACAGGACTTACCACGTGGTTCTTGTTTGAGCTCAATCTTCTTCGACGGAACACTATGCTGATTTGAGGAGTGATGATCATCATTCCTCCTTGATCCATTATGTTTAGGAGGTGGCTTACTATGAGCCTCAGAGTGAGTCTTAGGTTTAGAATGGGGTACAGATGAGGCCTTGCTTTGAGTACCACTTGACTCATTAAACTGCCTGTTAAGAGCTCGCGTAACGGCATTATCTATTAATGCCTGCAATTCCGCGCCTGCTACATTAACTCTGGAAGTGCCATGATTCTCCCTTGGGTGACTGTTGACTTTGTCTGACCCAGCCATGTAGCTTGATTGCTACATAAAATATTGACAAGATTTATTCAAAAGTCCATTATGGAACTGTCTTTTATGGCAATTCATTAACCATGGTAATTATAAACCATATTTGGTTAATTTATTAAACATATTTGCTGAGGATTTTCATTATAATTTATCCTAATTATAAAGTAATAAGGGTATTATTAATGGCACATAAGGCCTAGTCACAAGGACAATTTAAATTATAAACCATGATTTTAAGAATCGAGGCATTAAGGTTTGAACGTAGTTCATTACCTTTTATTGACAGGGAGTCGTAGACTACAATCTGTCTTTTGTCTTATATGACAATGATTGTGGCTCATAGGCCCTACATCACAAACGGATGTTTAAATAATAAGGAAGGAATCGGAAGAATCCAATATAAGGATGACATGTGTGATTTTAACGAATCACATCTGCCAGGAGTGTTAACATGTTTTCAGATGTTAACAAAGGTTTGAATCCTTTTAAACAGGTTTTACCATTATGGCCAGGTCTTAATGACATGCGGCTAGGTTATACCTTTTAAGATTCTTATTCAATATTTAATAGGCAGATTATTTTAAAAGGAATGAGATTTTTGATTTATTTATTTCATATATTATATTTATGCATATAATGACAAAAATTGAAAATTCAACATTCCATACTAATTAAAAAGAGTACATATTTGCCCTAAACGGGACTTTAACAGAAATAACTTGCCCACGCAGGGGCTAAACTGAAACTACAAGTCCTCGCAGGGACTGAATACAAAAATAGATGTCCACGCAGGGACTTGATTGAAAATTAAAGAAATACAAAACAAACAAATAAAGAAAGAATCTCAATGATCCTTTTTGCTCTTCCCTTTGATTAAGCTTGCCAAACCCTTGAGAAATCCACGGTGGTTCCTACGCCCCTCCCGAACCTCCCGTTCCACCTGGCTCAACCTTTGTAGAATCTCCTACTGCTGCGGTGGCGATAACAGTGGCAGCTGCGGGGGCTGCTGATGCTGCGGAGGTTGAGGAGGTGGCGGGTATTGATACCCATAGGGTGGGTACCCAGCCTGATATGGGACTCCAAAGGGCCCCTCAGGATGAAGAGCATTGTAGTTCGCCGCCGCAAGGTATGGGTCAACTTTGGCGTAGTTGTAGTTAGTATGGGTTGGCTGTTCGAAAGGGTTATACGCCGCTACGCCGGCGTATGCAGGAATTGGGTTATCATAACCCACTAGTGGCGGTGCGACTGGCGCAGACTCCACCACTGAAACAGGGTTAGAAGGCCCGCCCATCTGTGGGTCTTCATATAGTGGCGGGTAATGACTGCCACTTGAATGCTGAGGGGTGCTGATATGGACTCCCCCTTGTACGTACATCCGTGCGGTTGATCTCCTATGCCTCGGTGGCTCTGGAGGCGGTTGCTGCACTGGTGGTGGTGGCGGTGGAGTAACCGCAAAAACGCGAATCCTCCGAAGGATCCTGCTGCTGTGATGAGTGGTAACTGGGAGTAAACACCCAGTCGTATTGGGCAAACCTTGCCTGATAACTGTCAGGACCACGATAAGGTGATCCATGATATGATGACCCATCCGAAATCTCGATAGGGAAAAGTAGGTGTTCCGATTGGCGGCTGGTCAGGTTCCAGATCCTCTTCCATGTCCATGGAGAAATGGTCCTCCGGTCCCAACAGGTTATAACCTATTGGCTCATCAATTTGGTTTGCTGGGTTGAACCGGCTTTGAA
The DNA here is from genome assembly GCA_030545235.1 of Helianthus tuberosus. Classification (NCBI taxonomy): domain Eukaryota; kingdom Viridiplantae; phylum Streptophyta; class Magnoliopsida; order Asterales; family Asteraceae; genus Helianthus; species Helianthus tuberosus. The sequence continues at coordinate 159,032,336 of CM060365.1, forward strand.
AGTAGGGTGTTGGGTCATTGAAGGAATGGTGTGAGTTGGGGCTTTGAAGGGGTATAAAAGAGTGATGTGAGTTGTGGGGCTCGTTCTCCGATTGAGGCCCGAAAGAGTTGAGGTAGTAAGGTGAGGAGCTCAGCGAGACTGAACGCCTCGCGGGTTCTAAATGGGTCCTCCAGTCTTCTTGAGGACTTTTGCTTAAAGTGTCTGATGGAGTTTGCCGGTGTGAAGGCCCGGCCTCGTGATCGTTGGGGGCGATGAATGGCCCCTTGCCTCTTCCTCTTCCTCGGATTCTTGGCGGCATTTTTGTAGGCCCTGTCAAAACAAACAACAGAAAAACCAAAAGAAACAATAAAGGACAAAACAAAATAAGTCAGAATTAGTCCTAAGTTCTTTGTCTAGACTCGAAAGTCGAGGAATGTGCAAACTGTGTCATTGAGATTAAACACAAAAGGCTAGTGTTTAATTCACTCAACGTTGGCTCTGATACCAACCTGTCACACCCCGATATTTCCACGTATTACCGGTGGGCCCGGTGGGGAGTATCGTGACGTAGTTGATATCATCATAGACAATTAATCATAGTTTAATACACAGCGAAAGTCGAAAGATAAAATATTACAAACCGAATGGAAGTAATGTCGTTTATTACAAAAACGGTTGTAAAGGATCCACAGGCGGATCAAAGTTCAAAGATCATTGTTCAACAGATTTAATAACATCTAAGCTTGCAAGACTCTTTATTGATGCTAGGAGTAGCCAGCCTATTCCGTCTAGTACCTGCACTTAGCCTTTTTGGGAAAATACGACAGTTTACACTGTTAAATACAATTAACCAACTCATTTTGAAAATGTTTAAGAAAATTGATTTGAATGCACAAGGCACAAAATATTCTTTTATAACTTGGGATAATTATTTATATATAAACTAGTAAAAGAATTACATGTTCGTTATACGTTCAGTAGCCCGGGCTGAATACCGAGTTAAAGATTAATAGACACACCACATAATATAATCCCACGGCGAGTTACTCTCAAACCGTCGGTTATACCTTTTTATATACATGCACTGGCAGGTGTATGCCAACACCTCGTGCTTAGGTCGTGGCCATTTCAATGAATGATGCCAAGGATATCCGGGACATGGTCATTAACCCCCCAAAGGCTTTAAGCAAACATAATAGTTTAAACGGGTCATCTCAATAAATTAACCTTTATATGATTAAAAATTCAATGCCCGACCAAGCGGTATTTTATATACCGTACCCCAAGCCCGTATAAGGGAAAATAAGTTAAAAGTACTTACGTGAGCAAGTATATATCACAATCAGTGAGTGCAAGTATCTTTTACTGGGCCCTTAATCTGGAACGAAGGTTTTAATAACCTATTAGATTCCTAACGGGTCTTAATTAAGCCTAAACCTAGACCGGTTAGTTTTAAAGGAAGATATACGGTTCAAAACGCACGATTAAGCGAAGACCGGATTAGAATGTGGTTTAGACCCAAAAATTTTGTATACTTGTATAATATGGGTAAACTAAACACATTCTGGATTTTGAGATAAAAATGATAAGGTTTGACCCGTTTCGGCTAATTTATGCAAACTAGTTACTTAAACCGTACCGAACGCGAAAAGTGCGTAACGGGTAACCAAATAGTCATGAATAGGTTTCCTAAGTTAATATGCCTTAAATATGTTGTGATATCAGTAGGATACCTTCCATTATGCCCAAAATGGATTTAAACTCAAATTATGCCCCGTAGGGGTATTTTGGTCATTTTAAGGGTTATAAAAGAGATTAATTATTAATCCGAGTTTTAGGAATGATATAATCAGTAAAAATAATTATTTTTATAAGTCATAACAGTAGGGTATTCCATATATGTGAAATTTATCTTTTATAACCAAACTATGCACCGTAGGGGCATTTTGGTAATTTCACATAAGCTTTAAAGGTCAAAATTAGAATTCTGAGTTTAAAACTTTGGCTTACTGTTTAATTAGAAAAATTTACTTAAAACATCTGTAGGTATTAAGTTTCATATGCCAAAAATAGTTTTAACTCATACTATGCGTTTAAAACGCGTAAAAGTCGGTTTTAAGCGATTTTCGGGTTTAAATAGGAAATCTGAGCTTTTGATCAGTTTATAAAGTTCAAAATTTTTTATTTATTATATAAAATCAGTAGCAAAAAGTTTGGTATTAATATGTTATGTAAAACTCATTTTATGCAAGAAAAGGGTATAACCGACAATTACCGAATTATAGCAAGAACCCTATGTTATGCTCAGCTTAAAAATAAATAAAAATCTTCGAAAATCCCAAAATATTATATTACATCGGTGGGTAAAAATTTTGGTGTCAAATTTGGGTTTAGGTAGGCTTTATGCTAATTACGCCGTTTAATTAATAAAAAGTTACTTAATTACAATATTGAGCATAACTCCTAATCTAGACCTCAAACTGATGTCAAATTTTTAGGACAAGTTTATAAATCAGTACCAAAGGTTTTTGTACTCTCACATTTTCAAAAATCTCGTTTTATGGTCAAAAGGGCATAATGGTCAACATTTAGGCATATAACGGAAACATGCAAATGAATCGGATAACTAAGGAACCAAGTTGTATAACCTCAGAGGGTTACACTAACCTATAACCTGGTCATAACAGAGCTCTAAGGTATTTCTAAAATATGCTACATTGGGTCAGAACTGAAAGTCAAAGCAAAAGTTTAATTTTGCGACTTTCGGTTCCGAACCGAGCTTAAACTGAAAATTGTCGGGTTGAACATGCTTAGACATGTTCTTACATTAATTACCAAGTTATACAAGTGATAAAATAGGTTCCATGGCTTCTACATTGTTAATTATGTGTTTATTTGAAAATTAGCTTTCTGTTGACTTTTTATAATCAAATTTGACCCGACAATTGACCTAGTTAGAGTGGGAATCAGAGGGTGCCCTTTTAAGGGTTTAATATCCACATAATTACCAACTCATAGGTACTTTTAATTCGAGAATTGACTGAACCATTAGTGATTAATCACTAAGTCAAACCTTAATTACGATGGGTTTGACTTTAGGCCATTAAACTAATAAAACTGAATTTAGAGAGGTTAAGGAAGCTTACAAAGGTCCTAAGCACAATTTTGGAACTTAAGGAAACTTGTTTGATGACCAGAGAGCTCCAGAGAAGAGTCTTGGATGATTTTTGAAGTGAACAAGTTAAGCGTTGCAACTTATGTTCCTTATATAGGGACTTTAATCTCATAAGATGATGCCAACAAGGTCTATGGGTGATTCCTGATCATCCCCAAGTGCCCCTATGCATGAAAATCTATTGGTGCAGCCCCTGGAATCGAAAGACGGTATAATAAGGTGGTGCAACAGCTGATACAGGCATCTGTCCAAAGAAATGGAGCTGGCAGGTTCTAGGCGGCCCGCGTAAGAGGCCAGTAAGGTCTTACGCGGCCGGTATGAGGCCCATATCCGGTCAACCATCTTTCAGCATTTGCAATTTTAGTCCCTGGTCCTTCTAATAGTTGTTTTAACTTGATTTGTTGCACTTTTAACCCTCTAACTTGACTTTTAAGGACTCTAAGTCATAAACCAACTTTGTTAAGTCCCCTGTTATTTATGTGATCAACGAAAAGTCTTAAATTTCAACGTTGACGCTTTTAACCCTTTACTTACGAATGTTCACGTATCTTTCTCATACGATATCGAAACCTGGTGAAATTTTTATCACTTATTCTAGTAAGCATAATTAATCGTTACAAAGCTTCAGGTTCGTTAAAAGGTCACTCAGAGGTATAAATTAAACATGTTGACACATTTAACCCTTGCGGTTTGTAAACTCTCACTTTCTTCCACAAACGGCTTCATATGATCCATAATTCATTCGTTTAAGGGTATAAATATTGTGTTGGGTTGTTGAAAGGTATAATTATCCAATGTTGACACTTTGAATCTTTTTACACACATACTTTCTTTGTTTGTCAACTTTAGTCCCTCATATTCAATTCATTACACGTTTAAAGCTCATGACACGTGTCTTCATTATATTGGTCCTGATTTTACGAGGTGTTACAGTAACATACAAGTAAACTTTTATAATTATACTTAGTGTTATTTTAATTGTTAAACTTTCTGGTTACCGTTGTCGTTAATATATATGAAGTGTCTAAAATATTTCATTTTTAGACTTGTGGTAATGACCGGTTAATATATATAGTTTTTGTGTCGAAGTTGTCGAGCGTCATAGTAACCTTTCGAGGTGTCGACACGTCTGTTTCGTCGGTAAAGCATAAGGTGTCGTGCGATGTCCATCGTTGGAGATTCATCGTCCGATGTTCGCGCGTCGAGTTTTGGTATCACACAAGTGTATATTTTTAGTAAGCGTGAAGGTTCGCGGCCGTTGTTATATTCGCGAACATTCATGAGGTTTTTGTCGTGGTGTAAGTGTATATTTTGCAAGTATTGTATGTATTATTTTTGGTATATATTCCTCCTACTACTAATACATACACACGTTATACAAGTAATATAAACCAATAGAGTTCTTAGCATATGTATATATATAATTTTCCAAAAATTATATTTATTGTTTTATTTATAAACTTTACCCACATTTATGTTATAAAAATATCTTTTTGAGTTTATATTAACTGTTGGATGGTTAAGACTTAACTATCGTCATTAGGGTTTGTATAATCATGATTAGGGTCGTGAATCACATTTAAGTTTACTAATCACGATTAACCATGTTAATCACCCAGTTAATCTCTTTTTAATCGTGATTAATATTTTAGGAAAATTTGGCCATAGTTTCCCCTAAACTATGGCGTTTTCCCCACGTTCTAAAACGCGTTTTTAAGCATGTTTAGCACCCTTAATCATGATCCATCCAAACCACATATCATCCCTTCAACTTTGCATGAAGGATCCTACTAATAATATCCTTAATTCCATGAACTTTTTGTATATTTTTAAACACACTTTTAAAAAGACATGGTGACACTTTTATGTTTAGCTTAACAAGATCCTTAAAAAAACATATTATTTCATAAGAACCTCCATGGTGTTCTTCCTTTTTTTAACAACTTGTTAAGACCACCCTATTTAACAGATTCTTAGTAAAAATCATGGTCTTTAATTTCTACAAAAATCACATACATGTTGTAATTTGTTTTAGATTGTAGTAAAGTTCATGGATCATAGGATTGATGATCTTGGTTAGATTTAAACATCAAAATGTTTAAATCTCTATTTTCGTTCTTAAACATGCAAGATCATCCATGTAAATAGCCTACTTTAACAAGATCTACACATGTAAAAGCATCATCTAGCACAAAAGAACATAATCTACACATAGTATATCTCATAAGTAGACTTTTTATGTAAAAATTAGTGTCTTTATCTTTGATTTTATATTTTGTTCAAGATGATTTAACATGTACATTAGTAAATTACATATTATAACAAGCTTGAAAATAAATAAAATGAATTCTTACAACTTTGCACAAGGTCTACATGAAGATAAAGAAGAAGATTAAGCTCCAAAGTGCTCCTTTATGATCCCTTAAGCTTGCATACACTTTGGATGAACTTATGATGGTTTAAAAGGGTTTAATTTAGGGTGTTTAATAAATGAAAAAGGAAGGAATTGGAGGTCTTATGGCTGCCGTGAATTAGAGGGAGTTATGAGGGTGTTGTGTTGTGACATATTGAAGTGAAAAACTTGATGAGAATGGTGTTATAACTTGGATATTCCTGGCACTCTTTTTTTTCAAACAATCATGCTCCCTTCCATACATCTAGCACTAATATTAGGTGTAGGTTAAGGATGTTATTAGGGCATGGTGTTGGCCGATTCTAGGTATGACCCTTTGATTTTTTTCCTTTTTTTTGTTATAAACATGTGACTTATATATTAATATGATAGATATTTTGGTAGTTAGTTTAATTAGTGTAATTAGGGGTTAATGATAGTTTAGGATTATAAATAAAGTCTAATTTGTTTACTAGTTTATTGGGTATAAATTTTAGATGGTAAAAATACCACTAGTTCGATCGCCGGTTCGATATCGGGTGTTGCACGAAAGTTATAGTTTAATACCGAGAGCTATGGTTTTAATTTACCGTTGAAGTTATGGCGTCTATTCAAGGCGTTTATGATGCGAAAATATTCCTCACTAGTTCACAAGAGGCTTCGTTTAGGCGTTAGGGTGATAAGAATATTGTTTACTAGTCTGTCGGATAAAAAACAGACAAGTTATGTAAGTTGCGATAAAACACCGGTATCTTGTGTTTCGGATATCCTAAGAATATCTCCAAGCTTCTTTAAGTTTTAAAATATTATTTACAAGTTCATCGGAGGCTCTCATGATTGTGTTTGTTTGTATGATTTGAACAATTAATGAATATGAAACAATGTAAAGTGCAGCGGAAATGAAAAACAAACTTTGTAAACACAATCAAAGGAGAAAATAGTTTGATAAACGTTTGCTTTTCATAGAGTCGAAAGATTACAATTCAAAGCAAAAGATTACAATGCAAGCTTACAAACTAAGCTCCCCCTCAGCCTGATACTACAGTGGTTGGTTGCACAAGATAAAAGGATTGAATTGAGGAGAAGAACTCACTCAAAACGAATCAAATGTAACAGTACAGAGCACTGTTCCATTTATAGACAATCCAAACCGTTGAGGCATCTAATGCTGATGTCACCATGAAAGCGACGTCTAACAGTCTAACAACCTGTATCTACTGGTCTTATACAAACACTGCTAAACCTTAACTACTGACTATACATGAAACATATGATATACTAAACTACTGCACTCTCTTTATGTCAGTGCTTTCCTCAAGGTTGATCAGTCCTTGATTGGGCAGTGCTTTGTCATCAGTAGATTGAAACAGCAGTGCTTAGTTCTCAGCAGTCTTCTGGCTTCATCAGTAGTTAGAAGAACAGCAGCAGTTGTATCCGGGCAGTGGATGCAAGACCATCAGATGTTATAATTACTTTCAAGGGAGAAGACTTAGTGTAAACTGCTACTTATGGTGAATCCACTATCATGATCCGGTTTTGGCTTTCATTATCTGTTCCTCTGGCAGGGTTCAATCCCAACAATCTCCCCCTAGAACAGATAATGCTAAAACCCTTCATTATTTTGGATCTTTATTCCTCATCAGAAGTTCTTTGACTTGTTCTTTAAATTTCAGCTCAAAATCCTGAGAACTTGTATCATCTTCATCCCGGCACAGTGTAAGCTCAAGGAGATCTTATAGATCTTCAACACCCAGGCCTAGTGCTTGATTCCTTGATATATGCTTCACTTCTCTATTGGTTCTGATCAGAGCCACTTTAGTATTTTTAAACCAAATGGGTTTCTTGGGAGAGATTTATTTGCTGATGAGCTTGAAGTTTTTGGCCTTGAGAAAAACTGTAAAGCAGTATCTTGAACTTTAGACATTCTTTTAAAAGCTTCATCTATGACTTCATTTGCTGCAGCTATATCTTCTGCAACTTCTCCGTCAATTTGCTCTTGGGTCTCTTGTTGATCAAGCTCACTGTCTGAGATATCTGCTGAAATGTTTGGTGATGCAGGTTTGGTTAGTACCTTTTTGAAAAGGTTTTGAAGGCTCACTGAACTATCTTCTTTTAGACCCATTTTCTTGATGGCTTCTGTGAAGTACTCAGCTTCCTTTTCTTTTTCTTCTTCACTGGTCAGCAGTTTCCCTTTCTCTTGGTTTATCATAAGGCTCGGGCTAACATTTTGATGTGATCAGTGTTTTGAGAGCATCCAGCTGTTGTTCTATCTTGTTGTAGTCTGGCCTTTTAGAAGTGCCTGAGACTGTTATATTTCTTTTCTTCAGCCGTTCATAAGCTTCATCTGTTTGCTGCTTAGTCCATTTTGCTATGGCATTTGCAATATCCACCCTTGCATCCACCAGCTCCTGCTTCTTTCTTTTATATTCAGAAGTGAGATCAGCTATGAGCTTCCTGTATTTGCTCCAATTTGGAGCTGTCTTCTTCTTTCTTGGATCATTTTTAATCTTTTCAATTCTGTTAGCCTCATGCTTTAATGCAACTATTGGTCATTCTTTGAATTCTGTTTCTTCAGCAGGATAGAACTTTTCTTTCATTATGTATGCAAGGTATTCTTTTCTCAATTCTTTTCGTTGATCTGCTTCAGGAGATAGGCTTGACATTTCTTTGTTCAGATCACTTGCATATTCTTCTATTTGCTTGACTTTGTTGAGCAGGAATTCCCTTCTTTCCAAAATGGCTTCATCACCTTGATCCTTGCATTCAACTTTGGCTCTTATCCTTGCTTGTCTTGCTTTCATTTCGAGATATTCATCCATGTTTTCTGGAATTATGAAGCCTATGAGAGAAGGAAATTTCCTTTTTGAAGGATCGTCCTCAGTGTAAAATTGTTTCATCTCATTTTTCACAGCTTCTAGTTCCAGTGGATATTTAGCAGCAACAGGATCATACTTTTCATCAGTAGCCTGAGTTGTTTCTCTTTTTCTTTTGTGAAGCTTTGGAGGTTGTGATGTAGGAATGATGAGAGCAGTGGTGGATGGCTGACTAACACCTGTTGAAACAACTGGTGTCTCAACATCTGTTGTCATTACAACTACTGATGTGTCAGTAGATGTCTTCTGCTTTTGAGTAGGGGTTAAAGGTGGTGAAGTAGTTTTTGATGATGGTGATGATGGTGGTGAGTCATAGGGTATGAAGATCCTTCTCCTTTTTATTGTAGGAGAGGCAGTGGTTTGTGATTGTGATTGACTGACACTGGTTGAAACAACAGGTGTCTCAATCACTGTTGTCATTACAGCAGATGTTGTAACATCTGCTGTCTTCTGCTTTATGGCAGGAGGTATTGATGATGATGTGAGAGCAGTGGTTTTGGTGGTGTGTGATGGAGTGGTGTGAGTTGAAGAGATGGCAGCTGTTTGGCTAGTAGTTTTTGTAACTACTGCTGTATCAGCTGTTTGGATGGAAGTTTGAGATTTTGTGGTTTGAGGTTTAGATGTCTGTTTTCCTTGTTCTGGTTCAATGTACAGTCCATCTTCTATTCCCTTCTTCTTCAACTTGATTTTCTCCCCCTTTTTGGCATTATCTGGAAGGGGGTTATCCATGAAGAGGATATTGGAAGGAACTTTTTCACCATGGGCAGTCTTTTGTATGCTGGCCTTTATAGCCTTGATATCTGCTTGAGTATCTTTAAATCTGGACTCCACCTTGTTTGTCAGCACTTTTACATGCATTTCATGCTGTTGATCAGCCATTTGTTTTTGTTTTTCTAGCAAGGGTTCAAAAAGATTCCAGAGCTCATTTGCAGCAAGTGCTTGTGGAGGAGCAGGTGCTTGAGGTGGAACAGCAGTGGATTGTGCTTTCTGAGCTTTTAACAGCTGCTGCACCATATCCTTTATTTCAGCAACTGATGTTTCAAGTTTCTCAACTCTGCCCGTCAATTCCTGATATTTTGAATCATCACCCACGTTAATGGGATCATCTGAATCCCCACCAGCAGTGGTTGTATCAATGTGTGACTTAGGAACTGAGTCCCAAAAATCACCCATTGATGCCCCTTGTTCTTGGTACTGGGGACTTCTTTCTTCAGCACTAGATAAATCTTTGATGGTACCAGTGGTTAGAACCAACTCACTGGTGATTACAGATGGTGCTATAGAAGAAATTGCCTTCAAGGGAGTCTTACTAATGAAACAACTGTCCAACTGAAGATCTGTTGATCCACCAGTTGTAGTTGCTGCTCCACTTGAACCACCACCGAGAGTTACTTGTAACTCAGGGGGTGTAACCTCCTCAATTGTTGCTGGGATAGCAGGAGTTGTAGCATCAGACCCAGTCACTTGTGGGAGTATACTCTCAGTGACAGGTGATAGAGAGGAACTGGTTTGAGTCTGAGCTATATCAACTGCATGTAACAAAGGTAGCATGGATTGTGGTAGTATGATTGGTGAGGGTATGGGAGTTGAAAGAGACATGTCCTTGGGATCAGGACTGAGGAAGATGGATCCGATTGGGTCCAGAGCTTCATATTGTGGAGTCCCTGTGATTACAACCTGATCCTTTTGTGAGGATGCAGGAGGAGTTTTAGGCAATGGTGGAGATCTTTCTACCAACTACTGTGAGGAAGTAGCAGCAGTGGTTTGTGGTGACATTTGTGTTGTCACAGGCAGTTGCTCTGGGATCTCATCTTCCAGAGTTGCCTTTTTCTTGGGTTTGGTGGGCTTTTTGTAAGATTTTCTTTTGGTCTTTTTGGTAATGTCAGGTGTGGGTTTCAAAGCAGTGGTAGTGCTGCTATGATCACCTGGAGCAGTGGGCTCAACAGTGGATGCCTGAGGAGCAGTGGTAGCTGCTAAATTCTGCTCAGGCACCTCAGCTTTTGTTTTTATTGGTGCCATCATTCTGAAAAATGTTTCATTTGTTAAGCCTTTTATTTGAAAATAGACACCTTGTTTGAGCAAATTTTCATTCTCTTTTTCAATTTTTTGTTTAAAATAATAGCTCAGAAATCTTGGAAAAAGTAAAAATGATTTGCTATCAACATTTTTTACCAAGTCGTTAAAGATCTCCTGGGAATAGTTATAATTTTCACCATTTAAAATAGCATAACCCAGACATTGAATCTTTAATGGTATCTCGTTAAAAGCTGTTGTTTTATTAGAAACACACATCAGAAGTGTGTGAAATAAAAACCTTGGTGCAGATGGGAAGTAGCCTTTTTGTAAGGTATCTACCTTTGATTGTTCTTGATACCCTCTTTTTAAGAAATCCTTTTTCAACTCGGTTTTATCAAAAGAAGGTTTACCTTTCTGATCGTCGAGTTTAAAGACTTCAGAAATTTATTGTGGAGTGATTTGCATCACTTTACCCTGTATCGAGGAGTTAATGGCTATGACTTTATTGTCTTGTTTTTCAAGCGTCGCCTTTTTCCAGAACTCTCTCTGGGTTTGTAGGTAAATGGGAGCATCTGCTGTCAACAAAGTTTTGTACTTTGATGCAGAAATTGTATCAATGATGGAGTCGAAGGTGTGGTTATCGGTGGGTTTTGTGAGCAAACCCAGATAATTGTGAGGAGATTTGTATGATATCTCGATGGATTCTTCGGCCGTTTGAGCGACCTCTTTTGAAGATGATGGTGATTTTGGTTTTGATTTTGATTTTGATTTTGATTTTGTCATTTTGAAAGAGGAAGAAGAAGAACAAAGACTAGTTTGGGATAGAGGGTTTGGAAACTGCTTTGAGAAGAGAATTTTAGAATTCAATTCGACAGTGTAAAACCCTGTTTGGGGTTTTGATCAGGGTTTTATTAAGGAGAAAAAATGATCGCAGATGTGGCAGCGGTTATTATGATCTGATGGCTAAAAACTGACCACGTGTCAAACACTGATGAAATGGATGAAGAGTGGAGGACAGTTATTTTAAGAGCCACTGATGAAACAAGCATCAGTGGTTACAACGGTAATAATGTGATAACCGTGGATGATTTTTACCATCAGTGGATAGCATATCAGTGGTTAAGACACTGATTTTGAACATCAGTGCTTGTCAAGAAAATGAAGAATCAGTGGTTAACTTTCAGCAGTGGTCAGTAATTAATAGACGTTTAAGCAAAACAGTGGTTAGGGGTAAGATGATGGTAATGATTTGAAAGACAATTATGTCAGCAACTGTTTTGAAAATTTTCATTCAAGGTTATGCCACATGTCAATTACAAATTTTGAAACTTATACAAATTTCTGACAGTGGTTTAGTACCCCAGATGATGTAGACTTTTTACCAAAGCAACTCATTCTTGTTATATTATTTGAATTAAAACATGAGTGCCCAAGTATTTTAAGATCTGTTGACAATCAATCTTTTGCTTAGTGTAAGAACAAACTTGAGTTTGACATGACCTTGACAAATATACCATTTCCTTTTGATCTGTTTTAAGGACAATATAACCAACAAAAATAAGGTTATACATCCTGACAGGAGATTGAAACTTTTACTATAAAAAACCAGTAAAAGTTAAAAATATATTATTCTTAAAAAAATGAAGAATGATATATCCTGTATTATTTGAGAGAATCCTTTTACAGAGAAAAAACAATAAAGGATTTTCTGAAAACAACATCAAAAAGAATCTGGTATAATTTTCCACTAAAACTCCTAATCATATCAATCTCAAGCTTATGAAAATGGTCAGTGGTTTGACAATAATGGTATTAAATTCTAAATACATTTTGACCACTGTTTGGTACCATTCACATGTTGACTGACTGACAACAGAAAAATGAGGACACAAAATCACATGAGTTTTCCTGAACCAATAAATGCACACAGTTGCATAATGACCATTGTTAACCCAACCTCTGACTCTTAAGTGTTTTATGTTTATACTCTTTTCTTTTGACTTCAAAAGTTTTGAGATAAACACACTTCTGAGCTTTTATGATTATCTTCTTCCCTTTTTACCCTTCCCATTTATAAGTGATGAAATACTTACTTGGAGGTCTTTATTGAAAGAATACTTAATCCAGAATCATTTTGCAGTAATGCTTTTAAGAGGTTTAGCCATATTTGTACAATTTTTTGACCAATCTCACTTTACATATGATACGGACTATCTTGACCCCTGTTTTCTTAATGTATTTCAACAGAGTTGATTTGTTCCTTATAAGGATCTCAACCTGTTTTCAACACATAAGATCTAATGACTAAAGTTTTAATTTCCCTCTTTATATGTTAGCTAAAGCTCTAATGTTTTGTGAACATAAACTTTTGTTAATCTGAGGTTCATACTTTAGCATCTAATATAGTGACATCACACGTTTCATAACAACAGTTGAAATCAACTTTGAAAATAAGAGCTAATCCCATAGTTTATCAGATATGTTTTCAGATCTCAAACCATGAGTGTCTTGTGCATGATATCACTTGTAGTGTGAAATTTGTGTGTCTTATGACATCTTGGTTGTTATACAGAGTATTTGAATAGCAACTTTAAGCATTACTCTATTTTACAACAAAATACAACCAACCTTAGTATCAATGAATTTTGAGCCGAACTGTTATGTCAAATTGATTGTTAGATCGAATTTGACTGTCCAAGCTCTGATACCAATTGTTAGGATCGGAGGCTCTCATGATTGTGTTTGTTTGTATGATTTGAACAATTAATGAATATGAAACAATGTAAAGTGCAGCGGAAATGAAAAACAAACTTTGTAAACACAATCAAAGGAGAAAATAGTTTGATAAACGTTTGCTTTTCATAGAATCGAAAGATTACAATTCAAAGCAAAAGATTACAATGCAAGTTTACAAACTAAGCTCCCCCTCAGCCTGATACTACAGTGGTTGGTTGCACAAGATGAAAGGATTGAATTGAGGAGAAACTCACTCAAAACGAATCAAATGTAACAGTACAGAGCACTGTTCCATTTATAGATAATCCAAACCGCTGAGCCATCTAATGCTGACGTCACCATGAAAGCGACGTCTAACAGTCTAACAACCTGTATCTACTGGTCTTATACAAACACTGCTAAACCTTAACTACTGACTATACATGAAACAGATGATATACTAAACTACTGCACTCTCTTTATGTCAGTGCTTTCCTCAAGGTTGATCAGTCCTTGATTGGGCAGTGCTTTGTCATCAGTAGATTGTAACAGCAGTGCTTAGTTCTCAGCAGTCTTCTGGCTTCATCAGTAGTTAGAAGAACAGCAGCAGTTGTATTCGGGCAGTGGATGCAAGACCATCAGATGTTATAATTACTTTCAAGGGAGAAGACTTAGTGTAAACTGCTGCTTATTGTGAATCCACTGTCATGATCCGGTTTTGGCTTTCATTATCTGTTCCTCTGGCAGGGTTCAATCCCAACACTTAGTAATGAAGTCCATCAAGAATTGTTCCCATTTCCATATGGGAATTTCAGGTTGTTGCAGTAAACCTGAAGACTTTTGATATTCTGCTTTAACCTTGGCGCATATAAGGCATTTTCCGACATAAGTAGCAATGTTGCCTTTAAGTTTAGGCCACCAATAAAAGTCCTTTAAGTCTTGGTACATCTTATTAGATCCCGGATGTATAGAGTACCTTGACTTATGAGCCTCGTCTAGAATAATCGTTTGTAGATCGCCCAAAAATCGTACCCAAATTCGTCCCAAAAAATACAGTGTTCCATCCTCCTTTGGCACCAATTGTGCCTCAATTCCCTGTAAGGATTCGGCTCGTATATTTTCTGGTTTAAGCACTTCTTGTTGAGCATTGTGAATCCGAGAGTTGAGATCAGTTTGTATGGTCATCTCTAAGGCCCGCGCCCTTAGAGGTTTTGCACATTCCTTGCGGCGCAAGGCGTCCGCCACGTTGTTCGCCTTGCCCGGATGATATTATCTCACAGTCGTAATCGTTCAACAACTCGACCCAGCATCGTTGCCACATATTAAATTCCTTCTGATTAAATATATGTTGAAGGCTCTTATGATCCGTATAGATGGTACATTAAGTCCCATACAAGTACTGACGCCAAATTTTCAGTGCAAATACCACCGCACCTAGTTCAAGGTCGTGGGTGGTATAATTTTTCTCGTGCACCGTTAGTTGTCAGGACGCGTACACAATAACCTTGTGTTATTGCATCAACACGCAACCAAGACCTGGACATGAGGCATCGTAATAAACAACAAAGTCATCGGTAACGTCGGGTAACGATAAGATAGCTGCGTCACAAAGTTTATCCTTTATCCACAACTCTTGCAATTGAGTAGATAACTCTTGCATCTCAGACCGAGCTAATCGGTTTGGATATTTTGCCTTTGGTGTGGCTCCCGGCACCAAATCAATTCGAAACTCGGTGTTTCATTGTAGAGGTAATCCAGGCAAGTCTTCGGGAAAGACTTCGGGGGATTTCCTTCACAACGGGTATTTCCTCCCGTTTTAGCTCCTCCGTTTCTTGTCGATTACATGAGCAAGAAAGATTATGCAACCCTTTTTTGTAAGCACTTCTGGATTTCATGCAATTAATGATTGGTAAAAGCATCTCGCACTTCTCACCACGTACTATGAACGTCTCTTAATAAGACAGGGGGATGCAGATGGTTTTCTCATAATAACCACTTTCGCTCGGTTGTCAGAAAACTAGTCCCTGCCAAAAGCTCTGTCGTAACAACCCAGTTGAACGGGTAAAATGTAGATATTAACTTTCCGTCCTCCAAATTTCCAAGTGCATCCTTTTACCACTTCTCTCAACTCGACTAACTTTACCATTTCCCAGTTCTATAGAATGAGGGGACGTCTAGTTTACTCGACTCTGGCCAAGTATATTTTTAAATTCTATGGAGATGAGGATGAAAATCGGCACCAATATCGAACGAACTGGATGTGAAATGTTGGGTGATAGGGAACATACCAGTGACCCTTACTGATTCTACCTGATTCAACTAATTCCCCAATAGCTAATCTTGATAGAGTCAGGTGTGTCTTACTTTCATGACTCTACTTTATGTATATGCTTAACACTTGAAGACACTAGCTAAGCTTGACGTTGGTATCAAAAGAATTGATACATAATACAGGTAGGGTAGAACGTACTCATGACGACATCGGAATCTTGTGAAATGTCCATAGTGCTAATCGCTCACAAACTTGTTCACTAGTTTGATTCATTCTTAAGACGTTCATGTTTGGAGTGGCCTTTACGCCACACTTAAAACTTCCTTGTTCTTTCTTGAGTATTACTACCTTAATACTTTCTAGTTTATGCCCGGTCTCACCACACTTCTACTCATGGCACTTTCACAAGTGCCCTCATGATGAAAGTTTCCCTTATCACCTTTAAGATTTTGGCAAGTTACCAGCCTACTTCTGGGTGCCATCATTTTCTATGGCAGCAATTGCCTTCATTTCGCTCCTCATGGGAGTTTACTCTTGTTTGTTACTCACTCTCGAACATTTCTTAAGGTGTGAGAACCTTTGCTTCCCATATCCAGTAGATTCCACATGCATTTCCTTTTTCTTAGCACCCTTCTTCGACAATTTCCCCATCCTCACCGCTTCCTTGGTGAGACTAACTACGAGGGTTACTATCTGAGTGATCAAGGTAAGTGTAACATCCCTCGGTAAAACCAACACCCTTATAAATATTTCCGACACTCTAGTATATTTTAAAATACCCTTATATGTCTTTAAATACACCCCGTATGTGAAAACCAAACCCGAAATATGTTATAACATATAAAATAAATTTAAAACAATAAATATTAAGCTGAGGCGGGCCGCGTAGACCCACCCCATGCTTTCACGCGGGCGGTATAAGGGCTAGAACATGACTCCGTTTGACTTCTTAAGTTCAGGCGGGCCGCGTAAGCCTTGGCTTACATTTACGCGGGCCGCGTAGGACCAAGATAGTGGCGCAGCCCGGTGTTGACACGTGTCGTGCAACGTGTTGAACCTAGTCATGACCCGGATCACCTACGCCTAGACCCCTAAGCCACACGGGCCGCGTAAGCCTTCGTTTACCTTTACACGGGCCGCGAGAAGACCAGATTTCAGCCCTATATAAGAAGGCCTCGGGATTTCATTTCAACTCGTTCATTTCTGTTTCTCAATCTCGAAATCTCTGATAATAGGCATAATTTTCAAGTATTATACCCCTAATTAGCGAGGTTCTGCTCCGTTGTAAGTATTATAACCCCAGTTTCGTAATAGTTACGCTGCCCGATTGATTTAGGGTTCCGTAACAACTGTCGTGGTTCTGCCTGACGTAGTTGTTGGAATGCCGTCTCGGGGAGGGTATCATTAATATTTTCAAAGGGTTATGATACTAACCAATGTACATTTGTATAAATTATAGATTATATCCAGGAAACCGTTACGCAAAGTCTAAGATAGCAAAGTGAGTTTATCCTCTTTTTGTTAACCTTTTTGTAATATTTTACAAAACCTTAAATGTTTTACAATGTGATTAAGCGGTGACTGAGTCTTTGTAGTTCTTCAATTACTGCCGGTATGTTGGGGTTTTGTATACAAAATTTGTACTACACTGTGTGTAGTAAGTCAGGAAGACATTAATACGTTACCATTGGACAACGAGTGAGCCAATGGGGAACATGACCCACAAGTCAGGATTGACAGTACTGAATGAGTAATTGTGTAGAAATAAACAATGTAATCGCTCTCAATACTGTTTTAATTAATAAAATGTTTCTTGATTAAACTGAGATTCACTCACCAGTATTTCCGACTGACAAATGTTTTTAAAACGCGTTTCAGGTAACACAATGTGACAGCCAATTTATAAAAAGCCAGCTGGAGAGCACTGAAGGCTTGGGAAAAAATGTGGCTATAACAGTTACCTAATAAACGATGTTTTAAATTCAATAAAATAGGGTTTCTCCCTATAAATGTATTGTAATAAGAAACTTGGGTTTTACCCATGTTATTATTAATATCAAATATGGTGGTTTTACTCTGATAAACATTTCCTAACTACGGTCCTGATGTAATTTCCGCTGCAAGATTAAATAGCTGATACCACTGAAAATATGAGCTCGCGTCCGCCCGTTCCCGGGACAGATAAGGGATCGGGGGTTGCGACAGAAGGTGGTATTAGAGCCTAGCCACTGCTCTGAGCCAAAGAAGTGTTCTGCTGACACTTAAATTCTATATGTTGTGTTAGGAAATAAATTACGAAAATACGTGCATAATTGTATTTATTTGTTATGTGTTATTTGACTAATTGTTAGTTTACAGTATGAGTGATCAAGGACCCTCAGACAGGAATCGTCAGTTGTCTGAATCACCTAGGAGTGAAGGTACTTCTTCACAACCTGCCCTTTCTGGGTATTCTGCTGATCAGGAAGGAGTGTTTGCTTTTAAAGCTCAGTCAGAAGAACCATTCCCTCATAAGAAACGAGGATGGTTCAGTAAGGAAGCCTTTGCTCGTAGGAAGAGAATGCGAAAGTTGCAACATCAAAGAGTTTTAGCAGCTGCTAAGCGAAAGACAGATGCCCATACATAGGATATGCTTAATAGAAGCCTAGCCGTTTTCCATATCCTAGCTACAACTGCTGCTAACCCGAGTCTGGAACAACTAGTAGCCCCACAACCACAAAACCCAGAACAACCCATGGAGATAGAAAATCCTGACAACCAAGTGGAGATGCATGACTTTAACCCAGAAGAAATCCCTAGGGTACCAGCACCAAACCCCCTAGATCCAAATTACGACCCCTGGTGGGACGACAATAGGGATTTTGTGCATCGTTACCCTATCCAGGAAGATACAACCATAGGAGCCTACCCAGGTATGGACCCTTTAGATCCCTATTACCACGATGAATATATTAGGGAAATCTTAGAAGATCCTTACCGATTTCAGGCACTTTCACCCCCATATCAGGAACGCGCACCCCAGATTCCAAACCCAGTCCGAGAACCTGGACCCCCAGTGAGTGCAGAAAACGTACAAGAACTTAGGACTTTCGGTGATGAAATTTAAGAGAGCAGTGAGAGAATGCGTCAGGTGGGAGAGCGTCTCGTATGGAAATACGATGAGCGCAATATGGATTTTTGGATAAATCCATATCCATGATGTGATGGAGGAAACGGAATAATAATATAATAAAATAAAATATGTGTGTACGGATGCATAGTACTATTAGTGTAATTTTCTTTCTGTTGGTATTGTAATCTTTATTTCAGTACTAGTGTGTAATAGACGCATAGTATATAGAAATAGAGTACAAGTCGCAATGATCGACGTTTTTGGCTAGATTGCATATCATGTGATTAATTATATTAAATATTATCTTGTGATATTAATACGGGGTAAATGTTTAAAATTCAGATGGCCGACGAAGGAAATCAAGGAAATCTGAATAACGATAACCAGAGTAACATTAACATGGTTAATGAAAATCCAAGCATCAATAACAATGGAAATCAAGTGGATAATAGTGCTATCCAAGACATAGTGGCACAAGGAATTATAGATGCAATGCCATTTATTCTTTAAACGGTTCAAGAAGCGAATAATAAAAGTAAACATAGTAGTAAGCGACCAATTGAACCGGAACACAGCGTGAACAATGGACCAGTACTTCAAATGCCTATTCCTAAAAGAAGAAGAACCGTGTCTTATGGTTGTTCTTACAAAGAATTCTGGTCTTGTAAACCAATGGAATTCTCGGGCAACGAAGGGGCCATTGCAACCCTACGCTGGATAGAGAAAACTGAGGCAGTCTTAAGAATAAGCAAATGTGCTGAAGAAGATAAAATATTGTTTGCTTCTAATCTATTTAATAATTCATCGCTAGAATGGTGGAACACTATTCTCCAATCAAGAGGAAGTGATAGAACTTACAATATGGAATGGGAAGAATTTAAGAACAAGGTAGAAAGGAAATTCTGCCCACCCAATGAGAAGGAACAGATAGCAAACAAATTCCTAAATCTTAGAATGACTGGTGTGGATAGTAAGGGATACACTAAAATATTCTTTGAATATGCCAGAATAGTGCCAACTCTTGCTTCACCAGAACCAGTGTTAATCTCTCGTTATATTTGGGGATTAATTGGGGAGATAAGACATGTAGTCAAGGCAGCTAGACCTCAAACCATAGAAGAAGCTGTAGAACTAGCAAATACCTTGACTGATGAATTAGTCCGTACCCGAGAAGAGGATCAAAGAAGGAACCTAACCCAGAAGCTCACACAAGAATTTCGTTCTGGAAATTTTAATCGTGGGAAAAATATAGGTTCTACCTCTGCACCTTATTGTAGATATTGCAAAAGAGAGCATTCAGGAAGATGTTCCATATATTGTAACTTTTGCAAAATATCGGGACACAAGGAAGAAAATTGCAGGAAGAAGGCTAACATCCAGATATGTTACAACTGCGGAGAACAAGGTCATATCAGGCCAAACTGTCCGAAGTTAGCCCCAGCTGTGGACAACAAGAATACTAAAAATGCTAGAGCATTTGTTCTGACTGCAGATGAAGCCAAGATGATTCCAGATGTTATAGCTGGTACGTTTTTAGTTAATGATATTTTTGCTAAAGTATTATATGACTCTGGTGCGAACCAAAGTTTTATTAATACATCATTTTGCAAATTTCTAAATCAGTCATTAACTAAACTACCACAAGAATGTCTAGTAGAGACAACTAATGGAGAAACCGTTAGGATTTCTGAAATCTTGCAGGGAGCAAGTATAGAAATTTTAAATCAGAAATTTATAGCAAACCTATATCCCATGAATCTGGCAGGATTTGATGTTGTTTTAGGAATGGATTGGTTAATAGCCAATAAAGCTAGTATTTTATGTGATCAAAAGTCAATCCAAGTAAATTCATCAAAAGGTAAAACGATCACAATAAAAGGAGATAAACCATCTAGATCCACAAAATTCATCTCTGTGATGAAAACTGCAAATTATATAAGAAAAGGTTCTATAGTGTATTTGATTTCTATAATCACTAACACTAAAGGAAAAGATTTAAAAGATATTCCAGTAGTATCTCAGTTTTCAGATGTCTTTCCAGAAGAATTACTAGGACTGCCACCAAATAGAGAAGTTGAATTCAGAATTAATTTAATACCAGGAACATCACTGATTGCCAAAGCACCCTATCGTTTGGCACCTGCAGAAATGCAAGAATTGAAGAAACAATTAGACGAATTGTTAGAGAAGGGATTTATACAACCAAGTTCGTCGCCATGGGGAGCGCTGATACTATTTGTTAAAAAGAAGGACGGATCAATGCGTATGCGTATTGATTACCGTGAATTAAACAAGGTCACGATTAAGAATCGGTACCCATTACCGAGAATCGATGATCTATTTGATCAACTGCAAGGAGCTCGATTTTTCTCTAAAATCGATTTAAGATCAGGATATCATCAGTTAAAGGTACAGGAAGAGGATATTCCTAAAACCGCATTCAGAATGAGGTATGGTCATTATGAATTTACTGTCATGCCATTTGGTTTAACCAATGCCCCAGCTGCATTTATGGACATGATGAACCGAATATGTAAGCCATATTTGGATAAATTCATAATTGTTTTCATAGATGATATTCTCATTTATTCTAAGAATAAAGAAGAGGTTAGAACAGGTACAATTCCTTGGACATTTAGTCAATCATGAAGGAATTCATGTAGATCCAACAAAAATAGAGGCAATCATTAAATGGAAAACCCCTGAGTCACCAACTGAGGTTAGAAGTTTCTTAGGATTGGCCGGTTACTATAGAAGATTTATTCAAAAATTTTCTAGAATAGCCATTCCCTTAACCAAGCTAACATGTAAATCTGTTAAGTTTGAATGGGGATTAAAACAAGAAGAAGCATTTAGAATTCTTAAGCAAACATTAACCCATACACCCATATTAGCGTTACCAGAAGGAACTGAAGATTTTGTAGTTTATTGTGACGCTTCTAAATTAGGTTATGGATGTGTGTTGATGCAACGACAAAAGGTTATAGCTTACGCATCTAGACAACTTAAGAATCATGAAGAGAATTATTCCACCCATGATTTAGAATTAGGAGCTATAATTTTTGCTCTTAAATTTTGGAGACATTACCTTTATGGTAGTAAGTTTACCATATTCACTGATCATAAGAGTCTAAGATATATCTTCAAGCAAAAAGAGTTGAATATGAGACAAAGACGCTGGATGGAGATGCTTAGCGATTATGATTGTGATATCCAGTATCATGAAGGAAAAGCAAATGTTGTGGCAGATACTTTAAGCCGAAAGTATCATGAAAAACCAAAAAGGGTACGTTCTCTTAAATTAAATCTGCAAGTAGATTTAAATGATCAAATAAGAGAAGCACAAGAATCAGTAATCAAGGATGATTCTGAAAAATTAAAAGGTATGTTGAAGGAATTAAAACAAGGAACAGATGGAATTTGGAGATTCCATGAAAAGAGAATGTGGATACCTAAATTAGGAAACCTACGTTATCGTATTTTAAAAGAAGCCCATAAGTCTAAATATACGATGCATCCAGAAAATGATAAAATGTACCAGGATTTAAGGAAAATTTTCTGGTGGATAGGAATGAAGAAAGACATAGCAGCCTATATTTCTAAATGTTTAACCTGTTCACAAGTTAAGGCTGGACACCAGAAGCCCTCAGGTTTATTACAACAATTAGAAATGCAAGTGTGGAAATGGGAATTGATAACAATGGATTTTGTTAATAAATTACCCAAAACTAAGAAAGGAAATGATACAATCTGGGTGATTGTAGATAGGTTAACCAAGTCAGCTCATTTCCTACCCATGAAAGAAACTTTCAGTATGGAACAATTAGTCAAATTATATGTAAATGAAATTGTTTCTTTACATGGCATTCCTTTATCAATTATTTCTGATAGGGATAGCTGATTTACCTCTCATTTTTGGTCAAGTTTCCAAAAGGCAATGGGAACTAAATTAAAACTAAGCACAGCTTATCATCCTCAAACGGACGGACAAAGCAAAAGAACAATTCAAACAATGGAAATGCTTAGAGCTTGTGTAATTGATTTCGGAGGTAATTGGGTGATCACTTACCTTTAATAGAATTTTCTTATAATAATAGTTACCACACTAGTATAAATGTTGCACCATTCGAAGCACTTTATGGATGAAAATGTCGAACCCAGTCTGTTGGGCAGAAATTGGGGAAAAGCAACTATCTGGACCAGAGATAGTGCAAGAAACAACTGACAAAATCATTCAAGTCAAGGAACGACTGAAAGCCGCACGTGATCGACAAAAGAGCTATGCCGATAACCGACGCAAGCCATTAGAATTTCAAGTAGGGGATAAAGTATTATTGAAAGTCTCTCCTTGGAAAGGAGTAGTAAGATTCATCAAACGAGGAAAGCTAAGTCCCAGGTATGTTGGACCTTTTGAGATTATTAGAAGAATAGGACCTGTAGCCTATCAGCTACAACTGCCAGAGGAAATGGCAGGAATACATGATGTATTTCATGTATCTAATCTCAAGAAATGTTTAGCTCATGAATCTTTAATAATACCTCTCAAAGATATAGAGGTAAATGAACAACTCAAGTTTGTAGAACGACCTCTACAAATTGAAGACAGGAAAGTTAAGAATCTCAAGCATAAGAGACTAATTCTAGTCAAAGTGAAGTGGGACTCCAAAAGAGGACCTGAATACACATGGGAGCTTGAATCAGAAATGCAAAAGAAATATCCGCAATTGTTTCAATAGATCTCGAGGACGAGCTCTAAAACAAGGTGGGGAGAATGTAACAACCCTCGGTAAAACCAACACCCTCATAAATATTTCCGACACTCTAGTAGATTTTAAAATACCCTTATCTGTCTTTAAATACACCCCGTATGTGAAAACCAAACACGAAATATGTTATAACATATAAAATAAATTAAAAACAATAAATATTAAGCTGAGGCGGGCCGCGTAGACCCACCCCATGCTTTCACGCGGGCGGTATAAGGGCTAGAACCTGACTCCGTTTGACTTCTTAAGTTCAGGCGGGTCGTGTAAGCCTTGGCTTACATTTACGCGGGCCGCGTAGGATCAAGATAGTGGCGCTGCCCGGTGTTGAGACGTGTCGTGCAACGTGTTGAACCTAGTCATGACCCGGATCAGCTACGCCTAGACCCCTAAGCCACGCGGGCCGCGTAAGCCTTCGTTTACCTTTACGCGGGCCGCGAGAGGACCAGATTTCAGCCCTATATAAGAAGGCCTCGGGATTTCATTTCAACTCGTTCATTTCTGTTTCTCAATCTTGAAATCTCTGATAATAGGTATAAATTTCAAGTATTATACCCCTAATTAGCGAGGTTCTGCTCCGTTGTAAGTATTATAACCCCAGTTTCGTAATAGTTACGCTGCACGATTGATTTAGGGTTCCGTAACAACTGTCGTGGTTTTGCCCGACGTAGTTGTTGGAATGCCATCTCGGGGAGGGTATCATTAATATTTTCAAAGGGTTATGATACTAACCAATGTACATTTGTATAAATTATAGATTATATCCAGGAAACCGTTACGCGAAGTCTAAGATAGCAAAGTGAGTTTATCCACTTTTTGTTAACCTTTTTGTAATATTTTACAAAACGTTAAATGTTTTACAATGTGATTAAGTGGTGATTGAGTCTTTGTAGTTCTTCAATTACTTCCGGTATGTTGGGGTTTTGTATACAAAATTTGTACTACACTGTGTGTAGTAAGTCAGGACGACATTAATACGTTACCATTGGACAACGAGTGAGCCAATAGGTAACATGACCCACAAGTCAGGATTGACAGTACTGAATGAGTAATTGTGTAGAAATAAACAATGTGATCGCTCTCAATACTGTTTTAATTAATAAAATGTTTCTTGATTAAACTGAGATTCACTCACCAGTATTTCCGACTGACAAATGTTTTTAAAACGCGTTTCAGGTAACACAATGTGACAGCCAATTAGTAAAAAGCCAGCTGGAGAGCACTGAAGGCTTAGGAAAAAATGTGGCCATAAAAGTTACCTAATAAATGTTGTTTTAAATTCAATAAAATAGGGTTTGTCCCTATAAATGTATTGTAATAAGAAACTTGGGTTTTACCCATGTTATTATTAATATCAAATATGGTGGTTTTACTCTAATAAACATTTCCTAACTACGGTCCTGATGTAATTTCCGCTGCAAGATTAAATAGCTGATACCACTGAAAATCTGAGCTCGCGTCCTTCCGTTCCCGGGACAGATAAGGGATCGGGGGTTGCGATAGTATGGTGGGGTGATGTGATCTGTCTTCGGATCTCATGGGCTAAACCCCAAATGTAGTGCACGATACGTTTGAATTTGGGTGTTACCTAGTAAGAAATAACCCTTGAGAGATCTTGGAAGCGTCGAGTGTAACCAACAACATTGGCTCCAATCATGATCGAGTTCTAGAATTTGGTTCCCAACTTTTAAATTTCAGTCAGCGAGAAATACTCTTCTCACATAAGATCCTTGAGTCCTTCTCATGATAACCCCTTTTCAGTATCACTCCTTAGAGTTCGTACCTGGACATTCCACCAAGCAAATGTCGTATTCAATAGGAGACTCTTTGTTTACCTAATAGTTTACTCAGGAGTACATTTATTAGCAAAACACTTCATTGTCTTTATTTAGCGGACATAACCTGTCGCACCTCTTGTGCCAACGAGGTCTCATGGCTTATAGTCCGGGAAAGCCTTAGAATTAAACCTTGTGTGATCGCATCTTCGGGTGTAGCATTGCCACTCATTCATAGTCTAATTGAATTTGAACCACTTGAACTACCGGTACCATCAGTACCGTCCCTAGCGTCATCTCAATACCCTCATGTTGTGCATGTTCTGCAACCTCGTGTTGTTCCATCAAAACTCGAATTCGAATTCAGTTGTAAAATGATAATTAGCTAATCCCTCTTTGGGTGTAGACTTTCCTTTCGGCGTCATGTTCCTTTTTAATACTCCACATTAAGATAACCTTGACATATATTTGGATGAATATAGTCTATCAAATGCCTAAGAATTAAGAGTGCAATCGGTTATAAAAAACCTAATGATCGCATTATTCATGCAAGTTGAAATAATGTTGTCGTGAATAGCTGCAATCCAAAATGCGTAGTACCTCTTGCGTGTATCGGTCATATGTCTAAGTGGAAAAGAAATAATTTGTCAAACGGTCGTCCCTAGTCTTATAGCATGTATTCCATACTTGATGGACCTTGATCGTCCAGAGTAGGCAAATCCTTCGTCTCCCTATCCCATGCGAAGAATACGTTGATATCCCTTGAGCTACATGAGCTCCAATAAGATTGCTATAATTTCCATAGATGTCAAATAAAATGCAAAGGGAGAGTTGCAGCATGGCTCATGCCATACCATCCCTTGAGGCAAGACACTGTCAAAACATGGAGTTTGTTTCAACTATTTCCAATAACCAAGATAAGGTAAGGTGCCATAGACACCAAGGAGCTAACCCATGTACAAGAATCCTAGAATGTTGAGGAAAATTCCTCCCTGGGTGGCTAACTAGTTTCGTTTGTTTAGATGACTAGTCTCAACCTACTCGTGATATAGATTGAATGTTAGGTGCAAACAAATTCTTGTGGTCTTCCAGTTTTGTAGCGTGTTAGAGTAACTACCTCGGTTAGTGTTCTACTAGATAGGAACTTGAACAACTTAGGAATTTCGAATGGATAGTGATCAGTTGCTTGACCCGCAGAGCCCACTAGGACTCCCATGCACTCCAAGTTGTTATTACGTGGGCCCCCGTAATAATAAATGTCTTGCATGGTCACCCTAGTGTTCCCTCGTTCAAAGCAGATGATTAGACAGGGAGGGGACACTACTGTCTACATACCTTCAACATAGAGTGAACCTTCGTGGTGGTCCACGTAACAATAGTAACTAGAGGAGCACCTTCAAGAGTGTCGTCAATCATGATTCGTACAAGCCACCGGGACCTCATCCCACAAATAGAGTTGTTGTCCAGGTTTGCCTCCTCCGCCTCGTCGTCACTACCGAAGTCAGGCATCTACACGTTCAAGGGAAGAACAACCATCTTCTACGGCATTAAGCTTAAGGCATCACTTAGTAACCACATCCTCCATAAGCATCGCAATAGACGCGAGGTTGATATTTTCATCATGCGAGTCGAGTCAAGAGTAGTAACAGAATTCGAAGTCAAAGGCATTTCGTTCTCGGAAAAGTATTTTGTACAACACATATATGCATAAATTATATAGGGGATGGATCATGAGAAAACTAGTTTAAATGAGAAACCAAAAAACTAACTAAAAAAGCCAAAAAAACATACCAAATTTTTTTTATTTTTATTTTTTAAATTTTATAAAAAAATCGCAACTTTTTATGCATGGAAAAAATTTTTCAAAAAAAAAAAATAAAAAAAGTTTTTTGTTATATTGCACATGTGCACTATTACGGATATAGTGCACATGTGTAGTACACATATAATGCAATGCACATATAATGCACATGTACAGTACAACAAAATTTTTTTTAATTTTTTTTATATATAAAAACTAGCGATTTTTTTTATAAAAAGTTGTAAAAAAAATGGTATGTTTTTAGCTTTTTTTATGTTTTTTTAGTTAGTTTTCTAGTTTTCTCATTTATATATAGTTTTCTCATGATCCTCTCCCAAATTATATATATATATATATATATATATATATATATATATATATATATATATATATATATATAATCACTTAAAATCCCATCTAACTAGGATTTCTATATTGTATAAGCTGAACTTGTAAACCATTTATAACGCATAGACTAATAATGTATTGTGCCTACAACAGATAATCTGTTAACGTAATGTGTCCACGATACAGTTTGATAATGTAAGGTGTCTATTTCCATAGACCGAGCCCCAAATAATGTCCTCGCATTATTTATTTTTGAAATACGTTTTGTGTAGTGGATCTTGTGCTTCGTGTATGCGATGAAAACCGTGTATTTTGTAAAACCGTTTTCATGAGAGAATCCTAGTGATTGTAGACTAGACTCGAGAAAGAATCCTGGTTCACTACAATCTAAGCTATGATACCAACCTTTCACACTCTTGTCAAAGGCGGAAGCGCGTAGTGTGACTTGATCGGTTTCCACAGCATACAATGTAAGTAAACAAACTATATGATATAAAACATACACGATGTTCATCCATTCCATAATGTAAAGATACAAGTCATAAGTTATTTTGTAGCAAAAGATGACATAAGTTAATAAATTTTACAAACAAGACTTGTTCAAAATAAAGTTTTTGAGATAACGAGGTTTTGCATCCTATGTCCCATTTGAAGACGGGATATATGGATCAAACCCTCCAAAATGCAGATGACATCGTCTTCGTAATAAAGTTGATACTTCATAATTTGTTGCACCAAGATCCACTTAGTTACCTGAAATACATGTAAGTTTGAAAACATCAACAAAAGTTAAGCGAGTTCATGTGTTTTAAGTTCTTAAACATCAAATGAATCTGTAAAACATTTGAAAGTTTAAGTATCGAAATCCGGTATGTAAAGCGTCAGGGAACATGTTGATCATAAATGTGTATCTAGGACATTAATATGTGTGTCGACATAGGAAGCCACCAACCCGTAAGCGATTTAGTACCGGTCCACCCGGCGAGGGTAACAAAGGAAACTCCATGTGGCCACACAAGGACCCATGAGTGGGGCTCGCCCTGTACCTGATAGATCCACCCCCTTTGTTCCTTGGTCTTAAACAAGATTAATGGTGCTTTAAGTATCAGCTATTCGCACGTGATCTACTAATTCATTCCGTAGCTTAACCATACCATAGTAAGATGCATTTCCCCCCGAGAGTTGTAAAACCGAAATGTTAAAAAGAAAAGGGGGACATGAACACACAGTATTGCGTCCGGCAATAAGTTCTAGCAACTGTGTTCCGTAAGCGTGAGTTAACCTACAAGGGTTCTAACTCGTTAGCCACGTCGGTCTCTTCTAGACCTTGTACTCGTTGTTCATCTTGAACGTTATTGTATACGTTTTGTTTTTGGAACACTTATGTATTTAGAAGGCTTCAACAAGTGTGCATGAGTACGTCGCTATGTATATGCATATTTTATATGTATACGTATTCCGTATTTATATGTGTTGGTATACCGTATTTATAATGTATTATTACAATATATATATTTATAAAAATATACAAGTATTTTACATTGGGCCTCGCCCACGTTTAGTGTTATTGGGCTTAGTTCACACATTTTGTCATTGGGCCTAGTCCATGACTTTAAGTTATTGGGCCTAACCCATGTTATTATTGTATTTGGGCCTAGCCCATTTTTAGTTATTATAAGTGGTTTATTTAGTGTTTATGGAATGGGCCTTTGCCCATGTTCAAGGTATTGGGCCTAGCCCAATATGTATGTTATTTTAGCCCAACATTATTTGTTTTATCCCAATATTATATAAGTTGGCCCAATTTTAATGTTCTTGAATTTTATAATATTTCACTAAGTATTAAGTAACATACAAGTAAACTTTTATAATTATACTTAGTGTTATTTTCTTTGTTAAGCTTTCTGGTTTCCGTTGTCGTTAATATATATGAAGTTTCTAAAATATTTCATTTTTAGACTTGTGGTAATGACCGCTTAATATATATAGTTTTTGTGTCGAAGTTGTCGAGCGTCGTAGTAACCTTTCGAGGTGTCGTCACGTTCGTTTCTTTGATAAAGCATAAGGTGACATCCGATGTCTGTCGTTTGAGATTCATCGTCCGATGTTCGCGCCTTGAGTTTTGGTATCACACAAGTGTATATTTTTAGTAAGCGTGAAGGTTCGCGACCGTTGTTAAATTCGCGAATATTCGTGAGGTTTTCATCGTGGTGTAAGTGTATATTTTGCAAGTATTGTATGTATTATTTTTGGTATATATTCTTCCTACTACTGATACATACACACATTATACAAGTAATATACACCAATAGAGTATTTAGCATATGTATATATATAACTTTCCATAAATTATATTTATTGTTTTATTTATAAACTTTACCCACTTTTATGTTATAAAAATATCTTTTTGAGTTTATATAAACTCTTGGATGGTTAAGACTTAACCATCGTCATTAGGGTTTGTATAATCATAATTAGGGTTGTTAATCACAATTAAGTTTTCTAATCACGATTAACCATGTTTATCACCCCATTAATCTCTTTTTAATCCCGATTAAGAATTTAGAAAAATTTCGCCATAGTTTCCCCTAAACTTTGGCGTTTTCCCAACGTTTTAAAACACGTTTTAAGCATGTTTAGCACCCTTAATCATGATCCATCCAAACCAAGTTTCATTCCATCAACTTTGCATGAAGGATCCTACTAATAATATCCTTATTTCCATGAACTTTTTGTATATTTTAAACACATTTGTTAGAAAAACACATGGTGACACTTTTATGTTTAGCTTAACAAGATCCTTAAAAAAACATATTATATCTTAAGAACCTCCATGTTGTTCTTCCTTTTTTTAACAACTTGTTAAGACCACCATTTTTAACATATTCTTAGTAAAAATCATGGTCTCTAATTTCTACAAAAATCACATACATGTTGTAACTTGTTTTTAGATTGTAGTAAAGTTCATGGATCATAGGATTGATGATCTTGGTTAGATTTAAACATCAAAATGTTTAAATCTCTATTTTTGTTCTTAAACATGCAATATCATCCATGTAAATAACCTACTTTAACAAGATCTACACATGTAAAAGCGTCATCTAGCACAAAACAATAAAATCTACACATAATATATCTCATAAGTAGACTTTTTATGTAAAAATTAGTGTCTTAATCTTCGTTTTTATATTTTGTTCAAGATGATTTAACATGTACATTAGTAAATTACATATTATAACAGGCTTGAAAGTAAATAAAATGAAGTCCTACAACTTTGCACAAGGTTTAGATGAAGATAAAGAAGAAGATTAAGCTCCTAGGTGCTCCTTAATGATCCCTTAAGCTTGCATACACTTTGGATGAACTTATGATGGTTTAAAAGGGTTTAATTTAGGATGTTAAATAAATGAAAAAGGAAGGAATTGGAGGTCTTATAGCTGCCGTGAGTTGGAGGGAGTTATGAGGGTGTTGTGTTGTGAGATATTGAACTGAAAAACTTGATGAGAATGGTGTTATAACTTGGATATTCCTTGCACTCTTTTTTTTGTCAAACAATCATGCTCCCTTCAATACTTCTAGCAGTAATATTAGTTGTAGGTTAATGATGCTATGAGGGCATGGTGTTGGCCGATTCTTGGAATGGCCCATTGATTTTTTTTCCTTTTTTTGTTATAAACATGTGACTTATATATTAATATGATAGATATTTTGGTAGTTAGTTTAATTAGTGTAATTAGGGGTTAATGATAGTTTAGGGTTATAAATAAAGTCTAATTAGTTTACTAGTTAATTGGGTATAAATTTTAGATGGTAAAAATACAACTAGTTCGCTCGCCGGTTAGATATCGGGTGTTACACAAAAGTTATTGTTTAATACCAGGAGCTATGGTTTTAATTTACCGTCGAAGTTATGGCGTCTATTCATGGCGTTTACGACGCCAAAATATCACTCACTAGTTCACTAGAGGCTTCGTTTAGGCGTTAGGATGATAAGAATATTGTTTACTAGTCCGTCGGATAAAAAACGGACAAGTTACGTAAGTTGCGATGAAACACCCGTATCTTGTGTTTCGGATATCCTAATAATATCTCCAAAATTATTTAAGTTGTAAAATATTATATACAAGTTCTACGGACACTAAAATGATGTATTTTAATGTTGCGGACAATTTATTTTTGTTACAGTTTTGGCGCGGATCGGACACTTTAATTTTAGGTGCATTTTCCGGAAAGTTTAAGTATTTTAACATTTGGTGCCCCTAATTAAGGGTTTTTATTAGTATTCCAATGATCAGAACCTTTCATGCCATTCGTTGCTCGTTCGGAAAGTTTTCAGAACTAGCTGACATGAATAGTGTGTTCCGGTTAATAGTGTTTTTAGCACTTTGCCAACATATTAGGACATAGTTTGTGGTTTCTTCACGAAGTGGCGATTGTGTTAGTATTGTTTGACAATTGTGACCATGTCCTATGATTGCTAGACTTTATACATCCTAAGCATGCATTAATTAAATCGTAATGAACGTAATTAAATGTTAAATCAAGTGTTTAAGTTGTACGAAATTACCATTATTTTTGCCAGTTGTCACATTCTCCCCCTGTTACAAGAATTTCGTCCCGAAATTCAAGTCGTGTTACCGGTTGTGTAACACCTGTGCCTTCACGGCCATCAAACAAATACCGAACCAATGAAATATTATATTTCATACTTGGGATTTGTAAAAATATGTGTATCATTTGCACATATCAATTCTTGTTCAAATTCAAACTCTAAATCGCTTTCTGGAAGGTTATACGCGCATCGATGCGTAAATATAACCAGTTTAATGTAACGAACACTCCGGAATAGTGAAATAGGCTTAACATACCTTAAATGACCTTTACATAACTTAGAAATAAGTTTTGGAAGGTTTGGTATGCCGAAAACAAGTTAATTCGCTTACAGGGACTAAAGTTGACAAACTGCGAAAGTATGCCAATTTGAACTGTAACAGACCTTCCGGAACATGACCATAAGTTAAACATACCATAAATATCCTTTACATAGCTTAGAAATAG
This sequence comes from Helianthus tuberosus, assembly GCA_030545235.1. Taxonomy (NCBI): domain Eukaryota; kingdom Viridiplantae; phylum Streptophyta; class Magnoliopsida; order Asterales; family Asteraceae; genus Helianthus; species Helianthus tuberosus. Next base: position 159,064,615 of record CM060365.1, read on the forward strand.
GCTTTGAGGGGTTCGGTGTGCTAAAATAAACTTTTGTGTCATTCAGGGACTAAAAGTGTCAAAAAGTGCACAAGTTTGCATTTTCGCGCATAACTTACGTTCTGAATACATCCGGACATCCAAAAATTTATGTAAGCATGACTATATTATATTTTAGTGTTCGCCATAAGAAAAATCCATTCGTTTCGTCATTTGGATCGTTTTTCGCGCTTGTGCGCATTCCGTCGTAATTAAGCGAACATCGCGTTCGTACGACCAAACGAACCATCATCCGGCACATTTTTGAGCATGTTTTGAGTTCCCTATACTTTAACTTCATTTTAGAGCCTTGAAATGAGGTTAACGGGGTTCAAACGCATCGAAAAAGGCCTTAAACACGTGCAGGGACCATTCCTGCCACTTTTGAAAGATTTCTGAAACAGGAGGGTGCTAGCGTAGCGCGACTGCCTAATGCCTTGGCAGTAGCGCTACGCGACTACCTATGCTGGACAGAAAACATGCAGAAACTTCAGTTTTTCGTTTTCGGGACCAGATTCGATGTATTAGCCGTTGTTTAATTCACAACCACACATTCTAACTTGCTTAGTCAGCGGATGTGGATGGAATTTAAGCACCTAAGCACCATAACTTTGCAACACATGTACGGATGGGATTAAGGCACGTTTTCCATGAAACGATCTTAACGGTTCGGGTATTCCTATAAATACCCCATACCCCCCATTGCTAAAATCACTAGAATTCTGATTTGAGAACCTCTAAGTTGAAACCATTGTTTCATACCTGAGATTCTTGAATCGGGATTAGCATTCGGGGACCCTTCGTAAGTATTCTTTCGTTCTTTTCCTTATTTTATTGCTTTTCGAGTCCGAAAGTCAAACTTTGTTTGACTTTCAGCGTTGACCAGTAATGGTCAATGCGAAGTTCTTTTGAACTTCGCAACGTGAGTGTAATCACGTTGATCATAGTCCCTTGGGACTATGCCCACTGATTACCACGTTGTCTAGGGTCGTAGGGTAGGCGATCTAATAAATCGCCTATACCCTCGAACCCGACCCAGTTTGGTCGATCATTAGGATCCGACCAAATACATTAGGTGACCATAGTAGGTAGGGAATAACCTTCCGAGGTTATACCCTATGGTCACATCGTTTAAGTAGTTGTATGATAGGTAGTTTATATGCCTTAGGTAAATTACCAGAATACCCTTTTCATGTATAATTGGTAATTAAGCATATGTAACCTAAACTTTTGTCACATAACTGATTATGTAACATGTTTAGGCATATAACACTTGTCATAGGACTAGTTAGACGGTCCGAACGCGTTTCACGCGCACGACGCGTTAAAGTAGCATAAGCTACCTTAATGGGTCGAGATGGGTCGAAAGCACTTAGGTTTGGTTTCATTGTAGTATGTAGGCCTTGTTAAACCATATCATATGAGTTCCAACACTCATTTGGTTTACCAAGCCTCATCCTATCCGATCTCCCGATTTAAGTCCGGTTTATTTATATAGTTTTAGATTGCCGACTGATTCCGTGCTCCCTCAAGATTTGTTTGGTAGTTGTTCAAGACTCCTAAGCACTCTCAGGCGAGTACATTATTCCCCTCTTTTACTGTTTTCCAAAATGTTTTGGGGTGATTCATATGTACTAAATGTTTTATCAATAGTTTCAAGAACAATTACAATGTGGTTTCAAGAACAATAACAATTATTTCAAGAACGCTAACAATGATTTCAAGAACGAATACAATGATTTCAAAAACTAATTACAAATTTCATAAAGTGAACAAACTTGTAGGTTGTAGTTACATAACCGATGACATTCATTAGCAGTGATCAAGCCGACCAGTATTAGGTTATGGTACCATAGGATCTGACAAATCCCGTTATTTACTGCACCCATTGTTATGTGTGGGAGTTGTGGGTAGCGACTGAATCTGTGATTATTAATTTATCCTTTGGTAAGGGTTTGTTAAGAACGAAATTATTAATTTACTCTTTGGTAAGGGTTTATTAAGAACGAGAACGAGAGCGAGTTGGAACGAGGAACGCGTCAAGAAGGTTTGAATGTTATTAGAGAATCGACCATAAAGTAATTTCACAATTAAAATATTAACTTACCCTTTGGTAAGGGTTTGTTAAGAACAAGAACAAGTTTTAACATTTGGGTAAACATTTGTACATGATTGACATTTGATCATGTATTTTCCACAAAACATAACTTTGATTTAAACCAAGTTTTACTTCAATACTTTGTTTTTGTGCATATGGTTTAGTTGAGACATTTCACTTGCCATACATGGATATTTGACATAGACATTTGACATGGATATTTGACATAGACATTTGACATGGATATTTGACATAGACATTTTGACATGATTTACATCTTGACATGAATACTTTGACATATTATTCAATACATTTGACAATTGATTTAAACATAGACATTTTACATTGTTTGGTTTGGTTTGATTAAGTGATTAAGTAACGATGTGTGTGTAATATGATACATGCATGGTGGATACGCCGCTGGTACTTCCTATATATAAGTGTTTGTATGGTATTACATATTGTAGCGTTATTTGATTCATTTCAGTTTGAGACATAGAACATTTTATACAAGTAACATACTTTTCACAAGACATTGATTTACAAACAACTTATCTTACACAAACTCATTTTACATGGTTATTCATTTAATCATGCATTATTCTCTTATTTATACTTATCATCCGAACTTATTATTTTTCAAATGATTTACAAAGACAAAGCAAATTACAAGGTTCATGAATAAACATTTTCTTAAACAGAAGTCATGAATCTTATTTTCACAAAACCTATGTACTCGCCAGCATTTCTTTGCTGACCTCGTTTTCACATATGTTTCAGGTATTGTTGGATGATATCGATTGATAAGATGCATGCTCACATAGGACTGGACAAGGCCTTAGTGACTCAATAACAATGATAGACTATGTTTAAATAGTGTATTTAGATTTCAAGACGATGTAATTATTCAATGTTTAATAAAACGAAACACTCTTTGGTATCCATGGTTATGAAACATTAATTCTGTTGCAACACGCCCCGATGTTTCCGCCGCGATTTGTTGTTTTACGCGGTCGGGGTGTGACAGAAAAGATGGTATCAGAGCCAATGGTTATAGGGAATTAGGTTATTAGTAATGCTTTGACCTAGTCTATAACCTTCTTAGGACCCTAACGCGAGTTTACTTGCGTTTAGTCATAAAACAATACCGTCACCTATCCTTAGGCGACGACCACAACAAGAACATAAACTTCAAAACCGCTTTGAAAACTAATCATCTGTTCTAGGATGATTGATTACTAGGTTTTGAACCCTCTATTGTAAGGTTTTGAACTCTTAGTTATATGGTTTTGAACCCCTTTGAGTTTTCAAAACTTCGTCAAGGTTTTGGGTTTTAAATAATGTGAACACGTGCAAACTGGAAGGGTGAATGCCTGTATTCTGGGTTTTCTGTCTAGGCAAGCACTTCGTATACATCTCATCAGACGCGAGACCAGTTGTGCTTACCTGGGAATTCTTGGGGTGAGTGTTCACTTATAGGCGAGCATGTCTTCGCGATACATTATTTTTGACCCATTTACTTTGATTAGTCACCGTCTCATTTGTTTCCCGTATGTAACAAACAAATGATCGCAATTTTCATACGTTATCATTCTGTTTTGATTGTCCAAAAACCTTTCACCTGTTTCTCCCTATGCCTTTCTTTTTCTTCAAGAATGTCTCTTCATCACGATGACGCCCAGATATCTGAGCAAGCAGCCAAATTCGCTCAGCGAATAGGCGAAGTAGTCCTGAAGACTGTTGAATTAGCTACTGCCATGTATCATCTCCAGGATGAAGCCACTCAAGAGTCACCAAGACAGGCAGGACCTAGTCAGGCGACAACACCACCGGCCGAGAAACCAATCGAGGAATCAAAGACCATGGATGAACGATCCCCTAAGAAGTCAAAGAAGCGAAAGGCTTCTCAGAACTTCGCCATGGTCTCTCACAATGGTAAAGCAGTCCCCAACCAACCAGTTCAACCCCCTGCTAGGTGTGTATGGCTTTTCCTATGATACCTACATCAAGGAACTATGCACCTTACAAACTACTCTTGTGATTTCTCTCTTTCAAATGATTGCTCATGATTCCCTCGAAAATTTTAAGTACTCGTTTCACTCTAAGAAACAAAGTACAGAAAATTAAGTGACATTATGAGTAATCGTGCTTTTCGCACATCTGTGCCTTTAAATCCTTGGTTAGATAACTAAGGGTATTTTCAAATCTCATACCCATTACGTTTTGATTTTTCAACATACATAGTACCAGTATTTCAAAACAATCTTCATGATCTCAAAACATTTCATATAGTTTGAAAACAATTTTTCTAGATGTATTGTCTATGTTATTTCAAAAACATTGGCCATGTTATCAAAACCAACCTTTCTAATTTCAAAATATTTCATATAGTCTGAAGACAATATTAACACAATACATTTTCTGATCAAGTGCATGATTTCGAAAAGCATCATTCATGTCTTTCAAAAACCTTATACATAATTTCAAAATTCATCTCGCATGATTTTAAAACATTTTTATAAATATATCTACCTAATACACCTACTTTATGATTTCAAAAAGTATTATATATAAGGTTTCAAAAACGTTAAACACATTTTTCTTAAAAGAACCCCATGCATAGTTTTCAAAAATATTTCCCTCATACATTGACTTAACCTTCAAAATTCTGCTTCATATGTCGCCTTGACATATCAAGCATCTCAACTTCATAAGCATTTTACATCATGTTTTGACCTAAGCACATCCAGTGCAAGGTTTCAAAACATCTTCAACTTCTAAAATTCATATGGGGTCTTTTTATCTTTACAATTAGATCCTTGTGGATGATTATCGTTCAAATCAGAGTCCTTAATTGGATTCCTTATGTACCTTAATTCGAACATTTCGGTTCCTAGTAATCGAAATCGAATTTTCTTTTTGAATCTTTCTATCTTTATAGTTGGATTCTTGATAACGTTTAAAGTACCAAATGAAATCCACGGAATGGATTCCAAGTGTGCTTTAAATGCATGTACGCAATTTACAAGACAAATTAACGAACAATTTTGTGGTTATGTGATATGTGTTTATGTGTTCTCCTCTATGATTTTGTGTGATCCGATTTTCAAATCCTCATAGAATCTTTCATGTTTTCATATGAGAGATTCATAGTAGGATATTCAAAAGGTACTACCTTAAATCCTTATGGGCTTCTACCTGGTAGTTAAGACCCTTGGGTTATATAGTACCACTCCATGATTCATAAGAGACCCTCTTAGTGGTCTAGCCTAAAAGATTGATTCACAATTTGGCTAAAGAACGACATCTAGTGATGTAGCTGAACAGACTCCTTGATAGTCTATTTAGATCATTTATTGATTTAATTAAAAGGACTTTATGGCGGTCTAGTCACACTCATCACAGGTTCATTCATTTGGTTTTCCCCTACATATTATAAAATAGACTGTGTAAACTGTGCAAGGAATGGTCTGATTATGGACGCGTACATAATTAAGAAATTTAGTGCACATAAACCCAGTAATATTTATTATGTGTAAGAGCCGATAGTGACAACAATAACGGAATGAGAACGATGTAATGGAGGTACGGTGGACGCACCAATGACGCTTTATATACTTGTATATAAGTATCCCTCTTACATTGCAAACATGATGTTATTAAAGGTTACTAGAAGTTCAGAACCCTAACCAATGTTGTTTGATCTTTTCAACTTCATATTTCCAAGCTCTCACAAGTTTCCTCTAAATAAATTTCGGGACGAAATTTCCTAAAGTAGGGGAGACTGTAACACCTGTGCCTTCACGGCCATCAAACAAATACCGAACCAATGAAATATTATATTTCATACTTGGGATTTGTAAAAATATGTGTATCATTTGCACATATCAATTCTTGTTCAAATTCAAACTCTAAATCGCTTTCTGGAAGGTTATACGCGCATCGATGCGTAAATATAACCAGTTTAATGTAACGAACACTCCGGAATAGTGAAATAGGCTTAACATACCTTAAATGACCTTTACATAACTTAGAAATAAGTTTTGGAAGGTTTGGTATGCCGAAAACAAGTTAATTCGCTTACAGGGACTAAAGTTGACAAACTGCGAAAGTATGCCAATTTGAACTGTAACAGACCTTCCGGAACATGACCATAAGTTAAACATACCATAAATATCCTTTACATAGCTTAGAAATAGGCTTTGAGGGGTTCGGTGTGCTAAAATAAACTTTTGTGTCATTCAGGGACTAAAAGTGTCAAAAAGTGCACAAGTTTGCATTTTCGCGCATAACTTACGTTCTGAATACATCCGGACATCCAAAAATTTATGTAAGCATGACTATATTATATTTTAGTGTTCGCCATAAGAAAAATCCATTCGTTTCGTCATTTGGATCGTTTTTCGCGCTTGTGCGCATTCCGTCGTAATTAAGCGAACATCGCGTTCGTACGACCAAACGAACCATCATCCGGCACATTTTTGAGCATGTTTTGAGTTCCCTATACTTTAACTTCATTTTAGAGCCTTGAAATGAGGTTAACGGGGTTCAAACGCATCGAAAAAGGCCTTAAACACGTGCAGGGACCATTCCTGCCACTTTTGAAAGATTTCTGAAACAGGAGGGTGCTAGCGTAGCGCGACTGCCTAATGCCTTGGCAGTAGCGCTACGCGACTGCCTATGCTGGACAGAAAACATGCAGAAACTTCAGTTTTTCGTTTTCGGGACCAGATTCGATGTATTAGCCGTTGTTTAATTCACAACCACACATTCTAACTTGCTTAGTCAGCGGATATGGATGGAATTTAAGCACCATAACTTTGCAACACATGTACGGATGGGATTAAGGCACGTTTTCCATGAAACGATCTTAACGGTTCGGGTATTCCTATAAATACCCCATACCCCCCATTGCTAAAATCACTAGAATTCTGATTTGAGAACCTCTAAGTTGAAACCATTGTTTCATACCTGATATTCTTGAATCGGGATTAGCATTCGGGGACCCTTCGTAAGTATTCTTTCGTTCTTTTCCTTATTTTATTGCTTTTCGAGTCCGAAAGTCAAACTTTGTTTGACTTTCAGCGTTGACCAGTAATGGTCAATGCGAAGTTCTTTTGAACTTCGCAACGTGAGTGTAATCACGTTGGTCATAGTCCCTTGGGACTATGCCCACTGATTACCACGTTGTCTAGGGTCGTAGGGTAGGCGATCTAATAAATCGCCTATACCCTCGAACCCGACCCAGTTTGGTCGATCATTAGGATCCGACCAAATACATTAGGTGACCATAGTAGGTAGGGAATAACCTTCCGAGGTTATACCCTATGGTCACATCGTTTAAGTAGTTGTATGATAGGTAGTTTATATGCCTTAGGTAAATTACCAGAATACCCTTTTCATGTATAATTGGTAATTAAGCATATGTAACCTAAACTTTTGTCACATAACTGATTATGTAACATGTTTAGGCATATAACACTTGTCATAGGACTAGTTAGACGGTCCGAACGCGTTTCACGCGCACGACGCGTTAAAGTAGCATAAGCTACCTTAATGGGTCGAGATGGGTCGAAAGCACTTAGGTTTGGTTTCATTGTAGTATGTAGGCCTTGTTAAACCATATCATATGAGTTCCAACACTCATTTGGTTTACCAAGCCTCATCCTATCCGATCTCCCGATTTAAGTCCGGTTTATTTATATAGTTTTAGATTGCCGACTGATTCCGTGCTCCCTCAAGATTTGTTTGGTAGTTGTTCAAGACTCCTAAGCACTCTCAGGCGAGTACATTATTCCCCTCTTTTACTGTTTTCCAAAATGTTTTGGGGTGATTCATATGTACTAAATGTTTTATCAATAGTTTCAAGAACAATTACAATGTGGTTTCAAGAACAATAACAATTATTTCAAGAACGCTAACAATGATTTCAAGAACGAATACAATGATTTCAAAAACTAATTACAAATTTCATAAAGTGAACAAACTTGTAGGTTGTAGTTACATAACCGATGACATTCATTAGCAGTGATCAAGCCGACCAGTATTAGGTTATGGTACCATAGGATCTGACAAATCCCGTTATTTACTGCACCCATTGTTATGTGTGGGAGTTGTGGGTAGCGACTGAATCTGTGATTATTAATTTATCCTTTGGTAAGGGTTTGTTAAGAACGAAATTATTAATTTACTCTTTGGTAAGGGTTTATTAAGAACGAGAACGAGAGCGAGTTGGAACGAGGAACGCGTCAAGAAGGTTTGAATGTTATTAGAGAATCGACCATAAAGTAATTTCACAATTAAAATATTAACTTACCCTTTGGTAAGGGTTTGTTAAGAACAAGAACAAGTTTTAACATTTGGGTAAACATTTGTACATGATTGACATTTGATCATGTATTTTCCACAAAACATAACTTTGATTTAAACCAAGTTTTACTTCAATACTTTGTTTTTGTGCATATGGTTTAGTTGAGACATTTCACTTGCCATACATGGATATTTGACATAGACATTTGACATGGATATTTGACATAGACATTTGACATGGATATTTGACATAGACATTTTGACATGATTTACATCTTGACATGAATACTTTGACATATTATTCAATACATTTGACAATTGATTTAAACATAGACATTTTACATTGTTTGGTTTGGTTTGATTAAGTGATTAAGTAACGATGTGTGTGTAATATGATACATGCATGGTGGATACGCCGCTGGTACTTCCTATATATAAGTGTTTGTATGGTATTACATATTGTAGCGTTATTTGATTCATTTCAGTTTGAGACATAGAACATTTTATACAAGTAACATACTTTTCACAAGACATTGATTTACAAACAACTTATCTTACACAAACTCATTTTACATGGTTATTCATTTAATCATGCATTATTCTCTTATTTATACTTATCATCCGAACTTATTATTTTTCAAATGATTTACAAAGACAAAGCAAATTACAAGGTTCATGAATAAACATTTTCTTAAACAGAAGTCATGAATCTTATTTTCACAAAACCTATGTACTCGCCAGCATTTCTTTGCTGACCTCGTTTTCACATATGTTTCAGGTATTGTTGGATGATATCGATTGATAAGATGCATGCTCACATAGGACTGGACAAGGCCTTAGTGACTCAATAACAATGATAGACTATGTTTAAATAGTGTATTTAGATTTCAAGACGATGTAATTATTCAATGTTTAATAAAACGAAACACTCTTTGGTATCCATGGTTATGAAACATTAATTCTGTTGCAACACGCCCCGATGTTTCCGCCGCGATTTGTTGTTTTACGCGGTCGGGGTGTGACAGGTTGCAGGGGAGTTTTGAAATAGGTGATGGTACTTGGATTTGATTTGATCCTCACGTTCCCACGTGTACTCGGGACCATGACGCGAGTTCCAACAAACTTTCACTAGCTTTCTACGACTCCTCCGAGTCTTGTGGACCTTCCAGTCCGTAACCTCAACAGGTTCTTTGGTAAATTGGAGTTTGTCGTTAACATGTATCTCGTCCGTTGGGATGACGATGGTTTTTGCGTAGGACTTTTGTTGCGATTAGACACGTGAAATGTGTCGTGTACACTGCTGAGCTCTTCTGGTAGTTTCAATTTATAAGCAACTATTCCGATCTTTTCCAGGATTTTGAAAGGTCCAATGTAGCGTGGATTCAACTTTCCACGTTTACCAAATCTTACTACGCCCTTCCAAGGCGAGACCTTCAACAATACCATGTCTCCGACCTTGAAAACTAATGGTTTGCGTTGTTTATCGGCGTAGCTCTTTTGTCTATCGCGAGCCGCCTTGATACGGTATCGTATTTGAATGAGCTTGTCCGTGATTTCCTGGACCAATTCCGGACCAATGAGTTGTTTATCCCCCGGTCTCCGCCCAACATAGCGGGGACCGACACTTTCGTCCATACATAGATTCAAACCGGGGGGGGGGGTGAATGCTAGTGTGATAACTTTTATTGTATGAGAACTCCATCAAGGGCAAGTGAGTATCCTAGTTTCCACCCAAATCCATCACACAAGCACGTAACATGTCCTCCAAAGTCTGTATCGTTCGTTCACTTTGGCAGTCCGTTTGAGGGTGAAAGGCTGTACTAAGATTCAGTTGTGATCCAAAGGCCTTTTGAAATGATTGCCATGTCCTTAACACGTACCGACCGTCTCAGCCCGATATAATGGAAACAGGCACTCCATGCCGTGCCACAATCTCCTTGAGGTACATTTCAGCCAGTTTCTTAGTGCTATCTTTCTCAATGATCGGCAGAAAATACGTGGCTTTGTAGGTCGATCTACAATTACGCCAATCATGTCGTGACCTCTTGAGGTTCGGGGTAACTTAGTAATGAAGTCCATCGAGATTTGTTCCCATTTCCATACGGGAATTTCAGGTTGTTGCAGTAAACCTGAAGGCTTTTGATATTCCGCTTTAACCTTGGCGCATGTAAGGCATTTTCCGACATAAGTAGCAATATCGCCTTTAAGTTTAGGCCACCAATAAAAGTCCTTTAAGTCTTGGTACATCTTATCAGATCCTGGATGTATAGAGTGCCTTGACTTATGAGCCTCGTCTAGAATAATTTTTCATAGATCGCCCAAAAATGGTACCCAAATTCGTCCCATAAAATACAGTGTTCCATCATCCTTTGACAACAATTGTGCCTCCATTCCCCGTAAGGATTCGGGTCGTATATTTTCTGGTTTAAGCGCTTCTTGTTGAGCATCGTGAATCCGAGAGGTGAGATTAGTTTGTATGGTCATCTCTAAGGCCCGCACCCTTAGAGGTTTTGCACGTTCCTTACGGCTCAAGGCGTCCGCCACGATGTTCGCCTTGCCCGGATGATACTTTATCTCACAGTCGTAATTGTTCAACAACTCGACCCAGCGTCATTGCCTCATATTCAGTTCTTTCTGATTAAATATATGTTGAAGGCTCTTATGCTCCGTATAGATGGTACATTGAGTCCCATATATGTTGAAGGCTCTTATGATCCGTATAGATGGTACATTGAGTCCCATACAAGTACTGACGCCAAATTTTCAGTGCAAATACCACCGCACCTAGTTCAAGGTCATGGGTGGTATAATTTTTCTCGTGCACCTTTAGTTACCAGGACGCATACACAATAACCTTGTCCCATTAGATCAACACGCAACCAAGACCTTGACGTGAGGCATCGTAATAAACTACAAAGTCGTCGGTACCATCGGGTAAAGATAAGATAGGTGTGTCACAAAGTTTATCCTTTATCCACAACTCTTGCAATTGAGTAGATAACTCTTGCATCTCAGACGGAGCTAATCGGTATGGAGATTTTGCCTTTCGTGTGGTTCCCGGCACCAAATCCATGCGAAACTCAGTGTGTCATTGCAGAGGTAATCCAGGAAAGTCTTTGGGAAAGACTTCTGTTGGATCTGAGTTTGGTTTTGATTGTATTTTACGTTTGAAATTAAGATAGAAATGAATGAGTTGTGTAGTGGAATTAAGATGGAAACAAACTTTGCATACAATCAAACGAGAGTAATGCTTTAATCAAACATTTTTCACGATGAACCGAAAGATTGAATTTATTTCAATTACGATTACAATTGCAATGATTGAATACAAACTCCCCCTCAGCCAGAGCTCAGTGTTTGTTCGTGCAAAGAAGACGATGTTGCAAAGAGCTAATAGAATAGTACAGAGCACTGTTCTATTTATAGGCACTAGCAAACCACTGAGCATATAAGCTGACGTCACCATGAAAGTGATATCTAACCTCCTAACAAACTATAACCCTTGATCTGTACAAACACTGCTATACTTAACTACTGCTTATTACATTACATTACATAAAGACAGAATAAACAATTGTTGCATCCCTCCACTGCTGTGAGCCCAGCAGTACTTGTCCGGATTAGTAGTGCTTGAACCAAGGCAGTAGATTGAACAACAGAGCTTTAGTCTTTCATTAGGTCTACAGCAGTTGTGGGTCAGCAGTTTGCACGATCAGTAGATAGGAGGTCAGCAGATGTTGAAATCACTTTCAAGGGGAGAGACTTGTATGTAACATCTGCTTATTCTGGATCCACTGCTCTGATCCAGTTTTAGCTTTAATTATCTGTTCCTCTGGTAGGGTTCAATCCCAACAATCTCCCCCTGGAACAGATAATGCCAAAACTCTTCATTATTGTGGAACTTTATTGCCTCATTAACAGTTCCCTTATTTGCCCTTTAAGTTGTAGCTCAAAGGTTAAGGCATCTGTGTCATCATCATCCCTGCTAAGTGGAAGATCAAGGAGATCCTGCAAATCTTCAAGACTTAGGCCAAGTGCTTGTTCCCTTGATATTTTCTTCACTTCTCCATCAGACCTGAACATAGTCAGTACATGGGTCTGTTTGTCAGTTTCCCACTTTAGTACTTTTGAGCCTGGTGGGTTTCTTGGGAGATTTTTATTTGAAGAGGAGTTTGGAGATGCTGGCTTATTCATGACTAGCTGAGCAGTACTTGCAGATTGTTCCAGTTCAAGATCTTCTTTCATCATTAATTTAATGCCCTCTTTTACAACAGCATTTCCAGCTTTTAGATCTTCAACTGTTTCAGCCCCTGACTGGTTTTGGCTCCTTCTTTTGTAGATGGCAGCACCAGCTGGAGCAGTGGTTCTTTTGATTTGCAGCTTTGGTTGTCTTTTTGAGACCTCTGCTTTGGAGTAGTCAGGCTTTTTAGGAACTGTTGGGTCCTTCTTTCTAAGTTTCTCCAACTTTTTGTAGGTAGCCCTGACCCTATCTTCTCCCCACTTTGACACAGAATTCTTTGACCCATAATCAGCTGCCATCAGCTCCTCTTTCATTCTCTTCAACTCTAATGCCTTATCAGCTTCAAACTGTATGACCTTATATTTGATCATTTCTTGAATCCTGGCTGCCTCTTTTTCAAGCTCAGGAATGGTCCAGTTTTTGTACATGTGTTTCTCCCCCTTGTATTTCTTGTAGGTCATGATGTTCTCAATGTAGTCTTTTCTCAAGGACTCATCTGTCCTTTCTGAGATTTGCTGACATACATTTTTGGCAAATTGCTCCATAGCTCTGACCTGTGTGAGTAGAAACTGATAGTTTTGCTGAAATTCTCTATCAGATTTCCCTTGTCTGTTTCTGATTGCGATATCCTCTGCTTGCTTGGCCTTGAGTTTCAAATATTCTTCGATATTGTTTGGCCTGGGATATCCTTCAACTAATGGTAAACTCCTTTTAGCTGGGTCATCCTCATAGTAAAAGGATTTGATTTCTTCCCTAACTGCAATGAGTTCCAGAGGAAATGAAACACCAGCAGGAGGTAATGGTTTAGAATTTGAGCTAAAGAGAGAGGTATGGGTTTTGGAATGGTGATAAGTGACAGGGATTTTGAAGATGTTGGTGGTGGTGAATAGTCATCATCTTTGAGGATTAGTCTTCTCCTTTTTGTTTGAGGAGGGACTGATGATGTTTTGGGTGGAACAGTGGTGGTAATTTGGGTGGCAGTGGTTTGTGATTGACTAACAGCTGTTGAAACAACTGGTGTTTCAACCACTGTTTTCATTACAGCAGATGTTGTAACATCTGTTGTCTTCTGCTTTTTGGCAGGAGGTGATTGTGGTGGTGGTAAGGAAGTGGTTGTGGTGTGTGTTGAAGTGGTGTGTGTTGAAATGATAACAAATGTTGAAACCTCTGAAGTACCAGCAGTAGTTGATACAGAAGGAGTTACAACAGCTGTTTGGGTGGAGGTTTGATGCTGATGGCTTTTGGATGGTGGTTTTGGAATATGCTTTGGAATTCTGGATGGGATGAACTTAGGTTTCCTTTTTGGCTTAGGATTTTTAGTATCCTTAGACTCAGAACAACCCTGCGCATACAGCTCCATGAAAGCTCTTTTCTCCTCATTCCACCTTGAAATATCCTTTGCCACTCGATCCCTTTTTACACTTGCTACTCCTTCATCAAGTGCTTCTTGGGTAGCATCAACCTTTTTACTACCATCTGGCACAGGAATTTTTTTAGTCATGGCATCCCTTTCTGGTTCAATGTAAAGACCATCATCTATTCCCTTCTTCTTCTACTCCTGAATTTTCTCCCCCCTTTTTGGCATTATCTGGGGGAAGTTGATCAATGCAAAGTACTGTTGGAGGAGTAGTGCCAGTGGTGTCCAATAAATGGGCCTTGATTGCCTTAATATCTGCTTAAGTGTTCTTGTACCTAGACTCCATTATGTTTCTCAGCTTTTTGACATGTAGTTCAGGTTGCTGATCAGCCATTTCTTTTTGTTGTTGGAGAAAAGGTTGGAAGAGGTTCCAGAGCTCATTTGTAGCAGATGCTTGTGGTAGAGCAGGTGCTTGAGATGGAACAACAGTGGATTGCATCTTTTGGAATGTCAACAACTGTTGCAACATCTCTTTGATATCTGCAACTGAAGTATCCAGTTTATCAACACGTTCCGTCAATTCCAAATATTTTAAATCATCACCCAATTTAATTGGATCATCTGATTTCCCACTAGCAGTGGTTTTATCAGTGGTTGAAGTAGGGAGTGTACTCCAAACATTTACCACTGATGCCCCTTTTTCTTGGTACTGGGGTCTTCTTCCTTCAACACTTGACAACCTTTTGATGTTGCCAGTGGTAAAAATAAATCCACTGGTGGTTGGCAGAGGTGCTATGTAAGGAATTGCCTCCAAGGAAGTCTTATTGATGTAACCACTGTCCAAATGTAAACCAGTGGGTTCAACATCTGTAGTGGCTGCTTCACTTGGAATACCACCAAGAGTTACTTGTAACTCAAGGGGTGTAACCTCCTCAGGTTGTGTTGGTGGGTTAGCAAGGATTGATACATCAGACCCAGTCATTTGTTGAGGTATATTCTCATTAATAGGTGATTGAGAAGGACTGGTTAGTGCCTGGTTCAAATCGATTGCATCCAACAGAAGTTTAGTTGGTGGGGGAATTGTGGATGTGATGTTTGGTGTAGGAAGAGGATTTGCCTCGGGCATCGGGCTGTGGATGATGGAAACGAGTGTTTCCAGAGCATCATGATGTGGAGACCCTATTTGTACAACCTGTTCTTTTTTAGAAGAAGCAGGAGGAGTTTCAGTTATGGGTAGAGATATTTGTACCAACAGTTGTGAGGAAGAAGCAGCAGTGGTTTCTTGTGACTTTTGTGTTGTCACAGGCATTTGCTCTGGTATCTCATCCTCCAGAGTTGCCTTTTTGATTGGTTTGGGGGGTTTTTGATTTTTCTTTTTCTGTGGCTTTTTGGTGATTTTAGGTGTGGGTTTCAAAGTAGTTGTGCTGCTACTTTGATCACCTTGAGCAGTGGGCTCAGCAGCAGATACCTGAGGAGCAGTGGTAGCTGCTTAAATCTGCTCAGGCACCTCTGCTTGTGTTTTGCAAGGTGTGGACATCCTTGTAAAAGTTTCAGCAGTTAAACAGTTTATTTGAATAGATGCACCTTGTTTTATTGCAGCAGGATCACTCTTACCAAGTTTCTTATCAAAATAATAACTCAAAAATCTTGAAAATAGTAAGAATGCCTTTGTTTCAACATTTTTAACCAGATCATTAAAAATTTCCCGAGAATAATTAAATTTTTCTCCTTGAAGAATAGCATATCCCAGATTTTGAATTTTTAATGGTATTTCGTTAAAAGCAGTGGTTTTGTTTGAAACACACATGAGAAGGGTATGAAATAAAAACCTTGTTGCAGAAGGGAAGTAACCTTTTTGTAAGGTATCCTTTTTGACTTCTGCATTATACCCTCTTTCCAGAAAATCATTTTTAACTCGTTTTTGGGGAAAGAAATTGTACCTTCCTGATCATCGAGTTGAAAGACCTCTGAAATTGATTGTGGTGTAATCTTGACAACTTTTCCCTTTAGAGAAGAGTTGATGGCTATTACAGTGTCTCCTTATTTTTCAAGGGTTGCATTCTTCCAAAACTCTCTTTGGGTTGTCAAATAAATTGGTGCATCCGCTGTTAACAAAATTTTGTACTTTGATGCGGAGATGGTAGCAAGGATGGAATCGAAAATATCTGTGGTGTCGGGTTTTGTGAGAAGACCCAGAAGATTGTGAGATGGTTTGTGTGGGATTTCAGTGGTATTGACCTTTTGAGAGGCCGCCTTCGACGATGATTTGGAGGTAGGTTTTGCAGATGGCTTCGATTTTGTCATTTTGGAGATGATAATCGAAGAGATTTGTGAAGGAATTTTGAAGAAAAACTGTTTTAAGAAGAGAATTTTTTTTGAGAATTCAATTCGACAGTAAAACCCTGTTTTGGTGTGAAGTGGGGGTTTTATAGAAGAAAAAGTGAAGGCTGACGTGGCAGCGGTTACAAAAGTACTGACCACTATGTACTACCCACATGCCAAACTCTGAAGAAATGAAGGACAGTACTTTTATGAAAGTTACTGATGAAGGAAGTTGTTACAACGGTGTAATGAAAGCAGTGGATGATTTTCACTATCAGTGGATAGCATATCAGTGGATAAGACACTGCTTTTGAACAACATAGTTTATCAAGGAAATAAGTGGACAGAGGATGGCTTTCAGTAGTGGACAGACTTTGAAGTAGAGCAGACTTTTGAACAATCAGTGGTTATGGCAGACTTTTAAGGATTTTAATGAAAATTTCATTTTTAACTATTTTTAAGGGTGGATTTTTGATTTTCTGAAAACATTTTAATGCTTTTATTCACAGAAAAACAAGATTTTGCTTGTTATTCCATGTTTAGCATGCCAATTCTAGAGACCAAGCTTTCAAAGGTGGCAGTATCTAATGCTTTTGTGAGCACATCTGCCAGCTGGTCTTTAGTTGGAACATGATGCAGTGAAATCAAACCTTTTTCATAGCAATCCCTCACAAAGTGATGTCTGATGTCGATATATTTGGTGGTTGAATGGGAAACTGGATTTTTGATGATATTTTCTGCTGCCTGGCTATCCAACATGAGTGGTGTCTTTAAGGCAGTGATACCAAAATCCAGCAGCTGATTTTGAAGCCACAGGAGTTGGGCTGTACAGCTTGCAGCAGCAATGTATTCAGCTTCAGCAGTGGATGTTGCAACAGCTGCTTGCTTTTTGCTTTGCCAAGAAACTAAGCAATCACCTAGAAACTGGCACCCTCCTGATGTGGACTTCCTTGTGGTGTTACATCCAGCAAAGTCACTCTCTGAAAATCCTGAAAGCTTGATATTCCCATTAGCTGGATACTAGATACCAAGTGTGGGAGCACTTTTTATGTATCTGAATATTCTTTTTATAGCAATAAGATTGGATTTTCTAGGCGCTGATTGACTTCTTGCACAAACACATGTTGCAAACATGATGTCTGGCCTAGATGCAGTTAGGTACAATAAAGACCCAATCATGCTTCTATATAGAGTTTGGTCAATCAGCTCATCCTTTTCATCAGACATGACAAGCTTATTTGTTGCCATGGGTGTGCTGCATGGTTTACAATCATTCATATCAAATTTATTTAAAAGTTCTTTTGCATATTTTCTTTGATGAATGAAAGTACCATTTTGCATTTGCTAAACTTGGAGACCAAGAAAGCATTGCAGCTCACCCATTGCACTCATTTCAAACTCAGCTGTCATGAGTTCCCTAAACTCTTCACACATTTTGTTGCATGTGCTTCCAAAAATAATGTCATCCACATAAATTTGGACAATCATTAAATCCTTTCCTCTCCATTTTAGAAACAGTGTTTTATCAATGGTACCTCTGTTGAAACCATTTGAGAGTAGAAAGGTGGAAAGAGTTTCATACCAGGCCCTTGGTGCTTGTTTCAGGCCATACAGGGCTTTGTTCAGCCTGTAGATATGATCTGGATAAAATGGATTCTTAAAACCTGGAGGTTGACACACATACACCTCTTCTTGAATTGTACCATAGAGGAAAGCACTTTTGATATCCATTTGGAACACCTTCATGTTGTGGTTGACAGCAAAGGCCAGGAACAGTCTTATAGCTTCCAATCTTGCTACAGGGGAAAAAGTTTCATCATAGTCAATCCTCTCTTCATGTTTGTAACCTTGAACCACAAGCCTGGCTTTATTCTTGACAACAATACCCCTTCCATCAGTTTTGTTCTTGAAGACCCACTTTGTGCCAATGGGACTAACCTCTTCTGGAAGTGGTACAAGCTCCCATACTTGTTGTCTTTTAAACTGTTGGAGCTCCTCTTGCATAGCTTCTACCCAGCTATTGTCTTTCAGTGCCTCTTGGTACTTGACTGGCTGATGGAGTGATAGAAAACCAGCAAAAAGACAAATGTTTTGGGTTTGGCTTCTTGTGAGCACCCCTTCATTTATGTTGTCAATGATTTGGTCAGGTGGATGAGATCTCAAGTAGATTAAATCTCCTTGGTATGGAATGATGACATTTATTGGTGAAGGTTGCAAATGTGTATCATCTGAGCTAACCACTGCTGGGGACTTTGATGATCCAGCAGTGGCTTCAAAAGGAGGTGGAATGGGAGGTAATGAAGTGGACACATGCTGACTTTTATCCATTGTTTGGGAACTTTTGTCAGCAGTGTTTGAGGATGTGGAAGCAGTGGTTGATGGGCTACTTTGGTCAACAACTGTTGAGGTAGGGGTGGTTGAGCTTTGACAGCTGTTTTGAACATCTGATGCTCTTCCCATTTTGGCAGACCTTTGAGGGATGATGATTTCATACCCATAGTCTGGTGTTGAGTCCTCTGATGGACATGCACTGTTAGTCTTGACAGCAGTATTTTCAAAAGTGAATTTATTAAGATCAAACAGATCTGCAGGATTTGCTGGAATTTTCATTGATGAAAGTTCATTGAACTTTACATTCAAAGTCTCCTCCATTGCCTTGGTCCGTGTATTAAACACTTTGTAGGCCTTGGCAGTGGTTGAGTACCCCAGATGATAACCACAATCAATTTTGGCTGCAAATTTTGAAATGGAATCTTTTAAGTTCAAAATAAAGCATGGGCAGCCAAACACCTTGAAGTATGAGATCAGTGGTTTGATATATACAGAATTTCATAAGCAGTCTTTTTGTTCCTGGGGTTTATTAAAACTCTGTTCTGGACATAGCAAGCAGTGTTTACTGCCTCTGCCCAGAAAGTTAATGGCAAACCTGAATCAGCAAGCATGGTTCTGGCAGCCTCAATCAAAGTTCTGTTCTTTCTTTCAACTACCCCATTTTGCTCTGGTGTTCTATGGATGCTGTACTGCCTTACAATCCCTTTCTTCACACAAAAGGCATCCAACTCCTTATTTTTAAATTCTCTGCCATTGTCACTCCTGAAGCTTTTCACTGGAATGTCAAATTGCTTTTCAACCTGTGTCACAAAGTCTTGCAAAATGGCTGAGTCTCACCTTTTGAGTGTAAAACGAAAGTCCATGTAAACCTAGAGAAATCATCAACAATAACCAAACAATATCTTTTCTTCTTGAGACTCATGACTTGAACTGGGCCAAACAAATCCATGTGTAGCATTTGCAAACACTGGGTTGTTTTGGACTCTTCAATGGACTTATAAGAACTTTTATGTTGTTTTCCTTTTAAACAGGAAATGCAATGTTCAGAACATGAAAACAATTTTTGTGGTAGGCCTCTTACCAAACCATTTTTTGAAATTTCAGTGATTGTCTTAAGATTTGTGTCCCCCAGTGTTCTATGCCAAAGTTCTGTCTCTTTGTTAGAGGCAGCTGAGAACAGACAAGCATCAGCTCTGGGACACTCTTTTGACATATCAACAACCTAAACATTGCCACTTCTTTGAGCAACAGGTTTCGTTTGCCCAGTTTTTATTTTTGCTTCAATCTTTTTGACCATTTCTGGTCCAACAATCTTACAACACTCCTTTGTGAAGAATGACCCATACCCCTTGTCACTCATTTGTGAAACACTCAGGAGGTTGAATTTCAGACTGTCTATCAGATTGATATTTTCAAATTTTACATTTCCAGACTGTACTGTACCAGACCCCAGAACATTTCCTTTACTGTTATTCCCAAAGGATATATCACCCCCTCCATGAATTTTGAAATCTTTGAGTAGGGCTTTACATCCAGTCATGTGCCTGGAGCCCCCACTATCAACATACCAAAGGCTATCTAAACAGGCAGAAGCTCCCTGCACATGAACTAAAAGGATTAGTTCATTAGGGTTTCCAAAGCCAATAAGGCTTTGGATGGGGTCTCAACAGTGTCTGGGATGGATGCACATTGATGGACAGTGGTTAGGTCAGGGGTTTGGACAGTTTTAGTACTGTTTCTTGCTAGCCACTGTTGGGGGTCTTGACCAATCACCTGTTAGTACCCAAAAGGATGCCTGTTCACTTTAGGTTTAGAGGGCCTTTTGTAGGCCTCATAAACGTGTGGAATCCTTTGGTAAGACTGTTTTTCCTTGCCTTTTCTAAACTGATTGGCAGGGGGTGCATCAGTAACCTGAATATCTCTTTTGACAGATGTTTGGTTCAGCTGTTTTGTGACATCTGTTTGAACTGGCACAAACAGTGGTTGGTTCTTGGTGAATTTGACAGATGATGTTGATGGACTCAAGGATGTTTTAGCAATGTACTCATTCTTTTTCACATCAAAGTTTTTGAGATACACACATGCTTGAGTTTTGTGGTTTGTTTTACCACAAACAATGCAGCTTTCAACTGGAACAATGACACTTATTTTGTTCAAATCATAAGCTTTTAAATGGAAACAGTCTTTTGTTAGATGATTCCTTTTCTCACAGAATTCACAAAACAGGTTATTGATCTTTTCTTTCTTCTTTCTCTTTTCGGACTCCTTTGCAGCAGAGGTTTTAACCTCTGTTGGGATGTCCTTGAGAGGAATGACATTAGCTTTTGGAGCTTTAACACCATCAGTTGATGTAAAGTCTATGGGCTTGAAATTTTCTAGAATATCACACTCATCAGACCATTTTGATTTAAACTGATAATTTTCAAGCTCCTCAAAAGTAGAGGATCCCATTGGTCTGTCAAGTGTGATTTTGTTACCAAGTTTATCAGTGATTTTCACTTCTTGGCCATTCTTGTTTGTGGGGATGAACTCAGTTGTTACATCAGTGGTTTGAACAGATTTTTCAAAAGCACTGTTTTCATCATCATGTTTTCTATAACCAACACCAAATTTTACGTTGCTTTTAATATGTTTTTCAAGCATAACCTCATACCCTTTGCATGATTCCACCCATTTTTCACAGGTGATCTGGGTGGACTCCAACTCCTTTTTGCAAACTTGGTATTTTTCTACCATTGTTTGGAGTTGAGTTTTGGTTATGCTTTGCTCTTCTTTAAGACTGCTGATCTCTTTCTCTTTTTCAGTCAATTTGTTTTTAAGTTCTTTTAAAGAACTCTCAAATTTGACTTCATCAGTTAAGATTTTATTCCGAAGGTTTTCATTTACCTCTTTGATGTTAGCAAAAGCAATAATGCAATTGTCAGAACACAGTTTTTCAAGAACTTGAGGAGATACCTTGGTAGCAGCCATCATTGCACAATCACATTGATGATTTTCTTCATCATCAGCTCTTACTTCCTTCTCCCCTGCTCTCTTTTCTTCCTCTTCTTCTTTGTCCTCTTTGGACCATGGGTCTGTCAGTGATTCAATCAGGGTTTCTGAATTTTCTCCCAGCATCAATTCACCAGCAACTGCATTAACAACTGCTTCAGTCACCTCATCCACTGTTTCATCACTTAGTTGTTCACCTTCAGTTTCAATCCCCTCTGGTATTGACTCTAATGCCATCAAACAAAATTCATCATTAGAAAGTTCATTAGAAGCATATAGTGCAAAATTTTCATCACCAACCTCATCAGGCATGCTGCTCCAGTCAACAAAGCCGTGAGTGAAAAAGCTTTGTTGATATGGTTGTACCACTTCTGGAGCAGCTGTTTGAGGTGCAACAGATTGCACTTGTGCTTGGGGGACAGGGGTTTGAACATATTGAATCTGTGTAACAGTGGTTTGGACATAATGCACAGGCACAGGGGCAGCAGCATAATGAGCAGTGTTAACATGAGCTGCAGGGGTATATTGGGTATAGTGCACAGTGCTTTGATTTTGAGGTCTAGGGTTTGAGCTAGGATGAGTGATTATAGGACCAGTAGTTTGACTCCTGCATTCCCTAGCGAAATGACCTAGCCTATTGCACTTGTAACACTTGATTTTCGATTTATCCAACCCAACCCTTAGATTCCCATGTAAACCTGGGAATTTTCGCTCTGTTCTTTTGTAGAATTTGCTAGTTCTCACACTAAGCAAAGCCAACTGATGCAAAATGTCCATCTCCTCTAAGTCAGTGGGATCAAAATGTTTCAAATCATTGAGTTCAAAGCACAAATTATCTGACATCTGGTTTTCAGTGTTTGCAGTAAAAGCATAATTTGCAGAGTGAGGATCAGGGTTTGTAAAGTTTCCACCAGCTGTTATATCAATGAAATTATCATAACCCTGTTCCTTACTACTGCTACCAGATTCTTCCTGACCCAGAAGAGCTGTGCTACCAAATGAGTAATCATCAGTAGCTTTTCCAGACTCTTGCAACTTCTTTTTCTGGTTCAACTCCCTTTCATAGGTCAGGAGTCTACCATGAAGTTAGGTCAGGGTCAGATCTTTGACCTCAACAGAGTTTCTAGTCACAAATGCAATTGTGTCCCATTTATCAGGTAGCGATCTAAGAAACCTGCTATTTTGTGTTGATTTTGGAATTTCAACCTTAACAAGCCTTAGCTCACTGAGGAGACAACTAAAACGTTCAAACTGTTGGGTCAATGTTTCACCCTTAATGTGACAGAAGGTTTCATACTGCTGATTCAGAATTTCCCTATTGTTTTCAATAACTTCTTCGGTTCCCCCAAACTGTTCCTTCAATACATCCCATAGCTCTTTGGCACTGTTACAATGTAACAGTCCAGCATAGATCTCATTTGGTAATGCAGATGCTATGATGCTAAATGCTTTGGCATCGAGTTCGAACTTTTGAAACTCAGTTTCAGTATAGTTTTCATAAGGTTTTGGTACGAACTTCTTTGGATCCTCAGCACTTGGCACCATAGGAACATGGGGACCAAAAACAACAGACCTCCAACATCCAGTGTTCTGTTGAGCAAGGATGTGTCCCATCCTTCTCTCCCAGATGTTGTATTCATTACGTTTAAGCATAGGTGGTTTAAAAAGCGAGCCAACATTATTCTTATCATCTTGTGATTGTGACGTTATCCTGGTTGTTTTACAGACACTGATTAATTAACTTTAATGGTGATTAAACCTTGCTCTGTTTTTCAACAAAAACGAACAAACTATAGATATCAACGATTTTGAGCTGAACTATTTATGTCAAAATGATTGTTAAATCAAATTTGATTGTTCTAGCTCTGATACCAATTGTTGGATCTGAGTTTTGTTTTGATTGTATTTTACGTTTGAAATTAAGATGGAAATGAATGAGTTGTGCAGCGGAATTAAGATGGAAACAAACTTTGCATACAATCAAACGAGAGTAATGCTTTGATCAAACATTTTTCACAATGAACCGAAAGATTGAATTTATTTCAATTACGATTACAATTGCAATGATAGAATACAAACTCCCCCTCAGCCAGAGCTCAGTGTTTGTTCGTGCAAAGAAGACGATGTTGCAAAGAGCTAATAGAACAGTACAGAGCACTGTTCTATTTATAGGCACTAGCAAACCACTGAGCATCTAAGCTGACGTCACCATGAAAGTGACATCTAACCTCCTAACAAACTCTAACCCCTGATCTATGCAAACACTGCTATACTTAACTACTGCTTATTACATTATATTACATAAAGACAGAATAAACAACTGCTGCATCCCTCCACTGCTGTGAGCCCAGCAGTACTTGTCCAGATTAGCAGTAGATTGAACAGTAGAGCTTTAGTCTTTCATCAGGTCTACAGTAGTTGTGGGTCAGCAGTTTGCACGATCAGTAGATAGGAGGTCAGCAGATGTTGAAATCACTTTCAAGGGGAGAGACTTGTATATAACATCTGCTTATTCTGGATCCACTTCTCTGATCCAGTTTTGGCTTTAATTATCTGTTCCTCTGGTAGGGTTCAATCCCAAGAACTTCGGAGGATTTCCTTCACAACGGGTATTTCCTCCCGTTTTGGATCCTCCGTTTCTTGTCGATTACATGAGCAAGAAAGATTATGCAACCTTTTTTTGTAAGCACTTCTTGCTTTCATGCAATTGATGATTCGTTAAAAAGTCTCGCACTTCTCACCACATACTATGAACGTCTCTTAATTAGACAGGGGGATGCAGATGGTTTTCTCATAATAACCACTTTCGCTCGGTTGTCGGAAAAGTAGTCCTTGCCAAAAGCTATGCCGTAACAACCCAATTGAACGGGTAAAATGTCGATATTAACTTTCCGTCCTCCAAATTTCCAAGTGCATCGTTTTACCACTTCTCCCAACTCGACTAACTTTACCATTTACCAGTTCCATAGAATGAGGGGACGTCTAGTTACTCGACTCTGGGCAAGTATATTTTTAAATTCTATGGAGATGAGGTTGAAAATCGGCATCAATATCGAACGAAATGGATGTGAAATTTTGGGTGATAGGGAACATACCAGTGACCCTTACTAATTCTACATGATTCAGCTAATTCCCCATTAGCTAATCTTGATAGAGTAAGGTGTGTCGTACTTTCATGACTCTAATTTATGTATATGCTTAACACCTAAAGACACTAGCTAAGCTCGACGTTGGTATCAAAAGATTTGATACATAATACGGGTAGGGTAGAACGTACTCATGATGACATTGGAATCTTGCGAAATGTCCATAATGTTAATCGCTTACAAACTTGTTCACTAGTTTGATTCACTCTTAAGACGTTCATGTTTGGAGTGGCCTTTACGCCACACTTAAAACTTCCTTGTTCTTTCTTGAGAATTACTACCTTAATACTTTCTAGTTTATGCCCAGTCTCACCACACTTCTACTCTTAGCACTTTCACAAGTGCCCTCATGATGAAACTTTCACTTATCACCTTTAAGATTTTGGCAAGTTACCAGCCTACTTCTGGGTGCCATCATTTTCTATGGCAGCAATTGCCTTCGTTTCACTCCTCGCAGGAGTTTACTCTCGTTTGTTACTCACTCTCGAACATTTCTTAAGGTGTGAGAACCTTTGCTTCCCATATCCAGTAGATTCCACATGCATTTCCTTTGTATTAGCACCCTTCTTCGACAATTTCCCCATCCTCACCACATCCTTGGTGAGACTAACTATGAGGATTACTAACTGAGTGATCAAGGTAAGGTGGGGTGATGTGATCTGTCTTAGGATCTCAGAGGATACGCTTGAATTCGGGTGTTACCTAGTAAGAAATAACCTTTGAGAGACCGTGGAAGCGTCGAGTGTAACCAACAACATTGGCTCCAATCATGATTGAGTTCTAGAATTTGGTTCCCAACCTTTGAATTTCAGTCAGCGAGAAATACTCTTCTCACATAAGATCCTTGAGTCCTTCTCATGATAACCCCTTTTCATTATCACTCTTTAGAGTTCGTACCTGGAGATTCCACCAAGTAAATGTCGTATTCAGCAGGTATTCAGCAGGAGACTCTTCGTTTACCCAATCGTTTACTCAGGAGTATATTTATTAGCCCAGCACTTCATTTTCTTTATTTAGCGGACATAACCTATCGCACCTCTTGTACCAACGAGGTCTCACGGCTTATCGTCTGGGAAAGCCTTAGAATTAAACCTTGTGTGATCGCATCTTCGGTTGTGGCATTGCCACTCATTCCTAGTCTAATGGAATTTGAACCACTTGAACTACCGGTACCATCAATACCGTCCCTAGCATCATCTCAATACCCTCATGTTGTGCTTTTAGTTCAACCTCGTGTTGTTCCATCAAAACTCTAATTCGAATTCATTTGTAAAATGCTAATTAGCTAATCCCTCTTTGGGTGTAGACTTTCCTTTCGGCGTCATGTTCCTTTTTAATACTCCATATTAAGAGAACCTTGACATATATTTGGATAAATATAGTCTATCATGCGCCTAAGAATTAAGAGTGCAATCGGTTTTAAAAAACCTCAAGATCACATTATTCATGCAAGTCTGAAATAATGTTGCCGTGAATAGCTGCAATCCAAAATGCGTAGTACCTCTTGCGTGTATCGGTCATATGTCTAAGTGGAAAAGAAATAATTTGTCAAACGGTCGTCCCTAGTCTTATAGCATGTATTCCATACTTGATGGACCTTGATCGTCCAGAGTAGGCAAATCCTTCGTCTCCCTATCCCATGTGAAGAATACGTTGATATCCCTTGAGCTACATGAGCTCCAATAAGATTGCTATAATTTTCATAGATGTCAAATAAAATGCAAAGGGAGAGTTGCAGCATGGCTCATGCCATACCATCCCTTGAGGCAAGACACTGTCAAAAGACGGAGTTTGTTTCAACTATTTCCAATAACTAAGATAAGGTAAGGTGTCATAGACACCAAGGAGCTAACCCATGTACAAGAATCCAAGAATGTTGAGGAAAATTCCTCCCTGGGTGGCTAACTAGTTTTGTTTGTTTAGATGACTAGTCTCAACCTACTCGTGATATCGATCGAATGTTAGGTGCGAACAAATGCGTGTGGTCTTCTAGTATCGTAGCGTGTTAGAGAAACTACCCTGGTTAGTGTTCTACTAGATAGGAACTTGAACAACTTAGGTATTTAGAATGGATAGTGATCAGTACCTTGACCCTCAGAGCCCACCAGGACTCCCATGCACTACAAGTTGTTATTACGTGGGCCCCCGTAATAATAAACGGCTTGCATGGTCACCTTAGTGTTCACTCGTTCAAAGAAGATGATCAGTTAGAGAGGGGACACTACTGTCTACATACCTTCAACATAGAGTGAACATTCGTGGTGGTCCACGTAACAATAGTAATTAGAGGAGCACCTTTAATATGAGTACTTCATCATCCTTGTCTGGACAAGAGTGTCGTCAATCATGATTCGTACAAGCCACAGGGACCTCGTCCCACAAATAGAGTTGTTATCCAGGATTGCCTCCTCTGCCTCGTCGTCACTACGGAAGTCAGGCATTTCCACATTCAAAGGAAGAACAACCATCTTCTACGGTATCAAGCTTAAGGCCTCACTTAGTAACCACATCCTCCATAAGCTTCGCAATAGACGCGAGGTTGATATTTTCATCATGCGAGTCAAGGGTAGTAACAAAATTCAAAATCAAAGGCATTTCGTTCTCGGAAAAGTATTCCGTACAACACATATATGAGTGAATTATATATATATATATATATAATTACATAAAATCCCATCTAACTTGGATTTCTATCTTGTGTAAGCTGAACTGGTAAACCATTTATAACGCATAGACTACATTACAACACATAATCTGTTAATGTAATGTGTCCACGACACATAGTTTGATAATGTAAGGTGTCTATTTCCCATAAACCGAGCCCCAAATAATGTCCTCGCATTTTTTATTTTTGAAACACGTTTTGTGTAGTGGATCTTGTGCTTCGTGTATGCGATGAAACCCATGTATTTTGTAAAACCGTTTTCATGAGGGGATCCTAGTGATTGTAGACTAGACTCGAGAAGGAATCCTAGTTCACTACAATCTAAGCTCTGATACCAACCTGTCACACTCGTGTCAAAGGCGGAAGCGCATAGTGTGACTTGATCGTTTTCCACAGCATACGATGTAAGTAAATAAACTATATGAAATAAAACATACACGATGTTCATCCATTCCATAATGTAAAGATACAAGTCATAAGTTGTTTTGTAGCAAAAGTCGACATAAGTTTATAAGTTTTTACAAACAAGACTTGTTCAAAATAAAGTTTTTGAGATAACGAGGTTTTGCATCCTATGTCCCGTTCGAAGACGGGATATATGGATCAAACCCTCCAAAATACGGATGACATCGTCTTCGTAATAAACTTGAAACTTCATAATTTGTTGCACCAAGATTCACTTAGTTACCTGAAATACATGTAAGTTTGAAAACATCAACAAAAGTTAATCGAGTTCATGTGTTTTAAGTTCGTAAGAATCAAATGAATCTGTAAAACATTTGAAAGTTTAAGTATTGAAATCCGGTATGTAAAGCGTCAGTGAACATGTTGATCATTAATGTGTAGCTAGGACATTAATATGTGTGCCGACATAGGAAGCCACCAACCCGTAAGAAATTTAGTACCGGTCCACCCGACGAGGGTAACAAAGGAAACTCCATGTGGCCACACAAGGACCCATTAGTGGGGCTTGCCCTGTACCCGTTAGATCTACCCCATTTGTTCCTTGGTCTTAAACAAGATTAATGGTGCTTTAAGTATCAGCCTATTCGCACGAGATCTACTAATTCATTCCGTAGCTTAACCATACCAAAGTAACATATATTTCCCCCCGACAGTTGTAAAACCGAAATGTTAAAAAGAAAAGGGGGACATGAACTCACAGTATTACGTCCGGCAATAAGTTCTAGCAACTGTGTTCCGTAAGCATGAGTTAACCTACAAGGGTTCAAACTCGTTAGGCACATCGGTCTCTTCTAGACCTTGTACTCGTTGTTCATCTTAAACGTTATTGTATAAGTTTTGTTTTTGGAACACTTG
Organism: Helianthus tuberosus; assembly: GCA_030545235.1. NCBI lineage: Eukaryota > Viridiplantae > Streptophyta > Magnoliopsida > Asterales > Asteraceae > Helianthus > Helianthus tuberosus. Next base: position 159,093,412 of record CM060365.1, read on the forward strand.
TGTATTTTAGATATGATGGCATTTGTTTTGTATGTTTGTTTAATGTATATATATATATTATATATATATATATATATATATATATATATATACACTTCTTGAGTTCATAATGTGTTAGAACGGGCATCGCCCTTTGTAAGTATACATGCTTCGCACGAGTATATGTGGGTGTAGCCCGTATAAGTCCTTGTGTCTCGTACAAGTATAAGTGGCCCGAGTGCAATAGCGTCTTTGTGCCGCGCACGACGCAAGTTTGTTGTATGAAATATATATTCCTCAAAAATATATATTTTTACGTTCGGTGAACGTCGTTCACATGTATACGTATGATCGGTTTGTTTTAGGTATATATTTGTTTCACAAATATATATATATGTATATGCATATGTATATGTATATATTCTCAAGATATAGTTGTTAAAAATATTTATTTTTAAAATCGTATATATGTTAATGTACGTATACGGTATCCCTTGTGAGTGTACGCTTCAACAAGTGTGCATGAGTACGTCGCTATGTATATGCGTATTTTATATATATACGTATACCGTATTTATATGTGTAGGTATACCGTATTTATAATGTATTATTACAATATATATTTATAAAAATATACATGTATTTTACATTGGGCCTAGCCCACCTTTTGTGTTATTTGGCTTAGTTCACACATTCTGTCATTGGGGCTAGTCCATGACTTTAAGTTATTGGGCCTATATCATGTTATTATTGTATTTGGGCCTAGCCCATTTTTAGTTATTATAAGTGGGCTTATTTAGTGTTTATGGAATGGGCCTTTGCCCATGTGTTCAAGCTATTGGGCCTAGCTCAATATTTATGTTATTTTAGCCCAACATTAATTGTTTTATCCCAATATTATATAAGTTAGCCCAATATTAATGTTCTTGAATTTTGTAATATTTCACTAAGTATTAAGTAACATACAAGTAAACTTTTATAATTATACTTAGTGTTATTTTCATGTTAAACTTTCCGGTTTCCATTGTCGTTAATATATATTAAGTGTCTAAAATATTTCATTTTTAGACTTGTGGTAATGACCGGTTAATATATATAGTTTTTGTGTCGAAGTTGTCAAGCGTCGTAGTAACCTTTCGAGGTGTCGTCACGTCCGTTTCGTCGATAAAGTATAAGGTGACGTCCGATGTCCGTCGTTTGAGATTCGTCTTCCGATGTTCGCTCCTTGAGTTTTGTATCACACAAGTGTATATTTTTAGTAAGCGCGAAGGTTCGCGATCGTTGTTATATTCGCGAATATTCGTGATGTTTTCGTCGTGGTGTAAGTATATATTTTACAAGTATTGTATGTATTATTTTTGGTATATATGTATATATATATATAATTTTCCAAAAATTATATTTATTGTTTTATTTATAAACTTTACCCACTTTTATGTTATAAAAATATCTTTTTGAGTTTATATAAACTCTTGGATGGTTAAGACTTAACCATCGTCATTAGGGTTTGTATAACCATGATTAGGGTCGTTAATCACAATTAAGTTTACTAATCGCGATTAACCATGATAATCACCCCGTTAATCTCTTTTTAATCGCGATTAATATTTTATAAAAAAATCGCCATAGTTTCCCATAAACTATGGCGTTTTCCCCACATTTTAAAACGTGATTTTAAGCATGTTTGCCACCCTTAATCATGATCCATCCAAACCAAGTTTCATTCCATCAACTTTGCATGAAAGATCCTACTAATAATATCCTTATTTCCATAAACTTTTTTGTATATTTTTAAACACACTTGTTAAAAAAAACACATGGTGACACTTTTATGTTTAGCTTAACAAGATCCTTCAAAAACATATTATTTCTTAAGAACCTCCATGTTGTTCTTCCTTTTTTTAACAACTTGTTAAGACCACCATTTTTAACATATTCTTAGTAAAAATCATGGTCTTTAATTTCTACAAAAATGACATACAAGTTGTAACTTGTTTTTAGATTGTAGTTAAGTTCATGGATCATAGGATTGATGATCTTGGTTAGATTTAAACATCAAAATGTTTAAATCTCTATTTTTGTTCTTAAACATGCAAGATCATCCATGTAAATAACCTACTTTAACAAGATCTACACACGTAAAAGCATCATCTAGCACAAAACAACATAATCTACACATAATATATCTCATAAGTAGACTTTTGTTTGGATTGAACCCTATCAGAGGAACCGATAATAAGAGCCAAAACCAGATCACAACAGTGGATTCATAATAAGCAGTTGTTTGCATTAAACTTTCCCCTTGAAAGTGGTTATAACATCTGATGTCCTCTATCCACTGTCCGAATACAACAGCTGCTGTCCTTCAAACTGCTGATGAAGCCCTGAAGACTGTTAAGAAGTAAATACTGCTGGTTCAATCTACTGATGCTAAAGGACTGCCCACTCAAGGACTGATCAACCTTGAGAAAAGCACTGATGAAAGGAGAAAGCAATAGTTTAGTATGTCACCTGTTTTGTATAAAGTCAGTGGTTAAGATTAGCAGTGTTTGTATAGGAACAGTGGTTATAGGTTGTTAGATGTCGCTTTCATGGTGACGTCAGCTGAGTTGCTTCAGTGGTTTGGTTTGCCTATAAATGGAGCAGTACCCTGTACTGTTACAGTTGATGTACTGAGTGAGTTCTTCTCCTCTGATCCAATCCTTTCATCTTGTGCATTCAACCATGGAGTATCAGGCTGAGGGGGAGTTTAGTTTGTAAGCATGCTTTGTAATCTTTTGATTTGTATTGTAATCATTCGACTCAATGAAAAGCATGTATTTATCAAAACTGTTTTTCTCTTTGATTGTGTTTACAAAGTTTGTTGTTCATTTCCGCTGCACTTAAACTCTGTTCATTTCTATTGATTTGTTCAAATTATACAAACAAACACAATCATAATGAGCCTCAGATCCTAACAATTGGTATCAGAGCTTGGACAGTCAAATTCGATCTAACAGTCAATTTGACATAACAGTTCAGCTCAAAAATCATTGATACTAAGGTTGATTGTATTTAGTTGAAAAATAGAGTAACAAGAAATCATGTTCAAAGTGACTACTCAAAAGCTTTGTAAAACAACCAAGATGTCATAGGACACACAAACTTCACATAACAAGTGATGTCATACATAAACCACCTATAGTTTTTAAATCTGAAAATATGTCTGATAACTATGGTAAAATTATTTACGAAAATTGATTTCAATTGTTGTTATGAAGTTTTTGATGTTTCCATCATGTTTGCTACTAAGGTGTGAACCTCAGGTCAACAAAAACCTATGTTCATAAAAACATTAGTGTTTTTGTTTACATAAAAAGAGGGAAATTAAAACTTTAGTCATTTAGATCTTATGTATTGAAAAACAGGTTGAGAATCCTTCAAAAGGACCAAAATCAACTGTGTTAAGAATACATTAAGAAAATCAGCAGTAAAAAATGTCCAGATCATGTGTAATGTGAAATGTGGCATAAGCATGTGCAGAAATGACCAAATCTCTCAAAACATTGCTGCAAAACGATTCTGGAATAAGTATTCCTTCAATAAATACCTTCCAGTGTATTTCAGTACTTATGAATGGGAAGGGTAAAAAGGGAAGAAGAAAATTACAAAAACTCAAAAGTGTGTTTATCTCAAAACTTTTGAAGTAAAGAGTATAAATATAAAACACTGAAGAGTACAAAAATAGGGTGGACAGTGGTCATCAAGCAACTGTGTGCATTCATTGGTACAGGAAAATTCAGGTAAAAATAGTATCACCAGTGATTAAACTTAAAAGAGGACTAGACAAGTTTTGCAGAATCATCACATAGTAAAAAACGTATGTGAACATGTCCCCTCATTTTTGCAATCAACTAACAAGGAAATGGTTCCAAACAGTGGTCAAAATGCATTTACAACAACTTACCATTTTCCTAAATTTGAGATTGATGTGATCATGATCCTATAACAAGTCATATTTGAAAATATACCAGTTCCTATTGATGATGTTTTCATAAAAACCTCTAATTTTTTTAAAAAAAGGGTTTTTCTCAAATAAAGCAGGATATGTCATTCCTTATTTTTTTAAAGGATGATATATTTTGAACTTTTACTTGTTTTTGATAGCAAAAGTTTCATACTTCTGTCAGGATATAGAACTTTTCTTTTTCTTGGTGGTATTATCCTTGAAAATGGATAAAGAAGGAATTGGTACAAGGGTCAAGGTCATGTGAAACTCAAGTTTGTTTTAACACTGATCAAAATATTGATTGCTAACAGACCTTAAAATACTTGGCTACTCATGTTCTAATAAGTAGCCTTAGTAAAAGGGGTCTCCATCATCTGGGGTACTAAACCACTGTCAGGAATCTATAAAAGTTTCAAAACCTGTAATTGACATGTGGCAAAACCTTGAATGAAAATTTCTGTAAAGACTGCTGACATATTGAACTTGACAATCTGCATCTAAAATGTATTTTGTTGAGGATAGTAATCTTGCAGATACTTCAGAATCACCATCAACAGATGTTAGACATGATATTGTACTCTCACAAGATAAAATCATTCCTTTCATCAGAATAGCAGATGCTCAAATATTTGTCAAAAGCTTATCCACTGGTGCACTAACAGTTGCTGATATACTAGTCTTTCAAATCTTTACCATTACCTTACCTGTAACCACTGTTTTGTTCAAACATCAGTTTCCTAAATACTGTCCACTGCTGAAAGTCAACCCCTGATCTTTCATTTTCTTGGCAAGCACTGATGCTCAAAATCAGTGTCTTATCCACCGATATGCTATCCACTGATAGTAAAAATCACCCACTGCTCTCATATTATTACTGTTGTAACCACTGATACTTGCTTCATCTGTGGTTCTCCAAAATAACTGTCCTCCATTATTCATCTTCTCATCAGAGGTTGGAACGTGGTCAGTTCTTAGCCATCAGATCTTTGTAACCGCTGACACATCAGTATTCACTTTTTTTCCCTAAATAAAACCTTGATCATAACCCCCAAACAGGGTTTTACACTGTCGAATTGAATTCCAAAATTCTCTTCTCAAAGCAGTTTCCAAACTTTCATCCCAAATCATTCTTCGCTCCTCTTCATCAAAATGACGAAATCAAAATCAAAATCAAAAACAAAATCATCCTCATCTTCCAAAGAGGACACTCAAATGGCCGCTGAACCCATTGAAATCCCATACAAATCTCCTCACGATTACTTGGGTCTACTCACAAAACCCACTACCACCAACACTTTCGATTCCATCATCGACATCATGTCTGCATCAAAGTACAAAACTTTGCTAACAGCAAATGCTCAAATCTATCAACAAACCCAGAGAGAGTTTTGGAAAAATGCTACCCTTGACAAACAAGGCGAGAAAGTCATAGCGATCAACTCTTCCATACAGAGTAAAACGATTCAAATTACTCCGCAATCCATCTCAGAAGTCTTTAAACTCGATGATCAGCAAGGTAAAACTTCTTTTCTTAAAAGCGAGTTGAAAACTGACTTTCTGAAAAGAGGATATGCAGAACAAACGAAAAGAGATACCTTACAAAAAGGTTTCTTCCCTTCTGCACCTAAGTTTTTATTCTATACACTTTTGATGTGTGTTTCAAATAAAATAACTACTTTTAACAAAATACCATTGAAGATCCAATGTCTGGGTTATGCTATTTTACATAATGAAAATTATAACTATTCCCATGAGATCTTTGATGACTTGGTAAAAAATGTTGATAGCAAATCATTTTTACTTTTTCCAAGGTTTCTAGGCTACTATTTTGAACAAAAATTTGGAAAGGAAAATGAAAATATGCTCAAACAAGGTGTTTATTTTCAAATAAAAGGTTTAACACCTGAAACATTCACTAGAATGTTAACACCTTCAAAAACAAAAGCAGAGGTGCCTAAGCAGAATTTAGCAGCTACCACTGCTCCTCAGGTATCAGCTGCTGAGCCCACTGCTCCAGGTGATCACAGCAGCACAACCACTGCTTTGAAACCCATACCTGCCATTACCAAAAAGACCAAAAAGAAAACATCCAGAAAGCCCCCCAAACCCAAAACAAAGGCAACTCTGGAAGATGAGATCCTAGAGCCACTGCAAGTGACAACACAAATGTCACCTACAACCACTGATGCTACTTCCTCACAGCAGATGGAAGAAAGATCTCCACCTTTGCCTCAAACTCCTCCTGCATCCTCACAAAAGGATCAGCTTGTAAGCACAGGGACCCCATATTATGAAGCTTTGGAGCCAATTGGATCCATCTTCCTCAGTCCTGATCCCAAGGACATGTCTCTTTCATCACCAATATCTTCACCCCTCACATTACCACAATCCATAATACCCTTGTTGCATGCAGTTTCTATAGCTCAGACACAAACCAGTTCCTCTCTATCACCTATCACTGAGAGTACACTCCCACAAGTGACTGGGTCTGATGCTTATACCTCTGCTATCCCAGCAACATTTGAGGAGGTTACACTATAGGAGTTACAAGTAATTCCTGACAGTAGTTCAAATGGAGCAGCAACTACAAGTGTTGGATCAACAGATCTACACTTGGCCAGTTGTTTCATAAATCAAACTCCCTTGAAGGCAATTTCTTCTATAGCACCTCTGGTAACCACTAGTGAGTTAGTTTTGACCAATGGTACCTTCAAAAGGTTTTCAAGTGTTGAAGAAAGAAGACCCCAGAACCAAGAACAAGGGGAATCAATGAATGATTTTTGGGACTCAGTTTCTAAGTCACACATTGATACAACCACTGCTGGTGGGGAATCAGATGATCCCATTAAATTGGGTGATGATTTACAACATCAGGAATTGACGGGGAGAATTGACAACCTTGAAACATCAATTGCTGAAATAAAGGATATGGAAAAACAAAGACAGATGGCAGATTAGCAACACGCAATATATGTGCAATAACTGAGAAACATGATCGAATCAAGGTTTAAAAACACCCAAGCAGATATTAAGGCTATCAAGGCCCATCTCTTGAACACCACTAGCACTGCTCCTCCCAATGTTCTTTTCATTGATCAAATTCCCTTAGATAATGCCAAAAGGGGGAGAAAATTAAGGAATTAAAGAAAAAGGGAATAGATGATGGCCTTTATGTTGAACCAGAAAAAGAAAAGCAGGCTTCTAAACCATCTACCCAAACAGCTGATGTAACTTCTACTGTCTCAACAACTATTGGTACATCAGTAGTTTCAGCAGTTGTCAAAACCATCACTCCAACACACACTACAACCACTGTCCTACCTCCACCTAAATTCACCTCACCACCAAAAGCTGTCATTTCAACTACATCACCATCCATCAAACCACCACCTGCTCAAAAGCAGAAGACATCTACTGACACATCAGTAGTTGTAATGATAACAGAGGTTGAAACACTAGTTGTTTCAATAGCTGCTTGCCAGCCATCCACCACTGCTCTTACCATCACCATACAACCCAGTGTCACATCACAACCAAAACCTCCTTCACCCAAAAAGCTTTACACAAGAAAAAGGAATTTTCAGAAGAATAATGATGATATACCAGCACCCATTCCTTTATCCTCCACACCTTACAATGTTGTCGAGCCACAACCATCCATTCCACCAACTGTTGTCAAAGCAATAAACCCTGCTAACCTTGTATCCACTGCTGCAAGTTATCCACTAGAATTGGAAGTTATAAAGGATGAGATGAGACAATTCTATACAGAAGATGATCCTTCAAAAAGAAAATTTCCTTCTCTCATGGGCTTGAGGAAACCAGAAAATATGGATACATATCTGAAGCTCAAAGCCAGGCAAGCAGATATAATAGCCAGACTTGAATGCAAAGATCAAGGTGAAAAAAGCCATTTTAGAAAGAATGGAATTTTTACTCACTAAGGTCAAACAAATGGAAGATTATGCAAGAGACCTAAGCAAATATATGTCAAATCTGCCACCTGATGCTGCCCTACAAAAGGAAATGAGAAAAGATTATCTTGCATTCACTATGAAAGAAAAGTTTTACCCAGCCAAAGAAGAACAATTCAGTGAATGGCCACTCATTGCACTAAAGCATGAGGTAAATAGAATCAAGATAATCAAGAATGATTCAGGTCTGAAAAAGACAGCTCCTAACTGGAGTAAATACAAAAAGGCCATTGATAAACTTACTTCAGAATACAAAAGAAAGAAGCAGGAGTTGGTGGATGCAAAGGTGGGAACTGCTAAAGCCATAGCAAAATGGACAAAGCAGTATACAGATCAGGCTTATGACATGTTTAAGAAAAGAAGGATGGCAGATTCTGACACTCCAAAGAAGCCTGACTACAAAAAGCCAAAACAGCAGATCAAAACTTCTGAACCACGAATCACATCAGCAGATGTTTTAGTCACTGAGCTAGAACAAAGAAAAAGGCAAGAGCAGATTGAACAAGAAACTACAGAAGACATAGCTGCAGCAAATGAAATCATAAAAGTGGCTTTCAAACAAATGTCAGCTAAAAACTCTAAAGCAGCAAAAGTTCAGAGTACTGATCATGCTGAAAACTCTGAACTACCAAAAGCTCAGAGTAATGATCAGGCTGAAAACTCTGAACCAGCAAAAGCACAGAGTACTGATCAACAAATTCTCACAAGGCCACAATCTCCCAACTCATCAGTAAATAAACCTCTCCCAAGAAACCCATTGGGTTCAAAAATACTAAAATGAATGTCTGATCAAAAGACCCATATATTGACCCTGTTCAGATCCAATGGAGAAGTAAAGCACATATCAAGGGAACAAGCACTGGGCCTGTGTGTTGAAGATCTACAAGATCTCCTTGAGCTTATACTGTGTAGGGATGAGGAAGATACAAGTTCCATGGATTTTGAGTTGCAATTTAAAGGACAAGTTAGGGAACTTCTGATGAGACAATAAAAATCCAAGAATAATGAAGGGTTTTGGCATTATCTGTTCCAGGGGGAGATTGTTGGGATTGAACCCTATCAGAGGAATAGATAATAAGAGCCAAAATCGGATCACAACAGTGGATTCATAATAAGCAGCTGTTTGCATTAAACTTTCCCCTTGAAAGTGGTTATAACGTCTGATGTCCTCTATCCACTGTCCGAATACAACAGCTGTTGTCCTTCAAACTGCTGATGAAGCCCTGAAGACTGTTAAGAAGTAAATACTACTGGTTCAATCTACTGATGCTAAAGGACTGCCCACTCAAAGACTGATCAACCTTGAGGAAAGCACTGATGAAATGAGAAAGCAGTAGTATAGTATGTCACCTGTTTTGTATAAAGTCAATGGTTAAGATTACCAGTGTTTGTATAGGAACAGTGGTTACAGGTTGTTATGTTGTTAGATGTCGCTTTCATGGTGACGTCAGCTGAGTTGCTTCAATGGTTTGGTTTGCCTATAAATGGAGCACTACCCTGTACTGTTACATTTGATGGACTAAGTGAGTTCTTCTCCTCTGATCCAATCATTTCATCTTGTGCAATCAACCATGGAGTATCAGGCTGGGGGGAGTTTAGTTTGTAAGCATGCTTTGTAATCTTTTGATTTGTATTGTAATCATTCGACTCAATGAAAAGCATGTATTTATCAAAACTATTTTTCTCTTTGATTGTGTTTACAAAGTTTGTTGTTCATTTCCGCTGCACTTAAACTTTGTTCATTTTTATTGATTTGTTCAAATTATACAAACAAACACAATCATAATGAGCCTCAGATCCTAACAACTTTTTATGTAAAAATTAGTGTCTTAATCTTTGATTTTATATTTTGTTCAAGATGATTTAACATGGACATTAGTAAATTACATATTATAACAAGCTTGAAAGTAAATAAAATGAAGTCTTACAACTTTTCACAAGGTTTAGATGAAGATAAAGAAGAAGATTAAGTTCCAAAGTGCTCCTTAATGATCCCTTAAGCTTGCATACACTGTGGACCAACTTATGATGGTTTAAAATGGTTTAATTTAGGGTGTTTAATAAACGAAAAAGGAAGGAATTGGAGGACTTATGGCTGCCGTCAGTTAGAGGGAGTTATGAGGGTGTTGTGTTGTGAGATATTGAAGTGAAAAACTTGATGAGAATGGTGTTATAACTTGGATATTCCTTGCACTCTCTTTTTTTTGTCAAACAATCATTCTCCCTTCATACTTCTAGCAGTAATATTAGGTGTATGTTAATGATGCTATGAGGGCATGGTGTTGGCCGATTCTAGGTATGGCCCATCACATTTTTTTTACTTTTTGTTTGTTATAAACATGTGACTTATATATTAATATGATAGATATTTTGGTAGTTAGTTTAATTAGTGTAATTAGGGTTAATGATAGTTTAGGGTTATAAATAAAGTCTAATTAGTTTACTAGTTTATTGGGTATAAATTTTAGATGGTAAAAATACCACTAGTTCGCTCGCCGGTTCGATATCGGGTGTTGCATGAAAGTTATAGTTTAATACCGGGAGCTATGGTTTTAATTTACTGTCAAAGTTATGGCGTCTGTTCAAGGCGTTGACAACGCCAAAATATCGCTCAATAGTTCAGTAGAGGCTTCGTTAGGTATTAGGGTGATAAGAATATTGTTTACTAGTCCTTTGGATAAAAACGGACAAGTTAAGTAAGTTGCGATGAAACACCGGTATCTTGTGTTTCGGATATCCTAATAATATCTTCAAGCTTATTTAAGTTGTAAAATATTATATACAAGTTCTGCGAACACTAAAATGATGTATTTTAGTGTTGCGGAGAATTTATTTTTATTTCAGTTTTGGCGTGGATCAGATACTTTAATTTTAGGTGCATTTTCTGGAAAGTTTAAGTATCTTAACATGTGGTGCCCCTAATTAAGGGTTTTTATTAGTATTCCAATGATCAGAACCTTTCATGCCATTCGTTGCTCATTCGGAAAGTTTTCAGAACTAGCTGGCATGAATAGTGTGTTCCGGTGAATAGTGTTTTCAGCATTTTGCCAACATATTAGGACATAGTTTGTGGTTTTCTCGTGACGTGGCGATTGTGTTAGTATTATTTGACAATTGTGACCATGTCCTATGATTGCTAGACTTTATACGACCTAATCATGCAATAATTAAATCGTAATGAACGTAATTAAACGTTAAATCAAGTGTTTAAGTTGTACGGAATTACCATTATTTTTGTCAGTTGTCACATCGGGGACGTGGACAGGGACAATGACGAGGTCAGGAGGAGGTTGTGGAGGATTTTATGGAGACGGCGCAGTTTGTTCGCCCGATCCCCCGAGGTGTGGCTCCCCACAAGTATTTAGGTAGATTATGAAAGATGGAGTGTGACAACCATCAAATTTGCATGCATCCGTACAATTAATTAATATTGATTTATGCTTAATGACTGTGCTTAATTACAACTGATGACTTAAACTGTTTTCTGATTTCTGTATCATACATACATATGCATCACATTTCATACTGTCACACCATTTGTTACACACAAACTTTAGTGACATACTTGATGCACAAAGCACAGTTAGCACAGTGAGCGGATAACTCAGAAATATACTGACAGTGCCAGTACATAGACAGACAGTGTTTTGAAACCTAGTATGGGTCAGGGACAAGGTACTACACTAGTATAGTGCGTAGGGAAGTGAGGACCATAAAACTGCGTCACCATGAGATAGATAAAGTGCCGGGAAGTGCCTCAAACTCACTTTAAGTGCAGAATTCTGCATTTTTCAGCAAAATTCAGCATTTTAATATGCTAGTAACATGCAGAAAATTGACTAAATGGCCCTAAATGCTTTCCTAAGTGTCGGGAATTAAAAGTGTCACAAAAAGTCATATATATACGTTATCACTTAGCACTTTAACAGAACGGTATCTAACCGAACAACCGGACATTACCCGGGACACCAAAATTTTGCCAAATACATTGTTTTATTATTTTTGGACTAGTCATGATCCCCGAACACCCTAACACCCTCTACATTCTCTAGTAACTAACATATGAAATCATATACTTGGAATTTAACTTACATTTACTAACTTCCATCAAGATGTTACAATTAACCCCCCCCCCCCATGCCCATTTTCGGTCACAAGAGGACCCACAAAAATCCCCACCATACTTCCAAGATTACAATCTAATATTTTATTGGATCCTTGCTTGAGAATTTGAACAAGATATAAGGTGAATCTTTATAAGTATGGCTCATAATCTTCCATCATCACTTCATATCTTCACCAAGATCACACCATCTCTCACTCACTCTCTCCCTCTCCTCTCGGCTCACCATAATCGCCACTATCACCACCCTAACACCACCATCTTCATCCATTTTCAAGCTTGATTCAAGTATAAGAAGGTGTCTTGAGATGATGGAAGCTTGAAGAACTTGTAGACACTTCATACATTGCTTTCATTCGCCACGTTTCCTCATCTTTTTCACTAGAGATCTTCCCTAGCCTTGTGCTAGTTGTAAGTTCTTGGTTAATTCTTGTTCATCTTATTTTTATGGTTAAAAGATGTTGTATGATGAATATTACAAGAACACTAAAGAACAAGAACTAAAAACATGAACATAAAGCTTTACATAAAGTTTACATGAGGATGAAATGTTGTTAATAGGATGTTGTTATGAATATGTTGTTAATTTCTTATTGATTCTTGGTTATGTGATGTTAATCACCATATGGAACTTGTTAAATGATGTTTAGAAACATGATTTAAAAAGATTAGGAGGTGATTATGTGATACATGAAACAATCACCTTCTAGTTAAATATGAACTTGATAAAAATGAATTTCTTGAAATATAAGTGAACAAAGTAAGTTGATGATCATGTAGATCCGAGAATTACAAGAGACTTTTCTAAGCAAACCAAGTTCAAGAATCGATTTTTGGAAAATCATGACTTTTACATACACTTACACCATTTTTGGAAATGAAATAAGTGTAAAAACCTTTTATTTACAAGAAGAGTTCAAAAGATTAATTTTTGTAAAAATTGTTTACAAGTTGTAAACACTTAACTCTTTTAAGAAAATGATTTTTAAAGAAATGAATACACTTTGGAAGGTAACTAAGCCCACTAGACGCTTTACCAAGTTACTACGCGTTTTTGTGATATATCAAGTTCATGATTAATATGAAACGCATATAGTTTTGCTCTTGGTGATGAAAAATTGTTCAAGGATTGATTGTTGATTGATTTTGAAAAGAAAATGATATGCTTAATAGCATGGACACCTCCGTTTTTAGGGGAAACCATGGCGAAATTTTCCAAAAATATAAACACTTGGAAATTATTTTCTAACAAGTGTTTACAAATATGTTTTAAACATTGTCTTTCAAAATAAACTTCGCCATAAGTTTTGTTATGAAATTTCAAAGTGTCGGAGGTTGGTTTTCATAAATAAAAGCGGATAAATATATATTTAGAGTATATATTTCATACCAAGAAGCTTGTGTGAATATTTGCATGATTTGTGAAGTAGTTATATTATTTTAGGGTAAAATAATATAACTTACAAATACCATGAAATCACAACTCCAAAATAATACCAAAAGTCTCGCGGAATAAATATTTAAGTTACACACCTAGTATTGTGAAACCGAATGCAAAAACGTAACCTGTGAAATATTCCGGAAAATACCTTTACGAATATATTTTTGGGCAAATATTGTTTTGGATACAAGAAGTGAAAATATATTATTTTTGGGAAAAATATATATTTTGGAATACATTATTTTTGGGAAAAAATAAGTTATTATATATTTTCTAATGTGGGACTTGAAAATATAAGTGTTTTGGAAATATATATTGGGAATATTTTGACGTATCTTTATTTAGAATAATACACCGGAATACGACGCCAATACATGGCAAGTTATATGAACACAAGAATACGAATACAGAAGTATGAGATACTCCTATCCTTGGGAAGGAAATGCGAATAACAACACTTGAGAAGTGTTATTACAAAAATATTGAAAACACTCTAAAACGTAACTCAAAGGCACTAATCAATACTAAGACAAGGCACAACCCGCTCGTCTAACGGACCGTAGTACCCATGTAGGTAGTCGTGTGTTCTAGAGGAAGCTTCGAGTTACATTGGATACGAAGACGAAATACAGTGAGTTCATGCCCCCCTTTTCTTTTAACTGTTTTCAGTTTTATACTTCGGGGGTGAAATACATGTTACATTTATTACAGACACTTTTATACAAGGTATGGTTAGCTTAAGGAGGGTTTACTACTTAGATCATGTGAGTGGGTAGGCGAATACTTGAGGCCATTAATCCTCGTTGTAGGACCGAGGGACATGAGTGATAGATCTATTCGGGTGTAGCGAGCCCCACTCCTGAGTCCGCTGAGTGGACCATGAGGTGACTATGTCTTACCGACGAAATCTGCTAGGTTTGAGTCTTCCTGCATCACCTCACACATATCAATGGCCTTGCAAACCATTGGTGATCTCTTTTTCCTTATTGCTACATACCAGGGACTTACATACAAACTTATGACATTTACAAAGGCTTATACATACACACAAACGAACACATGAACTCACTCAACTTTGGTTGATGTTTTTCAAACTACATGTATTTCAGGGAATTTATAAGTGGATCTGGCGGGCGTAGCAAGTCTTTATGCTGCTTTAAGAATAAAGATGTCATCCATGGTCTTTGAGTTTGGTCAGTGTGTCTCTTTCCTGGACAAGACACGCCTTCCAAACCTTGGCGCTATTTAATATCTTTTGATGAGTCCTTAGTGAACTCATAAACATTTTGTAAGATTGTAAAAACTTGAAATTGAAGTCTACGCTTTTGAAACAAGGATGGTTATGTTTTAAACTTATCTCATGGATGACAAATCTATGGTTTTATCATATAGTTGATGTTATGATTGAATGCAATGATATTAAGGAAGTTGCACCAAATAAACCACGCTTCCGCAAAAGCCAGGGTGTGACAGCTTGGTATCTGAGCCTCGATCATAGCGAACTAGGATTCTTTCTTGAGTCTAGACTATGATTATCAGGGCTCTCACGAAAAAAATTTCCAACATTTTTACATTGCATACACAAAACGTCCAGATCCAGGGAACAAACATTTTTACAAACAAAAAGGCACAAATACACATTTCAAAAAGGGTATGTTTATAGTTCAGTCTTAGAGACTAAGGGAGTTTCAGTCTTAGAGACTGAGGGAGGTTCAGTCTTAGAGACTGAGGGAAGTTTGGTCTTAGAGACCAGGGATTCAGTCTTAGAGACTGGGAGGTTTGGTCTTAGAGACCAAGGATTCAGTCTTAGAGACTGGGGAGGATCAGTCTTAGAGACTGGGGAGGTTTAGTCTTAGAGACTGGGTGTTTAGTCTTAGAGACTGGGTGTTTAGTCTTAGAGACTGGGTGATTAGTTTGAGAGACTGGGTGATTAGTCTGAGAGACTGGGAAGTTTAGTCTGAGAGACTAGGAAGAATAATGTGAATACATGACTACATGATAAATTACTTTTATTTGCATACGCTAATTGCTAGTGACTATCATGGATATACATGTTATGACTACTATGCACCGGCACACATGTCACTATATTTAGAAAACGAGTTATCAGACATTGATAACCCTACGGCCACCGCCACATATAATGAGACTGCATCTGCGCCAGAGACATTTACGTCAGACACTGAGAGTGATCCTGATATGCTGACCAAGGGCGAGGATAACTTCCAACAGTCCGTGCTACCAGATTTTGGTGATACTTTATCTTTGCTAATGGTTTCTCTGACGAGAATCCTTCTGTCACTCTTGTTTCAGTTCATGAACACTTTATCATTGGTCATCCCGATGGTGAGCACACCATGGCTCTGATCCTCGATGATGCGCCTCCTGGGGACATTTTTACTAAAGGTTGGCTACTCAACGAACAATTTATGATGACGATGACATTGGCATGTTATTGATGGTCCTTCTGATAACACCTATGATGATGGAAAGTTAGACGAGAACGTTGTTACTAATTTCACTTTTTGAGACCCCTGTTAACAAGCTATCCTCTGATTCTAGCATGCATTCGATTTCAGACTCCTTAGAGTCTGTGACATCTGCAGCCTTACAAAACAGCTGGATTACAGCTTTCTACTACTGACGCAGATAACGAGGACATGGCTGCTGCACTATCACCTGCTCAAGGCACCACACCGTTACATGACCCAAAGCCTGCTCCTGAGCTAGCTTCTGCACCTTTTTGGTCAGCTTGCTGTTGCACCTGCTGAATCTGCACCTTTAATTGATCATGACCCTGTTTCTTTTGGTTTACCAGACATTGCATCCCTTATACCTGACCCAGTACCTGCACCTAGTGATCTTCCTATCAGTTGAGACGTTTGTTCCTGCACCTTCACTCGCTGATGTTGCTCTTGTGAAGACCGACGTCCATGGCGCCAACATGCCTATCGCTTTCTTTCAAGACATACCCGCACCCCCGGAAGGTACTCCAGGTCAGCACCCGCGTAACGATCCCATTTGCTACAGCAGCATTTTCTACGACCTCGCAGGCCGCACCGTTTACTACATTCACTCCTACATCGCTGGATGAGCCATTTTGATGGTCCCTATAATACACTATGCTGATTTTTACCACCCCTCACATTATGGAGGCTATGCACGGGAAGAGTACTCCTGTAACATCAGCTACAGTTTGAGCATATAATTCGCAGCGTTTTGGAACTTGAACTGTCACCACATCCTCCACCCTGTCTATGCCAGTATACTTGGATCCCCCACATTCATCACTGTCTCCTTTGGCACGCTCACCTGCTGCTATTACACCTTCTTGGTTATTAAGGATCATTTCTTTACTGTCAAGCAGCAAATCAATTAATTACTTCGACGTATATACAAGCTCGCGGAGGAGTTCACGCATGTTAAACAATTTACTTTTCTTTCCTCCTCCACCTCAGACACCGGTATAGTGGTTTCTGGATTTTGCGGATTGCATTACATTTGAGGTAAAGACACTAATGATAAGCCGGGATTGTGGAGACTTTGGGAGACCAAATCTGATTACGTAATTTGGATACACTAATATACAAAGTGGACAAGGGAAGGGTGACCCTGTGTCCCTATTGATGTGATACATTTTGGGAGACAATACAATTGTGGTCAGGGAATAATGAGAGCCCAGTCAACATTAAACATGCGAAAATACTTTGTGGCCAATAACCGACGAAAGCTCAGTCGCTATGTCTTCGTTAAGCACGTTATTGATCTATATGTGTGTGCTATAATTATAACGCTACGTGCTTGCTTACTATGCTCTCATTAAACAAAATTACCAAATTACCTGGTTATGCTATGATTATGCTATTGCTTGATTGGTTGATATAAAATACATGTATGTACATATTACCTCGAAACAACTATATGCATCCCCTGAACAAATATAACCTGACCTAACCAGTATTCTTCTTAGAAGATGTCGATACAAAGGAACATCGCTACCAACAACCCTCCGCCAACAACAGCGGCAGAACTACAAGTGGCATCTCATAGGCCATTGCACAGCTCGAGGCCCTTCGCCCCAATCGTAACGGAGGTACCTCAGGAAATAACCCACCCAACGGCTGCACCTATAAGCAGTTCTTGAACCACAAACCTTGAGAATTCGATGGTATAGGATCGAATTTTGACCCGAATGAGTCGTTCGGAAGAGCTCAAATCCATTTCAGAGGCGGAAACAAAGAAACGGACGTGAAAACAGCTTGAGTTACACTTTAAACCTCTTGTATATTGATTTTACAGCTATTACATTCAAGAGAAATACCGGCAGCACTTCGGTATCAAATCTGAAAAACCTTACAAATGAATAGACATGACACCTATTTATAGTGTTCCTGGTTTCTCTTGAAGACACACATGTCAGCTTCAAGAGAAACCCTTCAAGAGAAACCTACAAGTTCCACTTTCAAGAGAAACCTACATATTTGACTTTGAAGCGTAACCTACAATCTGTCATATTCTATATTTGTGAATTCTAACTTAGGTGATGATGTCATCATTGATGTCACATATGTGATGTCATCATTCTTGACGATGACTTCATGCACGAACAGAACCGCAACAAGTCCAAGACTCGATATAAGACGAAGTCGACAGATGTGTGCACCAACAGATGGCACTGGGGGTGCCTTAGCTTTTGTGCGTTGGGTTGAGAAGACAGATTATGTTTTGCGACTAAGTAACTGCGCCCCAGAACATCAGGTCGCGTACATAGCTGGACTGTTTGTAGATGGGGCTCTGTCATGGTGGAACCTTCAGGTTCAGAGAATGGGCGAGACCACTGCGTATGCTTTGATGTGGGACGAATTGAAGGAACTAATGTGCAAAAGATATTGTTCTAGGGCAGAAGTCCAGAAGTTGGAAACTGAATTGTGGAACTTGAAAATGGAAGGTCCAAAGATAGCTGAGTATGTGCAGAGATTTAACGATTTATCACAAGTTGCTACGCTCCTAGAGGGACCAGAGTTTAAGAGAGTCGAATGTTTCATAGGGGGATTGGCACCTCAGATTCTAAGTCTGGTAACCACATCTAAACCTTCAACGATCACCGAGACTATCGACATAAGCGTGGCACTCACTGAAGAAGCGGTTAGACTAGGAAAATTTTCCATTATGGAAGAGAAAGAGGAGACTCCTGTAGAGTCATCTGGAGATAACAAGGGAAAGCTCGCAAATTTGAAGAAGGTTACTCGGGCGAGTAACAAGAAGAAGGTCTAAAAGGGAAGAGACTACATGGGTATCCTACCTAAGTGCGACAATTGTTTACGTTATCATATCGGGCGATGTAAATATGGAAAATGTGACAACTGTGGTAAAAGGGGGCATCCTAAGGAAACTTGTAGGCAGGATACTGAACATAGTAATGGAGCCCAAGATGGTAGCGAGAATCACGGAGGAAACAACGACAATGACAATTATCAAGGCAGAACGAGTGACAGACAGAAACGTGCTCAAGGTTGTTTCAACTGTGGGAGCAAAAAGCATTTCAGAAAATATTGCCCTGAGAACGATCAGGCCCAAGAATGAAAGCCCAACACCGGAGCTAGGGAGACACGCCAGGAATTCAAGCAGGGATATCGGTACGTCCCATATTACTCAACGTTATGCATCTGTATTTCCAGATACTATTGCAAATTTTACGCTTCGCATCTCTAGAGTTTGAAAGTATACTTGGTTTAGCAGCAAGTAAGTAGATAACCCGCACTCGATGGAACTAGCTAAGGGGAAGCTAGTGGAAGCCAATGCAGTAACTAGAAACGACAAGATAGAACCCGAAGAAAGTAAGTTTACGTTTGATCTACTGCAGTTGAGTTAGGAAGCTTCGACGAGGTAATTGGGAGGGATTAGTTGCCAAGCAATCGAGCGGAGCTTGATATCCGCATCCCGACGGCGAATGAGGGAACGATCGTGACTCATGAAGCAGGATACGCCTCTACAAGTTACTAATTGCTTGAAGGCACAAAAATTTTTGCGTAAAGGATATATTGTTTTCTTGGCTCATGTCGGGGACAAGGGAGTCAAAGAACCAAAACTCAAAGATATTCCTGTGACAAGGAAATATCCTGAAGTCTTCCCCGGGGACTTGCCAGAATTATCTCCTCAACGACAAGTCGAATTTCGCATCGATTGGATTCCAGGCGTCGCGCCTGCAGTCAATGCTCCTAAGCGACTTACACCTTCGGAGATGCAAGGATTATCAGTGTAACCTTGGTGGTTGACAGAGAAGGAAGATAACAAACCAAAAATTCCCTTTTGGGTAACCCCAATTCTGCTCGTCAAGAAGAAGGACGATGATTTTCAAATGAGCATCAACTACCAGGAGCCGAACGAGCTAACCTACAAGAGTCGGTAACTCTTGCTGAGAATTTACGAATTTCTTACTTAACTAACTGTGAGGATCCAACTACTATTATAGGACTGATCGATGATCGAGTGTCATTAGCTGTGAATTCGGGAATAAAGTATACTGGGAAATTGTGGGACAATAATTTGTTTTTAAACATACACAAAAATGGTGTTTCCTATCTAATGCACAAAACAGTTTTGCACACAGTACGAAACCTTGAGGATCTAGAAAACATATACTTAGGACCTTTGGGAACCCAGGTCCAAACTCGTAAAGGTTGTTATTTAGGAACCATATCTGTTAACCCAATCAAACACCATTAACCTGACATTTATGCCATTTCAGTTAACAAAACAGAAAATACTTAAATTTCTTTTGTTGAAATCTTCACTTTTGCTTCTAGCGAGTAGATGTTTGCATCTCTACTCCCCCGAATGGTCGTTGCATTATGTCAATTATCTTCGCTGAGAGCGAACACACATTTGCATCAATACTTGGTCATTACCTCATACTCATTGTTTCATTACTTGAAAACTCATATGTTACGCATGCACTATTTGCTATGCATGCGGTTTCATTTCAAACGCTTCATTGAAGTTCGAATATTATGTTGCTAAATCTAATCACTGGTTTGTGATCCGAATGACCTACATTATTGTAATTATTAGCTCTGTTGTTATCAAGTCAACACACTTTCTCGAAACTCCTTTTTATTTCGAGTTACATTCAGGGTTTATCTTTGCAACCATGCCGAGATTCCTTTGTTAATACATACGTTCATTGTCAAGTTACGCTGAAACCAAGTTCAATTGCTTGAACTTATCCACTTCGCATATTCAATTTAAGACGCCATATGATGTATTGGGAACATCATATTCAAATGTTTTTGCAAAGGTTCTTTCGTTTTGAGTCGTAGTAGATTTGATTGGTCTACGACTCCACTAAATCGTTTGTTGGTTTCAATACCTTGTGGAGATGATTTCACAAAACTGAGCTTGCGCTAATTTGGTTACTCACTTCATACTCGTATTTAAATTATTTATTTGCTCTAAATCCGTCTCGTTTATCACGATTAAAGCGGTCTCAACACAGTTGTGTGTTAAGGCAATGGTACATAGATTCATTTCATAACACAATGTACCTCCTAACGATTCTTTCATTGTCTATCGAATACCTTGCGGTACATAATACTTTTTCACCATCGATCAAAAACAATGGCTCTTCGATGTTCCGTATTTAACTGAAAACTATATGACATTGTGTAAATAAAATCTTTAGATTGTCTCTGTACACTTTCATTTGATTTCAGGCACGGTGAAATTGTTCAGTCACCACTATTATTGAATCTCGTCATTTTGACACCTTGTGGTGTCATTAGCTTGTGCTAATCATGGACAACTGTTTCACACAAAACTACATATACTTTTGTCAATTTGACATATAAACATTTCTGATACAACTACGAATTAAAACAATGATACACCAGATTCGCTTGTACCCCCACTCGGTGTATTTTCGCAATTCGAGAATGTCAACACACAAATCCTTACCATTTACTTATTCGAAAGTTGACAGGTCATTTTCATCTCCAAGTTGTTGATTTTGAGTTCATATAGCGGATGCTATGGTTGGTGAAAAGTTGCATGCTGTGACCAATCGCTTGAGAATCCCATTGGACAAAACTCCTCTTTTGTGGAACCCCAGTAACTGGATTACACTAGACTATACGTCGATACGTCTTGTACCTTCGACACCAAATGCTAAAAGCACATACCTTTTAACCATTGGATTCGTGTTGTTATATATTCTTGGACTCACCTGATGCGAATATGGTTTGTTCGGTTTGGTGATTATCTACCTCGGTATTATTCATATACATACACGCATAATGAAACCCTAAGGAGATAAGGTAGTACAAATTTCGAGGATGAAATTTTCTTAACGGGGGGAGAATGTGACAACCGTCAAATTTGCATGCATCCGTACAATTAATTAATATTGATTTATGCTTAATAACTGTGCTTAATTACAACTGATGACTTAAACTGTTTTCTGATTTCTGTATCATACATACATATGCATCACATTTCATACTGTCACACCATTTGTTACACACAAACTTTAGTGACATACTTGATGCACAAAGCACAGTTAGCACAGTGAGGGGATAACTCAGAAATATACTGACAGTGCCAGTACATAGACAGACAGTGTTTTGAGACCCAGTATGGGTCAAGGACAAGGTACTATACTAGTATAGTGCGTAGGGAAGTGAGGACCATAAAACTGCGTCACTAGGTGATAGATAAAGTGCCGGGAAGTGCCTAAAACTCACTTTAAGTGCAGAATTCTGCATTTTTCAGCAAAATTCAGCATTTTAATATGCTAGTAACATGCAGAAAATTGACTAAATGGCCCTGAATGCTTTCCTAAGTGTCGGGAATTAAAAGTGTCACAAAAAGTCATATAAAAGACACTATACGGTATCACTTAGCACTTTAACGGAACGGTATCTAACCGAACAACCGGACATTACCCGGGACACCAAAATTTTGCCAAATACGTTGTTTTATTATTTTTTGACTAGTCATGATCCCCGAACACCCTAACACCCTCTACATTCTCTAGTAACTAACATATGAAATCATATACTTGGAATTTAACTTACATTTACTAACTTCCATCAAGATGTTACAATTAACCCCCCCCCCCCCATGCCCATTTTCGGTCACAAGAGGACCCATAAAAATCCCCACCATACTTCCAAGATTACAATCTAATATTTTATTGGATCCTTGCTTGAGAATTTGAACAAGATATAAGGTGAATCTTTATAAGTATGGCTCATAATCTTCCATCATCACGTCATATCTTCACTAAGATCACACCATCTCTCACTCACTCTCTCCCTCTCCTCTCGGCTCACCATAACCGCCACCATCACCATCCTAACACCACCATCTTCATCCATCTTCAAGCTTGATTCAGGTATAAGAAGGTGTCTTGCGAAGATGGAAGCTTGAAGAACTTGTAGAAACTTCATACATTGCTTTCATTCACCACTTTTACTCATCTTTTTCACTAGAGATCTTCCCTAGCCTTGTGCTAGTTGTAAGTTCTTGTTTAACTCTTGTTCATCTTTTTTTTATGGTTAAAAGATGTAGTATGATGAATATTACAAGAACACTAAAGAACAAGAACTAAAAACATGAACATAAAGCTTTACATAAAGTTTACATGAGGATGAAACGTTGTTAATAGGATGTTGTTATGAATATGTTGTTAATTTCTTATTGATTCTTGGTTATGTGATGTTAATCACCATATGGAACCTGTTAAATGCTGTTTAGAAACATGATTTAACAAGATTAGGAGGTGATTATGTGATACATGAAACAATCACCTTCTAGTTAAATATGAACTTGATAAAAATGAATTTCTTGAAATATAAGTGAACAAAGTAAGTTGATGATCATGTAGATCCGAGAATTACAAGAGACTTTTCTAAGCAAACCAAGTTCAAGAATCGATTTTTGGAAAATCATGACTTTTACACACACTTACACCATTTTTGGAAATGAAATAAGTGTAAAAACCTTTTATTTACAAGAAGAGTTCAAAAAATTAATTTTTGTAAAAATTGTTTACAAGTTGTAAACACTTAACTCTTTTAAGAAAATGATTTTTAAAGAAATGAATAAACTTTGGAAGGTAACTAAGCCCACTAGACGCTTTACCAAGTTACTACGCATTTTTGTGATATATCAAGTTCATGATTAATATGAAACGCATATAGTTTTGCTCTTGGTGATGAAAAATTGTTCAAGGATTGATTGTTGATTGATTTTGAAAAGAAAATGATATGCTTAATAGCATGGACACCTCCGTTTTTAAGGGAAACCATGGCAAAATTTTCCAAAAATATAAACACTTGGATATTATTTTCTAACAAGTGTTTACAAATATGTTTTGAACATTGTCTTTCAAAATAAACTTCCCCATAAGTTTTGTTACGAAATTTCAAAGTGTCGGAGGTTGGTTTTCATAAATAAAAGCGGATAAATATATATTTAGAGTATATAGTTCATACCAAGACGCTTGTGTGAATATTTGCATGATTTGTGTAGTTATATTATTTTAGGGTAAAATAATATAACTTACAAATACCATGAAATTACAACTCCAAAATAATACCAAAAGTCTCGCGGAATAAATATTTAAGTTACACACCTAGTATTGTGAAACCGAACGCAAAAACGTAACCTGTGAAATATTCCGGAAAATACTTTTACGAATATATTTTTGGGCAAATATTGTTTTGGATACAAGAAGTGAAAATATATTATTTTTAGGAAAAATATATATTTTGGAATACATTATTTTTGGGACAAAATAAGTTATTATATATTTTCTAAAGTGGGACTTGAAAATATAAGTGTTTTGGAAATATATATTGGGAATATTTTGACGTATCTTTATTTAGAATAATACACCGGAATACGACGCCAATACATGGCAAGTTATACGAACACAAGAATACGAATACACAAGTATGAGATACTCCCATCCTTGGGAAGGAAATGCGAATAACAATACTTTAGAAGTGTTATTACAAAAATATTGAAAACACTCTAAAACGTAACTCAAAGGCACTAATCAATACTAAGACAAGGCACGACCCGCTCGTCTAACGGACCGTAGTACGCATGTAGGTAGTCGTGCGTTCTAGAGGAAGCTTCGAGTTACATTGGATACGAAGACGCAATACAGTGAGTTCATGCCCCCCTTTTCTTTTAACTGTTTTCAGTTTTATACTTCGGGGGTGAAATACATGTTACAATTATTACAGACACTTTTATACATGGTATGGTTAACTTAAGGAAGGTTTACTACTTAGATCATGTAAGTGGGTAGGCGGATACTTGAGGCCATTAATCCTCATTGTAGGACCGAGGGACATGAGTGATAGATCTATTCGGGTGTAGCGAGCCCCACTCCTGAGTCCGCTGAGTGGACCATGAGGTGACTATGTCTTACCGACGAAATCTGCTAGGTTTGAGTCTTCCTGCATCACTTCACACATATCAATGGCCTTGCAAACCATTGGTGTTATCTTTTTCCTTATTGCTACATACCAGGGACTTACATACATACTTATGACATTTACAAAGGCTTATACATACACATAAACGAACACATGAACTCGCTCAACTTTTGTTGATGTTTTTCAAATTACATGTATTTCAGGGAATTTATAAGTGGATCTGGCGGGCGTATGAAGTCTTTATGCTGCATTAAGAATAAAGATGTCATCCATGGTCTTTGAGTTTGGTCAGTGTGTCTCTTTCCTGGACAAGACACGCCTTCCAAACCTTGGCGCTATTTAATATCTTTTGATGAGTCCTTAGTGAACTCATAAACATTTTGTAAGATTGTAAAAACTTGAAATTGAAGTCTACGCTTTTGAAACAAGGATGGTTATGTTTTAAACTTATCTCATGGATGACAAATCTATGGTTTTATCATATAGTTGATGTTATGATTGAATGCAATAATATTAAGGAAGTCACACCAAATAAACCACGCTTCCGCAAAAGCCAGGGTGTGACATGGAGTTGGATGCTCCCCGGACCGTTGATATAGTTTTTTTTACTGAGACTGGATTGATCGGTCGGGTCTGGAGTTAATGTCAGGTACCTCCACGTGGGCCCGTTTATTTGAGGCCGCTCGAGAGCGGGCCCACAAGAAGATTACATTAGAGTTTTTATGCACATTTGCGTTTTCCGACACACGGGTTAGGGATTACAACATTATTTGGATACCCCCGCGGTGTCGTTTACTCTTTGCGGGGAGCCTCACTGGATGACGCTCCCCCTGTTTGCTGTTTCCTCGGGTCTGTACTCACCGGATAAGTTAGTATCCCCGACATTTTTGGATGCACCGACCACTACGTCCTTTGACGTGTTGTGGACCTGGTGGCGCACTATTGGTACCGAGGAGTTAGCGACACCACGTTTGCGACCCCTAACGGGGTAGGTGTCGTGCATTTACGACCCGTTGCACCGATACCTAAGTCGGTGTATCGCCGTGACGATTGAAGGTCCTCACGATAG
Organism: Helianthus tuberosus; assembly: GCA_030545235.1. Taxonomy (NCBI): domain Eukaryota; kingdom Viridiplantae; phylum Streptophyta; class Magnoliopsida; order Asterales; family Asteraceae; genus Helianthus; species Helianthus tuberosus. The sequence goes on from CM060365.1 coordinate 159,119,433, forward strand.
CAGGGGGTGGGTCACCCAAAATAACATGTTCTTCTTGCACGACCTACTTACCGGTGTGGGGGGGGGGGGGAACTTGGCATACAAGTTAGCCACATAGTTCTCCGAGTACGCTTTTAAGCATACCTCGAGCCACATTTATTGTGGCGGCTTCGTCGCCCGTTTGGCGAAGCACTAGTCGCGCCTCTTGTCCCCGCAGGTGGCTCTGGATATGACCATCACACGTTAGGTTGATCCGGTAGGTAGGGCTACCACAGTCTCGATGGGGATTACCGACGAGGTGCCATCAGACAAGGTCTAGGTGATTTGGTCACTTGACGACGGTCATACTGAGTGGTACCCAGGGCAGCCACTATAGAGGGAGGCAGGCTAGGGAGGTGAGGGTGAGGGTGAGGGTGACGGGGGAGAAGGCGAGGGAGTCGTGTTCGAGGGGGGGGTTGATGCTGCGATCGACAGATCGTAGTAGGATGTGCAAGATGTACGGGGTGATCGCTCGTACAAGAGATGGAGCGTCAGACCACGTGTGATGCCTCCAGCGGGGGTGGAGGAGAGACTGGCTCAGGTCGAGTTGGATGTAGCTGCTATGCTGGAGGACATATAGTGGATCGTGCAGACGATTATTGCTATGCATTCTGGCACACCTCTACCTCCACGAGCTGGCGCTGCACCACCACCACCATCGCCGTAGCGGTTTATTGTATATATTTATGTTTTGTTGTTTTAGATTTGAAACATTGTAAATATTTATCTTTTGTTGTTTTAGATGTAAAACATTGTAAATATTAATCTTATGTTTACATTTTATCTTGTTTGTTTAACAATTTTTATTGTATTCCTTATCATATGCACATGTATTGCTTATCCGATATATATATATAATACGCCAAATACTATTGTAACATAGATGTTTTACAAACTCGTAACGTAATCCGATATATCTACATAATACAGCAAACACTACTAAAGAATTATTAAAACCTATTAAATGGTTGTTCGGTTTTACACACAAAAAAATTATATTAGGGTCGTATAACATTATACTAAAACTTATTACCGGTATGTGGAATTAATGAAAATGTAGTCGGTATGTGTTCAGAGCAAATATGTCCATACATGCATCTAATTACCTAACATCGTTACAAATTGTCAGAACATGAAACATGATCAAGCTTAGCGTAATGAAATAATGGATACGATAACAACTACCAAGGCGGCAAGATATGATAACAACTACCAAGGGAATAATGAATATTATATAACAACTACTAAGGTGACAGGGGACAGGGTAACTACCACCGACAACGGTTCTCCAATTCCATATCAGCGTTGTTTACCACCCTGTGTGAGTATTGGAAGCCCGAAAAATAGTCTTGCAATTAGTCAGCATTCATTACTTCTTAATGAACTCGAATTCAGGAAATGATGAGGAATGCAAGGAGAAGCGTTGGGATTCCAAGGTTTAGACGCCATGTCGCGCGGGGATTGGTATAGAAACCACAAAAGGGATAATGGATACTAAATAACAACTACCAAGGCGGCAGGGCACCGGGTAGCTACCACCCACAATGGTTCTCCAATTCCATATCAGCGTTGTTTATCACCCTGTGTGAGCATTAAAAGCCAGACAAACAGTCTTGCAATTAGTCAGCAGTCATTACTTCTTAATGAACTCGAATTCAAGAAATGATGTGGAATGTAAGGAGAAGCGTTGGGATTAAAGGGTTTAGACGCCATGTCATGCAAGGATGGGTACAGAAACCACCAAGGGGATAATGGATATTATATAAATACCAAAAGCTTCAGCCATGACGGTTTGTATTCTGGCGATTATTTATTTTTCGGTGGAAGATAGTGAAAAGTGTGGGTGAAATGGTGTGTGTGGATGGGTGGGTGCATATATATGTGTAACAATAGGGGGTTGACTTGTTTCATGGTTCATGGACATTAATTAATGTTATATATGAAAATGATCTTTTGCACTAGTTCATGAAGAATCTCGTTCCGTATTCTCTGTTTCTCTAGTTCTTCGTCAAAATAATAATTAAAAAATTCGGTGAAATTGAATAACAAAGTAATGTTAGTGATCGCATACCAATGACGGGGTGGTAAAAAAAGTGGGTGTGCTGGTGCTGGTGCTTATAAATTGTTTGGAAAGTGAAGTCCATTGGGTTTAAAAGTGGTGAAGCAGGGTAATGTGTTCGATGAGTTTGATTTGAATTTTGAAAGGAGGAAGACGTATGCAGAAGAAGATAAATGGTGGTGATACAATGATTTTCAATAATGTAGGATTGTAGTTGGACACTCATGTTAAGGTAATGATAGATGTCAATGATAGATGTCAATCAGAGTTACACAAGGCAAATAAATCTTACAAACACCATCTAAAAACTTATATAATATGCTTCATATATTAAACATAAAATAAGTAAAATATATTCCTCCATTCATTGCTTCACTTGACCCAGAAGATGATAACTTTCACCAAAAAGTTTATAATAAAAATTCAAGCATTCTAAACCCTAGCTACAAACAACCCAACAAACTTCGGAAACTGAAAACCTTTAGCAATCATACTCTCACAACCCACCGTCGTCGCCACCCAACAAACTCCGGATACTGAAAACGCTATTTAAAGAATTACTAAAACTTATTAAACGGTTGTTCAGTTTTACATAAAAAAAAACTTATATACGGGTCGTATAACATTATATGGCCCGTATACAGATCTTAAAAACCCAAAACCCTCACAAAAATAAACACATTAGGTAGTATAACATTATATTGCTCGTATACAATTGTATACGGCTTGTATAATGTTATACGGCCGTATACATGTAAAACAAAAAAAACATTCCACTTCATTTATTTTTGTGCAAAAGCATTCTATACAGGCTGTATAAGGTTATACGACCTGTATACACCTAGGGATATGAAAATAAGATTATAGGAGTGTGGAAATAATGGCTGCCTTTACAAATTGACTTAATAGGTTGCTTCTTCGCACTAGTTAACTTAATCGGTTGTTGTCAAAGATTTGACGAATTGTGTTAGGTGGTGGTGACGAAATGACAACGTGAATAGTGGTTGTCTAGTGATGTTATGTGGTTCCAAGTAGGTGTTTGTATATATATATATATATATATACATAGGCTAGGAGTTGGCCAGAAAGTCCAAATTTCCTAAAAAGTGTAAAAAGTCATAAAACACCATAATGTCAACCATAAAACATACCAAAAACCCACAAATAATATGATGAAGATTACTAAAACATCATGTATGTGGGTTTTCTGTTGTGTTTTAGATGTTAAGGCTCTGATTATGGAATGACAAATATTACCGTGTTTTATGTTGTTTAGCATTTTGTGTTTTATATTCATAGTTATACGATGGTGCGTTTGAAGTTTTTATGGACTATTAGAGTTTGACTATGGTGTTCTAGTAATATTCATTCTATTATTTGTGTGTTTTATGACTTTTTACCCTTTTTAGGAAACTTGAACTTTCTAGCCGAACCTCAACCTATATATATATATAGTATGGATTACTTTGCTAACACTATACATAATTAAAGTTATTGTAGGTAATCTGAATACTATGAAATTCAAAAGAACGAGTCAAGCGAATAATGTACTTCAGGAGTGGAGGCTTCCGCGAGGTCTGCTGATGGATGAAGATGATGGAGGCTAATGTTGTAGTTTTGTGTTAGTCTTTATGTCTGTTTTATGTTGATTGTCTAGTGACTAGTTTTGTCGGTTTGCGTTTTTTGCGCTAGTTTACTTGAGTATGGGTTGTCATACTCAGAACTGTGAAATACTTCTGCTCCTCACTTGTTTTTGATTGACTTAGTGATATAAAATTTACCGGGGTAAACCCTTTACCCAAAAAAAAAACCTTTATTAAAGTTATTTTCTATTTATTTTACTTGAATTTTGTTATCATTTCAACTTAGTTATTATTTTTTCACAATAATGTTTTACATTTCGGTCTAAATTTGACAATTTTACACTCCGCAACGCACGTGCGTGATTCTACGTTTTGTTCGGTTTTACGGTCCTGTAGCAATGCACATGTACTAAAAATTCGTATATGTTATTTATCAAAATTTGGTTGTGAGACATTTTTACTATTCAAATTTTGTATACTTTTCACCCCTAGTGCTTTTGGTCTTTTATAACTTTGTCATTCATAAGTGAATATGTCATCAATATGAGTCACGGTTTAGTTTTTTGAAATTCAAGTTTATTTATGTTTGGACATAAAAAATTTTCCTGAAATAAGTTGGGTCAAATATAATATATTTTCATACTTATTTTTATGTATTTTTTTCAATTTGTGTACGTTTTAGCCTAAAAAATTTACGGAATATCGCGACAACGCTTGGTGAAATTTACTAGCAATAATCAACCATAACGACTCGATGTTTTAGGCATTCTTGAGCTCATTTGGATCAAGATATAGCGGCCAATGTGGAGGGGAGACGGAGGAGAGTTGTTCTTGCATAAAGAAGACCAACACATATGATACGGACCACCATGAAATTAGCTTGCATTCACACGTTCATCATCCTAGTTTTAATAGTTTTTCATTTGTATTGTTTTTAGTTATGTTAGTGGGTAGTTAATCATGTTAGTGGTAATTGCATTAGGTTCATGTTCCCTTAACTAGTTGCATGTTTTACGTATTCAGTTTAGTATTTGTAAGCCTTTATAAGGCCTTTGAGTTTGGCAAATGGAAGAGGAAGAAAAATTAGCAAAGTCTTGTTTCTATCTCTAATTCTTGGAGTCTACCCGCTTAAGGGTCTATCTTGGAGTCTAACCCGCTCAAAGGGTTTCTATCATTTGGTGCTTTCATTCTCGACCATCATGCCTCCTCGTACAAGCTTCGAAGAAGGCGTCACGACCTTAGTCGACATGGTCGACCGACTAGTGACCCAACAAGAAGCTGTTGCTGCCCAACAAGCCTCGCAAACCATGTCAATGCTTGACACCATGTGGAGTTTTCTCGCGGTACAACAACAACAACTCTTGCTTTTTTGCGCCCGACTCGGCCTAGAACCCCCACCTCCATTGCCCGCTCGACTACCATCTCCACCTCCACTCCTCGCTCGACCATCACCACCGACACCACCACACAACCAAAATCCCACTCCCATTTTGCCTGCTCCAAACCCATACTTGAAACCATCTACACCACAGCCACCAACACTACTAACTGAAACGTTGTGCCACACCTCGAAGTCGGAAAATAAACCGCCACCATCGCTACCACTCTACACCGTTGCAAATGTCTTTGTTCCTCATTATAAGTCTACTGTTTCAAACCTGCGTGGGCCTTCCTTACTTGCATGTACTTTTGCCTCCAACAACAACCAGCAAGAAACTTGTTTCCTTCGATCAAGTGGACTACAAATATCAAGCACCTTTTTGGTCTCCAAAAATGTACCATGCAAACGTTTTGAGGATGAAGCCGGACAACGACGTGAGTGGCGCCCGCCATGGCGACCACTAGAGCACTACGTCGCGACTAAGCCAAATGCCACCGGAAGACGTTAGTGGAAACCACCGTGGAAACGCGTTCTGTCCTTGAGGACAAGGACGATTTGAAGGGGCGAGGAGTTGATACGGACCACCATGAAATTAGCTTGCATTCACACGTTCATCATCCTAGTTTTAATAGTTTTTCATTTGTATTGTTTTTAGTTATGTTAGTGGGTAGTTAATCATGTTAGTGGCAATTGCATTAGGTCCATGTTCCCTTAACTAGTTGCATGTTTTAGGTATTCAGTTTAGTATTTGTAAGCCTTTATAAGGCCTTTGAGTTTGGCAAATGGAAGAGGAAGAAAAATTAGCAAAGTCTTGTTTCTATCTCTAATTCTTGGAGTCTACCCGCATAAGGGTCTATCTTGTTTCTATCGACACCCTAAACCAACCCCCAAAACCACACGTACACCTACCCGACATGGCACCCACAAAACTTGAGTCACGCCATGGAACAACATAGAACCGAAGACCACCAAACAACGAGATTGGCGACCTCCATGGTACCCATCGAGACGTAACGTTACAACGGAGCCAAATGCTACCGGAAGATATGAATGGCAGCCACCGTGGCGTAATATTTCCGTCCTTGAGGACAAGGACGATTTGAAGGGGCGAGGAGTTGATACGACCCATTGAGAGACCCATAACCCACTAACCCATCCAATGAAATTATATCCACGGTTATGGATTGAATAATTATTTAATTTAGTATTTTTACTAATTCACGTTTGCAACCACTAGTTTTCATTTAGGCCATGATCTCCATTATTTCCTAGTTTTTAGTTTAATTTGCTTTTGCATGTTTATTTATTATGTACGTAAACTTTGTTTTGAAAGAAGAAGAAAAGTTAGCAAAGTCTTGTGTTTCTCTTATCTTGTTCTTTGGAGTCTAACCCACTCTACGGGTCTCTTGGGAGATTAGCCATCTCGAATCGGCTTCTCATTTTTTGATAGGGAAGGGCGTCGGTAATGGCATTTGTGGGGTAAGGCATTTGCTAATTGCTATTGCCACTATAATTAGTTTATTATACATGAGCCATTTCTAGATAAGTTTGTAACCACCAACAATTTGGAATATTTTGGCCACGTATATTGTCTTAGAAAAATATCTAAATGCTTTATGCCTATAAATCTACCCTGGATTTTGACAACTACTCAACTTTTAAGCCATACCCTTTGCTCTCTCTTAAAAACATGATAAACTATTATCATCTTTTTAAATCTGCGAGATCCAAAGGTTTCCCAATCTCCTATAAAAAATGTTTTTATCAAAGTAGTTTCATTAGATCACAACACTTTCTATGCTACCCACAACAGCCACAACCACCTGTAGCAGTACCACATCCAACTGAAAATGTTAGAAACATATGTGGTCATCGCCATGCTCAACTTTCGACGTTACACAAGCCAAATTTCCCCGACCATGATGGGGGCAACCGACACGATTACCATGTGTCCATAAAGGATAGAGATGTGATTCGCGCGGCTCATGGGCCTAAGTTCGAGTACTGGCTCCCCCAGTCCAACCTAGACCTACTCCTACCACCACACCATGCAGGAGTTTTCTTTTGTTACCAAAAACAGAAAGACACTTCAATGTCACCCGAAACTGTCGTGAAGACCATCAAAAATTCTTTGTCTGAGGTATTATCTACGTTTTACCCGCTTGCTGGAGAGATAGTACCAAACAGTCTAGGGGAGCCCGAAGTGTTGTGTAACAACAGTGGGGTCGAATTTGTGTATGCTCATGCTGACGTGGAGCTGGAAAACCTAGATTTGCATCATCCAGATGAAACCGTGAATGGAAAGTTGGTCCCTGATTTAAATCGTGGTATTCTTTCGGTTCAGGTAAACCACTCTGACCAGCGTGTATTATAATTATGCTAGATAGCCTAAACGAGTATGCTATTTTTATTAATATAATATATTATATTATAAAGTGTAACATATAATTACATAATAAACTTTTTGATATATAGTTAACATCATAGATAATTAAGGAGAACACAAAGCACAATGAACCATTAATATTTAGTTATTATGCGTCTGCCCTAATTTTGTTAATAAACTGGTTATCAGACCTATGTGTTGCGCGGCCGAAAACTTAGTTGGTCTCGATGCACTCGCTATAGCAAAGAGGACCTCGATTCTTAAAAAAATGAAAAATTTTAAAAGTAAATACGAAGAAAACCAATTAAAAGTGTTAAAGAAAACACAAAAAAAAAACAATTTTATCACTTCGATTCCTTATGGTACTAGTACAAAATTAAAAAAAGTAAACAGAAGAAAACCAATAAATAATTATTAAAGAAAATACAAAAAAAAGAAGCAATTTTATCAATTTCATTCTTTATGGTATTGATACGATAGAGACACTGTGTACTGCAACCGAAATAGATAATCAGTGTGTCACAGTAAGGAAAATGAATACAGATACTGATATTCAGATGTTTGGTTTGTCACTGTAAAAGAAAAATATATTGTATTTGACCGGTTTAATTTTGATTGAAACTCTTATCAAAACATAGATGCATTTAACCACATCACAACAGTTTATACGAATTTTTATAATGAGCTGGGACCATTTTTTTTTCCAACTTATTTATCCGTATCAAATCGATTGTTCGTTAATATATAATATATATATACTTGATGATATATTTCAAGATATTTATTATAATATATACTTGATGATATATTTTAAGATACTTATTATTAATCTAGGGATATATTTTAAGATATATATTAATCTAGAGTGTGTTAAAATGTATTTCAACTAATGTTTATTTCATATACTTTTTATTATCGTATATGCTATTAATACTGTGTTTAATCCAACATATTAGTATTTTTAAGTGTTTGTTTGTTTTGACATACTCCACCAAGGATTATATCTCGTTTAACACAATGTTTTTTTTTTTTTTTTTTGAACGGCTCGTTTAACACAATATAAAAAGTGATTTCAGTAATGATGGTGCTGACCGCTTTTCTCTCTCTATACTCCATCAAGGAAAAAGCCACCGAAAGAGACCACCACCAAAATGTAACACCACGTTTTTTTAACAGCCAACAGAATCAATCAAAAACACTCTCGGGATAATTAGTGGATCAAACAGAGTACTCCGAGAGTAACCCGAGTCCACCACCAATTCCGAGGAAAACTAGGTAACCCACCCGCCCATAGGCACGACGGTGAAATTACCGGTAAAACCCGTTTGTCTGAAGGATCGAACCCAACCTTTACTGGGTCTCCTATTATTACCCACCGGCCAGTGCCTCACTCTATATCAAGTGGAAGTTGAACCTACATCACTCAAGAGAAATGCAAGTTTTTCACCATTTAATCTAGAGATAATAGGCAAAATGTACCACTACGTTACTAGCCGGATGTTACCTCAACAGTAATCACCATTGCCGCTGTTATCTCGTCTCCGTCGCCATAGATCCGATCAGTATTATCATATGCAAGGACCGATTAATGTTGGAGTTATGTCGGAGACGAAACCGTCACCAGAAACAGACCTAAGGCCGTGGGATATGGTGGGGCTTGGGTTGGGGCATTTGTTGACACGTGGAATGGGAGCCCCACACCGCCTGGTTACGTGTCCGTGGGGTATAGCGGGGCGTGGGTTGGGCTTGGGTTGGGTGCACTGCGTGGCAGAATATTAAAAAAAATTACAAAAAAATTATAAAAGATCACACAACATGGGATGGGGGATGGGGGGACCAGTGGGTTAGCCGGTGAGGTTGGGCTCGTGGGATGGGGGGGACCAGTGGGTTAGCGGGTTCGAGAGAAGTGGGTAGCCGGTGGGGTTGGGTTCGTGGGATGGAGGGTCCAGTGGGTTGGGGGTTACAATATATAGGGGTTGTTGGGAGACCCAGTGGGGGTGGCGGTTTGGTTTTCCCCAAACCGTTTCAACTTAAAATTCAAAATTTGAAAAGTCCGCTTGACGTGGCGGTGTGAGCGAATGGGAGGCAGCCAGCTAGAAGGAGAGTACACGGGGAGTACTCGGAGATGCCAAATTATAAAGAAATTAGTTTTCGGAAATTAAATATATGTCAAATAACATAAATTTACTAATATTTATAACAAAGTACCTGAAATTGATATTTATTCTTTAATATGACAGGTATAGAAATTATGTTTCATTTTATTTTAAGTCAAACTCGGCCCGAGTTGACCTACAAGATCCGATTTTGGCCAATGTTGACCGCATTTGATCGATTCCGAGTAATTAGTCAGAGTTGAAGAAAGTCGTCTCGGTAGCCTATCTTGTAGCGACTACTCGGGGAGTACTCGGCTTTTGAGACCTTGTTTTACAACCATGTCTCTAACCATTTATTTTATAATGTTTTGAATCCATGTGTTTTTAGTGATTTTCCCCTCTTAAGTTCAAAATCAAAAGTACAAATGTTATAAAGTTTGACTAAAATGTTATAAAATGAGTGACTAGGGACTCAAAAGTACAAAATCAAAAGTACAAACGTTAAAAAATTTGACTCAAAATGTTATAAAATTAGTGGTTAGAGACTTAGAACGTTAATAGTAATAGTAATAATAATAGTAATAATAATAATAATAATAATAATAATAATAATAATAAAGTTAAGCTTGAGTTTTAAACGAAGAGGATCCACTACGTCCAATTTAAACTTATGTTCTACGAAGTAAATTAAGACGAGCTCAAAGTATTTGATTCATTCTTGGCCTGACTCGTGTAAACCGTTATATATTAAGGATACTGACTTATGTCTTATTATAACAAAAACAACTAAATATCCTGATTTACTTTTTTTTTTTGAAAGGTTTCGGATTTACTGTTTGATAAACAATAACAGTAAAGTTTCTGTTTCTTTGTGTACATTATGACCCTTTAAGTTTTTATTTTACCTCTTCTGACCTTCTCAGTTTATAAGTTTCCCCTAATATGGTTAAACTTTCTTTGACTTTTCTAAAATATATTTCATTTGCTGTATATTTATATTAGTTTAAGTATCAGTGTCCTTTTTTATGGTTTTCGATCGATATAAAATACGACTTAAACGCTTTTGGTTACTCTAGCGAATGTTGTTATCGTAATGAACCGAATCGATACCGACTGAATTCACGTTGCGTAGCGGGGAAATATTCACACTAGTTAATATTAATTTTGCGTAGTTACATATTTGCAAGTGTCAATTGCTTAAGTGAATTTTAATGGTGAAACTTTATATATTTATAACCTGGGATCACTCCGACGGTTGGGAGGACCGTGCACTAACCCCAACATTCTTATCAAATTGAAACTTTTACCAGCATATGACATGTATATTATGTTACTATTAGCTTACATATTAATACATTAACTTATGTAAATTAGAATAAATAATTTATATTGTTAAAGATCAACCATGAAAATATTCATCACTCACTATGAGTAATTTACAGGACATGATACTGATTCTAAACTAAGTGTATGATGTAATATGAAATGGACCAGGTAACAGAATTCAACTGTGGAGCAATAACTGTATCGTCTACTTTTGATCATCGTATAGGTGACGGGGCCTCCCTAAACATGTTCTTAGTTGCATGGGCCGAGTATGCCCGGTTTAAAAAAATTTCCAACATCCCATCCTTCCGCCGTTCAATCCTAAACCCACGACGCCCACCTCATTATAACACAGTGTATGACAATTTTTACCTTCACCTATCATCTCTACCTCCACCTCCTTCTAAAGAGAACAAACCTCATAGTCGCATCTACTATATTCACGCTGAATCGATCAACCATCTTCAATATGAAGCAAGTTCAAAAGAAATCAGAAGAAGCAAACTACAATCTTTTGTTGCATTCATATGGAAGTTAATAGCGCAAGAAGGCCATAATGAACCAAACAAAACATCTAGAATGGGCGTTGTTGTTGATGGACGGAAACACTTGAGTGGAAATAGTGAGAAAGAATCATCCATGTTAGCAAACCACTTTGGAAATGTAGTATCAATTCCATATGGAGTGTTGAGTAATCAACATCTTCAGGAAATGCAACTGAATGAAGTCGCAAGCAAGGTTAACAAGTTTGTGACTGACGCTACGCAAGAAGAACATTTTAGGGGATTGATTGATTGGGTAGAGTTGCATCGACCTCAGCCAGCATTTGCAAGAATAAATCTTAAGCTACAAGAGAACGATGGGGACACTATAGTTGTGTCATCTGGACAAGGTTTACCGATTAATGATACAAATTTTGGATGGGCACAACCATATTTTGGGTCGTATCATTTTCCTTGGGGTGGTCACACAGGATATATAACCACAATGCCGAGTACCAAGAAGAATGGAGATTGGATTGTGTATGCGCATCTCAAACAAAAGCACCTGGATTTGATCGAGAGCAAGGCACAACATGTCTTCAACCCGATTTCACATTCTTATTTAAGGTTTCATTAAGCTATCCGACCATCCAATCTTTACTTCAGTTATGTTGTATTTTAATCTGGGTATTTTCTTATATTATGGTCTGAAGTTTCTATTTAGATTATAAAGTAGGGCTCTAAGAGGGCTTTTAATTTATTATATTGTATTGTTTGGTTTCATGTTGTTGAAACTAGTGCATGTTGACACGAATTATAAAGATCTACTACAAAAACAAATTAAAAAAACATTACAACTGTTAAAGAAGTATTTCAAATCACACGTAGCAGTTATGAATCATTTGAATAAACTGTGGCTAAGGTGTGAGTCTGGGCCCTTATTGATGTTTAAACTAAATATAGGGGTCGTTCTGTAATTAGTAGATGGTTTATGTTATAACTAGATTAGTTAGTAAGTGTGAGGACCGGAAGCGGCAATTTGAAAGTTTGTAACCTACAAACTTATTGAAAGGGTGTCTCCAGGAGACATACCTGTTCAGAATCGAGGCCAACAAAAGAGGAAGCAAAAGACGCGACGTTTCAAGCAGCAAACACATCGATTCAAGAGGAGACACAACTGTTCAATCGCACCTATTCGATTAATATATATAGTGTTCGTGTATGTAAATTTTATTCATCACTTTCATTCAATACAAGCAAGTTTATAGTTCTTTTGATTCTCAATTCTTCATATTCAAAACTTGTGATTCGCATGTTCAATTACCAATAGTTGTATCAGAGCATAATGTTTCAAATCTGGAAGAAGAAGTCAATTGAATCAGAGCATGGTTAATCGATTTGAAGAAGGCCGCGAGTTCGAAATCAAATATGCAGGAACAAGGAGTGTTGTTTCTTTGCAATCATCAATTAGAAGGAATCATCATAACCAGCCTCTTGTTTTAAGATTCTGATTTTGTTTGAGTCACAAAGAAATCACGTTTTATACTTCGAAAGGGGACCGTAATAGCATGTTTTAGAATAAAGCAAGTCAAAATCAAACCATAAACGTATAGCAAGAAATCGAACCCGAATCGGTTCATAGCAAGTCAAACCGATTCTTGGTTCAAATAACAAGTTCTGAACCGGTTGGTTCAAAATAGCAAGTAGCACGTTGAATCATCACAATTCAGTCTAGCAAGAAACGACCATTCTCGGTCAAAGCAAGAAAAAACAAGTACAGCGGGTCGATCAAATTAAGTCTAATTAGCAAGTTTGTTGGATAGTTTTTGATCAAATTCACGACAGCAAGTTAGCAAGAATCTGATCAACAAGTCGGTCAGAACCTGATTAGCAAGTGGGTCAGGGTACATAAAAAAATCGGATTAGCAAATCGGTCAGAAACGCAAGAATCTGGTTAGCAAGTTGGTCAGACGCAAGTACTAAGTAAGAAATTTGATCTACTCGGTCAAGAAAGGGATCATCCGATCACAAGCAAGATAGGCAAGAAAAACAAGGCAAGAAAGAAATGAGGCATGACCGAAAAAGAAGGAAGTGCATCAACGTCACTCCACGAGCAAGGGAATGTGTCTCTTTAATGCCCAAAATTGAAAGAGGCGAATTACACCCAATGGGCAGTTATGATGGAAACAATCTTGAAGACATATAGTCTTTGGGAAACAGTTGTTTCAAAGGAAGTGATAAACGAAAAGAAGGCGCATACAACGAAAGCAATTATCTTCCAAACGCAATCTTTTGATGCAAGTTGCACACTACGAAACAGCAAAGGAAGTATGGGATGCGATCAAAGTTCGTTATCTTGGAGCAGATATGGTTCAGAAAGCACGTCTAGAAACTTTGAGGAGCGAACTAGATGCTTTAAAGATGGATGAGAACGAAATAGTAAGTAGTTTCGCAAGCAAGTTGGATGGTATAAAAGCCAAATTTAAAACTCTCGGTACCACCATTAAAGACAAGAAACTTGTAAGAAAATTACTTATCTCCGTTTCGAAGAAGTTTCTACCCATCGTGGCATATATCGAACAGTATTCAAAAATAGACAAAATGCCATTTGAAGAAGTAGTGGGAAGAATAATAGCTTTTGAAGAACGTCTCAAAAGTCAAGACAAGCAAGAAGATAATAATCAAGGAGGACTCATGATGGCAAGTGCAAATAATCAATTTGAAAGTTCGCATCATGGAAAGGGTCATGGTGTTCAAAACCATGGTAGAAGTCAAGGACAAGGATCTTTCAAAGAAGGAAGAGGACGTGCAAAAGATATGGGTCCAAGAAACCAAGACAAGAGCAAATTTAGATGTTATGACTGTGGAGAACTTGGTCATATTGCAAAAGATTGTACCAAATGGAAGTAAGGGGAGAAAGACTTGAAGAAAAGAAGTCAATCTCGGATTGGAAGAGGAACCAATGCTACTGCAAGTCAAGCAAGTTGAAGACCTTTGTTAAACTATATTTAGTTTAATGGGGAGTATTGATGTTTAAACTAAATATAGGGTCGTTCTGTAATTAGTAGATAGTTAGTTTATGTTATAATTAGATTAGTTAGTAAGTTCGAGGACCGGAAGCGACAAGATGAAAGTTTGTAACCTACAAACTTATAGGAAGGCTGTCTCCAAGAGACGTACCTGTTCAGAATCGATGCCAACAAAAGAGGAAGCAAAAGACACGACGTTTCAAGAGTAGACACATCGATTAAAGAGGAGACATAACTGTTCAATCGCACATATTCGATTAATATATATAGTGTTCGTGTATGTAAATTGTATTCATCACTTTCATTCAATACAAGAAAGTTTATTGTTCTTTTGATTCTCAATTCTTCATATTCAAAACCTGTGATTCGCATGTTCGATTACCAACAACCTTCATTATGTACGAGGTCATTGGAATTTTTCAGGTTTCTTTGTTTTCTTGTTTTCGTTTACCGTTTGTGTTTCATTCCTATGGTCGTCAAGCGATTTAAGCAGCTTTGTGTCATGATATAGAGGGAAAATAATCAAAATATTCGTTGACCAGTCAAATTTTCAAAAATAGCCGGCTAAAGCCCTACCATAAGCTGTCTCACTAAAAACAATACCCATGAAACGTCTTTAAAAATCCTTTCAACGTGAACCCACCATTTCTCTTCACGTGTATAATTTGGATGTAGTGAGTCTGAGGCGTTTCAGGTGTCGCCTTTTAGTTATAGCAGCTAGGCTAAGACACTACATCTAGCTCCTAAATGGCTTTGTTTTTAACGACTTACAAAGCTGGCTTAAAAGCCTCAAACCCTTGTAGTGTCTCCATGAGCCTCTTCATGATATGGTGGAAACGGTTTCATGCAGAAAACGGTAACTCATCAGCATATATATTGTCACAGCCGACCCGTAGCGGAATAGGTGACCGGGGCATGATTGATTGCTCATAGCTTTTGACAAAGTATTAATGGTTGAATATTATTAAAAATCAATTTGTCACAATATCACTAATTCAAAAAACAATTGAAATACAAACATGACTGGTGTGCGTATAGCGTGATATGTTTTTGGTAATATATTAAGCCCATTTTACGCGTTAGTCAAGTTTTTGTTAATATATTAAGCCCCTCTTTTGAAGGTGACGTTACCTTCAACCCAGTGGTTTGAGTCAGCAGGGATACAATCCCAAAGGGTCGGAATATTGAAAGACAATTAAGTTAGTTATTAATGTGAAAAGTGGTAGGCCACTCTTATGAAGGTGACGTTACCCTCGGCTAAGTGGTTTGAGTCAGAAGGGATACAAACCCAAGAAGCCGGTTTAAAGTATTAATAGTAGTTTACATATGAGGGATTCAAGCTATTCGCACCCCCACCATCCAATATCGTTGGGCATTGAAGGAGGTTCTAGTAAGCTTAAACCAAGTCCTCGAAGGATCTATACACTGAACGAGACAAGAACTTTACCAAACCACCCTCATAACCCCCTTCCAGGTAGTTAACGCGCTTTATATAGACAGTAAAGACACGAATGAGCAAATCAATGACATCATGAAGAAATGGTAAAGAAAATTCACTTTCAACATAAAAAACTAGCTATTAAAGTCACTAATACAAACCCAATTAAAAGGTGCCGAAATATTAAAAATCAAAAGTAATACACTAACGACTTGTCTTCACCAAGTGATGTAAGAGTTTAGCCAACCATGGCCTTTGATTGACAAGAACTCTTACGATCAATCTTGGATCCCGAGACTACTACACACTCTAAAGATGGATGATGGATGATGGTGGTGGGTGTTGGTGTTGTAGTGGTGGTGGAGTGGTGGCAAAGTGGGAGAGAAGTGGTTTGCCAAGAGATGCCTTTGAAGTGAACCAAGCACCCCTATTTATAGCCAGAACATAGCCCTGGCCACGGCCCCGTGGCCATTTTTCTCTTCCTTCATTAATTGCAATTGTCAGCAGAGGTCCCCACACGACCCCGTGTCTTCAGGGTACGACCTCATGGTCAACTCTTTGCTGTACTATCAAGATTCTGCAAATCTAAGATTTGACCACGCCTCGTGGAGAGCTGGGCACGGTCCCGTGCTAGGCGTAGAAGCTTCTGCAGCTTTTGTCTTGATGTGCCAGGGCTGATCACGCCCCATGCCCAGCTGGGCACGGCCCCGTGGTCAGGTTCTGTCTTCTTGTTTTTGCTTTGGGGATGCTGCCGAGGGGTCGGGTATGTCACTTTATTCCTTCTTCTTGTATTTATGTTGGTTTTGGTTGCTTATTTGTTCCTTTTGTTCTTTTAAGCTCGTTTAGTCCTGTAAATTCAAAAGGAAGAAATAAACGTGCTTTTTCCAACATTAGTACTAAAAAATGGTTAGTTTTATGCCTCATTTGATGTAATTTATATGTTGCATTTTGCACACTCCAAATACCCCCACACTTGAATTTTTGCTTGTCCTCAAGCAAAACTCTTTAATATGTGGCTTACACACCAAAATGGAAGAGGTAGAGGAGAAGTTTGTGGCTTATCTTGAGTGTCGGGAATCCAAGATCTTTATTATGTTTTATTTTTATTTTATTTACAATCATATTCGTCATGATTTATTTGTAACAACTTATTAAGAAAAAATTATTTATTTGGGCATAACATGCCTCTTTAAAATTCCATTTATATACAAGGCCACATACCTCACGGGAGATCACTCAACAATGGGTCGATTTGTGTATTTTTGTGAAACACTCGATACCGGAATGGGACTTACTTCTACCATATGCTTGCCAAGCGATCAAACCTCCTCCTTTTTAACTATAAACCTTTGTAAATATCAAGAGGACTTGGGGAAGGGTTAGGCTTGGGCTAAGGGTAGGTGGTTTTTGGTTAGTGGTTAGTAAAATGGCGAAAAGCGTAAAAAGCGTCGGTTGTCGTAAAACTTTTTGTTTTTGTGACATTTATTCAAACTAAACATATTCAAACAAGATTTCTTTGAGGAACTTGTTTGGTTATTGCAACACTCTCTTTTTTTCATGTCATAAGATCACCGAGTTTTTTACTAAAACAAAAGGGTTTTGAAATGAAAAGGTTTAGGCTCAAATGGGTTAACTAGGGGAATTTTGGGTAGTGGTGTAAAAAGGATGAAAATAATGGTTTTGAAAGAAAAATTGGGTTAGTCCTAATGCCTCCATCATTTACTTACTTGGGTTCAAGTTGGTAAGGACTGGGAATGTATCGTCTTGGCAAATTCTAGAGTCGTAAGAACCAAGCGGCTATTCACACAAGAAACGAAAAATGAGCATTTAGTTTAAAGATGTATGCATGTATGCTCAATAAAGGCTCAAAACTCACTTATTGTGGGAATGAGTTTATAATGTGATCAAGTATATATAATCAAATTTTAAAAGCATTTGTCATGCCTTTTCATAATTTTCTTGTTTGTTGCTTTTTATCACGACGCTATCGGTTGTAAATTTGTAAAAAAAAATATTTATAACTTGTTATTCCCAAATTAAACCAAGACACGTAAAAAAATGAAAAATTTTGAAAAGATTTAGGGTGATTAGCGGTTCCAATAGAGTTTTATGTAAGGCTTGTTATTAGGACTTGCAAGATTCAAGGTTTTAGCACCCCCCCCCCCCTCCCACACTTAAATTACACATTGTCCTCAATGTGACCCAAAAATAAATTTTTAGGTTGATTCGAATGTGTAAAAGCGTGTTTAAAAACAAGTTTTATGTTACTGGGCATCTGGCCAACGCCCCGTGTGGTCCGGGCACGGCCCCGTGGTCAGAGTGCCAGTAACAGAAATGAACAGAAGGCTGGCCACGGGGTAGTGTTCAGTGGATACGGCCTGTGGTCAGCTACCTGATCTGGAGATTTTTCTGCAGAGCCTGGGCACGGGGCATGTTGGGCTGAGCACGGCCCCGTGCTGCACATGCTGTAAAGTTGGAAAAGTTGACGAAAGGCTCTGTTTACGTGCATGGGGTGTGGTTTTAACGTCCCTTTGGCAATTTTCATCTTTTTGAGTGTGATTTATTCATGAAAAGTCAGACTAAACTAGAAAACATAAAAGTTAAACTAAATTAAAACTAAGGATAGTTCCGCGGAATGCCTCCGTGGTGCGCCACGTTTATAAGGGTCCTTGGCTAGACCCAAAGTCAGTCATATGTTACCCAAGCGGGATGTCTCGCATCCTGTGTTGCACCGTTGGAGAGCGTCATCCAAGCTTGAGTCTATGACATCCATGTAGTTGACCGGGTCTTCCTCAACTCTTTTCCCAACCCCGAATTTCATCTCCTTGTCTCCAACCCTCAATGTTAGCTTCCCGTCACTCATATCCACCATGGCACGAGCGGTGGCAAGGAATGGTCTTCCTAGAATGAGGGGAACTTCGGTGTCTTCTTCCATGTCGAGTATGACAAAGTCGGCCGGAAAGACAAAGTCTTCGACTTTTACCAATAGATTCTCGACGACACCTTGTGGGTATTTGAAAGACCTATCGGCAAGTTGTATGCTCATCTTTGTAGGGCTCGTTTTACCTAGTCTGAGTCGGTCAAACATTGATGTGGGCATTAGATTGATGCTAGCCCCAAGGTCGGCTAGTGCATTTCGTATGGGTGATCCCCCAATGGAGCAAGGGATGGTGAAGCTTCCGGGATCGATTTTCTTTTGTGGGAGTTTGTTGAGGAGTACGGCGGAGCATTCTTCACTTAGGTTGACCAATTGCAAGGTTTCAATCTTTCTTTTGTGGGTGAGGAAGTCTCTCATGAATTTGAGTACTTTGGCATTTGAGTGAGGAGTTCTACAAATGGGAGATTGATATGCAATTGTTTTAGTAAGTTTATGAACTTTGTGAATTGCTCGTTGGTCTTTTGGCAAAGTAACCGACCGGGGTAGGGTACCGAGGGGTTTTTGGTAGGTTCGGCATATTGTGGGATAGTTGTTTCTTTGTGGGTTGAGGGTGAGTTTGTGGTTTGGTTGGGTGGATTGCTGTTGGTTGGGGGTAGTGGTCTTTCCTCGGGACCTATGGTCCGGTTTCTTAATGTTATGAGGTGTACTTGCGCCTTTGGATTGGTTTCAATATTGCCAGGTAATGCGCCTTGTGGTCTCTCGGAGAATTTTGGGCTAGTTGGCTTAGTTGTTTTTCAATGTTTTGGATACTAGCTCGTTGGTTTCTAATGTCGGATTTCGTTTGTATGAATCGATCCGAGTACCTTTTGTCGGTTTCAACGATGAGGCGTGTGATGAGGTCTTCAAGCCTCTCCTAGCCCCCTTGTTATTGTTGAGAGAAATTTTGTGACACATTTCTCGATTGTTGTTGAAAGTTTGGTCGTTGATTTTGATTTTGTTGGTTACGACTATTCCCGGGCTCCCTCCAACCAAGGTTAGGGTGGTTTCACCATCCTTGGTTGTAGGTACCCGTTGGGGGACCCGACGGTCTAGGTCGATTATCAATGTAGTTTACCATTTCCGGTTGATTTTCCATTTCTTTCAAACAACTCCAATTTTCATGTGGCCCACCACACCCTTCACAAGCCATAACCGAGGCCGTTTTTATCATTTCTAATTTTTTTATTTTTGAAGATAGGGCCTCGATTTGGGCTTGTAAAGAGGTGTTCTCATCTACTTTATGGGCGCCCGGGGCAACAGATTTTGAGCCTCGGGGGGTGTGTCATTGAAAATTGTTTTGAGCAATTTCCTCAATTTGATTATAGATTTCGTTAGGGCATCGATTACCTAGGAGTCCCCCGGAGCTTGAGTCAAGTGTTTGTCTCGTGTGTGGCAATAATCCATTATAGAAATTGGATACTTGTTGCCACACTACGAGACCATGATGAAGGCATTTCCTGAATAGCTCCTTGAATCTTTCCCAAGTTTCATATAAGAATAGCTCCTTGAATCTTTCCTAAGCTCCTTGAATCTTCCCAAGTTTCATATAAGGATTCCCCGTCCTGATGTGAATTTGTATTGATTTTGAGTCATTAATTTAGCGGTTTTAAAGGTCGGTAAATACTTTTATAAAAATTTTTGGGCAAGTTCATCCCAAGGGTTTACCGAACCACTTGGGAGGGTGTTTAGCCAAGCCTTAGCTCGGTCTTTTAGTGAAAATGGAAACATTCGGAGGCGAACGGCGTCGTTTGATGCCCCGTTGATCCTGAAAGTGTCACATATTTTCAAAAAGTTGGTAATATGTAAATGGGGATCTTCATCAGGTAGGCCATGGAAGGTTGCGGAATTTTGGAGCATTTGGATCAAATGCGGTCGAAGTTCAAAGTTGTTGGCAACGACGTTCGGTGCATTGATGGCGGCTCCGAGGTTACCGACCGTGGGCCGTAGGTAATCCATTAGGGTACGCTGATCCGCCATTGGGAGTTGGTCCCCGAAGCCTTCTCTTGATTCTTGGCTTTTATTCTTTTTCTTAGAATGCGTTCGGGTTCGTCTAGAAGTTCTTTTATGTCTTTATTGGAACTGGAGCTCATGCACTGCGTAGAGAATTCAGGCCCTGCGATTGAGTTCTAAGTCCTGCGATAAAAAAAAGGACGTTGGTCTGACTCTTCACCACGGCCCCGTGGTCAGTGACCACGGCCCGCGGTCCTGTTACAGTAGCTATTTTATTGATTCCTAGTTACTGGGGAGATTAGCACGGCCTCGTGGTGCACCTCCACAGCCCCGTGGTTACTCCTCTGTAGCTTAGAAAACAAAAACTGCTAGTGAATTTGATGGGCACGACCTCGTATCTGACCGGGCACGGCCCGTGCTGAGCTTCTACACAATTTAAAAAATTAAGAAAAATCCTAAAAAATATTAGAAAAATGAATAAAAATAATTAGGCCTTCGATTTTAAACTTTCTTAAAATCATTGTGTCCCCGGCAACGGCGCCAAAAACTTGGTGTGCGCATAGCGTGATATGTTTTTGTTAATATATTAAGCTCGTTTTACGCGTTAGCCAAGTTTTAAATTTATAAAACACGATATTATACTAACACTAAACATACACTTGGGCAAGTGCACCCATCGCGAGCGTAGTATAGTGTTGGTAAGATACCGAGGTCGTCCAAGGACACAAGAGCTTTTAGTACCGGTTTATCCTCAACGTCTAATCGATCCAATTTTTGAGAAAAGAGTTTTTTAAAACATGAAAATAAAACTAAAAATGAAAAGATAAATAAAATGAAAAACAAATAGACAAGATAGAATCACTTGGATCAACTCATCTTTAATGTATCCTTTGATGATTTTTGCACTTTCGGACTTTTTAAGAGATTATCTTAGTTATATTAGTAGGCCCCTCTTTTGAAGGTGACGTTACCCTCAACCCAATGGTTTGAGTCAGCAGGGATACAATCCCAAATGGTCAGAATATTGAAAGGCAATTAAGTTAGTTATTAATGCGAAAAGTGGTAGGCCCCTCTTTTGAAGGTGACATTACCCTCGGCTAAGTGGTTTGAGTCAGCAAGGATACAATCCCAAGAAGCCGGTTTAAAGTATTAATAGTAGTTTACATATGAGGGGTTCAAGCTATTCGCACTACAGCCATCCAATAACGTTGGGCATTGAAGGAGGTCCTAGTAAGCTTGAACCAAGTCCTCGCAGGATCTATACACTGAACGAGACAAGAACTTTACCAAACCACCCTCCTAACCCCCTTCCAGGTAGTTAACGCACTTTATATAGACCGTAAAGACACGAATGAGCAAATCAATGACATCATGAAGAAATGGTAAAGAAAATTCACTTTCAACATAAGAAACTAGTTATTAAAGTCATTAATACAAACCCAATTAAAAAGTGCCGAAAGATTAAAAATCAAAAGTAATACACTAAAGACTTGTCTTCACCAAGTGATGTAAGGATTTAGCCAAACATGGCCTTTGATTGACAAGAACTCTGACGATCAATATTGGATCCCGAGACTACTACACACTCTAAAGATGGATGATGGATGATGGATGATGGTGGTGGGTGTTGGTGTTGTAGTGGTGGTGGAGTGGTGGAAAACTGGGAGATAAGTGGTTTGCCAAGGGATGCCTTTGAAATGAACCAAGCACCCCTATTTATAGCCAGAACAGAGCCCTGGCCACGCCCCCGTGTCCAGTGGGCATGGCCCGTGGCCATTTTTCTCTTCCTTCATTAATTGCAATTGTCAGCCGAGGGCCCCACACGACCCCGTGTCTTCTGGGCACTGCCCCGTGGTCAACTCTTTGCTGTACTATCAAGATTCTACAAATCTAAGAGTTGACCACGCCTCGTGGAGAGCTGGGCACGGCCCCGTGGTGGGCGTAGAAGCTTCTGCAGCTTTTGTCTTGATGTGCCAGGGTTGACCACGCCCCATGCCCAGTTGGGCACGGCCCCGTGGTCAGGTTCTATCTTCTTGTTTTTGCTTTCGGGTTGCTGCCGAGGGGTCGGGCATGTCACTTTATTCCTTCTTCTTGTATTTATGTTGGTTTTGGCTGCTTATTTGTTCCTTTTGTTCTTTTGAGCTCATTTAGTCCTGTAAATTCAAAAGAAAGAAAGAAACGTGTTTTTTCCAACATTAGTTCTAAAAAAAGGTTAGTTTTATGCCTTCTTTGATGTAATTTATATGTTGCATTTTGCATACATCAATGACACAACAATATTAATTTTATTCTCTAAGGTATCATCCCTAAGTGTCATCATCCACATCTTTAACCTGTACACTTGTATCATGTGTAAAAATAGTTTTTGGGTCAACATAAGTTGGTGAGTACATCTAAGAGTTTTAAGTAAAATGATTTTGTTTATTTGTTTTAAAATAATTAATTTTTATCATGCAAATCAACGGTAATTAAGTGAATAGAATGCACACAACAAGTACCCAAAAGAACCACAATAAATAACCAACCATGAATATGTAAACTACTGTAAATGTACTAAACACTAAATATGAGACTCAAGCCCACCAACGAGTGAATCTAAATGTGGTGGCCATACTAAACTACAACCAATAGCCGTGGGGAATCTAGTCAGTCGATGAATCCATCTGAAATGACATATCTGGGACACTGACTTGTAACAACTGACAATGACAAATGGTATGTAATACAATCAATGAACAAATAGACAAACACCACGTAATTACACAATGAACTTTGCATGTATTTGTATAATGAGCTTGAAATGTTGAAACTGCACATAATACATCCTAAAATGGTTAAATGATAAAAAAAGGAATTATGAATGAAGCACACGAATAAAATGAGGATCCTTCAAAAGGAAAGAATTATCCTAATTCATAAAATACAAAACCCTAAATACAGGATACACAAAACCACAAAACTTTTTATCGATTAATTAATTATTTGGTTATTATTATTAGCAATGTACGTCTTCTGTCATCATGGTTTCTGAGATTCGAAGGACCCCGGTGAGGTTGTATAAACATCACCTCCTGGATGGTTAGAAACTATCCTGACGATATACCATTGCGGAAAAAATAAAGACAAATACAAGTATATATATATATATATATTTCATTTACAAAAAAAATATACATCTATTTTCGAGAATCTTATTTCTTGATGTGTAAGTTCATAAGCAAATCATTTATGTAAAAAAAAAAAACTATTTACCTATTATCAATTATATAACAACCCTTTTTTCCTTAATGTATAGAAACAACTAAGCAATTCAAATAAATTTCCTGATTATGGTTAATTAAATAGTTAACTAGCCCATTGGGACTACTTAATAGGTAATTAATTGTTTTGATAAAATAGAATAAAAATTGGGTCTGGTCCGAGTCGAACCCGAGACCTTTCCCTTAACGAAACATTGACAAACCGTTGTGCTACCTTCTGATTTATTGATATTAAAAATGCATTAATTGTTTTAACCTGCACGATCCTTCAACCCCAACAGTCTTTATGACTTATTTAAAAAAAAGCGAATCAGTCGGAAAGGGTTGGGTCGAACCCGTGACCTCTCCGTCTACTGGAACAACAATAACCACTGGACTGAAGCTAACCCTATGTTGTTTCTTTATTTCGCTTAAAACCGACTAAAATACAAGAAAATGGCAAAATGGAACCTTCGAGCAACTGGCCAGTCGCATCGTGCGAAGGGTGCCCCATTCGCACGAAGGGTGCCCCATTCGCACGAAGGGTGCCCCATTCGCACGAAGGGGCCATCCGCCCCAAGACCCCATTTGCGCAAAGGCCCATTCGCCCTAAAGCCCACTCGTTCCAAGCCCATTTCAGCCTATAAATACGAACCCTCACCTTCATTTCTCAAAACTCCGAATTTCTCTCTTAATTACTGAAATCGTATACTTGCAGCTGAGCATTTCCAGAAAGTTTCAAAGTAAGTTTTAAACTCACTAACACTTTAATTTCTCTTATTTCTTTTACTTTTTCTATCTTTTATACATTCCTTCATATTCTACAACTTGGTTTCATAGATTTACCTTGGCAATCTGATGACAACACTCAAAATATTAAGAACCAAGCTAAGGATTCGAGTTCTATCTTTCAAACTTTTATAAAATAAACTTTCGGGATATCAAACTTGGTAGAATCATGAACCCACCGAGCTCACAAACTAAAGTCTATAGCTGTGGGTTAGGGGTGAGGTTGATTCCAGCCAAGAAGATGAGTTGTTCAAACAAAAGCGAACTGTTTCGTCTCCAAAACAGAGCCATTCACACGAAGGGTTATCCCATTCATGTGAAGGGTCCTCCCATTCGCACGAATGGACTCCCCATTCGCGCAAAGGGTCTGTTTCCTTAAAGTTTTGGCATTTTCTAAGTGTTGAATGTAACTCGGATCCCCATTCTCGATACGAGGTGATTCTATGTTAACGGAGTGTGAACTGTGGAGGGCCTTGGCTTCCAATGTAGTTCCACCGCCTCACTTGAAGTTGCAATCTTGTGAGTGCAATATGTCTATTGGCTCCGTTAATGTAACAGGTCATAGTTAATTTTATAGGATTACGTGTCGAAAGAGTTGGGTTTGTAATGTTATGAACCTTTCGCACTAAAGAAGTCTTGTCGTGCGAATGGTTCCTTCTGTTCCAAGTCCTTTCGCACAGAAGGAGCCTTTTGTCCCCATGGTTGCGGGTTACAGGAGTTGCCTATAAATAGGGACCTTGGGACATTTCATTTAGTACTTTGTTTGTTTGGGTAGCGAAGCTCTGCCCGTTTGGTTTCGTGGTTTTGTATCATTATATTATCAATAGAAACCAGTTTAATTAGAGAGTTCTTGTGTTTGTCATCATCATACATGAATTATGCAAATGATATGGTGAATATATGACCGAACGGAGCATTCGAAGAACTAAAACTGTCATCACAAGTGGTATCAGAGCATTCGAATAGCCAAACAGTCTCCTAGACCTAGAACGAGTTTACCCCATCCAGCCTCCAGCACTTGGTTCATTCCTTCCATGTTGAGACGGCACACCCGGGTTGTACTTGTTTGGCTGTTTGGCATTTACATTCTATCATTTACTTCCTGTTATTCTTGACCAACCGGTTTGTTAACTTAGTTAATGAACTTGTGCCTTGGTGAACTTGTAATGAGGTTTTTACCTCCATACATGACTTCTATGATCTATATGACTATAGGACTGTTGCTATACTATACACTATAACGAAAGACATAACTAAACTCACAACCGTAGCCGATTAATGGTTAAAAGTTCAAACGATGCTCTGTCCGAGCGAACAGGACTCCATTCGCGTGAAGGGTAACCCCCACTCGCGTGAAGGGTACTTCATGTCGCACGAATGGTCCCTTTCACATGAACGGTTTGTAATACTTCGGTTTCCATTTATTTCAGTTCCACATTCCTCGTTACCGATTCTAACACGCAAATCAGGACCCGTGAAATCACTAGTAAATTTAGTGTCGTGACGAGTGCCTAGGTGAAATATATTTTCTGTTTAAGTTATACCTTTTACTTATATACTTTATATTACAATTCCGAATCCTCCGTTCAACTCCAATGACTCACACTTTCGTTTACCCACCTGGTATGGTAACCTTGGTGTTCCAACGCTCTCGTCAACTACTCAACAACTGGCGAAATTAACTAACGAAGATTAGAAAAACAGTGAGTATACTCGAACACCTTTTTACGATTTACACTTTTGGGTGCAATATGTTTACTTATCAACCTACACAGTTACACTTACATTCTATTGCAACCACACCAACAATCCAAACATGCATGCTAATACGTTATACTTGATTCGTGTTTCTAGAACATTCTTATGTGATAAACTTGTCATTAACTTCGTACGAGCCTGCCCCTTAACATGTATACCGCTATAGGAGTAATGCACCGCCGTAGACTTGTGGTCATGTTAAGTTTAAATAGAACGGTCCAATCGTTAGGATTATACTAGCGATAATCTTTTATTTGACACTTTAATCGCATGCTAGTTTTACGTTAATCTTGATAACAAAGTTTGCCATGTGGATTCGTTTAAATCATTTTTATACTTATGCTATTATCAAACTTGTATGCTCACCAATACCTTGTGTATTGAACTATACTTTAAAAACATGTTGCAGGTTGATGAAGTCGATGTTGATGGAATCTAGTAGGGATGATTTAGATAGACACTTAGACTGCTATAATTGTTGTTGTATTTTGATTATTGTGACATGTTGTATTTGTTTCGAACATGTTGTTCTTTGATTTCGTATGTTGTAATTGACGATTGTTATCAATGAAAGAAATCGGCTTTGAATTAAATATTGTCGCAATAGTGTTATGAAGTCTCGAGCAATCTTGTTTTCGTCTCACTCCGATGTTTCCACCATCGGTTGGGGTGTGACAGGTTGGGGGATCATATGTGTCATAAATCCTTGCGTAACGTAAGTCAAGGTAGGGTCTTGAAGTACGAGGGTTGAGTCTTGTCTCATGCCTAGATTGTTGTGTGTTTAGGAGCATATGTGTGACGAGTAATTTTGATAAGAGTAATGAAGCATGGGATGGGTAGTTGGGACAATGCGTCTGTGGGAATGTATGTGCGTATGATGCCCTTAGGGGGCAGTGGGCGGGTAATGATGGAATAAAGAGGTTAGCAGTCAATCCACAATGATATTATTGGTGAGTTCAAGACCCTTGTGTGTGTGTGTCAAGTAGTACCAGTTCTATACTACTATCAGCGATCACTAATATTGGAAAAGCTCGTAAAAACAAAATAAATAAAACGGAAAAAATAAAGCCGAGCGAAAAGCAGACGTAAAATCCTTTGAATCACGCACAGCTCGGTTGCAGAGAAAATTAGACCGAAACGTAAAACATAGAAAAAATAACCAAATCAATTCAGGACTCACGCGTTGCGACGAACTTGTCAAATGGAGAAATATTGATGTGTTGCGACCGGGCCCAAACGGGAAAAAATACACGAAAAAATGTTGAACCCTATACGCACATTGTGGTACGTTAACTCACAAAATTTAGAACGAAACGAAAAATTTGGGTATGGTGAAAAATATGGTGGAAATGAAAAAAAAAAACCTATACATGAGACACAACACCATAAATTACAAAAAAAGTTACAAATTTTATTTTGTAAAACTTGAATCTAAATATTAATAAAAGACTACAAATAATGTCACATGACATTCTCTCTTTCAATCTCATAAATTCTATTTTATATTTGTTTAATATATGTCTTTTAATATTAATAACCAATATATAAAAATCACTTATCTTATTTTTATCCTTATCTTTATTTAAATATTAATAAATTCAACTCAATAATATTATAAATATCTAAATCAAATATCTAATAAATTATTAATATATCTTGAACTAATATGAAAATAATTAATTCATAAATATAAAACTAATCAAAAAATAAATAATTTGAAACCATATCGTGTATTATGCATATAATAAATAAATATTAACCATTAACTAGAGTTTACTCTGGTTAATATTTTATTTATTATATAATAGAGTAAACTCTAATTAATGGTTAATATTTATTTATTATATGCATAATACACGATATGGTTTCAAATTATTTATTTTTTGATTAGTTTAATATTTATGAATTAATTATTTTCATATTAGTTCAAGATATATTAATAATTTATTAGATATTAATAGAATTTATGGGATTGAAAGAGAGAATGTCATGTGGCATTATTTGTAGTCTTTTATTAATATTTAGATTAGATCGTAAACCACAAACTTGTGGTGTAAAAAACTACACACACGGCATTTTTTTTAAAAATTTTTTTTTACGAATGTGTTTATAATACATGCATCTACGTTTTTGAAAAAAAAAAATTGGTCCACCTCGCCCCGTACGGTGTGGTTCTCGCGGTTCTCATAACTCGAGGTGGTTCTCATTCTAGCGGCCCCCTATATATTATATATATATATAGGGTAGGGCTATATAAAAAACCCTAGAAAACCCAACCTCCCGACTTTTTTTTTTAAATAACACATGTAATCATACCCATGTTTTTAAGAGTTTTGGGGCCAAAAAAAATCAAAAAAAGCGCCGATGGGATAATTAAAAAAAAAATTCAGCAATTTATGTCTTTTGTGCCTAACACATGTAGGCACTGAAATTTGTTTATTTTTAAAAAAAAAAATCTCTTCGGCGCTTTTTTGTTTTTTTTGGCCCAAAACACTCTAAAACATGTATATTACATGTGTTATTTTTTTTCAAAAAAAAAATGTCGGGAGGTTGGGTAAAAATGGGGGGGAGATTTGGGTTTCCAGAGTTTTCTACCTAAATAGGGTTTTCTGTCTAGCATTGTCCTATATATATATATATATATATATAGGATCAAGATCATTTCAGAACCAAAAAAATTTGCAGAACCTGCAGAACTCTTTACAGCCACTCATTTTATTTCATGTTATTTTTCATTATTTTACTAGTTAAAACCCCGTGTATTACACGGGTTGAATAAATGTAATTTTATAATATTAAATAATAAAAAGTTATATCTTATAGTCGGGTTGAAAAATCTACCAAATAATAAAAAAAACTGCATCTTTAAAAAACCTCGTGTATTACACATGTTGAATAAATCCTAATTTTACATAGCAAATGATAAAAAGTTTTATCTTTAAAAACTTCGTGTATTACACGTGTTATATAAATGTAACTTTGTATGGTAAATAATAAAAAAAAAATATTTTTTAAAAACCCAGTGTTTTACACGAGTTGAATAAATATAATTTTGTATAACAATTAAAAAAAGTTATATTTTTAATAAATTAGGATAACATTTAATATTAATTTATTATTTATATATTTAATATAAGATAAGTAGGAAAGAGATGTATTTGTTTTAAAAATATATTAAATTAACAATTTAGATTTGAGGATAATATTTTATAAAAGTATGATAAGATTTAATATTACACGGTTAAAAAAATAAAAAAATTAAATAGATAGTAATGAATATTTAATTATAAAACGATATTTTTAGACGATTTTCCGGCCAGATTTACGGGGTCGACCGTAAACACAAACTTGTGGCCGCTCAAAACTACACACAAACGACATTTTTTTTTGAATTCTTTTTTACAAATGTTGTTTTTATACAAGCATCTACGTTTATGAAAAAAATTTGGTCCACCGCGCCCCCTACAGTGTAGTTCTCACGGTTCTTACAACTCGAGGTGGTTTTCATTTTAGCATTCCCCTATATATATATATATATATATATATATATATATAGGGGACCGCTAAAATGAAAACCACCTCCAGTTATGAGAACCACTTTCTAGCCCTTTGATCAACTAGATGGATGGATGAGATTTAAAGTTGTTAATATTAATATTAAAAGTTTTTTGTCTTATTATGTTTTTATTATTTTATTGATAAAGGGTATTTAGGTAAAATTGTTTTTTTGTCTTTTTATAAATATTATTTTTAAATGTCTTTTTTGTCCTATTCATTTATTACTTTTTATTAAAAAACATATTTTTTATATTAAAACAATATTTAAAATTCAGATTTTAATGATATTTTTTTTTAATGACTAAAAAAACAGATTTTTATATTACGTTTTTTACGAGCTTTTTTTTTACGGAACGTTTTACGCCCATGTTTTTTTACGCCCCGTTTTTTTTACGAGCGTTTTTTTTACAAAGCGTTTTTTTACGTTTAAACGGTTTACGTAGAACTTTTTACTTTTTACGTTTTACGTTAACACTTTTTACGATTTACGTTTTACAAAAACTTTTTCCGTTTTACGTTAACCTTAATGCGCCGATTTTTTCACGTAACACTTTTTACGTTTTACGCGCCGATTTTTTCACGTAACACTTTTTACTTTTTACGTAACACTTTTTACGTTTTACGCGCCGATTTTTTCACGTTTTACGTAACACTTTTTACGTTTTACGTTTTAGGTAAAACTTTTTACGGTTTACGTAAAACTTTTTACGTTTTACGACTAACGTAAAACTTTTTTACGTGTTGCGTAAACCTTTTAACGTTATACGAAAAACCTTTTACGTTTTACGTAAAACCTTTTACGTTTTACGCGCCGGTTTTTTACGTTAACGGTTTTTTCGTTTTAGTAAAAAAAAAATTTACGTTTTTACGTTTACCTAAAACTTTTTACGTTTTACGTTAAAAAAGTTTTACGATTGACGTAAAAAAGTTTACGGTTTAATTTTTTTTTACAAAATATTTTTTACGCAAAGAAACGAACGCACCCAGAAGTCGCAAACTCGTTGAAGCGTCTCAGATATATTGTTATCATCATCGACGCCTAGAATTAAAAAAAAAACAAAGGGTATCTCGAAAAAAACGGGGTTTGGCTCAGATTATCCGATAATCAAGAGGCTGCAAAAGTGGGGTTGCAGAATCAAAAACCCTACCCTCCGCCGTCCTTGCCGCGCCATCGTCATCAAAATCTACGTTTTTTTTTTTTTTTGCATCATCGCCACCCCATCGATCCGTATCAAAACCCACAGATTTAAATATCACAAATCAAAACCCACAGATCAAAATCCCCAGCATACTAAACTCAGAATCAAAACAAATATCCAGATTAAAACCCACACATAGTTCACTGTTTCAAAAACATTCAAAACATTCAAAATCATCAGCACCCCCACCCCCCAACGCCACCGCTACCACCGCCAACAACCATCGCACACCTTCATCACAAAAAAGCAACAGCAAAAACCCACCAACATTCAAAAGCATCAGCAAAAAGCACCAGTAAAACCAACCAATCCAAACAATAACAAACATCAGTAAATCAAACACCAGATGAAACATCCCCAAAACTGATTTTGCTTGAAAAACAAAACTGATTTTGCTTGAAAAACATCCCAAAACTGACCCGGGACATAACCTCCACCGCCACTTGCCGTAGACGGTGTGGCTCCGGCGGCCGCGCCGCCGTCTGACCACCACCGTCATCAATATCACCATCATTAT
Organism: Helianthus tuberosus; assembly: GCA_030545235.1. Taxonomy (NCBI): domain Eukaryota; kingdom Viridiplantae; phylum Streptophyta; class Magnoliopsida; order Asterales; family Asteraceae; genus Helianthus; species Helianthus tuberosus. The sequence continues at coordinate 159,151,158 of CM060365.1, forward strand.
CTATCATCTTCAACATCATCATGCCGGTTATCATCATCCCTCATCGAGTATTACCGGAAGCGAAAAAGAAAGAAACAAGAATTAAAAAAAAAGTAGAAGTAACAGATCTACCCGGTTATCATCAACCTCATCGAGACCAAGACCTCCGCCGCTCACGGCGGTGCTGCCGTCGGCCCACCTCCGTCCTCTTTCTCTCTCCCCAATCTCTCTCCGTCCTCTCCATCCCCAATCTTTCTCCATCCACGGTGGCGTCAGGGTGGTCAGCCTCCGCCGGCGGTGTGTACTGACCCACATGTTATACTGAGAGATTTGGTGTTGAACGATTTTAGAGAGAGAGAGATTAAGAGTTGAAGGTTTTTTAAGAGAGAGAGATTTGCTTCATCAGGGATAAGTTTCAAATGAGAATGAGGAGAGAGAGAGAGAGAGACTAAAGATGGGTTTTAAGGGGTCTGACACTTTAAAAAAGCTGGTGGAATTAATGTGGAGAGAGAGGAATGAAATGACAATTGGGGTAAATGTCCAAATTACCCTTTCTGTTGGCATAATATGATTGGTGGAGATTGGTTCTCATAACTAGGGGTGGTTCTTATTCTAGCGGCTCCCTATATATATATATATATTATATATTATATATATATATAATATATATAAATATATATATATATATATATATATACATATATAGTGTGAGTTTCATTGGGGAACACTAAAAAAGTGGGGAACCGGGGAACACTCTTAAAAATTTAACTTAACATGTTAAAAATTATTTTTTTAAACATCTTTTTCGACGTTTCTCCTTATATATACTTGTAGAAGCATTGTTAATAAAAAAAAAAATAAAAAACTAAAAATAATTAAAAAAATTAAAAAAAGGCTAGTTAATGGTTAATATTTATTATTAATATGCATAATACACGATATGGTTTCAAATTATTATTTTTTTATTAGTTTAATATTTATGAATTAATTATTTTCATATTAGTTCAAGATATATTAATAATTTATTAGATATTTGATTTAGATATTTATAATATTATTGATTGAATTTATTAATATTTAAATAAAGATAAGGATAAAAATAAAGATAAGTGATTTTTATATATTGGTTATTAATATTAAAAGACATATATTAAACAAATATAAATAGAATTTATGAGATTGAAAGAGGGTTAATATTTATTTATTATATGCATAATACACGATATGGTTTCAAATTATTTATTTTTTGATTAGTTTAATAATTTATGAATTAATTATTTTCATATTAGTTCAAGATATATTAATAATTTATTAGATATTTGATTTAGATATTTATAATATTATTGATTGAATTTATTAATATTTAAATAAAGATAAGGATAAAAATAAAGATAAGTGATTTTTATATATCGGTTATTAATATTAAAAGACATATATTAAACAAATATAAATAGAATTTATGAGATTGAAAGAGAGAATGCCATATGGCATTATTTGTAGTCTTTTATTAATATTTAGATTAGATTAATTTAGGATCGTCTCTGGGTTATAATAAGAAGTATTGAGGTCATTTTTACGGGTTGAGTTAGGTGACAAATTCTAAGCATGGGATTGTGGTCGGCTTATGACATGTTTAAAGATGGTTTTTGGGATACTTAGAAAATAGGGTACTTAAGTCGAAAATAAAATGTACTGGAATTAAATTTATTTCTTAAACTTAAGTACTAGAACTCACTAATCGTAGCTGACTTTTGCATATATGTTAGATTGTTTGCAGGTATGCGGTAAAATTCTTGAACACTCTTGGCAGAAAGAGGAATACATCAATGAGGCGCATGCAGTGGCGAACCTAGAAGAAAAATTGAGTGGTATCCTCAGTTTTTTTTACCTGTGATCGTTCTTGAGAATTAAAAAGCCTGTGCGGGTAGTAAAAGTGGGCTCTTAGTTTTGTTTTGTTTTTAACCTGGGCCTATCCCCTAAGAATTCAAGAGCCCTTAGGGGACCTGGGCGGCTAGTAAAAATGAGTCTTAGTATATATAATTACACATCTGTGTATTACACGGGTTGAAATTATGTATTGTTAGGTATAGATACATTTATAATGAAACTATTTTTGAAAACAAAATCGTTAATTAATTCTTTATAATCTATACTCTATAATAGAGTGTTACTCTCTAATAAAATGTGAGACAAAAACTATTGACTTGCAAGATTCAAATATAATTTTATTTCTATATACGTTGATTATCCCTTTTTACTAATGAGTGTATGAAACACACACTAGAAGGTTATAAATCATTTTTATAAAACTTTAAATGTTATTAAGAAGTTTTATAGATATAATTTGTAATAAAAAAATATTCAACAACAAAAAGAATCAAAAATTAAAAAAAGAAAAGTAAATCTAATACTTTTTTTGAACTGCAAATTTGGATCACTGACGGACCACTGGAGTATAATCGTGCCACTAGCGGAACCACCCGATCATATCTATCTCCACTAGGCATAATATACTTAACAAAAAGGATAAACAAAGAAATAAAAAAAAGGCAAACAGATAATGTTTACAGTAACAAATTAAATATACTAAATGGTTAGATATTAATTAAAGTAAATTGTTTTTTTTTTTTTGTAAATTGTTTTTTTTTTTCTTGGTAAATATTTGCTTACAACATTTTGTGGTTTTATTAATACTGGTCTTTAAGAAAAAACAGAGTAAATGGTTAAATGCAATAGTTTGAGTATCGACTTGAATATAACTTCTGACATTCCAACTTGTTTTGCTTTTTATGTTTCCAATGCTCCTCACTATTATTATTATTTATTATACTTCATCTTCTCAATCTTAAACAATTTTTTTGCAGGTCGACCGGAAACGTTTCCGTCGATGGAAAATTTTGATTTCATTTCATCTTCACCTATCTTCACCGTAGGTAGTTGTTTAGGGGTGTCCTCGTAGTTTTTTAGGGGTGTCCTTAATATAAAAATCGAAGAAAAAATAAAAAAATTTCACTACAGGAAAAAAGTTGAGCCGTAACCCTTGCTACGCCTGGACCTATGTTATGTTGGAGGAACTATGTTATGTTGATGAGCTGGAGATTGATGGTGTATCTGTTGGGTTAATGTTTAAGGCGACTACACTACCGATGGATGACATAAGTGAGCTGCATGTTAATGTTTCTTTGGCTCCAACAAATGACGGTGGATCAATAATGGAGTGGATGAATTCTTGTGGATACCATGATGTTTAGTCATGAATTTTATAAAGAAAAAGCCACACTAAAGCACGTAAGTTAGCAATAGCAACCAACAGATATTATGGCCAAAGCAATTCCAAGAACTAAGCTAAAAAATATACGTGTGTTACGAGGTGTGAAGAAGACCTTGGAAGAACAATTCTGAATCATGGGTGAGATTAACCAAGGATATGAATAAGTAACCCGTGCTTAGTTTGGGTCCATGTGGGTTATAATCAGGGGTGGACCTAGCATAGAACAAGAGGCAACCCCCGTTGCCCTTGACGCTCCGGCGGTAGTGTAAAATTAGTGTAAATTTTGAAAAATTTGATGTTTTTCCGATTTCGCTGCCCCTTTTATATAAACGTTGCCCCTTTAGGTTTTTTCTACATCCGCAATAAATTTATGGGTTGATTTGGGTCTATTCTAATATTTGATGGGTTAAATAGGGTAAAAGTAAAAAGATGAAAAATCTTAAACGAGTTAGAACGGGTCAAGATAATTAATAGAATGTGTGAAATAGGGTTGAACAACACAATAGAACAGGTCTCTGCCGTGAATGAGGTAGTGGTGGAGTTGTTGGGGAAAGATTTGGTGTTTTCTTGTGATCTAGGTTCGACTCTCACTCTCCTCACTATTTTCTGCGGCATCTTGGTGAAGGACGAATACGGGTGGCGCCGGTTCGTTTTGGATGGGAGGCGAGGTTTTACCGATTATTCCACTGTTGTGCCTTCGGGCGGGTGGATGTCAGGTTTCCGTGCATCTGGGAGAGCCAAGGAGTAGGCGGCGGTCGAGTAGTCGACCTTGGCCACAGCGCCCGGTGTCACGGTGGTTGGCACGTCGTTCCTTGCCGTTCAAAAAAAGAACAGGGATCTGCCTGAAGACTGGAGGCTGAAAATCTGAAATCTTCTCTGCTTAATCTCGCATATGAATTCCTCAGTTCGTTCTGAAATCATCTGTCATAACTGTCTTCTACTCTTCTATATTGCTCTCGTCTTTAATCCTAGAGGTAAACTTTTTGGTCTAATTTTTAAAATCTTTACATCGATCTCATTCTTCCTCACCAACTGTTTGTTAAATTGCCTAGATGAAACTGAAAGTGATATTTCTTCTTTTTTTTTTTTGACAAAATTACACAAATTGTCCTTTAGTTATCTATCAAATTTCATCCTCTGTCCTTTGTCTTTAAAATGCACACTCCATGTCCTTTACGACTAAATTAAGCACACTCTATGTCCTTTAAGACTTAACACATGCCATGTGCCACTCATGTGAGAGGGCAAAAACGTCATTTTCAACCATTTATCTTCCTAGACTTCATTTATACCAGACTTTAAACCCACTCCATCTTCTAAACCTAACATATCAAATTAGGGTTCTTCACAAACATATGAAATTAATGTTCCTCTAATCTATTCGAAGATGGTGTATTGCAGATGCGGAAGGCAAGCGGTCATTAAAACTTCTTGGACAGACAAAAATCCAGGTAGGAGTTTTTACGGGTGTCCTGCACATTGTGGGTTTATTGCTTGGAGTGAAAGTGAGGTTTGCCCAAGATCAAAGGTGATTATCCCTAAATTGTTGAGGGCTAAGAACGAGGTTGAAATGCAGAACCAATATTTAGCCCTAAAGCTACAAAAAAGTGAAGATGAAGCAAAAAACCTAAGGAAAAAGCTTGTCAGCAGCTGGATTTTTTTCTTTGTTGTTGCAATTGTTTTTGTAGTTTTCTATTTCCAGTAAATTAGTGATTTTAGTGTATGAAATGTGCGCTTTTGTAATGTAAGGGTTGTTATATATTATGTGTAATGCAGTTTGTTTTGTATAATTTAAAGGTTTTAATTTTGGGGCTACAAATACTGAAATAATTGGCTGCATTGTAATGAACCATTGTTGACATTATATACTGATTATAAAATGTAATATTGGCTGCACTTTGGCTGCACTTTCACTGCACTTCGGCTGCACTATCGCTGCAAATATTAGATGCAATATTGGCTCCATTTTGGCTGCACTTTGGCTGCATTTTTTGGCTGCATTTTGGCTGCACTTTGGCTGCACTTTGGCTGCACTTTTGGCTGCACTTTGGCTGCACTTTCGCTGCAAATATCAGATGCAATATTGGCTGCACTTTCGCTGCAATATAACAAGCAAATCTAATGCAATATTGCTGCACTTTGGCTGCAATATTGTTGTACTTTGGCTGCAGAACTGAACCAAACAACCTAAAGATAGTTTTAAGCCATACATATAAAAAGTTTTTACACCAAAAGACATACTAAAAGACTACAGTAACATCCAAAACATGGTTTAAACCAACCAAAAGATAGTTTTAAGCCATACAAACTGCAGTAAGATCCTAAGACTGTTCTTGTCCCTTGCAGGTCCTGCTATTATGCTTTGCTTTGCCACACTTTGAACAAGTCTTTATAGTCCCCCTCTTTGAAAGTCTTCCACCTTTTGTTGCCTCTTCCAACTCAATTGTTGACTTCTTTCTGGCCTTTTTGGGCCTACCAATAGGCTTGTGATACTTGGGTGCTGTCAGAATGGTTGGGATATTAGTCTTAGGCCACAATGTCCTGCCATTGATTGGATAAATCTTGAACCTATACACCTGCTTCCACCTCTCCATTGTGTAAACTGGATGAACATATGTCTCTGGCAGTTCTATTCCTCTACCACCATACATATTCTTGTTCCATATTGCAGCAACTACATGTTTACATGGCAACCCTGTGATCTCCCATTTTCTGCAAGTACAAGATCTCCTTTTCAAATCCACCACAACACCAAAACCAGTTGGGCCTTTAACCTGATAATGGTCTTCTCCATTCCAGATGACTGAACACCTACTTGCTTGATGTTTTATAACAGATTTCCCATTAGACTTGTCACCTTGTTTTCTAACACTTTTCCCCTTAGACTTGGCACCACAAATATCAATTTGACTGTATACCCCAACTTCATCAACATGAAAGTTAGGTAATTGGCCCTTGCAAACAGCCCTAACTCTTGACAGGTCATCCTTCACAATCCTAAGCTCCCTTCTTGTTTCCACTGCATGTTGTTTGATCAATTCCTTTACTTCCATCTTACTTCCAAACATCTGGCCTAAATGGAAGTTGCTATTGTTTTCAGTCTCACTCCTTAAAAACCGAAGCATATTCTTCCTAACACTTGACTCGTCCAAATCAGACTCATTACCACTATCTAATCTATCATTATCCAACACATCTTCATCATGGTTTTCAACAACTACATTGTTATTGTCCTCAACTCCCTGATCAATGTTAAGCCTAAAATCCCTCATGTCTACCTCTACATCATCCTTCCCTGTATCATCACCTACAAAGTCGCTATCACTTTCATCTTCATCATTCATTTCATCTGAACTATGAACTTCATCATGTATAACAGTTGACTCAACAAAGTTTTCATTGTCAATGTTGATCATGTTTGTTTTATGACCTAATAAAGGATCAAATTCATTCATGAAATCTGAAAAGAATTTTGTACCTTCTTGTGCTTCCCTCTCTTCTGCAGTAATACATCCCTCGAAATCCTTTTGTGACTCACCATAGTATTCATCAACTTCTTCTTGTTGACTCTCCATTTTTGTCCAGCTCTATGAATGGTTAAACTAGGGTTTTGTGGTATAAATGAAGTCTGGGAAGATAAATGGTTAAAAATGACGTTTTTGCCCTCTCACATGAGTGGCACATGGCAGATGTTAAGTCTTAAAGGACATAGAGTGTGCTTAATTTAGTCATAAAGGACATGGAGTGTGCATTTTAAAGACAAAGGACAGAGGATGAAATTTGATAGATAACTAAAGGACAATTTGTGTAATTTTGTCTTTTTTTTTTATCAGTTGACCTCTTTTTAGTTTTTTTTTTTTTTTTTTTTAGTTTATTGTAGAGCTCTATTTGAAGTATTTTAAGAAAACTCGGAAACTTGAATGTGGAAAATTCTGGCAGTCAACAAAATTGTCTTCAATCTGTTGGGCTTGAATTGCCTATGCTAATACAATTTTATTCATTAAAATTGATATTTGAATTTAGGGGGTATGAATATGAATATAAAAACAAGTGATGAGATTAGGTGTAGGAATTCAACACTTGAGCTGCAGCTGTGAGCCACGACCTACAGCCTTTAGTCGCAGATTGCTTCAAATCAGGGTTTTCTGCATATGTTGTGGCTTAGAACAAACAAGATGCGGCTAAAAGTCAATGAGCTATAAATGCAAGATGCAACTCGGAAGTGTGATCCGCGACTGGAATACTTGAGTGTCGATTGGTGACAAAGTGTTTATTTTAGGACGCGATAATTGACGATAACCACAACTTGAGGTAGATTAGGATACTAGTTTGTTTATCTCCATCTCCTATTGTTTAGTTTTTGAGTCAGGTTAGAATAGTTTGTCTATCAAGATAGGAAAGTAGTATAAATACATATGTTGGGGTCATGATATCTTGCACTATTGTAATCGTTTCTTTTAGTTACTAAATAAGGAGTGGCACGGACTTGTTGGGTTTGGGGTTGGTTTCTACATCTATGATTCGACAACTTCGTATGTTGTAGTGTTTTTTGAGCTCGTGTGGAAAATGCTGTAAAAGCCTTGCTAATGAACTAAGTTGAGAATTGCTGCTCTGACAAAAAGTTGGGGACGTAAAATGCAATTTACATAAAAATGTAACAAAACCTACAACAAGAAATGATAACAGCCAATGATGTATGAAACTTTAAGATTTGGGTTGAGAATATTAAAAATGAATGTTGTTTCTTCTTCTTATAAGAGTAATATATAAAATATTGTATGACACCAAAAAAAAAAAAAATTAAGCAAGTGTTTAACAAAACTCAAAAGTTTTATTAAAAAAAACAAAAAACGACAACTGAATTTCTTTTATCTTTAATTTTTTTTTTCAAAATAATATAAACCATTTAATCTCTGTACAGGTTCTAGGTTCTTTCTTTTTCGAGGGGACATATTCTGTCACACTTAAAATTAACATGTGCAAAAAGAATAATTTCATAAAAATCCAAGTTTGGTAAATGATGGGTAGGTCCTATAAGGCGACTAGTCATCATAGACAACAGTAGAGGTTTAGGGTTTTATATCTATGCTTCACATGAGACGCGTGGTCTTAATCACTTAACAGGCAGATAGGTGCTCATCTTTTTTTTTTTTTTAACCGAACAAAAAAAACAGGTGATTCACCTCTTAGCCACTATTCATTTTCTTTCAAAAATTAAAAGATATTAATAATATTAATAATTGTTTTTTACCAAGTTAATGTATTATTCACTTATATAGTTGGTTTTTGCGGAATGATATCGTCAATTTAATTTATAATTAAGTTTAAAGCAGTTCTCCACCAAATTAACTGTAATATTTACTTTAGAAATTACTAACTCAATTAAAATATATCGTTAATTCATGGACAATTTAACCATTGATTCTTTTGTTTTTTATTTTTAATTTATATTTTTTTAAATACAAATAATTTTAGACATAACATATATACTTATACACACACATTTAGATATACACACTTATATTTTTTTTTACCTTTAAATAGCAAAATAAGATTAAAATGTCAAATAGTCTCTGAATTTAGACTGTTTTTATCACTTCAGTCTAAAAATTAAACTTGTTGTGTCTATGACCCTCAGATTTCATTTTTGTTGTCAATTTTAGCCAAATGATAAACTAGGTTAAAAGCTTCTGTTAACTTCTCATCTTTTTGTCGGTTACCTCATTTAAATCAAGGGTATAATCATCATTTTATGCCATAATATAATTTAATTAAATGTGAGAAATGTCAAAAAAAAAAAAAAAAAAAAGAGAAATTAACAAAAAATTCTAATCTAGTTTGCCAACCAGATGAAAATGCCAACAAAAATAAAACCTTAGGGACCCAAATACAAAAAAAAAAATATTTTTGAACTAAATTAACAAAAGTGCCCTAAACTTAGGTACCATTTGGGCATTTTACTCACAAAATCATAATAAATTAGTTATATATACACACACACTATACGCACTCTATCTCTTCTGTCCTTCTATCTTATCCACCTCCATTGCCGGCCACCTACACAACCACCATGTCTATCTCGACACTTGTACCTCATCTCCATTCCTTGACTTGTTGTACCAAAAATTAGTACTGCACGTCTCTCCCGTCGTACAAATATTAATTAATTATTATTATTTAAAGGTAAAAAAGAAAATTTAAAAAAAGTGTGTGTATATATAAATGTGTATATTTATATGTGTATATATTAATATATATACTAGTCATTTACCCACGCGATGTGGCGGGAAACATATCATCAAGGTTGGTGAGTTTAGGGCTATGTACGGGGCGGTTCGGTTTTGAGCCATAACCAAAACCAAATTCGCGATGCAACGGAAAACATAACACTTGTTAGTAATTCTAAGGGTGTGCATGAGAAGGTTCGGTTCAGTTGGGTCATAATTAAATATAAATTTTCGGTTAAGGTACTTCAAAATCGGTCATGGGGATTTAAAGAGTTTTAAAATGATGTAAACAAACCGAACTGCGCCAAGCCAACAAATGCACAACCATAAGCTCAAAACTAATCAAACCAATCCGCCTTGGATTGTTTTTCCTAAAAAGCTAAAACGTTCAACCCAACTTGTGTTTCTTAACATTTTGTGTACAACTTATAAGCATATCAAAAGGTTAAAATTTAGACAAACTTTCGTCTATACAGAAGTTCCATGAATAGAATGTTGCTTAACGACCATGCAAGGCAAACACCATATGTTCATCATCGGAAGCCGAGCTTATATAATAATCAACTCTTTCTATGACCCATTTGGAAGTGAGTTAATTATACCTGTGGCCACATAACAACTTGTAAAAGAACCAATAATGTTCATGGAGCCTAGTGCCACCATTCTTTGTTTCCATCCAGCTGATAATATTTCATCCCAGCAAATGTCCTTCCAATTGCTACAGCTTCCTGAAATTTACACAATGAATATAACTCATGCATATCTCACTGTTTTTAAACTATATGCAACTCGAAGGGGAGAAAATATACTGAGCGCGATGGGTCTTTTTTTTTTTTTTTGACAAATGGGTCTTTTTTTATTTTTGGGTTAGTCGCGGGTATTGATGGCAACACACCCTGCGACTGTCCGCATATCTCTCATTCACCCAGAACCCCTCATCCTACTTAGCTTTCTCTTTCTTTTTTATATTTTGTATAAAGTTATCTTACATTTGAATTTATTTTAACTTGAACTTTATTTGGTTTATGGTGTCCTTTTAATTATTTGTAAGTTGTATAATATTTAACTTCTTAAATATTATAAATAATTTTTATTTTGAAGAAAACTTATATAGCAATCTTTGAAGAGAGTGCACAACGAATCATGAAAGGAAATTGTTGGTTAAAGTTAAAAAAGCATGTTCGCGATCTGTTACTAACCCCTAGATACTATGTATTTACCCATAAATTAAGCTTAGATTACCCAATGGTTTGATCGGTAACAAGTTAATCCAGAGCCCACATTTATACAAACAAATTTGGACATATTTAAGTAAAGCTTAATTGTCAAGCCAGGTTAGTGACAAACCAAAAAAGTGGTCGAGTTCATGTTTTTACCAATCAAAACATTAGATATTCAGTACAACTCATTAACTTGAGAGTTTAATTTCTTTTTTCAACTCGTTTGAATATTAATGTACTGCCATTTTGTGACCTGATTTATTTGTTACAATTTTTTTAATTTATTAACACAATTTTAAAGTTGTTTATAAATATAAAAACTATAATCAAATCGTTGTTAATTTCTTTAAAGGGGCATCGTTCAACACAATCAAGATGATGTCCTAACTCTTTACTCACGAGGTCTAGATCAGCTTTTTGCCTCATCAAAAACATGTTTAGCCAAAGGGCAAGCCCTTTAAATTAGTTTACAGTCAAACTCATGCACATTTTAATTAACAAAGAATGATAAGTTACATTAAAAAAATTGAAAAACACCACTAGAATGAATTCATAGTTTCATAGTAAAACATTGAGAAATTGAGAGCAAGGCCAAAACGAATTGGATGGGTTGAATGGAATTTTGTATTTCTACGCCAATAACGAAATGTTGAATAAATGATAGTAAGCATTTATAAAATAAAATAAGCACGCAAAATAGTACAAACAAAATATAGATAACATAATATGTTCGTTATAGTTAGGGGTGAGCAAAATTAGGGTTGACCCAAAAAGAACCGAGAACCGGCCCTAAACTAAACCGAACCCGATCCGTATTCTAGCACTTATGGTATTAGGTTAGTTCCAAAATATTTTCAAAAGTCGGGTCACGTTTAAAGCCACATGTCGTCCACGTGTTAGGTCTACGTGATGACTAGTCAGCCCTAGCCGTAGCTAGGGTGCCCTCGCAGGGCCCGACAAGATGGCCTTGGGCCGGTCGCGGGGCATGAGAGACTCCGAAAACAACTATAAATTGAGCAGTCGTGCCACAATCCCAACTCGCTCAAAATCTCTCTCTATATAATTTCTAGCACGAAATTAATAGCCAAAATATCCCTAAAATCACGAAGCTCTGCCCCGTTGTAAGTGTTTTAACCCCTGATCACTGGTTCTATACTCTGCCTGGTTGATCTGGAACCCAGCAACTGACGCTAAAGCGCTGCCTGTTTAGGGCTTGCTTTGTAAACTAAGTTGGGTTTTTGTCTCTTGGCGTATTGATAAAGTTGAATTGGGTTATTATACTAACACGCATGCATTGTATATTTTAATAGGAACTCAATAAAATAATCAGAAAATATCTCCATGAAGCTTATAGAAAAACATAAGTTTACAATGTGAGTCATTCTTCTTTTGATCAACTTACTTTACAAAACCCTAAATGTTTTACAGTTATACTTACAGTGATTAATTCTTTGTATTCTACAAAATACTGCCGGTATTATGGGCATTTGTGTACATTACTTGATAACCTTCACAATTGGACATGGGTAGCCAATGTGTGATATGCCCATAGTCACAGATCTGTCGAGTGACAAGTACTTGGAGTTTTTGGGTTAGATATAAACATTGTAATCTCTCTTAATACTGTGAAGTTATAACAACTTATTTTTTTATAAAATGGAATGTACACGCCAGTATTTGTTGCTAATAAAATATTTTTAAAACGCGTTTAAGGTAACTTGATGTGAAGCTATTAGAAGCTAGCTATGGAGCACTGACGGATTAAAGAAAGTGGATATAAGTTACCTAAATAAAAGAAGAAATTATGTTTTCAGCAACTAGGCTTTATCCCTATAAAAATATTATAAATGAAATATGGGTTTTTATCCCATTAGTTTAATATAAAAAGTTTGGTGTTTTGCAAACTCTTAATTTATTTCCTAACTACGATCCTAATGTTTTAATTGCACTGCCAAATTAATTAACACCGATACCACCGGCTCGTGCTCGCGGCGCCCACTCCTGGGGTGGGGTCGGGGGCTGCAGCACGTTTGTGACAACCCTCATAAATCCAGGTATCCGTACAATTAATTAATTGTGATTAGTGCTTAATGACTGTGCTGAATAACAATTAAATGCTTTCTGATTTCTGTAACATAGAAACATGTGCATCACATATTACATACTGTCACATCATTTCACATACAGACTTTAGTGACATAAATGATGCACAAAGCACGGTTAGCACAGCTAGCGAATAACTCAGAAATATGCTGACAATGTCAGTACATAGACAGACAGTGTTTTGAGACCCCGTAAGGGCCAGAGACAAGGTACTACACTAGTATGGAGAATAGGAAAGTAAGGACCATAAAACTGCGTCACTAGGTGATAGTTTAAGTGCCGTAAAGTGCCTAAAACCCACCTAAAGTGCAGAATTCTGCATTAATCAGCAAAAATCAGCATTTTAACATGCTAGTAACATGCAAAAATATGGCAAAATGGTCCTGAATACTTTCCTAAGTGTCGGGAATTATAAGTGTCACAAAAGGGTACTTAAAGATCACTAAACGAAATAGCTTGACACTGTAATGAACCGGTATTTAACCGAATAACCAGACATTACCCGAAACACCAAAATATTGCTAGAAGCATTGTTTTATTATTTCTTGGCTAGTTATGGTTCCCGAACACCCTAATACACTACATAATACATCCTACACTTAAAACACTAGATTTTTACACTTAACCTCCAACTAATTGCTTAACTATGATCAAAACTTACACATAACCCCCCCCCCCTTCACACTTACAGTCACAAGAAGTGGCCCCACACCCCAAATCTTCCCTTGATTTCCCCTAAATCTCTTTGGATCTTGCTTAGATTGTGAAAGGATTATGTATGTACTTCTTGAGACATTAGAACCATTGGATAATAGGGATTTGTGGTTATAAGTAGAACACTTGAGCACTTCATCTTCATCACCACATCTCTTCTCCTTCTCTCTCCCCACTTCGGCCGAACCCCCATCCAAACACCACCATTGTTTTCATTTCAAGTTCATGCAATCCAAGATCATTCAAGGGTGTTAGAAGGTGATTAAGGAAGCTTGGTGCTTGTGGATCATCAAGGACCTCTTTTGTTTGCTATTATCCATCACTTTTGTCATCACCATCTTCAGGAGTTCTTCCCTAGCTTAGAGCTAGTAGTAAGATCCTTGTAACCTTTGTTTACTTCTATTTTAGTTGGTTAAAAGATGCATTAGGTTGTTAATCATAAGAACATTAAAAGACATGAACATGAATCTTGAACAAAAGCTTAACATATGATGATATCTTGATGAAATAAAGTTGTTTAGTGTATGTATAATACTTGTTTATTGTTCTCTTGAGAATATGACGTTGATCATCATATGGAGCTTGCTAGATTGTGATTAAACACATGATCTAGCAAGTGAGAGGATGATTATGTGACAACATAAGATAATCATCTTCTTCTGTAGACATGAACTTGATGAATAAAATGATTTCTTGTAAAACAATAATCAAAGTAATCTAGTAATCTTATGAATCTAAGATTTATGGATGGTTTTCCAAAAGAAGCAAGTTTAAAATGCGATTTTTTAGAAGATCTTGGTTTTTACTTAAATATACACTATTTTTAGTGGTAAAACAAGTGTATAAACGCTTATGAAACAAGAAGATCTCACAAAGAAACATTTTTGTAAAATATATTTACAAGTTGTAAACACCTAAATTCTTTAAGAATGAGATTTTTAGAGAAATAAACACACTTTAAAGGATAACTAGACCTACTAAAAACATTACCAAGTTACTACAAGTTTTTGTAAAAGATCAAGTTCATGTTGTTATGTAAATTGAATAGTTCTTGCACTTGGTAAGTGTAGATTGATTATTGATTGTTTGTGATGATTTTTGAAAAGAAAATGATATGCTTAAATTGCATGGACACCTCCATTTTTAAGGGAAACTATGGCAAAATTTTCTAAAAATATAAACACTTAGAAAATATTTTCTAACAAGTATTACAAGTGTGTTTTAACTTTGGTTTTCAATATAAACTTTGCCATAGATTTTGTAACAAAAATACAAATATTGGAGGATGGTTTTTATAAATAAAAATGGATAAATATATATTTAGAATATATATATACATTAAGACACTTGTGTGAATATTTGTATACTTTGTGAAATAGTTATATTATTTTAGGGTAAAATAATATAACTTAACCAAAATACCAAGAAATTTACAATCCAGAATAATACCAAGAATATCAGGGAATAAATATATAAGTTACACGCACAATATTGTGGAACCGAACAATAGAACGTAAGTTACAAAATATTCCGGAAAATACCGTTACAACAATATTTTTGGTAAATATTATTTTGGATACAAGAAATGAAAATACGATTTTTGTAAATCTTACAAAGTTGCATCATACTTTTGACAAAATGAAAATATATTTTTTTTGGAAGTAAAAATATATTTTCTTGGAATATTTAGAAGATATATGATTTTTAGGAAAAATATATATTTTCTGGACAATACATTATTGTTGGGACAAAATAAGTTATTATATATATTTTCTAAAGTGAGACTTGAAAATATATCAAATTTGAAACTACAAATACAATAATAAAAAAATACATGTATGAGATACCCCATCCTTGGGAAGGAAATACGAAAATAAATACTTGAGAAGTACTGTACAAAATATTGTTTAACAAATTATTCCAAAATTAAATATAATTAAAGTTAAGATATTTATTATTTTAACAAGTAATTATAGCTTGGAATAATTTTGGGAACATAAGAAACGTAACTCAAAAACGTTAAACTCTAAGCCAAGGCACGACCCGTTCGTCTAATATACATTAGTACATTGTAGGTAGTCGTGTTTGCTGAGGAGATTTGGGTTACGATTCTGAAGACGCAATACTGTGAGTTCATGTCCCCCTTTTCTTTTAACTGTTTTCAGTTTTATACTTCGGGGGTGAAATACATGTTACAATTACTACAACGTTTTATACGTGGTATGATTAGCTTAAGGAGGGTTTTATTGCTAGATCATGTGAAAAGTGGGTATAACACTTAAGGCAATTAATCCTCGTCATAGTACCGAGGGACATGAGTGATAGATCTATTTGGGTGTAGCGAGCCCACACCCATGGGGACAAGGGTGGCCCATAGGGTGACTATGTCTTCCAGCCGGAGGCCCGGTACAAATTTGCTAGGTTTGAGTTTTCCTGCACCATTTCACACATACCATTGGCTTTGCAACCCATTGGTGATCTCTTTTTCCTTATTGCTTACATACCAGGGACATACATACATATATACATACAAGACATACTTTAAAGGTTTATTCATACACTTACACATGAACTCGCTCAACTTTTGTTGATGTTTTTCAAATTACATGTATTTCAGGGAACTAAGTGGATCTGGCAGGTGTGTGCATGTGTCTTCAAGCTGCGTCGTGAATAAAAGATGTTATCCATGGTTGTTGAGTTTAGGGGGTGTATCCTAATCCTGGACTGGATACATGTTTCTAAACTCCGGTTTTATTTAAAGTCTTTTGTGGAGTCTTTATGAACTCAGTTAGACATGTCATGGTTTGTAACTTAATTTAGTGTCGATGTTTTCAGACAAGTATGTTGTGGTATTTTCCAAACTTAATTAATGGCTGAACATCTCATGTTTTTATCATATAGAGTTGTTATGATTGAATGCTATGGTATTAAGTAAGTCACACCAATAACCACGCTTCCGCAAAAGTCAGGGTGTGACAGCTTGGTATCAGAGCTTCGATAGTAGCGAACTAGGATTCTTTCTCGAGTCTAGACTACGATCATTAGGGCTCTCACGAAAACATTTTTACATTACATACACAAAATGTCCAGATCTAGGAAACAAATATTTTTACAAATAAAAGACACAAAATACATTTCAAAGAATTCGTTTTTGGTGCAGTCTGAGAGACTAGGGAGTTGGTCCGAGAGACTAGCTGGGTAGTCAGTTTGAGAGACTGGGGAGTTAGTCTGAGAGACTATCTGGGTAATTCAGTCTGAGAGACTGGGGAGTTGGTCTGAGAGACTAACTGGGTAGTTCAGTCTGATAGACTGGGTAGTCTGAGAGCCTAGTTGGGGCAGTCTGAGAGACTGGGAGTTTTAGCCTGAGGGGCTGGGTAGTTCAGTTTGAGAAACTGGGAGGTCTAGTCTGAGAGACTAAGTAGATCAGTCTGAGAGGCTAGGTGGGATAGTCTTGGGAACACTAGGATTGCATACATGCTTACATTGTTACTACTTACATGCTTATTTGATGATTGTTGATGTTTGTGCATATGTGTGATTGATTTGTTACAGACGCCATGTCCTTTTCTGATAGCGGAGTATCAGGTACCATAGACCCTACGGCCATAGTTTCAGATGACGAGATGGCCACAGACCCTGAGGTTTTTACATCTGACACCACGAGTGACGACGATGATGATTTCCAGCCGTTTGCTTTACCAGATTTTGGAGATGATATACCCCTAGCTGATGGTCTTCCTGGCGAGGATCTACTTCTTGTTCAGATCCCTGCTCCTTTTCCTCTTGCTGCATTTCCACTTGAGGATCTGCCTCTTGACGCTATGTCTGACGATGACATCGATCTTTTTATTGAGGGTCCCCCTGAGGGTGCCCAGGATGATGAAGGCCCAGTCGATGATGTCATTGCTATCCCGCTTATCGAGATTCCTGTCGTGGAGATTTCGTCTGACCATTCTGGTCCTGATTCGTTTGAGTCTGTGTCATCTACTACTCTACATGCACTGGGATTACAGCGATATCCCACCGATTTGGACTATGACACAGCTATGTCTGACACGCCTGTTGGTCCACACGACGATGATCATGATTTTGAGTTTGATGATGAGTTGGATCCTGTCTTTCCACATGACTTCGACCCTGAGCATGAGATTGAGTTTGTCCCCGATGAGCAGCCTTTTGAGGCACCTGTCCTTCCTGACGATCAGCTCTTTGATATACCCGCTGATCTTGAGCTTGCTCCAGCTGACCCTGAGCCTTTGATTGCACCCGAGCCCAAGCCTGCTCATGATCCTCTACCGGAGCAGGACCCTGTTGACATTCCAGTTGTTGCACCACCCTTACCTGACCCGATCCCTGTACCTATTGATCGTGCTCCTTTTGCAGCCCAGATTGACCCCAGATATGCGCACACCCGCAATGGGTGGATCGAGGACGATGACGACTTACCTCCTTTTGTTAGACATGTTACTCCCCCACCTGCACCCACATATGCACCAGCTGATATTGCCCCGTTTCACCCACACGTATCTGACATTCATCGCACTGATTTACCAGTCACGTTTTTACAGGATATCCCTCCTCCCCGTACAGGGAAGGTCCATCGAGTCAGCAGCCCAGTCACATACCACCTGTGTCAGCAGCCTTTCCTTTCATGCCACCGTTTGCACCTGCTACACATACTGCACCTTTTGCTTCTGCACCATCGGGCGAGCCACTGATTTGGTTTCCGCCCAACACGATGCCTGTTTCTGATCCATACCATCCCTACCACATTGGATACACGAGGGATGATTTGCTTTTGTCGCTGCAGCTCTAGCAGGAGATACTGTGTAGGAGAGTAATGGAGTTAGAGCGGATCTCACGTCCTCCGCCTTGTCCTTGTCAGTCACCATTCGCGACTCCACCAGCTCCTCTCCTGCCATACCCAGATTTTGATGTTCGTTTTCTTACTATGGAGCAGCAGGTTAGCTACCTGTTGCATATTGTTCATGCCCTCGAGGAGGAGCTAGCGCTTCTGCGCAGTTTGCTATTCGTTCCTCCACCTCCTCCTCCTCCACCATCAGCATAGCAGTTTTTGGTTTTATGCAGGTAGCATACTTTTGGTGAGAGTGCAGCTATTGAGCCCAGAGTGCACAGCTTTTTGAAGACCACATTTCTTTTGACTTTCGATTGTTGTAGTTTGAGGGATAGTTTGGACAAGGGTAATGTGACCCTGTAGTCCTTTTTGGGGTGATATGATACATTGTCAAACTTGTAAAACTGTATTTGTGGTCATTTGATATATGAAAGCTCAATCGCAACATTCTCATTATATACGTTGTTGGATTACTTGTTTGTGTTATGACATGGGATGTTATGTGTTTACTTATGTTGATGAATGTTATTACATACGCGTACTACATACTTATATGCATAAGACCTGACCTATACAAACCTCTTATAGAAGATGCCCCATGAAGAGAAACTCGATTGCCCACTACTGAGGCCGAGTTACAAGAACGAATTTCACAAGCGATAACAGATTACGAGGCCTCACGCGCTGAAACTAGCGGGGGTACCTCGAGGAACAACCCACCTCATGGTACTGTTTAAGTCGCTTGCGACACATTACGTTACATTTGGATATTCCATGTGCGCTTGCTAATGCTTTCCGTGAATAACGTTACTTGTATAGTGTCGCAACCCCTGATCCCTGATCCACGGGAACGGGCGGACGCGAACTCAGAATTTTGGTGGTATCAGGTTAGTTAATATAACAGCGGAATTTACATCAGGACCGTAGTTAGGAAATGTTTATCAGAGTAAAACCACCATATTTGATATTAATAATCACATGGGTAAAACCCAAGTTTCTTATTACAATACATTTATAGGGATAAACCCTATTTTATTGAATTTAAAACATCATTTATTAGGTAACTTTTATAGCCACATTTTTCCCAAGCCTTCAGTGCTCTCCAGCTGGCTTTTTACTAATTGGCTGTCACATTGTGTTACCTGAAACGTGTTTTAAAAACATTTGTCAGTGGGAAATACTGGTGAGTGAATCCCAGTTTAATCAAGAAACATTTTATCAATTAAAACAATATTGAGAGCGATCACATTGTTTATTTCTACACAATTACTCATTCAGTACTGTCAATCCTGACTTGTGGGTCATATTACACATTGGCTAACTCGTTGTCCAATGGTAACGTACTGTCATCCCCGACTTACTACTCACAAGGTAGTAAATTTTGTATACAAAACCCCAACATACCGGCAGTAATTGAAGAACTACAAAGACTCAATCACTGCTTAATCACATTGTAAAACATTTAAGGTTTTGTAAAACATTACAAAAAGGTTATCAAAAAGAGGATAAACTCACTTTGCTATCTTAGACTTTGCGTAAGGGTTTCCTGGATATAATCTATAATTTATACAAATGTACATTGGTTAGTATCATAACCCTTTGAAAATATTAATGATACCCTCCCCGAGACGGCATTCCAACAACTACGTCGAGCAGAACCACGACAGTTGTTACGGAACCCTAAATCAATCGGGCAGCGTATCTATTACGAAACTGGGGTTATAATACTTACAACGGAGCAGAACCTCGCTAATTAGGGGGATATAATACCCGCGTATAATAACTCTACTACAGAAAGTGAGATTTGAGAATTGAGAAATGAACGAACTGAATTGAAACCCGAGGCCTCCTTTATATAGGTGCTGAATTGGACTCTCACGCGGCCCGCGTGAAAGGTAAGGGTCGCTTACGCGGCCCGTGTCAACCCTGGTCAACAGGGTAGCTTGTCCCGGATATCTACTAGGCTCGGCACGATGATGACACGTGTCGGCCTGGGGTGTTGCCGTGTTATCGATCTCTCGTGGCCCGCGTTAGATTGAGATGGGGTCTACGCGGCCCGCTTGGACTTAAGAAATCAGACGGAATCAGGTTCTAACCTTCATACCGCCCGCGTAAATGTTGGGGTGGGTCTACGCGGCCCGCCTCAACTTAAAAATTTCAGATTTTTAATTATTTTAATTACTATAACGTATTTTGGGCTCAGTTTTCACATACGGGGTGTATTTAAAAACATATTGAGACATTTTAACATATTCTAAGGTATCGGAAATATTCGAGAGTGTCGGTTTTACTGAGGGTTGTTACATCCTCCCCACCTTGTATTAGAGCTCGTCCGCGAGATCTACTAGAATAAATGCGGATATTTTCTTTGCATTTCAGATTCGAGTTCCCATGTGTACTCAGGTCCTCTTTTGGAGTCCCACTTCACTTTGACCAGAACTAGTCTCTTGTGCTTGAGATTCTTGACTTTCCTGTCTTCAATTTGTAGAGGTCTTTCTATAAACTTAAGTTGTTCATTTACCTCTATATCCTTAAGAGGCACTATCATTGATTCATCAGCTAAACATTTCTTGAGATTAGATACATGAAACACATCATGTATTCCTGCCATTTCTTCTGGCAGTTGTAGCTGATAGGCTACAGGTCCTATTCTTTTAATAATTTTAAAAGGTCCAATATACCTGGGACTTAGCTTTCCATGTTTGATGAATCTTACTACTCCTTTCCAAGGAGAGACTTTCAACAATACTTTATCTTCTACTTGAAATTCCAATGGTTTGCGTCGGTTATCAGCATAGCTCTTCTGTCGATCACGTGCTGCTTTGAGTCGTTCCTTGACTTGAATAATCTTATCAGTTGTTTCTTGCACTATCTCAGGTCCAGACAGTTGCTTTTCCCCAATTTCTGCCCAATAGACTGGGGTTCGACACTTTCGTCCATAAAGTGCTTCGAATGGTGCAGCATTGATACTTGTGTGATAACTATTATTATAAGAAAATTCTATTAAAGGTAAGTGATCGTCCCAATTACCTCCGAAATCAATTACACAGGCTCTAAGCATATCTTCCATTGTCTGAATAGTTCTTTCGCTTTGTCCGTCCGTTTGAGGATGATAAGTTGTGCTCAATTTTAACTTGGTTCCCATTGCCTTTTGGAAACTTGACCAAAAATGAGAGGTAAATCGGCTATCTCTATCAGAAATAATTGATAAAGGAATTCCATGTAAAGAAACAATTTCATTTACATATAACTTAGCTAATTGTTCCATACCGAAAGTTTCTTTCATTGATAGGAAATGAGCTGACTTGGTTAGTCTATCTACAATCACCCAGATTGTATCATTTCCTTTCTTTGTTTTGGGTAATTTAGTAACAAAATCCATTGTTATCAATTCCCATTTCCACACTGGCATTTCTAACTGTTGTAGCAATCCTGAGGGTTTCTGGTGTTTAGCTTTAACTTGTGAACAGGTTAAACATTTAGAAACATAGGCTACTATATCCTTTTTAATTCCTATCCACCAGAAATTTTTCCTTAAATCCTGGTACATTTTATCACTACCTGGATGCATCGTATACTTAGATTTATGGGATTCTTCTAAAATACGATAACGTAGGTTTCCTAATTTAGGTATCCACATTCTCTTTTCATGGAATCTCCAAATTCCGTCTGTTCCTTGTTCTAACTCTTTTAACATACCCTTTAATTTTTCAGCATCATCCTTGATTACTGATTCTTGTGCTTCTCTTATCTGATTATTTAAATCTACTTGTAGATTTAATTTAAGAGAACGTACCCTTTTTGGCTTTTCATGATATTTTCGACTTAAAGCATCTGCTACTACATTTGCTTTTCCTTCATGATACTGGATATCACAATCATAATCACTAAGCATCTCCATCCAGCGTCTTTGTCTCATATTCAACTCCTTTTTTCTTGAAAATATACCTTAAACTCTTATGATCAGGGAATATGGTAAACTTACTACCATAAAGGTAATGTCTCCAAATCTTAAGAGCAAAAATTATAGCTCCTAGTTCTAGATCATGGGTTGAATAATTCTCTTCATGATTCTTAAGTTGTCTAGATGCATAAGCTATAACCTTTTGTCGTTGCATCAATACACATCCATAACCTAATTTAGAAGCGTCACAATATACTACAAAGTCTTCAGTTCCTTCTGGTAAAGCTAATATGGGTGTATGGGTTAATCTTTGCTTAAGAATTCTAAAAGCTTCTTCTTGTTTTAATTCCCCATTCAAACTTAACAGATTTACAGGTTAGCTTAATTAAGGGAATGGCTATTCTAGAAAAATCTTGAATAAATCTTCTATAATAACCGGCCAATCCTAAGAAACTTCTAACCTCAGTTGGCGACTCAGGGGTTTTCCATTTAGTAATTGCCACGATCTTGGTAGGATCCACATGAATTCCTTCATGATTGACTAAGTGTCCAAGAAATTGTACCTGTTCTAACCAAAATTCGCACTTAGAAAATTTAGCATAAATCTTTTCCTTTCTTAATAAACTTAAAAGTGCGTGCAAATGCTTTGCATGATCCTCTTTATTCTTAGAGTAAATGAGAATATCATCTATAAAGACGATTATGAATTTATCCAAATATGGCTTACATATTCGGTTCATCATGTCCATAAATGCAGCTAGGGTATTGGTTAAACCAAATGGCATGACAGTAAATTCATAATGACCATACCTTGTTCTGAATGTGGTTTTAGGAATATCCTCTTCATGTACCTTTAATTGATGATATCCTGATCTTAAATCAATTTTGGAGAAAAATCGAGCTCCTTGTAGTTGGTCAAACAGATCATCGATTCTCGGTAATGGGTACCGATTCTTAATCGTAACCTTGTTTAATTCACGGTAGTCAATGCACATACGCATTGATCCGTCCTTCTTTTTAACAAACAGTATCGGCGCTCCCCATGGTGATGAACTTGGCTGTACAAATCCTTTTTCTAACAATTCATCTAATTGTTTCTTTAACTCCTGCATTTCTGCGGGTGCCAAACGGTAAGGTGCTTTGGCAATCGGTGCCGTTCCTGGTATCAAATGGATCCTGAATTCAACTTCTCTATCTGGTGGCAGTCCTGGTAATTCTTCTGGAAAAACATCTGAAAACTGAGATAATACTGGAATATCTTTTAAATCCTTTCCTTTAGTGTTAGTGATTTTAGAAATCAAATACACTATAGAACCTTTTCTTATATAACTTGCAGTTTTCATCACAGAGATAAATTTTGTGGATCTATTTGGTTTATCTCCTTTAATTGTGATTGTTTTACCTATTGGTGCATTCACTTGAGTTGACTTTTGATCACATAAAATATTGGCTCTATTGGCTATTAACCAATCCATTCCTAAAACAACATCGAATCCTGCCAGATTCATGGGATAAAGATTTGCAATAAATTTCTGATTTAAAATTTCTATTCTTGCTGCCTGCAAGATTTCAGAAATCCTAACAGTTTTTCCATTAGCTGTCTCTACTACACATTCTTGTGGTAGTTTAGTTAATGACTGATTTAGGAATTTGCAAAATGATGTATTAATAAAACTTTGGTTTGCACCAGAGTCAAATAATACTTTAGCAAAAACATCATTAACTAAAAACGTACCAGCTATGACATCTGGAATCATCTTGGCTTCATCTGCAGTTAGAACAAATGCTCTAGCATTTTGAGTATTCTTGTTGTTTGTAGCTGGAGTTAATTTTGGACAATTAAGCTTAATATGACCTTGTTCTCCGCAGTTGTAACAGATCTTGTTATTAGCTTTCTTCCTGCAGTTCTCTTCCTTGTGTCCCGATATTTTGCAAAAGTTACAGTATATAGAGCATCTTCCTGAATGCTTTCTTTTGCAATTCTTACAGTAAAGTGCAGAGGTAGAACCTATACTTCTCCCACGGTTAGAACGAAATTCTTGGGTGAGCTTCTGGGTTAGGTTCCTCCTTTGATCCTCCTCTCGAGTACGAACTAATTCATCTGTCAAGGTATTTGCTAGTTCTACGGCTTCTTCTATGGTTTGAGGTCTAGCTACCTTGACTACATGTCTTATCTCTCCAATTAATCTCCAGATATAACGGGAGATTAACACTGGTTCAGGTGAAGCAAGAGTTGGCACTATTCTAGCATATTCAAAGAATATTTTAGTGTATCCCTTACTATCCACACCAATCATCCTAAGGTTTAGGAATTTGTTTGCTATCTATTCTTTTTCATTGGGTGGGCAGAATTTCCTTTCTACATTGTTCTTAAATTATTCCCATTCCATATTGTAGGTTCTATCACTTCCACTTGTTTGGAGGATAGTGTTCCACCATTCTAGTGCTGAATTCTTAAACAAATTGGAAGCAAACAATATCTTATCTTCTTCAGCTCACTTGCTTATTCTTAAGACTGCCTCAGTCTTCTCTATCTAGCGTAAGGTTGCAATGGCCCCTTCATTGCCCGAGAATTCCATTGGTTTACAAGACCAAAATTCTTTATAAGAACAACCGTAAGACACGGTTCTTCTCCTTTTGGGAATAGGCATTTGAATTACAGGTCCATTGTTCACGCTGTTTTCGGGTTCGATGGGTCGCTTACTGCCATGCTTACTTTTATTATTCGCTTCTTGAATATTTTGAATAATAAATGGCATGGCATCTATGATTCCTTGTGCCACTATGTGTTGAACAGCACTATTATCCATTTAGTTTCCATTGTTATTGATGCTTGGATTCTCATTAACCACGTTAATTGACGTGTGCGCGACTACACATATTTTTACAATGAAATTACACACGATTTGGTTTTAAATTTATAAACAACAACAACAACCATACCCAGTATAATCCCACTTATAGCAAAGCTATTGGTAGGGTCTGGGGAGGGTAGGATGTAGGCAAGCCTTACCTCTATCCCAGGGAATAGAGAAGCTGCTTCCGGTGAGACCCCCGGCTCCAAAAAAATAAACAAGACCAAGACAAAAGCTTCTGGAAAAACATATATAAGCACACAACTACTAAAAAGGTGGAAAAGAGAAATAATAAAAATAACACATAAATAAATAAGTAGTTGTTTTAAATTTATAAAAGTGATTATTACTTTAACATCAAAACACACACGAAAGAGGCAAGTGTACCCCGTCATATATGTAGTAAAGTATCGGTAAGAACCAAGTATCGATCCAAGGAAATGGGCGGAGGAATAATACTAAACCTTTGTCACTGAACTACCGGTAAAAACATAACTTGTTTGATTTTTAATACACTAAAGTAAGCATAAACAACTACTTATAAAAACATAATAGATTTCAAATATGAAAATAGATAAATAGCCTTGCTTAATACACAACCAAAGCATGTCAACTAAGTCGGTTTTGGTACTAGAAGCATTTGATCAATTCTCCAATTTTAAGACAATTAGTATCCCTTTCGGGAATCCTAACATGACAATCATTCAGAAAGTTAAAACGATAAACACACTTTAACCACCTAAAATTGTTCTTTAACGTGCAATTGATAAATGTCTGTGAAAATCTCTTAAAAATAAGTTAGTCATCCGTTAGGAGTTTTCTAACCTCACTTAATCAAGGAAATCGACACCGATAAACACAATGCAACCACCGAGACAAGCATAAACTAGATTAAATCACAACCGAGTTCATTTTACAAATCTTACACATAAATTCACCAAGATAGCAATGTTGGCCTAAACTACTAACTAAGCTAACAAATCATGGCAAGAATTTATAACGACACCATTTAACCCGTTAAGGTCCTTACATGATGGCAAGCTTTCTTGATTAACAATAATTACATTTTATTAAACCACTAACCATTTCTAGTATCATGGTGCCCACATTTTAACCAAACTAAACTAGTTAACCAAGTTTAAAGTTTACTAATACAAGATTAATTAAGCTTCATTTTTCAACTATCTTAACTAACCAAATACCAATCATCCAACACAATTACTTATAATCAAGAAATCAATGTCAATAACATGGTTGCAAACTAATCATCAAAGATTAACATAGAAAATACTTCCATATGTCATTATAAACAAAGATTAACATACGAATGATTATAATCAAGCAAGGGATTGTTGTGTTTTTGCCCAAAGGCTACAATAATACATAAACATTAATCTAAATGCTTGAAAGATTAACAAAATTATGGAAAGATTAGAAAACAAAACCATAAACAAGCATAAGATTAAGAATCTGGAAGATAGCGAAGCTAATCGGCACAATGTGGCTTGAATCTGGGTGAAAGCAGAAGCCTCCAGAGCCTGAAAATCGCCAGAATCGCTTCCAAAATGTCCAGTGTTCCGAGCAGAATGTTTCTGCAAGATTTTATATAATTTCGATATCGCACGGTCGTGCGTCCTGCTGCACGACCGTTCACTTTATGCATTATTGGAGGTATGGTGCGCCATACTGCATGACGTCATCAGATCTTGACCGGTCTTCGGTCTCGCACGACCGTTCTTCCTAAGGCACGATCGTTCGTTTCCGGGTTCTTGTTGCATGGACAAATGCACTGGTCGTTCAGTTCCGGGGTGTGGCTGGTCATCGAATCCGCACGGGGTGCAATCAGACGCACGCCCGTGCATTACCGGCATATGCTTGCACGCTGAGTCGCACCCTCGTTCATTGCCGGGCTGGTTTGGTTTTGTCGGAGATGCACGGTCGTTCATATGGTCGCACGACCGTTCCATTTGCCCAGGTCAGAATTCCAACAGAATGTTCGCAGCTTTGTCGTTTCGTCCGGAAAGTCCTCGTTTTCACTATCATCTTGTCTGGTATGTTGTTTTACGCCTGTAAATAAAAGTATACATAATTAAGTATCCGAATGACGGTTTTACGGCCGAAAACGCATAAAATGGGGATAAAATGGGGGACTAAAATATGTGTAAATTAGCGAATATCAAATCTCCCCACACATGAACCTTGCTTGTCCTCAAGCAAGCTAAACTAAAATGCAATAAAAGATAGAATCAAACAGGAACGATAATTTACACACTATTTATTGAAATAACTACAAACGGTTAGCCGGTTTTTCGAAAGACAACATCAAAAGAATCAAACCCAAACAAGCATATGCAAATATATGGTGATAACCAAAAAGCCATGACTCACTTTCAATTGACTTAACATGTTAATCTTCACACAACTCACAATGTTCACACACACTCGGTTTTATTTATGAAACATACATAAAATGTGTATGTGCAAACACTCAATGCCTCGTCAATGAAACGTGTAATATCATAAGCTTGTCATAAGATCTCGTCTCCACCAACTAACATGCGAAAAAGTGTAAATCAAGAGGTCTTTACGGGTTGTAACGTTAGGCTTGGGCGAAGGGTATGGAAATGGATATTTAAAGTGGCGAAATGGTTAAAACTCTGTAGCTACGTTTAACAAGCGCAATACAATAAAACTATACATACAAACGCCTTAAAAAGGCTACTTACGCGACAACGAGCTCATAAACAAGATTTGATCATTTTATCAATCAAAATTGCTCGAATTTTGTCTACTTCACCCTATTTTAGGGTGTTTTATTTTCTGTATTTTTTTAAACATATAAACTAATGGATTTATACAATGAAACATAAACAATAACAAGCGCTAGTTAAACGATTATTTTGACCGAGTTTCAACACTAAAAGGTTTAAAACATATAAAGGCTAAATTTAGCTAAGTGGGCGATAATGTTGGGTAAACAAAGGTAAACGGGAAGGCTCGACATGGTTAATCCTAAAGGGTAACGTAGGGTATACGGGAAACACAACACAAAGAACAAGGCTAACAACAAAGGGGTAATCTAAGTGCCTCTATCACTTTTACACAATTCCTCAAGTTCATGGTCTTAACAAGCATACTAGTGACAAGTTCTAAATTACACATGACATCCGGCTCACTCCTATCCGAAATGAACAAATATATAACAATATCAAGGCTCAAACATGCTCACGTAACGGAAGGAATGGGTAAAAGTGTGAAAACTATCATGCAAGTCTTTCTTTGTTTGTCACGCTTTCCGGTTTTTCTTTTCAAAATTTATTTTGCTTGTCGAGTTTTTATCAAGTCCGAAGCTTTCTAAAACACAACTAACCGGTTTATTTACTAAAATATATACAGAATACATATATTTTTGAATGATTTTTCTGAATTTTTTTTAGAGGACAAACAAAGTTAACAAAGTTAACCCCCTCCCCACACTTGAACTTCGCATTGTCCCCAATGCGAAACCCGAAATATAGAGAAAAAGGATAATAGTACTCCCATCAAGATGATGTCTGATGAAACGAGACTTCCAAGCTGTATTTGTCGTGTGCACCGGTCAAAGACTTGATAGCCAATATCTGCAAGTATGTCATATGGTACAGCAAAACAGAACAGAAACAAAAATAAACCCAAATAAATCATAATGTACATAAATATAAGTACTAAAATCCAAACAAAGACAAGACATAAAGTAAAGTGTCTGAAAATAAAGTACAATCCGGGGGTGTTGAAATAACAACCAAAACGAACACCCCAAATAAATAAAGTACGGAAATAATAATAAAACCACCAATGATAAACACCACCGTCTCCTACTCGTCGTCACCAGAATCATCTCTTGTGAAGGACGGGCCTGCATCTCCATAACCAGGTGGGTTCCAGGGTGGGAACTACGCAGGATGCTGAAAGTAGTCGGGATAGGCATGATGCATCTCCCCGAACAGGAATGAGAACCCAGCACTCACCCCCTGGTAGAAGCTGTCCTGGTCCTGAGCTGATCCTGAGTAGCCCTGATCTGGTCCTGACTAGTCCTGATCTGGTCCTGACTAGTCCTAATCTGGTCAATATAAACCCCATGCTGCTCCTGGTTGACTCGCATCTGTTGGAACTGCTGGTAAAACTCAGGCCAGTCCTGGTGCTGGTGGAAACCGTGGTGCTGCGTGAATGTGGTGGTGTTGGTGGTCCGTGCTCCTCGTGATGCTGCTCCTCATCATGCATCTCCTCATCCTCGTTTTCCTCCTCAGCTGGGGGCAACGGGTCCCAGACCTCGTTGTTTAGACCCCTCAATCTATCCCCCCGATCCAACTCAACAATCAACCCCATTGCTTTCATTGACCGAATATCAACATATACCCCTTCGGTCACCAGAGTGAGACTCTCAAGTACCTCATCATTCATCAGGCCCAAATTGTAAGCAATTTTGGTCACATACTGACCGCCGTGTATCTGACTGTTGGGCGTCCTCCCTGAGCTCTTCACAAAGTATTCAGCCATCCTTGCGGCTAGGTTGATGTGTACTCCATCAACCAAGGCGTACAGAAAAATCAAATCCGGTGTTGGACAGTTCCCTAAACTGTCCATGCGGCCGCAAATGGTGTGGCTAAATATATGATGCATCACTCGAACCAACAGTTCACCAATTGCATTTTCAGCCCAAAACGCGGCCCGTGCTGCATCAGTTGGAAAGGTAAACTGTTCCGTGAAGAATTCGGAATCCATGTCATCTCTTGTATAAATTCTAAGCTTCCTACCCAATCGACCCACTGACCAAGTGTGCCATTGTCCACCCAACCTGAAAGTTATCCGCTCCTTGTAGCGGAATTTTGGCCTTCTATGAGCAATTGGTTTTTCATAGGCATATGTGGAGAAGAACTCTATTGTTGGCTCAAGATAGATGGGTCGGTTGATAGATACTAAGCACGCAAGTGGGATAGTGAGCATGTTTTCAAGCCTATCATACTGATTTAACTCCCTCATAACCTCCCAATCCAGCCTTCGGGGGACTCTGAATTGCCCTCGCCTTCTCCAAGGCGTCACGCCTTGGGATACAAAGAGCTTCTTTCTCATCACCGGGGTTAAATTGCAAGAAAGGATGATCCATCTGTAAGAGGAATATCGTTAGAATAGCGGGAACAGGAAAAAATACACTCAAAAACAGCAGAACACGTAGTTATGAAGATTCTGTCATCCGATCTGGGTCTGTCGCACGGACGTGCGACGAGACGCACGGTCGTGCGTCGCCGAGAACAAGCAAAGATGGTCAACAAATGTCGGATCTGCACGGCGTGCGACCAACGGCACAACCGTGCATCACCGAGACCAATCAGCAAACATCGTGAACAGCCGGTATTGCACGACCGTTCCATCCAAGGAACGTCCGTGCAACCTCGATTCTATAGATTTCGAACCCCTAAACTTTGAACAGCCTGATTTTTGCAAAATTTCTACAAGTTTTGGGCCAACAGGGGTCGGAAAGTCAATCGGGTGTTCCCGATATGTACGATTCAAACAAGGGTTAGGGTTTCATTTGTATTTATGAAGGGAAGCCTAAAAAGCCTTGAAGAATCGGATGAATCTAACCTTGAAAGCGAAAGAAACAGAAAATCTACAAGAAGGAACGTACCGTGCGAAGAAGTGTGTGAAACCGTGCGATATGAGGCGAAATCACTCTGGAACGGCCGTCTGCAGTTAGGGTTCACGAATGAGGGGAATGGAAGCAGATGGGGGTTTTTATAGTGTGCAAAAGACAAAACTGCCCCTGCCTCACGCACGGTCGTTCGACCTATCGCACGGTCGTGCGTGACCAACATCGCTTAAACCCAGCACGCTGTTCTCGGAGATGCACCGGGGGTGCGACTCATCGTGCTAGCCACCTCGCAAACGCACGGTCGTGCGACGCGTGGCATGGTCGTGCAACAGCTGCAGATCAGTTTTTTCTGCAGAAGCCATTTCCAACAACTGTTTTGGCCGTTTTTCGCCATTTTTTCAAAACGCAAACTGTTTAATCAATATCGCAACATAGAACCTTCGCCAGACACGTATAAAAATTGTACAAACTAACGTAAACTACCAAACATACCTAAATTACGCTAAAACTAGAAAAACACAAAAAAAGACGATATTACCCCTAAAGAGTCAAAGACTCTCTTGCTACATTTTTAGTCCGCGAGTCAGTAGCGTAGACTCTCTCCTCCCCACACTTATGATGTGTGCGGGGTTTGGAGCTCGATGACCTCCACCGCCGACTCTATCGGCCCGGCAACGTACAACTTCAACTGGTGACCATTTACCTTGAATGTAACACCATCTGCGTTCTCTATTGCAACAGTACCATACGGATACACCTCCTTAACTGTGTATGGTCCTGTCCAACGTGAATGAAGCTTCCCAGGAAATAAGCGCAGTCGTGAATTGTAAAGAAGAACAAGATCACCCGCTTGGAATTCTTTGTGGTCCTTCAAGCGTTTGTCGTGAAATTTCTTCGTGCGCTCTTTGTAGAGGACGGAGCTCTCATAAGCTTGTTATCGCAGTTCCTCTAATTCATGAATCTGGAGAAACCGGGCTTCACCTCCGGTTTTCAAGTCCAGATTCTCGGTTTTCAAAGCCCACATAGCTTTATGCTCCAACTCTACCGGTAAATGGCAAGCTTTTCCGTATACCAACCTAAAGGGAGTGGTCCCAATAGGGGTCTTGTAAGCTGTACGGAATGCCCACAATGCCTCATCAAGTTTGTCCGACCACTCCTTGCGGTTTGCACCAACAGACCGCTCAAGGATGCGCTTTAGCCCTCGGTTAGTGACTTCCACCTGCCCGCTCGTCTGTGGATGATAAGGCGTGGACAAATGGTGATGCACACCGTAACGGGACAAAGCCTTTTCAAGCTATGTATTACAGAAATGAGTCCCTCTGTCACTAATAAGCGCTTTCGGAGCGCCAAATTGGGCGAACAAACTTTTCAAAAATCTCACGACCACCCTGGCATCATTTGTGGGTAAGGCCTGTGCCTCCGCCCATTTTGATACATAGTCAACTGCGACCAGGATGTACTTGTTACCTCGTGCGGGGGGAAACGGTCCCATGAAGTCTATCCCCTAAATGTCAAAGACTTCACAAACTTGTATCCAGTTCTGGGGCATTTCGTCGCGTGCCGAAATATTTGTCGCCCTTTGGCAGGCATCGCACGCTTTTACCCAACTCTGCACGTCACGAAAAATAGTCGACCAATAAAACCAGGAATCCAACACCTCCTTGGCGGTGAAGTTGGCTCCATGGTGGCCTCCGGTAGGTCCCTCGTGACAATGGCGCAGAATATCGGTCGCCGCTTTCCCTGATACACATCTTCTGATCACCTGATCAGCACCCACTTTGAATAAGAAAGGATCATCCCAAATGTAATGCTTGAGACCCGAAAAGGATTTCCTCTTTTGCTGGTGAGTCAACCCTTTAATCAGAATCCCGCAAGCAAGGTAGTTCGCAAATTCGGCGAACCAAGGTGACTCATCGCATATCTCAACACCCATCAAAGACTCGTGTGGGAAATTGTCATTAATTGAATCCCAACGCGCGTCCTCGGTGTCTCCATGCTCTAACCGAGATAGATGGTCAGCCGCTACTTTCAATGCACCCTTTTTATCTTGAATTTCAATATCAAACTCTTGCAGCAACAAGATCCATCTGATGAAACGCGGTTTTGCGTCCTGTTTGCTGAAGAGGTATCTGATGGCTGCGTGATCAGTATACACAATGGTTTTCGAAAGCACCAAATATGATCTAAATTTGTCGAATGCGAAAACAACTGCCAAGAGCTCTTTTTCAGTCATGGTGTAATGCTCCTGAGCATCGTGAAGAGTCTTGCTCGCATAATAGATCGGGTGAAAGTGCTTTTCCTTTTTCTGTCCTAGAACGGCCTATATAGCGTAATCACTCGCGTCGCACATAATTTCAAATGGCAGACTCCAGTCCGGTGCAACTAGAATAGGGGCCTCAATCAACTTTTGCTTAAGAAGGTAAAAAACCTTCAAGCAATCATCTCCAAATATGAACGGAGCGTCTTTCTCCAACAAACGGGTCATGGGCCTAGCGATTTTTTAAAAGTCCTTTATGAATCGCCTGTCGAACCCTGCATGACCAAGAAAGCTCCGTATCGCTCTCACAGAGGTGGGAGGTGGAAATCGTGAAATAACGTCAACTTTAGCTGGATCGACTTCCATACTCGCACGAGAAATCTTATGTCCCAGAACTATGCCCTCCTTCACCATGAAGTGGCATTTCTCCCAGTTTAGGACCAGATTCGTCTCCTCGCACCTCTTCAACATCTTTCTTAAATTTTCCAAACAATGATCGAAGGAATCCCCAAATACCGAAAAGTCATCCATGAAAACCTCCATAGAATCCTCAATCATATCATGGAAAATAGCAACCATGCATCTCTGGAAGGTCGCTGGTGCATTACACAACCCAAAAGGCATCCGCCGGTAGGCGAATGTGTCGAAGGGGCAGATAAAGGTAGTCTTCTCCTGATCCTCAGGAGCGATAGGAATTTGGAAGTACCCAGAGAACTCGTCCAAGAAACAGTAATACAACTTCCCCGACAGACGTTCCAACATTTGGTCGATGAATGGAAGCGGGAAGTGATCCTTACGAGTAGCATCGTTGAGTTTGCGGTAATCAATGCAAACTCGCCACCCAGTGACGGTACGGGTAGGAATTAGCTCATTCCTATCATTTGAGACTATAGTCATACCACCTTTCTTAGGTACAACCTGCACTAGACTCACCCACACAGAGTCAGAAATAGGATAAATCATCCCGGCATCCAACAACTTAATCACTTCTTTCTTCACCACGTCCTGCATATTTGGATTTAAACGCCTCTGATGCTGTGCACACGGTTTGTACTCGTCTTCCATCAGAATCTTGTGAGTACAGAAAGAACGATTGATGCCCTTGATATCCATGATTTTCCACGCAACAGCTCTCTTATGAAGTCTCAGAACCTCGAGAAGCTGATTTTTCTCATCTTTTTCCAGTGATGCCGAAATTATGACCGGTAAGCGACGCTCCTCGTCCAGAAATGCATACTCGAGATGTGGCGGGAGTTCTTTCAACTCCAAAGACGGCGGATCTTCAATTGATGGTTTTACTTTCTCTTCTTCTACATGGACAATTTCAAGAAATCTCTCCGGACTCTGGGAACCATCGTCACCAATCTGATAGACTGGCTGCTCTAAATCGTGGCTGATGCGTGTGAAGTGTATATATAAGTTTAAGTATATTTTAAGCCCCTTTACACTTTTTTTAGCCAAGTTTTAAATTTATAAAACACGATATTTACTAACACTAAACACACATATGGGCAAGTGCACCCATCGTGAGCGTAGTATAGTGTTGGTAAGATACCGAGGTCGTCCAAGGACACAAGAGCTTTTAGTACCGATTTATCCTCAACGTCTAATCAAATCAAAAAGTTAGAAAAAGGTTTTAAACTAGAAAAATAAAAACTAACTAAAATGCTGAAAAAAAAAACAAAAAAAAAACAGATAGACAAGATGAATCACTTGGTTCCGACTTGGGTATAGTGTAACCTTTGATTATTTCTACACTTTTGCACTTATTTAAGAGATTATCTTAGTTATTGTAGTAGGCCCCTCTTTTGGAGGTGACGTTACCCTCAACCCAGTAGTTTGAGTCAGCAAGGATACAATCCTAAAGGGTCGGAATATTGAAAGATAATTAATTAAGTTATTAATGCAAATTATGGTAGGCCCCTCTTTTGAAGGTGACGTTACCCTCGACTAAGTAGTCTAAGTCAGCAAGGATACAGTCCTAAGTAGCCGGGTTATAGTATTAATAGTAGTTAACTTATGAGGGGATCAAAGAGTTTGGACCACCGCCACCCAATACCGTTAAGTATTGAAGGAGGTCCTACTAAATTTGACCCAGGTCCCTTGCAGGATCTCTAAACGCTGAACAACAGCAAGACTCTTACCCAGTGGCGGACCCAGGATTTTATTTCAATGGGGTCCATTTTCGGGTCGGTCCTCGTTCGGGTCGAGTCAAAGTGAGGTTTGAACTAGATTTAAAAAAAAACAAGAAAAATGGGCTTATCAAGGATTGAACCCATGACCTCTTGGTGGAAAAGAGGGAGATTTACCACTACATCAGCTTTCTTTTTATTTCTATGGTGTCCACCTAATTGTATTTATGGGGTCCATATACAATTTAATATACCGAATCTACTATTTTTTAAAAAAAGATTGGGGTCCGGGGACCCCGATGGCACCAATGTGGGTCCGCCCCTGCTCTTACCAAACCGTTCCCTTAACCCCCGACCAGGTAGCCAACATACCTCCATATAGACCGTGGAGATATGAATGGTGAAAATCTTTTATTTTATATAGACAGTAAAATAATGCCAAGACACCACAGACAAACGATAAGGAAGAATCACCTTCAACATAAGAAACTAGTTATTAAAGTCATTAATACATAACCAATTAAAAAGTGCGAAAAGATTAAAAATAAAAAGTATTACACTAGACACTTTGTCTTCACCAAGTGATGTAAGAGACTTAGGCAAACATGGCCTTGATTGTCAAGAACTCTTACGATCAATCTTGGATCCCGAGACGACTCACACACTCTATGATGGACAATGGATGATGGTGGTGGATGATGGTGTTATGGTGGTGGTGGGTGGTGGGTGAAGTGTGAGAGAGGTGGTGTGCCAAGGGATGGTTTGAGCTTGAGCCAAACACTCCTATTTATAGGCTGAACAGAAGCTTCGGCACGGCCCCGTGTGCAGAAGCATATCTGTACTATGAAGATTTGCCTAGATTCTGCGAATCTTATAGTTGACCACGGCCCCGTGCCCACTGAGCACGGCCCCGTGGTGGGCAATAGAAGCTTCTACCACTTTGTCTTTTCTGCTGACACTTGGGCACGCCCCCGTGCTGGTTGAGCACGGGGCCTGTTCAGTCTTCTGTCTTCTTGTTTTGCTTGGGAAGATGCTGCCGTGGGGTCGGGCATGTCATGTTTGTTCCTTTTCTTGTATTTATGTTAGATTTTGCTGTCTTTTTTGCTTCTTTTGTTAATTTGAGCTCATTTAATCCTGAAAATACAAAAGGAAGACAAAAGCACACTTTTTCCAACATCAGTACTAAAAAGGGGTTAGTTTTATGCCACAATTGATGTAATTTATATGTTGCATTTTGCACACATCAAATACCCCCACACTTGAATCTTTGCTTGTCCTCAAGCAAAACTCTTTAATGTGGCTTTACACTCCTAAATGGAATGGGTAGAAGAAAATGTTTTTAGGCTTGTCATAGAGTGTCGGGATTTCCAAGATTCTTTATTAAGTTTTATTTTTATTTATTTACAATCCTATTCGTCATGATTTATTTAAAACTTTTCATAAGATAAACTACTTATTAGGGCATAACATGCCTCTTTAAAATTCTCTTTATATACAAGTTCACATACCTCACGGGGGATCACTCAACACTCGACCGAAAATGTATTTTAGTGGATCACTCGAGAGCGGCATGGAACTTACTCCTACCATAGGATTGCCAAGCAATCAATCATGCTCCTTTTTAACTATATACCTTTGTAAATATCAAGAGGACTTTTTGGGTGAAGGGTTAGGCTTGGGTTAAAGGTAGGTGGTTGGGTTAGTGGTTAGTAGAAAGGGCGAAAAGCGTAAAAAGCATCGGTTTTCGTAAGACTTTCTATTTTTTATTTATTTTGATGAAGCTATTTTTTCAAACAAAGTTATTTTTGTTTCGTAAGACTAAAACAAATGGTTAAATATGAAAAAGGTTTTGGTGGGTGAAAGGGTGTTTGTTTGGGTTATGAAATGAAAAGGTTTAGGCTCAAAGGGGCTAACTAGAGGGATTTTGGGTAGGTGGTAAAAAAAAAGGAAAATAACGGTGTAGAAATAAAAAGGGTTAGTCCTAATGTCTCCATCAAGTTCTAGAGTCGTAAGAACCAAGCGGCTATTCACACAAGAAACGAAAGATGAGCATTTAATTTAAAGATATATATTTGTATGCTCAATTAAGGCTCAAAACTCACTTTTGTGGGAATAGGTTTTTATGTGATCAAGTATATATAATTAAATTTTAACTAAGCTTGTCATGCCTTTTCATAATTTTCTTATGTTGGTTCTTTTTATCACGACGCTATCGGTTGTAAATTTGTAAAAAAAATATAACCTTTTTAGAACTTTGAAATTCCCAAGTTAAAGCTACACAAGTAAAAAAAATGAAATTTTTTTTTTTTGAAAAAAATTGGGGTGATTAGCGGTTTCAATAGAGTTTTGTGTAATAAGCCCCGCTTACGGTCTGCTCATATAATGTAATATATGTGTGGGCGCTCGGGGGGGCAAAAGCAAAAGTGCACTAATTTTTAACGTTATTTTACTAATTTCGTGAAAATAACGTTAAAAAGAGGGGATCGTTAATCAGGCATCATGTGGTGGCGTTGATAGCCGAAAGACAAGGGGGTACATGCACCAATTGGCGTTTGTCTCAATTGCTGAGTGTTATGTGCCTTATGTCCAAGGCTTGATGCAAAACCACAATCGAGCCGGGGGTCTCATTGGAAGCAGCCTCTCTATTCCTACGGGGTAGAGGTAAGGCTGTCTACATCCCACCCTCCTCAGACCCTACCTTAGCTTTGCTATAGGTGGGATATACTGAGTACGATGATGATGATGATGAATAGAGTTTTGTGTAAGGCTTGTATTTAGGACTTGCAAGATTCAAGGTTTTAGCATCCCCCCCACACTTAAATTACACATTGTCCTCAATGTGTCCCAAAATAAGTTTTTAGGTTGATTGAATGTGTAAAAGGTGTGATTTAAGCAAAAATTTTGTGTTACTGGGCGCTGAACACGGCCCCATGCCTGGTGGGCGCGACCCCGTGTTCAGGTGCCAGTAACGAAAACTTACAGAAGGTGGGAACGGGGGCGTGTCGGCTGGACATGGCCCCGTGTCTGTCAAGGTCTGCAGAATTTAAAACAAACAGCAGGTTCAGGGGAGTGGGCACGGGGCGTGTCGGCTGGACACGGCCCCGTGTGGACAATCTGCAAGGTTGAAAAACAGGTTTCTTTCTTCGGTTTTCCTGTCCCGGCTTTAGTAGTACTAATGCTTAGTACTCTAAGCCTCGTATGTACCTGCTTAATCAATAAACACTATACCACACCATAGCAAACATCCTAATTTTACCAAGTTCAACATCCATGTTAACAAAGCTAAAAAAAAAAGAAAAAAGAAAAATAAGTGCAGAAAATAAAAGAAGTTAGGGAAAGTAAATTGTTCAACATTTGGCACGCAGTCCTTAAATTGTTCAAGATTAAAAGTTAACCTGGGTAATCACCAACCAACTGCTTCTTCCTTCGCTCCTCCTAATCCATGTCCTCGTCATCATCATCATCACCTCCCCCATGGCCCGCAATGTAGTCCCGGATATTTCCAATATCATCTTGGATATCGGATATGTTTCTCTCAATCGCCCCAACCCGGTTGTACGTGTTTCTTGCCATATTGTAGGTGTTCCTGGTGCACATGAGGTTTTCCTGCAACAAATCATGTAAACTTTGGAAGTTAGGAAAACCGCCTCCTGAGGAGGAGGATTGGCCCGGATCACCATGGGGCTGGTATTGGTATTGATGATGTTGTGGAGCATGGAGGACAAGTGCCTCTTGCGGGTTCCATGCATGCCCTTGCATCCTTTGGAAGCTCACCGTCCCGTCTTCAGCCTCATAGATTAGGTTCATTGAGCGGCAGATGTGTATATCCACCCTACCCAACCATGGGCTCCTTCCGAATGACCTAGGTATGTTGGTGAAGTGCTTGAAGAAACGGTACACCCATCCTCCAAAGAAGATGGGGGTTGGTGCAGAAGCAAGGCGATTCAGATGCATGTTTCGGAGCATGAGGAAAGGAACATCGAGGTGCCTACGGTTATGGATACAGTGGAGGACAACAAGATCTCTTAACCTAATGACGCCTCCGCTATCATGCCTTTGACTAAGAGAGTAGCCGAGGAGCCTATGGATGTATCGGTAGAGCGGATCCTTCAACTTCGTGCTCTTCGTGCTGCTCGGATTGTAGCACCCTTCACTAATCTGAGCCCATGCGGCTTGGCGATCGTTTTCGTCTATCTCTCGCATCCCTCCAGTATTTTCCTCGTTTCCCGCATCTTCTTCCGCGTACAACCCGACAATCGACCCAAATTGTGCCATAGAGATCGAATACCTAGTTCCGCCACATCGGAACACTACCCCATCATTGTCGAATGGGTCGCACCTTGAGTTGAATGTGAAGGTGCTATAGAATTCCAAAGTGCATTCGTGGACGGAACGGAGTCGAGTTGTTAAAGCGACTCTTAAAGGTCCTGTGACAAGGTTGTTGAAGCGGTCGAGTTGGTTCACCAATGTTAACAAATACGTGCATGCTTGCCTCGGGTATTCCTCCTGCCTTGTTTGAAGTAATTCGTATCTAGCCCTTGCATCGAGCTCATTTGCGTTAAACCTTGTGAACTTCCTTGCCATCAGAAAACCTTGTGAACTTCCTTGCCATCAGAAAGACTACACCAAAAGTTAGCACGAAACATTAGGATTTTTGGACAAAACTGCAAACAGTGGGCTGGACACGACCCCGTGTTCAGCGGACACGGCTCCGTGTCCAGGCGTCTGTTACACAAAAATTCCATTTTTCGACCCGGTTTCGAAAACTTGAAAAAATTTGGTCCAATAGGTGCAGTTTCTCCCGAAAATGAAACCCCAAGTGCCGTTTTCCCCAAAACAACCCGTTTACCCTATCAATTTTATCTTTTTCGGTTCAAAAACAAGGGTTTGTGGTTTTTGTGAGAAATCGGGCGAATCTATGAACAATACAAGTGGATTTACTTCCCATAACACTAATCTAACTAAATGCTAATAGATCTAAACAAAAATTTGAGGTTCGATCCGGATGAACTTCAATAACCCTAGATTTTTCCCCAAATTTTTGGTGTTTTAACTACATGCAAGTAACTAATCTAACTAAGAATAGTGATAGAATCATACCTTGATGTTGTTAAAATGATAGGAGACGTTGAAAATCTGTGGAAAATCGCCAGGAACCAGAGTGTTTTCGGGGAAACGGGGCGTGTGGAATGAAGTAACTGTTATGAAAAAGGGGTTTTATCCCGACTGCAGCACGGACACGGCCTCGTACCGAGCAAAGTTTTGAAAATTTTTTTTGTGCTCGTGTGAGTGCCCGTTGTTTCCCAACAAGTTTGGTTAGAAGACTTACCGATTTAGATGTCGTCCTTATCGTTCATAACTTACCAGGTATGATGATGATGTTTTCATTCTTCAGTCGTTTGAAGCGAGATCTCCTCCTCTTCATCCTCAATGAATCCTTGATAGAGTTTCAGCCGTTGGCCATTGACTTTGAATGGGGTCCATTCTGAGATTTAATTTCTATTGCACGTGTGGGAAAATATGGGTGATGGAAAAAGGTCCTGACCACCTAGACTTTAATTTACCAGGAAATAATCGAAGTCGTGAATTAAACAAAAGAACTAGATCTCCTACTCGAAATTCATTAGGTTTAATATGTTTATCATGCAAATTTTTCATTCTTTCCTTATAAATTTCGGAGTTTGAGTATGCATAATTCCTAAGCTCGTCTAATTCATTTAATTGTCAAAATCAATTTTTACCAGCAAATTCTAAATCTAAGTTTATATTTTTAATTGCCCAGTAGGCTTTGTGTGCAATTTCTACTGGCAAGTGACAGCTTTTTCCATAGACTAGCTTATATGGGGTTGTACCTATTGTTGTTTTATAAGAAGTTCGAAAAGCCCATAAAGCATCATCTAATTTATCTGCCCATTCCTTTTTATTTAACCCTACGATTTTTTCGAGTATTCGCTATAAACCTCTATTAGTCACTTCGGCTTGTCCATTTGTTTGAGGGTGATACGCTGTTGAGACCCGGTGATAGACCCCATATCTTGTTAAAAAAATTTCAAGTTGATGACTGCAAAAATGGGTACCTCTATCACTTATTAATGCTTTAGGTGTGCCAAAACGAGAAAATAATTTTTTCAGAAATTTTACCACGACTCTTCCATCATTTGTTGGAAGTGCCTCGGCCTCGGCCCATTTAGACAAGTAGTCTACTGCCACAAGTATATATTTGTTTCCTTTTGATGGTGGGAAAGGTCCCATAAAGTCGAGTCCCCACACGTCAAAAATCTCACAAACAAGAATGCCATTTTGTGGCATTTCGTTTTTGGAAGAAATATTACCTGTTCTTTGGCAAGCATCACATGTCTTGACAAGACTTTGGGCGTCTTTGTAAATGGTCGGCCAATAAATCCTGAATCAAATACCTTTCGTGCGGTACTTGAGGCACCATGATGCCCTCCGTATGGACCTTCATGACAATGGCGGAGAATTCTTCGTGCTTCGCTACCATGGACGCATCGTCGGATGAGTTGGTCGGCACACATTTTGAAAAGATATGGATCTTCCCAAAAGTAGTGTTTCACATTGGCAAAGAATTTTTTTCTTTGATGATGTGGCCAACCCTTAGCGACTATACTGCTAGCTAGGTAGTTAGCATAGTCGGCGTACCATGGTTTTTCTTTGTATTCCACCATTTCTAGGGACTCCGTTGGAAAATTTTCATTTATTTGTTCGTCCCTGGTTGCCTCTAAAGCCGGGTCTTCTAAGCACGAAAGATGATCTGCTGCGGTATTTTCTGCTCCTCTTTAGTCTTTGATCTCAATATCAAATTCTTGGAGGAGTAGAATCCACCGAATCAAACGTGGTTTTGCATCCTGCTTTTTGAAGAGATATCGAATGGCTGCATGATCTGTATAGACTATAGTTTTAGAAAGAAAAAGATAAGAACGAAATTTATCAAAAGCAAATACCACAGCTAGTAATTCTTTTTCAGTTGTTGTGTAATTTTCTTGTGCATCATTGAGTGTTTTACTAGCATAATAAATTGGGTGGAAATGCTTTTCTTTTCTTTGTCCCAAGACAGCTCCAACTGCAAAGTCACTCGCATCACACATGATTTCGAAAGGAAATTTCCAATCAGGCGCTATCATGATAGGTGCATTGACTAACATTTCCTTTAGGGTTAGAAATGCTTGATTGCAATCCTTGTTAAAGATGAAAGGGGCATCTTTTTCAAGTAATTTTGTTAGAGGCCTAGAAATTTTAGAAAAGTCCTTGATAAACCGCCTATAAAATCCGGCATGCCCTAGGAAACTTCTGATAGCTCTAACGGAGGATGGAGGTGGTAATCTAGAAATGGTGTCAATCTTGGCTCGGTGCACCTCCATTCCTTCGTTTGAGATTTTATGACCGAGTACTATTCCCTCTGTTACCATG
The DNA here is from genome assembly GCA_030545235.1 of Helianthus tuberosus. Lineage (NCBI taxonomy): Eukaryota > Viridiplantae > Streptophyta > Magnoliopsida > Asterales > Asteraceae > Helianthus > Helianthus tuberosus. The sequence goes on from CM060365.1 coordinate 159,193,732, forward strand.
AAATGGCATTTCCCAGTTAAGGGTGAGGTTAGTTTCCTCACATCGGGATAGCATTCGTTCAAGGTTTTCGAGGCATTGGTCATATGAATCCCCAAAGATAGAAAAGTCGTCCATGAAGACTTCCATTGTCTTTTCTATCATGTCATGAAAAATGGCTACCATGCAACGTTGGAATGTTGCGGGGGCATTACATAGACCAAACGGCATGCGTCGATAAGCAAAAGTTCCATAGGGACATGTGAAAGTTGTCTTTTCTTGGTCTTCGGGTGCTATCGGGATTTAAAAGTAACCTGAAAAACCATCCAAGAAACAGTAAAATTTATGACTGGATAATCTTTCTAACATTTGATCAATGAAGGGTAAAGGAAAGTGATATTTTCTTGTTGCTTCATTTAATCGTCTATAATCTATACATACTCTCCATCCTGTGACGGTTCTCGTTGGTATTAGTTCATTCTTTTCATTAGTTATTACCGTCATACCTCCTTTCTTTGGAACTACTTGGACGGGACTTACCCAAGGACTATCGGAGATAGGATAGATAAGTCCGGCGTCAAGTAATTTGATGACTTCGTTTTTAACCACTTCTTGAACATTTGGATTTACTCGACGTTGTGGTTGTATTACCGATTTGTAGTCATCATTCATTAAAATTTTGTGCGTGCACATGGAAGGACTTATTCCTTTAATATCTACAAGCTTCCAAGCAATCGCGTTTTTGTGTTTTTTCAAAAGACTAACTAATTTTTCTTTTTCTAAACTATCTAATCTAGATGAAATAATTACAGGTAATTTACCATCTTTGTCTAGAAAAGCATATTCCAAACCTTTCGGAACTTCTTTGAGCTCAAGTGGTGGGTCTTTAGGAGACTCCTTATTTGGTTGCTCATTTTGATCAAGAACTTTAAAAGTTTGTTCTATGGCGACCTCTTCTTCAACAAAGTGGTCAAACTTTTCACTTGTATCGGGTGGTTCATCTTCATCTTCAATTAGGGGGTCATTGTTGCCGAATGGATATTTCATTGACTGCTCAAGATCGACACTTCTTTTAAATGCCCCTAATTGGAGAGGTAGATTGTTGCACTTCCGGTTTTTCAAAGCTTCGTGGGTTTTTACAAATGGTCGTCCCAACATTAGGGGAGCGTCATCGAGGATGACAAAGTCGGTGGGAACTACCATTTGATTTGTTTGAACCAAGACATCCTCAACTACACCGATTGATTTTATTACCTTCCGATTGGATAGAAAAATGGGTATTTGAAGTGGAGAAAAATCAGTAATACTTAATTTTTCGAAAATGTAGTTAGGCATTATGTTAACACAAAGATCTTTATCAATTGTGACATTACTAATAAACGAATTTTGAAAGAAACATGGAACCGGTGTAATGTTAATTTCAAATGGGTCTTCTTTTATTAGCGAGGTTTGATCAATAGTTAACTTAACACTTACCGTTTCGTCAATTTTAGTGTTAGTGTTTAACTCTTTTAAAAACTTAGCATGAGTGGGAACTAAACAATGATTTTCAAAAGAAGGTGACAAGAGATTAATTTCTTCAAAATTAGACTCTTCTTGAATTTTAACGTTGTCAGACTCACCTTTTTTGTTGTTTAACTCATGTGTTGGTTCTTCACTTATTTGTTCTTCCATTTTTACACTTTCGGTTATCTCTTCTTTATTTAATTGTTCTCTTGCGCGGGACTCCTCTTCCCTTGCACGAGATTCTTTTATGTAACGATCGATAACTCTAAGGTGTTCTAATATCCTCTCAGTCACTTCGGTTATAGAGAAAGGATCAGGATTTTCAAAGCTTGAATCCGGTTGTTCGATCCTTTGTTCCTCATACTCATATGAAGTAGATGGTTCACACCATTGTTCTTCATTGTAAGCATATGATGGATAAGGGTCGTAATTTTGTTCTTCATAATACTCATATGAGGTGGTTGTTCACGCCATGGTTCCTCATAGTAAGCATACGAAGGTGGTGGCTCATATCTTGGTTCCTCAAAGTATGAGTATGAATGCTCATACCTTGGTTCATCAAAATATGAGTATGAGGGAGGAGGTTCATACCTTTGGTCTTCATAGGATGTGTATGAAGTCGATGGCTCGTACCTGGGCTCCTCATAGTAGGTGTATGAAGTGGATGGTTGATATGAGTGATTATATTGAACCGAGTGCGGATTACTACAATTGGTGCAATAGTTACTCCTATAATCATCCTCCTCATAGGTGTAGTTGTAACCTCCTGAGTATTGATCCATAAGAATCACTCAGCAGACCACAGCCAAGTCTCGAGATCAGAAAACAAAAATAAAAACGGAAACAGAGGCTGGACACGGCCCCGTGTTCAGTGAGCACGGCCCCATGTACAGAATCTGTATCTGGGTGATTTAATTAAATTTACTGATTTCGTTGAGCATGGGGCGTGTTCAGTGAGCATGGCCCGTGTTCAAGCTACTGTTACTGGGTGTTTTATGAAAATGTGCAGCACGGCCCCGTGTTCAGCGAGCACGGCCCGTGTACAGGTTACTGTAAATGCAAAACTAAACTAAAATGCAGAAAAATGTGCGCGCGTTTTAAAAAGGTTTTGAAAAACTGATTAGGCCGTCGATTTTAAGCTTTCTTAAAATCCTTGTGTCCCCGGCAACGGCGCCAAAAACTTGATGCGTGTGAAGTGTATATATAAGTTTAAGTATATTTTAAGCGCTTTTACACATTTTTTAGCAAAGTTTTAAATTTATAAAACACGATATTTACTAACACTAAACACACATATGGGCAAGTGCACCCATCGTGAGCGTAGTATAGTGTTGGTAAGATACCGAGGTCGTCCAAGGACACAAGAGCTTTTAGTACCGGTTTATCCTCAACGTCTAATCAAATCAAAAAGTTAGAAAAAGGTTTTAAACTAGAAAAATAAAAACTAACTAAAATGCTGAAAATAAAAATAAAAATAAAAACAGATAGACAAGATGAATCACTTGGTTCCGACTCGTGTATAGTGTAACCTTTGATTATTTCCGCACTTTTGCACTTATTTAAGAGATTATCTTAGTTATTGTAGTAGGCCCCTCTTTTGTAGGTGACGTTACCCTTAACCCAGTAGTTTGAGTCAGCAAGGATACAATCCTAAAGGGTCGGATTATTGAGAGATAGTTAATTAAGTTATTAATGCAAATTATGGTAGGCCCCTCTTTTGAAGGTGACGTTACCCTCGACTAAGTAGTCTGAGTCAGCAAGGATACAGTCCTAAGTACCCGGGTTATAGTATTAATGGTAGTTAACATATGAGGGGATCAAAGAGTTTGGACCCCCGCCATCCAATACCGTTAAGTATTGAAGGAGGTCCTACTAAATTTGACCCAGATCCCTTGCAGGATCTCTAAACGCTGAACAACGGCAAGACTCTTACCATACCGTTCCCTTAACCCCCGACCAGGTAGCCAACATACCTCCATATAGACCGTGGAGATATGAATGGTGAAAATCTTTTATTTTATATAGACACTAAAATAATGCCATGACACCACTGACAAACGATAAGGAAGAATCACCTTCAACATAAGAAACTAGTTATTAAAGTCATTAATACATAACCAATTAAAAAGTGCGAAAAGATTAAAAATAAAAAGTATTACACTAGACACTTTTTCTTCACCAAGTGATGTAAGAGACTTAGGCAAACATGGCCTTGATTGTCAAGAACTCTTACGATCAATCTTAGATCCCGAGACGACTCACACACTTTATGATGGACAATGGATGATGGTGGTGGATGATGGTGTTATGGTGGTGGTGGGTGGTGGGTGAAGTGTGAGAGAGGTGGTGTGCCAAGGGATGGTTTGAGCTTGAGCCAAGCACTCCTATTTATAGGTAGAATAGAAGCTTCGGCACGGCCCCGTGTCCAGTGGGCACGGCCCCATGTCCACATCCATCTCTTTCTTCATTAATTGCTCTTGTCTTTATTAGTTGACCACGCCCCCGTGTCCGCTGAGCACGACCCCGTGTGCAGAAGCATATCTGTACTATGAAGATTTGCCTAGATTCTGCGAATCTTATAGTTGACCACGGCCCCGTGCCCCCTGAGCACGGCCCCGTAGTGGGCAATAGAAGCTTCTACCACTTTGTCTTTTCTGCTGACACTTGGGCACGCCCCCGTGCTGGTTGAGCACGGGGCGTGTTCAGTCTTTTGTCTTCTTGTTTTGCTTGGGAAGATGCTGTCGTGGGGTCGGGCATGTAACGTTTGTTCCTTTTCTTGTATTTATGTTAGATTTTGCTGTCTTTTTGCTTCTTTTGTTAATTTGAGCTCATTTAATCCTGAAAATACAAAAGGAAGACAAAAGCACACTTTTGCCAACATTAGTACTAAAAAAAGGGTTAGTTTTATGCCACAATTGATGTAATTTATATGTTGCGTTTTGCATACATCAGTGGCCCTCCTGCGTAATGCCAACCAGGTCCCCACACGACAGACGTGTGTCCGAATCAATCTCGTCAACAGTACCTTGAAAATGAGAGCACACACATGCATCGACAATGTCGACATAATAAAGCATGTCATCGTGACTTTGCGGACGTTGCATCGATCTTTTGATATCGAATGTCACGTGCTCATCATTCACTCGGTGCGTGATTTGGCCAGCTGCCACATCAACAATCGTCCTCGCAGTATTGAGGAACGGGCGTCCAAGTATCAAAAGTACTCTTGAATCCTCATCCATGTCAAGAATAACAAAATCCACGGGGAAAACAAATTTATCGATTTTTACAAGCATGTTTTCCACAAATCCACGCGGATATTTTATTGAACGGTCTGCCAACCGATTGCTCATTCTAGTAGGTGACGGCTCACCCAGATACAGTTTAGTAAAAACCTTATATGGCATAAGGTTGATACTTGCTCCCAAGTCAGCCAATGCATGGCTAACATACATGTTTCCAATCAAACACGGGAGCATAAAACTACCCGGATCTCCCATTTTCATGGGCAGACGGTTTTGTAGAACGGCAGAACAAGTTTCATTCATCACCACACATGATATATCCTCAAGCTTCTGTTTATTCGAGAGGATATCCTTAAGGAATTTCGCATACTTTGGCATCTGGGCCAAGGCTTCAACAAACGGTATATTAATGTGTAGTTGCTTAAACAACTCAAGGAACTTACCGCATTGTTCGTCGTTCTTCTATTTCGTTAGCCTACCTGGATAAGGTACTGGAGGAGTGTAATCTTTGACCGGCTCCTGGACTTGTGCTGTACTTGCTGGGCGTAACCTGGCTTGCACCTCTTCCGGTGTGTCAATCGGGACCGCTTCAGTGATCGGTGATGAGTCCGATATGACGGGTCCGGTAGTCTTTCCACTCCTGGTCATGACAGCATTCACATCCCTGTGCCCGCCCGGATTTGGTTCTGTATTGCCTGGAATGTTGGTGCATTCATCTGTCGACTTCGTCTTATATCGAGTCTCGGGTTCGTTGCATTGCTGAACAAGAGTGATGTCATAATATATGATGATGACATCATATATATTGCATCATCATTACATCATGTTCACATGAAGACAAAGAAGTTAGATGGAAATAGAAAGTTCTTTTTGAAAGTCAAATCATGTATATCGATTGTAGAGGCATGACCGTTTGAACATGTGCATGACCGTTTGAAGTGTCATGACCGTTTGAAGAGTGGGGTGTCACCTTCAAACGGTCAGGGGTTCATTCCTATAAATACTCTTCAAACTTTCATCATTTGTAACGTTCTAGTTTCCGATGCCGAGGTGCTGTCGAAGTGTCTCCAGATTGTAAATTGTTCAGAGATTAATATACGAGACATTTAATAGTGAATACAAGCTAAACGAAGACCGAATCAATGAATTCCGCCTCTGATTCTGTCTGAGCATTCTTCTGATCGACTTATTAGGTCGTTTCACGATCCTACATGTGGTATCAGAGCTCAGGAGGAAGAGTTCTTACCATTTAGCTCGTTTTTCGCTAGCAAATTCTGATTTTCTACACCTTCTTTTCAAAACTGAACAAGTTTTTACGGTTAAAATCGGCTAAAACTCTCACAATGTGTGCGTAATTGTATTTTAACAAACCCTTGAGAATATCAGATCAAAACTCAAAGTAAAACTGGTATAAATGGCTTGAAAATTGGTGACCGTTTGAACGAAGTGTGCCTGTCCGTTTGAAAATTGCACTTGTCCGTTTGAAATTGACCTTGTCCGTTTGAAAACTGACCTGACCGTTTGAAAAACTGACCTGTCCGTTTGAACAAGCTCCTACCCGTTTGAAACGTGACATGACCGTTTGAAAGTTGCCATCGTGACCGTTTGAAAGCAGCCATTCTGGCTGAGGTTGTCGTTTGAAAAGTACATCGAGTTTTGTGAAACTTTAAAAAAACTGTCAGTAATTGGGAAAAGAGATCATGTGTTTTGTTTTGCATCGGTTTGATAATCAACTTTATCAGAAGTTTTAAGAAAATCATCGGTGCATGCGATATTATCATTTTGTTTGAAAAGCTCAAGGTCTAGTAAATTGAAATAATCAGATTGCATGTGATTTCATTTTGTGAGTATCAAGATAACGTGAGCTGTAAATAGTTGCGGTCCAATAGTATTGTTTAGTATGAAATAGATGTCGGCCACAAATCTAGTGCATCCCATGTGCTTTGACAGTGAATCATGAATTGAAATTGGTGCATGTAAGCCACATTTATAACTACAACAGTTGTTCACGAGATTCGTTTTAATTGGCCCAATCACATTTAATATTACAACAGTTTTTGTCCACTTACCAAATCGGCCCAATGAGAATTTAGAAGACATTAATGTTGTCGGGGTTGTGAATTCAAGTTTGGATGTGAAGTTCTCATAGTTGTCGGCAATAATTGTTTGATCTTGAACGACCCATTTGTCTTGATCGGCCCAATCATTCGTTAAACATATTCATTAATTGATCGGCCCAATCATTCGTTAAACATATTCATTAATTGATCGGCCCAATCAGATTGTTTGAACAAATTGTTTTGAAATATGGCGAAAATGTTTGACGAAAAAGAAAATGATTATCTTGAAAGTTTAAATAGTTGGTATATGAGAACGGTGGATAGAAATTATAGAAATGTGAGTGCGGACATTTGGGTTAAAAGTTTTGAACATTTCATGTGTCAAAAGGATGAAACGTTGGATGAGTTGGAAATACGGTTTAAAATTTTAATAGACAATTTGAGGAAAAAGGATATTAGAATATCAAATGATGAACAGATATCGAACTTGGCAAGTGCATTACCTGCTAAATGGGATGAATTCTTGGTTGAGCTAAAAAGGAAAGATTTTTTTCAAGAACTTTATCCAAAACAGTTCTTTAATGAGGTTAATGCAGAGTTTCGTAAGGAATATAAGAAAAAGAAAGAATTTTTGAACGAAATGGAAAAGAATTTACAAAAATTGGAATTGGATGTAATTACTGAAATTGATAAAAGAATTCGTGTGTGTCTTGCAACAAAGAGTATTCTGAAATATGATATTAAAAGGAAATGTGTAACACCCCGAAAACGGGTTTGGTAATTAACCCACGTTAATACTAAAAGACGGGTAAAGTACCGTTAGTGGTAAAAGTAACCCGGTGAATATTAGGATTTTAAATAAATAAACCTAATATTAAATAAAAATAGTATAAAGGCTTTTGAGGAAATAAAGTTTATAGAAGGCCCGACCTAACGGGACTTAAAATAAGCTTAGTCATAAATATTCCCAAACCCGCTAAGTTAACTAGGAATATTAAACCTAATTAATAAGTGGGGATATTGTTGAAAATAATTAGGTTGTCGCCTACTAAATAACGAACCAAACACGAGGGGGGAAAGCGGGATAACTTGAAAAGTTATTTATTAATAACTAAACAAAACACACACACATAAGTGTGTGTTCTGGATCGAGCTCAGGAAAGCTCCCAAGGAGCCAAACCCTAACATCTAACATAATCATCAAATTGAAGGATCAAATGAAGCCCAAATTCACAACCGAGCGTGAATTAACGATCACCCGAACAAGAGGATCGTAAGGTATGTAAAATCTTGATGATTAGTGAAGTTGTGAAATATGGATAATCATCATAATCATGAATTAGGCATGGATTAGAGAAGGTATGGCTAGATTAGTGATGTATACTTGCTTAGGAACAAAACCCTAAGTGAAAATCATACATGACATGCTATGTATTGAATGATTTGATGATTTACTACACTTAATCAAGTGGGTTTTAAACATATGTTGAAAAAGATGATATAATTGTGATTAGAATCATCATGCATGATAATAATCGATAAATACTTGAACAAATGATGTGTTTAAGTATATGATTATACCTACTATAAAAAGGGTTTAGTATGATATGATAAAATTGGATGATTGTTCATGACTAATGATGTTTAATATTATCAAGTATTAATTTGGTGACTTATAGTTACAAGAGCTTGCTAAATACGTGATTAAAACGGTAACATAAGAATGATGTTTACCGGATAATTGGCTAAATAATTAAAACTAGTAGTTAAGCTACTTCGTATAGTTAATTATGTCAACAGTCCGTTGACTTTTAAAAGTCAAACTGATCAATGATATGGTCGAATGGTAATTTCGACATAAAAGTCGTAGGATGGAATAGTCGTGAATGATTAGGACTAAGTTAACCATCTTATGAATTATGATGATAGTTTGACGCTGACAAGCTAAGGGGAAGCTTGGGAAGGAAGCGGGTCAAACTAATCGGGAGTGAACGAAAATGCATAAACAGGATGCAAGGTAAGTATATCTTACACTAGTCATATGACGCTGACAAGCTAAGGGGAAGCTTGGGAAGGAAGCGGGTCAAACTAATCGGGAGTGAAGGAAAATGCATAAACAGGATGCAAGGTAAGTATATCTTACACTAGTCATATATTTATAATATTCTTTCGTCGTATTAGTTACGAAAAAAGCAAAAAAAATACCTAATTGAGATATGATGTTCCGGCGTGTAGTCGTACGGAACAAGATAATCAAATATGACAAGAAAACATAGTGATGGGTAAAAAAAATGAGTTAAATCGGTAATTCGATCATATGATGACGAATGAAACATGTACTTTTAATGGTTATCATATAAGTTAAATCATAATAACCATTAAGGGCAAAATGGTAATTTGACAATTTGACAATGGTAATTGGTCATTTAGACCAAACGGGTCAAAAGGTGAAATTATCACCCTTTGACAATATCGACTAATGGGTTGTCAAGATGCATGATTTTGGGAAATAAATAGCACATGGATGCTTACATCGCTATCACTTAGCAGCCACTAAGGAAAGGTATTGAAACGGGTCAATATATTGATCCGAGACAGGTATGTATAATAATACAACTCATCATGTAGAGTTCGGAGTTTTATAACAGTTAGACAAGGTTAAAATAAGATATTCGGTTATCTTTTAGGTAAAGCGAATAAATTGAGTTATGATTATGGTGTTTTAGAAACATATTGGTTTCTAAATAAGATTATGGTTAAAAGGTGGGATTTTGGGGTTCAAACAAGCACTAATAGTCCTTCGTCGTAAAAGAATGACTAAAATTGACTAAAACGCCCTTGTTGGCTAATTCGAATAAACAACCTTTAAAGGTAGTTTTTGAAACGAGTTTTATGATCAAATAAATAATTGGAGTAAGTGTAAGAAGCGAAAGATGTAAACCTTCGGTCAAATGACTCCATATGAGTCTTTGTCGTAAATTAGCAATCACACGAGAAAAACTCGGATTATATAGATCACCTCATTAAGTCCACCACAATTATAGTTGTGGTGGAAGATTACTTGAGAAGAATGTTGTATATAACGCTAGAAATGAATGAAAGTGATTTTAAGCTTTAAAGTGCTTAAATACCCTTAACGGGTCAAAATAAGCACTTGAACGTGTTGGTGCATTCATCTGTCGTCTTCGTCTTATGTCAAGTCTCGGGTTCGTTGTGAAGTTGTTCAAATATGATGTCATCATATTAAATGATGACATCATCAAGATGACATCATCAATTGCATCATCTACACAAGAGACAAAACAATTAATGAATTCAGAAGGTTTCGCTTGAAACAAGAATGATAGATTTGAAGGTTTCGCTTGAAGATTATTAGTGGGTTTCGCTTGAATCAAATTGTATGGTTTCAAGCGAAAGCATGTACACTATAAATAGGGTAGTGGTTTATTCATTTGTAACAGTTCTGAAATTCCTTACCGAGGTGCTGCCGGTGTGAGGACTGATTGTAATCGATAGTATATCAATATAATCAGTGTTTAAAGTGATAAGCAAGCTGTTTCGACATCCGTTTCTTAGTTTCTGCCTCTGAAACGGACTAAATCTCTTCTGAACGACTCGTTCGGGTCACAAACCAATCCTACAATTGGTATCAGAGCTCAGGAGGAAGAGATCTTGTCAAAACAGCTCGTTTTCATCACTATATCTGATTTCTACACCATTCTTTTCAAAATTAAAAATTTTTCACGGATAAAATCGGTTCAAATTCACATATCTTGTGCGTAATCATGTTTTAACAAATCCTGGAAAGTTTCAGAGCTTAAATCGACTTAAAACTAGTTAAAAACATAACATTCGCTTGAAATTGGTTCGACATGTGCTGACATCATCAGGCTTTCGCTTGAAATCTGTTTGGCTTTCGTTTGAAATTTTGTTTGTTGGTTGAAGCGAAACACCGGTTTTTGCTTGAAATACGTGCGGCTTTCGCTTGAAGTTACGTGTTGAGTCTGTTGATTCAACCTCTCGCTTGAAGCGACCGCTTGAAAACGTTGACTGCTTGAATATATTGACCGCTTGAATTGTATTTTGGGTGATAAAGTGCATCGATTTGTGCTGAACATTTATTTAGTTGTCGGTTAAATCAGATTGCATGTGATTGTTGTTATTTCAAGACTTATCAGTTCATTCACGTGATAATCATTTCCGAGGTGTGTACATCGAATTGTGTGAAAACATTAAACAAGATCATGTGACTTGTTTCAGGATTGCATCGGTTTGATTAAGTGATTCAATGTGGTGCATGTGATCATTAAATAGAGATTGTCGGTTTGTATGTGATAGACATTAACCGAAGTGGTCTGTTAGTGGGAATTGTGAAAGTTTATTGAATTTGAGGTTGTCAGTTGATCACGATTAGTGCTTTGTTTAAAAAAAAATTGAAAGTGATTATTAAAGGTGTCAGTTGATTGGGACAAGAGATTCATGAGGTTGTGTGTCAGGGCATGTGAATTGGGGTCACAAATTTAATAAAATGTCTCGATTCTCTTAAATTGGAAAAGAAATCACATGTTGTGTCGGCTTAGTGGATAAATTGGCCCAATGTATGTTTGAGATTGTCTGACCCATATCACGAGAATCCTTTTAAAGTAGCCCAATCATACTTGTTTGAATATTAATATTGATCGACCCATGTGACTTGGATTAGTGCTATGGGATTCAAAGTTCTCAGCCTAATCATGTCTAAGTGATTGGTATTGTGTTTGAAAGGTGATCTATCTTGGACTTAATATTTCATTTAACGGGACTGTCTTGAAAACAGGGTTTCCAAATCATGGATATCAATTTCTTTAAAATGACAAAAGGAACATTTGATAGAATAAATGTATTAAATAAAGAATTTGATTCATTTTCAGGTTGTCCAGGAGAAAGTACAAAGAGTATCATTGAGAGGTATAGCCATCTTGTTCGCTCAATGTCGGAGAAGGGTATTAAAAAAGAATCAGAAGAATGGGTTGAAAAATTGGCCAATGCCATACCTCAACAAGAGTGGGGTACATATCTTTTGGATTTAAAAAGAACTGGAGAATATTATGAATTGACAATTGGTCAATTTATTAAGAAACTTGAAGAACAGATGGAGAGAAATGCTGAGAAGAAGAAAAGTCAAAGTGGAAAATCAATATTAAAGAAGAGCAAGAGTAAAGGTGTCCAAATGGGAGAGGAACAGACTAAAGAGATTTCAGTGATGAAGGATGAAAAGAAATCTGATGACAAACAGATTTTTGATTTAAAGAAAAATTGTGAGAAATTGAAATCAGAAAATGACAAACTGTTAAATGATTTAAACAGTTTGACATTAGAAAACGAGATTTTGAAAGAAAAGGAAAAAGAATTTGAAAATGAAAAATTGAAATTTGAAAAAGATTTTCAAAGTCAAATGAAGATTTTAGAAGATGAGAAATCTACTATTTTTAAAAATAATCTTGAAAAACAGATTGAAATAAACTCTCATCTTCAGAAAATCATTCGGCTTGAAAATGACGCTGAAAAAGCTCGGATTAAAATCCAAGAGCTTGAAGATAAATTGAAAGGTTTTGAGACTTCGTCATCAACACCAGATTATCCTTGTCCAAAACCGATCAATTTTGTTCCAATAAGTGACAATGTCACAAACTTTGACAATGTCAAAGTTGAAGATTGTGATGAGAAAACTGATGATGATGAGAAAAGGAAAACATTTTTGAAATTAAAAGAAATGTTTAAAGAAACTGTTTTACATTCGACTGAGAAAGGTGAATGCTCAAAGCAAAAACCTGTAAAGAAGAATGTGGAACAAAAACAAAAAGATAAAAAGCCAAAAAATCTTCAAAAAGAAAATAAAAGCTCATCAGTTCAATCATCCAATCGTGATAAAAAATCACAAAAATTGTAAAATCAAAACTCAAAAAATGTTGGCAATAAGTGGTGCAGGTTGGACCACAGTGCTCAAAAGCAAAATCCAGTAAACATGAGGAAGGAATATCACCAACCCAAACAATGCTATGATTTGAGCATTTGGGCTGACAATGGTGATTGGTACGATAACAGAGTGTGTTACCGATGTGGTTATCAAGGACACATTGCTGTTAACTGCCAAAGTTGGAATTATGAGACGAGAAGATGCTTTAATTGCAACATCAGAGGTCACATTGCCAGAGATTGCCCAAGGAGATCAAATGAAAGATTGAGGGTTAATTCTCAGAAGATGTCAAAGAAATCAGTCAATGTCAAGCCCAAAGAACAGAAGGTTCAAGAACCTAAAGTTCAAGAAAAGAAAGTGAAGCTTTCTCAGGGACAAAAAGACAGACTGAGGAAGAAGAGGAAGAAGGCCAGAGAGTATCTGGAGAAGATTTTGTCCTCGGCTTCATCTGTTGGTAAAAATAAGAGTTCTGATGAATCGACTTCCTCGATGGCAAAGTCAAGCAAGACGAATTCATCGGATACAAATCTGAGGACGAAAGAAGAAAAGAAGAAGAAGAAAATGGTCGGCGATGAATCTGATGTGTCAACGTCAGACAAGCCACCATCAGGCAATGAATATGACAGGTCAAAGTCAGACAAGCCATGTGCATGAAATGATTCCGGTTCGTCAAAGCCAGAGGAGCCATTGGTTGAGGTAAAATTGGAGAATTCAGGTTTAACAATGGATGATGAAAATTTTCCACCATTGTTGAACAAGAATTCAAAATCACCCAAGGATCGTCAGGCTTGGGTGAATCTGTTCAAATAGAAAAACCTGACTTGCCGGAGCTCCCAGGTTTGTAAGCGTGGAACAGGAATCAGCATCTATCTTTCTTAGTTGGATTTTTTGTACAAGTGGTAAATCAGGGACATTAATTTGTACTTGATTTTCTACAAGTGGTTGAAGACAATATGATGAACCACATCACCAATTTTACAACTGGTAAAAACAAAACTAATTTTCCGGAAAAACCATTTTGATTAAAACAAACTTAAGTGTTTTGAAATCACCATGGGAAAATGTTTTGTCGTCAGGGGGAGTTCTGATTGTTCAAGCCAAGTGAATGGAGAATTGAGGTAATTCTCATCATGTTGTCACATTTCTTGTATAGTTTGTTTTCAAATTTCCTAAAATGTGTTTGCATTTTAGGGGGAGTAAAATTTTAGAAAATCCAAAAACATTTGGAAATTTGAAAAAGCCAAAAACATGATAAAATGAAAAATGAGTTTTTGTTGCATATAAGAGGAAATGATAGTACATCAGTGGACGATCACAACATGCTAAAGATTTGGTAAGATAAAAAGGTGATAAACGGTCTCACTGATGATGTGCCAGTAGATTTTTACACATTTAGTAGATTGTGACGAGATATAAACCTAAATTTCAAACTTGCTTATATCGTGGGGAACATCTCTCGGATATATGGGTAACCCCCGAAATCTCGTTTGAAAGGTCTCATAATCTGATATACTAGGTCTTTATACTCAGTGATGTCTGGGGTATTATTCCGGGACTTCTGCTGAACGATGGTTCTGACCTAGTCCTTGGATAATACTTTCCGCAAATGCTTGAAACACAGCATAAACCCTCAGCATGCTGATGAAACAATAAAATTGATAGTCGCTGATGTTGTAGCTAAAAGATCCTCTAAAAGGGGACATACCGAAAAGTCGAAGCTGATATCTCTCTGCGTATACGGAAGTATCGACCTGAGATCCCTCGGCCCTCACATTACCTAATTTATGTACAGATATCATTGGTGTCATAATTACCTGTAAGACTGAATATTGGGATCTGGATACGGGAGTATATTCTGAGGTGGGACACGCGATTAAGTTTAAGTGCTTAAGACATTAATATCGTATCTCGAAGCAGTTGAAGTTTGTGTGAAAATTTAAGTGGACCAGTATACTGACAATCTAAGTGAATCGTTTAGAACTTAAAATGAAATCAAGCTTAACGGTGTTGGTGATTTGTCTCATAAACTGATATGATCCTCTTGCACAAACTCTCAAAAATAGTGTCTGTAAATATTTCTTTACTGCATTTCATTCAATTCAAAAATCCAAAAAGATTTTCGGTGTGTTTTAGCATAAATTTTGAAAAATACAAAAAGATTTTCGACAACTGATGTTGGAAAGCTGATTTTCAAAATTACGAGTGCTGAACATGATGAACTGGTTTGGGAGTGTGTGTATTGAATTGAGAAATTTATTTTGAGAAAGAAGTTGAGATTAGTTAATCAGGGTCATTAATTTGAACTTGATGGAACTATTTCTAATAAGTTTTTTTTATTGATTTAAGTAAAAACTTATGTGGTGGTGAGAAAATTTGTGCAGGAAATGAGCTGAAACAGAGATAAAGCCAGGAATTGATCTCAAGGTGATAGCTAATTCCAGACGGCGATCCCATCATGATGAGAGGGGGAGTCTGACGAGGTTAGAACCAAAGAGAAGATTCTGGTATATGCTAAGAAAGAAAAAAGACCGATAAAGACTGAAGATTGAGAATACTCGACATTTAAGACTCGTCAACATCTGAGGGGGAGTCTGTTGGTGCATTCAACTGTCGTCTTCATCTTATGTCGAGTCTCGGGTTCGTTGCGAAGTTGTTCAAATATGATGTCATCATATTAAATGATGACATCATCAATTGCATCATCTACACAAGAGACAAAACAATTAATGAATTCAGAAGGTTTCGCTTGAAACAAGAATGATAGATTTGAAGGTTTCGCTTGAAGATTATTAGTGGGTTTCGCTTGAATCAAATTGTATGGTTTCAAGCGAAAGCATGTACACTATAAATAGGGTAGTGGTCTATTCATTTGTAACAGTTCTGAAATTCCATACCGAGGTGCTGCCGGTGTGAGGACTGATTGTAATCGATAGTATATCAATATAATCAGTGTTTAAAGTGATAAGCAAGCTGTTTCGACATCCGTTTCTTAGTTTTCGCCTCTAAAACGGACTAAATCTCTTCTGAACGACTCGTTCGGGTCGCAAACCGATCCTACAGAACGTAAACGGGTTCTAACTAAGTAAGAAACCCATGATTTATGATTTATTTGATAGGAAATATTGAAATTATGATTCTCATGAGTTTATAGATCAAGTAAACATGTTTGTTTTATAAAATCGCGAACGGGTCAAAAATTTGGTAAAAATGGTAATAAGCCGAAGACTTAAAAGTCTTAAATTTTGTTAATCCGGATGTTGGATTTTGACTTCATATGATGAAGGGTCAAATTACAATCATGTAGGAAGAAACGGTGGGTTAAACGGATAAGCGGTTTGAAAGATACGAAAGTTTTCGTGTCAATAAACGGAAAAATGGAAAGCTGGAATGCAGGGGCCACCGTAACTTACGGTGCCACCGTAAGTTACGGTGGAGCTGAAGGCTTTACGGCAGCCCCCTACTGATTTACGGTAGGGGCATGTCACACCAGAGGCCACCGTAACTTACGGTGCCACCGTAAGTTACGGTGGAGGCCAGTTGGAAATCCATGTTTTGAGATCAAGAGTTTAACGTTGGGATTCTTTTTCCTTCCATTATCATTACCCGATTTGTTTAGACACATTTTAATCCCCATATGACTAAAACTTTTCATGTTTATGAAATGTAGGTACATTTTGGATGCCGAAAGACGATCAAGCTCAACGAAGAACCGAACACAATAAAGACTCATGCTTCCGCACATTGCCTTGTCGCAAATCTATACGACGAATCTGATTACATTATGTCAAATAACTTATGATTTGTAAAAGTTTTAATAAACTTGTGTTTTTATAATATGTGCAGTCTTAACTACACATCTAATTGTTGGTATTTACATGTAAAACCGTTAAATAGAAACTAGGGTGTTACAAGTTGGTATCAGAACCTTGGTTTAAGAGATTCGAGTATGGTGGGGAGGAACCATGCTTGGACTTAAACCTTATGCTCTTGACAAAGAATAGTGTTCGGTTCGAGGCTTGATCGCAAATCCGGTAAGTGCATGTATGCTAATGGTCTAGCGTATTAAAGTGTTGTAGACAACACATAGGGTTACCCCAATTAAATGATTGATATAGTTGACAAAAATACGTGCGTTGACGCGTATAGTAGAAAAGCCTTGTATTATAATACAGGCGATTATTGAAGTTGATATTACTAACTTTTGTGAATATCTTGATTGAAGGACACTTGCATTTAAAGATGACAAGAGTTGAACAAATTAAGGAAATGATAGAGGAACGGTCCGAAGTATGACGATAGGAGCATGCTCACTAAGGACTAAATCGCTTAACGACCGCAAACAAGGTTAATAGCAAGAAACGCCCGTCGGGGCAAGCATTACCAGGTGCGTGTTTTTAAATATAATCGCACAATTAGCAATATGCAACAAACATGTAGAGAATGATCGTTGCATAGGTAAATTAGAAACTTGGAAAACCTAAACAGAAATACATATCCAGGATATAATTTCCAAGAAAACTGAATAGAGGCGTTACTTACATAGGGCGTGATGTGAAAACTATAAAAAGGTCGTGTATGTCATGTGTTAAATCGCTTACTCTGGCCAAGTAAGTAGTGGCATATGATACCACGAGTTTCTTATAGCGGACACATTTACATCCGATGTAGTAAGGGCGGAGTGAATAGGACTAATTAAAAAGTACCCAAATGAATCAGATAAGCAAAATATTTGATAATAATGTAAACGCACAACCGAGTGACGGAAGCGTATTACATCAGGATAATGAGCCCGAGTGAAGGGACAAAGAAATATGTAAAATGATTTAGACAAGTATTGGGAGGGAGTGTACTTACACTCGAACCCAGAAAACGCAAGCATGAAAAATGATTTAGACAAGTATTGGGAGGGAGTGTACTTACACTCGAACCCAGAAAACGCAAGCATGTAAAATGATTTAGACAAGTATTGGGAGGGAGTGTACTTACACTCGAACCCAGAAAACGCAAACATGTAAAATGATTTAGACAAGCATTGGGAGGGAGTGTACTTACACTCGAACCCGAAAAATGCAAATATGTCCCTTAATGGGTCGTTTTTGTAAAACGTCAAACTTAAAGACAAAGTCGGAATATAAAAATGAAGCGAGGTCTTAATGCATACCGGGAGGGTTGCAATAATAACATCGGTAAAACACCCGGTTGATGGGTAAGAATTAAACACATGCGTAAACCAAGAGACGTGAACGCAGGTTGAAAAATCAAAGTAACTTGGATTACGAGTTATGAATATAAAATCTCGTATATAGAAATTGGGAGTAAATATGTTCGACTATTCGAAGTCGAATGGGTTGAATAAAGAATAAAGTTGATTGTTTATAAGTGATGGATTTCACATTAATAGGTCAAACATGTTGAATACAATATAACGCCGAATGGCACAAATGAGCGCTAGCCAGATAAAGGTAGCATTAAATGCAAGAGAATAATGAGCCCGGTAATGGGATATAACCAAATAAGAATAAATTATGGACTGTCAATATCCTGGTATGGATAATGACAAAAGTTAAAGAGAAGATCCTAAAACTAAAACTTCGGTTTTAGTAAGAAATAATGTTTTTACAAACATAAATTCTGATAGGAATTTAAATAGTAAGCATGAAAGATACAAGTCTTACCACTGATAGGCGCAAGACGATATATTCGAAAAGTGATATTTTCAAAAATGAAATTTTGATATAAATTAAACATGATGTAACACAATCACGGTCAAGAAATGTAATGTGAAGTAGAATCACATTATAACCAAGCAAGCGGTAAAAAGTAACTGGACTAATAAGTCTAATTAGTGAGACCCGTCAAGGTCATTTAAATAAATTTGGTTTGCTTATAAGCGGTAGGTTCGGTATGACTGAACCGAATAAATAAATTTGAAGACAAAAGAATTTGCTGCTAAAAGTGAAAGATTTCATTAAAGACCTTTAAACGGGTCAAAATAACGGATTCATAAAGAATTCGATAGTATATGAAAGCGATGGATATCGCTAAGTTAACTAAACTAGTGGAAATAACGAGATTACGTTATTTTAAGTTGCACTATGTCGTATGAGATACGTAGACAATTAGTGACCAAAAAAGATGTTACCATACTTATCTGGTAATACTAACAATTGGTTAAAAGTATAATTAATGTTTAAATGATATCTCGGATCTAATACATTGAGTTTAAACTCAATGAATTAAGTAAGAAAGGGTTTCGAGGACGAAACCTCTTTAAGGGGGGTAGACTTGTAACACCCCGAAAACGGGTTAGGTAATTAACCCACGTTAATACTAAAAGACGGGTAAAGTACCGTTAGTGGTAAAAGTAACCCGGTGAATATTAGGATTTTAAATAAATAAACCTAATATTAAATAAAAATAGTATAAAGGCTTTTGAGGAAATAAAGTTTATAGAAGGCCCGACCTAACGGGACTTAAAATAAGCTTAGTCATAAATATTCCCAAACCCGCTAAGTTAACTAGGAATATTAAACCTAGTTAATAAGTGGGGATATTGTTGAAAATAATTAGGTTGTCGCCTACTAAATAACGAACCAAACACGAGGGGGGCAAAGCAGGATAACTTGAAAAGTTATTTATTAATAACTAAACAAAACACACACACATAAGTGTGTGTTCTGGATCGAGCTCAGGAAAGCTCCCAAGGAGCCAAACCCTAACATCTAACATAATCATCAAATTGAAGGATCAAATGAAGCCCAAATTCACAACCGAGCGTGAATTAACGATCACCCGAACAAGAGGATCGTAAGGTATGTAAAATCTTGATGATTAGTGAAGTTGTGAAATATGGATAATCATCATAATCATGAATTAGGCATGGATTAGAGAAGGTATGGCTAGATCAGTGATGTATACTTGCTTAGGAACAAAACCCTAAGTGAAAATCATACATGACATGCTATGTATTGAATGATTTGATGATTTACTACACTTAATCAAGTGGGTTTTAAACATATGTTGAAAAAGATGATATAATTGTGATTAGAATCATCATGCATGATAATAATCGATAAATACTTGAACAAATGATGTGTTTAAGTATATGATTATACCTACTATAAAAAGGGTTTAGTATGATATGATAAAATTGGATGATTGTTCATGACTAATGATGTTTAATATCATCAAGTATTAATTTGGTGACTTATAGTTACAAGAGCTTGCTAAATACGTGATTAAAACGGTAACATAAGAATGATGTTTACCGGATAATTGGCTAAATAATTAAAACTAGTAGTTAAGCTACTTCGTATAGTTAATTATGTCAACAGTCAGTTGACTTTTAAAAGTCAAACTGATCAATGATATGGTCGAATGGTAATTTCGACATAAAAGTCGTAGGATGGAATAGTCGTGAATGATTAGGACTAAGTTAACCATCTTATGAATTATGATGATAGTTTGACGCTGACAAGCTAAGGGGAAGCTTGGGAAGGAAGCGGGTCAAACTAATCGGGAGTGAAGGAAAATGCATAAACAGGATGCAAGGTAAGTATATCTTACACTAGTCATATATTTATAATATTCTTTCGTCGTATTAGTTACGAAAAAAGAAAAAAAAAATACCTAATTGAGATATGATGTTCCGGCGTGTAGTCGTACGGAACAAGATAATCAAATATGACAAGAAAACATAGTGATGTGTAAAAAAAATGAGTTAAATCGGTAATTTGATCATATGATAACGAATGAAACATGTACTTTTAATGGTTATCATATAAGTTAAATCATAATAACCATTAAGGGCAAAATGGTAATTTGACAATTTGACAATGGTAATTGGTCATTTAGACCAAACGGGTCAAAAGGTGAAATTATCACCCTTTGACAATATCGACTAATGGGTTTTCAAGATGCATGATTTTGGGAAATAAATAGCACATGGATGCTTACATCGCTATCACTTAGCAGCCACTAAGGAAAGGTATTGAAACGGGTCAATATATTGATCCGAGCCAGGTATGTATAATAATACAACTCATCGTGTAGAGTTTGGAGTTTTATAACAGTTAGACAAGGTTAAAATAAGATATTCGGTTATCTTTTAGGTAAAGCGAATAAATTGAGTTATGATTATGGTGTTTTAGAAACATATTGGTTTCTAAACAAGATTATGGTTAAAAGGTCGGATTTTAGGGTTCAAACAAGCACTAATAGTCCTTCGTCGTAAAAGAATGACTAAAATTGACTAAAACGCCCTTGTTGGCTAATTCGAATAAACAACCTTTAAAGGTAGTTTTTGAAACGAGTTTTATGATCAAATAAATAATTGGAGTAAGTGTAAGAAGCGAAAGATGTAAACCTTCGGTCAAATGACTCTATATGAGTCTTTGTCGTAAATTAGCAATCAGACGAGAAAAACTCGGATTATATAGATCACCTCATTAAGTCCACCACAATTATAGTTGTGGTGGAAGATTACTTGAGAAGAATGTTGTATATAACGCTAGAAATGAATGAAAGCGATTTTAAGCTTTAAAGTGCTTAAATACCCTTAACGGGTCAAAATAAGCACTTGAACGTAAACGTGTTCTAACTAAGTAAGAAACCCATGATTTATGATATATTTGATAGGAAATATTGAAATTATGATTCTCATGAGTTTATAGATCAAGTAAACATGTTTGTTTTATAAAATCGCGAACGGGTCAAAAATTTGGTAAAAATGGTAATAAGCCGAAGACTTAAAAGTCTTAAATTTTGTTAATCCAGATGTTGGATTTTGACTCCATATGATGAAGGGTCAAATTACAATCATGTAGGAAGAAACGGTGGGTCAAACGGATAAGCGGTTTGAAAGATACGAAAGTTTTCGTGTCAATAAACGGCAAAATGGAAAGCTGGAATGCAGGGGCCACCGTAACTTACGGTGCCACCGTAAGTTACGGTGGAGCTGAAGGCTTTACGGCAGCCCCCTACTGATTTACGGTAGGGGCATGTCACACCAGAGGCCACCGTAACTTACGGTGCCACCGTAAGTTACGGTGGAGGCTAGTTGGAAATCCATGTTTTGAGATCAAGAGTTTAACGTTGGGATTCTTTTTCCTTCCATTATCATTACCGGATTTGTTTAGACACATTTTAATCCCCATATGACTAAAACATTTCATGTTTATGAAATGTAGGTACATTTTGGATGCCGAAAGACGATCAAGCTCAACGAAGAACCGAACACAATAAAGACTCATGCTTCCGCACATTGCCTTGTCGTAAATCTATACGACGAATCTGATTACGTTATGTCAAATAACTTATGATTTGTAAAAGTTTTAATAAACTCGTGTTTTTATAATATGTGCAGTCTTAACTACACATCTAATTGTTGGTATTTACATGTAAAACCGTTAAATAGAAACTACGGTGTTACAATATGTTATATTGATGAAAGTATGAATCCTTTTGATTTCGTTAAACTCTTTTGTGCAGGAACATACAAGATGGAAACAAAGGATATTCCAAAGAATGAAGAATCTGTGAAAGAAGAATCTGGTTCTGAATCAGTGTGTTCTAAATATGATAAACTTGAAGCTGACAATGGCAAACTCTTGAAAGATGCGGAAAGTTTGACATTGGAAATCAAGAAATTGAAAGATGAGAAGCAATTTGATGATAAACAGATTCTTGTTTTACAAGAAAATTATGAGAAATTGAAATCTGAAAATGTCAAAGTGTTATATGATTTGGACAGTTTGACATTAGAAAACAAAATTTTGAAAGAAAACGACGAAGATTTTGAAACTGAAAAATTAAAAATTGGAAAAGATTTTCAAAGTCAAATAAAATTTTTAGAAGATGAGAGAGATTTGTTTGGTAAAAACAATCTTGAAAAACAAATTGCAATCAATTCTCATCTTGAAAAGATTATTCGACTTGAAAAGGAAGCAGAGTGTGCTCAAAAGAAAATCAATGAATGGGAAGAAAAGTTGAAGGTGTTTGTGAATACTTCAACTATTTCTTGTCCAAAACCTATTAATTTAGTTCCAATAAGTGACGATGTCACAAACTATGACAAAGTCATAGTTGAAGATTGTGATGAGAAATCTGATGATGAAAAAGAAAAAAATGAAGAAAAAGAATTTATTTTTGAAATTAAAAGAAAAATTTCAAGAAACTGTTCTGCAATCGACTGAAAAGGGTGAATGCTCTATGCAAAAACCTTTGAAGAAGAAAGTGGAACAGAAACAAAAAGATAAAAATTTGAAAAATGTTCAAAAAGATAATAACAGCTCATCAGATCGATCATCCAATCGCAATCAAAAACCACAAAAAGTAAAAAATGAAAACTCAAAAATTGTTGGCAATAAGTGGTGCAGGTTGGACCACAGTGCTCAAAAGCCAAATCCAGCAAACAAGAGGAGGAAACATTATCACCAAGCCAAACAGTGCTTTGATTTGAGCATTTGGGCTGAAAATGGTGATTGGTACGATAACAGAGTGTGTTACCGAAGTGGTTATCAAGGACACATTGCTGTTAACTGCCAAGGTTGGAGTTATGAGACGAGGAGATACTTTAACTGCAACATCAGAGGTCACATTGCCAGAGATTGCCCAAGGAGATCAAATGAAAGATTGAGGGTTAATTCTCAGAAGATGGCAAAGAAATCAGTCAATGTCAAGCCCAAAGAACAGAAGGTTCAAGAACCTAAAGTTCAAGAAACGAAAGTGAAACTTTCTCAGGGTCAGAAAGACAGACTGAGGAACAAGAGAAAGAAGGCTAGAGAGTATCTAGAGAAGATCTTGTCTTCGGGTTCATCTGTTGGTAAAAATAAGAGTTCTGATGAATCGACTTCCTCGATTGCAAAGTCAAGAAAGACGAATTTATCAGATACAAATCTGAGGACGAAAGAAGAAAAGAAGAAGAAGAAAATGGTTGGCGATGAATCTGACGTATTAAAGTCAGACAAGCCACCTTCAGGCGATGAATCTGACAGGTCAAAGTCAGATAAGCCATGTGCAGGCAATGATTCTGGTTCGTCAATGCCAGAGGAGCCATTGGTTGAGGTAAAAATGGAGAATTCAGGTTTAACAATGGATGATGCAAATTTTCCAACATTGTTGAACAAGAATTCGAAATCACCCAAGGACCGTCAGGCTTGGGTGAATCTGTTCAAATGAAAAACCTGACTTGCCGGAACTCCCAGGTTGGTAAGTGTGGAGTAGGAATCGGCACCTTGAGAATTCAACTAACAGATGATGATTGGTTGAAAATGTTTGATTGTAATTTTAGTACAAGTGGTAAATCAGGGACATTAATTTGTACTTGATTTTTCACAAGTGGTTGAAGACAAAATGATGAACCACATCCCCAATTCTACAAGTGGTAAAACCAAACTTATTTTCCGGAAAAATCATTTTGATTAAAACAAACTTAAGTGTTTTGAAATCTAAATGAGAAAATAGTTTGTTGTAAGGGGGAGTTCTGATTGTTTATGCCAAGTGGATGGCGAATTGAAGCAATTCGATATCGGTTGTCACTTTATTGTACAGTTTGATTTCAAATTTCCTAAAATGTGTTTGCATTTTAGGGGGAGTAAAATTTTTTTCAGAAAATCCAAAAACATTTGAAAATTTGAAAAAGCCAAAAACATGATACAATTCAAAAATGAGTTTTGTTGTATAAAAGAGGAAATGATAGTACATCAATGGACGATCACGGCATGCTAAAGAATTGGTAAGATAAAAAGTGATAAACGGTCTCACTGATGATGTGTCAGTAGGTTTTTGCACATTTAGTAAATTGTGACGAGATATAAACCTAAATTTCAAACTTGCTTATATCGTGGGTAACATCTCTCGGATATATGGGTAACCCCCGAAATCTCGTTTGAAAGGTCTCATAATCTGATATACTAGGTCTTTATACTCAATGATGTCTGGGGTATTATTCCGGGACTTCTGCTGAATGATGGTTCTGACCTAGTCCTTGGATAATACTTTCCGCAAATGCTTGAAACATAGCATAAACCCTCAGCATGCTGATGAAACAATAAAATTGATAGTCGCTGCTGTTTTAGCTAAAAGATCCTCTAAAGGGGACATACCGAAAAGTCGAAGCTGATATCTCTCTGCGTATACGGAAGTATCGACCTGAGATCCCTCAGCCCTCGCATTACCTAATTTATGTACATATATCATTTGTGTCCTAATTACCTGTAAGACTGAATATTGGGATCTGGATACGGGAGTATATTCTGAGGTGGGACACACGATTGAGTTTAAGTGCTTAAGTCATTAATATCGTATCTCGAAGCAGTTGAACTTTGTGTGAAAATTTAAGTGGATCAGTATACTGACAATCTAAGTGAATCGTTTAGAACTTATAATGTTTAAAGCTTAACAGTGTTGGTGATTTGTCTCAACAACTGATATGATTCTCTTAGGCAAACTCACAAAAATATTGTCTGTAATTATTTCTTCTCTATATTTCTTTCCATTTAAAAAAAAAAACAAAAAGATTTTCAGTGTGTTTTAGCATAAATTTTGAAAAATACAAAAATATTTTCGACAACTGATGTTGAAGAGCTGATTTTCAAAATTTCAAGTGCTGAACATGATGAACTAGTTTGGGAGTGTGCGTTTAAAAGAAGAAACTGATTTTGAGAAAAGTTTGATTAGTTAATCAGGGTCATTTATTTGAACTTGATATAACTATTTCCAGTAAGTTTTTCTTATTGTTTTAAGTAAAAACTTATGTGGTGGTGAGAAAATTTGTGCAGGAAATGAGCTTAAACAGAGATAAAGCCAGGGATTGATCTCAAGGTGATAGCTAATTCCAGATGGCGATCCCATCATGATGAGAGGGGGAGTCTGACGAGGTTAGATCCAAAGAGAAGATTCTGTTATATGCTAAGAAAGAAAAGAGACTGATAAAGACCGAAGATGCGAAGACTCGACACTTAAGACTCGTCAACATCTGAGGGGGAGTCTGTTGGTGCATTCATCTGTCGACTTCGTCTTATATCGAGTCTCGGGTTCGTTGCATTGCTGAACAAGAGTGATGTCATAATATATGATGATGACATCATATATATTGCATCATCATTACATCATGTTCACATGAAGACAAAGAAGTTAGATAGAAATAGAAAGTTCTTTTTGAAAGTCAAATCATGTATATCGATTGTAGAGGCATGACCGTTTGAACATGTGCATGACCGTTTGAAGTGTCATGACCGTTTAAAGAGTGGGGTGTCACCTTCAAACGGTCAGGGGTTCATTCCTATAAATACTCTTCAAACTTTCATCATTTGTAACGTTCTAGTTTCCGACGCCGAGGTGCTGTCGAAGTGTCTCCAGATTGTAAATTGTTCAGAGATTAATATACGAGACATTTAATAGTGAATACAAGCTAAACGAAGACCGAATCAATGAATTCCGCCTCTGATTCTGTCTGAGCACTCTTCTGATCGACTCGTTAGGTCGTTTCACGATCCTACACGGAAGACCACCTGGGGTCCTTTTAGACATCATCTGTGCCAGCTGACCAACCTGATTCTCGATATTTTGAATCGAGGCTTTGTGACTCCTCATTTCTCCCTCGTGGGAAAGAAAACGATCCTCGCTCTGTTGGTAGCGTTTTTCAGCCAACTGATTCGCACCCGAGGAGCTAGTAAGAAGCTGAGCCATCATATCCTAAAGCTTGGAACTAGACTGAGGGGCCTGCTGCTGGGAGCTACTCCCAGTGCCCTGATTCTGATACGAATATGGACGCTACTGGTAAGGTTGGTTGTATTGCTGGAACTGCTGACCCTGACCCTGCTACGGTGCTGGAGCGCGCTGAGTGAACCCCAATGGGTTTTGATTACCTGTATTCGCTCGCCACCGAAAATTTGGGTGATTTCTCCAACCGGGATTACAGGTGTTGCTGTTAGGGTTGTTCTGCAGCCTCACCTGATTACTCATGAAATCTACTTCTTCGTGGCCCTTATATACGACTCCCTGAAAGCACGCACCAGGCTCATGTGACACTCCACACTGGTCACATCCCGAACCAGCTTGTGCGATCATCTGGGACTTATCGAATTTCGCTGCAAGAGCCGAGATTTGTGCAGTAATGGCCGTGTAGTCATCCACCGCGTGTACTCCTGCGCGAGATGATGATGATGTTGCCCGGCCTCTATCTCCTTCCCGACGCGAGCTGGATTTCAACGCAGCTTTTTTCTATGATATCATACGCTTCAGTCGGCGTCTTAGTTCCTAGATCGCCTCCTGAGTTCACGTCTAATCGCTCCTGCGTGTGGTAACTGAGCCCCTGATAAAATGTCAAGACCAGCTGTCTCTTGGAGAAGCCATGATGTAGCACATCTGTCAACAAATCTTTAAATCTCTCCCAGGCCGCGTGCAACGACTCTCCCTCATCTTGGCGAAAGGAAACAATCCGGTTTCGTAGCTTGTTTGTTTTCTCAGGCGGAAAATATTCAGCATAAACTGTTCCGCCAACTGATTCCAGGTCCTGATGGACCCGGCTGGAAGTGACATAAGCCAAGCTCTAGCTTTGTCACGCAACGAGAAAGGAAACAATCTCAACCAAATTGCATCCTCTGAAACATCTCTGATCTTGAATGTGGAACAAACTTCGAGAAAACACGCTATATGTCGTCCGGGATCCTCATGTGTGACACCTGGGTCACTGCGACCAGCAAACAAATACCAAATCTATGAAATATTGTGTTTCATACTTGGGATTTGTATAAATGTGTGTATCTTTTGCACATATCAATTCTTGTTCGATTTCAAGCTTTAAATCGCTTTCTGGAGAGTTATACGCCAACTGGTGCGTAAACGTAATCAGTTTAGTGCAACAAACACTCCGGAACATTAACATATTCTTAACATACCTTAAATAACCTCTACATAACTTAGAAATAAGTTTTGAAGGCTTTGGTATGGCAAAATCAGGTTTAATCGCTTATAGGGACTAAATTCGACAAACTGCGAAAGTATGACGATTCGTACTGGAACAAAAATTCCGGAACATGACCATAAGTTAAACATAACATAAATATCCTTTACATTGCTTAGAAATAGGCTTTGAGGAGTTTGGTGTGCTAAAATAAACTTTTGGGTCATTCAGGGACTAAAAACGTCAAAAAGTGCACAAGTTTGCATTTTCGCCCATAACTTACATTCTGAATACATCCGGACATCCAAAAATTTATGTAAGCATTAAAATATTTTATTTTAGTGTTTGGCATAAGAAAAATCCATTCGTCACACAATTTGGATCGTTTTTCGCGCTTATGCGCATTCCGTCGTAATTAAGCGAATAACGCAACCGTACGACCAAAGGAACCGGCATCCGAGATACTTTTGAGCATGTTTTGAGTTCTCTATACTTTAACTTTATTTTAGAGCCTTGAAATGGGGTTAACGGGGCTTAAAAGTGCAAAAAATCAAGTTTTACAAGTGCATGGACCATTTTTGAAATTTCTGACCAGATTCAATGAACCTAGTCCATTTTGAAGTGTTGATGGTTTAACCCATGGTTATTCAAAACCATGGGCTGGTATTCAATGAACCTAGTCCATTATTAGGGGCTCCCATGGTTTTAGAAAACCATGGGCACACATGTAAGGTCCAGAACAAAACTTAGTTTTCGATGAACGATCTTAACGGTTCTTGAATTCCTATAAATACCCACCCTAAATTCCTCCCAAAGCACACTTGAATCTGATTTTGGCTCTCTAAGTTGAAGTTTATGCTTCATACCTGAGAGTAAATCGGATCAAGAGCTTGCGGGGACCTTCTGTAAGTATTCTTTCGTTCTTTTCATTCGTTTTTGTCGTTAAAGTCAAACTGCGTTTGACTTTCTGCTTCGACCAGTTTATGGTCAACGCGAAGTTCGTTTGAACTTCATAACGTGAGCGTAATCACGATGGTTATAGTCCCTAGTGACTATACCTACTGATTACCACATTATCTAGGCTCAGTGACGAGTCGTAGTTTCGGCCAAAATGCCTTTTCTCGCGTATTTTGTAACCAAACTACTCTAGGATATCAAAACCGTTTGTTTTGATATCAAAACTTTTTTTCTAACTTAGTTAAGCATGTTTTAACATGCTTAGCTCGTCACTTTTAGTTTTGTGCTTGTCTAGGGTCGTAAAGGTAAGCGATCTAATCAATCGCTTATACTTTCGAACCCGACCCGTTTGGTCGATCATTATGATCCGACCAAACATGTTAAGTGACCATAGTAGCGTAGGGAATAACCTTCCGAGGTTATACCTTATGGTCACTTAGGTTTGATTAGTCGCATGATAGGTAGTTTATATGCCTTAGGTAAATTAACAAAATGCCCTTTTTACGCCAAAATTTATTTTAAGCCTAAGTAACATAATTTTTGATATCTAAACTGATTTAGCAACAATATTAGACATGTTAAGGCATATTTTACTTATCATAGGGCTAGTTAGGCATTCCGAACGCGTTTTACGCGAACGACCCGTTAAAGTAGCTTAAGTTACCTAAACGGGTCGTAAGCACTTAGGTTAGGTTTCAATTTAGTATGTAGGCTTTGTTAAACCATATTACACGAGTTCCCATACTCGTTTGGTTTACGAACCCTCATTCTATCTGATCCTCCGATTTAGGTCTGTTTATTAACATAGTTACCTATATTAGGTGTCGTTTGATTTCCGTGATCTCTAGCATTGTGTGGTTGTTACTCAAGGACTTCTAGGCAATCTCAAGTGAGTACATAGACCCCTCTTTTACTATTTTTCAAACTATTTTGGGGTGAAACACATGTGCCTACTTGTTACGTTCATGCTTTCCATGTTTTCACATCATATACTTGCTATGTTCGTTAGTACATTTATAGTACATGATTTACATCACATTGATTACATGAATTTTCTGCTTTGTATGTTAACTTAGCATACTTAGTACATTGTTTTACATTACAATTTGTTGCATATGCTCATCCAGCATATGAACACATTATATTACATTTTGAACCGTTTGTAACTATTTGACCATGTGAGCCGTTGTAACCACTTGACTATGTGAACGTTGTAACCATTAGACCATGTGAACCGTTATAACCATTTGACCATGTGAACCGTTATAACCATTTGATTATGTGAACCGTTTGTAACTGTTGAACTGTGTAAACCGTATTTGACCATACATAAACATTTCTACAATTGTTAAACATTACATTTTGGTGGTTGTTTGGGTAAGTGATTTAAGTAACGAGGCGACGTGTAATACGATAAAAACATGGTGGATACGCCGCTGGTACTTCCTATATATAAGTGCTTTTATGGTATTACATATCATAGCGTTATTTAAACCATTTCAGTTTAGACATATTACATCTACAATACAATCTTCACATAAACATCGTTTTACAAATAACTTAACTTATACAAACTCATTTTACATGGTTATTCACATAACCATACATTATTCTTTTAAACATATATATATCATTTGGTTTATTTATCACTTTTCAAATGACTTATGAAAGGAACCACTCAACAAGATTCATGGCTACTTTTATTAAACAGCTTCTTTAAACGCCAGTCATGAATCCTATTTTCACAAAACCTATGTATCTCACAGGCATTTTTATGCTGACGTACCTATTTTCACATGTGTTTTCAGGAGCTGTTGCATAGGATGATCGAGACACATTTAGACGGACCTGTGCCTTAGTGACTTAAAACGAAGCAAGAACTAGTTAATTTATGTTATGTACTCTTTGTTTCTTGTTTTAAGACAATGTAACTCTCTTGTTTGATAAATAAAACGTAACTTTAATTTCCATGGTTGTGAAACAATTAATTCTGTTACAACACTCCCCGACGTTTCCGCCACGTTTCGTTGTTTTACGTGGTCGGGGTGTGATATCATGCTCATGCCCGTCAAACTGCACCGAATTCTGCACCATATTAATAATACTAGATTTAATTTCAAAAACAGGTGCATCTATAGTAGGTCGTATGATACTAGATTCCAGGCCTGCCCTTCCGGGCTGATTTGTCTCATTCAAAGGTCGCTCATCGTCCGCCATGGTTCTGTCTCCTGCTGCCCCTGAGCCCTCGGCTTCAGCGGGTACTACCAGTTCCTGCGAGCAGTAGCCCAACCGCACGAGATCTCGCGCGAAGACGTCTCCTCAGATCGCGTTCAGGCTCGTCTGACGGTTCAACAACTTTTGGAGCGGGGGTCGAGAACATCAACCTGCAAACGAAAAATTGACACAATGAATATTTTATTAATATAATAATGTTTTTTTTTGCTGAAAAGAAACAGAATTATTAAAAATAGGGCTGAAAATTTTTATAAAAATCCGAAAATGGGCCCGAAATTTTATAAAAATCAACACAATAAAAAAAATCGAATCAGCTAGTATAAAAATGATTTTTAGGAGCCGAAAACTCAAAGAATAAATAAATAATAAATCCGGATTAAATAAATAAATGGAACAAAAATTTACAAGCGTACAAAATATTCACGAAAACGAATAAATCGAATTAAAAGCAAGAAATATTAACAAAAAAATAAACAAATAAATAATCAAGAAAGTATACACAAATATTAACAAGTATATACACCGATAACACAATGACTCGGGTCATTCCTAAAGCTCGCAATTTCCCTGGCAACGGCGCCAAAAACTTGACGTGTGCGCGACTACACATATTTTTACAATGAAATTACACACGATTTAGTTTTAAATTTATAAAAGTGATTATTACTTTAACATCAAAACACACACGAAAGAGGCAAGTGTACCCCATCATATATGTAGTAAAGTATCGGTAAGAACCAAGTATCGATCCAAGGAAATGGGCGGAGGAATAATACTAAACCTTTGTCACTGAACTAGCGGTAAAAACATAAGTTGTTTGATTTTTAATACACTAAAGTAAGCATAAACAACTACTTATAAAAACATAATAGATTTCAAAAATGAAAATAGATAAATAGCCTTGCTTAATACATAACCAAAGCATGTCAACTAAGTCGGTTTTGGCACTAGAAGCATTTGATCAATTCTCCAATTTTAAGACAATTCGTATCCCTTTCGGGAATCCTAACATAACAATCATTCGGAAAGTTAAAACGATAAACACACTTTAACCACCTAAAATTGTTCTTTAACGTGCAATTGATAAATGTCTATGAAAATCTCTTAAAAATAAGTTAGTCATCCGTTAGGAGTTTTCTAACCGCACTTAATCAAGGAAAGCGACACCGATAAACACAATGCAACCACCGAGACAAGCATAAACTAGATTAAATCACAACCGAGTTCATTTTATAAATCTTACACATAAATTCACCAAGATAGCAATTTTGGCCTAAACTACTAACTAAGCTAACAAATCATGGCAATAATTTATAACGACGCCATTTAACCCGTTAAGGTCCTTACGTGACGGCAAGCTTTCTTGATTAACAATAATTACATTTTATTAAACCACTAACCATTTCTAGTATCATGGTGCCCACATTTTAACCAAGCTAAACTAGTTAACCAAGTTTAAAGTTTACTAATACAAGATTAATTAAGCTTCATTTTTCAACTATCTTAACTAACCAAATACCAATCATCCAACACAATTGCTTATAATAAAGAAATCAATATCAATAACAAGGTTGCAAACTAATCATCAAAGATTAACATAGAAAATACTTCCATATGTCATTTCAAACAAAGATTAACCTACTAATGATTATAATCAAGCAAGGGATTGTTGTGTTTTTCCCAAAGGCTACAATAATACATAAACATTAATCTAAATGCTTGAAAGATTAACAAAATTATGGAAAGATTAGAAAACCAAACCATAAACAAGCATAAGATTAAGAATCTGGAAGATAACGAAGCTAATCGGCACAATGTGGCTTGAATTCGGGTGAAAGAAGAAGCCTCCGGAGCCTGAAAATCACCAGAATCGCTTCCAAAATGTCCAGTGTTCCGAGCAGAATGTTTCTGCAAGTTTTTATATAATTTTGATATCGCACGGTCGTGCGTCCTGTTGCACGACCGTTCACTTTATGCATTTTGGAGGTATGGTGCACCATACTGCATGACGTCATCAGATCTTGACCGGTCTTCGGTCTCGCACGACCGTTCTTCCTGAGGCACGACCGTTCGTTTCCAGGTTCTTGTTGCACGGACAAATGCACTGGTCGTTCAGTTCCGGGGTGTGGCTGGTCATCGAATCCGCACGGGGTGCAATCAGACGCACGCCCGTGCATTACCGGCATATGCTTGCACGCTGAGTCGCACCCTCGTTCATTGCCGGGCTAGGTTGGTTTTGTCGGAGATGTACGGTCGTTCATATGGTCGCACGACCGTTCCATTTGCCCAGGTCAGAATTCCAACAGAATGTTCGCAGCTTTGTCGTTTCGTCCGGAAAGTCCTCGTTTTCACTATCATCTTGTCTGGTATGCTGTTTTAGGCCTGTAAACAAAAGTATACATAATTAAGTATCCGAATGACGGTTTTACTGCCGAAAACACATAAAATGGGGATAAAATGGGGGACTAAAATATGTGTAAATTAGCGAATATCATTAATGTTACTATGGTTATAATTATTCAGATTTCCTTGATTTCCTTCGTCGGCCATCTGAATTTTCAACATTTACCCCATATTAATATCACAAGATAATATTTAATATAGTTAATCACATGATACGCAATCTAGCCAAAAACGTCGATCATTGCGACTTTTACTCTATTTTCATATACTATTATGCATCTATTACATTCTAGTACTGAAATAAAAATTACAATACCAACAGAAATAGAATCACACTAATAGTAATATGCATCCGTACACACATATTTTATTTTATTATATTATATTTTATTATTTTTACTATTACCGTCTCCTCCATCACATCATGGATATGGATTTATCCAAAAATCCATATTGCGTTCATCGTATTTCCATACGAGACGCTCTCCCACCTGTCTCATTCTCTCACTGCTTTCTAAAATTTCCTCCCCAAATGTCCTAAGTTCTTGGACGTTTTCTGCACTCATTGGGGGTGCAGGTTCTAGGACTGGGTTCGGAATCTGGGGTGCGGGTTCCTGATTTGGGGGTGAAAGTTCCTGAAATCGGTAAGGATCTTCTAAGATCTCCCTAATATATTCATTGTGGTAATAGGGATCTAAAGGGTCCATACCTGGGTAGGCTCCTAGGTTCTGTATAGGTGTGTCTTCATGGATTGGGTAACGTTACACATAATCCCTAACGTCATCCCACCAAGGATCATAATTTGGATCTAGGGGATTTGGTGCAGGTACCCTAGGGATTTCTTCTGGGTTGAAGTCATGCATCTCCACTTGGTTTTCAGGGTTTTCTATCTCCATGGGTTGGTCAGGGATTTGCAATTGTGGTTGGGGTGCTATTGTTTCCTCCAGATTAGGGTCAGCAGCAGTTGTGGCTAGGATATGGAAATTGGATAGGCTTCTATTGAGCATATCCTGTGTATGGGCATATGTTTCTCACTTAATAGCTGCTAAGGCTCTTTGCTGTTGCAACTTTCGCATTCTTTTCCTACGTGCAAAGGCTTCATTACTGAACCATCCTCGTTTCTTATGAGGGAATGGCTCTTCTGACTGAGCTTTAAAAGCAAACAATCCTTCTTCCTGATCAGCAGAATACCCCGAAAGGGCAGGCTGTGATGAGGTACCTTCACTCCTAGGTGAATCAGACAACTGACGACTCATTTCTGAGGGTCCTTGATCACTCATACTGTAAACTAACAAATAGTCAAATAACACATAACAAATAAATACAGTTATGCACATATTTCCATAATTTATTTCCTAACACAAAATTTAGAATTTAAGTGTCAGCAGAACACTTCTTTGGCTCAGACCAGTGGCTAGGCTCTGATACCACCTCCTATCGCAACCCCCGATCCCTGATCCACGGGAACGGGCGGACGCGAACTCAGAATTTTGGTGGTATCAGGTTAGTTAATTTAGCAGCGGAATTTACATCAGGACCGTAGTTAGGAAATGTTTATCAGAGTAAAACCACCATATTTGATATTAATAATCACATGGGTAAAACCCAAGTTTCTTATTACAATACATTTATATGGATAAACCCTATTTTATTGAATTTAAAACATCATTTATTAGGTAACTTTTATAGCCACATTTTTCCCAAGCCTTTAGTGCTCTCCAGCTGGATTTTTACTAATTGGCTGTCACATTGTGTTACCTGAAACGTGTTTTAAAAAAAATTCAGTGGGAAATACTGGTGAGTGAATCCCAGTTTAATCAAGAAACATTTTATCAATTAAAACAGCATTGAGAGCGATCGCATTGTTTATTTCTACACAATTACTCATTCAGTACTGTCAATCCTTACTTGTGGGTCATATTACACATTGGCTAACTCATTGTCCAATGGTAACGTATTGTCATCCCCGACTTACTACTCACAAGGTAGTAAATTTTGTATACAAAACCCCAACATACCGGCAGTAATTGAAGAACTACAAAGACTCAATCACCGCTTAATCACATTGTAAAACATTTAAGGTTTTGTAAAACATTACAAAAAGGTTATCAAAAAGAGGATAAACTCACTTTGCTATCTTAGACTTTGCGTAAGGGTTTCCTGGATATAATCTATAATTTATACAAATGTACATGGGTTAGTATCATAACCCTTTGAAAATATTAATGATACCCTCCACGAGACGGCATTCCAACAACTACGTCGAGCAGAACCACGACAGTTGTTATGGAACCCTAAATCAATCGGGCAGCGTATCTTTTACGAAACTGGGGTTATAATACTTACAACGGAGCAGAACCTCGTTGATTAGGGGGATATAATACCCGCGTATAATAACTCTACTACAGAAAGTGAGATTTGAGAATTGAGAAATGAACGAACTGAATTGAAACCCGAGGCCTCCTTTATATAGTTGCTGAATTGGACTCTCACGCGGCCCACGTGAAAGGTAAGGGTCGCTTACGCGGCACGCGTCAACCCTGGTCAACAGGGTAGCTTGTCCCGGTCATCTACTAGGCTCGACACGATGATGACACGTGTCGGCCTGGGGTGTTACCGTGTTATCGATCTCTCGCGGCCCGCGTTAGATTGAGATGGGGTCTACGCGGCCCGCTTGGACTTAAGAAATCAGACGAAATCAGGTTCTAACCTTCATACCGCCCGCGTAAATGTTGGGGTGGGTCTACGCGGCCCGCCTCAACTTAAAAATTTTAGATTTTTAATTATTTTAATTACTATAACGTATTTCGGGCTCGGTTTTCACATACGGGGTGTATTTAAAGACATTTTGAGACATTTTAACATATACTAAGGTATCGGAAATATTCTAGAGTGTCGGTTTTACTGAGGGTTGTTACATACAGGCTGTATCTATAAACAGTTTTTAGACTGTAAACTGCTGAATTTCGACGGCCCTGG
This sequence comes from Helianthus tuberosus, assembly GCA_030545235.1. Lineage (NCBI taxonomy): Eukaryota > Viridiplantae > Streptophyta > Magnoliopsida > Asterales > Asteraceae > Helianthus > Helianthus tuberosus. The sequence continues at coordinate 159,229,954 of CM060365.1, forward strand.
GGGTGCTATGGCTTTTGTTAGATGGACGGAGAAGACCGATTTTGTGATTAGAATGAGTAAATGTGCACCGGAACATCAAGTCACCTACATCTTCGGGTTGTTCTTAGATGGAGCGCTTTGATGGTGGAATCTCCAAGTCCAAACCCTGGGAGAGGCAGCAGCATACGCTTTGACTTGGAACGAGCTGAAGGAGCTCATGCGAAAGAAGTATTGCTCCAGGGCCAAAATTCAAAAATTGGAAACAGAGTTTTGGAACCTCAAGATGGATGGCCCCAAAATTGCGAAGTATGTGCAGAGATTTCACGATCTATCTCGCGTGGTACCGTACATGGTTAGTCCGGAATTCAAACGCATCGAGCGGTTCTTTTGGGGGTTGGCACCTCAGATTATGAGTATGGTAACAACATCAAAGCCTGCAACAATAACTGAGGCTATTGATCTGAGCGTGTCACTGACTGAATAGGCTATCAGGTTAAACAAGTTTTCGATCTCTGATCAGAAGAAGAAAGAGACTCACGTTGAGTCGTCTGGTGAGAACAAGAGGAAGTTCTCAAACTTTAAGAAGGCTACCAGCAGCGCCAACAGGAAGAAGGACGTGAACCCACCAGTCGAGGTCAAGACTGGTGCTGAAGTCAAGGGAAAAGGATACATGGGCGCTCTGCCCAAATGTGATGTATTCCAGTACCACCATTCTGGCCAGTGCAGGCTTAGGAAGTGTGAGTCTTGCGGGAAGACTGGCCATTCGAAGGAAACATGCTAGGCTGGTACTGGTACAGGTCGCGGTGGTCAACGAGGTTATGGAAGTGGTAATGGAAACCGCCCTCAAGGAGGAAATGGCGGTAACGGAAATCATGGTAATGTTGGGAATCAAGCTGGTAGTGGAAACCGGGGAGCAAACAACAATCGAGGTGGTAACGGGAATGGTAATGGTCTAGGACCAGGTTGTTTTAATTGTGGATACGTGGGGCATTTCAAGAGAGAATGCTCAAAGCTCAATGAAGATCATGGAAGGGTTTTCAACATCGGTGCGAGGGAAGCACACCAAGATCCAAATGTGGTCACTGGTACGTTCCCTATCAACCAACGCTTTGCATCTGTATTATTTGATACCGGTGCCGATTATAGTTTTGTATCACTAGAGTTTAATAAAATGCTTGGGTTGGTAGCTAGTAAGCTAGATATTCCATACTCGATAGAACTAGCTAACGGAAAGCTAGTAGAAGCGAATGAAGGCATTAGAGGATGCGTGATAGAACTGGGGAGCACGAGTTCACACTGGATCTACTGCCAGTCGAGTTAGGAAGCTTCGACGTGGTAGTGGGGATGGATTGGTTGTCAAGAAACCGGGCAGAGATTGTATGTCATGAGAAGGTCATTCGCATTCCGATGGCGAATGGGGAAACAATTGTGGTGCATGGAGAGAAGCACGATATGCCCCTAAGAATCATCAGTTGTTTGAAGGCTCGAAAATGTTTGCAGAAAGGATGTATCACCTTCTTGGCACACATTGTGGATAAAGAAGCCGCTGAGCCAAAGCTAGAAGACATTCCAGTCGTGAAGGAATATCCTGAAGTCTTTCCCAAAGACTTGCCAGGATTGCCGCCGCAACGACAAGTCAAGTTTCACATTGACTTAGTTCCAGGCGCCGCGCCTGTAGCTAAGGCACCTTATCGACTTGCACCTTCAGAAATGCAAGAGCTGTCAACACAACTTCAAGAACTTTTAGACAAGGGATTTATCAGACCAAGCTTCTCGCCTTGGGGAGCTCCAGTTTTGTTCGTTAAGAAAAAAGACGGTAGTTTCCGCATGTGTATAGACTACCGCGAGCTGAATAAGTTGACCATTAAGAATCGGTATCCTTTGCCAAGAATTGATGACCTGTTCGACCAACTGCAAGGTTCGAGCTTTTACTCCAAGATCGATGTTCGATCAGGTTATCACCAGTTGAGAATTCAAGAGGAGAGCATTCCAAAGACTGCCTTTAGAACTTGATATGGACATTACAAGTTCCTAGTAATGCCGTTTGGTCTGACAAACGCGCCAGCAGTATTCATGGACTTGATGAATAGAGTTTGTAAGCCGTACCTCGATAAGTTTGTGATCATGTTCATTGACGATATTCTGATTTACTCGAAAACGAAGGAAGAATATGAGCAACATCTAAGAGCCATCTTAGAGCTGCTTAAGAAAGAAAAGTTGTACGCAAAGTTCTCGAAGTGCGAATTTTGGTTGCGTGAAGTTCAATTCCTTGGTCACGTGGTTAACGGAAATGGAATTCATGTGGATCCCACAAAGATCGAAGCAATCAAGAACTGGGAGACTCCGAAGACGCCAACCGAGATTCTACAGTTTCTAGGTTTGGCGAGATACTACCGCAGATTTATTGAGGATTTCTCGAAAATTGCTCAACCTTTGACCTACCTCACACAGAAAGACAAGAAGTATGAATGGGGAGACAAACAAGAGGAAGCTTTTCAGCTACTGAAGAACAAGCTTTGCGATGCACCCATCTTATCCCTACCCGAAGGCACTGACGACTTCGTGGTATATTGCGACGCCTCGTGTCAAGGTTAGGATGCGTGCTGATGCAGCGACAGAAGGTTATAGCCTATGCTTCATGCCAGTTGAAGATCCATGAAAAGAATTACACCACGCATGACTTGGAGTTAGGCGCGGTGGTGTTTGCATTAAAGATCTGGCGATATTACTTGTATGGCACGCAATGTACAATCTTTACTAATCATAAGAGCTTACAGCATATATTCGATCAGAAAGAGCTTAACATGAGACAAAGACGATGGGTAGAGTTGTTAAATGATTATGATTGCGAAATCAAGTATCACCCAGGAAAAGCGAATGTGGTCGCCGATGCCTTGAGTCGGAAAGAAAGAATCAAGCCTATAAGGGTTCGAGCTTTGGAAATGATTGTTCAAACGGACCTCTCGTTGCGCATTCGTACCGCGCAGAGAGAAGATCTTAAGGAAAATGATCTTGAGAATGAATATCTCAGTGGGATGGAGAAGCAGTTAGTACCCAATGATGAAGGAACGTTGTGCTTCATAAAACGAATTTGGGTTCCTCTCTTTGGTAGTTTGAGAGACGTTATTTTTTATGAAGCTCACAAGTCTCGATACTCGATCCATCCAGGATCGGATAAAATGTACCAAGATTTAAAGGATTTTTATTGGTGTCCGAGATTAAATGGCGATGTTGCAACGTATGTTGGCAAATGTTTGACTTGTGCCAAGGTAAAGGCCGAATATCGGAAGCCTTCAGGTCTTCTGCGACAACCTAAAATACCCATGTGGAAATGGGAGCAGATTTCAATGGACTTCACAACGAAGTTACCAAAGACACCCAGGGGTCACGATACGATTTGGGTAATCGTGGACCGTCTGACCAAATCTGCACACCTTTTGCCCATCAAGGAGAAAGACAACACTAGCAAGCTTGCTGAGCTATACCTCAGAGAGATTGTCGCACGTCATGAAGTGCCTCCCTCGATTATCTCTGATAGAGATGGAAGATTCATGTCAAGGATTTGGCAGTCCTTCCAAGAAGCCTTTGGTTCTCAGTTGAATCTGAGTACTGCATTCCATCCGCAGATTGATGGCCAGAGCGAGCGAACGATTCAAACGTTGGAAGACATGTTACGAGCTTGCGTAATGGATTTGGGTGGTAGTTGGGACACTCACTTACCCTTGGTAGAATTTTCATACAACAACAGTTATCATGCGAGTATCCAAGCTGCACCATTTGAAGCTCTCTATGGACGCAAGTGTCGATCACTGTTATGCTGGGCAGACGTGGGTGATAGACAGCTTGTGGGTCCTGAATTGGTTCAAGAGATGACTGATAAGATTACACAGATCTGAGAGCGCATAAAGGCGGCTCGTGATCGACAAAAGAGTTACGCGGACCGAAGAAGGAAACCTCTGGATTTTGAGGTAGAAGATATGGTTTTGTTAAAAGTTTCACCCTGGAAGGGTGTAGCACGCTTTGGGAAGCGTGGGAAGTTGAACCCGCGATACATTGGACCATTCAAAATCCTGGAGAGGATTGGTCTTGTAGCTTACAAGCTGGATCTACCCGTAGAACTAAATGGCGTTCATGATACATTTCATGTATCTAATTTGAAAAAGAGTCCAACTCAAGAAACTGTTGTCATTCCTGCTGACTAAATTCATATTGACAACACACTCCACTTTACTGAAGAACCTGTTGAGGTTACCGATTGGAAGATTAACAAGACGCGACGGAGTAGTGTCAAACTTGTCAAAGTTCGTTGGAACGCGCGACACAGCCCAGAGTTCACTTGGGAGCGTGAAGATCGCATGAAAGAAAAATATCCACATTTGTTCCCCAAGACCCCTACATCTAGTAGCAGAACTAATTTCGGGACGAAATTTTCTTAACAGGGGGAGAATGTGACAACCCTCATAAATCCAGGTATCCGTACAATTAATTAATTAATTGTGATTAGTGTTTAATGACTGTGCTGAATAACAATTAACTGCTTTCTGATTTCTGTAACATACATACATGTGCATCACATATTACATACTGTCACATCATTTCACATACATACTTCAGTGACATAAATGATGCACAAAGCACGGTTAGCACAGCTAGCGGATAACTCAGAAATATGCTGACAATGTCAGTACATAGACAGACAGTGTTTTGAGACCCCGTAAGGGCCAGAGACAAGGTACTACACTAGTATGGAGTATAGGAAAGTAAGGACCATAAAACTGCGTCACTAGGTGATAGTTTAAGTGCCAGAAAGTGCCTAAAACCCACCTAAAGTGTAGAATTCTGCATTAATCAGCAAAAATCAGCATTTTAACATGCTAGTAACATGCAAAAATATGGAAAAATGGTCCTGAATACTTTCCTAAGTGTCGGGAATTAAAAGTGTCACAAAAGGGTACTTAAAGATCACTAAAACGAAATAGCTTGACACTTTAACGATCCGGTATTTAACCGAACAACCGGACATTACCCGGAACACCAAAATATTGCTAGAAGCATTCTTTTATTACTTCTTGGCTAGTTATGGTTCCCGAACACCCTAATACACTACATAATACATCCTACACTTAAAACACTAGATTTTTACACTTAACCTTCAACTAATTGCTTAACTATGATCAAAACTTACACATAACCCCCCCCCCCCCCTTCACACTTACGGTCACAAAAAGTGGCCCCGCACCCCAAATCTTCCCTTGATTCCCCCTAAATCTCTTTGGATCTTGCTTAGATTGTGAAAGGATTATGTATGTAGTTCTTGAGACATTAGAACCATTGGATAATAGGGATTTGTGGTTATAAGTAGAACACTTGAGCACTTCATCTTCATCACCACATCTCTTCTCCTTCTCTCTCCCCACTTCGGCCGAACCCCCATCCAAACACCACCATTGTTTTCATTTCAAGTTCATGCAATCCAAGATCATTCAAGGGTGTTAGAAGGTGATTAAGGAAGCTTGGTGCCTGTGGATCATCAAGGACCTCTTTTGTTTGCTATTATCCATCACTTTTGTCATCACCATCTTCAAGAGTTCTTCCCTAGCTTAGAGCTAGTAGTAAGATCCTTGTAACCTTTGTTTACTTCTATTTTAGTTGGTTAAAAGATGCATTAGGTTGTTAATCATAAGAACATTAAAAGACATGAACATGAATCTTGAACAAACGCTTAACATATGATGATATCTTGATGAAATTAAGTTGTTTAGTGTATGTATAATACTTGCTTATTGTTCTCTTGAGAATATGATGTTGATCATCATATGGAGCTTGCTAGATTGTGATTAAACACATGATTTAGCAAGTGAGAGCATGATTATGTGACAACATAAGATAATCATCTTCTTGTGTAGACATGAACTTGATGAATAAAATGATTTCTTGTAAAACAATAATCAAAGTAATCTAGTAATCTTATGAATCTAAGATTTATGGATGGTTTTCCAAAAGAACCAAGTTTAAAATGCGATTTTTAGAAGATCTTGGTTTTTACTTAAATATACACTATTTTTAGTGGTAAAACAAGTGTATAAACGCTTATGAAACAAGAAGATCTCACAAAGAAACATTTTTGTAAAATATATTTACAAGTTGTAAACACCTAAATTCTTTAAGAATGAGATTTTTAGAGAAATAAACACACTTTAAAGGATAACTAGACCTACTAAAAACATTACCAAGTTACTACAAGTTTTTGTAAAAGATCAAGTTCATGTTGTTATGTAAATTGAATAGTTCTTGCACTTGGTAAGTGTAGATTGATTATTGATTGTTTGTGATGATTTTTGAAAAGAAAATGATATGCTTAAATAGCATGGACACCTCCATTTTTAAGGGAAACTATAGCAAAATTTTCTAAAAATATAAACACTTAGAAAATATTTTCTAACAAGTATTACAAGTGTGTTTTAACTTTGGTTTTCAATATAAACTTTGCCATAGATTTTGTAACAAAAATACAAATATTGGAGGATGGTTTTTATAAATAAAAATGGATAAATATATATTTAGAATATATATATATATATATATATATATATATATATATATTAAGACACTTGTGCGAATATTTGTATACTTTGTGAAATAGTTATATTATTTTAGGGTAAAATAATATTACTTAACCAAAATACCAAGAAATTTACAATCCAGAATAATACCAAGAATATCAGGGAATAAATATATAAGTTACACGCACAATATTGTGGAACCGAACAATAGAACGTAACTTACAAAATATTCCGGAAAATACCGTTACAAAAATATTTTTGGTAAATATTATTTTGGATACAAGAAATGAAAATATGATTTTTGTAAATCTTACAAAGTTGCATCATACTTTTAACAAAATGAAAATATATTATTTTTGGAAGTAAAAATATATTTTCTTGGAATATTTAGAAGATATATGATTTTTGGGAAAAATATATATTTTCTGGACAATACATTATCGTTGGGACAAAATAAGTTATTATATGTATTTTCTAAAGTGAGACTTGAAAATATATCAAATTTGGAACTACAAATTCAATAATAAAAAAATACATGTATGAGATACCCCATCCTTGGGAAGGAAATACGAAAATAAATACTTGAGAAGTACTGTACAAAATATTGTTTAACAAATTATTCCAAAATTAAATATAATTAAAGTTAAGATATTTATTATTTTAACAAGTAATTATAACTTGGAATAATTTTGGGAACATAAGAAACGTAACTCAAAAACGTTAAACTCTAAGCCAAGGCACGGCCCGTTCGTCTAATAGACATTAGTACACTGTAGGTAGTCGTGTTTGCTGAGGAGATTTGGGTTACGATTCTGAAGACGCAATACTGTGAGTTCATGTCCCCCTTTTCTTTTAACGGTTTTCAGTTTTATACTTCGGGGGTGAAATACATGTTACAATTACTACAATGATTTATATGTGGTATGATTAGCTTAAGGAGGGTTTACTGCTAGATCATGTGAAAGGTGGGTATAACACTTAAGGCCATTAATCCTCGTCTTAGGACCGAGGGACATGAGTGATAGATCTACTTGGGTGTAGCGAGCCCACACCCATGGGGACCAGGGTGGCCCATAGGGTGACTATGTCTTCCAGCCGGAGACCCGGTACAAATTTGCTAGGTTTGATGTTTCCTGCACCATTTCACACATACCATTGGCTTTGCAACCCATTGGTGATCTCTTTTTCCTTATTGCTACATACCAGGGACATACATACATACAAGACATACTTTAAAGGTTTATTCATACACTTACACATGAACTCGCTCAACTTTTGTTGATGTTTTTCAAATTACATGTATTTCAGGGAACTAAGTGGATCTGGCAGGTGTGTGCATGTGTCTTCAAGCGGCGTCGTGAATAAAAGATGTTATACATGGTTGTTGAGTTTATGGGGTGTATCCTAATTCTGGACGGGATACATGTTTCTAAACTCCGGTTTTATTTAAAGTCTTTTGTGGAGTCTTTATGAACTCAGTTAGACATGTCATGGTTTGTAACTTAATTTGGTGTCGATGTTTTCAGACAAGTATGTTGTGGTATTTTCCAAACTTAATTAATGGATGAACATCTCATGTTTTTATCATATAGCGTTGTTATGATTGAATGCTATGGTATTAAGTAAGTCACACCAATAACCACGCTTCTGCAAAAGTCAAGGTGTGACAATGTTTACTTTTTATGCACTATATATCTGATGACGTATAAAGATGCATACTATAGAAAGCATGTAAAGATATAAAAATAAATTATAAAAAAGGTAATGGATTGTGTTCACACTGATAAAGTTCCAATCTAGAAACTCTCCCTACTTCATTGCAAAGAGTCATTTGGTAGAAGTCATATATTTCCCAAGAAATTTCCTCAAGTAGGCCTATGCTACGGAGTGATTTCCCTATAAAAACTGATAAGCCGACAAGCCTGTAGAAAGATAAATGTCTGGATCGGTCTTAAAAATAAGATGACTGAAGGTAAATACCTATTAAAAATTAACACATTAGAACGTTCTTTATTTTTTATCCGAAGCACTCGTGACTCAAAGCAACTGGCCAAACTCCTAGGAGTCTCGAACAATGTAGGACACAATAACTTATGTTAACCTAAGTACATGGAAAGTAAATAAAATCGGCTTAAACATATAAGTTACGACCATCTTAGCATGGAGGCATGCTACAGTACACATAATAAAAATTAATGATACTATAAGAAGACAAATATCTGGCAGGGTAGCACAGACTGAATAAAAATATATGCAGATAATACATAGTCATTTGTTTGATACAAACCGTAGCTAACTTCCCGAACAAAGCTGATCAGTACAAAAATTCTATGTACGAGAAAAATTGGATTAAAGGATAGTAGTTTTATTCTTAAGAGGAACTTCAGATTGAATAGTATCTTCCAAACAAAAGGGTGCTAGTTTGAGCATGGCATAGTATATGTTTGACTTTGAAAGCCAACATGGGAAGGATTTTTTACTCAGACTTGGGTGATGAATAGGAATCTAAAACCCTTGAATAAAGATTTTGGGTTATGATTTTATAACCCGGAAGTTACATTAAAAAGGAGTGTACATAGTACCATGTAACGGTAGCAGAAGTAGAAGTAGAAGTAGAATGACACTTAACTTTCGAGATAAGTACAAATAAGTAAATATGAAATAGTAGTTATGTTGCAGTAGTGATAACATATCTGAATGTTTATAATAAATGTATGATCATATTATGACTTTTTATGTGACAATGAAAGTAATTAGAAGAAATGTGAATAATGGAAGACTAAAGTATGCTCGTGAGGGGTACTTGTGTGACTAACGTAAGAATAAAGTATCAAGCATGATTTATGGGTAAAAGTAGATGTAATCGATTTGTTATGATCAATAAATATGAGAAAGTATTTTGCTTAATTTAAGAAGGTAGGGACAAAACATACGATTATGCTTGTTCATGAATAAAGCTCTATATGAGTTACGAGAAGATTTGAGTTGTAGGATTCGTTTGGGATGAATTGGATAAATAAATAGACGAGTTAATTACATAGTTAGGCCCTGTGGTTTGCACAAAGTAACATACTTAGGTACTAATAGTTTAAAATCACATTCTAGGCTATTAACTTTTCATTTTGTAACGTTTGGAGGTATTAACGTTATTTGTAGGTTTAAAATCACATTCTATTAGTACCTAAGTATGTTAGTTTGTGCAAACCGCATGGACTAACTATGTTAATACCCTAGAAGTTAACACCTCCAAACGTAACAAAATGAAAAGTTAATACCCTAGATTGTGATTTTAAACTATTAGTACCTAAGTATGTTATTGTGTGCAAACCACAGGGACTAACTATGTAATTAACTCTAAATAGATAGTGATAATAATTGCTAGAGATTTAGCATTATGCTAAAATCCAAAGGTTGGGATGAGTGCTTGAGGACTCTTGTTGTCCAGGGGCTCAAGAAGTGCATTGTAGATATATGGTGAGCAGTTTCACACAATATACTCGAGCGGGTGTCTAGTATGTCAACTGGAGGAATAAACAACCGAGAGGCAAACATAATTAAAGTAATAGAAATGAGAAAAGTTTCGAGGATGAAACTTCCTTTAAGGGGGTAGACTTGTAACGCCTAAATAACCGAATTTGGATTTACTAGAATGTTCTTTTGTATCGTGGCATGAAATAATATAACTAATTTGTTTATCTTAGTTAAAATATAAGTAAAGTGTTGGGGAGTGAAGTCTATGACCAAACAAACAACTAACATAAATTATAGGGGCTAAAATGGAATAAGATTAGAAAGTATTTTATCAATTAGTGGGTGAAAATAAAAACCCATTATTTTGGGTTTGTGGGTGGTGACACACACAAAGGGGAGAATGGAAGAACTTTAAATTTATCCATTTTTGCCTAAATTGAAGAAAGGATTGAGCTCAATCTATTGCAAGGATGAAATTCCTCATCATCGAATACTAACAAACATATGGTAAGTTGTAGATTTTGATTCGATGATGTTGATAGAAAAGGTTATGTGATCAATCTTTAAAAATTGTGTGAAATTAATGTTGATTATATCCTTAAACATGAATCAAAATTATAGAACCCCAAACCAATCAACCAAAACTTATCAAAATAGAAATACATACCCGTAGGGATGATTATCTTTGAAGAGAAAGATGAAGCCATGATTCCCGTCATGGTACCTTGTGTTGATGGATCACAATAGAGAGATTTTTTAGTATTGGTGTTTTTGGGAGTTTTTGATCACCTGTAATCAGTATATAAAGATCAACGAATAATGATCATGAATAATGATCCATTATATAAACTCTATGTATTCTCTATTAATGGTACCTAAAGGGAAATCATAATTGCCCCTTGAAATAATCAATATTTACAATTATTACTATCAAGTAATTGTCGAGGACTAGTTATGTCTTATTGGTAACATTACCAAATGATCCGTAAGGCCACATCAACGGATTATTTCTTACATTCTCCCACTTGGCCGAATGTTCATTTGTGATAAGAATAAGTAAGTTAGACCAAGTTAAAACATTAATCAATGTTTCAAAGTGAAATTGTAATAGAATAATACAGTCGTTGAGTTACTATCAACTCAAGACCCCCAAAAATAATGTTACAACCCCAAATCAAAACATATGTAAATTTAAGACCAAAATGACTGAGGTAAGCCCTTTAATTAATATTTATAATTATTGTCTATACATCATTAGGTGCACAATTTACGTATTTTTAGACAAACAAATTTAAATAATTGAGAAAATTTAATAACTAATCAATCATATGTATGATATGTTATTATGCAAGGTCTTTAGTAAAACCTAACTTTATTATGAGCTCATAAAAGACTTTGGGTAGTAGACCTTAGTTATGCAATCCGCAAGCATATCCTTCATTTAAATGTATTTGATACAAATGTTTAGTTTCCTCTACTTGTTCCTAAATGAACAATAATTTCGTATCAAAGTTTAATGCAACATCTCTTGAGCTGTTACTGTTCGAGGAAACAAGGTAACTGACTTTTCACAATAAGTCTTCCATATAGTATGTATATGGAGTTAAAGTTTTTTAGTCCACTGATAAATTTTCAACAACATTTAGTGACAATTGCGTTGTAAATTAACAACATATTATTTCATTATAACTTAGGTTGTTTTATCAGTTTCTTATGATTTCTCCTTGAGACAGTTATGTCTGCTGACATATGGATATATCCTGAAATTGACATTCATTTCCTTTAATATAACCAGGTTGGAGTAATCAACTGGTTTGAGTTCTTACTTCTTATTTAAATTATAGTGTCTCGCTTCTTAAAGATATTATGAGATGCTTCACAATAATCTAGACTAGACTAGTGTTCATCAGTGTGAGCAATATCTAAATGAGTATTGACTTGAACCTACATAATACTTCTAATTAATGAAGCACAAATAAATAATCTCATTTGCCCTTTATCCTCTAAAGGAGAGCAATACTGTTTGTTACATGTGTAAGCACTTGTTTTAGAGTAAAACTCATGGAACAAAAATTAATGTCCCACTGGGTCTATCTCGGTATATATTTGACATGCATGAGGTATCTTCGAGATTCATGATATCAAAGTATGTGTGAACAATGCTTTGACTTATGTAACACATACTTGTCAAAAGAATATCATATATATAAGAACAAGTTTACATTAGTTGCTCCCACTCATCTTTAGGTAGGTACATTAATCCACTTGATTCTTAATGAAAAGAACTACATCAAGATTCCATCACATTTTGATGCTTGCTTCAAACCCATACATGGAATTCATTGGGTTACAAAGTAAGTGTTCTTCACCTTCCAGTTTAGAACATTCAGGTAATTTTGAACATGTAAGTATTTGTTTAGGAAAAGTTATTTTAATATTCATTTGATGTAGCTACAAATGATTATAAGCTACTAGAACAACAATAATCATCAAAAAAACCTTTGTAAGAAAGGTAAGATGATTCTTTGATAACTTATTCTCTTCTGAGCATAGCCTTTAGGAATCAATCATGCTTCTTAGTGTCTTAACGTTTCCATTCGGATTTAGGTAATTTAACCAAGTCCCAAACGTTATTCAAACACATAAAATCAATTTTGCTAAAAACAATTTTTTATTCCATTTAGAAAATTGATTGATGCTAATGTCTTAATTAGAAGAGGTATGATTGGTAAACTTTCCAATATCCATTTCAACTTCAGTCAGGATGGATGCATAATCATCAAAGTTAGTAGGTTTTTAAACTATAACATCCGGCAAGATTGGATCTCCAAATCCGACCCAGATTTTTCTTTGCAAAACCGAACTTTTTATAATATTGAAAAAATAAAGATAATAAGAATTTTTTTTGTACTTCTAATAATTTATTATTGAGTAAATTACAAGTTTTGTCCTTTATGTTTGTACCAAATTGCAGGCGGTGTCCTTTACCTTTAAATTTGACGAGTTTTGTCCTTAACGTTTCAAAATCCTGCACGTTATGTCCTTTAGCCCTAACTCAGTCAGATATTTTTGTTAAATGTGGTCATGTGACTTGCACATGAGGGCATCTTTGTCATTTTACCTCTCTAGGGATTATTGAGTAAATAACATGATATTTAAGGGACTAATTGTGTAACAAATAAAACATATTCTCCATCCCTCCTCTCTCTCTCTCTCTCTTCACCCACCACCTCCACCTCTGCAACCTCCCACCACTACACAACAAATGCAGAACATACATTCAAACTACAAAAATCAAACCATCTTGAGTTTAATACCTGATACATCAATATTTTTATATCATCTTTAAATGTATTATTACTAATCTCATACATTTTGTAACTCGCTTTGAAAAATTCCTCTTAGGATTTTGAAATTTTAGAAACCATGATTTGGAATGGAAGACAATAAATAATAAAAAATTGACAAAAGCCATATCAATAAATCTATAATTTATGTTAGCAATTGGGTTTTGCTGCAATAAATCAACAAAGAAGATAAATGGTCCCATGTATATTTTAAACCATTACCAAACATTAAAGCTTAATAATCAGATTCAGAATAACAAATCAAACATGAAAGTATGATGAACAGAAACATGAATCGATTACCTAAATCGAAGATATTTTAAGTTAATTGCCGGGTTTTAGATCTCGTAGCACCGTCTCTAAATTAACAGAGCCGAAGTGTTGTAAATCATTTAAGCAAAACTGAGGTAGTCTAAAATTGAGGGAACATCAGAAGCTCCGACGGCTGCGGTGGTAGGTTAGGGTTTCCGATCGATTTTTGAAGTATGTGAAGGTAACAACAACAAAAGTTCCGATGGCTGCAGTGGTAGGTTAGGCTGCCGGAGGGCCGGTGCCGTTTGGGTGTCTGCCTATGCAATTTTCTCCGACGAATCAATTTGGTAGGTCTGTGATTGCTGAGAGGGAGAGAAAGAAGAAAGAGGGATAGAACAACTATGAAGAGAGAGAGAGGGATAGATCAGGTATGAAGAGAATGATGGAGGTGGTGAAGGCGATAGGGTGAGGTGGTGGAAGGGGATGGCGGCAGTGGAGGTTGGGAGTGGTGACGGTACTGTGGAGGTGGAGGTGATTGTTGTTTTTAGTGAAAGAGGGTAGAAAGAGAGAAAGATATGTGTCTGAATGGTGTGATGATGAATGGTGTGATGATGGTAGGGGTATTTATTTCAAGTTAATTACACAAATTTCTTTAAAAAACGAAATTACAAAAATGCCCTCATGTGCCTTACACATGATCAGATTTAACAAAAAAAAATAACTTGGTTAGGGTTAAAGGACATAACCTGTAACATTTTCAAACATTAAGTACAAAAGTCATCAATTTTAAAGGTAAAGGACAGCACCTGAAATTTGGGACAAACATAAAGGACAAAACTTGTAATTTACCCTTTATTATTTAACTATCATCACGCAACGCGTTCGGTTGAAAACCAGACTTATATCGCTACACGTATAAGAATTTCCCATTAGTTCAGTTGGATTTATGAAGAGAAACATTAACGGAGTTAATGTCTCTCTACCAGACATGGATATTGGCGGTTTCTCTAATAAGGACACCGCCCCCTCGAAGCCACAAAAAAATTTGGCGAATGCTCTATTTAGCAAAATCGCTCAAAGCCTGGGAGAATTTTTTTATTTGTCATCCCTCCAGAAGGCGGTGTTTGAGTGCCTAAAGGGTCCCCATGCTCAATATTTTTTGACCGTTATCCCGATTGAGGGGTTGGGACAATGCATGTCTGCAATAGAATACATAGTGATTCTCAAATATTGGTTGATGATCCCTATGTACCCGAAAGATGAAACCTTCCCGAGATGCCGTAAAGCTTGCATAGATAAACACGGGGAGCATGCAGTTCATTGTAAAGAGCTCCCTGGGTTCAAATATTGACATGACTGGGTGCATGATGTTTTGTGGGACATTCTGAGAAGAGCTGGGATTTCTCCTAAGAAAGAGGCCCGTGTGAATTTCCTCACGGACCCTATGGAAGGGAGATCTACTCTACGACCAGCGGATCTGGTCATCTTTGGCTGGGCTGGGGGGAAACATGCTTGTGTGGACCTCACGAGGATTTCCTCTTTGGTTGGTTTAAAGGAAAACATGTATGTAGTTGGACACGCAACAAGAAAGGCAGAATCAAAGAAAGTGGATAAGCACGCTAAAGCTTACGCAGAGAACCACCATATCTTTGTCCCTTTTGCGTTTGATACATTTGACTCCCTAGCACAAGAAGCTATCCACTTCTTGACCAGGGTCCAACGGGTCATCCACATTAATTGTTCAACCCCAGGGGGCAGGGGTTTGTCTTTGGAAGGTTTGGGTTTGCAATTCAGAAAGGCGTAGCGGCACAACTTGTTACCCGTTTACCTTCTGTTTTGATATAACTTGGCAAGTTTTTTGGTGAAATGTGATAATAATATAATAATTGAAAAAAATGTGGTTATTTAATTAAAGTTATAAACTAGCAAAATTTCAAGCGTTATCCTTTATTTCTTTGCAGACGGTGTCCTTTCTCCCAAAAAAGATTACAAAAATAAAGGACACCCGCTGTAAGAAAAAAAAAACACAAAGGACACCGCCTATAAAGAAATTAGAATATATAGGACACCCGCTGTAATTTCGTTAGGTAAAGAACAACACCTCAAATTTTGCTAAGACCTAAAGGACGTAAAATGTAATTTACCCTTATAAAAATAACAAAATCTACAACAAGAAATGATAACAGCCAATGATGTATGAAACCATAAGATTTGGGTTGAGAAAATTAAAAATAAATGTTGTTTCATCTTCTTCTTATGAGAGTGCTATTTAAAATATTGTATGACACCAAAAAAAAAAAATTAGCAAGTGTTTAACAAAACTCTAAAATCTTATTAAAAGAGAAAAACAAAAAGAGTTAATTACATAGTTAGTCCATATGGTTTGTACAATATAACATACTTAGGTACTAATAGTTTAAAATCACCTTCTAGGGTATTAACTTTTCTTTTTGGAATGTTTGGAGGTATTAACTTCTAGGGTATTAACATAGTTAGTCCCCATGGTTTGCACAAAATAACATACTTAGGTACTAATAGTTTAACAAACAATTAAAGTAATACCTCCAAACGTTACAAAATGAAAAGTTAATACCCTAGAAAGGTGATTTTAAACTATTAGTACCTAAGTATGTTGCTAACGTGTGTCGGTGTGAGTGTATTTTTTAGTTGTATTTTTAACTCTTCTTACTCGCTGATTTCAAGTTTTAAATTTATAAAACACGATATTCTACTATCACTCTACACACACGCTAGGGCAAGTGCACCCATTGCGGACATAGTATAGTGATGGCAAGATACCAAGGTCGTCCAAGGACAAAAGAGCTTTCAATACTGGCTTATCGTCAACGTCTAATCGAACCAAACTTTGAGAAAAGATTTTTAAAACTATAAAAAGATAAACTGAAAACAGAAAATAAAATAAAGGTAAAAACAGATAGACAAGAAAGAATCACTTGGTTCCGAATTATCTTTCATGTATACTTTGATGATTTCCGCACATTGGGCATTTTAAGCTATTATCTTAATTATAGTAGTAGGCCCATCATGTGAAGGGGACGTTACCCTCAACCTAGTGGTTTGAGTCAGTAAGGACACAATCCCACCAGGCCGGATTATTGAAAGATGATTAAGTAAGTTATTAATGCAAAATCTGGTGGGCCCCCTTCCAGGCAGCGGTCACTCTCAACCCGTTGGTCTGAGTCAGCAGGGATACAGTTCTCATGTGGTTGGTTTAAAATTTTAATATTAGTTTATAGATAAGGGATTCAAGCGTTTTGCACCTCTCCCGTGGTGGGTAATGCCCACTCCGACTCGTGAGGTGTTACTAAGCTTGAATTAGGTTCTCGCATGATCTATACACTGAACGAGACATAAAGTTACCCAACCACCCTTCTAACCCCTTTCCAGGAAATTAACGCACTTTATATAGACCGTAAAGACACGAATATGTGAATCAACGACATATGAAGAATGGTTAGATAAATTTGCCTTAAATATAAAAAACTAGTTATTAAAGTCATTAATACATACCCAATTAAAAAGTTGCCAAAGATTGGAAATCATAAAAGAAAATACATAAAAGATTTGTCTTCACTAAGTGATGTAAGAATTTAACCAGGCATGGCCTTTGTTTGACAAAGACTTTTACTATAAATCTTGGATCCCGAGACTACTACACACACTCTAAAAGATGGAAAATGGATGATGGTGTTGTAGTGGTGGTGGAGTGGTGGCAAGTAAGAGACAAATGGTTTGCCAAGGGATGGTTTGGAGTGGAACCAAGCACATCTATTCATAGCTGACTTCAGAAGCTTCACCATGGCCCATGCCCGTCTGGCACGGCCCCGTTGCCATCTCTCGATCTCTCTCTTCCTCATTAGCTGCTTATCAGGTCTTGTACTAACACGGCCCCGTGTGTCAATGGCACAGCCCGTGGCCAAAGTACTTGCTGTACTATCGCAGATTATGAAAATCTTTGACTTGACCACGCCCCGTGTTGGCTTGGCACGGCCCCGTGATGGCTGCCAGTTTTATCCTTTGCTATTGTCTTTTCGTCTACACAGCATCCACCTGTGGACACGGCCCGTGTCTGATGGACACAGCCCCGTTTCAAGTCTTCTGTTCTCGCTATTTTGTGGCTTGGATGTGAATTGGGGCTTGGCGAGTTGCGTTAATTCCTCCTTCTTTGCATTTATGTTGGTTTTTGCTATCTTTTTGCCCCTTTTGCACATTTACGCTCTTTTGACCCTGTAATTAAAAAAGAACAGAAAACCAAGATTTTTCCAACATTAGTACTAAAAGGGGGTTGATTTTATGCTGTATTTGATATAATTTATATGTTGTATTTTAAGCACATCAAATACCCCCACACTTGAATCTTTGCTTGTCCTCAAGCAAAATTCTATTACGTGGCTTACACACCCAAACGGAATAGGTAGAAGAGAAGGTTTTTTGTCTCATCTTTAGAGTGGGGGAATCCAGGTTTTAAATTTATTTTGTTTTTATTTTATTTACAATCTTATTTGTCATTATTTATTTAAAACACAAGTTGAGAAAAATTACTTACTTTGGGGAACAAATGCGTTTATAAAATTTCATTTAGTTATATACAAATTTACATACCTCACAAGTAGTCATCAACACTCGGCCGATGATATATTAAGTGAAAACGCTCGTGCCCGTTTTTGGAACTTACTCCTACCATAGGCTTGACAATCGATCAAACATGCTCCTTTTGATGTTAAATCCTTATAAATATCAAGAGGGCTTTTTAATGGTAGGTGGTGGTTTGGGTTTGGTATGTTTTATTGAAAAAGTTGAGTAGCCTAAAATATCAGTTTTTTTATTGCTATGTGGCTTAGCAAAAAATACTTTGGCACATTTTTCTGATTTTTGTATTTTTTTGGTTGCCAAAGTTGAAACTGAGTCGTAATCTTAGTTTCATAACCGATAGGTTTACAAAAATGAAAGATGAAAAATGAAAAGGTTAGTTTTTGTGGGTTTAGAAATGAAAAGGTTTTAAGGTTCAAAGGGTTTAACTAGGGGGATGTTTTGGATAAAGCAAAGAAAAATAAAGGGTTGTTTTTGAAAAATGGGTTGGTCCTAATGCCTCTATCATTTACTTACTTGGATTTTTGTCGGTAAGGACTTGGAACGTATCGCATTGTCAAGTTCTAGATTCATGAGAACAAGACGGGCTATTCACACAAGAAACAAAAATTGAGCAATTAGTATAGATGTATATTGGTATGCTTGGTAATGGCTCAAAACTCACTTTTGTGGGAAAAAGGGTTGTAGTGTAAAAATGTATATATAATCAAATTTTACAAAGATTTGTCATGCCCGTTTTCATAATTTTCTAAATTGGTTCTTTTTATCACGACGCTATCAGTTGTAAATTTGTAAAAACATAATTTTTAAAACTTATTTTTCCCAACTAAACCAATTAGTAAAAAAATGAAAAGTAAAATTTTGAAAAAGTTTGGGGTGATTAGCGGTTCCAAAGCGAGTTTTGTGTAAGGCTTGATTTAGGACAAACGATTCAAGGTTTTTATTATCTTCCCTCCTACACTTAAATTACACATTGTCCTTAATGTGACCCAAATAGGAGCAAAAATTTTTGGTTACTAGCACTTGCAGCAAGGGGGCGTGCTATGGGGACACGGCCCTGTGTCCAAAGTGTCAGTAACAAATTGAAATCAGAAAACTTACAGTAGGGTGGCCACGGGGGCATTCCGGGTGAGCATGGCCCGTGCCACCTTCTGGATAGAAATTTTTTTACAACAGTAGGTTGGGCACAGGGCATGCTGGGTGAGCACGACCCCGTGCTGCAGCCACTGTTCTGCAGTTCATGAGTTGGGAGGCTTCTGATTTACGTGCATGGGTTCCATTTTTATCATCCATCAGGTGTTTCCACTTTCTCTAACACATTTATTTAAATAACGGTTATTCAATCCTCCATTTCATTAAAAATAAAAACATTACAAGAAATTCAAAATTACAAACCTACATAAAACTAAGATAGATAGATAGATAGACAGATAGACAGACAGACAGACAGATAGACAGATAGACAGATAGATAGATAGGATCTTGAGAATGCCTCTCTGGGATCATTTTTAAACAACCCTAAAGCTACGTTCCTAAATCTACTAATGTTCGATGATGGAGGACTTGAGCTTTTGTGGGAGATACTCAATCTAGAGGTCATTGAGCATCTCTTCGATCTCCCATGGAAGGAAGATGAAGGGTCCCCCTTCTACCTCCTCTTGGGGGGGGGGGGGATTTATCGTAACCTCAAAGGAAACATTGATAGGGGGAGGCTCGGGAATCTCATCTTCCCATCCCGGAGGTTGTATAACCTTCTTAGCGAGGTTCAAATCTTCTTGTGGGAAGATTGGCTCCATTGGAGGCAAGGCCAAGATATTCAACCTTTGACGTAAAAGGTTGATTTCTCTGAAACAATCTTCTAGCCCCATGGTGAGGTAGTTCACAAGGTCTATTAGAATTTCCTCCACTAAGGTCATCTCGTCAAGACTCTGTCTCAAGGCACTCACATATCTTACGAGAGTGGCCTCGAGGGAGAGCCTTCTCCCTCTACTCTGGTTCCTAGAGCTTGTTGATGACGTTCCACTTTGCTGGCTTGACATCTTTAGAGAAAATGACCAACCGTTAACAAGATATGGAAGGTTAGAATGTGCAGCACGACCCCGTGCTGCTCCAACTGCTCCAGATTCTTAGATCTAAAAATTCTATTTCAAGTTAGATTTGACTGATTTTTACTTTTCTAAATGTAAATAACTTAAAATAATGCTTTACTAAAGTGAATTTGCAAAACTTTGGGCTAATAATCAAGAGTATGACCCTCCATTTGAAGCTTTATAAGCTTGAAGCTTCAAGCTTCAATGGAGTTTATGGAGAAGCGAAAAAGAGGATTGGACCAAAGGAGGAAATGACAAGAAGGTCAAATGAGACCTTTTTAAGAACATACCTTTTGGGGTATGTGTGAAGAATCTCCAGGATCCTGCCCTTTTGGAATTTTTCCAAACATTCTCTCCAAGTGCTGACTTTATAGACAATGACAGCACACAAGCACGGCCCCGTGCATGGGCAGCACGGCCCCGTGCCGGATGCATGTGTCAGAGAATGTTGTCCGTTAGTAGAACACGGCCTACGTCATTGCTGACATGACCCCGTGTTAGCTCGGCGCGCCTCATGTTGTTAGAAGAAAGTTGGGCACGACCCCGTGTTCAGAAAACACGGCCCCGTGTTCAGAGTTTTTATGAAGATTTTCTAGCTTTTAAGGAATTATCCGACATCGGGTGGTTCCTTACTGGTTGGAACAACACCGTATTGCCGGATATACCGCAGACTTAGGAGAGAGGTATGAAAATGCAAGAGGTTTTCGGAAAGGTAGAAGACTTTTTAAAAAAAGGGAAAATGGGACCATCCCTTATTTACCTTTTTCGGGCTCTTGTTAAAGAAGCTATGGGTCGATTCGTTCTCGTCCATGCTGTTGGTGTGAGATTCACACTCGGTAAGTGGGACCATCATTGCTGAATCGAAACAAGGACGACTATAGCTCTCGTTTTCACGGTCGTCTATGGTAGAGGGTTGGTTGACCTCGGTGTTGTTGTATGTACCTGATTTTCCTCCATCTATTCTCCTTCGGATGGAATCCTTGAATATCGCGCCTTTATTAAGGATTCTAGTTCTTTGATCTTTAGGATAATCCTCTCTTCTATTTGACTTATGTCTTCTAAGTCATCTAGGTGAGAGGTTTGATGGAGTTCAGGCGGAGGGATTTCATTGTTATTTCCACTCCTGCTTGTCTCAAGGTTTTCGTTACAGGAAAACGATGGGGCTAAATAGTGGTGAGTGAAGTTTAGAACGCCACATTCCGATTCTTCATGCTCCTCCCCACAATAATCGCACCATAAACCGTAAGAGTGGCGGGGATAGAAATAATCAAAGAAATCCATTTTTTAGACCGTCGGGATGAGGAGGTCACTATTTTCTTACAAACTGACAGTTTGACACGGCCCCATGTTAGTGTAACATGGCCCCATGTTGTAGTCTGTATCTAGCAAAAAAAATAGTTTTTAAGATATTAGAGAGTTGACACGGCCCCGTGTTAGGTCAGCACGACCCTGTGTCAGTTCTGTAGAAAATGAAAAAGAAAAAGAAAAAAAAGAAAACCCTAAAAAGAAAAGATAAAAAGGATTAGGCCGTTAATTTCAAGCTTTCTTAAAATTCTTGTGTCCCTGGAAACGGCGCCAAAAACTTGACGTGTGTCGGTGTGAGTGTATTTTTTAGTTGTATGATTAGCTCTTTTTACTCGCCGATTTTAAGTTTTAAATTTACAAAACACGATATTCTACTATCACTATACACTCACGCTAGGGCAATTGCACCTGTTGGTGCATATTTCGTACATCTGCCACGGTGCGAGTAGTTAGATAGAGCGTGTATAAAATATTGTAAAGAATAGTAAAAGTTGGACACGGTCTTGCATTGTTAAGGTTCATCCGAACGGATGGACAACATAATGTCCAGTCGAACCCCCATCCGAATAGGTGTGTTCATTGTAAAAGTCCATCTGGACGGATGGACATAGGTTCATTCAGATGTGTGTGGGCTGTTGCCTATAAATAGGGACTTGGGGTTCCCATTTGGACAAGCTTTTGGTCCCTAAGGGGATATGCTGTCCAACTGGTCTCATGGTGCAGTAACTTGTCAAGATATGAATAGAGACCAGATTATAAGTAACTGCTCGGTGTCGTATCTATCTTCTGCTCCTTTCTTAGTAATAATAAACGCACCGAACGTGTTGTATCGGGACCGAGGCTCCGTTAAACTCACCGGTTCCTGGATTAGCAGTGGTATCAGAGTTACGGTACCGATTTAGTCAATCTAACAGTCGGTTAAATCACACAAAGCTCTTCAATTTTGAGTTAAACGGGAGTTTTGACATTAAAACAGAGAAAATCATCAAAATAAAGGTCAATTCACGGATCGATTTTGGAATTGAAGCCATCATTCTGTTCGGAATTGATTCGCGAACAATCCTGTGAAGTTTCATTATGAAATTCACACAAATAAAGATTCTGGATCGAAAAAGTATGATTTGGAGTGTTCTTGAGATGTTAGAACATTTTCACTCGAATGATCATTCGATCGGATGACCATCCGAATCACAACACACTCTTTCTCATTTTTCCATACGATCGGATGACCATCCGAACGGATGATCATCCGGGCGAATGGTCATTCGGACCATATAAACCCATTCGATCGAATACACTAATGCCTAAAAAATAAAATAAAAAAAACAAAAAAGGCATTTTTTGATCGCAATGACGAGGAGAGTCTCTAGAAAAAAAATTGGTGATTGAAAATTTTTTCGAGTTTTTAACGACCAAGCTGGGTTGCTCGGGGACACCGTCTGGGGCTTCAGTGAACAAATTTGATGATACGATCATGGATTGTGGAAATTAGTGGGGTAGTCATGATATTGGTGCAGAATGTTTATCATTTAGGTTATCTGACTATTTATGGGCCAACACGTAAAATCCGCAATGATGAAAAACTGACGTTTTGAGGAAAATTGTCATATTTTTGGCATAGTCGAGTTTTTCACAGATAAAAGATGACTGAATTGCTCAGTTTGAGGGGGAATTCAGTGTTAGAGACGACATAATTTTCAAAATGTGGGGGAATAAAAATTTCAATGTCATATTTGAAATTCTGGCATTTTTTAAATTCGTGACACTACAACAGTATTCGGGTGGTTTCGACTTTAGATTGTCAGGGGGAATGTGAATTTGATCGTGGGTGAAAGCTTCCGAGATCAAGGTGATCCGAGGTGTTGATATCTGATCATGGATGAAAGCATCGGAGATCTGAGAGTGATCGTGGATGATAGCTTCTGAGATCTAGAGTATCCGAGGAGATGAATCTGATTGTGGACAAATGCTTCTGAGATGGGATTACATTACCAGATGATTTGTTTTCCAATGAAGATTTGCTGATTGTGGAGAATACCGTTTACACGGATTTGTCATTGTTGGGATTGAACCCTACCAGAGGAACAGTTGATTAAAGCCAAAACCGGATTAGAACAAAGTGGATCCAGAATAAGCAGATGTTTGTACACAAGCTTTCCCCTTGATAATGACTCTAACATCTGATGGATTCAATCTACTATCTTTCCTAACTGCTGTTGACTCCAAAGAACTGATAAAGACCAAAGTGTTGATGACTCAATCAACTGCCCTGCCTCAAGTACTGCTGAAGACTAGAAGCACTGCTGAAGACTAAGCAGTGGAATGAAGAATCAGTAGTTTAGTTTATTTTCTATGTAATATATTGTAATCAGTTGTTTGTTATCAGTAGTTGTAATGAGGGCAATAGTTAGAGTTTGTTAGGAGGTTAGATGTCACTATCATGGTGACGTCAGCAAAGATGCCACAGTAGTTTGGGCGTGCCTATGAATAGAACAGTACCCTGTACTGTTCTATTAGCTCTTCGTCACTTTTCTTCCTATATGAACAAATACTATGAGCTCAGGCTGAGGGGGGGGGGGAGTTTGTTACATGCATGCATATTGTAATCGGTGATTGGAATAAATTCAAGCATTCGGTTCAATGTTAAACTTGTGTGTTAAAAGCATTTCTCCTGTTTGATTGTGTGCAAAGTTTATTTCCATTTTAATTCCGATGCATTACTTGTTCATTTTTCATATTAAATTAAACATAAAACACAATCAATCCAAACTCAGATCCTAACAATTGGTATCAGAGCTCGGACAGTCAAATTTGATCTAACAATCATTTTGACATAAATAGTTTAGCTCACAATCGTTGATACTGATAGTTGTTCGTTTTATTGAAAACCAGAGTAAGGTTTAATCACCATCAAAGTTGATTAATCAGTACATATGAAACAACCAGGATGACATCACAATCACAAGATGATAAAAATAACATCAGTTCTCTTTTCAAATCACCCATGCTGAAATGTAATGAATACAACATCTGGGAGAGAAGGATGGGTCACATCCTTGCTCAACAGAATACCGGATGTTGGAGATCTGTTTTTTTGGGCCACATGTTCCCATGGTGCCAAGTGCTGAGGATACATAGAAGTTCGAACCTAAGAAACCTGAAGACTATACTGAAACTGATTTTCAAAAATTCGAACTCGATGCCAAAGCATTTAGCATCATTGCATCTGCACTACACAATGAAATTTATGCTGGGCTATTACATTGTAACTGTGCCAAGGAATTATGGGATGCACTTAAGGAACAATTTGGGGGAACGAAAGAAGTAATTGAAAATAACCGGGAAATTCTGAATCAGCAGTATGAAACCTTTTGTCACATCAAGGATGAATCATTGACTCAACAGTTTGAGCGATTCAGTTGTCTCATTAGTGAGCTAAGACTTGTTAAAGTTGAATTTGCTAAATCTACACAAAACAGCAGGTTTGTTAGATCACTACCTGAAAAATGGGATACAATTGCCTTTGTTACAAGAAACTCTGTTGAGTTCAAAGATCTGACACTGACCCAACTTCATGGTATACTCCTGACCTATGAAAGGGAGTTAAACCAGAAAAAGAGGTTGCAAGAGTCTGGAAAAGTTGCAGATGATTAATCATTTGGAAACACAGCTCTTCTGGGTCAGGAAGAGACTGGCAGCAGTAAGGATCAGAGTTATGATCATTTTATTGACATAACTGCTGGTACAAACTTCAACTCTGATCCTCACTCATCCAACTTTGCTTTCACAGCAAATGGAGAAAGTCGGATCTCTGATAATCTGTCTTTTAAACTCAATGATTTACAACACTTTGATCCCACTGACTTAGAAGAAATGGACATTTTGCATCAATTGGTATTGCTTAGTGTAAGAACAAGCAAATTCTATAAAAGAACAGGGAGAAAATTCCCAGGGTTACATGGGAATTTAAAAGTGGGGTTGGATAAGTCAAAAATCAAGTGATATAAGTGCAATAGGCTAGGTTATTTTGCTAGGGAATGCATGAGTCAAACCACTTGTCCAATTATTACTCATCCCAGGTCAAACCCTAGACCACAACATCAAAGCACTTTGCAGTATACCCAATATACCCCTGCAGCCCATGTTAACACTACTCACTATGCTGCAACCCCTGTGCCTGTGCATTATGTTCAAACCACTGTTCCACAAATTCAGTATGTTCAAGCCCCTGTCCCTCAGGCTCAAGTGCAACCAGTTGCACCACAACAAGCTGCTCCAGCAGTAGTTCAACCAGATCAGCAAAGCTTGTTCACTCAAGGCTTTGTTGACTGGAGCAGTATGCCTGATGAGCTTGGTGATGAAAATTTTGCACTCTATGCTTCTAATGATACTTTTAATGATGAATTTTGTCTTATGGCATTAGAGTCAATACCATAAGGGGTAGAAGCTGAAGGAGAACATCTAAGTGCTGAAACAGTGGATGAAGTGGCTGAAGAAGTGGTTACTGCAATTGCTGATGAAATACTACTGGGAGAAAATTCAGAAACCCTGATTGAACCACTGTTTGACCCCTGGTCCAAAGAAGACAAAGAAGAAAAAGAAGAGAAGAAAGAAGGTGAGAAAGAAGAGAGAGTTGATGAAGAAAGTGATCATCAATGTGATTGTGCCATAATGGCTGCTGCCAAGGTATCACCTCAGGTCCTTGAAAATCTGGGTTCAGACAAATGCATTATTGCATTTGCTAACATTAAAGAGGTGAATGAAAACCTTAGGGATAAAGTCTTAACTGATGAGGTCAAATTTGAGAAGTCTTTAAAGAACTTAAAATCAAGTTGGCTGAAAAAGACAAAGAAATCTACAGTCTAAAAGAAGAGCAAAGCATAACCAAAAACCAACTCCAAACAATAATAGAAAAATATCATGTTTGTAAAAAGGAGTTAGAATCCACCCAAATCACTTGTGAAAGATGGGTGGAATCTTGCAAAGGTTATGAGGTCATGCTTGAAAAACAGCTTGAAAGCAATGTAAAATTTGGGATAGGATATAGAAAATATGATGAAATTGAAAACACTGCTGCAAAACAAGCTGGTTCAGTTGAAATAAAACCAACCAACAAGAATGGCCAAGAAGTTAAGATAACTGACAAACTTGGTAACAAAATCACTCTGGAAAGATCTGTGGGATCCTCAACCTTTGAGGAAATTGAGAAATACCAATTTAAACCCACATGGTCTGATGAGTGTGACATTCTTGAAAATTTTAAACCAATGGACTTCACAACCACTGATGGTGTAAAAGCTCCAAAAGCAAAGGCCATTCCTCTCAAAGACATCCCAATAGTAGTTCAAAACTCTGTTGCTAAGGAGTCTGAAAAGAGGAAGAAAAGAGAAAAGATCAAAAACCTGTTTTGTGATTTCTATGAAAAGAAGAATCATCTAACAACAGACTCTTTTCATCTAAAAGCATATGATCTCAACAAACAAGTGTCATTGTACCTGTTGAGAGCTGCACCATCTGTGGTAAATCAAACCACAAAACTCAAGAATGTGTGTATCTCAAATCATTTGATGTGAAAAAGAATGAATACACTGCAAAAACATCCTTGAGTTCATCAAATTCATCTGTCAAGTTCACCAAGAACCAACCACTGTTTATGCCAGTTCAAATAGCTGTTACAAAACAGCTGAACCAAACATCTGTCAAAAGAGATGTTCAGGTGACTGATGCACCCCCTGCCAATCAATACAGAAGAGGTAAGGGACAACCACCATACCAAAGGATTCCACATGTTTATGAGGCTTACAAAAATCCTTCTAAACCAAGAGTGAACATGCATCCTTTTGGTTATCAGCAGATTATTGGGCAAGACCCCCAACAGTGGTTAGGGAGAAACTGTCCTAAAACTGTCCAAACCCCTGACCTAACCACTGCCCATCCACCTGAACTTAACCTAGACACTGCTGAGACCCCATCCAAAGACATATTGGCTTTGGAGACCCTAATGAACTAATCCTTTACTACATGTGAAGGGAGCTTCTGCATGCTTAGATAGTCTTTGGTATGTAGATAGTGGAGGCTCCAGGCATATGACAGGATGTAGAGCCCTTCTCAAAGATTTCAAAACTCATGGAGGGGGTGATATATCCTTTGGCAATAATACTAAAGGGAAGGTTCTGGGGTCTGGTACTGTTCAGTCTGGTAAAGTTAAGTTTGAAAATGTCAATCTAATAGACAATCTAAAATTCAACCTCTTAAGTGTCTCTCAAATGAGTGATAAGGGCTATGGCTCATTCTTTACATAAGAGTGTTGTAGGATTGTTCGACCAGAAATGGTTGAAAAGATTGAAGCAATTATCAAAAATGAAAAAACTCAACTTGTTGCTCAAAGGAGTGTCAATGTTTATGTGGTGTATATGTCAAAAGAGAGCCCTAGGACTGATGCCTGTCTGTTCTCAGCTGCCTCAAACAAAGAGACAGAATTATGGCACATGAGATTGGGACACACAAATCTCAAGACAATCACTGCTATTTCAAAACAGGGGTTAGTAAGAGGCCTACCTCAAAAACTGTTCACCTGTCCTGAGCATTGTGTTTCCTGCCTAAAAGGAAAACAACATAAAAGCTCATACAAATCCATTGAAGAGTCTAAAACAACCAAGTGCTTGCAAATGCTTCACATGGATTTGTTTGGCCCAGTTAAAGTCATGAGTCTTAGGAAGAAAAGATATTGTTTAGTTATTGTTGATGACTTTTCTAGGTTTACATGGACTTACTTTTTACTCTCAAAAGATGAGACTGCAGGCATTCTGCAAGACTTTGTGAAACAGGTTGAAAAGCAGTTTGAAGTACCAGTAAAAGGCTTCAGGAGTGATAATGGCACAGAGTTCAGAAACAAGGAGTTAGATGATTTCTGTGTGTCAAAAGGAATTGTGAGGCAGTACAGCATTCCAATAACACCAGAACAAAATGGGGTTGTTAAGAGAAAGAACAGAACTTTGATTGAGGCTGCTTTGCAGATTCAGGTTTGCCATTAACTTTTTGGGTAGAGGCAGTAAACACTGCTTGCTATGTCCAAAACAGAGTTCTAATCAACCCCAGGCATCAAAAGACTGCCTATGAACTGCTGTATAAAATAAAGCCATTAATTTCATATTTTAAAGTTTTTGGCTGCCCATGCTTCATTTTAAACTTAAAAGATTCTATCTCTAAGTTTGCAGCCAAAATTGATTGTGGTTATCATCTGGGATACTCAACCACTGCTAAGGCCTACAAAGTGTTTAACGCAAGGACCAAAACAGTGGAAGAGACTTTGAATGTAAAGTTCAATGAACTTTCATCATTGAAAATCCCAGCAAACCCTGCAGAATTGTTTGATCTTGATAAATTTACTTTTGAAAATACTACTGTCAAGAGTAACAGCGCAGGTCCATCAGAGGATTAATCATCAGACTATGGGTATGAAGTTATCATCCCACAACAAAAGTCTGCTTCAATGGGAAGAGCAGCAGATGTTCAAAACAGCTATCAAAGCTCATCCACTGCTACCTCAACAGTTGTTGACCAAAGTAGCCCATCCTCATCAACCATTGTTGACAAAAGCCATCCAACAGTGGATAAAAGTCAACAAGTTTTCACACCAGTTCCTCCTATTCCTCCACCTCCATTTAAAGCCACTGCTGGATCATCAAAGTCACCAGCAGTGGTTAGCTTAGATGATTCACATCTATAGCCCTCACCATTAAATGCCATTGTTCCATACCAAGGAGATCTAATCTTCTTGAAATCTCATCCACCTGACCAAATCATTGGCAATATCAGTGAAGGGGTGCTCACAAGAAGTCAATCCCAAAACATTTGTCTTTTTGCTGGTTTCCTATCTCTCCATCAGCTAGTCAAGTACCAAGAGGCACTGAAAGACAACAGCTGGGTAGAAGCCATGCAAGAGGAGCTCCAACAGTTCAAAATAAAACAAATTTGGGAGCTTGTACCACTGCCAGAGGGTGTAAGTCCTATTGGCACAAAGTGGGTCTTCAAAAACAAAACTGATGAAAGGGGCTTTGTTGTCAAGAATAAAGCTAGGCTTGTGGTTCAAGGGTTCAGACAGGAAGAGGGCATTGACTATGTTGAAACATTTGCCCCTGTAGCAAGACTTGAAGCTATCGGACTATTCATGGCCTTAGCTGTCAACCACAACATCAAGGTGTATCAAATGGATATCAAATGTGCATTCCTCTATGGTAAGATTCAAGAAGAGGTTTATGTTTGTCAACCTCCAGGGTTTGAGGATCCATTTAATCCAAATCATGTCTACAAGCTAAGTGAAGCTTTGTATGTCCTGAAACAAGCACCAAGAGCCTGGTATGAAACTATTTCCACTTTCCTACTATCCATTGGTTTCACAAGAGGTAAAATAGACAAAACATTGTTTCTAAAATGGAGAGGAAAGGATTTGATGATTGTCCAGATTTATGTGGATGACATCATTTTTGGAAGCACATGTAACAAAATGTGTGAAGAGTTTAGGCAACTCATGATAGCTGAGTTTGAAATGAGTGCAATGGGTGAACTCCAGTGCTTTCTTGGTCTCCAAGTAAGGCAACTGCAAAATGGCACTTTTATCCATCAAGGCAAATATGCCAAAGAACTTTTAAAGAAATTTGAGATGGATGATTGTAAGCCATGCAGTACGCCCATCGCAACCAATAAAATTGTCATGTCTGATGAAAAGGATGATTTGGTTGATCAAACTCTATATAGAAGCATGATTGGGTCCTTATTGTACCTAACTGCATCTAGGCAAGACATCATGTTTGCAACATGTGTTTGTGCAAGATCCCAATCAGCCCCTAGAAAGTCTAACCTTATTGCTATAAAAAGGATATTCAGATACCTAAAAGGTGCTCCCACACTTGGTATCTGGTATCCAGCTGATGGAAATATCAAGCTTTCAGGTTTCTCAGATAGTGACTTTGCTGGATGTGACAAGACAAGGAAGTCCACTTCAGGAGGGTGCCAATTCCTAGGCAATTGCTTAATGTCTTGGCAAAGCAAAAAGCAAGCAGCTGTTTCCACATCCACTGCTGAGGCAGAGTATATAGCTGCTGCAAGCTGTACAGCCCAACTGCTTTGGCTTCAAAATCAGTTACTGGATTTTGGTATCACTGCCTTAAAGACACCTCTCATGTTAGACAGTCAGGCAGCAGAAAATATCATCAAAAATCCAGTATCCCATTCAACCACCAAGCATATAGACATCAGACATCACTTTCTGAGGGATTGCTATGAAAAAGGTTTGATTTCTCTGCACCATGTTCCAACTAAAGTTCAGCTGGCAGATGTGCTAACTAAAGGTTTAGACACATCCACCTTTGAAAGCTTGATCTCTAGGATTGGCATGCTAAACATGGAATAACAAGCAAAATCTTGTTTTTCCATGAATAAAAGCATTAAAATGTTTTCAGAAAATCAAAAATACATCCTTAAAAATAGCTATAAATGAATTTTTCATTAAATCCTTAAAAGTCTGTCATAACCACTGTTTTGTTCAAACATTTGTTCCACAAAAGTTGTCCACTGCTGAAAGTCAACCCCTGTTCTCTCATTTCCTTGGTAATCACTGTTGTTCAAAATCAGTGTTTTTATCCACTGATATGATATCCATGATAGTTAAAATCACCCACTGTTCTCATTGTTACCGTTACACCACTGATATTGCTTCATCAGTGGTTTCAAAAAACAACTGTCCTCCATTATTCATCAGGGGTTGGCACGTGGTCAGTACATGGCAGTCAGATCTTTTGTAACCGCTGCCACGTCAGCATTCACCTTTTCCTTTATAAAACCCTCATCAAACCCCCAAACAGGGTTTTACACTGTCGGATTGAATTCTAAAATTCCTTTCTCAAAGCAGTTTCCATCGTTTTCTCTCAAATCCATCTTCGTCTTTTTCATCTTACGGTGCGTTAAAGTTTATCACAGTAAACGGGATATCAGATCTTCAGGGAGAATCATGGATTTAAAGTTAATCAGTGGGGTATTTGAAGTTTCTATCAATTTCCGGTTGAGTTTTTGTACATTCTTAGATCAAGCAAGCGGAATGCGAGATCGTGGTGCTTACATGTCATATAAAAAACTGAGCTCGAATTCGGTTAAAGCTGAAACGGAGGATGCTGCATAGACTAGTTTCAAATTGGTGATTGTTCGTGAAGGTTGCAGTTTAGCAAATCAGAGGAGAGTCGTGAACTGTGCAAAAGACCTGAAGATTCATTTCAGGGGGAATTGGCGCTTTATATTGTCAAAAGCAAACCCAAATCATCAATCAAGTGGGAATCTATTGTCAGATTTCCAGATGGCTGATTGAAGTTGCAGAATAGTTGAAGATTGCAGAATATTGATGCGTGCGAAGTGTTACTTATATTAGGTGTATATTTTAAGCCCTTTTTAACACTTATTTTAGCCAAGTTTTAAATTTATAAAACACGATATTTCACTAACACTAAACACACATATGGGCAAGTGCACCCATCGTTGAGTGTAGTATAGCATTGGTAAGATACCGAGGTCGTCCAAGGACACAAGAGCTTTTAGTACCGGTTTATCCTCAACGTCTAACCAAAATAAAAGTTTAGATAAATGTTTTAAACTAAGAAAAATAAAAACTAACTAAAATGCTGAAAATAAAAATAAAATAAAAACAGATAGACAAGATGAATCACTTGGTTCCGACTCGTATCTAGTATAACCTTTGATTATTTCCGCACTTTTGCACATAATTAAGAGATTATCTTAGTTATTGTAGTAGGCCCCTCTTTTGAAGGTGACGTTACCCTCACCCCAGTAGTTTGAGTCAGCAGGGATACAATCCTAAAAGGGTGGATTATTGGAAGATAATGAATTAAGTTATTAATGCAGTATTGTGGTAGGCCCCGCTTTTGGCGGTGACGTTACCCTCGGCTAAGTAGTCTGAGTCAGCAGGGATACAGTCCTAAATAGCCGGGTTATAGTATTAATAGTAGTTAACTTATGAGGGGATCAAAGAGTTTGGACCCCCGCCATCCAATACCGTGAAGTATTGAAGGAGGTCCTACTAACTTTGACCCTGGTCCATTGCAGGACCTCTAAACGCTGAACAATGGCAAGACCTTTACCAAACCGTTCCCTTAACCCCCTACCAGGTAGCCAACATATCTCCATATAGACCGTGGAGATATGAATGGTGAAAATCCTTTATTTTATATAGACAGTAAAATAATGCCAAGACACCACGGACAAACGATAAGGAAAGATCACCTTCAACATAAGTAACTAGTTATTAAAGTCATTAATACAAAACCAAATAAAAAGTGCAAAAGATTAGAAATAAAAAGTATTATACTAAACACTTTGTCTTCACCAAGTGATGTAAGAGACTTAGGCAAACATGGCCTTGATTGTCAAGAACTCTTACGATCAATCTTGGATCCCGAGACGACTCACACACTCTACGATGGACAATGGATGATGGTGGTGGATGATGGTGTTGTGATGGTGGTGGGTGGTGGATGAAGTGTGAGAGAGGTGGTGTGCCAAGGGATGAGATGAAATGAACCCAAGCACTCCTATTTATAGGCTGAACAGAGAGCTGGACACGGCCCCGTGTCCGCTGGGCACGGCCCCGTGTCCGTCTGACAATCTCTCTCCTCATTAATTGTAATTCGCAATTACAATAAATGCGCCTGCTGTACTTTCGACACGCCCCCGTGTCCGCTGAGCACGGCCCCGTGGTGGGCAATAGAAGCTTCTATGGATTTGTCTTTTCTGCTGCTTCTTGGGCACGGCCCCGTGCTGGCTGAGCACGGGGCGTGTTCAGCCTTCTGTCTTCTCCTTTTTGCTTTGGAAGGTGCCGTTGAGGGGTCGGGCAGTCCACTAATGTTCCTTTCCTTGTATTTATGTTGGATTTAGATGTCTTTTTGCTTCTTTTGTGTTTTTGAGCTCATTTAATCCTGAAAACACAAAAGGAAGACAAAAACACTCTTTTTCCAATATTAGTACTTAAAAAGGGTTAGTTTTACGCCTTATTTGATGTAATTTATATGTTGCATTTTACACACATCAATATTCAAACACGACTCGAGGATCTCAAAGTGTTACAGACGATTCGACAGTGACAGCCGAGGGGGAATATGTTGGTGCATATTTCATACGTCTGCCACTTTGCGAATAGTTAGATAGAGCGTGTATAGAATATTGTATAGAATACTAAAAGTTGGACACAGTTTTGTATTGTCACGGGTCATCCGGACGGATGGACAACATAATGTCCAGTCGAACCCCCATCCGAATAGGTGTGTTCATTGTAAAAGTCCATCCGGACAGATGACCATCCGGACGGATGGACATAGGTTCATTCGGATGTGTGTGGGTTGTTGCCTATAAATAGGGACTTGGGATTCCCATTTGGACAAGCTTTTAGTCCCTGAGGGGATATGTTGTCCAACTGGTCTCATGGTGCTGTAACTTGTCAAGATATGAATAGAGAACAAATTATAAGTGACTGCTCGGTGTCGTATCTATCTTCTACTCCTTTCTTAGTAATAATAAACGCACCGAACGCGTCGTATCAGGACCGAGGCTCCGTCAAACTCGCCGGTTCCTGGATTAGCAGCACCCATCTCGGACGTAGTATAGTGATGGCAAGATACCGAGGTCGTCCCAGGACACAAGAGATTTCAATACCAGCTTATTGTCAACGTCTAATCAAACCAAACTTTGAGAAAATATTTTTAAAACTATTAAAAGATAAACTAAAAACAGAAAATAAACTAAAGGTAAAAACAGATAGACAACAAAGAACACTTGGTTTCGACTTATCTTTCATGTATCATTTTGATTATTTCCGCACTTTGGGCATTTTAAGAGATTATCTTAGTTATAGTAGTAGGCCCCTTTTGTGAAGGCGACGTTACCCTTAACCTAGTGGTTTGAGTCAGCAAGGATACAATCCCATTAGGCCGGATTAGTAAAAGATAATTAAGTAAGTTATTAATGCACAATGTGGTGGGCCCCCTACAAGGCAGCGGTCACCCTTAACCCGTTGGTCTGAGTCAGCAGGGATACAGTCCTCGCAGGGTTGGTGTAAAGTTTAATAGTAGGTTGTAAATAAGGGATTCAAGTGTTTTACACCTCTCCCGTGGTGGGTAATGCCCGCTCCGACTCGTGAGGTGTTACTAAGCTTGAACCAGGTTCTTGCAAGATCTATACACTGAACGAAACATAAAATTTACCCAACCACCCTTCTAACCCCCTTCTAGGCAATTAACGCGCTTTTTATAGACCGTAAAGACACGAATATGTGAATCAACAATACATGAATAATGATTAGATAAATTTGCCTTCTATATAAAAAAGTAGTTATTAAAGTCATTAGTACATACCCAATTAAAGAGTTGCCAAAGATTGGAAATTATAAAAGAAAATACATAAAAGATTTGTCTTCACCAAGTGATATAAGAGTTTAGCCATGCATGACCTTTGTTTGACGAAGACTCTTACTATCAATCTTGGATCCCGAGACTACTACACACACTCTAAAAGATGGAAAATGGATGATGGATGATGGTGGTGGATGATGGTGTTGTAGTGGTGGTGGAGTAGTGGCAAATGAGAGAGAAGTAGTTTGCCAATGGATGGTTTGGAGTGAAACCAAGCATATCTGTTTATAACTGACTTCAGAAGCTTCACCATGGCCCGTGCCCGCCAGGCACGGCTTCGTGGCCATCTCTCTCTCTCTTCCTCATTAACTGCTTGTCAGGTCTTATACTAACACGGCCCTGTGTCAATGGCACGGCCCGTGGCCAAAGTACTTGCTGTACTATCGCAGATTCTGAAAATCTTTGAGTTAACCACGTCCCGTGTTGGCTTGGCACGGCCCCGTGTCAGATGCCAGTTTTGTCCTTTGCTGTTGTCTTTTCTTCTGCGCAGCATCCACCTCCGGACACGGCCCGTGTCTGATGGACACGGCCCCGTGTCAAGTCTTTTGTTCTTGCTATTTTGTGGCTTGGATGTGAATTGGGGCTTGGCGAATTGGGTTAATTCCTCATTCTTTGCATTTACGTTGATTTTTGCTACCTTTTTGCTCATTTTGTACATTCAAGCTATTTTAACCCTGTAAATTAAAAATGAACTAGAAAACCAAGCTTTTTCCAACATTATTACTAAAAATGTGTTGATTTTACGTTGTATTTAATATAATTTATATTTGTATTTTAAGCACATAATTAATTCACGCAAAACCACAGTGACTAACTTTGTAATTAACTCAAAACAAAAACAAAAATTGAATTTCTTTTTTTTTTTTTTTTTTTTGTTTCAAAATAATATAAACCATTTAATTTCTATCTAAACAAAACAACTTTCCTGTAGTGCGATGCTACAGGTTCTTTCTTTTTCGAAAGTACATATCATGTCACACATAAATTAATATGTGCAAAAAAAATTCGATAAAAATCCAAGTTTGGTTAATGGTAGGTAGGTCCTGTAAGTCAACTAGTCATCACAGTGAATTCTTGTTTTACCAAGTTAATGTATTATTCTCTTAAACAATTTTTTTTTTTTTTTTTTTTTTTTTTTTTTTGCGGAATGTTATCGTCAATTTAATTTACAACTAATTTTAAAGCGTCTCTCCACCATGCATCGTACATTGGTTGGATGTTTTTACCATATAAGGGTGGAGTAATAATAATGGGATAGACAATTCTTTCTCATCAAATTAACTGTAATAATTACTTTAGAAATTACAAAACTTGTTTATTTAAAATAGAATGCCAAAATCATCCAAATATTAGGTGAGGATCAAATATGAAGTTTATGATATTTTAGTCAATCGTTTACTTTCTTTTTCCTCCTTCTTCCCAGTAACTTCAAAATCTACCATCTTCAATCTTTTCTTCACTTTCTATCTCAATAATCAATACATTATAGTGCGATTTTCGTCACCAATCAATGATTCAAACACCCAATTAACGTGTTCTTCAACTTTTTTGAAAAAAAACTCAGTTTAACTTCATAGAATATCTAATTTTTTCCCGTGATTTTGAAGCGAATCACTCGATCCGTTCGATTCGATCGCTGATAAGTGTTTCTTTCATTCAAATTTCGTCAATCGTTAAAGAAATCGGCTTCGATCCATGTAAGAAATTCTTGAATTGCATTGGTTTTTGAATTGAGTAAATGCGTTACGATCTTGGCGGGGGTCCGGGGGGCAGCGCCCTTGAGAGCAGGGTCCAAGGGGTGGCAGCCCCTGGCGGGGTCCAAGGGGTAGAGCCCCTGGCTGGGCTGATTAAATTGCATTAATAAAACTGCATCTGAAATTTTAATTTTCTGTAAATTGCCTCATTTCGTAGACAGTTTTTGATCTCCTGGTTCAGACAATTTATAGAAAAAACATACCCTGGTTCAATGCGTTTTAGAGGGAACACTTTCTTTTGTGTTTTTAGGCCATTGCGTTTTAGAAATAAGACATTTTTATGTGTTTTCTGCCTATTACGTTTTAGAAAAACAATTTTTGAAGTGTTTTTAGTCATTGCGTTTTAGGTAAAACACATTTTTATGTGTTTTCAGTCCATTGCGTTTTAGAGAGAACAGTTTCTTTTGTGTTTTTAGACCATTGCGTTTTAGAAATAAGACATTTTTATGTGTTTTCTGGCCATTGCGTTTTAGAAAAACACATTTTTGAAGTGTTTTTAGTCCATTGCGTTTTAGGTAAAACACAATTTTATGTGTTTTCAGTCCATTGCGTTTTAGAAAAAAAGACATTTTTAAGTGTTTTCTAGCCATTGCGTTTTAGAAATAACAAATTTATTTGTATTTTTGGTGCATTGCGTTTTAGATAAACACATGTTTGAAGTGTTTTCAGTCTATTGCGTTTTAGAAAGTATACTTTCTTTTGTGTTTTTAGGCTATTACGTTTTAGAAATAAGACATTTCTTTGTGTTTTCTGGCCAATGCGTTTTACAAACAAGACATTTTTTGTGTTTTTTGTGCATTGCGTTTTAGAAAAAAAGTAATTTTTAAGTTTTTTTTCCATTGCGTTTTACGCAATTGGGTTTTCTTTTATTGCATTTTACGCAACTGGGTTTTCGAAAATATAGCAATAGTATACTTGTTTTAATGATAAAAAAACGCTCGTTTTTTTGATGCAATTTTTATAAAAAATAATGTCGTATGAAAAAGTTATTAACGTTTAAAAAATAGGGGGAACTGGAGGAGAGAGAAACTATTGTACTGGATTGACTACAATGCCCTTTCACAAACCCACGCCCCGTGTTGGCTTAACACGGCCCCGTGTGTCAATGGCACGGCCCGTGGCCAAAGTACGTGTTATACTATCGGAGATTCTGAAAATCTTTGAGTTGACCACGCCCCGTGTTGGCTTGGCACGGCCCCGTGATGGCTGCCAGTTTTATCTTTTGCTATTGTCTTTTCTTCTGCACAACATCCACCTCTGGACACGGCTCGGGTCTGATGGACACGACCCCGTTTCAAGTCTTCTGTTATTGCTATTTTGTGGCTTGGATGTGAATTGGGGCTTGGCGAGTTCCGTCAATTCCTACTTCTTTGCATTTATGTTGGTTTTTGCTATCTTTCTGCTCATTTTGCACATTTAAGCTCTTTTGACCCTGTAAATTAAAAAAGAACAGAAAACCAAGATTTTTCCAACATTAGTTTGGGTTTGTCTTTGGAAGGTTTGGGTTAGCAATTCAGAAAGGCGTAGCGGCACAACTTGTTGCCCGTCTACCTTCTGTTTTGATGTAACTTGGCAAGTTTTTTTGTGAAATGTGATAATAATATAATAACTAAAAAAAATGTGGTTATTTAATTAAAGTTATAAACTAGCAAAATTTCAGGCGTTATCCTTTATTTCTTTGCAGACGGTGTCCTTTCTCCCTAAAAAGATTACGAAAATAAAGGACACCCACTGTAAAAAAAATTAAAACACAAAGGACACCGCCTATAAAGAAATTAATACATATAGGACACCCGCTGTAATTTCGTTAGTTAAAGAACAACACCTCAAATTTTGCTAACACTTAAAGGACGTAAAATGTAATTTACCCTTATAAAATTAACAAAATCTACAACAAGAAATGATAACAGACAATGATGTATGAAACCTTAAGATTTAGGTTGAGAAATTAAAAATAAATGTTGTTAGAGTGCTATTTAAAATATTGTATGAAACCAAAAAAAAATAAGCAAGTGTTTAACAAAACTCTAAAATCTTATTAAAAGAAAAAAAACAAAAAGAGTTAATTAGATAGTTAGTCCCTATGGTTTGTACAAAATAACATACTTAGGTACTAATAGTTTAAAATTACCTTCTAGGGTATTAACTTTTCATTTTGTAATGTTTGGATGTATTAACTTCTAGGGTATTAACATAGTTAGTCCCTATGGTTTGCACAAAATAACATCCTTAGGTACTAATAGTTTGATAAACAATTAAAGTTAATACCTCCAAACGTTACAAAATGAAAAGTTAATACCCTAGAAAGGTGATTTTAAACTATTAGTACCTAAGTATGTTACTAACGTGTGTCGATGTGAGTGTATTATTTAGTTGTATTTTTAACTCTTTTTACTCGCTGATTTCAAGTTTTAAATTTATAAAACACGATATTCTACTATCACTCTACACACACGCTAGGGCAAGTGCACCCATCGCGGACGTAGTATAGTGATGGCAAGATACCGAGGTCGTCCAAGGACACAATAGCTTTCAATACTGGCTTATCGTCAACGTCTAATCGAACCAAACTTTGAGAAAATATTTTTAAAACTATAAAAAGATAAACTAAAAACGGAAAATAAAATAAAGGTAAAAACAGATAGACAAGAAAGAATCATTAGGTTCCGACTTATCTTTCATGTATACTTTGATGATTTCCGCACATTGGGCATTTTAATATATTATCTTAGTTATAGTAGTAGGCCTATCTTATGAAGGCGACGTTACCCTCAACCTAGTGGTTTGAGTCTGCAAGGATACAATCCCACTAGGCCGGATTATTGAAAGATGATTAAGTAAGTTATTAATGCAAAATCTGGTGGGCCCCCTTCCAGGCAGCGGTGTTGGTCTGAGTCAGCAGGGTTACAGTTCTCACGGGGTTGGTTTAAAATTTTAATATTAGTTTGTAGATAAGGGATTCAAGCGTTTTGCACCTCTCCCGTGGTGGGTAATGCCCGCTCCGACTCGTGAGGTGTTACTAAGCTTGAATTAGGTTCTCGCAGGATCTATACACTGAACGAGACATAAAATTAACCCACCACCCTTATAACCCATTTCCAGGCAATTAACGCGCTTTATATAGACCGTAAAGACACGAATATGTGAATCAACGATATATGAAAAATGGTTAGATAAATTTGCCTTTAATATAAAAAAAACTAGTTATTAAAGTCATTAATATATACCCAATTAAAAACTTGCCAAAGATTGGAAATCGTAAAAGAAAATACATAAAATATTTGTCTTCACCAAGTGATGTAAGAATTTAACCAACCATGACCTTTGTTTGACAAAGACTTTTACTATAAATCTTGGATCCCGAGACTACTACACACACTCTAAAAGATGGAAAATGGATGATGGTGGTGGATGATGGTGTTGTAGTGGTGGTGGAGTGGTGGCAAGTGAGAGAGAAGTGGTTTGCCAAGGGATGGTTTGGAGTGGAACCAAGCCCATCTATTCATAGCTGACTTTAGAAGCTTCACCATGGCCCGTGCCCGACTGGCACGGCCCCGTGGCCATCTCTCTCTCTCTCTCTCTCTCTCTCTCTCTCTCTTCCTCATTAACTACTTATCAGGTCTTGTACTAACACGACCCCGTGTGTCAATGGCACGGCCCGTGGCCAAAGTACTTGCTGCACAACATCAACCTCTGGACACGACCCGTGTCAGATGGACACGACCCCGTTTCAAGTCTTCTGTTCTTGCTATTTTGTGGCTTGGATGTGAATTGGGGCTTGGCGAGTAGCGTCAAATCCTCCTTCTTTGCATTTATGTTGGTTTTTGCTATCCTTTTGCTCCTTTTGCACATTTAAGCTCTTTTGACCCAGTAAATTAAAAAGGAACAGAAAACCAAGATTTTCCAACATTAGTACTAAAAAGGGGTTGATTTTATGTCGTATTTGATATAATTTATATGTTGTATTTTAAGCACATCAAATACCCCCACACTTGAATCTTTGCTTGTCCTCAAGCAAAATTCTATTACGTGGCTTACACACCCAAACGGAATAGGTAGAAGATAAGGTTTTTTTGTCTCATCTTTAGAGTGTCGGGAATCCAGGTTCTAAATTTATTTTGTTTTTATTTTATTTATAATCATATTCGTCATTATTTACTGAAAACACAAGTTAAGAAAAATTACTTACTTTGGGCAAAAAATGTGTTTATAAAATTTCATTTAGTTATATACAAATTTACATACCTCACAAGTAGTTATCAACACTCGGCCGATGATATATTAAGTGAAAACGCTCGTGCCCGTTTTTGGAACTTACTCCTACCATAGGCTTGACAATCGATCAAACCTGCTCCTTTGATGTTAAATCCTTATAAATATCAAGAGGGCTTTTTAAGGGTAGGTGGTGGTTCGGGTTTGGTATGTTTTATTGAAAAAGTTGAAAAGCCTAAAATATCAGTTTTTCTATTGCTTTGTGGCTTAGCAAAAAATACTTTGGCACATTTTTCTGATTTCTTTTGGTTGCCAAAGTTAAAACTGAGCTGTAATCGTAGTTTCATAACCGATAGGTTTAGAAAAATGAAAGATGAAAAATGAAAAGGTTTGTTTTTGTGGGTTTAGAAATGGAAAGGTTTTAAGGTTCAAAGGGTTTAACAAGGGGGATGTTTTTGGATAAATCAAAGAAAAATAAAGGTTTGATTTTGAAAAATGGGTTGGTCCTAATGCCTCTATCATTTACTTACTTGGATATTTGTCGGTAAGGACTTGGAATGTATCGCATTGTAAAGTTCTAGATTCGTGAGAACCAAACGGGCTATTCACACAAGAAATGAAAATTGAGCGATTAGTATAGATGTATATTTGTATGCTCGGTAATGGCTCAAAACTCACTTTTGTGGAAATAAGGGTTGTAGTGTAAAAATGTATATATAATCAAATTTTACAAAGATTTGTCATGTCCGTTTTCATAATTTTCTAAATTGTTTCTTTTTATCACGACGCTATCAGTTGTAAATTTGTCAAAACATAATTTTTAAAACTTATTTTTCCCAACTAAATGTTGGTGCATATTTGTGACAACAGCTTAGATTTGGCCTTTGGATATCTTGTAATTAGTTAAACGATAAACAGTTAGCGAGTTTAGCTTTGTAATAGTTTGGTTATAGAGTTTGGGCTAAACAAAACCCAGTTTGGGTCTAAGGGGACGAATTGGGCTTTGCCCATGTAGGAAACTCTAGCCCAAGTTGCAACCTTGTGTTATATAAACAAGGTTAGGCTTTAGGGTTTAGGTTAATCAGCCAAAACAGTTTTTGAGAGATAGAGAATTCGTGAGAGCTTGTGCTTGGACGAATTTGTGGGTTGTGTTAGGGTTTTGATTGATTGTAATACTTTGGTTTGATAATCAATTGAAAACCCGGTTTGAAAGTGAATTGCTGATTTCTGTTTCTACTCATTCTGTGATATTCTGATCAAGAGGATTCCGCACTCTTGATTGGATTGACAATTCTGTGAAGATCCATACATCAAGGGGACCTACAATTGGTATCAGAGCATTAGGCTCTTGAAGGCTCGGTTCAGAAT
This sequence comes from Helianthus tuberosus, assembly GCA_030545235.1. Classification (NCBI taxonomy): domain Eukaryota; kingdom Viridiplantae; phylum Streptophyta; class Magnoliopsida; order Asterales; family Asteraceae; genus Helianthus; species Helianthus tuberosus. Next base: position 159,272,375 of record CM060365.1, read on the forward strand.
TGTGATTGGCAGAAACAGGGAGATTTTCGAAATCTGTTAAAATTTGACAATTAGGGTTTCGAATTTTTTGACTGGTTTGATTAAATTTTCGAATTCTTTGGCTATTTTGATCTTCTGCTTTGTTTGATTGCTGTTTTACAGGTTTTCGGGAAACTTTTTGGTTGATAGTTTGAGGAATTTTTGGCTGAAAGACTTGAAGATTCGAAGACTGTTTCTTCATGTTCTTCATAATTTTCGAATTTTTTTTGCTGATTAGGTTGTCTGATTTTGCAGGATTGTGTTGGAGAGGAGATAGAATCTTCAGAATTTCGAACAGATCAAGTTTCCAAATTTAACTGCCGAATTTGATTAATTTCGCAGTCTGGACCAGCGAAATTAACAAACCAGCGAATTTGTGACTTAATTACTCGGTGACCGGCGAAGTTAAATCCAAAGGCGACTTTGGTAACCGTATAATTTTCCACAGCGAAATTATTACGGTTTTCGGCGACTTTACTGGTCGTCGTAATAGCGAAAATATACAGCGAATTTGACCAGCGAACTTGACCTGCGAACTTGAACTTTCAAGCGAAATAGACCAGCGAAATTGACCATCTGACCAGCGAAATTAACTGCTCCCCAGCGAAATTATCAGCAAATTAAAAACCAGCAAATTTAAAAGGGTGGAATTTTTGTTGGCAAGCGTAAGAAAAAAATTCACGTTTTTGCAAATAGAAATTGATCCATAGCTCGTTTGACAGAACCGTCTGCACCGTTAAATTCCTTGCATTTTTAGGGTAAAAAAAATGTCGAAGATATATCATTGGATTCGTCTTTTCGAGACGATTCTAAGGGTGTAATTTGGTAACCACTGTTTTCGGAGATATTTTATACGGTTTATCAGTCTGCAACGTTTAAAATGTCGAACATGTCTACTTTGAATGAGCTTTTGAAGATAGAGCATGAGGTTGGCACTACCAACAAACCACGTAAGATGATGAAGGTGGAAAATTACTTGACATGGAAGGATCGTTTTCAATCCTTCATTGAATATCAGGACACTCGCATGTGGATATGCATTGAAGATGGGTACATAAACCCAACACACGACTTTGAGGGCAGACCTCGTAGAACTGCTTATGTGAACATGGAAGATGCTGATAAAAAGATGTATGAGGCTGAGAAGAGAGCCTTGGCTGCAATCAAAATGTCCTTACCTGATAGCATTAAGCATACTTTCAAGAAGTACACAAACTCAAAGGATATGTGGGATACATCAGAGAAAAGATATGCGGGAAATGCAGATGTCAAGAAAAACAAAGTTGATCTTCTGAAGAAGCAGTTTGCTGTCTTCAAATACATGAAACATGAGTCACTTGAGGACATCATCACTCGTTACTACCATCTGATGTCAGAAATGGAGAATTATGAGATCGATTGCTATTCTGACGTTGAGAAGAATTACAAGCTGCTCGATGCCTTACCTACCAAGTGGGATATTTACACTCTCATGATCAAGGGAGAAGCAGATTATGAGACAAAAGAGCTTGAAGAAGTAGTTGGCAAACTGAGAGCTTATGAGCTCAGTATGAAGAAGAAAGACACTGGATATGACCAGGTTCAAGATCCAGCGATTTACAATGGGCTTACATCTTCTTCATCTCACAACGCTTCTAGCGACTCTGCTACTGCGTTTCTATCGTGTGAGAATGAGCAGGTCACAGTGAATGAGGATGGTGGTGTGTGTTTTGTAGCTGCTTCAGGAGGATCATCAGGAGCCAAGAGAACATCAGGTTCTAAGTAGAGCAGTGGTGTTAAGTCGATGCCAATGAGTGTGAAGTCTGCTGAAGAGCATCTTGCTCTACTTGCTTCATTCGTTGCTTCTTATGAGAACTACATTCTGGGGAAGATATCTGATCCTACCACTTTAGATGAAGATTACGATCAGATTGACCCTGATGATCTTGAAGATATGGATTTGCAGTGGCAAATGGCCATGATTACTAGACGAGTGAAGAGGTTTATGAACCGAACGGGAAGGAAGTTTATAGGAAAGACTGTTGGTTTCGATAAGACCAAAGTGAGATGCTTCAACTGTCAAAGTTATGGGCATTTCGCTAGGGAATGTCAAAAACAAAAGCAGAAGACTTCGAGTCAGAGTTCAAACAATAGGAATGCTTCAAACAACTCTAACTCGAGAGCACTGATCTCTACTGCTAGAGAAGGTTCATATGACTGGAGTGTTCACTTGGAAAATGATGACAATGTCACACAGGCATTTATGGCAGAGATAACTCCAGTTGATGATGGTGAAGCTACTGTGGGAGATGCTGAAGCAAAAGTGGATGCTGAGGCTGAGGTGAAGAAAGAGAGTAAAGCTGAAGAAAAGAAGGCTGATCAGACAACAGACCATGAAAAGAAAGCTGAAGAAAAGGAAGCTGAATACAAAAGAGTGAAAGCTTAGCTTGCGGCTCTAATGGCCAATCTTGATAAACAAACAGGAGAGGTGCAGTCAAATTCTGTGTGTTTAAAATTTCGTGAAATACAGGGTGAGGTTGACAGGTTGTCCACACAAAACCAAAGTCTGGTGAGCAAGATGTCTAACATTAAAGAATCTAACTTTTTTGCTAAAAGAAACGAATCGTCATACTTGAAGAAGATAAAAGGTTATGAAAGTAAAATTGACTCATTAACCTGCAAATTAAATGAAAAACTTCAAGTCATAGACTTAGCTCATGAAATGATGGCTGAGAAAACAAAAGAGATTTCTGAAAAATGCAAAGAGTTGTCAGATGCACAACTCAAAATTGTTGAACTTGAAAAGAAATTAGGTCAATTCAGGGACTCTACTTTTGTTATGAAACATATGATGGGTGGCTTGAAGAAAAGTAATGACAAAACCAGTGTGGGATTGCATGGTTTCAATGAAGTTCCACCTCCTGTTAGTCATGACTATTCTTTCTTGCCTGATGAAGATGACCTCATGGACTCTGTGTCAACATCACCAAGTAGTTCCACATCAAGCCAAGGAAATATGTTTGAGAGTGCTGATGCTCAGAAGGATAATAACAGCACACCTGTTTTGAAAAAGAAAACTTCACATCCTAAGAATAACAATCCAACTTTTGTTAAAAAGGTTAATTTTGTTCAAGGAAGTGACATGAAAAACGAAACAGCTGTTATTGAAAACGAATCTAATGTAGAGTTTGCTAAAAATAAGAACAAAGAAAATTCTGAAACTAAGCAAACTGAACCAAATCCTTCTAAGGCATCATCAGCAAAACCCGAATCTAGTTCAAAGGCTTCAGAAAAGAAGTCTTTGAAAAAGAGATCGTGCTTCAAATGTCACACCAAGGGACATGTAGCTAGCTGCTGTCCTAACAAAAAGAGTGAAGCACAAGTGAGTGAGAAAAAGAGAGGGAAATCACCTGAGAAGAAAGGTGATAATGAGGAGAAAGTTGCAAATTCTCCAAAGAAATCTGCTCCTAAGCAACCAGAGAATGTTGCTGTAGGTGAAGATAAGGCTGAAAAAGGAACTCCACAAGTTCCTCGTTTTCAAAGAAATCAACCAAGATTTTAGCCAAAATCTCCACCAGGCAGATATGAGAGACCTAGAAGCAGTTCACCTAGAATGAACAATTTTAATGGAAATTCAAATAATTTCAGAAGTCAAGGTCAATATCAAAATCGATACCAAAATAATGGTGGTCGAACTTTTTATCACAATGGCTTTAGAAATTACAACAATAATGCTTCTTGGAATCAAAATTCAAGGTATCAAAATCAAAGTTTTCAAAGGTCAAATAGTCCAAACACATATAGGAACCCTCAGGACCAAAGACCTAGTGGAAATCAAAATTAAATTCCATCAACAGGTCTAAGATCCAAGACTCCAGTTAGGAGTAATGGATATTGGATGGATGTTCCAGTAGTTGGTGAATTTGGACGACCCAAGACCATTAAGGCTTGGGTCCCCCAATCTAACTAATTTCTTGGTTGGTGTGTGCAGGAGCTGCTAAGGAGGATTATCAACTTATGGTATGTTGATAGTGGCGAAGGCGAGATTGTTAATTGAATTTGAAGATTTTGATGGTGGAAAGGTGAATTTTGTGGGTGCTAAAGGTGGTAGAATTACAGGCCGAGGAAAAGTGACCAATGGGAAGATCACACTGGACAAAGTGAACTATGTGGAGCAGCTTAAACACAATCTGATGAGCGTGTCACAAGTCTGCGACAAGGGTCACTCGGTCCATTTTACCAAGAATGAAGCATTAGTGTTGAAACCAGGTTTGGAGATTCCGGATGATTGGATAGTGATGCGAGTGCCAAGGAGAAATGAAACTTATGTCATGGACATGGGTGCTAAGGATCCTACTGCTGTGGTGGCGTGTTTACTATCAAAAGCATCTGAAGCTGAATCGATGTTGTGGCACAGACGCATGGCCCATATTCACTATCGAAAAATGAATTACCTTGTTAAAAATGAGCTAGTGAAAGGGGTTCCAATGCAGAGGTTTCACGTGGAAGATAAATGTCTTCCATGTCAAAAGGGAAAACAACACAAGAAACCTCATAAATCTAAAACAGTAAATTCCATAGATGCCCCTTATGAATTACTTCACATGGATTTATTCGATCCAGTGAACGTGAGGAGCATAGGTGGAAAGTACTATTGTTTAGTTGTCACAGATGATTACTCACGTTATTCATGGGTTTTCTTTTTAGGTACAAAAGATGAGACGACAGAAACTCTGATAGATCTTTTTACGAAATTGGAAAACGTCCATGATGCAAGGATCAAAAGGATAAGGAGTGATAATGGCACGGAGTTCAAGAATCGAATTCTGGATCTCTACTGTCTTCGAAAGGGAATTGAATATCAATATTTTGCTCCTTATACACCTCAACAAAATGGAGTTGCTGAGAGGAAAAACAGGACGTTGATTGAAGCCGCTAGGACGATGCTTTCAAATTCAAAGCTACCAGTTCTTTTCTGGGGAGAAGCTGTGAATACAGCCTGCTACGTCCTAAACAAAGTTTTGACTGTTAAACGTTTAAATAAAACTTGTCATGAATTAATGTTTAACAATAAACCAAACTAGGAAGGCTTTGAACCATTTGGATTACCCTGCACCATTGTGCGCAATAAAGATAAACAAAAATTCGGTGAGGTGGCTGATGATGGCTACTTTCTAGGTTATGTGCCTGGCACACCGAATAAAAGGGTTTTTAATCTAAAAACTGGTAAAATTGAGGTTGTTTACAATGTTGAAATTACTACATACAAACCTCAACAATCAACGAGTGGTCCTGCTATATTATATGATTATGAAAGCACTTTTAAATCATTTAATATTCCTGAGTTTCCAAATGCAGATGATTCTCAGTTGATTCAAGCAGTGATTGGTGGAGACGATGAAGGCGAGTTCATGCCTAGATCGAATGTTGATATGACATATGCTCCAGAAACTTCCCAAGGTGCTGCTGATCCTGATTCAAGCGATAGTGACTCTGAACCCATTGAGGGGGAGGATTTCATTAATCCGTTTGCAAATCAGAACATTCAGGGGGAGGTTGCATCAAACCTGGGTGCTAATATAGAAGTTGATGATGTTGCTACTACACGAGCAAATAGAGATCATCCAGTTGACATGATACTTGGGGATCCTAATGCAGGTGTTCAAACGAGAAGAAGCATAGCAGCGAATTCTGGCTTATTTGTGTCGATTGAAAAGACTGGAATTGTGAACAAATGCTTGTATAGTTGCTTTATTTCCCAAGAGGAGCCGAAGAACAGACATATGGCTCTTAAAGACAATTCATGGGTTGAGGCTATGCAAGAGGAATTAGCCCAGTTTGCGAAGTTGAAGGTTTGGGAGTTAGTTGACCTTCCTAAAGGTGAAAGAGAGATAGGCACTAAGTGGGTATTTAGGTACAAAAAGGATGAAAGAGGAATAGTCACGCGAAACAAGGCTCGATTGGTTGTCAAAGGTTTCAATCAGCAAGAAGGGATTGATTACAATGAAGTGTTTGCACCAGTGGCAAGGTTGGAGGCAATTCGTTTGTTTCTAGCTTTCGCAACATTCAAGGGCTTTAAAGTTTACTGACTAGATGTGAAGAGTGCATTTCTTTACGGGAAAGTCCAAGAAGTGGTGTATGTCTCACAACCAGATGGGTTCGTTGATCCAGATTATCCATATCGGGTGTACAAACTTGATAAGGCTTTGTATGGATTACATCAAGCTCCCAGGGCATGGTACGAGACACTGTCTACACATTTGATCAAGAATGGTTTTGAAAGAGGTCAGATTGACAGTACACTGTTCATCAAGAGGAAGAAGGAAGATTTTCTGCTAGTACAGGTGTACGTGGATGACATCATCTTTGGGTCATCAGATGAGAGCATGTGTAAAGAGTTCGAGCAGGTGATGAAGAGCAAGTTTGAAATGAGCGCTATGGGTGACCTGTCTTACTTTCTGGGATTACAAGTTGAACAGAAGGAGGATGGGATGTTTATTCATCAAACGAAGTATGTGTATGACATTTTGGATCGGTTCAAAATGAATGATTGCTCTACTTTCAACACACCCATTTTTGAAAATCACAATCTTGGCCCATATCATGAAAGTACTGAAGATGTTGATTCTACTCAATACAGGGCGATGATTGGTTCTCTAATGTACTTGACTGCTTCAAGACCTGACATTATGTTTGCAGTATGCTTGTGTGCCAGATATCAGGCGAATCCAAAAGAGTCACACATGAAAGCAGTGAAGCGTATTCTTCGTTACTTGAAGGGGAAACCTAAACTTGGGTTGTGGTATCCAGCTGATAGTGATATGAATTTTGTTGCTTACACTGACTCAGACTTTGGAGGATGCAAGTCGAACAGAAAGTCTACAACAGGTGGTTGTCAGTTCTTAGGAGGCAGGATTGTGTCTTGGCAATGCAAGAAGCAATCTTGTGTGTCTACATCTACGTGTGAAGCTGAATATATTGCTGCGGGTAGCTGCTGTTCTCAGGTTCTCTGGATACAACAGCAAATGCGCGATTACGGTTTGGATTCACTCGTACTCCTATTATGATAGACAATAATGCCACAATTTCAATAACTAATAATCCCGTGAAACACAGTCGCACAAAACATATTGACATGCGTCATCATTTTATACGGGATTGTGCTGAAAAGAGACTAATTGAATTACATCGAGTCGACACACTAGATAACCTGGCAGATCTTTATACTACAGCTTTTGACAGGGCTCGCTTTGAACATTTAGTCGAACTCAACGGGATGAGGAATCCTGAATAACTGGTTTTTCATAAAAAAATTTATAAATAGTTTACTGCTTTTCTTATAAAAATAAAAAACACAAAAACATTGAAAAATCAAAAACATAAAAAAATAGAAAAACAAAAATGAGTTATCACTGTGTGAAAAAAGAAGAAATGATAGTACATCGGCAAGTTAGACTGTCACACTTAAAATAAATTAAATTGCTTAAGTGTGATAGCAACTTCATCATATGATGTACCAGTAGGCAAAAAACATGAAATAATCAACTTACCAATGTGATATAAACCTAAACGAACTGAGTATGAGTGGGGAACATATCAGTGATGTATGGTTTAATGACCTTAAATCTTGCGTTGATAGATTGCCAAAATCTGAAGTTTTGGGTCTTTATACTGTTATTTCATCTGGGGATATCAGGGGTGTCCTTCTGCTGCATCCAGATACATGCTGACCTAGACACACCCAGGATATCTTAAAAGAGCTAAAAATGCCAAAACCCAAAACTGAAGAAGCTCTCATAGAGAATCATTCAAATGTGCAAAATGCATAAATCGTACCAAAAAATGGTATTTGTCTTAGCCCTCGTTAGATATTTTGGTCTCTCTGCTGTACGGAAGTACTGACCTGTTCACCAATTATCTAAACGCTGAAAAATAAAACGGATGAATTCAGTATACTCACCTACTACGATGAATCTTTGTGCATACCTTGATCGCAGGGGTATATCCTGAATTTAAAGCTGAAGCTATCCAAAGACCAAAGACAGTGCAAGACTACATGAAGATTGCAAGAAGACTGAAGACAAAGTTATTTTATGAAGCTATTGTCAAGGGGGATTTTGTTGGTGCATATTTGTGACAACAGCTTAGATTTGGTCTTTGGATATCTTGTAATTAGTTAAACGATAAACAGTTAGCGGGTTTAGGTTTGTAATAGTTTGGTTATAGAGTTTGTGCTAAACAAAACCCAGTTTGGGTCTAAGGGGACGAATTGGGCTTTGCCCATGTAGGAAACTCTAGCCCAAGTTGCAACCTTGTGTTACATAAACAAGGTTAGGCTTTGGGGTTTAGGTTAATCAGCCAAAACAGTTTTTGAGAGATAGAGAATTCGTGAGAGCTTGTGCTTGGACGAATTTGTGGGTTGTGTTAGGGTTTTGATTGATTGTAATACTTTGGTTTGATAATCAATAGAAAACCCGGTTTGAAAGTGAATTGCTGATTTCTATTTCTACTCATTCGGTGATATTCTGATGAAGAGGATTCCGCACTCTTGATTGGATTGACAATTCTGTGAAGATCCATACATCAAGGGGACCTACACTAAACCAATAAGTAAAAAAATGAAAAGAGAAATTTTGAAAAAGTTTGGGGTGATTAGCGGTTCCAAAGCGAGTTTTGTGTAAGGCTTAATTTAGGACAAACGATTCAAGGTTTTTATTATCTTCCCTCCCACACTTAAATTACATATTGTCCTCAATGTGTCCCAAATAGGAGCAAAATTTTTTTGGTTACTGGCACTTGCAACACGGGGGGCGTGCTATGGGGACACGACCCCGTGTCCAAAGTGTCAGTAACAAATTGAAATCAGAAAACTTACAGTGGGGTGGCAACGGGGGCATGCTGGGTGAGCACGGCCCATGCCACCTTCTGGACAGAATTTTTTTTACAACAGTAGGTTGGGCACAGGGGCATGCTAGGTGAGCAGGGCCCCGTGCTGTAGCCATTGTTCTACAGTTCATGAGTTGGGAGGCTTCTGATTTACGTGCATGGGTTCCATTTTTCATAATCCATCAGGTGTTTCCACTTTCTCTAACACATTTATTTAAATAACCATCATTCAATCCTCCATTTCATTAAAAATAAAAACATTACAAGAAATTAAAAATTACAAACCTACATAAAACTAAGATAGATAGATTGGATCTTGAGAATGCCTCTCCGGGATCATTTTTAAACAACCCTAAAGCTACGTTCCTAAATCTACTAATGTTCGATGATGGAGGACTTGAGCTTTTGTGGGAGATACTCAATCTAGAGGTCATTGAGCATCTCTTCGATCTCCCATGGAAGGAAGATGAAGGGTCCCCCTTCTACCTCCTCTTGGGGGGGGGGGGGGGATTTATCGTAACCTCGAAGGCAACATTGATAGGGGGAGGCTCCGGAATCTCATCTTCCCCTCCTGTAGGTTGTATGACCTTATTAGCGAGGTTCCAATCTTCTTGTGGGAATATTGGCTCAATTGGAGGCAAGGCCAAGATATTCAACCTTTGACGTAAAAGGTTGATTTCTCTGAAACAATCTTCTAGCCCCATGGTGAGGTAGTTCACACGGTCTATTAGAACTTCCTCCACTTAGGTCATCTCGTCGAGACTCTGTTTCAAGGCACTCACATATCTTACGAGAGTGGCCTCGATGGAGAGCCTTCTCCCTCTACTCTGGTTCCTAGAGCTTGTTGACGACGTTCCACTTTGCTGGCTTGACATCTTTAGAGAAAATGACCAACCGTTAACAAGATATGGAAGATCAGAATGTGCAGCACGGCCCCGTGCTCCTCCAACTGCTCCAGATTCTTAGATCGAAAAATTCTATTTCAAGTTAGATTTGACTCATTTTTAATTTTCTGAATGTAAATAACTTAAAACAATGTTTTATTAAAGTGAATTTGCAAAAATTTGGGCTAATAATCAAGAGTATGACCCTCCATTTGCAGTTTTTTAAGCTTGAAGCTTCAATGGAGTTTATGGAGAAATGAAAAAGAGGAATGGACCAAAAGAGGAAAGGACAAGAAGGTCAAATGAGACCTTTTTAAGAACGTACCTTTTGGGGTTATGTGTGAAGAATCTACAGGATCCTGCCCTTTTAGAATAGTTCCAAACATTCTCTCCAAGTGTTGACTTTATAGACAGTGACAGCACACAAGCACGGCCCCGTGCGAGTAGTTAGATAGAGCGTGTATAGAATATTGTATAGAATAGTAAAAGTTGGACACGGTTTTGTATTGTCAAGGTTCATCCGGACGGATGGACAACATAATGTCCAGTCGAACCCCCATCCGAATAGGTGTGTTCATTGTATAAGTCCATCCGGACGGATGGACATAGGTTCATTCGGATGTGTGTGGGTTGTTGCCTATAAATAGGGACTTGGGGTTACCATTTGGACAAGCTTTTGGTCCCTGAGGGGATATGTTGTCCAACTGGTCTCATGGTGCTGTAACTTGTCAAGATATGAATAGAGACCAGATTATAAGTGACTGTTCGGTGTCGTATCTATCTTCTGCTCCTTTCTTAGTAATAATAAACGCACCGAACGCGTCGTATCGGGACCGAGGCTCCGTCAAACTCGTCGGTTCCTGGATTAGCAGTGGTATCAGAGCTACGGTACCGATTTAATCGATCTAACAGTCGGTTAAATCACACAAAGCTCCTTAATTTTGAGTTAAATGGGAGTTTTGACATACAGAGAAAATCATCAAAATAAAAGTCAATTCACAGATGGATTTTGAAATTTAAGCCATCATTCTGTTCGGAATTGATTCGCGAACAATCCTGTGAAGTTTCATTATGTGATTCACATAAATAAAGATTCTGGATCGAAAAAATGTGATTTGGAGGGTTCTTGAGCTGTTAGAACATTTTCACTCGAATGATCATTCGATCGGATGACCATCCGAATCACAACACACTCTTTCTCATTTTGCCATACGATCGGATGACCATCCGAACGGATGCTCATCCAGGCGAATGGTCATTCGAACCATATAGACCCATTCGATCGAATAAACTAATGCCTAAAAAATAAAATAAAAAAAATAAAAAAAAAATAAAAAAGGCATTTTAACCGCCTCCTATACAATTTAACAAATAAGGAAGAAGATGACAATGAAGACATTCATAATTATCTTACATGTTATGAATGAATTAGAATATTGTGACTTTCCACATGCTTAACTCCCATCTCTTTATTGTATTTGTATTAATGTCAAGCACTATAAATACTAGCTATTGTATTTGTATGATACATCAATAAGAATGAGTTCTTCAATTCTTCTTTCTATCTTCCTCTCTATATGATCTTCTACAATTCTTGTTTACATACATCATATAATAAATTATAAATTTTGAATAAAATCATGAGTTTTAGAAAAAGCAAGTGAAATAGGTTGGAGTTATCCATTGGTATACACCCCCTCGGTTTTTTTTTTATTATGAATGAATTAGAATATTGTGACTTTCCACATGCTTAACTCCCATCTCTTTATTGTATTTGTATTAATGTCAAGCACTATAAATACTAGCTATTGTATTTGTATGATACATCAATAAGAATGAGTTCTTCAATTCTTCTTTCTATCTTCCTCTCTATATGATCTTCTACAATTCCTGTTTACATACATCATATATTGGTTGCTATTAGGCCATTGTTTTGCAACACGTTATCAGCACGAGTCTCTCAAATCTGCCGCTCTCAACAGCTAAGACATCGCCATTGCCTTCTAAGGTGATATGTAATCAGGTAAGCAAATCGAATCCTTGGTTTAATCATGAACAAGCCCAACGAACTTTTATGTATTAGGTTGGGTTGATTCTTGCGACAGTCTTGTAAATGGGTAAACGAGACTTACAGTTTGGGGAGAAATTAGTGGCGCCGCTCTCTTCTATTCTGACATAGTGTTTTATTAAAATTCTGATTTTGATTAGTCAGTTTATTGAAATTAATAACTCGATCCAAATTTACAAACATAACTCATCTATATTTATTTTTCTGTGCATCCAGGCAGGTGAACACATCCATTAACAAACAAACATTTATTTTATAGATTACTTCATATTCCTCGTATCAATTAGCAATTGATTAAAATATCATTTTTTTGTATGGATGTCCATGCGAAATTGAAAAAGTATTTAATTCAATTGCTATCCATGTGTGTACTGTTGACATACTACTAATTTTATGTGATATATTAGTTTTAGATAATGATCTAAAACAACAGATTAATCTTTTATTTGGTTGATTTTATTATAAATATATTTGGTTGATTTAATACCTTTGTTACAAAACCTTGCAACCATTGATCGAGGGTCACCACTATTTGGAGTGTTTATTTGCATTGAGTTCCCTCTTGCCATTGTAACCCTTGGTCCGACTCCGTATCACCCACATATAGTTGCCACGTAAACAAGTTTACGAAGCTAGCGATTTCTTTACAAAACCAGGTAATTAAACTCTTCCCATAAATCTATGTGAATCATATGTGATTGTTTATAATATTTGATTGTAAATGTTTCGAGTTTCTAACGATTTGATATTGGGTATCTGCGGATGGGTTATGGCAGGGTTAAAAAAAAACCCTAATAACGGGTAGATGACTTCAGTGTATTATTCTCATCTCTAAGCCACTAGTATTTTTATAAAACTATATAGATATTTGATTCAGTGAAAATTTCATATTTTATTAACTAATATAAATCAACTTTACGCCGATATTGGTTATGGCATTAGTAGTGGTTGAAAATTCTATGGGAACTAAAACCAAATGATTATCCATAAAACCTACTACTAAACTATGTATTAATAAATTATAAATTTTGAATAAAATCATGAGTTTTAGAAAAAGCAAGTGAAATAGGTTGGAGTTATCCATTGGTATACACCCCCTCGTTTATTTTGCAAATATATAAATGAATAGGTGTCTGTTACTATGTTACTTGAATTCAATAGTTATTGTGAGGGCAGTTTCAATGTTGGCATTCAATTTCACAACTGATCTAGTGACGACAATGGAGAACAGGGGCAGAAAGGGAAGAAAATGGTAAAAAAAAAAAAAAAAAAAAACTTGGCATTTGAACTAAGACTTTTGATATACCATCTTAAATTTGATGAAAATTACCTAAAGAGTTATTGTGGTTTAATTATTAACTAAGACATAAATGGTAACGGTTTCATGTAGTAAGAATTCACACAGACTCATTAATTCAATTAAATAACCTAATGTAATTCAAAATAATTATCTTTATTATTATGGCCCTTAAAGTTGAAGTATTATAAATCATTTGTTAATTTATTAATTGCATTTATGCCGTATAGATATATATTTGTTTCTACCATATGTTTAGATAAAAGATGTAATTTTAGAAAATTATCACATTTCAAAGGGAACACTTAGTCATCAAGGTTTCACCATATTTTTTTCTTACGATATTGTAGAATATATAATTATGAAAAGAAATAGAACCATCAAACCTAAAGAATTGTACGTTGAAGTTATAATATTTGCTTTTTATGGTTCTCTGATTCATTAAAGAACAATTCTATTCGTGGTAGTTTGATATGCATAAAAGAAATTAATTGAGATTTCAGCATGAAATCGTGGTAGTTTGATATGCATAAAAGAAATTAATTGAGATTTCAGCATGAAATCTATATGCATGCATATATAATTGCAATTTATGATTCATGATGCCTTTCATTTTATATCAATTATCTCATCTATAGTAAAAGCATTATATTGAAAAACATATATGACTGCCTAATGATGTCTAATGATTTTCATTTGGAAATTATCATTTATATAGATATTATTGAATAAGGCTAATAAAGACCAAAGTTGTGTATTATTGTCATTCCCATGAAAATTTATAAGCATGCTTAAAAGACCCGTTTATTTGAAATAAATTGAAGTAAAGACATGACATATGAAGTGTGGGTCTCACATAAGCTCATTATAAATTTATGAAAGCTCGTAAGATTTTCGATCGATAAATTTTGTTGACTCTTGATTTACATCATCTAATGAGATATATAAGAAGGCTGAATAAAAAAAATTCCACTTGTCAAACCTCAAATGCGCTCTATATCTATAAGGTTTGAAACAGTTACCATGAAAGTTGTGTGACTCTAATCCATTCCTTGAAGTGAATGTGATGATATACTGATTAGTATAATATTCGTGATTATGTACATAGTGAAGAAATTGTAATGATGCAACCATGAAAGTTATAATCCTTTCCATGAAGAGAATGTGAGTTTAATGATGCCCATGTTGATATTGAGATTAAGCATGCTAATAATGAAATTGAAAGCAAGAAGTAGCACACTATGAGATTGAATATACGAGAATAAATGAAATGGGAAAAGATGTAAAACAGAATAATGTATTATCCTCTCGTATTTAGTATCGTGTATTAAACAAACACAAATGCAAGTAAAGCATATATGATCATAATTATTTAATGATTGGCATGACCGGCCAGACCATACCGAGTCATTAATGATGATGTGAAAAGTATTGAAGAACCAGAAGATTCGTCTTGATAATTATACATGTCATATTTGCTCTCAAGTGAAGTTAAGTATTGATCAACAAAAGTAGGGTGTGAATCCCTAAATATTATGAAAATAATAATGGAAATAAATATACAAATATGATACCATTTAGTGTTTTTAAATCGATGCATCGTCTAAATGGTTATCAAATCCACAACCTGAAGCTTGTGTGATTATGGCTTAGCTAATGTGATAGCAAGCATATTAATCCAGATTAGTATATTTATTTGATAATAGTGAATTTGATTCCCAAGTTATTAACAATCATTGGAATAAGTGTTATTGTTGAGATGATCATTAAACGTCTACTATTGGTTACAAAGCCAATGATCATGAGAGGAGCAAAATTTCATTTAGGTACATGTAATTTTATATATAGTACCATCAATTCACATCAAGCCAATAAGTTATAGTTATCCCCATACAGTTGGTTTTTGGTCAGGAACCAAAGATGTCTCATCAAAGATTTTGGTTGTGCGTCATATATTGAAACTCATCCACCACACCACACAAAGATGGGACTTATAAAAGGTTTGAGAATATGTTGGGTATAAATAATCGTCTATGATTAAATACTTAAAGCCATTAGTGAGAAAAATTCGTTTATGGCTCGTTGGTTTTCACTTTAATGAATGAATGTTCCCAACATTAGGGGGAGATAACAAGCAGTTGAAAAGTGAAAAGTGAAATGAATTATCATTTATCTTGATCATTAGACTATAAACTATGAACTAGAAGTTTAAAGTATAATTCATTTACCAATAGTAAACAACAAATTACCAGACAAGTTCACTGACCTAAATAGAGTGACTAAGTAAGTCAAATAATCAACTGCTTATGCTCCAATTATATTTGTGTCCCAAGAGGACATAATATATTTTTGTAATGAGTCTATTGCACGCCTAAAGCGTGATAGACTATTTGATTCCAATAATAAAATTCCTCGAAAATTGGAGCAAGTAATTAACATGGTCAAGTCGAGGTTATAGTAATAAGATCTCCTGAAGAGACAATAGACATGATGGTTCAAGAAGAACCTCAGGTACCTGAAAATAAAGAGATCTCGATAAGTTGTATCATGTCTAAGATATGCATGGAATCAAAATAAAAATCGACGTCGTTATACTTTTGTGTATAATGTAGCGCTTAAAATGATTAAATGATAAGGATCAAGATTTAAGATCTGCCTATGAATGAATATTAAGAAATGATTGGCCAAAATAGAAAGACGCAAATAAGGCAAAGTTTAGTTCTCTAGTGAAATAGAAAGTTTCTGGACCAACAGTCCATACAACTGAAGTTGTAAAATATGCTGGATACAAAAGTGTCTTTTACGCGAATCATGTGAAAATCAAATTAAGTGATATAAGTCAAAATTGGTGGCACAAGAATTTTCACAAATACCTATGATTGATTATTCTCCAGTGGTGGATGCATTGACTTTCCAATATCTTATTAGTCTGGTAATATATAAAAGAGAATTGACATGCGTCTTATGAAAGTTACGTATCACTTGATACTAAGTCATATAAAATAAGTTCTGGATAATATTATGATTATTATATAAATTCAGATCTGAATACATATACATATTGTATATGTTATTGAATTGAATATAATTGGAACTCCCCATGATTATCCTAAAGCATTTGAGTGCTTAAGAGGTTAATTGAAACACCTTATGGATGTAATTATAGTGCACCAATGTAACACCCCAAAATTTAAAACACAATAAAGATCAGTGTAGATAAATAATAAACTTAATATGATTAAGTTTATGGCAAAATGATAGTTATATGTGGGTTAAAGATTAGAGTTGTAGATAGCAACTAAGTGTAGGGGGTAAAGTGCAAAAGTGATTAAACTTAAGATTATTAAAAACAAATTAAAACCCAAACACAGTGAGTGTGTCTGGGATCGATCGAACAGGAAGGAAAAAGGGTGAAAACCCTTGCTTTTGCTAATTCCCTCAATTGATCAAGAAATTCAAGCCAAATCTGTTGCATGTCTCAAGATTTTCGAAAATCTAAACCTAGTTAGTGAAGTGGTAAGTTCAATTTTCTGAAATTATGCTTTGTAACAAGAAGGGTTCAACCCAATTCGGTTTCTTTTAACCAAAGTGGGAAATCCTAGTTAGAATTGATTCCTAGAACAGGAATTGTGTTGATTTTAGGTTGCATGAAAGGATTATAGCAAAAACCCACTTGTTAAGAAATTAGTAAGGGTTTGATGATTATGAGAAATCATAAAACTAGGAAGTTAGTGTATAAGCTTGTTGTGATACTTGAATAATGAATGAAATTGATGTAGAATGAAATAGCTAGGTGAATTTGAATGAATGAAATTGTTGTGTGATGATTAACTAGTAAGAATATGCTTTATAGACTTGTACCATGTACCTTAACTACAATGCCTACCAAGTGTTCGATAAAATGCCCGAAAGATGAATGTATATGCATTACGGAAAAATGGTAGAATGAACTGATAGACTAAATGAAAGAATGAATGTTGTAATGTAGGCGTAAAGGAAGAAGGTACAAGCACCAAGAAGACGGAAGGTGCGCAAGATCGAGGTATGTTCTGTTGCATACAAAAACCTTAATTAAATCTTGTTTTTATTTCGATAAATAGTCATGAGGTAATGATATGAGTGACTAGTAAGTAAGCAACAAATCCATCGCGGATTTGGTTATGTTAATAAAGGTTATATTAAGCTAAGCAAGCCAACCAGTTCGAGCCGAACCGGGTCGAGTAATGAAATGGTACCGCTCGTCTAGAACGGGTGGCCATAAGTGTAAAGCGAATGTATGAGGTTCAATCCGTTATCCGGAATGAACTAAGATCATGTTGAAAGAAATTAACCCAACTATACGAGTCAAATGTGTATGCTTAACTCTCATTAAGAGTGTATATGCCAAACCCCAGTAATTGGGAAGTTGAAAGTGTAAGAAAGATGCAAGCTCATATATGAATGAAACTAAAATGAAGGAATTATGATTTAGCAAGTATGATGTCTAACTTTTAAAGCTTTTTTGTTGTATGTAGGTAAATCCTCACTTTAGGCGTTTTGGAGAATCGGAGCGAGCACATCTCCATGTCTTGTTATACCAAACGCTTCCGCTAGCTTATTTTCAACTTTTTGGTTCATAACTTGTTATTTTGTCCAACTTTATTAGTAGTCGTACATTTGTAAAACTTGTTGTCTTTGCTTTTGGGTAGTCATATGTCGAACGGATCGTAGAATGTTTTTAGTTGACTATGTCAAAAACAGGGGGCATGTTCGTTTTTAGAACGGGTCATGCCCAATTTTTGTAGAAAAATTTACTATGTATCAAAGTTGGTATTTTAACGAATTTTAAATTACTCTTGTAAGTAATTTATTATTTATGGAAAAGTGGACCTTACAACCAATACTCTAATAAACATACATAGAAAATATGTACCTGGTTATTATGGCATCTCAATGTACACAGTGTACAAACATGGTACAATATGAATTTTGGAGATAAAAGCAAGTTTTCTTGATATTTTGCAT